>JAVUPR010000266.1:7990000-9388333 GCA_036785695.1 Gentiana straminea | reverse complement strand
GTGTTCTCCGACCGGACAAAGTAGGCATCGTACCCACGCCGGTCAATCGATTGGCTAGATAAAGCGTCGGTACATTCGCCGGTTATCACACTATCGGGACTCGGATATTCCCGGGGCTACTAGAGCGTGTCTCTAAGTAGGTTGCACCCGATTGTCCTAGTACATCCTATTACTAGGCGTAGTGCCCTTGTTATTCATGATGTAACAAACTTGAGCTAAGTTAGATACCTTTTGGAACCTCATGTTATGCTATGAACATAATATGATAGTTAGCTAGGGTTAATAACGGAACAAATTAATAAAAGACGGCGTTGCTTTTATTTCTTTACGAGATCATAGTTATACGATCTTCTACGCGTTACTAAGTACTTTTGTACTTACCCCGTTACGTTGTGTTTGTCTTCCCTTTCCCCAAAGAAGATGAACAGGTTGCTAACGCTGATGAGTTCTTTGACGAGGATGTGTGAGATGGAGCTCGTGAAGACTTAGTTTCTTTTAGTTTTGACTCTTTCAATAATGTTGTTGACTTAGTTTCAAACAATGTTGTCTTTCTTTTGGATTAGTTCTGGTTGAGTTCTTTTGAGATCTTTTGGGATTTGAATGTTGGATGATTAGTTTTCTTTATTGGATTTAGTTTCACAGCATTGAAAACCGTGTGTTCGATCTTTTGTCTTTTGTTTTTCCCGGGTCGTTTTATCTTCCGTGTCGTTTTAGTTCTGATGTATGACGTAAGGCTTACATATGTTATTGAATTTATTTGATAATATATGTGCCGAGCGCTCTTTCCGGATAAGGACTCGGTGTCCGGGAACGGGGCGTTACAGATGTGATAACTTAATGTATCAATAGAATCATTCAGATATAGCGTTGTTTTATCTTCCGTGTCGTTTTAGTTTTTTTGTTTTGTCCTAAAATATAAGTCCATTTAAATAATCAATGAAACATTTGTTAAAACTTGAATTCGAATCTAACAAGAACTCTGAACTGGAATTAAGAGCTGAGAATTTGCAGAAAACAAAAATGAAGAAGATGATCTTCTTCTCCAATTCAAATGTACAAAAAAGCGGGAAAATACAAAACTGATTTTTCTTCTAGATTGTTCAATTCGAATCTAACAAGAACTCTGAACTGGAATTAAGAGCTGAGAATTTGCAGAAAACAAAAATGAAGAAGATGATGATCTTCTTCTCCAATTCAAATGTACAAAAGCGGGTAAATACAAAACTGATTTTTCTTCTAGATTGTTCATGCTAATCTATTATTGAAACTTCTAATTACACAATGTGACTTCTAATTGCTATTTATACTAATCCACTTGAGATGATTCGGTTGTAACCGCCTCAACCAACTTTGTAGCCAAGTGTTTGATGAAATGCTTGTGTGAGCCAACAACCATCATATCCTTGTAGCATTACTCTTAACACCCCCCCTCAAGCTGGAAGGGCTGAAGGCCATGAACAGCTTGCCAACAACCATCCTATCCTTTTTGCATTACTCTTGAAACAGATCTTTTAGAGGATAAGCTTGTAGTAGAGTGCTGATGGTGTGTTTGTAGACTGGTTTGGTTAAAATATCAGCTGGTTGTTGATCTGTTTGGATTGGCAGTGGTTTAAGTACGTTGTCTAGGTATTTCTCCTTAACAAAATGACGATCTATTTCTATATGCTTTGTGTAGTGCACTTGAGCTATCACAATACAATGGAACTGGTGCAGTGTGGTTGATATGAAAGTCTTTGAGTAAGTATAACAGCCATTAATTGGACTTCACAGGCAGTGATGGCCATGGCTCTATATACTCAGCTTCACTGGAGCTTCTGGAAACAATGGGTTGTTTCTTGGACTTCCATGATATGAGTGCTTTGCCAAGGTAAACCAAGAGCCCTGTAACAGATCTTGTTTTTGTGCATGCAGCCCAATCAGAGTCACTGAATGATTTGAGACTTATAGGACTGCTGATCGGCCTTTTCTAAGTGTCAATCTCACCGGTAGTGTATCGGGTCAACTGTAGCCTAGAATTGGTGAGTCAATGTCGTATCCCACAGGGAATCTGGTCGAGTACCAAAGTCGGTCTCGTTCTTAGTTTAGGCCAACACAAATATTGAACGTGGTGATTTGTCAGATCACCGGTTCTACAAACTAAATATGCACAAAGGAAAAGGGTTTAAACTATGAAAAAGAAGATATTATGATCCAATCTAATACTCACAAACCCTAGCTAAGTCCGGCGGTATTCTTGATTCACCTAAACGTTCTCGATGTCACATAGGGTGTCGTTTCCTGGCTCTGAGAATAGACATTATTTCAATAATCTACCCTCTTATGTTAGGTTCAACAGTCCGCTGACCAGATTTAACTGACCTCACACGGTCTACGATCAATGAAACGCTCGACAAGTCGATACAAAACCTCACACACGAAACCGAATCTGAACAACTCAGTTGGTTTTACATGGTGATCCTAGAACCCCGGTTCCTGTATCCTCTCACAAAATACATTTATAAAGACGATACGTGTGATATGATTATCAAATGGCCAATTTAACAAACGTCATAAGAATAAGTTCTAGAACTATGGTAACGTCGAGAATCAACAATCAAGCATCAAGAATACCACATGAACAGGCTAGGATTCAATTTCATAGACTATCACATAACTCGACTATCGGGAAACTAGCTACTCATTATAACTATCAAAACACAAGAAATCAACATTTAACAAAATTAAAAGCAAGAACAAGAAATGAAAAACGAAATACCAACTATATTACGCCGTAGAAAATCGAGTCTCCGAACGGAATCCCGTCAATAACGCATCAAGATATCTTCAAAATCCTCTGGATTACAATAATCTATAAAAATTTGAAACTTTGGCAGAATTTCCCCCGTAGGCGTGCGCCTAGCTTTTCTCAGGCGCGCGCCTAGTTGACACATCTTCAGTAAATTGGCCATAACTTTGTGTGTAGACCTTCAAATCAAGTGATTCAAAATCCTATGGAAAGCTGATTCAATTGTCTACAACTTTAATGAAGATGTCCAGCCCATAAAATGCATCTAAGATGGATCAAAAAGCAGTTGTAGTACCAACAAGTTTTGATCCGTTTTAACGTTTAAGCTTCGGGCACACGTTCCAATCCTCGTATCTCGCCTTCCGGACATCTCGAACACCTAATTCCTGTAAAAAAATCATAACAAATACCACACGTAATCCCTACAGGACACTAGGGCGACCGAGAGTATAGTAAATACACCAAAAAAGACCGAGAATCCCGGACTTTACGTCCTAGATCCCGAAATGATAACCAAGGTGTAAATACATCAAAATACAACCAAATGTCTCAGAAAACGTATAAAACGAGGTATAAACATGCTATAATTACATAGTAAATGATAGCCAATTTGACTCCCATCAACTACCCCTACTTAGCGTTTGCTCGCCCTCGAGAAAAAATGAGTGATTCAAAAATAAAGATGGAGTCAACATTGAAATCATACATCCAGTCTATAAGAATTGAAATGGTAAAACACAAGTAAATGACACAAATGCATAAGATTTAAGTTCAACCTTTTATTGAGAAAAGAATGTGTGTGTGTGTGTAAAGCTTCTTCGACATTTGTCACCTACGACCGGTTTAGATTATAGACGTATAATGTACCGAGGTTACACCATAAGCTTATACTTCATAAACATCTTCCCTTCGTAGCAACGGAAGACTCAACTCCTTATAAGGATGCTCGCCCGAATAGTACAAACCATCAACCCAGTTTCAACCTATAATTCATCCAACCTTCCACTTCTCCTCATCATTCCACAAGCTGGAGACATACGTCGTATCCAGGTCTACTTCATACCTAAGCTCATCAACCAGGAACAAACTGCTACAGAACACAACAACATCTCCTTCTCCGTACTAGATTAGAAGAAGTACCAATTACCAACATCACAGCAACAAAAACTTAAGCCCAAACATTAACATTCCATGAACTCTTATATATAAATATATACAATTTTTTTTCTTTTTCCTTTTCATTTTTTTTTCAAACCGCAAAAACGATCAAAGGCCGAAAATCCATATAATTCCACCTCCTCCGGGATATACTCATTTTTACCAACACCACTCGAGAGATACGTCACTCCACCACCCCACACCATATCAGAAAATGTGAAAACAATAAGCTCAATCTTGCAAGGTGGTCAAGGAAACGTAGACCGTAATAAAAGCTAAGGGCATTGGTAATTATGAGTTAGTAGCACAAAAGGTTAGTTCGGATGGCGGTCTAACCACCCTACAAAGGCTTAGAGGGGGAACTGAGGATATACATATAAGGGATGGTATTTGGCTCTGATCGGGTCAAAGAAATGCCATAACCGTCATCCCGTACCTAACAACGACGACCTTTCTATTTCGCCTCGAAGTTACTAATATAAGTTCTAGGTAACCGGGTCATTAAGAACTACCATAATCATTCACTAATCAAGGTGATTCGTGAAGTTGAAGCTAACGTGATAGAACTATTCCATTCTCAATACAAGATCCCAATTCAAATGAAATGCATTCGTATAATCACTATACGTTTATTCAAAGCAATACTATAGGCTCAATGTATCACAAACAATGTCAAATCCATCAAAATTCTTGATAACTGACTCATTTTACACTAAAGGGATACAAATCGCTAATTAAGTATAACTCGTTCCACATGAAAATGAAACATTGAAGCTAAACCAACCACCCTCTACTTTAAAACCAAACACGAATGATAAGGCTAAAAAACTTAGCTTACAACCGGAAAAAGTGCAAGTACGATCATGTGGCATCCATAAAATGAACTCCCGGGGTACCTGTACTTATAAAATATACACAACCACACCAAAGGTGTACAATTATGAAGTATAACACAATGAAACTACCCGGATTACCACAACTCATCAAAGCCAAAAACACCACACTAACCCCCCAAAACACACTTCTTCGGGTTATATTACAACAAAATTTACCCGAAGTATCATAATACACACTAAAGAAATACAGTGAAGCACGAGGGGAAAGGAAAAGCAATAAAAACACATTCTGAGTTTATAGTCCTCAGCTCGACTTTCTACCCCCAACTATGTCAAGGATAGCTATACCAAAGGAGAGCAAACCGTTGCTTCTCCCTACCAAAATCATAGGAATTGAGCACCCCCGGAAAATGAAATAATAGAAATATGGGGCTCAATCCCCACCACCAAGATTGGTTCAATGAATCCATTGCACAGAACAATGAATTCACTTTCCCCGAACTAAAACACACACCAACTAATAACGACTCTAACATCAAGTATGCACATTTAGGCTCAAAATCAACAAAAAAACTCAATAGGGTGCACCCCCGTAGGAATAACAACAGGGCTAAACAAAGATGGAATAGGTGATTCAATGGAAACAATTTCATACCATCCTCGTAGCATTCCTCCGGGGTGACTTCAATCATACTTTCTCGTTCTCTCCTCTCAACCTCCTTTCTCTCGACCAGTTGATCTACTTGAAGAGCAGGTTCCGTATGGTTAGCTCCAAGTTCCGTATGTCTGTTTGCATCGTAGCCATACCATCATGGAGCTCTTGAAACTCTCTATAGTTGGCGTAAACTACCTTACTCAACTGTTCAAGTGCCATATGTTCATCCGTTAAGGTTTCTGATTCCGGAGGTGGAGAAGTATTGAGTTGCTGATCTAAGTGTCTAATCTCACCGGCAGTGTACGGGGTCAACTGTAGCCTAGAATTGGTGAGTCAAGGTCGTATCCCACAGGGAATCTGGTCGAGTACCAAAGTCGGTCTCGTTTTTAGTTTAGGCCAACACAAATATTGAACGTGGTGATTTGTCATATCACCGGTTCTACAAACTAACAAGAACTCTGAACTAGAATTAAGAGCTGAGAATTTGCAGAAAACAAAAATGAAGAAGATGATGATCTTCTTCTCCAATTCAAATGTACAAAAAACCGGGAAAATACAAAACTGATTTTTCTTCTAGATTGTTCATGCTAATCTATTATTGAAACTTCTAATTACACAATGTGGCTTCTAATTTCTATTTACTAATCCACTTGAGCTGATTCGGTTGTAACCGCCTCAACCAACTTTGTAGCCAAGTGTTTGATGAAATGCTTGTGTGAGCCAACAACCATCCTATCATTGTAGCATTACTCTTAAAAACATTAATTACATTTTTCTCATTTTACCCCTCATTTATTATCTACCCACTCACTTTTTACTACTCTGCATTAATAATAGTCAAATATCATTTTAGACTTTTCCATCAAAATTAATGACACATAACCAATTTAACCAACTTTCTTAATCTGTGTGAAACACCTCAAATAAACTTATATTTTGGGACAAATGTAGTACCACCTAACATTGTCTTTGAAAGGAAAAATAGTTTATTACTTGATTGTGATAAACTATGCATCCAACCAACATATGTACCGATGTTGAACATTATCCGGTTTAGTCGATATTTTCTCTTTATAAAATCGAACCATTATAGTCGTTTAGAATTTTCAAACCAAACTAAAACGGTTTTCTGGCTAAAATCATAAACCCGTTCGGTCCGATTTAGTTTTTCTTGGTTCCACTTTTCATTTTTTTTATATCGAACAAATTCATACCCATGTGAAAATAGTGTCCCAAAACCAATCACCTCCTTAAATTATAATTCAATACGACAAACTCAACTCCGACCACCCAACCCGGCCCACTGAGATCTTGAGAATTTTTTTTAGTATTAAAATGATATTGTTTTGTTGTTAAAAAATGTAGTTTAGGCCCTGGTGACGTTACTGAATCAATTTTTTAGATAAAAAATGTAGTGTTACAGTCCGATGACCCCACTAAAAAAAATTATGGATCCATCCCTGATATTACTCATTGTAACTCACCAATAAATATTCAATCCTGACACATTATTAATACTAAAATAACACCTAGAACATTAAATAACTTATCATGGAAGTGGTTTAAAAAAATAAAATAAAAATTAAAAAAAGAGCGAAAAATAGGAATCTGAACAATGAAAATATTAATTAAGTGATAAGGACAAATCATCTGTCAATAACCCCAAATTCACTATTTGCCGCAGTAGAACTGACCTCAAATCCAATGTTTCACTATTCTACTGTCTATGTGTTTTTTTACAAAAATGACCTCGAAAGTAAAATTGAAAAAATATCAAATGAGATATCTAAATAAAGAGGACAAAAAAAGGGAAAATGTGATGAAAGAATTACCATCTTTCGACCAAATCAAAAGATATATTCGTTTTTGTAGTTGAATACGAAAGAATTTAAATCACATTGGAATAAAGACATGTCCTTTTTACCCAAAAAAATATTTTACTGTTATCTTTACATATTTCTATGTTCAAATTGTAATTTTAACAATAAACTCTTAATTAAATGAGATCATGAAGGAAAGATGAATGTATCATTTTTCAAAAGTGAATGAGTGAGATGTGAAAGGTAACTAGCATTCACACATATTCGAAAGAAAGAAAAATTGACTAACCTCAAATATTGGTGATGAGGAAGCAATTGAGAGAGAACACGGAGTTAGGGGTCGTGAATTATGAATTGATTTGTGTTGTGTTGTTTTTTTAGGAGATTGAAATATTGAAGACGAGTAAGAGAAGTCGGATATTTAGGATATAAAATGAATGAAAGATCATTGATACATTGCGAATGCGAAATATAAATGAACTAAGTTGGAGTGAATAAATCAGAGTGATAATTTATATTATTAATTGAAATAGGTATTGAGTTAGGTAATTCAACGAATTTATTTTTTTCAAATTGAAGGCATAATTTATTAAACATTTTGGTTTTCTTAGAGTTCTATACCGTTAAGACTTCATCTTTGACATTTCAACAAGAATCTTATATAAGATTCCAAAATCCGAAGCAATGTTAAACATTCGAACCTTGTAAATTATATCATGATCCTGGACCAAGTATGACTTGGTGATCCAACACCAATAGAAACTCAGAATAACACATGAGATCCGATCGTGTAAAATATAAATTTCATGTTTTTATAATTTTACTCATCTTTTAAGAAATTCTATTAGAAGAACAACTGCCGGACCTTTTGAACAAAAGGGGAATTTATATGGCCTATGGCTTTTTTTTGGACACAGGCATACGTTTTATGGAAAAAGAAAATCCAGTTGGCAATGGCATATGTCAACGGAGATTACAAAGAAAATCCAGTTGGTTTTTGTTTACATTCTCTTTGTTATAGTACATTGAATGTGCATAAACCTAGTGACTCCACTTGTCAAAATTATTAAGATGCAATATTCATACCTATCATTACTAGTCAATATTCAAATCGTGCTAAACACGATTATGCCAACCCCAACAAATTTAAGGGGGAGAATGATATGAAATTGTCATATACGATGCTTGGCAAAAGAGAGAATCATAGTCAAGGTTGTCACTTTCTGTGCAGCAAAAGCAACGCCTTCAATTCGTACGTAACAGTTGAGACTAATTATACTGCAACGACAATGCCAACTAGCTAGGGCTCATTTATTATGGAAGTTGACTTGAGCTCGTTCGTTTAATAATCTAAATTTCATATTTGAGTCCGACTCATTAAATTAACCGCATTAATTGCTTAGATTTGAGCTCGAGCTTAATTGGCTCTATTAGGAGAAAGAAACCTACAAGCTTGAATGAGTTTAGCTCGTTTAAGAAAAATGAACTGAACTTAAACAAACTCTAGATATTCCCTCAATATATATAACCTTGAATGACACTCCACCTTCCTAATCATTTGATGAACAATATGCATATGCATGTCAAATTTAAATGGAGAATCACACAAACAAACTTGGTGGAAACACACACACACAAACGATTGCGGTTGGAGTGAGGATGGGTAGGGTCGGGAGAGCTACTGGCTAGACCTAGATGCAAGCATTATTTTCTATTTTTCTTTGTAATTAGAAACGATTGCGGTTTAGGTGAGGGCTCTATGAAGCACAGACACGGACACGGATACGTCGTACGATACGACACAAACACGGCGACACGACTAATTCCAAAATATAAGGACACGACACGTCAGCGACACGTGTTAATATATATATATATATTATGTGGTGCAAATAAGATTAAAAGAATTTTGTTAATTAACTAAACAAAGTAAAATATGTAATACGTAAACTCTTTCAATATCTAAAATAAATATACTATAAAAAATAAAAAATAGATATATTATACATGGTTCGAAAGAAAATACAAAAATATGCTTGCCTTGTTTATTAAGAGGAAACATATATATAAAGTAAATACGACATATTATGTGTCAAATTATAATCAAGGTTAAAAATAATATATTTTAACGTTTCTACAGAAGAAACCGTGAATAGAGGAAAAAGTTAAATTGAAATAAAAATTGCGTTCAGGAGTGTAGGCGGAGTGTCGGAAGTGTGTCGGATACTAAAATTTTAAATATTATTATTTTAATTAGCCAGCACGTATTGGACACGTGTCGGGAAGTGTCGTGTCGGAAAAATGTCGAACACGGCATATGGCACCCATATTAAAGTGTCGGTGTTTTACGGTGAGGGGTATATTAAGGAGAGGGTATTTTAGAGAAATGATTGCGCGTTTATTATATTTTGAACTAGAATCAAATTATCTCAAGGGAGTATGTCCTTTTTACTAAACTGCTTGCTAAACTTTCTTTTGTCATTTTGACTAACTATCTACTAAGGGGTAAAATTATATACTGTTAGACAATTCAAGACAGCAACTGCTTGCTATAGATCTATGGTCGTCTTGTCCGGATCTGAGATGAGATTATCGGTGTGGCCCGACTTTACCGTTGGTTGGTTGTTTGCTTGTGGTGGTGCCTTCATCGGATTTCATATGCTGTCTTTGCTATTGGGGGGAAAGCTTTTCTTACGAGCTCTCTTCGATGTATTGGTGGTGTATGCCGGCTGTGGCAGATCCACACTATACTATAGGGGGTCCACGGACCCCGTTAAAAATAAGAATACTCTACATTTTACCTATAGAAAAATATTTCGGACCCCGTGAAAAAAATTATTTACTTAGAAAAAAATTACGGACCCCGCTGAACATTATTTCTGGATCCGCCACTGATGCCGGTGGTTGGTGTTTTGACGGTGGAGCCATGGCGGAGAAGGATAAATTATAATATAAGTGTTGTTATATATTTGTGCTTAGTTTTTTTTTAGATGTCTATGTTTGTGTTTGTCGAGTAATAGATTGCCTAGAGGATCCATGTGTCTGAACGCCTTCAAATTCATTTGGAAAAATTTCAGTTCTGTTCAGCACCCTCGACTCGATCAATTATTCGGCTTTGTTGTGTTGTACGGTTTGTTAGTTCGTGTTCGTAGTACCTTTAGTTTAGTTTGTTTGGTTGAAATCCAGCGTCGTCCGGCTTTGTCCTTGTTTCTACCGGTGTTAGTCAGGTTTTCAATAATATCTTTCGTCTTTCGGAGAGACTGAGATTCTATAACTAGTAAAAAAAACAGGTCACAATGAAGTGCATATACATCAAACGCATATATAGGTGGACAAGCTGGCTGGGAAAGAGGGGAAGTGACCTTAATTAATTATGCACATGCTCCAACAAAAAAATTTTAACTTTTTCTTTGAAAGGCAAAAAGAAAATTATTTATATCATTGCTAGATGCTAGATAAAAGAGTACAAATAAAAAAAAAGCTAACAATCAAACAAGGACAAATCCAAAAACTGAAACTGCTGAACATATTAAATTAAAGCAACAAAAACTCTAGCATTCAAAAACGACCCAAACCAACACATCTACAAAGAAGAGAGGCAACAACTTGAAAGAGCACAACCTAAGAATATCTTCAATGGTAGCTTTATGAAAAATTGTAAAGCTTTCTCAAAAAAAAAAAAACAATTTGTAAAGCTTTAGAAATAGCTAATATTCTGACTAGGCAAAGCTTTGAAGCAAAAGTTTTGTATTTGTGAACCGGTTTATCACAGAAAAAGCTGTTGATTACGCTTTTTTCTTTTTCCATTTTTTGTGTAGTGGAAAAAATGTTAATGTGTAGTGGGTCCACGTTATAAAGTTTTGAAAAGGTTTATGTATTATGGGGAAAAGATTTTTAAGAAAAATATAAATAATTAAATTGATGATGTAACAAAGTCATAAACCTTTTAACAGGTTTATGACTGGAGATGCTCCAAGAAGGCAGACAAGCACAAGACCGGCAAGCCAATAGCTTCATACTGGCTCCGTGTAAAAGCGCTAAAAGGGTCTTCAAGCCACAAGTCTAATCCCCAATTGACGAGGCACGAAATCATCAATATTAAAACGGGTTGTAATTTGGATAATTGGGCCTCGTAAAGATAACTCAATTACTAAACCGGTTGATGATTTATATTGAGTCAATTATGATTGACTGCCTGTGTACATAGAGATTTTGGGATAAAGTTATTCATGCATTTCTGATTTTTCGGGTGAAGTCATTTTTCTATTGAGCTCCATCATAGGAATTAACGTGTTGATGCATGTGATAAGAGCATGGCTTATAAGATAATGGAGTGGTTTGCAACCCATGTCATAATGGGCGGAAATCACAGAGCTATTATTGTGGCAGTTACCGACTTACCATCCTCGGGTAATATCTGCTAAACGGCTAGACTGCCCACTTCGGATACTTGAAATCAATGATGATGATCTACTCCAAGCTGAGAGTTCAAGACCGAGGTGAATATGCAACATGTCAGTCAAATGGATTGAGAGACATCTCATATCGACCGGTAACGATTGCGCTGAGCCCCTTCTGACCCACATCTAGAGAAAATCCGGATATAAGTAAATATGTTATATGTCATACCACCCCAACCCTAAAAAAGTGCCATTATATTCATTTCACATATATTAGGAAACTCACTAAATATGCTTTGTTTTCGTATTACATTGACACGTATGTCCTTTATTTAAGTACTTTATTTCGAAGGTAAAATGATTATGGGTAATTAATGCTAAAAAAAAATTCTTTTTGAAGGGAATGATGAATGGTTAGAGGTGTATGTCGGAAAAAGAGTAATAATTGATGAATTGGTTTTAATTTGTAAAGTGATACTCTCTTTGTTCCTATTTAACTGACGGGGTTGCCAAAATTATTTGTTTTTTTATTTGACGGGGTTATATTTGTTGGATATCATATCCGATTTTAACATAAAAAATGCTTGTACCAAAAGGGAAAACTGAAATGATTAAATACGAAACTTATGGATGGAGGCGAGTATAGCACTCTATCCTTAAAACGATATTACGCCGATTATGTGTCCACGGTTATCAAAATTATCCCCCAAGATACAACAATCATTTCTTTCTGTTCGGCTATCACTTAACGGAATCAGAAGCGGCAAACCGAGCCTAGTTTATAATCTCTTCCTTATGACTTCCAGAAACGCAAATGTATAAAACATATGTATGAATTTGCAGAGTTTTAGTACTTTGAAAGTGTATACTTTCAGGAATTCAATCTTGGAAAAAATTCTATATCATTTTATTATGTGAGGGCTTGTTTATATGGAGGAGAAGTACCACTTCGAGTTTTGGTTGTATCCCTAACCCGAATCGATGTAACCCCACAACTGAAATGATGCACCTCGTTTGAGGTTGCAACCTTTCACCGAACATAAGCAATTATATGATTCAAGTCCATTCAATTTATTCATTATTTTAAATTAAATTAATAATATTATTCATTTTCTCCAACAACATTTTCAAATCATTATTTATTAATTAGGTTTTTTTCTAAATCTTCTCCTATTTATTAACTGGTAAGAAAATAAAAAAAATAGGTTGTAGTATTAATTATATCCAAATAGTTTTATAGTCATTTTTGTGTTAAAGTCAAAGTATTATCCCAATATCTAATTTGTGTGTTTTTAACAACTCAGTCAATTAAATAGAACACCGAAAATACTTTTTATGGAACCAAAAAAAAAAAAATAATAATAATTGACATTTTTTAAGGTATATACGGTAGTATATGACTGATAGAAATTATACTTCAATTTCCATCAAGAGTCACATTTCTTTCACCCTTAATAAATATGTACCCAATATACACAAGACACATGAAAACCAAATCAGTGCTCTTTAAACGACAAAACATCACAACAAATTGATTATGAAATAGAGTCGATTGTTTAATACAACGTCTTGTGTTAATCAATTGTATAAAAAAATGTGTGTTGATAATTTGTTGTGATAATTTTACCGTGGAATTAGCTTTAATTTTCGATCATCAATGTCCAACAACAAAAACTTCAGAACCAAGTTCCTCTTCAACAGCACTCATGGCACCTTCATCTACAAGTACATCTATTTGGGCGAGCCTTCGGCCCGAAAACACTCCAGCCGAACGTTCGTAGCGTTTGCCATTGCATTTTTTCAGCCCATGGCTAGCATCTGCATGAACTTGTGTTATAACAAGCGGAGAGAAAACCAGAAGCATCATAAAAAAGGTGACAATAATTCCTCTGCAGATTGCCATGTCGATTTAATTAATTTGCGGAAAGAATGCAATGCAGGAAGCTCTTTTACGTACGTAGAGAATGTTTGAAAAGATGTCTGATGATTTGAGTATATCTGAAGAGGTGAGAAATTCAATGGGAAAATTTTGGGTTAAAATATATGTTTAGATTGAGAGTTTTAAGGGCAACCTCTAAATATTTATTATATATATATACTCCAAAAGGTTTGGAGATTAATGCGTCTAGCCAATGAAATTTAAAAAAAGAGTATTTATTTGATGTCATTTTAGGGATTCATCACGTTATTTATTATATTCATCGATAGTGACACAATCAAATTGACACAGGTGACACAACCTAATCTATCATCCTTAATTTTGTGTCATTATCATTATTCATTTATTAAATTAAAGCCGATTATTGAGTTACAATTTGATTATAAAAATAGTCAATTATTTAAAAGGACTGATTTTCAACTTATTAGGGGTAATAGGACACTCCGAAATCTTATTTAGTTATAAGGACATTCTAATTTCAAGTGCATAAAGAAGAAGAAAAAAAAAAAGAAAGGAAGGAAGAAATTTCGTCCCCTCCCCAGCCATAATTTGTCAAATCTTCATCCATCTTACCCGGAAAAATTGAAGATCTTCAAATCTTCAAACCTTCATCCCAAGAACCCTAACTTTATTTATCCAGACCCGTTTTTTTCCCAGACCCGTTTTTGTGGCAGGCCGATCCTCAACAAAAAACCCTCCAAAAATTCTAAAATTTTTACCACATCTCGAAGTACACTTTTTGTCTTTGTATACCCAATCCATATTCGACGCATACCCTGTCTAAAAAGGCCGACCAATACAAACGATCTGCCCAGAAAAACTGCACCTGTAAATCATCGTTTGGATTCGATTTTTGTGGTCTACACGATTCTGAATTACCCGAAAATTGGTGAGCTTATAGGAAATTCTCCGATCTACAACTTTTATCTTTTGAGTTTTTCCAAATTCTCTGTAGTTTAATCGCAATCGGCACCGTAAGACACTGCTACCAATCTGGAGAATTCGACGGTTGCACCGATTGCCGAGAAATACTCAGTTGATCGACTTTTATATGTCCAAAAAATCTGATATTTTGACATCCTTTATAAAACCCTCTGTTCTACAACTTTGGTCTTTTGAGTTTTCCCAGAATCATAGTAGGTTGGTCATTAAATACGTGGGTTTCACACCTGTGTAATTCTGCTGTCGAAAAATTTCATTACGATTGAGCATAAAGGTGAGTGTAAACACGAGAGTTGTGAGGATATATATTATTTTGGTTTTGGATTACAACATATTTTATTCACATTGTCTTATTCGGGATAAGGAATATGTGTTCTGCATTGATCACGATGAAGAGACGACTTTAGTTAGTAATGCGGTGGTTAAAGAGTTGGACTTGCTGTCGTATAGGCATCATCGTCCTTATTACGTTCATACTGGAAGTCGTCGGGTTCAAGTTACAAGACAGGCATGGGTTCCCATTGAACTTAACGGTTATAAATCTGACATGTTATGTGACGTGTTTCCAATGAGAGGTGAATCTATAGTTTTCGGACAGGCATGGTTAAGTGAGTATAAAGTCAGGTATAATTCGGCCCGGACATGGTATTCATTTTATGGTATGGGCCACAAGTATGTCCTTGACACGAGACGTGGTTTAGTTGTTCAGGAGGTAAATGAAATTGTGGAGGCACGATTAAAGGAGCAGGTTGAAACACAGAACGCTGAATTGACACGACAGTTCGAAAAAGTGAAACAAGAGGCAGATGATGCCATACATGCGGCAGTGACACCTTTACGTGAAGACATACGTGAAATTCATGAGTCACTTGCTACTTTGTTGGCTGCTGCAAACCGAGGTGATGATAGGGGAGGTAGAGGAGCTAGATGTGGTAGAGGTGGTCGAGTGCTGTGTCAAAAGGAGGAGGCTGAGAGGATGGTGGAAGAGAGGTCGAAGAAAGAAGAGCATAGGAAGCAAGAAGTTGAACTAAAATCAAAGAAAGCATTTGACCTGCTTTGGGATGATTACAAACAACGGTGTGCTGTAGTCGACGTTGAAAAAAAATTGACAGAGGCCAAGAACACATGGGTTGTGGCCACTTGCCCTACTGTTGAGGAGTTGCCTTTGTTGAAATAGTGTCCTAAACCCAATCAGGTTGGACCGGATCCGACCGGGTCGGATCATTTCTACTATTTCTTTATGTTTATACATATATTAAATGGCTTTTCTGTTGTCATATATATATGTTCTTTTAAAGAACCAATTGTGAATTGTTATATGATAACGTCCTTAGTATTAGACTGTGATAGAGAAACCATAATAGGCGATTATGGTTGATGAGATCTCTAATCACTTTAATAAGTTTGATACTTAAATGTCTCTAGGCTGATGTACTATTAAATAGGGCATTGATAGTATAAACAGACTAGCACGTATTGGATGTCTTCTGTCTTTAAGGGCAGGGATAGATCTCGTCTATCGAAGTGTAGAGACACTTGGACTGTACGTGGACGTGTATTAGAGAATGCGTACGTTAGACTGACCCACTTACACGGATAAGTGTCACACTATGTGGCGGTTGTGTAATTATCCTTAAGACCGGAGTCTTCATGGCATCACGGTGTGGATTGTCATGCTTTGACACTATTGAGGTTTCCCTAACCACGGGGCGATCATGCGGTAGTGATTGGGTATGATGCGAAGCATGCGGAGTATACATGATTGGTCGTCCGGGAATCGCGTATCCTATGATTGGGATCGAATATCCGAAATGGCCTTCTTATAAGGAATGTCTTACTCTCGTGAATCTTTGCAAAGTGGGAGTAAACGAGTTACTTCGAGAGAGCATGATATCCAGATTATAAGATACGGTCGTTGATGATTTGACACTCGACTAACGACCGTATGAATATTATTACAGCGATAGGATTGTAATTTACACGGTAACTATTTCACATGAAAGGTAGTAGTCATTGCATTTGACTCTTCTGATGATTGGGGGTCACGGTGTGTTGCTAGACGCTATCCCGTGATCGTTAGGCATGAAGGGCATTTTTGTAATTTGCACTTTGTGTCTACGGCCAACATATTCGGAAGCCTATCGGGTCACACACATATGAACATCTAGCCGGATTAAAATGTGGTTATAGATGATAACCAAATAAGAAAAGTTTATCTCGGGACTATAAAGGTTATAGTGGTAAATTAATATGGTGGTATTTATTTATTATGAATAAATTAAATACAAGATATTAATAATATTATATTAATTAAAGAATATTCCGTATGCCAATTTATTGGCTAAAGGTGGCGCAATTTAATGTGTATAAGATACACTTGGATTGTGCAATTTAATTAATAGTATTACCAAATATTAATATTAGATATTAATATATATATATAAATAATATGTATGTAGCGTGTGGCACTGATGCAAATTAGTTATTAGCATGCGCACCACTATATATATATATATATATATATATATATATATATATATATATATATATATATATATATATATATATATTTTATTTGTGTATTATATATATGTGATATATACACATGTGTAAATTGATTTATGGTAATAAAATAAAGATAGTCAATATTAGATATTGACAATATCTTGGGAATATTCAATATAAGATATTGACAATATCCTAGATTTATTTAATATAAGATATTATAATAAATGAGATAAATCAATCAATTATATTTTCCTTATTTTATTGGGAAAAGGTTTTCTTCCTTTCTACTCTTCTAAGAGGCGCCACTTCCATTATAAATAGGAGGTGGGTGTCAAGCTCTTTTGTATCATCATAATTCCAAGAGCTAATAGTTCTTGTGTAAAATAGAGAGCATCTTTTAGAGAGTTGGAGAGAGGGGAAAAAGGCCGGTCTAGCAACCGGAGTTTTCCAATAGCAATCCATGATAGGATTCCGGCGGGCTATTCGTGTGGACTAGCGGTAGAGGCCGAACACTTGGGCGGCTCTATGCAGAACTACTCTCCTTAGACGGTCAAAGCGTCGATCTTATAGATCAACCAAGGTAACCACCGTCTATTACTTATTTGTTTATTGCTTAAACGAAGTCGATCTTGGGTAAAAGGAAATCAAAAATTTTTTCGCTGCGTTCCCGCGTAGATTTCCTAACAGTGGTATCAGAGAGAGCTTCGAGCTTAAGCAATAAGCATGTTATATTGCGTAGTTAATTTTATCGTTTAAATCACGTAATTAAAAGATGAAAGATTTTTGATTTGCAAAATTGATACACGAAAAGAAAAAAGAGAAGAAAAAAAACGAGATCGGGTGGTGCTCGGCCGACTGGCGGTGGCACCACCACCGGCGGCGGCTGGACGGCGGCGGCGGCAGCAGGGCAACCTGCTGCCGGCAGTCGGTTGACCGGTCAATGCTGGCGGATCTCCAAATTTTTGTTTTGTGTATTTTGTGATTCAATATGGTTCATAGTTGTGATTTGTAATTCCTCCTTTGTTTAGTTGTGTCATGTGGCTAACCATGGTTCAAATAGTTTGGCCCATTGGGATGCCACATGGTATTAAAATAATATTGGCCTTTCCAAATATTTGATTTGGGAATTGGGAAAAGGCCTAGGCTTAGGCCACTTCCAAAATTTTGATTTTGGAAAGTGGCCAGGCCTAAACCAAAATTATTTGGCCTTTCCAAATATTTGATTTGGAATAGGCTAGGCGCTTTTCAAATATTTGATTTGTAAAAGGCTGCAGGCTTGCCACTTCCAAAATTTTGATTTTGGAAAGTGGCGAAAGCCTAAGCCAAATTTGGTTTAGGAAACCAAAGGCATCCCTTTTGATTAAGAATCAAAAGGAAAGAAACAAAAGAGAAATAATTTTAATTTTGATTTATTTTGGAAATAGTTCTAATTAATTAAAATTAAAATTAAATCGGTTTAAAATTAATCGTTAATTTTATTTCGATTAAAATCATTTAATTAATTAAATGTTAATTAGTTAATTGATTGGATAAAATTATTTAATTGATTAAATGTTAATTGATTAATTAAGACGCAAGTAGTTAAATTTTAATTTTATCTTTTTCATAAGATGTCATTGTATGGATTAGATATAGTAGATATAATATGATTATATGGACCCCGATTGATCATGGACTCGACCGATAGAATAGATGTGAATGATTTAATTTTTCTGTTGGTTTAAAAATTGTCCTAGGCCGTTATGAAGAACGTGACCTAGTTTATTTTCTGCATTTATCCCATTCCCGTTAGCTCCCTCCCGTGTGCGGCGGGTGTATTTATTTTATTCGATAGAATTAAATGTAACAAGAATGGAGCAGAAGATGGAGACCAAAGAAAGACGAAAATAAAGATCTCATTTGAGAATGGAGCATTAAAGATCCTATTGGCGGTTGCAGCTACCCTTAGATTGTGACCCGCGGTTTCGTCAGTTTGTATTCGAAACCGCACCTAGGAAAAGTCCATGATCATACCGGTTACTTTACGTATTTATTTATTTTGTGCTTGTATTTATTTTATATGATACGATAGATGCATGACTAGGCACGATCTAGATAAATGTGTAGGATGTATGTTTATAGAGATAGACATATTTATGATGAGACCATAATTAAATTAATTAAGTGAATTAATTTACATAAATACTTCCACCTCAAAAGAATCAAGTTGAAATTGCCTCCCCATATTATAATGACGGTGAAGAGCCCTTGTTCGGATCCAACTCATCGGCCAAAGCGGGGGTTGACCTACCTCGGGTATATCGTCATTATCGAGATATGATCGTATGAGATCTCACGAATATTGGGGTTATGACTTGACTAAGAATTCTCTCGCCACCGGCCAAAGCGGGGTCGTCTGGATTTTAGAGGCAAGGGTTTGACTATTTCATAAGATGAAAATTTGTCAAAGAGTTGACTAGTCAAACAACAAGAGTCGTATAGGATACGATTGACAAAGGGATGTTGTCTACCTATCATGCTATTTTCGGCCCACCAGCCAAAGCGGGGGTCGGGGTAGTTTAGTGGGATCTTGTCCACTAAAGAAATTAATAATTCTTGAAAGTCAATTGGAAGTAGTTGACTAGTGGGAGCAAAATCATAAATCAAAAGACCATTTTTGATTTTACGTGTATAAACAACAACACTCTTTTATCTTTATTTTATGTTGTAGTTTTAGCAAACTTTATATTTATGTTTAATTCTCGATTAGTAAAACCAAATTATGACTGTTACCCTCTGAGAAACGTTCTCAAATATGGTTAAGTAATTTTAATCCTTTTAAAATGAGCAATGACACGAGAGATCCCGTTATAGTAGTTTGAGACAAGGAGGCTACATATTTGATGGAGTACTCCAAGGCTTTAATTATTAATGAAAGCGGAAGCTCATGATATGATTAAATCATTTGAAATAAGTTTCAATGAATTAGTCATAAATTGGATACGATCCAAGATGATCATTCAGTCATATGATGACAATTAATTCAAACGTTGGATAAGAATGACCACTCTAATTTTGGAAAGGTTGTTTTCAAAGTTATAAGATTTAAGTATCGACTTAATTCTACCATTGCTTAAAGGTTAATTAAATAGTTAATGTTTTAAATACAATTTAAAAGGTTAAATAAACTATTTAATAAACTTTAGATTTTCTTTATGAAAGAAAATCAAAACATAGCTCATGTGATCTTTCTTAAGTCTTATGAAGACTACACTAAGAAATATTTACAAGTGCTTAAAGGATTAAAAAGGAAAGTTAGGGCATGTGCTTAAATGGAGAACTTATTGAAGTTTCTATTCTAGGCAAGTGAGTTGAGATAAATCTATCTAAGTTCAAGTCAACTCTTAGATATATGATATCTTACGAGTGTGATTAAATTAGAAAGATTAAATACAGATATGGAAGGTTAAACAAATGTTGTAACACTTACCATATTCTGGATCTAGTAAACTGATAAGGGAACTAAATAAATGTTGTTATGTTCCGGTTCTTATGAAGAACATGCTTTCAGTTATTTGTTAGGATTTAGTAGACATATTCAATTGTAAAGAATAAATGTTATTCCGATAAAGTTGGAAGGTCACTGAATCTAACATACTAGATTGTTGTCACTATATAGTTGATATATGTGATGAAATCTCAACTAAATATTTGTGTGGCTGTTATCCTTAATATTTGTGGTTGTTCTAGACATAGTCTCTCTGGGAGGGAAGCGTGTAATTAAACGTCATTCTGATGATGTTGAACGATATGATTATGAATCATGTGGGTAATACGTATCTTACCTGAAGATGACTAAAATACCCTTTTATGAAAAGGTTGTAAAATCTAGAAAAATTGTCTGAAGCCTAAACATACCGATGTTCGTTGGCTTGTGACAATTAATGCCACAAATAATTGTTTATTAGTCTCTATGACTATTTTTAGAAATAGTCAAGTGTACTCAGTGAAGTGCATAATTTGGAAAGCCCGAAAAGTTCGAGCTAGTACGAATATGAGATTGACGAGCTACTTAGGAATTAATCTTCAATTGGATTGAAGTAATTAATACCTTAAGGGTGTTTCAGAAGTCGTCTGAAAAGGAATAAGATTCTTCCCTTGAAGGATACCATCTTTGGGACACGCAATTAGATTGTGTTCCCAAAATGGAAACAACACTTTATATGATAAAGGTGTGATGCAAGCCATGCGAAGTATCCCTTACATGTTTCGGGATAGTGCCCTTATACTTAACCGAGTTCCAAAGATAAAGGTTGAATAAATTCCATATTAGATAAGGAAGAAGATAATCTCGAATCTATCTTAACCGATGATTTGAAGTTGTCATAGGCAAAGTCAGAAAGGCTTGGAGCCTAGTACGACATATGCAACTTTGTGGAATATCTTAGCAAGTACGCTAGATATTATTTACTTGTCCGCGGAGCAAAATGTTTGTCTCCAAACATGCTGTCTTCTAAAGGAAGTGTTTCTTCCAAAAGAAACAGTGGGAGTGAATCGTATCTCAAAAGAGTTTGAGAACCACAAAGATACATTCAACTAATGGAACATGAGCAGACGCCGCATATCGATGAGGTGTAGGACACTGCTCAGTGCACACAAAAGTTCTGCAAGTCTGTAGATAACCTCAAGCCTGAAAGGGCTGCAGGTACGTTCATCTTGAAGAATGAATATCTCACGACTCATGAAAGAATGTTTGAAAGGCAAGATTGAGAGATATGGCTAGGAGCCATAATATCTGAATTAGATTCCATCAGTGACAACCAGGTTATGAACCTAGTCTGTCTTACCTAGAGGGAATGTCCCTGTAAGGCTGAGCCCTATATTCAGAGTATGCTTGTTATAACTTCGTATCATGACTATATGATAGTGTTGAAGACGTTGGGCATAAAGCTCGATGTTCATAGACGATGACATGATATGTAAGCCCATGAGATCCACTTATGGACTCAAACAAGTTCCTCTAGAAGATTTCTTTGTTTGACAATCAAAGGAGTTTGATTTAGTCAAAAGAAGGATATGCCCAATGTGCAAGATGGATAGTGGGAGTGTGTTACGATTTTTGAGTAAGGTATTGGATATCTCTCTCGAGAATTGTCACCCCATGTCACAGTCAATTAATGTTTGGTAGTTCAAGGTCTTTACGAAAGCACTTGGATTAGCAGTTCTTATTTTAGAAATAAGAATCTATAGTGATAGATTTAACTGCTGTTAGATTATAGTTTACCTATATAGATGTGATGCTAAAAGAAGTTTAGCATAGATCGCAAGATCTATATCGTGTTAGGACGTTGGTCCTAAAGATGAGGTGAAAGATGATGCTAATGGAGGTTTCCTTTGCTACAGCGATAGGAACCATCATAAAGATAATGCCTGATGTTCATAGTTCATGAAATGTCATGAGCAAGTATGAAAGTAAATCTGGTAAATGTTGAGAATATCCTTAGACAAGTTAAGGACGATTTCCTAGTTTATTGAAGCTTGGAAGCGAATAAATATAGATATACAGATGTGTATCCTAAGTCTTATGAAGGCGAGTGAGAGCTACAGTCTGGGTTTGCACTCACTTTGAATAAAGTGATACAGTGAGCTGGAAATGTTCTTAGCGATGGGTCACTGTAAATTCTACAACTAAGCCAAAACACAGGCGCAGCGGGAGCAGTACATGAGTCTATGAGGTTCATTCCTGAACCTTGTACGGTTCTTCCACCTTTTCTATATAGTTGATATAGTAAGTGGATTCATTGCTTGAAGCAAGGACCAGGGTCTCGACAGAGATTCGTGTGTGTGTTGAGGCGGTTCCTTTGACATGGTCACTTGGAACATGATGTGAAGATAGTCTGAGTCCCCACGGATAGCGATCCGTTTATGGCTAGGGCTGGTTGCGAGTATTGCATGAGATTCTTGTGTTTCAACATGGTCTTGTGTGTGCGAGTGATTAGTTTTAGGCCAAGTGGGAGATTGTTGAAATAGTGTCCTAAACCCAATCAGGTTGGACCGGATCCGACCGGGTCGGATCATTTCTACTATTTCTTTATGTTTATACATATATTAAATGGCTTTTCTGTTGTCATATATATATATGTTCTTTTAAAGAACCAATTGTGAATTGTTATATGATAACGTCCTTAGTATTAGACTGTGATAGAGAAACCATAATAGGCGATTATGGTTGATGAGATCTCTAATCACTTTAATAAGTTTGATACTTATGTCTCTAGGCTGATGTACTATTAAATAGGGCATTGATAGTATAAACAGACTAGCACGTATTGGATGTCTTCTGTCTTTAAGGGCAGAGATAGATCTCGTCTATCGAAGTGTAGAGACACTTGGGTTTGTACGTGGACGTGTATTAGAGAATGCGTACGTTAGGGACGACCCACTTACACGGATAAGTGTCACACTATGTGGCGGTTGTGTAATTATCCTTAAGACCGGAGTCTTCATGGCATCACGGTGTGGATTGTCATGCTTTGACACTATTGAGGTTTCCCCTAACCACGGGGCGATCATGCGGTAGTGATTGGGTATGATACTGAAGCATGCGGAGTATACATGATTGGTCGTCCGGGAATCGCGTATCCTATGATTGGGATCGAATATCCGAAATGGCCTTCTTATAAGGAATGTCTTACTTTCGTGAATCTTTGCAAAGTGGGAGTAAACGAGTTACTTCGAGAGAGCATGATATCCAGATTATAAGATACGGTCGTTGATGTTTTGACACTCGACTAACGACCGTATGGATATTATTACAGCGATAGGATTGTAATTTACACGGTAACTATTTCACATGAAAGGTAGTAGTCATTGCATTTGACTCTTCTGATGATTGGGGGTCACGGTGTGTTGCTAGACGCTATCCCGTGATCGTTAGGCATGAAGGGCATTTTTGTAATTTGCACTTTGTGTCTACGGCCAACATATTCGGAAGCCTATCGGGTCACACACATATGAACATCTAGCCGGATTAAAATGTGGTTATAGATGATAACCAAATAAGGAAAGTTTATCTCGGGACTATAAAGGTTATAGTGGTAAATTAATATGGTGGTATTTATTTATTATGAATAAATTAAATACAAGATATTAATAATATTATATTAATTAAAGAATATTCCGTATGCCAATTTATTGGCTAAAGGTGGCGCAATTTAATGTGTATAAGATACACTTGGATTGTGCAATTTAATTAATAGTATTACCAAATATTAATATTAGATATTAATATATATATAAATAATATGTATGTAGCGTGTGGCACTGATGCAAATTAGTTATTAGCATGCGCACCACTATGTATATATATATATATATATATATATATATATATATATATATATATATATATATATATATATTTATTTATTTGTGTATTATATATATGTGATATATACACATGTGTAAATTGATTTATGGTAATAAAATAAAGATAGTCAATATTAGATATTGACAATATCTTGGGAATATTCAATATAAGATATTGACAATATCCTAGATTTATTTAATATAAGATATTATAATAAATCAGATAAATCAATCAATTATATTTTCCTTATTTTATTGGGAAAATGTTTTCTTCTTTTCTACTCTTCTAAGAGGCGCCACTTCCATTATAAATAGGAGGTGGGTGTCAAGCTCTTTTGTATCATCATAATTCCAAGAGCTAATAGTTCTTGTGTAAAATAGAGAGCATCTTTTAGAGAGTTGAAGAGAGGGGAAAAAGGTCAGTCTAGCAACCGGAGTTTTCCAATAGCAATCCATGATAGGATTCCGGCGGGCTATTCGTGTGGACTAGCGGTAGAGGCCGAACACTTGGGCGGCTCTATGCAGAACTACTCTCCTTAGACGGTCAAAGCGTCGATCTTATAGATCAACCAAGGTAACCACCGTCTATTACTTATTTGTTTATTGCTTAAACGAAGTCGATCTTGGGTAAAAGGAAATCAAAATTTTAAATTCCGTTGCGTTCCCGCGTAGATTTCCTAACAGCCTTCTCCCATTGAGGCTGAGGTAATTACACAGGTAGATGCGTTCGTTGATGTTCCTGATGAGCATAGTGAGTGTGTTGTCACTTCTGAGGTTGTAGTTGCTGTTCATGATGGTACAGAGGTTGATATCGCTGTTGAGAATGAGGAGGCAACCATGCTCACCATTGAGCCACTTTTGAATTGTGTTGCCCCGGCATTTTCTTTGCAGGTACATGCTCCTTTTGTTGGAGGCGTTGACAATGTTGCCAAGTCGGGCCGGGTCGCTTGCGCACTTAAAAAATATACGAGCAGCACATATTTATCATGATCCATTTTTGGTGCATTGTCGTCCTTTCAATTTTGTGGTTGCTGATTATTATGTTGGCCATGTTCGCTTGTACACGAGGCTGGTTACTAAAGTGTTCACATCTTTACTTTTCCTGGATGTACTTCACTATGAGGGCCTACTCACATATGTTCGGCCACGCTT
Source organism: Gentiana straminea (assembly GCA_036785695.1). Taxonomy (NCBI): domain Eukaryota; kingdom Viridiplantae; phylum Streptophyta; class Magnoliopsida; order Gentianales; family Gentianaceae; genus Gentiana; species Gentiana straminea. The sequence goes on along the minus strand of JAVUPR010000266.1, from coordinate 9,362,791 downwards.
ACTATTCGATCCAGGTGGATTCGAGGACGAATCCTTTCGAACCGGGAGGGAATGATGTGATCCAGTTCATGCTCAGAGGATACCATCATTCATGCTATTTATGAATATTATTTAATTAATTAGGAGTTGGTTTTATTTTATATTGGATTTTCAGCACTTTATTTATTTGTTCTTTTATTAGCCAATAGGAACATTTCGTTTCTGACCAATAGGGTGTAGGCGCATTTTCTAGTGGGATTTTCTCCCACATTGCTTTTGTCTTTCTAGTTCTTTTGGTTTTAAGCCTATATAAGGCAAACACTGGCTTTTCATTCTTGACACAGACAATTATGATGATATAAAATTTGGCTTCTTAGCTTTTATTGAAGTCTTCTTGACTTTGATTTATCACTTGCGAGTGAGTGTTCTCTTCGTTGTAGGGAATCACAAAAATCACATACGTGTGAGAATTTTCTTTGTTGTAGAAAGTTCAACCCTTTGAGGATTTACCAGCATTGTGAGCGATTGTTGGGCGTTCTCTGCCTACGATTTAGTTGGATTACTAGGTCTAGGATCATTAGCTCGTCATTGTTCCCCTTAGTTACTTCCTGGGCAAAACATCAGATCTGATTCCAACCGAAATCACATCAACCGATCTATGCAGTGACGTCTTATTGTATCGAACTATGCAGTGTCGTGTTATTGTAACGATTTATGCAGTGACGTGTTATTGTAACAATTTATGCATACCTTTGGTTGTAAAAATATGACTTTAAACCAAAAAAAACAAAAGAAATACAGTTATTTTATAAAGTTATCGAAAATTTAAACCAACACTAATCAAATAAACCAACATCAATCAAATATTTAAAGATAACAAAGAAATAAAGTTACTTTACAAAGTTATCAAATGTGTGTATCAAGTTGTATATGCGGTGACATCAATATCATTGCATCAGTTATCTAATTGTAAATACAGTCATCAATGTCACTGCTTCATACATCAATGTCACTGCATAAGTCATCAATGTCCATGCATCAGATATCAATGTCACTGCATAAGTCATCAATGTCACCGCATCAGACATCAATGTTACTGCATAAGTCGTCAATGTCACTACAGCAAACATCAATGTCACTGCATAAGTCATCAATGTCCCTGCATCAGACATCAATGTCACTGCATAAAACCTAACAACTACATCAGTCAACTCTGCTCTTGTTTTGCATTTCTCCAAATGTGGATCTTTTAATATGGATAGAAGTACAAGTTTGGTGAAACTACAAAGACTCTTCACTATGACTCTTGTAATGGCCACACGTTGTTTGTGCCCTCCTGATAATTGGATTCATTGTGGAATCCCTTAATTCTTTAACACGATCTTGAATCATTTGACGATCTTGTTTAGCTTAATGTCCCTGCATCAGACATCAATGTCACTGCATAAGTCATCAATGTCCATGCATCAGACATCAATGTCACTGCATAAGTCAGCAATGTCCCTGCATCAGTCATCAATGTCACTCCATCAAGTAGCATGTAAATCAGAAAAATATTTCTTACTTCGATAGTTCTTGAGCTTACACTTCTTTGTCAAAAGGCATCAAAACCATTAAAAACAGAGCATGCTAAGCAAATGACAAACTACATAGCATGTTTTATATTGTTTTAAGGCCTCACTAAAAACCAAACTATACCCCAACCCCAATGAAGAACTCCCAAATAACTTCACAAATTGATAAGCAATTATGTTACCTAAACCAGTCTTAATAAACCCTCTAGCAAAGAAAAATGCTAGTGCAATCAACCAGGGAATATGATCCCCAAATGCGAAAAAACGGTACGCAAAGGTAAGAGTTTTAGTCAAAACACAAGCACCTAAACCCATTAATGCTACGGCACCAAGAGGTAAAGGTGAGTACTAATCCCAACAATTGTAGCCAAGAAAATCGCCGGCAATCGCCACGCGTTTCTTGAATCTCCGGCCGGGGAAGGGACCATCCAAAGTATAACACCGGTAGCTATAGAAGCTAAAAGTGGCTTCATTGCTTGCACCTTGCCATAGCGGTTGACTCTTCACAACCGGAGCCGGAGATGAATCACTCCCCGCCGCCGCCTCCGCCTTTACTAGCACACTTCTCCGCCGTGGATCGGAGGAATTCGGTTTAGTGATTGGTTCGAATTTGATTTTAAGCCGAATTTTCCATAAAAACTCTTTCTTGAATCGAAATTTAATGACCCATTTGGTAAAACTATCTGGGTTTTGTTACAAGAAAGGGGACGAAACCGGAGGTTGACGGCTGAGGTAAGGGCGAAAGACGCCATTGATGAAGAGGGAGAGATCTGTTGCCGCCGTGAAAATCCTAGCATTCATGAACGGAACCGTAAAAGGAAGCGACGGGTCTTGTAAAATAAATTAGATTGTCCTTATAACCGAATAAGTTTTTTGAGTGTCCTATATGATCATTAAGTCTCTAGCGACGGCCTTATAACTAATAACCACTTATAAGAACATGAATCTTCAGAATGGTAATGTACATCATATCTACGACGACAACGTATTTGCTTAGAAACATTAAATCGAGTGATATGTATCACATCATTTAATGTATAATTTCTTTCAAATCATACGAGTACAATTGGAGAAAGAAAATATAAATACAAATTAATGATATTATGCATATAATTTGATACCTCCTTATTATTATAAAAAATGTCATGATTATTTTGTTATACGAAACCCAACTATGACATATATTTTGCATGAAACATAGAACTGGTATAATGGGCCGTGTCTTGGTTTGGTGAATGAGACCCAACAGTTTTTTCTTTGGTAAATGATAATGTGTCAACAAAAAAAAGTATTTTTCTTTTTGTATGAAAAATCCTTCCAAATAAAAAAAAAGGAAAAAAAAAGTAAGACTGGCTGGACCTTGTTTGAAATTTGAATAGGTGTACTCCTTTGACAATCCAAGCTTACGAAATAGAAAATACCCTTCAAAAAAAAGAAAAAAAAAATTTGGGAACAGAAATTCATAATGGTGCAAATAATATATGGGAGAATATCTTCAAATTGGTTCAACACAACATACAAATTGCATGCTTAGAGAGAGAAAGACTGGGAATTTCTGTCAACAAAAATTATTCTATTTTTTATTTCGGATTTTTATTTAGTATCTCTTCTCGTTTAAAATGACTCTATTAATAATATTTTCCTTTTTCATTTATTATGTTTATTTTGTCAAAACTCCTATATAAAGGGAAATGATTATCATTATTTGATCATCTAATATCAATGAAAATTAGACCTAAAAAAAATCAACGAAAATTTATATAGCTTTATTATGATTTCTTGTTCTTTTTTTCTTTTTTCTTTTTTCTTTTTTTTTGTTTTGAAGAAATTTCTTGTTCCTTTGAACCCTAAGCCGAAACCAAACATGGTCATGGTGTGTGGGTTTTACGTTATTATTATCTTTTTGAACGTATCAACTCACATGCATAAACCAAATTTTCTTTTTGAGGAAGCATAAACCAATTTAATTAACCTCTTGTAATTGTATCTTACATTGTTATATCTATTGATTTGATTTTTTTTAAATACAGCTTTTTATTATCAACCAGCTCTGTCTAATTATAAAACAGCATTAGCGGAGCCATCAATCAAACTTTGCAAGATTAGGACTTCAATCTAACTATCAATTAATATTACCAAAAGAAAATATAATTAGTAAGGTCACTAGATAGTACGTTTTTTCTTTTTTTTTTTCTCAAAAATCAGAAGGATGGCTACAACAACACAAAAAATAAAAGGTAAGAAAGATGGGTACATTGGTATTGTATGATAAATGGTACTATATATAATGGTCTCAAAATTGACCGGATAGCTCCATTGTCAACATATTACAAATTTCATAATAATGCTAAACAAGAAAGGACTAGAGTTCAATAAAAAGCAGTATTTGATTGATATAAATAACAGGATGATGATATATACACTATATGTGCAATACATGTTTCATTACATATATTTATCATAATTGATCATTATGATGTGTATTATTATCGGTCAAAGAATCATATATTTTAATTAATGGTGAAATAATGTGTAACAGTATAAGTGTAATGCCATGTCTTTATCCAGAAACGGAACATTCGGCATGTGACATTTAGAGTAAACCCTAAATCCCACGTAAACCTTGTCATATTAGAGTAACAAAAGATTAATTAGTGCGGAAGATAACAAAGCCGGAGACTCGGGAAATAGACCATTGGGGTCTTCCAATAACAACCAACAACCAGAATACATATGTTTTCAAACTAAATCATAAATAACTGAAAGCAAAAAAAATTATCCATTACAACTCACTCAGTATGAAAAAAAGGATTAACTACAAAAGGAAACTAAAACATTAACGACTCCATTGCTTCGCTCTTAAGATAGCTCTCCAAGCTCGTCGTCAAATCAGCATAAACCTGCAATGATCTTATTCCAAATAAAGGAGTGAGCACCGGCCAGACGCTCCGTAAGGAGAAAGAATATCAAAAAAGAGATTCATGGTTGTTAACGACTCCATTGCTTCGCTCCTAAGATAGCTCTCCAAGCTCGTCGTCAAATCAGCATAAACCTGCAATGATCTTATTCCAAATAAAGGAGTGAGCACCGGCCAGACGCTCCGTAAGAAGAAAGAATATCAAAAAAAGAGATTCATGGTTGTCATAAGCCGGGAGACACGACATTAATCTACTTCATCCACTTTCACAAATTGTTTAGATCCTTTTTTTTAATAGAGAAACCTTGTAATTTATTAGAATGGGAAAAGAGTGTTACAAGGTTCTTGGGCCCTCCCGGCCTCCTTAAAAAATACACGTGTCATCAATGTATTCCCCCCACCTCCTTAAAACCCTAGTCCGGAAAACCCAATATGGGAGAAACCGAAGCGTAGGCATCCATACATTGGAAAAAAAAACTATAATATAAAACTAAACCAAAGCAAAGCCTGGGAGGCGTATCCCCAGCACCAGCACAATGAAAAAAAATACAACTTTAAACAATAGAGCTCTCTAGGAAGCTTGAATAGGCTACCTTCTTATAGCAAAAACAAAGCCTTTACAAAATATTTTAGGAAAAATACTTTTAAAGCAAAACTTGAAGAATACATAATGACGTCTTTAAGAGCACATCTTGAAACACAAGGAAAAATCACTTGAAAACCAACTATAATCCATGCACAGTAAACATGCCTACTTACTACATTAGTTTATCTTGCACGTACTTGTCTGTTCCCTTAATTGCTTGCGTGTCATGTTTAGCCTAATGATCAACCTTACGGAAGTCATCTACTAACCCACATTGTACTTGTCTACTAATCATAGCATGTTCGTGTCTTGACTATTATGTTCACGTTTCATACTTGCTCATGTTTTATGCTAAAACCCATGGGGCATAGCATAAGGGCTTGTCACGACACGGGGAACATGACTAGTCATACATCTAACATGGGGATGGGTCACGGTATCCCGTTCGGTACATCGTCTTGAAAACGACATGGGGAATACAATTAGTCACACGTCCGACATAAGACTTAGAACTCATGGTACTCCGTTCAATACATCGTTAGGTCAATGACTATAAACACGTAAAAGCACTTAAAGCACATAAATTCACATTAAATTCCATATCTAACCTACGTGATCGTACAAAAGCCATAAGCCAAACTCTCATCCTATCTCCATTAATCGTAGAAAACAGAACCCATAAACATAGCTAGAATAAATTAAATTCCTGGACTTTGTTGTTAATCTGGACTGCCCAAAAACTAATTAAGTCTAAAGATTAGTCCGGGCGTTGTCCCGAGTGGAGGCCAGGGACACCGGCCCAGGATTCATCCTCAGACTCAGTTTTGTGCCTAGGACGTCCAGAACTTAAGTCTGGGATCAGGCCGGACGCTTTCCAGGGTGAAGGCCATGTGCTGCGGCTTAGACTTTAGTCCAGACTAAGTTCTTAGACACTGGACACACATAAGCTAACTCTGAAACTCGGTCCATGCGGTTTCCCGGATGGAGGGATGGGAAAGTGGCCCAATACTTAGCTTCAGAGTTAGTTTTATGACTAACACATACCCGGCAAACCCTAACACATAAATATGTCCAATTTCATGCAATTTAACCATAAAAAATAATTAAAACTAACTTAAACATAAACTTGAAAACAAAGATGTAACCTTTTGATAAGAACTCTTTACCTTAATGATGAACCAAAACCGAAGGCCAAACTATGAAAAACTACGATCGATTCTAGTTAAGTGTGACGGCCAGTCCTGGATTTGCCCAGAACATGTCCTAGGCTACCCAGAACTCATCCTAGACATGAACCAGTGCGCTTCTATGGGTGACTGCTAGGATAACCGGCCCAAGCTTCAACCATAATGCGAATTATGCATTATGGGGCTGTCTGAGAGCGTATATATAGGCTTTTGGAGGCCCTAAGTCGGATTTTAAAGACTTGGAGGAAAAGAAAACTTAAAATAGAAGAAAAAAAATAATAAATTTCGAAAAGATTAAAATGCCCCTACAAGGATGTGAAGGGTTTATAATAATATATTGATAAATGTATATACATTTGTTGTAACAAAATTGTATCAGATGACATGTATATATTTGTATATATCAAATGCACCATACATGTAATTTGCATATATTTTTTCTATGATACGCATTGTAAAAGGGAGTAATAATAAAGAAATAAAGCATTCTAAAATCTTTCCAAATGTACAGTACATGTATCCATTTCTAACGAATACATTTCCCAAAAATATCATAAAAATACAGTAAAAATGAAGGACCAAAGTGTAATTTCAGTGATTTAGTTTTTTTTTTTTCTTTTTTTCTTTCTCTAACATATTTATGTCTACGCCACTATTATTTGCACACTTTCCCGATTTCCATTTGCTTAAAGAACCTGTGACTGTGAGCAAAAAGAGAGCCAAAAAAATTTATCCAAATTCGCATGGAGAACAACCCCCAGCAAGCCGCTGCGGCAGCAGCGGCGGCGGCTTCTCAGTCGTCCGGCTACCCTGCCCAACCACCTTACCACCATCTCCTCCAGCAACAACAGCAACAGCTCCAAATGTTCTGGAACTACCAGCGTCAAGAGATCGAACAAGTTAACGACTTCAAGAATCATCAACTCCCTCTTGCCCGAATCAAGAAGATCATGAAAGCCGACGAAGATGTCCGTATGATTTCAGCCGAAGCCCCGATTTTGTTCGCGAAAGCATGTGAGCTTTTCATTCTCGAACTCACAATTCGGTCTTGGCTTCACGCCGAGGAGAATAAGCGAAGGACTCTCCAGAAGAATGATATCGCGGCAGCGATTACGCGGACGGATATTTTTGATTTTTTGGTGGACATTGTTCCTAGGGATGAGATCAAGGAAGAGGCAGGTGGGTTGGGTGTAGGAGTTGGTGTTGGGGTGGGAATGGGGCCAGGAGGTATGGCAATGGGGGCCGCGGCGAGTGGGGTGCCGTATTATTATCCGCCAATTGGTCAGCCTGCTCCACCTGGGATGATGATTGGGAGACCTGCTGTTGATCCTTCTTCCGTGTATGTGCAGGCACCACCTCCGCCGTCTCAGGCGTGGCAGTCTGTTTGGCAGACGTCTGCGGTGGCTCCTGGTGGGGGTGATGATGGGTCGTACGGTAGTGTAGGTGGTGGAGCTGTTAATGATGGTGGGTCACAGGGAAATCTCGATGGTCAAGGGTAATGTCTTAACTTCTTTTCTTTTCTTTTCTTTTTCTTGTTTTCTTGTAGATCTGCTTCTAGATTATGTGGCTTTTCATGTTGCTGGACTGCTGTTGTTTCGCCTAGTTGTTTCCTCTTGTGACATTTTTTAATGTTTAAAGCTATTTTTTTTCCCCGAAGAGCGCTTCTTTTTAAAAACAAATGTAGCAAAACACTCTTAAATTTCGTCAAGAATCGATCTTTAGGGCTTCTAGTAGCGAATGGAGGATTCCCATGTTCTAATGTCGGTCTATTGTTTGATTCTGGTGGTGCTGAGCAGTTTAAAGAATGGTCACCTAGTCTTTTGTTTCGTTCCTCTTTTTCTTTTTTGTGGATTAAGGTATCAGTAGCAAGTATGCTACTCCAAAGACTAGCATTTGTATGCTTATGCCTCTGTCTGGGCGCTGCACAGTTGGTCCAATCTAGTAAGCATTGTCCGTTTCTTCTTTCCATCGCTTTGTGATAGTTGTCGGTATGTAGGGTCCATTGGAAGCATGTGTTGGTAATTACTTCTAGGTTGTGAATTGAGTGGGAGATTCTTCACTCTTCCGTGAGGAGTACCGTTTGTATGACTGTTAAGTGTGTAAAAGGCAAAAGTGTTGTATGCACACTTGACATTCATTTAAATGCGTTTCTTATTGAAGAGTCCCTATGTGGAAACTTCATGAATTGAATTGCCTCGGTATCCACAATCGTAGTGTGAGCTCATTTAGTGGATTGGGCCAAGTTTTCACCCCTTCCTTTGCATCAGAGAAAAGGAGGCATTTTTATTACACTTGTGGAACCTTCTCTGTAGACTGATTTTCAGTGACCTGAATTAAGCTCTTTTGACTTCTAATATCTTCCAAGTTTTGTACTCCTAATCTAATTCACGTTGACGGCTACAGGAATAATGATTCAACAATCAGGAACTGTTGGTCTAAAACACAGTGTAACAATGAATACTTTTCTTGATTGGGTAGGTTAATGATGTAAAATATCTCGGTGATAATGTTCAGTTCTGAGCCTATGGCTTCAATATTTTGCTTTCATGGTGGACAACTTGCTTTTAGTTTGGTTACCATATTTTGGTTTAATTTCCCTTTCTCCTATTTTGGATAGTATTAATATGATTAGCTTTTTTCTTTGGGGAGAGGTTTTAGGGATCACAGAATTTATTAGAGGATTGGAGTCGACAACTACATCAAACGACCTAACCATGTTTCGCATACAGTTGACTAACGATCCCAATTATCATTGCTAGAACGCTATCTACTCTCCTTCACAGCTTTCTTGAAATCATTTGAACCTATTGTCTGCCTTTCTCCTTTGTTTTCAAAGAACCTCCAGCACTTAGAAACTTGCACTGACACCACCTTTCTCAAGCTATCTTCGGAATCAGTTGTATTCAGGCTCATTCTCTGAGATGAGGAGTTGAATCTGGTGTGCAGATATGAACAAAATTGGATGCATTAGAATCAAAGGAATGCCATACGAGTGAGAGAATAGTAATTGCTTGAGCAATTTCCTGTAGTTTTTCTTTCAACTAGCTGTATCAGATGTTTATATATCTGAGCTGCAAATGCTGCTGGTAGGATTTCAACTCGGGACCTCTCATCTCTAACTACTTAAGCTACGCTTCATCGGCCTTACTAGCTGTTATTCCTTGTATCTACCCTACATCAGTTTTCCTTTCAAAGATTAGCAGAGCTTTCTATCTGATTGCCATTGTTTAAGGGAACTCAAAGGTTGCTGCTTTTAGGAAATGGTTCTTGCAAAAGTTTACTGTGATTCTCGGCCTCCCTTCACATGCATATAACTAGTTTTGTTTTTCATAATTGTTGCATGTGTACAGAGCAAGTTCATTCGATGAATATTTGTGTTGGATTACACATAGCTTGGAAACATGGGAAAGGAGAAATTAGTTTAAGAAAAAACTAAACTTTGTGAGCATTGAGCGGAAAGGCATCCCAAGTAGAAGTGTTTTTTGCATGGAGTGATGAAGGCCTATGATGCATTGATACTAGTGTATTGTAGTGTGTCGTGTATGCGATACATATCCGACATGGATACACGTCGGGTACTTAGATACACGCCTAGGGCAAATTGCAATTGTTTTTAGTTGGATACACAATCCTAATATACACATACATAACTCCCATACATAAAGTGAAGAACTTTGTAGAATCTAAAGGGCAACCATCAAGAAAATACTATTAGAAAAAATCTACCCAAAAAATAATTTATAAATATTGATATTTATAATTTGATCCTTATGGGGTGTTAATTGTGTACAGTTTGGTCCCTATACCTTTAATATATACACATATCTCATTCATACCCGTATACTGTGTATTGGTACCCATGCAACCTAGCTAAAGGGCCTGTATGTATGTATGTATGAATGTATGTATGTTTAAGGAGAGAGAAGCAGGGCTCTTTCTGAATTCACAGTACTTGTACAATACATGTCAACTTCATGTGTAGCTTTTTCCAGTTATAAGCTGCATCTACATAAAAATGATAAACTCAAAATAGTTATGGTTTTTTTTTTAATGCAGATAAAAATCAGCGGTCTGTAATGATGATGATGATGATGACGATGATGATGATAGTACACACACGACGACGACGGAACATGTAAATGGCATAGGTGCAAGAAATGATTTGGTTTTGCCTCGCCATGTGAAAATCTCGTTTTACAGAGAGTATTATTATTATTATTGTTATTATTATTGTTGTTGTTGTTATTGTTGTTAATTGTGGTTACGCAGAGCAGGAATACTGGCTTAAAATATAGCAAGCAAAAAATGTGTTGTTGTTGTTGTTGTTGTTTATTGCTGCTGTCAGATTTGTGTGTAAAGAGAGAAACCTGATAATGATGATGATGATGATGATATTTGTGCAGCAAGTTACCTACCATGATTTCTTCCTCCTTACTTGAGGTGAAAGATGTTTGTATCACAATTTGCTTCTAAAACAAACTTCTGAGCTAAGTTGTTAATTCCTTTCAGCCTTTTTTTTTCTTCTTCTTTTTTTTTCTGCTTCTTGGTGTGTGTGTGTGTGATTTTTTATTATTTTATTTTCAATCTATTTTTGTAGAAATTTCAATTGTTGGAGCAAAGGCGTATATTGTTTATATACCAGTTGTTAGACACGAAATACTTTCAACTGAAAATATAAATAAAATACATAGATTACGAAGATGAAACAGTGAGATAGATTTATTAATTTTATGAAACAAACATTTTAATTGTTTTCATTCCTTGCAACGTGAAAGCACACTTATTGAATTTGAAAAATGAATGTTACTCCAACAAGGAGAAAAAATAAATTACAATAAAGTAGTAGAGTGTATGAGGTAATTGTGTCCCGTAGTATTTTATTTTTCAAGTTGTAATTTGATAATAAAATTCAAAGGAAAAAAGAAAAAAATGAAATTTGTGGGGGACAAAATGACGGGTAATTCTGCTGTAGGGACTCTCTATTATATTTAACCGTTGGATTTGTGACACGTGTACAAACAAACAAAACAGTTTTGTCTTCTTCTACACATGACAGTCATCCGACGATCCGTTCTAATAGGGACTCTCACTGCTTAAGAATTTCCCCAAAATGACCAAGGATTTAGGGATGATGGAATATAGGGTCAAGATTGATTCAACCTTATTCAGACGTGGCAAAAGCGACGCATCCTCCTCCTGTATAATATTAATAGTTTGTCTCTTCTCTTCTCTTGTGTTTTAAGTAACTTAAAAAACAAAAAAACAACACTCTGCACCAATTCTTTCTTTTGTCTTCTAGTTTTCTCTCATTTTCGATCAATTCATGAGGAGAAAAATGGACGTTAAAATTAGTGTTGAATAGACTTTTCAAAAATAAAACAAGTTTTGTAGAGGAAGAATAAATATAAAATAATAGAGGTGAAACAACAGTGAACTCTGTTGATTTTGAATTATAAACCCTCAAATAATTGAGCTACGATCGAAGGAAAAATAAAACGTAATAAAATTTTGTATGGTTTCAATAAAAGTATCATATTTAAGACCACCGTTAAGACCAGGGGAGGAGTTACAAACGATATAGTTTTATTATTAGAAATTATCGTTTTGTCAATAAAAATTGATGTTTTAGGCTCCGACGACTCACTAGATATTTTTGTGTGGATAAAAGATATATGTTTAGACCCTCGTGACACCACTGGAATATATTTCTGAATCCGCTCCTGATTAAAATCTCAAAACTTCTTCATGCACGCATGTGGAAGGAAATTTGATTTTCCTCTCACATGCATGCGTAAAAAATGTTTTGAGGTTTTAACTGTGGTCTTCCTCTCAAGAAAAAAAAATATATGGTCTTAAAAGTCTTGATGAAGAATTCAAAAAAAAAAAAAAAAAAAGTCTTGATGAAAAATCGCAATAGTAACAAGTATGATAATATTATTATTATTTTATTTTTAATATTTGTAATGTTAGAAAGATTCATAAAAAAATCAAAACTAAAAAAAATTGATACTACTAAATTTTACTCTTATAATAAATAAAGATATGATTAGTAGGGCTGGTCAAAATAACCAGTAAACCAATCCAAACCGTAAACCGATCCAAACCAATCCGAATTAGCAAACCAAATGAATTGGTTTGGTTTGAAACCAAACCAAACCGCATTGGATTGGTTTCGGATATTTTTTTTTACACACAATCCAAACCAAACCAAATTTTATTACATTAATTATATATATTATATATTATACTCATTATATATTACACTCATTTGTCTTATACCCATTTTCGGTAGGATAATTTATATCCGTTGGTAAAATCAACTGTGGTCTTTTAAAACCATTGTGTGGGGAAATGTGAATAGGAATGACATTATAATGCCATGTAGGACAATTTTGATGTTTTTGATGATAGGTGACAATGGGAAAGCTTTAGGCCATTATGATTGGCCTTATTGTTTTTATTTCTCTATGCTATATTCAAGTTGCAATTTTTGCTTTAAATGTTGGTACTGCTTGCTTGGAAACACAAAATGGTACATTCATTTTGATCATTCTCCTACGATCAAATGCAAGTTGACTTGTCTATTTTTGCTCATTGAAAAAATGAACATTGATCTAAAATTCGAACCAAACTATTGGCTGACTTTAGTTTGGTTTGGGAAACGAATTATGACGCCCCAAACCAACCCGAGTCTTTCAAAACCAAACCAAACCCCCCAAACCAATTCAAGCTCACCCCTAGTTTTTAGGTATCAAAACCAAAATTTTGATACGGAGATAATACCTAACATTGCCGAGGATTTCCTTTCTCATAACATGTAAAACAAACAAATATTCCATAAAAAATAAAAATAAAAAACAAAACAGAAAAAAATGAAAACATAAAATATAAAAGTTATGTTGGCCGGGACGGGATTATCGAACGTTAGCTAGTTGCCATTTGCACCATTTTCAAATCAAGCTATTTTTTTCTTTTTTAAACTAACAAATCAAACAATTTATTGAGAAAGAAATTCAAGAAAATTATTTCAATCTGACCTTTCATCGACATTCTCTTCAATCACCATCTTCTTTGGTTCTCCACCCTCTTCATTTCACACCACCAATTCTCCCTAACCATTTCTTACAACAGAAAAAAAAAAAAAAAAAAAAATAGCTCTAGAATTTGCATTTCTTTGTCTTTGTCACCTCCATTTTCATATTCCTGCCTATGTCTTTTTCCTTTCTTTATTGTTTTGATACAATTATTTGTTTTGTAAGAAGGTGCATGTTACAGAATTTGCTGCAGAAAATGTGGAAATAATCTCAATTTTTTTTTTTTTCCTTCCGAAAGTTTGTTTTCCTTTATTATTTCACCTTCCTTTCTTGTACCTTTTTCCTCCCTTGTTTCTATAAACGTAAATCGTTGGATTAAAAGCTTTGGGTGTTTTAATAATATTGGTCTTGCATTTGTATGCGAGCTTTTTACGTTTTTCAAAAACCCATCTTTTGTATAAACAAGAAATTGCTCTCTTTTTTTTTTTTTTTTCTCTTCCTGCAAATTCGGTGAATCACGATATCCATTGCCTATTAAGATCCACTTTTGATTCATAAAAATCTGAGCTTTTGTGAGAGTTGACCAATTTTTTTGAATCACGGGCGACGTATAAAAGATGTTTGATGAAATATCTGAATGACTTTACCATCAAAGGATTAAGAAAGAAAAGAGCTGATTTTATTTAAAAGATGAATGGAACTCAAAGCAAGAGGGATTTGGCTTATGAATATCAAGCTCAAATCCCCATTTTGAGACCAAGCATTCATGCTAGAAGGGCAAATATTACAGTTAAATTTAAAGATCTGTATGGTTTTACTGTGGAAGGTAATGTTGATGATGTGAATGTGTTGAATGAGGTGAGAGAAAAGGTTAGGCAACAGGGTAGGGTATGGTGGGCATTGGAAGCTAGCAAAGGTGTTAATTGGTATTTGCAAACAAACATTTCTACTACTTTGAAATCATCCCTCAAGTTTTCTGCTTTGGTGAATCAAATAACTTTGAAGAGGCTTATTAGGAAGGGGATTCCACCTAGTCTTAGACCTAAGGTTTGGTTTTCATTGTCTGGTGCTGCCAAGAAAAGGTCTACTGTTCCTGAAAGTTATTACAGTGATTTGACTAGTGCTGTTGTGGATAAGGTCACACCAGCTACAAAACAGATTGATCATGTGAGTTTTCTGGGCATTTGATTTCTTTATCTTTTCATACTCCATGATACAAAATTTGCCAGATGCTAGGTTTGTTTTGAGGATCATATTTGTGGTTTTGATTGTGTTTATATGGTATATGAGAATTGATCCAACCTTTACATTACCAAGTTGTGGTCTTTTCCTTGTGCTTCTTCAGTTGTTAGATGTACATGCTAGTTTTTTTTTTTTTTGCTTAATCTGTAATTGCAATTATCATTTCAAGTTTGAAGTTTGAGTAGCTAAAGACAAATCTTCGATTTAGCATAAAGTGCAGTATCTTTAGTGCCCTTTGCAATGAAGTCATTCGTGCTATATCGCTATAAATGCTCAAATTTTCTTGTGTTTAATGTTGATTGAGATCAGGATTTGTTAGTCAGTGCTCACCTGTTTCCGCCGGTCCACCATAACATTTAAATCTGGAAATGGTGATTAACCACTTATAAACTTGATACGTAGTTGGTAACATCGTTACTACATGCTATTGGGTATGTATTACTTAGCATGCGATTTCCCAGAGAAGTCAAAAAGTAAATTCTTTGCCTTACAGAATTTGGCTGTTTTTTTTATCTCCTCTGGAGTTGTTGTTTTTAAGGGCACTTCTGCGTCATTGAGAAATGTTTATTGTTTGCTATCTCGTACATCTCTCCTGAAATTTCGTGGTTCTCTTTGGGAGTTTGAGTGTATATCGATGTGAGGATTCATTTGAAGTTATAAATTGACTCTGTTATTATGGTTATATCTTGTAACGATATTTTCTTCTTTTATTGTTTGAGCAGGACCTTCCTAGAACCTTTCCTGGTCACCCATGGCTTGATACCCCAGAAGGTCATGCTGCTCTTCGACGTGTTCTTGTTGGGTATTCATTTCGTGACTCTGATGTTGGATATTGTCAGGTAGGTGGCTGTTATGTGGTCAACGTGATATAAGCGTTGATTCAAATTCTGATCCGGTACTGTGGCATTTGCTCTAGGCATCTGCCAGCCTCTGGTTTTCTACATACTTCATTACCAACTTCTCAGATGTCAGAAAATCGTTTTAAATTTGTTTAGATATATTCCCACTTTAATGAAGTTGACAACATGTTTCAGGGTTTAAATTACGTAGCAGCAATGCTGCTTTTAGTAATGAAAACGGAAGAAGAGGCGTTTTGGATGCTTGCTGTACTATTGGAAAATGTATTGGTTAATGATTGCTACACGAATAACCTTTCCGGATGCCATGTTGAACAAAGAGTATTTAAGGATCTTTTGGTGAAAAAATGTCCCAGGTAATATTCTTTCTAACCATCTTTGATGCTGATTCTGTTATAGTATATTTCCATGCATCTGTTCTATATTGGCAGATGTCCAAGTTATACATAGGTGTTATTGTTCGTAAAATGAAGCTTTGTATTTTTATTTTTGAATGCAGGATATCATCTCATTTAGAAGCTTTGGAATTCGATGTCTCTCTTGTTTGTACTGAGTGGTTTCTATGTCTCTACTCCAAAAGCTTGCCTTCTGAGGTTAAGTCCTTTCTTAGCATATTGCTGTTTGTCGTAAAATACCATGTTTTATAATGCGTAGGCTTTTTTGTTTGGTAATGTTTTTGTGCAGACAACGATGCGAGTGTGGGATGTGCTTTTCTATGAAGGAGCAAAAGTTTTGTTCAACGTAGCACTCGCAATTTTTGTGGTAAAAACAACAGCATAAGTGGACTTTTTTTTTTTTTTTTTTTGTCATTTATAATCTCTTGTACCGTCTGTACTTGTACAGATGTATAAATTTGTTTGGGGGAAAAAAGAAGACTAAAACGTTTGTGTTAATATATAATCAATGACTTCAGATGAACGAGGAGGAGTTGGTTTTGGCAAACAATGTAGGCGACGTTATTAATATCATTCACAAAACAACACATCATCTCTTCGATCCAGATGAGCTGCTGACGGTAAGTACAAACTTGCACTACAAGTCACCATTCAAATTTAGGACTCACTCTATATTTTTTTTCTTCCTGGTGCAGGTAGCTTTTGACAAGATCGGTTCAATGATAACAACCAACATCTCGAAACAAAGAAAAAAGCAAGAGCCGGCTGTTATGGCTGAGCTCGATCAGAGGTTAAGGCGGCTCAGCCCTAGAGACGTGGTGGAGGATAAATAACCAAATACGAAAAATACTACTTCCATGTTGTCTGTACCCTTACATCCTACTAATATATATTGAACCCTTGTGTCAATGAGAGGGATGGCTTACTATTTACTAGCCTCTGCATTTCTTCTTGTCATTGTGAAGAGGAGAAAAGGCAATAGATTGAAAGGAGTATCTTTGTTTACCCCCAAAAAAAATGTAAATTTATATAAGGAGTTGTGTTGTAATTTAAGTTACATAGCTCACTGGGTATTGTTGGTTTGCATTACTACATACATACCCTTTGGTGATCTAGAATTTTGTACTCTGTTTAGCACTCTGTGTTCCATAACAGTATTACCATTACCATGTATTAATAGTAGATTATGCAGCTGTAATCCACATTTTCAGCTCAAAAGACATATTTGCCCACTGTAATTTTTTGCTCCCTACCCTCTCTTTGAAGTTGTTTACAGGTTAACCTGTAACAGATATAAGGCCAACTAATGTTGAATTAACTAATTGTAGACATTTACATAAAAAAAAAAACAAAAACAAAAACAAACAAACAAAAACATCATATACATAAGGAAAATATTCAGATTTAAATGTTGACCCACTTTATCATACAAAATGTACAAAATACCAATGGATAATAATGCTACTCCTATTATAACCACTCAGACATGAGTGGCACGACATGCTTTTACACCGTTAATCATGATGTAAACCAATCATAATCAATGGTGTAAAAGCAATGTTGTGTTTGAGTAATTTTAGCAGTAGCATAACTCAATCCGGATTACAAAACAATGGCAATAAATAATGCCACCCTTAGCCTCATGTGCAGATATTTAAAGCCCCGTTAAATTGGAATATCTACACCACACGAGACTAATCAGTAAGGTTACGGAGAATTGTTAGTTACGTGTCAGATAAATGTCTATGTTTAGGTTGGTACTAATACTAACGTGGGGTAAGCAAAAGCTGCGTAATATTAAGCTGAAGTATCCATGTCAGTATTTTCAATGGACTGCCATTGCATCTTTGATTTTCTGTAATCTTGTCCTTGTTGGATCATGACATTCTGATTGGACCCCCACGGCATCTCCAAGGGATAATCGTCTTGCCAATAAACCATTTCATCATCACATTGGTATGTCTCTGGAACGTCATCCAGTATCTTAGTGATGTCGGGGCAGTCTCTCACAATGCCAGAAAAATCACCAAAACAATCTTGTTTATCTTCCATCAAGTAATTGGAAACTGTATTATTAGTAGGAGGCGGCACCTTGATACCAACACTTTTAGTGAATTCTCCAAAGTCTCCTCGATACCTTTGTATATGGCCATGATATTCAGCTATTGCTCGGTGCTTATGTGTCCAATCGGGGTGACTCCACAAATATAATGGGGGTGCATCCATGTTCCATTGCTCCACTTGCTTGTTATTCACGTCCACAGACCCCGGCAAATAAAATGACTGAAAACATTGCAACATCATAGCTACTAATTATCCTCATTCTTGGTAAGTTTAAGAAGATGTATATGGTAAAATATGATAGGGTAAGAGCCAACAATACCATCCCGGACAATACTTTTGTATCCGACCAAATCAAATCATATGGAAACCTTTTCTTATCAAGTCTGCAGACATCCAAAGAAAATAACAATTGAATAAGACATCCAAAGAAAATAACAACTGAATAATAACAAGCCAATCAAATGACGAAGCTTTTTCTGTGAACTATAATTTACCTTTGGGTTTCTTTTGGAACAATAATAATAAGAATCTTTGGCCTGAATGTAAGAGCCTTATTAATGAATTTATTGGCAAGGGATGCATGAACACCAAATGGTGGATTGAGTCCCATAATCTGTACATGAATTGGGTATGGAATATGCTTTAAACGGATGAAACTGAAAGAGAAAAAAGATATCATAATGCAAGTCGTTGTTTACTTACTAGATTTGATCCAACAGGTAGTTCTTCTAATTGGACACTCATCCAGTCCCTTTTCTCAAAATTAAAATCGTTCTGAAAGGTGATAAAAAAAAATTAAAAGAAATAGCAGAAGAAAAAGCTTTGAAAGTATGATGAAAACTACGCACCTTGGGTCTCATGAGATCATAATTTTTGAATGAGCAAGTTTTGCCTAATTCTTCAAGAGCTTCCTTCATCAAACAACTGAAGTCATTTGAACCACAACAGAAGTCTACTATCTGCACAAGGCAATATAAATTAATGCTTAAAGAAATAAAAAATGATCATTTATAACAGGTGAAAAGGCAAACAATAATAAGCACATAGAGGTTACTCTCACATTAATTCTCATAAGTTAAAAGATAAAGGCCTTAATGTACATTTTAATAGAATGGAATAAATATTTAAACCTAAAGAAAGCCATAATGACTTGACACGGTTTTTTTTCTCACCGTGCCAACGACAGCCAATAAGAATAGTTATATACTTTGTAACATAAACTTGAAATTTAGATTCTCATCAATAGTTAAAAAACCGGAGTCCAATAATATTTGCTTTGGCAAAAAGATTATTGATCAAATCTATGTTAAGAAAAATGCTCAAGTTGTCCTTGGAAATCTTGAAATCTTACCGTATCACCATCTTGCACATACCACTTCAGTCTCTCAACAACCTGAAGATTATGATGTATTAGTGTCATCTTTTAAAGGGTAAATGCCAGGACAAGTGAAAAGCACTTAAACAAAGCATAGAAAAATGAAGCATCTTTGACAAAATCATTGCAGCAGACTTGTAGATTTGAAGTCACAAACAATCCATTTACAGAGCATAAATAAAGACCAATCGGTAAAACCATTGCCTAGCTGCTTAATTGCTTATCTACTAAAAATAAATCCGGAACCTAGTAACCCTTTCTGCAGGCTGCTTGCACTGAATTTCCAAATTTACCTAAGCCAAGGAAGTGAGTTTAAAGTATAGTTGTAGAATTAGCGTGTGAACATTAGAGAATAAGATTGTTTTTTTTTCCTAATTATATATAATCCTATAATATCCATTTTCCTAAACAAAACTTGATGTCGGGAGTAAATGGATGCATATCTGCCTTAACCCGTGTTTAGTGCATATCCCACATTGGATAGTGACTTAGATATTCCAATAATGGCTTGATAAATCTATGTGTGGGCCAAATAGGGAGTAATGCTTGGCCGACTAATACATGAGTGTTTCTTTTATAATCTGAGAGTAGAAATCCATAATGTTATACTAACCTGCCAAAGTGCCACGGGAGTTTGTTTTGGTGGCCAGACAAGCTTGTAAAAAATGTAAGAGTTTGGTTGCATTATAAAAGGCTGTATAATAATTTATCCCAAATGGCTTTGGAAGCCAAAACACACATACACACCGGAAAAAATAACTTTGAAAAGATTTAAATTGGTGAACACCAAAACTTCAAAATTATGGTTGGTTTAAGTGTCATACGGAAACCGTTATGGCATCAAGAAACCAGGGCATTTCAGATATTTTCCGCCTAAGCAATATTTAACACGACGAATTATTGATAATGGGTTCGCGCGTTCCATGCATATTGATAAATACAATGATAAATTAGGCAGTAAATTTTCCCTAGAAAATGAGGCAGCAGGATTCAACAAGGATCTCCTACTCTAATACAATGATAAATTAGCATCCCAGCTAAAATTTGAACTTTTAGGGAGAACCGCAATTTATCATCCATACACTTTTAAGACATACTAATGTCAAGGTAAAACTTACTTCCTTCAGTTTATCCACTTTAGTGAAATGACGACCAAAAGATGTGTAGCGGCTGCCATGGAGGAAAGGACCAAGGTGTATCTTCAGCTTTCTCTGGAACATTTAAAGAAAACAAATTATTCTAGGTCTTATCTCTTTATAAAATAGCTTCAAATATAATGAAAAATTAGACTGCAGTCACAATGATCGAGGCCAAAAGATGGTGCTTGGACAACACATATCCTCATTTTTTTTTCACATCACTTGATTCATTTGAAACAAAAAGTAAATTTCCCAAAATTTTCTCCTCGCAAGACCCAATCCAATCCAAATAACATTTCAACTAAAATTCATCATCTGAATATTAAAAAAAAGCATATTCAAATGAATCTAGTTTTTCTTTAGCAATGAATCATAGGTTGAATGAGAATTCACTTGTTGGGTATCACATGTTAAATCCTAAATTTCCACCAACCCGCAAAAAAAGAGTTGTATGAACCACTGTGTGAATATTGATTATTCACAGCATGGTCAAAACATGAACTGAAGAAGTCAAAACTAACTAATAAGCTACAACCACTAAGATGAACTGTTAGCCTGGGCTAATAAAAAGTATCAAACTGTACAAATGAGCTGTTAGGGACGCGTACGAAATGCATACGATCAACACTGTAACCTGCCTCTTATGTGTGGGCCTACCCTTGTGGGCATACCACAAAGTTCACAAACTAGCCCAACATGTGAACAACACTCTTTCCTACAAACAAAGAGCAAGAAAAATCGAACCCAGTATACCTTGCCAAAAACCCATCATAAGTCATATGACCTAAATGTTTAAGCTAATTAGGAGAACATTATGCACTTCAGTAACGTATGTTAAATACAGGTTTCTTAGTATGTCTCGTATTAAGTCTTTTATAATAGTTTTATTAAGTCCTTTTTTTGTCTTAAATTAGTTCTAATATCTATTTAAATTAGTGGCTAAATTCCCCTGTTTTTCTGCTGCTTTTTAGAACAGGAACACTGTCCAACTAGCCGTTGGAACAGTGTTTCCTACATTCCCTTTATAGCCGTTGGACCTCCACTCTATAAATAGAAGTGTGATGGTCCCTTATTTGTAATGAGCTTTCTATTCTAAATAATAAGAATACTTTCCTCATTCTTTCTACTCTTACATGGTATCGGATTCAAACTTCTTTCCTTTTCTATGGCTGAATCTACTACCACAAGCTTTTCTGAAGTGAATAGTTCTGAAACTCCCATTATTTCTGGGGAGTTGCAGAATATTCAAGCAGCCTATAAAGCTCAATGGGAAGAACTACCTCAAATGGTCCAAATTTGTCAAAACATACTTGAAGGGAAGAGGCAAACTCAGTCATCTCCTAGGATCTGGGCCTCCTGCATCTGATCCTAAGTACTCTAACTGGGATGAGAAGGACTCTATGGTGATGTCTTGGCTCTGGAGCTCTATGATTCCAGAAATTAGTGATACTTGCATGTTTTTAGAATCTGCTAAGGAAATCTGGGATCATGTCAGGCAAACTCACTCTAAGGTGAATGATGCTGCTCAAATCTACGAGATAAGGGAAAGGATTCAAAACACCAAACAAAGTAACAAATCCATCACTGAATATTCTGGACTTCTCCAAAGCTTGTGGCAAGAGCTTGATCACTATCAAAGCATCAAATTGAAAGATAGTGATGATGCTGCCATTTTGAGGAGAATGATGGAAAAAGAGAGGATTTTTGCCTTTCTTACTGGTTTAAACCAGGACTTTGATCTTGTCAGAGTCCAAGTTCTTGGAAAGGGTGATCTACGTACCCTGAATGAAACCATATCTATTGTTAGAGCAGAGGAAGGCAGGAGAAGTGTCATGATTGACACTGCTCCTATTGATGGCTCTGCTTTAATAGCTGGGCAAAGAAATCAAGGATATCCCAAGACTAATGAGTCAAGGGGGTACCCAGAAAAGAAATTTCCTTCTCAAAAGGAAAATGTGAAATCTGACAGGGATAACTGTACTGTACTCATTGCAAAACGTACAGGCATACCAAGGAGTTCTGTTGGAAATTACATGGGAGACCAGGAAAGAACAAAGATTCCTTGGCTCACACACCAATTCTGGCAGAACTGAGAGTAATGATCAAGGGGTAGATCAAACTTCCATGAATCAGAACCCTACTCTTTGACAATCTGAGATAGAGAAATTAAGGAAGTTCTTAGGTACCCTGGAAAACCCCTCATCGTCTATGGTGTTTTCAGGTATGGCTTCCCTAAATCTCTTAAATCATACTGTTACTAGAGATTGGGTTGTTGATTCTGGAGCTACTGACCATATGACCCCTGATCTTGCTTGTTTTTCCACCTATCTGCCTTGTACCACTGAGAAGAGTATTACTGTGGCTAATGGCTCCTCAATCAGTGTTGCAGGCATTGGTAGTGTGGTCATAAATAATGATTTGACCTTGAAAGAGGTCCTGCATGTTCCTAATCTCTCTGCTAGACTTATATCTATCAGAAAGTGAACTAGAGATTCTAAATGCTATGCCTTATTCTCTACTAATTTCTGTGTGATACAGGATCTAGAAACAATGAAGAGGATTTGATTTGCTAGGGCTAAAGAAGGGTTATATGTTTTGAAGATTACAGATGATGACAAGAGTAGTTGTCAAAAGTTATCTCTTTTGTCTAAAGTTAATTATGATAAGATTATGTTGTATCATAGGAGACTTGGTCACCCCTCTTTTCAGATTCTTATGCATTTGTTTCCTAATCTATGTAAAGGATTGAATTCTGATGGTTTCAAATGTAATGAATGTGAATTTGCTAAACACAAAAGGATGTCTTATCCTATGTCTTCTAATCTGTCTATTAATCCTTTTAATCTTGTACATAGTGATATTTGGGGCCCCTCCACTAACCCCAATATCAATGGTGCTCACTGGTTTGTCACCTTTATTGATGACTGTACTAGAACCACTTGGCTGTATCTTATGAAACAAAAATCAAATCTTGCTCATATTTTTCCTCTGTTCTACAATATGATTGCGACTCAGTTTGATGTCAAAATCAAGAAGATAGGAACTGACAATGCTAGGGATTACTTCAACAAATCCCTAAGTCCTTTTTTGGAAGAAAAATGGATCATGCATGAATCCTCTTGTGTGTACACACCCCAACAGAATGGGGTAGCTGAAAGGAAAAATAGGCACCTTATGGATACAGCTAGGGCTCTTCTCTTCCAAATGAATGTGCCTAAACATTATTGGGGAGAAGCATTCCTAACTGCTGCTCATCTTATAAATAGAATGCCTACAAAAGTCCTTGGAAAAAGGAGTCCCATTGATACTCTTACTAAACTCTTTCAGATTTTCTAAAATCTGAGGGAGTTCATCCTAAAGTGTTTGGATGTGAGGCCTTTGTTCACATACACCAACCTAACGGGGGAAAACTTGATCCCAGATCTGTTAAGTGTGTGTTCATTGGGTACTCCAATACACAGAAAGGTTATAAATGCTACCATCCTCCTACAAAGAGGACCTTCATATCCAAGGATGTTACCTTCTATGAAATGCACCTCTACTTCTCAGGGAAAGCCATAATTCAGGGAGAGAACTTTAAATCAGATTCTGAAAGAGAAATGTTTCTTCTTGACATTGATTCTGACTTTTCAAAGTCTGATGAGAAAGAACAGGTTCCTAGTATTGATAAGAATCATGAAGGTCCTGTCTCTCCACCCTATGAAGAATTTCCTATCTTATGACAGGATTTCTAGCAAACAAAAGAGGTTTATGAAAAATCTACTAAATAGTTATGTGCCTAAAAGGTTCTCAGATGCCTTAGGGGGTGAAAATTGGGTAAAGCTATGAAAGAAGAAATGAATGCCCTTGAAAAGAATAAAACTTGGGAGCTTGTTGAGCTTCCTAAAGAGGCTAAAACTGTTGGCTGTAGATGGATCTTTACCATCAAGTACAAGTTTGATGGCACCATTGGAAGACATAAGGCAAGGTTAGTTGCCAAGGGGTATACCCAAACCCATGGAATAGACTATTTTGACACCTTTGCCCCTGTGGCAAGGATGAACACTGTCAAAATACTTCTATCATTGGCTGCTAACCTTGACTGGAAGTTACATCAATATGATGTAAAGAATGCCTTTTTACAAGGGGATCTCGAAGAAACCATCTTTATGGATATACCTTCTGGTTTCCAAGTGGAAAAAGGAAAAGTATGCAGACTAAAGAAGGCTCTGTATGGTCTTAAACAGTCCCCTAGGGCCTGGTTTGGGAGATTCACAAAAGCTATGATAAGCATTGGCTATAAACAAAGCCAAGGAGATCATACATTATTTGTGAAACTCAGTTTGCAAGGAAAGAGATCTATTCTCTTAGTATATGTTGATGATATAATCATCACAGGGGATGATACAAAAGGAAATGCTCAACTTAAGACCTTTTGGGCAATGAGTTTGATATCAAGGAACTAGGGAAATTGAAGTATTTCCTAGGCTTTGAAGTAATGTACTCAAAACAGGGAATATTCATTTCCCAGCAAAAGTACATCTTGGATCTTCTAAAAGATTGTGGGAAATCAGGATGTAAGACTTTGAAGACTCCCATAGAATCCAACCATGGGATCAACCTTGCACCAGAAGATGAAGAGGTGGGCAAAAATGCCTACCAAAGGCTTGTGGGGAGGCTCATGTATCTGTCTCACACAAGGGCTAACATTGCCTTTGTTGTGAACATTGTGAGCAGGTATATGCACTCCCCTAAAAGGTGTCACCAAACTACTGCTGAAAGAATTGTTTACTATCTCAAGAGCTGCCCAGGAAAAGGAGTATTGTTCAAAAAGAGTGATCAAATGCTTCTTGAAGCATATACTGACTCTGACAATGTTGGGTGCATTGATGATAGAAGATCTACCTCTGGGCATTGTGTATTTCTGCTTGGGAATCCTGTCGTTTGAAGGAGCAAGAAACAAGGGGTGGTGTCAAGATCAAGTGCAGAAGCTGAATTCAGAGCTCTTGCTGTGGGTGATTGTGAACTTCTATGGTTGAAAATTATCTTGGATGATCTAAGAATTCAGAGGATGACACCTATGATTCTACATTGTGACAACCAATCTGCTTTAGATATCTCCCATAATCCCGTTCAACATGATAGAACAAAACATGTTGAAGTGGATAGGCATTTCATCAAAGAGAAGTTGGACAGTGGCTGGATCAGACTCAAGTTTATCAACTCTCAAGAACAAGTTGTTGATGTTCTAACTGAAGGACTACCTAAGAAATCGTTTGATTATCTCCTTAGCAAGTTGGGAATGATTGATATACATTCACCAGCTTGAGGGGGAGTGATAAATACAGATTTCTTAGTATGTCTCGTATTAAGTCTTTTATTATAGTTTTATTAAGTCCTTTATTGTCTTAAATTAGCTCTAATATCTATTTAAATTAGTGGCTAAATTCCCCTGTTTTTCTGCTGCTTTTTAGAACAGGAACACTGTCCAACTAGCCGTTGGAACAGTGTTTCCTGCTTTTCCCTTTATAGCCGTTGGACCTCCACTCTATAAATAGAAGTGTGATGGTCCCTTATTTGTAATGAGCTTTCTATTCTAAATAATAAGAATACTTTCCTCATTCTTTCTACTCTTACAACGTATATATTTTAAATTTGAGTATTAACATTTGAATGCATAAGCAGATTAAGCAACTGTAGTAGAATTCCTTCTTTTTCGAAAGATTGGTTGGCTTAATCACCTTTTACAGAAGCTGCTAAGGGAATATAGAAATTGTAGGTAAGCAAGTAGATATAGTTTTCATCCCAACTATTCATGTAGTTAGACCTTGAACTACCAACCTTCCATTTGACTATATGATGGAGAACTTCAGGAGGGCATATCTTTTTTGCTTCATCTATGGTGCCACCGTTTTCTAGTTTCTTCAGGGCAACCCGCATGGCCTAGGAAGGATAAACCGGTAAAGATAAACAAAGAAACACACAAAAAAAATGGTTTCTCGAAAGAAAACGATAGTAAAAAGAACATAGATTTACACCTTTACAGCATGCTCCACCTTTTCCATTGTAATGGTCTTTTCCCGAATTTTCTGAGAGTACTGATTAATGCATGTTCTTCTCTTCTCTTCAATGAATTTTTCTGGATCAATCAATGCACTGGAGCTTCTCATCAAGTCAAGTATCCTGATATTGTCAAGATATTGTCGTCCACATTCATTATAGAATTGAAAGCATAAAGATTAGGATTAAGATTAAAGCACAAGGGATACAACAAAAACACATGCAATGACCTTTGTTCCATTATAGCTCGTCCTGAAGATGGGTTAAGGCTTGCCCTGTTCGCAGCAGGACTCATTTTGGGAATACTCGCTGGCTTGCTCTCCATTTTATGTTGCAGTTTCGAAGGTAATTTTAGTTTTAGTTTTAGTTGTGGCTTGGACTGCTGATTTATCTCTAATGAATGCCCTTTGCCCACAGTGGAAAATTTTGGTACTTTTTCCCTAATGGACATCTGATGGTCTTTAGATGTCATTGTGCTGAACTTTTTTTCAGAAGCTTTCGGAAGTCCCTTTACAGATCTTTCAACAGAATCGCCAAATTTGAAAGTGCCTTGAGTTCCTTGAAGTGTTTTTTTAGCTTTCATTTCAACTATTTCTTCAAATGATCCTAGTACTTTACTCCTCCTTACAGAGACATTATTCACTTTACCAGGAAATTGCCCAGAGTGATGTTGCTTCTTTTCAATGTTACCCTCAGGAAACAGAAGATGATCTCTTCTGGGTGTTCCAAGTTTAGGAATGATCTTATGGTTCCTGAACAAGGAAAACGTTTAGTCATCATATAATTGACACAAGAAGCAAAATTCCAGAGAGCTCATGCCGTATATCTTACATGCAATATATCAAGATACGATTCTGCAAAAGGTTATCCCAAGCCCTTATATCCACGCTGTTTTCTGGATCACTATGAAATGCTATAGCCCTGATACCAATAAATCACAAATCAAATTAAGAACCTGCAGTATTTTTTTTTTTTTGGTGAGGGGGGGTAGAGGGAAGGGGATTTTTTTATAGGGGGCGGGGAAGGGGATTCAAACCCTGGTCAATACCAGGAAGTGCAATGGCCTTTAGCTAGGCCAAGTTCAATCCCAACCCGCAGTAATTATCTTTTTATCGGAGCAGAATTTCGAATTTCTAGGCTACTGCAAATGCTTGCACAATTGGAACTATATCTAATGAACATACCATTGAACATCCATGTATTGTATTTAAGTAAAATTATATTGATGCTAACCTGGGCAAGCATTTACGATGATATGCCTTTGGGCAGCGTCTGCATATTCCGAACTGCAATTCACGCACTGTTTTATCCTCTATTTCCTTACAGACACAACAAGTGTGCACAGGGCAGGTAAATGACTCTCCATCTGCAATTTTCTTTCCGAGCTCAACAGCTTGTGTTGCATTGGAAGGGCAGAGTAGCTTTGCTACACACTTTGGATGATAAAAGTGACCACAAGTTGCAGATATGCAAGGGAATACCTAGAAAACATCACTACATGAAATTTGACTAGGATGAAAGACGAAACTCTTATCCAGATATAAAAAGGAAACACCATTGTGGAGAACAGTTAGAGCTTTGAAAAAATCAAACATTGAATCATGAAACAGTCGACCCTCCTCAATATGATATTGCATAGGATATTGAACAAGCCAAATTCTGTTTCACCTCATTTGACAAAATAACCATACCTCTGCACCATCGGATTGGTCAGAAGAACCCAATGAGCCACAAGAAAAACACTGGTGTTGCTGGTATTGACAATTCTTGCAAAGAAAAGCCTGAGTTGTCAGAGGGAAATACAAAATGGCATCAGACTTTTGAGTAATTATTGTTTAGAAAACACAACTGTAGCCAGTTAGGAAAAGTTAGCCACCCCAATCTACTATCCTCCACTACCATAAGCACATTTTTAGCAGAATTACATGAAAAAAAGAAGGGTGTCGTACATCTGGTTGCTCATGATTGTAGCCAAGAGATTCACAAGAGGATTGAGCTCCAGATTCTATGGATGGATGGAAGGATCTTTTGCATCTTCCTTCACAGCTGCATCAAGTATAGAAGATAACAACTTACTCGGTATAAAAAATAGTGGCCTCCCTATGCTGAATAATTTTATTTTTCTTTTCAAGTTTGAATCCAAGAGCTTAATTTTCCATCATCATGTTTCAAAACTATCAAAGCTGCTAAGAGACTATTTACTGGGAGGAGATTCGACCCATACACATTGAACAAGAAATGATAAATAAATCTTCTAAATCAACTTCAACTTGTTAATCACTATACATTAATGGCCTTGAACATAATTTCCCGTTTTTCCTCTAAACACTTTTAAGTCCTTTTTTATATGCTCAAGTGTTCTGTCCAGACCTTGAATAAGATCAAAAAATGCATTGTAAGCATAATGCATACCATAAGATTTGGCCGCCATCATCACAATATGCACAAACAGTATCAAAAAGCAGCCACGCCGTTTCATCAGAATCACCATCAGAATCTTCATCACAATCATCATCCACAACAAAGTCAGGTCTTTTTACAGTACAGTTTTCTTGTGCCTGCATTAAACAACTAATAAGCTACTACCCAGTGGAAAAACATAGTATATGTGGTATTGATCATATGGCTCAAAATCTCCAACAGCAATACAGAACTGACCTCATTAAGGATTGCTTTGCCACCATGCATATTGGCAAGCAACTTCGTCACACACTGTAGATATTACATGGTTAACGAGGATAAGATAAATAGCAGATGCTGAACAACATGAGTATGCAAGAAGACAAGCACAATTTCTAAGCATTAATTATCCTTGGTCAGCATGAATTGCAATGGTCAAATATCTGAGATACATAGGTTCTATGTGAGCAGTAACAAAATAGGGCAGCAAAGAAACATTATCTCCATTAAAATCTAAGGTAAAAACTCATAGAGAATTTATATAGTTGGAGAGCTAGAACCTAAATTGTTATATTGTGCACAAGTAGAGAAGCACATCACTTTGCATAGGTGATATTGTTTTCAAGTATTACTGGTTCCTTTCAAAACAAGGTTTCACACCCATTGCGACATGTGTGTCCTACGTTCATCATCATCAAAGAAGATGACGCCGTCTCAAGAAGAATACCGCAAAAACAAGTTCCACGTTAAGTACAAAGCACAGACCTTGGATTTAGCAATATCTTTATCTCTTTGTGCAGCCTCAGCTATCATAGATATATGGGTGATAAGATCATTCTCTGAAGGTACAACCTCAAATGTACTGCATAGTAGTGTCATATCAGGCTTACAAAACTTTAAGGAAAAAAACCAGCAAAAGTTACTAGCATACATTATTCTACCTAAACATTTTTGACACGTGAGACCACACAACTTCTCCAAGCTCCATAGGATTCTTTTTGGCAAAGTGAAGGAAGTGCACTGCAACCAATAAACTACGAATGAAGTTCTCATAGCTCTTTCTAGGCTTATGAAGTTTGATCCACTTGTTGTCTTTAATAAGCACATATATTTCAGGATGAACATAAGAAAGCTCAAATCTCCACGCAGATGCTTTCTTATAGATTTTCTGAAGACCATTATCCGCAGTTCCAAGCAAAAAAAGTTCAATGGTCGAACACTCTGACATCTCAATATCCTTCCCCTGCAGTGGTAAAACACAAAAGGGAACCGGAACATTTTTTTTGTCAACGAAATGGAAATTCGTCACTTGATCTGGTATGAGTTCACCTTCCTCATCTGATGACATTGGATCCTACATCCAAGAAGAAATGATAACAACATTAACTGTTCTTTTTGCAGCAGAAAAATGCTAAAGTTCTTGGCAATTAAATGCTAAATGAACCAAAGAGAGTATGTAGTAAAACAACTTAACCAAGCAAAGAAAGTGGTGAAAGATAAGACGATCTTGCCTTTCTTAATCCTATGCAGCAAAGAAGAATAGTGTGAAGTTAAACTAGTAACGCCCCCAGACCCCGGTCCTGGTAGCGCTAAATGAGTCATAAATGGTCCGGTCAACTGCTTAGACCACCGTCCTCGCTTGGTCTAAAAGGGCTAACCCGAATTGACAAGACCTTTATGTCTCACACTTATATGGTGGTGATGCGCTTCCCCCACTTCCAATGTGGGATATCACAGAAACTCTCCAGTTGATACTTTTCTTTTATCAAAATGGTAAGAATTAAACTTTCCCCTTAAGACAACTAATAACCAGTGCATTACCCAAGTAAATGAAGATACTATTTATGCATATGAGATAAACATATAAAAATCTTATCAAAGTAGCAGAGCTAGTTCTTGTATCTAAGGTCTCATCATAAAATTGCAACAAAATGCAACTCTTATTTCTTAATACGCATAAAAACTACACCACTAAACTATACGATTACTAACACTTCAGAACAAAAAAATAAAATAAATAAAGAAGAAGAAGAAGACTGGCACAAATTCCGGTAAAAGCATAATTCAGCCGATCATGTAACCGATAAACCGAAAAAATAAACTCGTAGTAAACCGTGAAAGTAAAGCACGATTTCCCTAAGAATGAAGAAATTAGAGCAATATCCAGAGAAATTTCCCGAAAAGGAAACCAACTACAGCTAGAAAGCTGAAGCAACTAAAGCAGGCCGACTTGCAAAAGCTCCACATGCATTGAAGAGGAAGCAAAAATAACAGCAAGAGCGAGTAGAAAAACATAATGTACGGCACAAAATACACGCACATTTCCTAAAGGGGAAACTAACAGACATGTCACAACAGAAAAAACAAATAGAAAATACATAAACAAATTTCAGTAAGAGCTGACATTTTGAACTTTGAAGAGTGAAAGAGAACAATGTCTACCATTTCGGCGGTGGAAACGGAGGAGAACGATCAGCGGAGGGCGGTGCTTTCCGTTTTTGGTACGGAAGAGGAAAGAAGTGCAGAAGGCATGAAGAAAGAAGGTGGTGAAAACTGGGGTTTAGGTGGGTGACTATCGTCCAATGGTGGGCCACCGCGTGGGGATAAATAATTTCCCATATCTGTAGAATAGACCATTACTCAGATTCCTTTTTTACCCTTTCATGTCTTTGCGACTTTTGTCGTTATGTATTGTGAATTTTTTACCGTATTTATTTGCTACTTTCATTATATAATCAAATTTTAAAAATCGATTACGTCATCAATATACGACGCTAGCAGCTAGCTTCTACGATAGGCTAAAAGATACACATACATTATTAGTGATAATTTGACAAATAATTCTATATCAAAATGATCAGAGTAAAATACATAATAAGGATAGAAGAATATTTGTGTGCATAAAAAAAGTTATGAGAGAAAGAAGTCTTCCTTCTTCTTCTTTGCTGGTTAAAAAAAAAAAAAAAGCTTCCCTTCAAAAAAAAAAAAAAAAAAAAAAGCTTGAATTTTACTATCCTAGTGTCATTATTAGAATATACTCTCTCTGTTATTTCGAAAAGTTGTAAAAAAAATTATTTCAAAATGACACAATTACATTTACAATGTATTATTTATTGTGTTTTCCTACATCTATCTTATTTAGTAAAGCGAGAGAATAAATACAATAATGTATTAATTATATATTAAGGGTTTTTTTAGTTATTTTGGCAATTAAATTAATGGAAAATTAGGGATAAGGACACAATCTGGATTATTTTTAAGTAACAGGACAACTACATATTTTTTATAGGGAGAAGGACAACTGCATAATTTTTATAGCGAGAAGGACAAACAGTGA
The DNA here is from genome assembly GCA_036785695.1 of Gentiana straminea. NCBI lineage: Eukaryota > Viridiplantae > Streptophyta > Magnoliopsida > Gentianales > Gentianaceae > Gentiana > Gentiana straminea. The sequence goes on along the minus strand of JAVUPR010000266.1, from coordinate 9,330,666 downwards.
ATCCCGAAAATTAGTGAATCTCCCCAGTGAATCCCGAAATCAGTGAATTTTGACAGTGAATTTCGACAGTGAATCCCGAAAATTAGTGAATTTCGATAATAAATTTTGAAAATTAGTGAATTTCGACAGTGAATTTCGGCAGTGAATTTAAACAGTGAATTTCGAACACAAGTGAATTTCAATAGTGAATAAATAGTTTTGTCCTTTATGCAAAAGTTTCAAAAGATTGTCCTTCTACTCGATTGATGAAATATTTTTGTCATTCTCCCTCATTCCCCCTTAAATTAAAGCATGACTAACGCAAATCATTCTAATGTAATGCGAGGAACTATTTGCGCAGTTTATCTGTCATACTACATATATAAGATGGCACAAGAGTTACCAATTCCAACGAAGTGGAACGGAAGAAATGGACGAGGATGAAAGGGATGATTGTAAATTCCCTTGTGTTGAATGAATTTCATCCTTAGAATGAAAACATATCTAGTGATAACAAGTAATGGTTGATTTTCAAAAGCGATAATTGATTTTGTGATGGTGATTGGGCAAACACATGTTTTTATTACGAAACGTTATGATCATAATGTTTTGATGATGTTTCGGTTTTGTAACAATTATACTATGTAGTCTTATTCATTATATTTTGAGACATTTTATATGATTAATGCTTCAACTTATTCATGTTTCCATTTTATGTTCAACCTATATAGTTAATGAGATCAAGAAATAAACAAACACAAAAAAAAATAACATAAAGAAATATTATGCTTAATATATTCAAAACTATAAAAATTCAAGCATATAATTCATTACTCATTAAATTCAATAGCAATACAATGATAAATTTGACAACAACATGAAAATATGCATAACACATTACAATGTCACGCAAAAAACACAATGTCACCGCAAAACAACACAATGTCAACGCAAAAGATCACAATGTCAACGCTGCCCGAACAAAAGACCAACTATCCAGCAATACGAACACGACAAGTCTTCTTGTTATGATGACCATAACCATGACAACGACCACATTGAAAAGGCCTCTTTAATGATTCACCATGAGAACGAAGCCGCTTGCAGGGGCCTACTGTGTGTTTCTTCGGAATAGCAAAGAAGCACAAAAGAATCGCACCGAGATGCATTCAAAAACGGACGAGGAATTGGATTAATTGGAAAAGAGTATGAATCGACGCATAAGGCTGTGACAAGAATCAAGGATCAACATGCGATCCAAAAGGAATGATGTTTCCATTTTATGTTCAACCTATATAGTTAATGGGATCAAGAAATAAACAAACACAAAAAAAATAACATAAAGAAATATTATGCTTAATATATTCAAAACTATAAAAATTCAAGCATATAATTCATTACTCATTAAATTCAATAGCAATACAATGATAAATTTGACAACGACATGAAAATATGCATAACACATTACAATGTCACTGCAAAAAACACAATGTCACTGCAAAACAACACAATGTCAACGCAAAAGATCACAATGTCACAACGAGAACAAAAGACCAACTATCCAGCAATACGAACACGACAAGTCTTCTTGTTATGATGACCATAACCATGACAACGACCACATTGAAAAGGCCTCTTTAATGATTCACCATGAGAACGAAGCCGCTTGGTACGGGGCCTACCAGGCTGTTTCTTCGGAATAGCAGGAAGCACAAAAGAATCTGCACCAGATGCATTCAAAAACGGACCAGGAATTGGATGAATTGGAAAAGAGTATGAATCAGCATAAGACTGTGACAAGAAACAAGGATCAACATACAGTCATCAAAGGGAATGATGTACGCTTTAATCACCGCAAGCATAGCATGAACGCACGGATATCCATTCCATTGCCACTCCTTGCGTGAGCAAACTCGTTTTTCAAGATCAACACTTGCGGATAGGAATGAAAAAACCTCATACCTTGAAAAACTTGAACTCGCCAACACCCAAGCAACTTCCCAAATCCATTAAATTAGACAAAATAGCATCCACTTTTGGGCAAATCAATGAATTAAATAATGCGACGCGCACGACGATTTTACGAGAGTCTTACCATAATCTTAATACGAATACCATCTACCATATTCAACACGGGAAGATGCCGCTCCTTATATATCCAACTATTAAAGGACTCGACCAAAGTAGAAGCGGTATGACCATAACGACAACCTTCAAAGTGAGCGATCGCCCAATTCGTCGGATGCAAATTCGAAAAAAAAGATTACGCACGATCACCCCTTCATGTAACATATCTCGCCATTGTTCTCTCATTAACACATATCATTATGCGTGTTTTTGACAACTACCTCAATTATTTTAGAACGGACGGAGTATATTATTTAAAAACTTAATATGTCTTCTCAAAAAAAAATTGATGTTTGCCAATAAGACATTGACCCACGTTAATTACTATACCCTTAACCGAACATTTCGGGTTCGCCTTCCATCAAAGACAACAAAAAAAACAAAAAAAAAAAAAAAAAAAAAACTCCCGCCTATATTTCGTATCCGAAAAAAAAAAATATATGTGCCGTCTTGGATAATAAAAAAGTGACGTGCCTATAAACACTTAAAAAAGGTTAAAATACTGATCCATGAAAACGTCGTCGTATAATCTGCAAGGAAAGTTGGCAATTATCTTCAAACATGCTGAGAAACCGCACGAAAAAACACCAAAAATTGATAATCAATTTATCTTCAAAACGTCAAACATGTCCGATTTGGACGACATCGACTTGGAGCCAGAAGATTTTACGTCCTCAATCCCTTTAAAGAAGGTTCCGAACGGCGACGTATTTGAGGCTGCCCGTGCCGGCGACGTCGACCGGTTAAAGTACTGGCTCGAGACCGGAGTCAATGTCAACGCTCGGGACCGTTGGGACTCCGTTGCGTTATACTACGCTTGCCTCGCCGGACATTTGGAGGCAGCTCGTATGCTATTAGAATGTGGCGCAATCTGTTCGGAGCATACATTTGATGGTGACCGTTGCCACTACGCTGCGCTTAATTTGAAAGTGAGGAAACTGCTGAAAGCGTTTGAAGCTCGTCCGCCTCCTTTGGCGCCATTGCAGAGTTGTTTGAGGGAGACTTTCTTAGGTTGCTATGCCAATAAGATGTATTTGGAGCAGTTGGAGCGCCAAGCTGAGCTTCCCGTTTTAGATGGAGGTTTCAGTTTCTACTTGACATTTGTTCTCTTATCATTTCTATGTGGATAAAGCAATTCAAGAAGAGAGTTTCTTTTCCTTGGAACCTAGTATGCATTCTATGTTGTTGTGGCACACTAATAACATAGCATACCTGTAAAATTTCATAATACGAAAGCATGTATCTGCTTCTTGGGAGTCTAGCATTTTTTTTTTTTTTCGAATTTGTTATTGTGGTTCTCCACCTTTGATATTGAACTTGTCACTGTGTTAAAGCTGTCAGCCTAGATTCCTGGTAAGATATAAGATGAGATGATGCATATAGTTGCTTGGACCCTCCCTTGTACCTCAAATGCTCGTGTAAATCACTGCAGTAGTCTGTTTTTTTCTTGTTCTTTTTCTTTTTTCCCTCTCTTTGTGGTGGTAGTAGTAAAAGTAGTAGTAGAGGAAGCAATATTTGGTGCTGGAGGTGTAGAACTAGGTTTACTTGCACTTTTGAATATTTGGGTTTAGATTGTAAATTTTGAGTACATCTAGGCAATCATGCTTGAAAAGGCAAACATATTAGGTGTTAGTTTTCTTTTTTGCTTTCATTTTTGAATTGTAATGCCTCATCTGCAGCAATTTTGGATTTTAGTAGCAGATATTTGATAGGAAATATGGGGAAATGTAAAGGCAATGTAGTCTTTTTCTTTTTGATATTTAAGTTGAGATGATAGTGGATTTTATGGAATTGGCTTTTAGAACTTGAGTACATGGAAAAATGGAGATTGAACTTGATAATAGACTCCTTTTATCTGATGCCTTTGAGTTAAATATCACCATAAAATACTTATCACGTCTCTTTTTTTCTTTATTATCTTTATTATTCTTTCCGAACTAGGAAAACATTTATCAATAGTAATCAAGCATTACAATCCATACAATAAACACAATCAAGAACCAGAAACAATTCTCATATCGAAGCTTCAATGCACAGTTCTCCTCCAATTAACTTTTATTATTAGTAATATTGCTCTGTCTACAATGTTGATCAGTGCTTCATTTTGTCATTGGATTATTTCATGCACCTAGATCGTCATGTATTGAAAAAATTCTGTAATTATCATCTGCTACTAGTTGTATCCTCCTTAGACCTTTTTTTTTTTTTTTACTGACATGAATTGATAGAATAGGTTATGCATCAAATGGATGGCACAATTTAGAAAGCTTCCCAGCTGATGTTGTTTTTCATGTACAAGGAAGAATGATTGAAGCTCATAGAGTCATATTGAGTGCTAGGTCTCCTTTCTTCAAGGAAAAATTTGAGTCTGCATGGAAGAATCGCAAGGAAATAAGATTTACTAGGGAAAGACTTTCTTTCCCTGCTCTTTTCAGTCTCATTCACTTCTTTTACTGTGATCGGCTTGAGATTGCAGTTGATGATATGGAGGATTTGGTGAGAATTTGCAAAGTCTGCAAGTGCCAGTCCTTGCAAACAGTTATTGAGAAAGAATTAAGTCATCAAAAGTATGCTGACTATAAAGCACTGAGAGAAATAGATGATACTCAGAGAAGGTTTATCTTACAGGGTTTTTCTCTTCCCGAGGAAGATCGTGTTCCTGCTTCTTTGCGTCGAATTCTCCAAGTTTCTCTTGCCAGTTCTGCTAGAGAACAGAACCTAGATGTTGATGGTCTTGCAATGTCATTGGCAGCCATGAACGACTTTGAAGATGATCTAGCTGATGTTTGTGTGCGAGTTGATAACAAAATCTTTCGGTGTCATCAAGTAGTCTTAGCATCCAGATCAGAATATTTTAAAACAAGGCTGTTTCGCATGGAGGATTTTGTAGGGCGGGATGATGTACCTGATAGTGTGCTCCCATGTCTTGACGAACATGATTTGAGCGCTGGAGCCTTTGAGAAAATGATTGAGTACATGTGAGTTTTGCATCTTTTTTTGCTATGATATAGATTCGGGAGAAAGAAGTTTTTGATCCTGGTTTTGGGTTATAAAAAACTTCCCTAGAAATAAAAATAAAACCCACTGATATTCTCTCTTTTTGTGCAGTTGAAATTTTGAGTAAACGGCATTTTCCTTTTGCTAGAATCAGTACTTATATTGCTGTGCTGCCTTTGTTGATATAGGTATACAGATAGCCTGGCCAACCTGGACCCTGATCAGGTACTGCCTTTACATAGAAATGGGGCTTCAATGAATGTGTATGCCCCAAACTTCAATGAATAAAAGCGTTGCTTTTTAATGCCCCAAAGTTTAATGAAGTTTCCTTTGGCAGGCAGAAGAAATGTTTGATATAGCTTCAAGATATCTCTTGTTTCCCCTGAAAAGGGCGGTAGCTGATGCTGTACTACCACACCTAGAAATGGTTCCTCCAGCAGAGCTATGCCATTGGTTGGTCTTATCAGATATGTATGCTTCCTTTCACCTGTATTTCATATTCACATGCATGTATGTATACATCTCACAATTTAATGATTAACCAGTGACTTGTCCTTAGTACTTACTCCCTCCGGGTTTTTTTAACTATCGGAGAGAGACGAATCACAGATTAAGAAAGTGATTAATGTGTTTGAAATAGATCGTAAAATAACAAAATTATCCTTCATTCCTTGGGCATGGAAAATTGTACCAAAATTTTGGTTATTGAATGAAGGGTAAAGGAGGAAAAATAATAATAAATGCTGCATTGGTAATGTAAAATGACAGATAAATAAAAACAAAGCAAATTCTGAAAAGTGACAGTTAAAAAAAATGGAGGGAGTACTACTTAGCACCAGTGACCTAATGTGGAAATAAGATATGTAAAAATGTGGAGTCTGGGGCTATAACTTAATTGCAATAAATCGAAAGAAGGGAAATTCCAGAAATCACACCCGGAACTCTTTAGGATCCATAGTAAGGCTTGACCGCATCACATAATGTTAAGAGAGAGTAATCTTATTTATGTGGATTCGCATCACACACCTTTGACCTAACGGCTAACACATTCCAAGAAGGAAACGAACTCTTCTAACAACTTATAGAAGGGGTTTTTGTTAGAACCTCCTTCCTAATCTACCTACGGTTCCAGATAATTCCAAACGCAAGTCTGTGCTTCTTGTGTAGTGCAAAACTTGAAACATGTCCCACCTTCTATTAAAAAATGAGAGAGGATGGGTTTAGGTTTAAAAAGAGTAAGACGCATGTTGCAATGTGAATGCAGCAAGTGATTACTAAGTCAATAAGGAGTCTCCGCCGTAGAATTTCTCGAACTGTTTGATCAAAAGTTTTATCAATTTGTGGGTGTGGTTGAAGGTGAATCGTATTATAACTATTGTTACCTTACATCATGTGCATGTCTACCTATTTTGTGCCTGAACTTACTTTAAACATGTTTGATTCAATTTGCAGGTATGGAGTTGGGAAAATTAGGGAATACTGTCTTGATATGATAGCATGCAATTTCGAGACATTTGCAGAAACACCTGAATTTAGGGCAATGCTTTTGACACTTCCGCCACCATCAGGTGACTCCTCTCTTCGTACCACAGCTCCAAGTGCACCAGGAGCCGAGTTAAATACAGACGAAGGGAACATTCTTGATGATTTGAGAGAGAAATGGCTCGAGGCTGAAGGGGATGAGCTGGACAAGAGAGATGAAAGCGCGTTAATTTTTGACAAAAGGCTAGAGATGCTTGTGATGGTAGCAGAACAAGAAAAGTCAGGTAGGTTAGATGATATATAGGCTTGTACCTGTAGATGTAAACATTATACTACGATACAACGAATGAAGTATTCGTTTCTGTAAAACAGTAATAAAGTTCGACTATTCGAACGTGTAACTTCATGTAAGACTGATAAATATACGGGGGGGAATGTGTTTTCTGGTGAATTACTTGTTTGTTGTAATGTTCGGTGTGAATATTATTATGTAACATCATTTTTTTGCCTTGCGTGTTGCTTCATTTATTCGTTTTAGTATGTCACGTTGACCTAAGCTCTTAAAATCACCAACAAGCTTTTGTAGGAGACTGTAATTCAAACTACTTTTAAACGAAGCGTCATAAACTGATCCACAGAGCCAGAAAGAATTTAGATATCTTAACTCAAAGAAAAAAGAGAAAAGTTAGATCTTATGGTTTTTACACTTTTAAGTCTCCTGAATTTCGCAATGATGTATCCATATATGCTTGACAATTTTCATATTTACACGTAAAACAGAATTTAATTATTCGCACTTAAAAACATCATGCTTTTACGTGCATATATCTATATCTAGATACACCATAAGTGTCTATTCCTCTTCGTTTGTTGCATTATCATCACCGTGCAATGAGGATTCAGATTCATCTTTTTCGACGTCTGCACCAACCTCATGCACCGGTTCCTCGCCATCAGTTGAATTGGGTGCAGATGGATCTGATGTTGCTTTGTTGTCTTCGGGATTTGAGTCTGATTTCTCAGCCTTCTGTTGCAGACTCCAATACATGATGCTTGCTGTAAGAGTCAATATCATCTTCTGGTTCACCTGTTTCACATACATGAAAAAGTAATTTTTCCAAAAATCTACAGAAATCAAGCTTATACGACATTTTCAGTCCAAAATGACACGTGTCTAACCACGAAGCTTTGAAGGGTACCACATTCTCCAATAAATAAAAAGTTGACACAATGGAATCATCTACTGACTGTCTTTTCATGAGTGATCAGATACTGAATGCAAACAGAAAACAGGTGCACTAATTCTCTAGGTGAGCAGAAAGGGACTACAACAGATTTATAATCTCATATAATACCGTCATGATATCCTCAGGCAGCAAGAAGATGGAGCATCCGAGCTTTCGAGCAACACTGATTATGTAAGTTGCATTTAATTTCTTGTCCTCATCTGCAATGTCAATACTACAAACCATTAGTTTGCCTTGATAGGCTGCTAACGAACTAAAACAAGAAAAAGCACATTCTTCCCTCTTATATTTCTTTTAAATTTTGTTTATGCATGCCTGTGTGCATCACTTCGCGATGGTGCAAAAAGGTGTTTTATCTTGAGTAATTACTCCATAACCAGAATAATAAGATGATTTGAGTTACCGGTTTCCCCCTTAGTTACAAGGCTCCAGTTCACTACTCTTGGCTCCACAACACTAAGAAGTTCAAGGAAAAATTTCCCAGTTGAGATGCTTTTATCCTGCGATGAAAATAAAATATACATGTTAGACCATAATAGCGAATTTTTACAAGTTATTTGATCTAAATTTTCTGTGGATTACCTTAAAGCTCTCTATTTGAGATTTTCTGCCAGCACTCTTTACTTTCTTGTTTGCCCATGCCAATATGTCGGCATCTGTTATCTCCTTCCCTTGGGAGTGTGACCTCAAGTTTTTCAACAGTTGTAGCATGCTAAACCTCATCAACTGCCATAAAAATGCTGAAGAAAAGGTGGTCAAGAAGGATTCCGAAAAGAAACCCAGATTTGTACTCAGTTCATATCTTCTTCCAGGTACAAAAATAAGGAATCTCGAATATCACATAAAATAGACAAGTTTCAAATGCATTTAATTCTTGATTATTATAAAAAAAAAAATCTGGCAACATTGGACAGATTACAAGTTTGGGGAGTGGTTAGTTCAAATACATGCCTATTATGCCCATTAGGTCCTGAAATGCACGCACACGCACATACACACAGGTATATGTATCAACGTCTAGTCAAATAAGCAAAGAATGCACCGTTAGTTTAGTCCATTGTAGCATTAGTTCATTGATTTCCTAAAGCAAAAGCAAAAACAGTATTGTAAATCAGTTCACTTACCTAAGATAAGCTTCTTGTTTCCTTGGACAATATCATTTCCTGCGACATTAACGAGGGAAAAGTTTAAGTCCTTTCCGATCTGTATGACTTGGTTACAGTTCTCAACTTTTCTGAAAGGCATCTTAATGGGAGGCTTTGACGCTTGTTTCCAATTAACAGATCCAGGTGCTATTTTATCAAGAACTTCCAAAAGTACCCATCTACGAAGGGGGAAAAAGGGTAACATCAGTAAAGAATAAAGTGGCACAACACATCTGTAAAGCAGCAGCAATCTCACCCGGCTCTGACATCCTCGAATAAATTATTAACATAAGAATCTATTCCAAGACTGTTAATCCAAAAACGGAAACATCTCTCCTCCCTAGAAGTTTGAGCATCATCAGTCATCATCTCAGCAAATGAAAGTTTCTTCGTATCCATTGATAACCCATTCCTGCCCATCATCAGAAGGCAAACTTGTTAGGACCCGGGTACCGTTTAGAAGTCCATTTTCTAAATATATTATGTGGACTCTGTAGAACGTTGAGAAATGAGGGTCTAACATATTAAAAAGAAAAGGAACGGTGACCAAAAGACAAAAAATACGCATGAAAAAAAGAGCCTGGAACACTGTCTTGACAGTCACAATCAATGAAGTAACATGAATAGGAGTAAACTTAATTGTATCATGATCCATTTATGCAACACATTTACATACGACAATCATAGTGCCATCTTTTAAGTTTTCAGAGAATGAGAAAGATGCCTAAATTACTTGTTTCACACATATTGAAAGGATTGCATGTTTAATAGAACAGGAGAAACAACGGTTTAATAGAACAGGAGAAACAACGGTATTGAAGATTACTGCAGGATATTCAAAAACTTAACAAGCCTAGATTATTGTTCAGCTGTACAGAGGAAAAAATTTAAGTGATTGCAATTATTATGTATAACAGGGTTGGTTCCAGTAAAATCACACACTTATTGAACCATACACTGATCGGCCGTATTTTTTCCTATAAATAAAATATCATTGTAGTTGCAGGAAAAAGGGGCTCGAATGAGAAATGTAAGTACAATCTTTATTTTTTGCGATATTCTCAAAAATCAAATTTATCAGAATGCTATAGGAAAAACACGATAGAGTGGGCGTTAAGTTCCAAATGGGACCTAAAAGAATTCTGCCGTTTTGACTAGAAACATACTCAAATTTTCACAAATAAAAGTCCACTATTTGTCTGTGAGATATAAAATATACTTCTTGTAACTCCCTGATCTTTGTAGACATTAACTAAGCAAACAATTTAGTAACTAGAAAGGTGATTGAAACCCGACACAGAATGATATAAATATTAAATATACGACAGATGAATTCTGTTTTCATCAATCAGCAATAAATCAATTTCCACGAATCCAGCTTACCTATGTTGAAATATCTGAGCGACAAATGCCAGGTTTAAATTTGTTGAGCCATCAACAATATCTTTTGCAGTAACATATCTCTTGCAATCCAGTTTATCTGCTTGCTCAATGATTAACTTTGCTCTTTCAGTTGGATCTTTCACTTCCAATGTAGATGTTGTTCCATGTTCTGGTGCAAGAGTATTGAGCAAGTGTGCATAGGCCTCTCCATCCTGAAAGCAATTATGTCGGACTTTAGTATTTGTAGGAATCTCACCAAAAGACTTCCTAAGTAAATTTCAAAAGATAAAAAGGAGTTAATAGGAAACTCGGAATTTGAATAATCTACACCTCATTTATACTTGCACCACAATAATGCCCTTAACAATTTGGAGGATTATGGTTGCAAATTAATACAGGAAGATGTGAAAAAGGACATTTTCCTAGTAGTATCCGGTTAATAATCCAACCTCAAATATTTTTAGGCAACAAGGACAAGTTAATGCGTAAACAAAGTGCTACTTTACTCATATACCCCTTAATAATCCAGTCGACTTGTCATGGCTGGTAAAGTTCGAAAAAAGTCGATGAGTTGTATCACTATCTTAAGTTAGTCAAGCACTTGGTGAGGAGGGGCACAATAAAATTTGATTGCAGGTAGCAATGATACAACAGAAGAATATATTGATGGAGTGGGGGGGGGGGGGGGGGGGTCTTAGCATGGTAAAATCACATTGTTGCTGAGATGGTTTGTGAATAAAACAAGGCATCTCAGAACCAACGGCAGATCTACATAGAACTCACTGTGGGCTTGCCCCTGATGGAAATAAAAGGAAAAAAACTACTACCAAATCGACATCGTTTTTAACGTCTCTGTAAAAAAATAGAAAATAAAAAAAAATTAATCCCATCTGTTTGTGCCCCCATGAACTTTCATCATGGATCCGTGTCCGCCACTGCTTAGAAGTCAGCTTAGATGAAAACGTGAAATCTAAGGTCGTAAATCTCATGAACCCAGCCTATGTATCTCATCTCTTATGACAAAAAGCAATCTTTCATTTCCACAGCACTTTTCTACCCAGATTAGGCTTTCTTTCCCTTGGACCACATTTGTGCATGCTAGACTTTTATAGCGCCTCCATGCCATGACCACCCTCAAGCGCTCACACTCATTGCCTCATCAACTAACCCATATATTGTCAAACATTCAGTAAGTTGCGCTCATTCATCACACAGTCTCATATTTGACGAATTTAAAAGGTCTGGAATAAATTCCGACTGCTAGCCAAGAGTTAACACTTAAATAGCAAACTGTATCCTATTATTGATTGGGACGCAAAAAAAAAGTGTCAGTAATTGTCCATTAAGTGGTAAAGTCACAGGGCATGATCACGGACAAATCAATGTTCAAAACTAAGAAACATGCAATAGCACAATGCTCCTACATCAGATGCTTGATTGCTTACAGATATTAACAGGTTGCTGGATTTTCTTCACCAATGTTGTTTCTACAAAATTATTAAAAAGGGCTAGGGCAATGGAAAATAAAATTGCCATACATTTCCAAATCCAAAAGGCCAACAGAAATTTCCACACACAAAGGGATGACTTCTCGACTCTCTCTGGTCTTACTTCACTTTAATGGATTACTGGAAAAAAAAAATCTTAAATAAGATTTTTTTTGAGGGGTGGGAGGAGGGGGGATAACAATCTTACCAACATGCAAGAAAGCTGTATAAAGTTACTTCACATAGGCAGCAGATAACTTACATACCTTCAGATCAGACGAAAAATTTGTAACTTGCTTCTTGTACCCAGATTTCTTCAGATGAAAATTCATCCATTTGAGCAGAACCTTCTCTGGAGGCAACCCAAGGAGTTCTTCAACCTCCTGTATATTCTAGACATTTTATTTCCGTCTTTCATAGCTTTTGGAAAATAAAAAAAGTTAAGAGCACTTAGAATAAAGTAATAAACACAAAGGGAAAGGCTATCTATGAACAGATGCGGACCTTACTATCTTCCACCAATTCAACCAATTGAGGAGTTTTCTTCAAGTTGAGATCAGCTAACAGTTGTATCTGGTGTTGCCCCAAAATGAGAGAAGTGAAAAAACTTGGTTACCTCAGGTACAACTATGTATTATGTAATGTTTAATCACTAAGAAAGATATAACAAATCCGAAGGTACCTTAATCATTTGAGAGATCAAACCAAGGACTAGATGGGGCTGCAAACCACAAGAAAATCATTAACTCGATCGAAGCTGGTAAAGAATTGAGAGAATTCATTAACTTGATTGAAGTTTGTAGTATGACGAACAGTTAGAAGCTTACCCGAGCCTCAACTAGGTCTTGGGTGCCGATATTAACCACGGTACAACCAATAGCCTTAGCAGAGTTGAGGCATAGTGTATGGTTTTCATTCCTTTCCCATGGATTTAGATCCTTCTTTGTATTAATTGCCCTTTCATCGATAGTGCCAGGGACAGCCACATTAATAAGTTTACTGCATGGAATAATATTAGCTTTGTCAAAACAATTAGAGTTTTGTGTAAAAGGAATGCCAAAAAAAATCTTGAGCAGGTCATTTACTCTACCATAGTAGGACACCGTCTTTTGCAAGATCGAAAAGTGCATCAGTGGAAGGATCTATTGGAAGAAAATCCTTCAAGAACTTATCTTGTCCAAGAAAGCTGTTAATGTGGGCAACATAGGAGGCCTTCTCTGATTCACTTATAGTGTGACGAAGTGTAGTTGCAGCGTTCTTAACAAATGATGACGAGGTGTGGGATTCACCCAGTTTTGCCATAGCCCGTTCTTGTAAGTTCAGGAACGCCTAAAGATCATCAAACCAAATTATCTGTTTGCATTCTTCACTTTTGCACAAAGCAAACAGTTTCAAACTCATGAATAATAAATGTAAAAGTATAAATTTAGATGACTTCAAATTGAATGCTAAAATTCGCTACTTTTTACTTTTGTCAGGTCGATTTATAAGACAGCATCCATAACCAGCCAAAAAGGCGCTTTTAGTGGCACCACAGTGTTTTTATCGTGACACCACACCGGAAACAATCCACACCGAAAACAATCAACTGAAAAAAAGTCGATTCTCAGCTATATAATCGACTTTCACAATCACCAAATCGACCAGCAGAAAGTAGGGTAGATTCTCAGCTATAATCAACGGTAAAATAGTCGATTGTCATTGTGGTGGCAACCGTAGATTTTGAATGGTGGCATAAAGATGCCAAAAGTATCCCAAACGCGAGTTTAAGCTACTCCTGAATTTTTTTTAAACGTGTTTAGCTAGTAAGGGAAGGGTTGCATGATGACATACCCGAAGGAAGGACTCAAAGTCAATTTCTTCGTTCAAATCAGAAGATGAAGATTCAGACAAGATATCTTTGATCTCATTTTCAGTGAGCTTCTCACTCAAGGATTTCACTTTGGCCATCACAGGAGGCAAATCTCCCAGAGTAACCTTCCCAGACGGATTCCTCGCAGAAAAGAACTGCAATGCATGTGTTGAAATTAGCTTACAACATGAATGCTTCGAATCCAATTGGAAGATCAGACAAATACTTTTCCAATAAGTGAAAAAGAAAAAGGAAATAAAATACACCGAGACATTCAGTTGCATACTTTAGATTTGAGGCTCCGCAGCTCAACTTGAGTGAATTGGCTTTGAAGCCATGGGTCAGAAACAATAACGCCCTGATAACCAGACATTGTGTCTTGCTTTCCCTTCCCTGGCGGTGTCAATGGGCAATGATTTCAAAATCAATATATCCCTCAATTACAGAGAGTGCTGAAATAGAAGGCCAGAAAGCTTAATTGGTTTGTGAATCGCAAAAATGCCTATTCAATTAGGGAAATCTGATCGTATTGGTTAGCGTAGAATAATATAATAATCAACGTAAACCATGTATTCGTAATTGATTTCACTTGCATGCAACATGCATATATTAAGAATAATTGAAATTAAAAATCACAACAAAACACCCGATCGTGAAAATGTGGATCGAAACTAGAAGAATTTAGGGAATGTCAGGTGCTCATGAATGTAAACAGAGACGATCGATCAGTGATTCAGTAAAGGAGGGAAAGAGAACAGACCCGACCAGAGGATGAGGTCAGAAGCTCATGTCACGAGACTGAAAAGCTAGTTTAATGATGGCTTGATCATCGTGTGGTGGTCTTTTAGGTTTTCACGGTGGGGGAACTTTGGGTGGCGGACTGGCGGTGCAGTGTGAATGTGTGATGGCTTTGGCGGTGGCGCGCGTGAGCGAGATGAAGAAGTAGAAGAAGAAAACGAGACGGTGAGAAAAATCCGTTTTGCCTTTCAGTCCCGCGAAATCCGATAAACTCGTTTTCTATTGTACGCCTTTGCGTAACAAAGTGCATGAGTAATGGTATTCACAAGTATAATAATCACAATTAAAACATATCTGACGATCCAAAAATCGTCTCCTTCAAATTTAGGGTTCTTGCTCTTAGTGATAACCTAGAGAAAACTCCAGAATATGAAGATAATAAGGGGGATAGTTTGGGGGGATCTAGACTGCACTTGATGATGATCAAGCTGCCTACGTATCCAATATATGAATTGGAATCAAGTCTTCGTAGTTTCTTAGGAATTTTTATATAGAGGGGGCTTAGGCCCTAGGGTTTAATGTGGCGTGCCCCTGGGGGACACTAGTCAACGTGTTTCCTAAGGAAAAGATTATGATTGATTAATCCCCTTGATTTTAGGAGGTAATTATGTTATTCAAATATTAGCATTAAGTGATAAAGATTCGAGTCTTTATTAGGGAAGGATAATGCGATAGTTATCTGGTTATTGTGCACGTGAGAAATAAGGTTTGAGGATGAGCAGTGCCTGAGACAGGACAGAAGCAGCCAAACTCCTACCACAAAATTATGCAGGCCTAGATCTGGACCGGTCTAGGAGATCGGCGGAGATTACAGCTGGTCGACCAGAGTCCGATGCACGACTCCTTGGCCTGCCAGAATGAGGCAGTCCGACCCCGCGGAGGTCGGTCGTACGGGAACCGGTGGTGGCAAAGTGGGTGGATGAGCCCCCTGGGCTCGGATCTAGGGAGTCAAAAGTAGTTTCTCTCTCTGAGTCAAGTGTTGAGCGACCAAAGAGGCGCCACGTGGGCACGCCCATTTTTTGGCAGCATCAATATCTAACCTCGATTTAAGTGACAAATGAGAATAGTAAGCCGTAAAATCCTTTTTTTTTTTTTTTTTTTTTTTTTTTTTGGGTAACAAATCTAATAATTATTATAATAATCCAATTTATTTATGCATAATGTTGACAAGTATTTTTAAATCAAGCATGACAACAAAATAGACAAATCGAGCATTAGTATGCTTGAGGTCGCTCGTTCACTATACAAAATCGATTCAAACTAGAACTACTCATAAACCGTTTGGATCATTTACATCCATAGTAGTATCGTATGTGTATGAAACAC
Organism: Gentiana straminea; assembly: GCA_036785695.1. Classification (NCBI taxonomy): domain Eukaryota; kingdom Viridiplantae; phylum Streptophyta; class Magnoliopsida; order Gentianales; family Gentianaceae; genus Gentiana; species Gentiana straminea. Next base: position 9,314,843 of record JAVUPR010000266.1, on the reverse strand, counting down.
ATGATATGCTTTTCTAGTTTCATTTAGAAAAATAATATAAATCATGTACTTTGACATTTTTTTTTGTAATAAAGGATCTACTTATGTGATGATGTCGAAAATATCATCTTGTTTTTAGCGGTGTTTGTACGTTGGATATCTGACTATAAAAGTGTATTAAAGTGGTGTTTGCCGGTGGTGCTCGACGGCGTCAGAGGATTCCGGTGGTGGTGCTTTTATAAGAGAAGAGAAAGGAGACAATTTGGCTTTGTCATCTGTTTTATATATTTGTTGTTCATCCCTCAATGAGCAGGGCCGGCCCTCCCCTAAGGCCTTCGAGACCCGGGTCTTAGGCCCACCCCAATCGTCGGGAGCGCCAACGGTACGTGTTTCGCTAAAAGAAAAAAAAATCGTGTAGATTTAATCCGATCCAACCTAAAAAAATATGTTAATTTTCTTTTTTGGTAGAGGCCCAAATTTGTTTTTATTATAATTGATAAAGGCCCTAATAAAAAAAATTTACTTGACCAAAAAAAATAGATATATACAAACAAGTTTTATTAATTTTTTGCATATACGGATGTTAAAAATGCGATAAGTGTTGGAAAAAATGTAGTACTTAGGATTTGACGGAGAGAATTAGAAACTCCAAGCGCACGTTAATAACGTTGTCTTTTAAGAGATGTTTTGTCCAACACGATTTGTCACTAAGGGATCAAATGAAAATCTCTTTCGGGATACAATGGGGGTGTTTGATTCAAACGGTGACTTGTTTGAATCAAACCCGAAACACTCAAAGTTTTTCAAATGATGTTGTCAAATTTATGGATTTTCGTCTTCATACTTATGTCTTTTATAGGTTGCAAGTACCCCATAAACGAATGGATGTACTCCTTGCACCGGATGAAAGCATGCAACCCTTACACAAAATGGTAAGTACATATCAGTTCGAAAATGCGTGTATCTGAAAATGCATATCCCTTCATGAACTGATGCATGCATTTATTTAGGTTTCGGGGGCGTTGCCCCCGAACCCCGTTTCGTTGCGATAACATTAATTCGTACGGCAACTCGTAGCAAACGATAACCAAAATATTTATTTATGAAAAAATATCTAACAATAAGTATGTTTTAAAAAAAAACAATTTCAACTAAAAGCGCCCAATTCGGAAGGCAGTGCTCTAGCCTAATACAAGCGAGGGCCGGCCCAGTCAATGAGGTTACAGAGCTCCCCTATTTATAGGGGAGCCACCGACTAAAGTTCGGTTTATTTATAAGTGATGAAATATAGTACATAATAGATCATTGTCTTGCCGAACTTGATGTAGTTCTTCCTCTAAGTATTATGGTCGAGGTCGTTGGCGGACTCGTTTATCGAATGAGATCGCGTATCGACCCCCTAACCCTTTTTGTCGCTGCACAGGGTTAAGGACTTAGAAATGATCCGAAGGATCGCGGTCCTAATTTGACTTGCGAGCTCGCGGACAGTAATGGTTGGTGGCCTCATCCATTAATATCGGTGGCTGGTCAGACCCGAATAATGATCCGCGGACCGAAGTACGATTTAGACACATCAATATCATACCAAAACCAAATGTTGCAGGGTTATTTGATAGCATGATATATTATTAACACGAAAAGGCTAGGTCTCCCGAAACATTACCGAAACCCAATCACTACCTTTGATTTTTTTTTATTTTAATCATGTCATTATTTTAAGTGAATGAATGGCTTTGATTAAATTTCGGTGTTTTATTTGTGAACAGTTTCGGGTGATGTAGCCTTATTGTTATTTACATAACATTAGATACAATCACTAGGGTTTCCAATGTTTATAAAAAAGGGCTTGTTATTGACATCATAGCAGATGTACCATGATACCACGATTCGGACTTAGGTTCGATTTTACAAAAGTCGAAATTGAATATCATTGTGTGTCTAAAAGTAGGTTCAATATCTTCAAGTAAACAAGCAAGGAGGGAGGGGGGAGGGAGGGGTACATTCAAAGTTGTTACTACAACACCCACCACAACTCTTTAACCACTGAGCTACGTTCCCCAATGCGACATTTTCACTTTTAAAAGAAAGATAACATAACCACGACTATGCGTAAAATTTTCACCTACAAAATCATTTGTAGCAATGTAGAAATTCAAATAGTTGCTTCGTTGCGATCAAACCAGTTAGCTAACATCAACACTAATGAAAATTTAAGAAAGGGATAAAAAACATCACACATTCTCTTACAAGATCCCTTTCAGACTGAAAGCCATGGTGATTGGTAAGATAATACCTACCTAGTTCAAAATGAATTGTTGCAAAACTAACTTTCCATTCCTTAAAAAATCTCGACACTTTGGAGTAAAGGGACTAAGGGATCAGTTTGTATGTTGTACCCGCTATTTACCAATTCCCGATATAGATACAGAGTCTTCCTCTGCATACTTGTCGTGTTTCAACAAAAGAACATGGAACTTTCCACTTCTTTATGTAGCCTAGGAAGCACGGGGACTGGAACACTACCAACCGTTGTCGAAGTTTCTGAATAATCATCAAACTTTATAAACTGTCCCATTTGTTTGGCTGCGAGATGTGCGTAACAGATTGGAGCTACTGCAAAAAAGACATTAAGAAACAATATTATTAAAAATTAATGTCTATGTAATGTGCTTTAGACAAAAGAAAAAAATTTAGCAAGTGAAAGTCAAAATACCAACAGATACTGCACTAGTACTCCTTTGACAGCTGCAAAACAAAAGGAATATTAATAATAACAATAAACAAGAGGATTCTATTGGCACCACGAAAATGTTTCACGCTCCATAATTACTTTATGGCACGTGATTATTTTTCGAGGGGCAGATACTTCCTATTGAGAAGTAAATGTTTTACTTACACGTATGAAAGTGCATGAATGAGATTTTGGAGTTCATCGGGAGAGAAACCAATCTCATCATACAAGACATGGTAATGAGCTGGTCTAGAAGTTCCCTGTAATTTTCAGAGCAAATTAAATAAGAGGGAAGAAAACAATATATTAAAAAAAACTAAAACTAAAAGTAGTACGCGCGTATATTGACAAGACATACTATCATTCCAGCTTGAGCACACATGTAGAAATCATAATTTCTTGGATGGACAATGTTCGTGTCCACAACCGTGCCTACAATGAGTGAAAGACTCGTTATAGTAATGATGGTATTATGACTAAACACAACAATATGACAATGAATATATGAGTGAAAAGCAGAAAGACCTGCTGGAACATTCTCGGGAGCATTAGATTGAAATAATCTAGTGTGGTGATTCTTTTGAGCCACAATCACTGTAAATTTAGGAAAATCGACTTCACCAAGATGCTCGTAAGCCTGAAAACATTCACAAAAATCTGAGTATAAATCAGGATTTGATGATGTGACCAAATTGTCAAATTTCTAGGATGAAAATGACACTGGCTCATAATTATTCGAGAAATACCTTTATCATTTGATCAAGCTCAACATTTAAAACTTGACTAAATTGCGACTCGCTTACGCCATCCCTGTCACGAAAAACATAGTAAAGTACAATATCAGAAAAGGGATAGACACTTTTGGTCCCTCTTGTTTCATGATTTTTGCAAATCCATCCTCAATGTTTCATATTGGTACTTTTGACCCTCATCTATGCATTTTTTACCTAATCAAAATCGATGCACGTAAGGAAGTGAAACTGAGATCACCTTAGAAACTGGAAATACCTGAAAACTATAATCTGAGAAGGCTTACGACCCTTGCTTGTTTCATAAAATTCCATGAGTAGTTCCCTGTAGCGCATCTACCGAGCACTTAGATAAGTTTTAAAAAAACAACAAAATTATTTTAACTTTTGTAGATATGTTAAATAACACAGCATGCCTCATGATGCCTCCGTCTTCTCCGTTTGCTAAAGGTTTGTACAAGGACTCGATCATTTCCACCTTTGATGATTGTGTGCGTACAGCTGCTCTGTAACTTGATATGTATGGCCAAGATCTAGATCCAACAACCTGAAAATTCACAAATTGGCAAAATTAGCTAAAGTTCATAAAAAGAATTGGCAAAATTTTCAGGAACTCTCGTGTAATATTCTGGACAGTAGTTTTACAGCAGCAATGGATGGAATGTCTGATCGTCCAGGAGAACCATGAGATACATCCATACCCAAGATCATAGTTGGAGCATTCTTGACAATTGGGAGAGAAGAAGAATCCTCTAATACCAGCAATGAATTGATTCCTCCAAGCTAACAAGGCAGGAAGAAAGAAAAAAGCTAAATTTGCAGAGAATTGGAAAAATTATGGCAACAACTTGACTTTTTGTAGATCAACAGTTACCTTAGAATTGATCTTAAGAAGCACATTTGTGAGGTATTGGTCATTGACCTTCAAGGGAGAAATGCATTGAGTGACAATGCCAAGATCACAAAGACTCTTTTTCTTCCAAGGGCCTTTGTTTTGGAAACATTATCAGCGATGCAAAAAATTTACCAAATAATAATAATGATGATTTGACCATTTGTTTTCCACCATTTGTTATCACATCATACCTCAATTTGACCATAAATTTTTCATGATGGTGCATGAATATCAACATTTAGTGTGCTAATATCAATCCCATTGTAGTAATAATAATAGTAATATTCTTAAAATAAAAAATAAAATAAAACGAGTTTACCGTATATGTCACAAGTTTTCCGTTCAGGCAGCACACAAAGAATAAACTGTGGAATACCAGGGAGCTTGGACGTAATCTGTTCATACATCTTCTCAACTCGCACTGCAGGACTAGCCTTTCTACTCTGTGGCTCTTCCTCTATTAGTGAATACGGACGTTCAATATGCTTATGAAAACCAAATAAATAATGTTTCAGAGGATAATAAATAACAATATGATACAATTCTAAAAAGACTATTAAGTATAACATACAATGCCCTTGAGCTTTCCACAATCAATAAGATCCCTTGAGAAACGGCTCGTATCACAACTAGATGAGAAGTTCACCACAGCCCAGCAATCGATCTTGGTGGGAGTTAACACTTGCTTTTAAGCAAAAAAAAAAAAAGTGGAAACTGTCATTAAGGTATTGAGAAATAAGAAACACTTAGTTTTCTAGAGTAAGGTAAAATGGTGGGGAAAAAAAGTGACCGTATTTGCTGCAAAAGTAAGTTCATAAGGAAGCTAGAAATGTCAAACAATAGTTTGCATTCCTGTGAAAGATGAAGGATCGGGCCATGTATACGAAGAAAGAAACAACAAAAACAGTTGAATATAAGGCTAGATGCGCTTGACCTTGACCATTCTGAATCCTACAGATAACAGATAGGTCACACGGGTACGGATACGTGGATATGGATACGCATAAATACGGGATATGTGAGTACAAGATTTTTTAAAAATACAGGATACGGATACGAAGGGCATATACGTAAATTTAAAAATATATGGGCCAAACTATACATGATAAAACTATAAGGACCAACAATACATATTTTAAAGACATGAGATAATACAATTTATAATGGTTTTCTTCATTTTTGATAGTTTTTCATTCATTTTCAATTCATTTCACAAATCCGAATCTCGCATCCTACTTTAAGAAACACAAATTCGCGCCTACGTGTGTATCCTGAATATCCAGTGTGTATCTGTGTCAGATACGAACCGGATACGGGACATGGTACTAGACAGAAGTATCCATGCATCGTAGTGATAACAGTAGGAAACAGCCAATCCTACTAGTCGAAAAGTACCTTTTGTTTGAAGTTCCAGCGACCATTACAAGGAATGAAGTCCTCATTCTTACCAACCTTCAACTAAAATTTGCACGAGCCATCAGAAATTTGTGATGCACGTGAATCCAATTAATTGTACCAATCGCAAATCAAAACATACCTTTGGTGCCTCAAGGACCCGACCATTAACATGAATAAACTGTTTTTCAATAGAGATACCACAAGCAGAAAGGAGAGGATCCTTATCGTACTCATAGGTTTTCACGGCCTGGCAATTTGAATGAAAAAAACATCAAGCAGCTTAAACATAACAATGGGAATTGGAAAACAAACGTCGGAATCTGGAAGTGGTGAAACTCACATCACTTATGCGCCTAATTCTTTCTTGAGGCTTCTGCCTTGAACTTTCAATTAAAGACGCTCTTTGCAATGAGGACAATACTTTCTTGTAACGTTGAAGAGGCACGAGAGAACATAGCTGAAATTCAAAGGAATGAATCATTTAATAAGGGTATAAAAAGTCCTACATGCTAGGAAAGAGAAAGAGTAGCAAAACCACGGAACAAGAATACCTCCATAGGCAGATAATTAGGCCGTGTAGGTTTTCCAACGTTAAGGCACGGCATGAATGCAGAACTTTTAAGTTCTATATTTCTGTGTTTTACAAAGTACTCATAGACAGAGATATCTGTAGTCTCCCCTCCATCTTGTGGTCCGTTACCGTTTTCTACTTTCAGTGAAAAACTAAGAGAAAGCATCATGTCAGTATACTCTAACTCAAACATGATAGTTTAACAAACAAACAAACAAACAAAAAAGGGGGGGGGGGGGGGGGGGGTGGGGGGGGGGGGGGGGGGGGGGGGGGGGGGGGGGGGGGGGGGGGGGGAGAGAGATCTTAATCACGGCTTACAACTGCTGATTGCAAGGTTTTTCACTCAAGCCAAGGATTTTGAACTCCCTGTCATTGTGCAAGGCCTTTATCCTCATATTTTTCAACATCTTTTTTGCCTGTTCATAACGAAACTTGCAATTTACGGACAACAGAAATAAGATAAATCATGTTTGACAGTCTGGAACATGTCTACCTTTGTCCAATCAATATACCGAGTTTCCTTCACATTCTGATTCGCTAGTAGAAAATTAATCACTGGCCCAGGAGTGAGGAACAATGTTGTAGTTACATCTACGGCAAAATACATGTCAGCAGCATGTGTAGTTAAGACACGGAAATTATACTTCAACGGGACAGGAAAAGAGAACTTAATATAAAACAATGTAAAGATATATATACCCATATTAAGGGATAAGCCTCCATGAGTAGGATGAAAACAAGAATGAAACCCCCGGCACGCAGAAACACCCCCACCAATGTCTGTGAAAAACCTTGAATCATTTTGAAAGAATGACTGCCCTACTAAAACGTACCCTCTGCATTGAACATATATCATCACACTGTGTCACTCAAGCAGCAACATATCGAGATTCGAGAAATATAACAAATATATAATGTTGACACACCTATCAGCAGCATATTGTCTAACAACAATGTCAAGAACCCTCACAGCATCTTGCGCGTTTTTGTTGTCAGCTCCTTGAAGGGCAAGAGAGATTGACTGCAGAGCAATTTCCGCAGCATATGTGATCACCACCATGAAAGTTCTTGATCGTAGATATCCTTTCGCTCTTTTGACAGACTTACCAGGGCTGTCAGTCTGTGAAGGACTCTTACTGTAAACGACAGATAAATCACAAAGTGACGTCATGTAAGCATTAAAAACAATGTACTGAACAGGTTGAAGGAAAAAGGATTTCAATCAATGAATCACTACCATTTTGCAATAGCGTCCTCAATAACTACTGTGAACTCAAAGTTGTTACGTGGCAACGGCCCCACTGTATACAAGGCTTTTTGTCCATCATATGCAAATCTCTTTCCAGCAAGCTCAGATTTGTATGTTTGCCAAAGCTTATCAATAACTTTTCTCCCAATTCCCTTGCTTTCGATTTCTTTTTTGTCCTCTGAACTGATCGACACCTGCGTATATTGGAACATGATTACTTTTTTTAAGGGAAAAAAAAAAGAGTTCGAAGAAAAAAAACACTTCATCGGCAAGGAGCTATACACTGTATTGGTAAAATACTTCATCGGGATGGTTAAACAAAGCTTTAAAGTGGTTTGCCAGCAGGGCTATCGGGCGTCCAGAGGTTCCAACACCCGCCCTACTGATAATACTACGTTTAGGCCTGTCCGCCTGCTTAAGCTCTTCGTCTAGAATGATAATAGGTTGTGTGGAAGGCAAAGCTTCAGGACTGCCATCTACTTTTTTCGTTTTGAAGGCACTTCCATCTACTTCAATAGGATTTTCCATTGTCAGCTTGACCCTGTCCGTCTGCTGCGGCTCTTCGTCTAGAATTATAATAGGTTGTGTGGAAGGCCAAGCTTCAGGACTGCCATCTACTTTTCTTTTTTTCAAGGCACTGCCATCTACTTCAATAGAATTTTCCATTGTCAGCTTGACCCTGGTAGATTAAACATGAAATACTAATTAGCTTCTGAATAACAAGCATTGCTTGGAAAAATTGCTACTGTGCATTGTCAAAATTCAACAAAAGAATGTTGATACAGCATAACAGGCACAAGGGTATCATCAGTTTAAAGATATAAGGAACGAAAATAATCCCAAATTAATCTAACCTAAAATCCCCCAAATCCTATGGCCCCTCGAAAAAAAGGTAATTAGCAAATCCTGAAATCACTAACAGGAAAGAGAGGAAAACAAATATGCAACCAGAAAAGAAAATTGTCCCATAAAAATTACATCATAGCTCTCCATACCAGCCCCAAGCAGAAACGATTGCAAAAATTACCAGTTTTCACGATGATGTTAGGCGAATCCAATCCATTCATAACATGTAACACAAGGACAATTAGCCACGCACCTAAAAGCAAAATAAGAGAATTCAAACCCAAAATCTTAATACTTACACCCCCAAACCTTTATTTCATACTTCTACAACCCCCACCAAAACCCCCAAAAGCAACAAAAGAAAATTATTTCCACACACCCAAAAAATAACTAAAAAAATAACAGAAGACCCAAAACTAAATTGCAATGTCACTTTAGAACACATTGTAACACAAAGGAAAGAACCAATACATTGCATGCAGCCGCTTACACGAAGAAGAGTGCAATTTTGTCAAAAAATTAGCAAAGATAGACCAAAAAATCACAACACACCTTCTCGTTATAAAACATCAGCAAAAACAACAAAAATAAACAAAGGAACCGGGCCCTAAATCCAGAAGCATTCACCCCCGACAAAATGTACAAGAAAAAAAGGGACGAACGAAAGAGACCCAGTATAAAAAAATAAAAATAACCACTAGAAATCAACAATCTAATGTAAAAATTACAAATTACCGAAAACCCAAGGAAAGAGATAGCAAGAGTAACCGAATAGAGGAGACTTTTGGTGCTGGAAGATGAGCAGGAGCAAAATTCACTCAGTCATCGGCAAGAAAAACAATCCATTTTGCGAAATCCGAATTCTTCACCCTTTCCACCCCTTTTCCCTACAATATATTTGAGTGTGCGAGCTCTGAAGTCTCTGCAGTTTCAGTGAGCTTCAGAGACAGCGGGCAAGCAGAGGGAGCAGGGGGGTGGGTAGGTACGATGGAGAATGAGAATATGGAGGGAAATAATTTGTACATATATATTTTGAGTAGTTTTTTTTATATATATATGATATATATATAGTAATTATTAAAGAGATGACATTTTTTAAAGCCTAACTGTTATTATTATTGATATTTGTTGATCATAGTACAAAAATAGAAGATGCGTTGTATCTCCCTTAATTCATAAAATATTCACCGGCAAATCGTAAAACCCCCGATTTACAAGTTACCAATCTGAAAATCTGCAAGCATGAACAAACTTTATTGACAATTGAGCATTATATCAACCGAGAATAGTTTTTTTTTCCTCCTCTTTTTTTTGGGTACCATTTTCTTTATTTTTTTTCTACTTTTTCTTCGATTGATGTTTGCTTCATTTTCATAGCTCTGTTCAACTTTTACCTTCTTCAGCTTGCATTATATATGCAAACCTATCCCTCATTCATCCATTTTGTGTTTTTGAATTTGAAGGGTAAAATAAGAAAAAATTTATAAACTTTTTTTTTTTTTTTTTTTTCCAAGTCATCTTAAAACCGACCTAAGCTTAGATAAATATTATAAAAAAAACTCAAGATAGCTCTAGACTTCATAGATTTCGCGTATTCGAGGGTTTCAATAAAGCATTGGGCCGCTGTCCCGGCCCTTCTCCCGTGAAAGCGCCCCAGACTTAGTTTGTGGGAGGCTCTGCTGGCTTTTTGGGTCCGTTTTGCATACCGCAACGGCGTTTTCAAAACAGTTTCGATTCCAGCAGCAATTTCAGTCTTATATTCATCTTGTGAATGTAAGATCTAATTTTTTTCATAGGAGTTTTTTGCTTTGATCATAATTATGTTGGTTCGAGGGTAATCGTTGTTAGATTCGTTGTTGGTTTTGTAGATTCGCATGGATTTGGAAGTTAGTTGATGTTCGGTTCGTAGTTGACTCGTCTTTATGGTAAGGAACTCTTTTTATCAAAGGGATCTCTTTTGGTTTTAAAATTTATGTTTTTAAATTGTTTTGAATACTACTTTATGTTAAATTGCACGAATACGGACATGATTATGTGTATGTTGGTAATTGTAAGATTAATTTCAAAGTACTGTTTGGTTTTCTGGACACTTTTCTATGACATGTTTTATACGTTTTGGTTACGAGTAGTGAAGATAAGATGAGAGTTCGGTGTTGCTATGACATTTGTATGCTCACGTAGGTTATATTTGCTTTTAATATGACATTACGTGGCGTGTGTGCTTCACTTGTTTCCGTAGAGTCTTGGTAAGGTGCAATTACTTACCCGCGATGTGTTATAAGAGCACTGCAACCGACTCACGGGTCGTATTTAGATGTATGACTAGCTATTACCCTTGTTGATATTCAATGTATACAAGAATACCGTGATCTAACGTGTCACATAGGATGTGGTATGCGTATTACCCAAACTTGCATCATGGCCTCCTTGGTGGGTTTTTATCTTGGTGTTGTACCCTGGAATATGTGGCTTTTATGTGGTAAGCAAGAAAGATGAACGATACATGTAACATGAACAAGACAAGAAACATAAGCATGACAAGAACATGGATATGATAAGTAAGTAAGAGACATTAACATGCTATGGTTAGTAGACAAGTAAATTATGGGTTAGTAGTAACTTGCATAAGTTTGATAAATATACTAAACACAGTAAGTAAGTAGTTAATGACGCGAACAAGTACGTGCAAGATGAACTGAACGTAGTTAATAAACATGTCTTTAATGCATTGTTCAACGTAGTTTTAAAGTTGATTTCATTTATGTTTAAATGTTTCAAGTTATGAATTAAAAGTAGTTTTATTAATGTGCTATCTATTGGCTTTAACTGTTTGTATACCGAATGAAGTAATTTCATGTCATGTATCTCGTCATCCGACAAACACGAATCTGTCTTTTGATATTATTTCTCATTGCTGAGCCTTGTACACGTCGTACTTATTTATTTAGAATAAGAGGATATGCATGTTGAAGTCAAGTTGGACGACGAGCATAAAGAGCAAGCTTATGAATGGAGTCATGAAATTCTTTGTGTTTCGGCAGTTTTATTTTTTGTCAAGTTGAGGTGTAATAAGTGTTAGCAGTTATTTGTGATTTAGTTTGACAACAGCTACAGTCGATTGAGTTAGTTAACGGAGGACCCTGATGGTCAGTATTCCCGAGTCTCTTGCTTGTATTCTTTTTCTTCCGCGCGTTCTTTATTTACTTTGATACGACATGAAGTTTACATGAGATTCAAAGTTTACCCTAAATGTCATGTGCCGAAAGTTCATTTTCTGAATAAGGATTCGGTATCCGGGACATTGACATTACAACAAATAGTTGAATTTGTAAATATTTCGAGGGAAGACGATTCATCCAAAATCTATATAAAACCTGCATCAAATACTATGTTGTGTTCGTGAGTGTTCTTAATATTTTTTTGTTGTTGTTGTTGTTGTAAAAGCGATCAATCTTATCAATAAATTCAAAGAAAATACAAGTGGGAAAGCCACACGAAGTCCTCAAAGGAGAATATAAGTCATCATAAGTGTTTTCATACAGATTAAGAAAGTGGTTGAATGTCATGAAATTGATGGTTAAAGTCTAAAATACCCCTTGACTATCATTAAAGCAATAGTTGTTAAGTAATGAAAAATGGTTGAATTGATAATAAATTAGGGGTAAGATAGAAAAAATAGTAATAAATGTTGAATTGGTAATGTAGAATGAGTTATATTGTGGAATAAAACAAAAAGTGTATGATGACTTATATTTTGAAACGGAGGTAGTAGTAGTTACAATCATTTAAATTTCAGGCTAACCTTATGACCATTTGCTCTAACCTATGATTCCACAATTACCAAAATGTCGTTGATCAATTCTCTATACCTGGCAAGAGAAGATACGCCAATAACTAGGATTGAAAATTAAGCATGGATTCGTGCGTAAAGATGGGTCGGACTAGGGTTGAAATTAAGCATCATCCGATCTTGGATCAATGCAGTTGAAAGAAAAGATACGCCAATAACTAGTAAGGAGAGCTAGACGAGCATAGGGACAGTCATGCACCGTATGCAAAATAGTTTAATCCTCGCAGTCGCATAAGCAGCACACGGTTGTATCATCATATATATATATCATCTTAGCAAGAAAACACCAACCATACTAAATTGATTTTCCAACCATCACCGTAAGAGAAAGTTACCCCGTAAAAGACCTTTTAGTTGTCAATTCCAACTTTCAAAGAGGGAGAGAGATGGACTATGTGGAAGTTGGGACCTTGATCCTCTGCCGTAGGGCTATCACAGCAGATGATGCTGTGGCGCAAAACGGCGTCGTTTCGGGTCCGACCTAAAAGAAAAAATATTTCACGCTCGAAACGGCGTCGCTGTGGCCCGAAATGATGCCGTTTCGGGCTTACAGCACCGCACGACAGAGGGATTTACGGCAGAGGATCGCAATTCGTGGAAGTTGAAGATCGTATCCACTAGCGACCGTCATTAGTTAAATCCCACATAGGAACATCTTGGCTTAAGTTCATGCCCTCCGTTAGACACTTTTTTCATAAACATGCAGTACTCCATCCATTTTAATTTATCCACATGTTAAGTACGTGAGTTAGTGCATTAACTTTTAAAATAAAATGACTAGAATGTCTTTGGATATAATTAATGTAGCCTTTTTTTTATATCTCATAATGTAATAAATAAGGATAAATCAAATAAAAAACATAATAAATGTTGCACTGGAAATTGGACTGCTCACATAAAATGAAACAAAACATTTTGACAACTGCATTAGTTATTTTGAAACGGAAGGAGTATAAGATAATTGAATAACATGACTTTTTTTGTGATAAAGGAGAAGGGGTTTGAATTCAGGACCATTTGGTTCGGAGACCTCAATATTTAACACACGCACCATCAATTCTCCTGTCAGGTTATACCTTAGTGATAACCACTAGAGCGTTGTATTGTTGACGGAAAAAAATTTGTAATTAATTAATCTATATAACTTATTTTTTCATCTTATAAAAAAAAAGATAAAAAAATAAACTAGATAACCGGATTTTTTTATTTCACCCTATATTTACACCATCGTGATTTTATAATATACCAGATTTACTATTAAAAGCATACTAAATTAACATTCAGAATATGTGGGTGTTACTCCACAATTGTGGTCGTAAATAGTTATAGTATCTTCATTTCAATTGTAATAAAAAAAATTTAACATTTAGAATATCAAATTTTGAGTCATTAATTTTTGTAAATCAAGTATTGATTAAATATTCAACTTTTGAAAATCGATTCAATATAATGTACAATAATGATGGTAAATCGTTAAGTTTGATGTCATCCAATTTCAAATTTTCTTTAGTCACTCCCATATTGTTGGATGGATGTAAAAGGATAATTTATTTTTTTATCTTAAGAAAGGAAAACAAAGTTTTTTAATTTTGTCCCACAATGTGTCTATTTAGAAAACCAAAATTTATTACTATATTTTCCTCATTTTATCTTTCATTTATTACTATATACTCACTTCTATATCTATACTATAATATAAAGAAGAGCTGTTTTAACCCAATTATCCGATTGACCCGCTCCAAACCCGTTTTATTTTCAAAAAAAAAACAAAACAAATATATTTAAAAAAAAACAACCACTCAAATATCGAATCACAAAAAAAAAAACCATATTACTCTAACAAATCAAATATCAGATCACAGCTTTAAAAAAAAATCAGATCAAATATCGGATCACACCTTAAAAAAAAATCAAATCACTACAACAAACCCTCTCCTCTTTCAAACTGAAGATCCTGTGCGTAAAAAATCAGATCACAACAGCAAATCAAATATATCACGGCTTAAAAAAATAAATCAGATCAATATCGGATCACACCTTCAAAAAATAAATCAGATCACTACAACAAACCCTCTCTGCTTCCACCTTGAAGATCCTGTTCATTTTTCAAATTTTACTGATGATCCTGTGCGTTTTTCAAATTTTTTGCAGGTATTGTTCATATATTTTGCTATGTAGAATTCCCAACAATCTCAAGTTTGATTTTGGTTTTTCGTTTTATCAGGTTCGCATATCTCAACATTGGTTTTGATTTTTGTTCGATTTGGCTAGGGCTATTGTGTTGTTTCATCATGAGTAAACTGTTCAAATGCCCGCTGGTGAATCAGCACTCACAATCGGAGGCACCGTGTACATCATCGTATGCACCGTGTACATCATTGTATGCTTGCGTTATGTACTTATGTTGTATTCTTTGTAGAAGGTGCTTTGAATTGTTTCTTTCCTTTCCATTTCAATTCATTTTTGCCATTCACGACAACAATCGATGTTTGAGTTTTAGCACATTTTGTTATTCATAAAGATACATTTCAGCCATTGATTTCGATAAAGGTATTAAATATTTGTTTTGTTAGACATTGTTGTTGTTGTTGTTGTTTTTTAGAGGCTTTAGTTCCTTTAGTTGCATATGTTTGTACTATGAATTATTGTTATTTTCCCACTCAATTACTTTGATGCATCGTGGGTTTCTTTCATTATTCTTTCATGTAATATCTTCTATTTTAAATCAACACGGTTATCGGGCGATAGAGGTAACAACATTGTTTTATTTTTAGTTTATCGTTAAAAGGTACTATTTTTATTTGATTTTGTGAGACATTGTTTTTTCCTTGATCCATTTGTTGATGTTGTTGCTTTATTATCGATCAAAACTTAATTGTTGCCTTTTTGTCCTAGCCACTTTGCACTACAAACCGGTTTTTTTTTTTTAATTGCTGGTTGTTTAATAGCTAATAGGGCCGACTTTTGTTTTCCGATATGTTCGATCTCTTCAATTGAGTTTTTTTTTTCTTTTCTTGTTTTTAATCATTTTTTATATTAATTCTTTTTTCTTGGCATTTTGTGATATATCCTTTGATTTTATGCAGCTCTTGAAATGTTTGAGGATAGGCCCCTCCGACATTGCCGCTCTGCTCTTATACATCAGAAAGATGGCTTGAGATTATGATGATACATGCACGCGGTAAATAAGT
Source organism: Gentiana straminea (assembly GCA_036785695.1). Lineage (NCBI taxonomy): Eukaryota > Viridiplantae > Streptophyta > Magnoliopsida > Gentianales > Gentianaceae > Gentiana > Gentiana straminea. The sequence continues at coordinate 9,299,384 of JAVUPR010000266.1, read as the reverse complement.
TTCTAAAATAGGTTACATTCTCTCCTAAGGTTCTAATATTGATACCATGTGCAAGCAGGCCGAGGTCGTTCATCTTTGCCGACGCTACCACCTCTGCCTGCCGTTGCATAAACCGTGCAGCACTATACGTGCCGCAACTATACTTGAGGTATATCGATAGTATGAGGATCTGCATTTATACATCGTTTTCGAATCCCTGACTGATTTTTCTTTTCTCAGATAAGAGACGGTAACAAATTTCTTTTCCTTTATTGTATTCTGATGCAGAAATGTATGATAATCTAAGACCACAACCCGGGATGCAACCTGGTATGCCTAGACCACTGACTTTTACGGCTGCGCCGCAACCAAATCCATTTGGGAATCCGTTCTATGTGATATAGTTAAAATGTTTGGATCAAGCTCTGAATTGTTTGAGTATGGAATTTTGTTTGGTGTAATCATGGTACGGATGTTATGAATTTATGTTTGCTTTTTTATGGTGCAGGATGTTTTGGAAATTCAGATTTATTCAAGGCGAGATTCTTTGGGTTGAAGACTATTTGTTATGGTTGGATAACAACTAATGTGTGGCCCTAGAGACATAGATTATCTGAGGCTTACCCACTTATCCCAAATCAATTGCTAGGAGCGTTATAAGTCATATCTGAACACTTTGAGTTACTTATGCCATTAAATATTTGCTATATTTAAACGGTCACAAATTTCACCGTTTTCAGCCACTCAATTTGTTTCAATTATGCAATGTTTTAGACATGTGCTGACGGGATATGTAATAACAAGTGCAGACCATGCGGTTATGGATGAAGAGACAATGATGGTATGGTGAGTTTTTTCATTGTGCGATGAATATTCCTCATTATGCAAAAAATCAAGCAGTTGGTGCAAACATTTGAGACTTTTGCACTGATTGTTGTGAGTGTAATTTAGTAAATTGTGAGAAAAATGTGTATCCGAGTTGTGAGTGTAAAGTTCTATACCGTTGAGAATGCGAGAAATATTTTTTGCTCATTTAGTTTTATATCCCTATTTGTACACAACCCTCCCTCTTCATTTGCCCAACTGACACGATGTTAAATTGTGTATGTTTCAATGCAGGCAAAACATTTAGCCGAAGAAAAGTGAAGCATCAATTAGTGTATACGTTTTGAGAAAAACCTGTCAAGTGTTGAAGTGTTTTTTTAAGTTCTGTACTGAAAATATCAAAGTGAAATAATTGAACTCTATAATTTTGATTCAAGTTGGAACCATTGTATCAATCATTAATCACGGAACATGTTGGGGTTTATTAATTAATCAAGGTGCAGTTTGGGATTTGCTTTCGAGTTGTTTTGATCCCAAAACCGCTTTTCCAACTTTTTCTACATTATAGATCATTCTTGCTATGGTTTCGTAGCTATGTCAAATTGTTGTACTATTTTTCTTTATACGAGACCGGTAATGAGTTCTGCATGCTTAGTGTATAATACACTGTTAGGTTTATTTTTTTCACTTACTAATAGCATCGGACTACTTCATGTCTGGAGAAGAAATGATTATATGTTCATTATGAATGTTGGTGTTGTAGAAATGTTTCAACTAAGGGCATCTCCAAAGGGGGTTTTCCCCCTTTTTTTTTACACCAAAATGGTGTAAAATCACTTCATTATTCTCCAACCGTTTTTACCAAATCTTACACCAAAAAAAAAAATATTTCAAGACTATTCTATATTAATACATTGAATTAATAAAATAAAAAAGAAAAAGAAAAAGGCTGCAGTGACTAAAGTGGCAAATGATGTCGCATCAACCCGACAGCAAATATGGTGATAGAAGAAAGGGATTTGGTAAAATGGGGAGAAAAGTGTACATTGGAGTAACACCATTGCACTAAAATGGTGCAATAGTCCTCAGTCATTCTTCCTTGGAGATGCTCTGATAGCTTGATGATATTTTGAATTGGTTATAGTATCAAGTTGGCTGCGTTATTTTTCAATTAAGTATTAAAGTTTATAAGTTGTCTTTTAATTTTATATCACCCGTGCATTATTCACGGGTTAATGGCTAGTAGTTTCATAGTCTACAGTCATTCTAGATTTTTCTTATTAAAATTAATGACACATAACAATTTTAACCAATTTTCTTATAATCCGTATAAAAATATTGAAATTGGACTCACATTTTCGGAGGTAGTAGTTGAGCAGCTCACAATAGTCAATAGTGTAGTGTAGTGCTGCTGCCCTGCACCTCTCACCTCCTTCGGAGATACCGAGAGAGAGCATAAAACTACTCTTCTTGTTTCGATTTACCTTCTCCAATTACAATTTTCGTTGGTGTTGCAGCAAAATCAGGAAGATGATCCGACAACTCAAGCTCGTTGCACGGCCAATGTCGTCGTCTTCGCCGTTTTCCGTGATGCTGCTGCTGCAACCACGCGGACTAAATTACTCTTCGTCGACGGCGTCGGCTGCTGCTATTGAAGCCGAGAGGTGTATACGTGAAGGACCTAGAAATAATTGGAGTAGAGATGAGATTAATTCTATTTACCAGTCTCCTCTCCTGGATCTACTCTTTCATGGAGTCCGTAATCCGTTTCCTCTCTCTATATCTATTATATTATATCTTCAGCTAAATTAGCATTATTTATTTTGATTTTAAATTGTTTAGCTTGAATTGTTGATTGCAATGTGATTACTTGGCTCCGGTAACATTTATATATATATTCGAAAAGCATTTTCTTTAGGAAAATCATTCTATTATACTACTATGGATGATTTCGAATTATTAGCATTTTCGGTGTTTGTGGCTACAAATGTAGGAATTGGACTATACTCAAGTCACATTGCATGTTTGTGGCGTATATACTTCATTTGGTGCATATTAGGAATTGAGGAAAAATTATTAAGAGTAGCCTTAGTAAGTGGCAAAATGAGTTGATGCTAATGCATGCATGCCACGGGTATACTATTTCCTTCCTGTTCAAAATCTTTAACTTATTTTAGATGAAATTGTATGTGATTGAGGCCGTTTGTAGGTTCAAAAGTCAGGGACTGCTTGGCAGCATCTTTGTTATTTCCTTTTGGAAGTCATCATGCATATTTTTTATCTATGAATTAGCCGATGCCTTGCTTTCTTTTAGCTCTGGCATGGATTATTTTCAAGTGCTCTGAGTGCACGGGTTCTAGAGGCCGTGGCATTTGTAGATGCTTGCTCTCCAATATTTTCTGTATAACAGTGCATCCGTGTTATGGATGGAGTGTTCTTTTTCTTCTGATAGTAATGTAGAACTGATGTAGTAGTTAAGTAGGTACGTGTATTCCCTTTTTCTGAGAGTCATAGACCTGAAAACTTTGCGTTATTAATATGTTGAAACTCTTTAATTTATCACCTTATGGTTGTATTCACACAAACGATGCACATTTTATAGTTTCAAATGATTGATACACTGGAGTTTTGCATTTGATTTATTGAGCTCACTACATTTTTTTGAACCTAGGACTCCATGCAAATTATAGATTGGTTATTCCATTTGTTGTCTTGTTTTCTCTCTGTTTTCAAATTATGTGGCTGCAACAAATTGTTAATTTGCAGGCACAAGTTCACCGCCATACGCATAATTTCAGGGAAGTGCAGCAGTGTACACTTCTATCAATAAAGACTGGGGGATGCAGTGAAGATTGTTCTTACTGTCCTCAATCATCCAGATATGACACCGGAGTTAAAGCACAGAGGCTTATGAATAAGGATGCTGTTCTAGAGTCTGCACGGAAGGTAAACAAACTATGTTGTTTATTATGGAGCAGTGTTCCATGTATTTTGGAAACATGGCCTACTTTGATTCAAGTCTAATATTAGCTTTAATGTAATCTCTTGTTGTTTGGGCTCAATAGACCTCGGTCAATGTGTCAGGAAAAACCAAGATCCTGATGACCGTGGTCTATTGAACCCAATGCTTCTTGCATAATGACAAATATGTGAAGTAAATAAGATAACCTAGTTAGTTCCGTATGCAAAAGTATAGCTCCGAATAGTAAATAAGATAGCCTAGTTGCTTGACAGTTCTTACCAAAGTCGGTCTAAGTTTTAACTTTTTGCACCGCAGGCAAAGAGGCTGGTAGCACCCGATTTTGTATGGGAGCTGCATGGAGAGATACAATAGGAAGGAAGACGAATTTCAATCAGATCCTTGATTACGTCAAGGAAATAAGGTAGTATATTATATTCTGTGAATTGTGAAAGGGAATAAACGGACAGGGACACAGTAAAACTACTTGAAGGTACAAAATTGTACCTATGGATATGTGAATATCTTTCCCCTTGTCAGTCAGTGTCACTTTTTAAGAAGCTGTGAGATCTTGTGTATGGTATACATACACGTTGAACTGCCGTCTTACCTAAAAACTTTAGGTTTTTAAACAATTCAACAACTTCTTGCCGACAAGAGCCTAGCCAACAAAAGACACAAAACAAAGAGTTTGGGGCAACATAAGGCACAAGAATGCAAATAAGGAGTCCCAACACGTGGTCAACACAAATAAAGTAGTTATTTCAATCTGTAGTTCGATAAAAAAAAAAGAGATTTAAAAAAAGAGTAGTAATGTCAGCATTAAGGTTTTGATCTCTTGGCCTGTTTCAATACAAACTTGAATTATTGCCTCAACCGAAAGCATAAGGTGGGAGAGAGAAGTTCAATTTACATTATGTACATGTTTCCTTATGTGTGAATTTGCCAACACATTGATAAGATTTGGCTGCAGTAGAGTATACTAGTAGAGTAAGTTCAGGGTTTCTCTAGTCAAATTAAGTAAACACGCCCCACATTGGAAATATCTTTCTTTTCACTATGTCTAAACTAGAAGGATTAATTGTATGCTTCAATGTTGTAGTATCAGAATGTCCCTTTTGATTCATGTATCCTTAACAATTGTTTCTGATTTAAAGGGACATGGGAATGGAGGTCTGCTGCACGTTGGGAATGCTTGAGAAAGAACAAGCTCTGCAACTGAAGAAGGCAGGTCTCACAGCTTATAACCATAATCTTGATACATCGAGGGAATTTTACCCCAATATTATAACCACAAGATCATATGATGAACGCCTGGAAACCCTCAACCATGTCCGTGAAGCTGGCATTAATGTCTGCTCAGGTAGTTCCTAATCCCCTTTCCATGCAAGATGAAATTCTCAATTCTTGTTATGATCTGCATATCATGTAACTGTACTTGGTATGATCATTGCACGGTTTCTGACGGACTAACCCTACAAAAACCTTGTGTACTTTTTTGAATGTTGCTTGATTTGCAAGGCTTGTAACCGTGCCTATGAATATGCATATCTCTCATCCATCTTGCCCCATGTGTTAACTTTTTATTCAAATTCTTCATTAGGGGGAATAATTGGGCTCGGAGAAGAAGAACACGACCGAGTTGGCCTTCTGCACACATTGGCTACTCTTCCATCTCATCCTGAGAGTGTCCCCATCAATGCACTTATTGCAGTAGAAGGAACACCATTGGAAGATCAAAAGGTAATAAATACTTACATTTGTCTTAGAAATTTAAATCCATGCAAAGTAAAAGATATAGCCTTTACTTTGATAAAGGATTTTGTTATTCAAGGCCTTTTATGTTGTGTCTAAACATGTATGTATCAGCCTGTTGAAATCTGGGAGATGATTCGAATGATTGCAACAGCTCGTATTGCAATGCCAAAAGCAATGGTCAGGCTTTCTGCTGGCAGAGTTCGGTTCTCCATACCCGAGCAAACACTGTGTTTTCTAGCCGGTGCAAATTCAATTTTCACCGGTGATAAATTATTGACGACACCAAATAATGATTATGATGCTGATCAACAAATGTTTAAGTTGCTTGGACTAATACCAAAAGCTCCTGATTTCTCTGAAAACTTGGTGCAACAATTTGAGCCAGAAAACGTTGAAGCCGTTGCATCTTGAGTTTTCCTTTTCATATTTTTTTATATCCATTTTGTTTGGATTAAATAGATGTATGGTAGAATACTAAGATTTAACCATTTATATGTATTGGGAACCATTGATACAACAACTATATTATTGAATCTTCAATTCTCTTTCTTCATGAAACCAAAAAAGATAACAGTAAGCGTCATCTTATATAATTTGTAATTAAAAATAAGTGTCATAACTTGTAACAAAATGTGTTCAATAGGGAATTTCTGTATAAGTATTTTCTATAGTTTACAACGTTTTGATAAGTAATCACAACCTTGATATACCTCTAAACCAGTCTGTCCAAGTTCATCTTCTTTATAACATGCGCAACGCTTGCTCATTTTCCCTGTTATCGCTATTTCTAAAGGTCGCTGTACCAGCCTCGGGTACCCTTCGTCGCACCAAACCTGTAATTGATTATAAGGAAGAAAACCAAAGCAGTTCGTTTAGACATAAAATATTTCAATTTTTTATTATTATTTTTAATTCTTAAACGAATCGAATAAATCTTGGCTAAGATCATGAGATATAGTACACAAGAATTGAAAAGAAAAAGTAGTTACCTGAGAACCTTCATCCTGACTCCAGCTGGAGTTGCAGCTAGGTAATTTAGCTTCCTCAATTTTCTGCTTCTCTAACAATTGTGCTCCTCTAGCAGCCTTAGCTTCAACTCCTTTCAAGTACTTTTTCGGGTTTCCTTCTTCATCGTAATAGCTGCCCACCAACTTACCCACATATCTGAAAAATATAATAAAGACTATTCCTTTGAGATTAATAACCCAAAACCTGTAAAGTTCGATTCAAAAGAAAAAGGACTTACGTGTAAGTTCTCAAGTAGAAATCTCGCCAATCAACGACACTTTTCACCTACAGACAGACAGAGAAGATTGTAAATCAATAGAGCAGTATATTTAGTTCCACTGCAAACATACACTTACTCAGTATATAAAGTAGTAGTAAATGTATGTAAAGCTACATGTCTAAGAAAACGGAACAAGAAAATACGGATTCACAAAACTAAACATATATAATTCAAAGAAAGCAAACAACATAATGGCATAAGTTTACTGACAGAATTACCTCTGTGCTAGATAAATTATGCAATGAATCAGTAAGTCCATCCCCTGTGGCAAATAAACTTGAAATCAAATTCAAAAGGATGTGAATCTTATACAAATGTACATAATTCAAGCCAGAACATTATATGTTTAAACGCACACTTAAACTTGGAAAAATGTATAAACGGTGGTGTAGGCTCAATTTCACAAAGTTGGTCAGAGATATATATATAAATGCAGGTATGTTGTCCTCAAGTTCACATGCAAATTAAACACAATCTTAATCTAAAACGGTGATCTGAGCCACAAGAAAATGCAATCAATTGACTTCTATCATAATGGTGTTGGTAAAGAGGTAACCATATTTCTCTCTGAATCCTCCATGAAGGGTGTGAGAACCAACGGCGTATCCAGGAAAAATTGTCACTGGGGCCGGTTCCATCAAATTTCTGTGCACTAAAACTTAATTCCGGATGTGGATTGTAGAGTGAACAGTGCACTTTTTTTATAGAGTGCGGTGGAAACATGTGATCCACGTAACCAAAAACCCTACCTGTGGAAAGCTGAATGTCAACCTAGACTAAGCCAATTCCTTTAACCTAGGCTTGGAAACAGCTACTTTGAGATACTCAACACAGCTATTTCATCACTTTCAATAAGGAAGAATAAATAAAAAGTTAGGAAATATAACGAGTACGTGAAAACACCTCAAAGGTTGAAAAAAAAATATGAAGCGTCGTATAAAGCATTCAGAATAAGATCCGGCCAATAGAATGCTATCAGGCCTTTCTGATTCTATGGAATTTCCTGGTCGATAACTGTATTTTAGTGTTCTTCATTTATATGCAAATTCTATGTTACACCAAGAATTCTTATTGGCTCATATTGATTAGCCATTTCTACACACATTGTTATTGAGCGCAATCGTTTATGGCAGATTTGCAAAAGAATATGTTTCCAGATGCATAATTTATGTACATTGCACATCATCAAAACCAAAAATCAGGGGGGAAAAACAATGATTGCACATATACCTGTAAAATTTCCGGAAACAAAGGCCCGTGAAGCATCCCTGAAAGCATTGTAAGAACTGTCTTAGATTTTGTAACAAAAATCATTCTTTGACGATCTAGAGAATGCATTTGCACAGTTAAATCTACCTATACATATCCCTCATAGAAGCTTCAAAAAGTTCAGGAATTGGAAAAAGAAAACTTAATCTAACTCCATTATCCGAATTAAAGATTCAATCTTTCACATGCTTCAAAACAATCATTATAATGAAAAAGTAAATAAAAAGAATGGAAAGTAATGATCCTTTAGTTTCTGTACAAAATGCATACACAATAAGAGCTAGTAATCAATCAAACACAATGAACACAAACCTTCCAGAAAAATGATGGTAAGCTCCTCCTGGACCATAATGAGATTTTCCTTTAGTTACATCAAACACTGACCTGATTCAATACCCAATCCATAAGACAATCAACCCTCAACCCACAAATCAAATTATTACGTAAGCAATACAATATCCAAAAATAAGCACACACAAAAAAATGTTGATTCTTGCTTAATACATGAAGTAGGGATTATGGGAAGTTACCCAAGGATGCAAAGATAGATAGGCAACTGAGGATCAGAACCATTGTAAAGAGATAGCTCTTCTGTAGTAAATATCCTCTACAATTAGAAATTTCATTAAAAAAAAACAAAATTAAGAAAAAAAGGAGTGAACTTGAAGAAGAAAATCATTAAGATACAATAAGAAAAAAGAAGATGACGTACAGGTGAAGAAGGGCTATGAGTTGAGAGAGGATTAAGAGGAAAAAGCTTGAAAAGGAGAAGAGAAAGGAGAGCTATCCCTATGCTAAACGGCAATCCCACAAATTGGAACCAAACCATCATCCTCCTCGTACTATTGTCGCTCAATTTTTAGTTTCCAGATTTTACAGAGTATTTCGGAATGAATCTAGTAAAACAAAGCAAAACTTTTTAACTGGAAATACCGGTAAATTCCCGTAATAAAATAAATGGGAAATTAGATATAAGGACACAATCTGGAATATTTTTAACTAACAGAACAGCTACATATTTTTTATAGGGAGAAGGACAACTGCATAATTTTTATAGCGAGAAGGACAAACAGTGAATCCCGAAAATCAGTGAATCCCGAAAATCAGTGAATCTCGAAATCAGTGAATTTCGACAGTGAATCCCGAAAATTAGTGAATTTCGACAATGAATTTTGAAAATTAGTGAATTTCGGTAGTGAATTTAAACAGTGAATTTCGAACACAAGTGAATTTTGACAGTGAATAAATAGTTTTGTCCTTTATGCAAAAGTTTTAAAAGACTGTCCTTCTACTCAATTGATGAAATATTTCTGTCATTCTCCTTCATTCCCCCTAAAATAAAATAAACGAAAAAAATAAAATAAACGAGCTGAGCAGTTTAAGCTTCCAGGTATTCGAAACCTATTGGTCCGACTAATTAGAAATTCGTTCCAGTCGTGCCTGTAGAGCCTGATCAATTTTACCTCTCTTTTAACAAAATTAAAAAAAATTGAAATAAGACTTAGAATGCTATGACAATCATCAATGATACTTTCGACTGTCGAAAGGCCTTTCACTTAAAAAAAAAAAAAAAACCGAATGTATGATAAGAGAATCCCTTTAAAACCATTCAAAAAAATCCACCAAGTGATCACATAAAAGATAGCATGATACATTATTAGGGCTTCTCGCACAAAAACACCACAAGCTCTATCTAGTTTTAAGGAAAAAATGTTAAGTATGTTATCTCGTGGTTTCTGATGAGACCTCCTACTCCTGTAGTTCCATTCCCAAAAGTTGTGTGCACATTAAACTCCAACAAATGTTGTTCTGGAGAAATCCATGCCGAAGTAAGGGTTGTTGTGTGACTTGGGGGTCCAAAAAATTCTTTAGCGTGCTTGTAGTCGTCGGTTTCTGCCATGGAGGTGTGAAGAATAGAATTCACATGCACGCTCTTATTTTCATAGACTGGAGAGCAATACGTTCTCCAGATGTTCCACGTTTTACATATCAATCTTAAGATTTCGGGTTCACCTTCTTTAAGAGAAGGAACCTTACACGGAGGTGACGTAAAGAATCTCTCAATGGATAACTATCCCAAACAGCATAAGGAATTTCACATTCAAACAAACACTGACATATTGTTTCTTCACTAGAAAACAAATATTACATATTCCATTTTCAATCCCTCTTTTGCAAAGAGACAATCATGTAGGTAGAGCATTTTTAAAAATTTCCACAAAAAATGTAAGATTTTAGGTTTTAATTTAACGTGCCAAATGCCCTTGCAAATATTAAAACCGGATGATGAGGAAGCATAGTCGGAGATAGCAGAAATTTAAGATCTTTAGCTGTTATAACAGATCAATCAATAAGTGATGGTGATTGTGAGTAAAGATAAAAAACTAACAAGTAAACAAACACAGAAACAAGAAGAACACGGATTTAACGTGGTTTCCGGCAATGTGCCGACTACTCTACGGACAAACGATGATATTTTATTATCACAAGAAAGTTACAAGTTACAACAAATACATATGGTATTTATAGTCTTGGGAATCCAATCCTAACGTACTAAACAGCCAAACCAGACAATGACTAAAATACCCCAGAAGTAACCTTATCCAGATCGGAAAACCATGCAGACGTGTACCCCAAGTCTGCTGAGAATCAGCAGACTCAACTTCAGCGGCCTCAACTTCAGCAGGTTGATCAACCCTGCTGATCTGCCCCAGCTGAACACCAGATTTAGTAGACACCTTCATGCTCTACTAACCACCATAGTTTCCCCAGACTCTGCTGTGCATCACACTCAGCAGACCAAACTCAGCAGCATAGTTTAAGTCACAATTACAAATCTCCACCTTGACTTCAACTTCATGCAGACTGACCAGATGCACAACCAAGTGCCATAAATCCTCTTTGTCTTCCGATTTGAATACCTCATCAAACCCCCACCTTCAGCTGAGTATTCCCAGATTCAGATTAACAACTTTGGATATTTAGAAACTCCAGACACAGCTGAAACTTGCCCCTTAGAACTGGTTTAGTGAACATATCAGCAGGATTCACATCAGTCCTGATCTTATCCACTTTGACCCTCCTCTCATTCCTCAGAAAATGGTACCTAACATCAATGTGCTTGGTTCTCTCAGGATGAAGCTGATCCTTAGCCAAACATATTGCACTAAGACTGTCACAATACACCCTGGCTAGATTTTGATGCAGACTCAGATCATTGACTAGCCCTTTTAACCAGATTGCTTCCTCCATGTATTCTGCTTTAGTAGTAGATAATGTCACTGTACCCTGTAAAGTTGCCTTCCAACTTAACATAGAACCACCCAAAGTAAACACATACCCAGTCATAGATCTCCTGTTGTCCACATCAGCAACATAATCAGAATCACAGTACTCTGTGACAAAACATTGAGTACCACCTCCATAAATGAGTCCAATATCATATGTACCCCTAAGGTACCTAAATATCCTTTTTCACTGCTTTCCAGGTTGAGCCATAAACCTACTGACAACACTGACTGCCTGAGCCAAATCAGGCCTAGTACAGACCATGGCATACATTAAACTACCCTAGCATATGGAACTCTTGACATGTATTCTTCCTCTTCAGCTGACTGTGGAGCAAACACAACAAATAAATGTAGATTTGGTTCTATAGGAGTATCAATAGGTTTGGCTGCTGACATGCCAAACTTAGATAATATCTTTTCAATATACCTCTCCTGAGACAAGAACGGCTTCCCCTGCTTCCTATCTCTATAGATCTCCATCCCCAAAATTTTCTTTGCATTTCCCAAATCCTTCATCTCAAATTCAGTTTTGAGCAGATTCTTCAGATCATGAATATCAGACTTGTTCACAGCAGCTATCAGCATATCATCCACATACAGAACCAGATAGATGATTGAACAATCCTTCAACTTGTTGTGATAGACACATCAATCATATGGACTCATGCTATAACCCTGCTGAATTATATAATCGCAAACTTCTTATACCGCTGTCTTGGGGCCTGCTTAAGTCCATATAAGGACTTCTTCAACTTGCAAATATATCCTTCATTTCCAGAACGTGAAAACCCTCTGGCTGAGTCATATAAATTTCCTTATCTACATCTCCATGTAGAAAGGCTGTCTTCACATCTAATTGCTCAAGTTCAATATTTTGATGTGCCACTATTGCTAACAGCACCCTGATGGAAGTGTGTCTCACCACTGGAGAAAATATCTCTTCATAGTTTACCCCCTCTTTCTGACTGAACCCTCTTGCAACCAAACGTGCCTTATAATTGATACCCTCAGCAAATGTCAATCCTTCATTTTTCTTAAAGATCCATTTGCAGCTGACCACCCTTTTATCCTGTGGTTGTTTCACTAGTTCCCAAGTCTCATTTTTCTGAAGTGACTTCATTTCTTCTCACATAGCAACAAGCCATTGGGATGCCTCAGAATATGTCACAGCTTCCATGTAAGTGTTAGGTTCAAAACCATCCACTTTTTCAGCTACCTGTAGTGCATATCCAACCATATCCTCCTCAAGCCTATATCTCCTGGGGGTCTAATGTTGGTCCTCCTAGCCCTGTTGAGAGCTATACCATGTTGACCAACATCAGCTGTTTGAGTATCTGCTGACCCTTGTTCATCAGACTGGCTTGGATCCGGTTCTGGATCTGCTGATTGTTGACAATCCTCTGTTGAGTCTTTTAATCCAGGCGAGAGGACCGCTTGAAGCTCCACCGTCGTCCGTCAACCTTCTCGCCGCATCCAATTTCAGATTCATATGTGGCTCTCACTGATGAGTTAAGCATAGAGTTTTCATCAAAGACTACACTCCTGCTTAGTATAACCCTATTTCAGCTGATAACCAGATTCTATACCCCTTAACTCCATCTCCATATCCAACAAACACTTCTTTCTTGGCTCTAGGTTCTAGTTTACCTTCACTGATATGATAGTAGACTGTGTTTCCAAAAACCCTTAGACCTGAGTAGTCTACTGACTTTCCTGACCAAACCTCAAGTGGTGTTTTGAGTTTGATCCCAGTGTGAGGTCCCCTATTGATTAAGTAGCGTGTTGTATTGATAGACTCTGCCCAAAATCTTTTGCCAGAGCAGAATTAGAGAGCATGCTCATTGCCCTCTCCATAAGGGTTTGATTCATCCTTTCTGGAACACCATTATGCTGTGGAGTATCTCTAACATTATGGTGTCTAGCAATGCCTTCATTCTTGTAAAATTCATCAAACTCAGACCAACAGAATTCCAGTCCATTATCTGTTCTAAGTCTCTTGATCTTCTTCCCTGTCTGATTCTCAACCATTGCCTTCCATGCTTGAAGTGCTTGAATGCGTCACTCTTGTGCTTCATTATGATTACCAAACCATCCTTGAATAATCATCTATAAAGGACACAAAATACCTGTGACCACCTAGTGACTCAACCCTTGAAGATCCCCAACAATCAGAATGGACATAATCAAGTGTCCCTTTTGTGATGTGAATTTATTTTGGGAACTTGCTCCTATGTAGCTTCCCAAACACACGGTGTTCACAAAATTCCAACTCATTGACCTTATGTCCCCCTAGTAGATCAGACTTAGATAGAATTTTCATTTCTCTTTCACCCATATGAGCTAATGTCATATGCCACAACTTGGTCAACTGTGACTGATGAACTTATGATGATGCAACAATAGAAAAACCTGATACACTAGACCTTGTAGTATGTATAAAGTCCCCTACCTGATACCTTTAAGAATCACAGCTGACATTCATCACTCCACCTTCACCCCTGAACTTGAACCTTTTGTTGTCTAATAGACTAAGTGATACCAAATTCTTGGTCATTTGTGGAACATGCCTAACCTTATTCAGTGTGCAAAATTTACCATCATGTGTCCTCAATTGGACTGATCCAATCCCAACTGTTTTATAGACCTTGCGGTTAGCCATAGCAATATGGCCTCCATCCACCTGCTGATAAGTTGAAAACCACTCCTTGTTTGGACACACATGATAAGATGCCCTAGTGTCCAGAATCCACACATCTCTGTGCCCTGATGACTCTGAAATTTCTAAGGCCATATCTTTTTCAAAGTAGTCGTCTTGTTATGCCAAAGCAACTGTACCCTACTGAGTACCCTGTTGCTTTTTCCTTTTTGGACATTCATTTTTCCAATGCCCCTGTTCCTTGCAGTAATTACAGACATCCTTAGCTTTAGGTCCCCTGGAAGTTCTCTTGGATTTCTTCTTTCCCGAATTTCCTAGCCCTTGGCTGATTCCACTGGCCTCCAATCCAGCAGGCTGACTGTCTGTCCGAGAACCAGATGCCTTATGGCATAGATCTCGAGCATGAAGTGATGATCCCTATTGGAAGTAGCGCCCGAAAGACAATTTATGTAATTGTTTTTAGAATTAATAAATGACAGATTTATTCTCATCTTATTACTTGTTTCGTGCTTGTAAGTAATATACTACTGAAAACCCTAACTCGTATCATATGTAGCCATATAACTTAGTGTGTGTCACACGCGAGGATTAAGTTTATGGTGATACACTTGAACTGTTAGTCCGTGGTGAAGTTAATCAAAGTATGGGGTCTATTGATTAAACCACCAATAATGCGCCCAGAACTCTTTATGGTGTGACCGTCTTATCCGGACCGTCGACATTGGTTGTCTAAGTGGGGCATTTATATATGATGAGAGTCATATAGGACTGGACCGATTTAATCTGCGTTTCTCATATAATTCCGTGATTGAGAAATCTTATTAAATCACAAGATGATCATATATGGATTAACCTCCTGATGCGATTGCATACTCCTACTGGTTTCAGGAAAGGGTTTGATGTGTTCGTTAAAGATCGCTAAAAGGCGCGGTCCGAATCACTTTCACGTTGGCACTATTCTGGAATGAGTGAGAAGTGTGTGTCTCACATATATGGAATTCATTCCTTCATACGGGAAGTAGAAAGACAATCACCTTATTTGTTAATCCTAGAAACTGATCATTCCCGGGAGTTCGTATTGGTTATGAACTAATTATCACTAGTGAGTTAATGATAAATAAGGATAAGATGTAGTAAAGAAGGTTTACGGAAATAATCTTACTTCAGTACGGATAGTCTATGGAGGGTTAGTTTATATGAAATGATTATATCAATGGACACTTATCGACTCGACTCGACGTTTTGAGAATAAGTTATATCTATAATCGATAGAGTTCAGTTCCGGATTTATGGTGGCGTAATTCCGGAATTAATGAATTAAGTAGAAATATTCTGTTCGATGAATATTTTATTTAATTTTTGTAGCTACTGATATAAGTCAATGGTCCCCGGGTTGGCTCCTAACACGCGAGTGTTTTCTCGTTTTATGGAACCTCGAGATTAAATTAAATAGTTGGTCTATTTAATGAATATGCAATATTATTTATTTGGTAAATAATATGTAAAATAGAAAAGACATTTTCTATTAAAAATAGTGACTAAAATGGCGCCTCACATGTGGATAATTTAGTAGAAGAAATTTTTCTAGATTATATCACATGTGTAATTAATTAATTATCTATTTGTTGGATAATTAATGGAAAATTAAGAGATTGATTTTTGGGAATTATCTCTTATTTTGTGGGAAAAATATATTTTCCTTATAGGAATAGGTTTTTGTGGTGTGAAACGGATAACTCTCTTGACTAGTTATTTTTCTATATAAAAAGAGTTCCTCCTAACACAATACACATTCATATTGGCACCGCTTCTAAATAAAAAGGAAAAAAAATTAGTTTCTTGCCTTAGTCATTAAGAGAAGAAAAACTTAGGGTTTTTCTTGTGCATATTCGAGGAGATTCTACGGCGAGGATCGACGTCCACCAGTCGTCGCTAGGAGATACAATCCGAAAGACTGCGGCTTCTCCCTTGATCGATTTTATCATCTCTCCGGTATGGGTAAATCTACTAACCTTTTCGTAGGATTAATTAGTTATATCTCATATCGTAAATCGCATAAGCTTCCGCTGTGCTAAGATCGAGTGTCTCGATCGGTGCCAGCATGTGGTATCAGAACGAGGTTAAATTTTACGATATCGAGTGCATAATTAAATTAGGAGTGGAATTGAATAAATATTGCATCTTTAATATATTTTATATATATATATGCGATTGAATGATTTGGTTGACGAGATGGATTGAGGTTGGTACTTGTTTACCGTTAGATCTATTGTAAGCTCGTATAATTGGTATTATACGAGTATAGGACATATGTAATTTATTTTGCAATTTTAAATTTCATAGTAGTAGTTTTTTTTTGTCGGATCCGTCGGCCAAAACATCTTCAATGAAGAAGAAAAGAGGCGCTGCAACAGTATCAACAATATTGGACTTTGGACTTCCAGGCACTGCTCACGGAAAAAAAGGGACGGCAAAAGTACATTGTAGAAGGAAGAAAAAGGTGCTGCAACAAGAAAAGAAAAAGGGACGGCTCAAATCCTTTGTTTTTATCTATTGGGATTGTTTTTATCTATTGGGATATATATCAGAAATTGGAAAATCAGGTTGTGTCAGCACTTTGACACGCAAATCGGGTCCACGCTTTTCGACATTAAAAATCAGGTAAACGTAAGGTTCCTTACGTTTAAACGTAAGGAATCCTCATACCTGTAAACGTAGGTTCCTTACGTTTAAACGTAGAGTAAGGAACCTACGTTTAAACGTAGGGTATTTCAATAAATTAGGAAGTTACAATAAATGTCTATTTCTCTACGTTTAAACGTAGGTTAGAACGCATTTCTCTACGTTTAAACGTACTGTTTCTACGTTTACAAAGCAATTATCTACGTTTGGAAGTGGTAGATGACAATTAATATTGTTGTAAGGTACTTGTTCAATATACACCACATTAACGGGCTATTTTTCTCATTCCTTCAGAGTCTTTAATGTTAAAATATATTCTCTAACCACTTCTTCATCTTTCAAATCCATTTCTTCATCATTCAAGTGCTCAAATGGGTAAGTTTTTGCTATGTAATTTGTCTTAATTCAAGTGCTCAATGTGATTATGTTATTTATGCTAGTAATGAAATGTACTTAAACTAAATGTGTGTTTTTAGTAGGAATTGTTTATGTAATGTTTATACATTTAAGTAGTGTGTTTAAGTCTTTTCTTAGTGTTATTTTTTAGGGTTTAATTACTAGGGTTTAGTGTAAGTAATGATATGTATTTAACCGAAATGTGTGTTTTAAGTAGTGATTATGTTATTTATATTGTAGTAATGATTTGTATTTATCAAAATGTGTGTTTTAAGTACTGATTATGTTATTTATATTGTAGTAATGATATGTATTTAACCGAAATGTGTGTTTTAAGTAGGTTGTTTATGTAATATTTATACATCTAAGTAGTGTGTTCAAGTCTTTGGTATTGTTCGATTGTAGTAAACTTTGGTATTGTTGATTTGGTATTGTAGTTTTGAGAAGTTGGGAAATTTGTTGTTGGTAGTAATGGAATTGTCTATATTAATGGTTTGATCGTGCATAAGGGTGTTGTTCCTACCCAAAATGGTACTGAAAATGGCTCTGTTTCAGAGACCGTTGTTATTGAAAATATTGATCACACTTAAACTTAGAGTGAAAGAGTTTTAAGTGTTAAAAGTTTTTGTTTCCTTGTTTGAAACATCTTAAAAGGGGAAAATAGTCTTTGTTTCCTTGTTGGGGTTTAATTAGTAGGGTTTAGTGTAAGTATACTTTGTTTTCTATTTGTGATAAATTTGCTTAGGTAGGGTTTTGAATTATTATATTGAATGCATATAATGCATTTTAAGTTGTTATCTAAGTTGATATTGAATGATTTAATAATGACTTGAGTTGTTTTAAAAAAAACAGATAATCGCAACACTATGATTGTTGTCTCGTTCAACGGAGAATTTACGTACGATCCTCTCTATAACCGGTGGAATCATGTAAATGGATTGATGTTCTCATTATTTGTCCGAAAGAATATAAGATTGAATGTGTTGTTGGATAAATTGCATGTGAGGCTTGGTATTAATCGGTATGATTCAAAGCTCGGCGTAAAAGCTTTGTTTACTTATGCTAGTGTGGGGAATATACCACCTAATGATATCTTAGACGACGAGACACTAAATGGTTACATCGAAGCGGCCTCTGACAGTAAAAATGTAATTTTTTGCGTGAATGCTACACCAGTGGAGGCAAACAATGAACCGATATTTGAGGATGATGGCATTGATTTAAATCAATATTGCAATGCCCCGGATGATAACAATAATTCGGATTATAGTCTTGGTAATTTCCCTTCTCCGGTACAAGAACTTGCTACAGATCCAAATTTTAATCCATTCGAGCAACAGTATGGATGTAATGGGTTTGAAAACCATGTTTCTACACAAAGGCTTGGTGAAGCTTCGGACCAACGGTTTCGGTATCAACCGATCGACCAAGTCATAATCTTTTTCAAATCAACCTTCAAGTAGTCATGTTCGTGTTGAAATGGTTGGTGAATACACCGCTCCGTTTGAATTCGGTCCTCCAAGTTATAATGTTATAAATAGCCAATCACATAATCCGTTTCGGTATCCTCCTAACCAACCTTCAAGTAGTCGTGCTCAACCTATCCAACACCATATAATTTGTTTGGTGGATCACCACTAGTTTTTTGGCTTCTCCGTTTGCACCTCATATTCAAACCGATCAAACGGGCGGGGATGACAACAATAATCGGGGGTGCCAATGCTAGGGCAAGTGTACGAGAAGATTATTCATGGAGGATTCCCACATTTGAAGATGATGATTACCGCAGTGTCTATCTACCGGTACGTTACATATGAATGACGTGAACGAATTGTTCATTGGGAAGAAATATGATTCGAAAGAAGATTTTAATTTGAAAATAAAATCGTATGCGGTTGCCAATAATTTTCAGATGAGCTTGGGTAGGTCGGACACACGTTGCTTGTATTACACATGTCTAAACGATACATGCAAATGGCATGTAAGGGCGAAATGGGTGAAGACGAATACATTTGAGATCACAACGTTGAATGATGTGCATACTTGTGCCTCTCAGAATGCGGATAATGACAATCGACAAGCAACATCTATTGTTATTGCAAGTCTGCTAAGATGGAAGAACTCGACAATGAGTATAAACCCAGACATATTATGGAGGACATGCTCACAACTTACAGTGTACAGTTGACTTATGACCAAGCATACTGAGCTCACGAGATGATGAGAATGCTGGTTAGAGGTTCACCGACAGAGTGTTACAATGCGTTACCCTCGTACCTATGGATGGTGTGTGAGGCTAATGAAGGGACCTATGTGGCTTTCAGCTTGATAATCTGGGAAGGTTCGGTAGTTGTTTCATGGCTTTGGGAACAAGTCGTCGTGGGTTCAAGTATTGTCGACCTATTTTGTGTGTGGACGCTACTTATCTAAAAACCCGTTTCTCAGGGCAACTATTTATTGCTGTTGCTGTAGATGCCGGTGACCACCTATTCCATGTAGCCTTCGGTATTGCTGAAAAAGAATGCAATGATTCATGGGGGTATTTCATGAGACAATTGAGGGTGGCCATTGGAGGTATCCATGCTGAAAATTTGAGCTTTATATCCGACAGACACAAGGCTATTAGAAATGCGGTTGGTCAGGTATTTCCCAATGCATATCACGGTGTTTGCTATCATCATTT
The DNA here is from genome assembly GCA_036785695.1 of Gentiana straminea. Lineage (NCBI taxonomy): Eukaryota > Viridiplantae > Streptophyta > Magnoliopsida > Gentianales > Gentianaceae > Gentiana > Gentiana straminea. The sequence continues at coordinate 9,279,599 of JAVUPR010000266.1, read as the reverse complement.
AAAGGGCAATCTAACAAAAAAATGGAAAGATTACGGTTTTTGTGAAGACACATTCTATCAAACAGCCTATGCATTCTCGGAGGCCAAATTTCTCCGAAAGTACGCCCTGATCAAGGCACAATGTCTTGGCGCATATCTAAAACTAGAAGAAATAGGTGTTGAACGGTGGGCGTGTGTCAAATTTCCTGGGAAAAGATACGCCTTAATGACAAGCAATTACGCTGAAAGTTTCAACTGTGCGATTAGAGGAGCTCGTCGTTGGCCTGTTCCTAGCCTCTTGGAATTCATTAGAGTTACACTGCAGAGATGGTATAATGATAGACGATAGAAGGCGCTTGATTGTGCGACTGTGTTAGCACCGGAGATCGATACAATAGTGGCTTCGAATATTACTGCTAGAAGGAAGTTTAGGGTTAATCCTATTAACCCCGATGAGTTTGAGGTTCATGGAAATAACTTGCTTCATGGGGTGGTAAATCTACGAGAGAGAAAGTGTTATTGTGGTTATTTTGAGAAAATGGAAATACCATGTACGCATGCTATAACAGCCGCAACAAAACGCAGAATTAGTCCACCCAAAATCTGTTCACGGTATTATAGAGCTGAATGTTTCAAGGAGATTTACATGGGTAGCATATATCCAGTTCCTAACAGGGAGGATTGGGATGTTCCGGAGGCGGTAAGAAACATGAAATTCGGAGTGCCTAATATGAGATATGCGCCTGATGCCAGTGGAGCTCTAAGAAGAGGTAGAATTAATACCACTAGAATCCCTTCTGAATGGGAACATCCAGGCCATCAGAATGTATGTAGTAACTGCAAACATCCAGGACATAACAGAGCCAGTTGCACGCAATACCGGTAGGTAGTCATTGTTTTTGTTATGGTGATATTAGAATGGATCGTTATTGTGTAACGTATTAATAGAATGTAGTATTTTATTAATGGATTGTAGTAATGATTGTATTCAGTTATTAATCAGAATCAAGTTTATCTTGTATTACACTACATCTGTAAAACTAACGGTAATTATTACGGGGCTTACACACAAGAACAAAGAGTAATGATACGTTGGCTTACATACAGGGCTTACAAACATAAAAACAAAGAGTAATGATACATTGAGATAACAATAAGATGACGCTTAAATAAACTAAGGGTGATCATTAATTAAATACGATAGGATGACACCTAAATAAATGTTCTTCAATATTTAGTAATCACCACATTAAACACGACGTGATTTTCTATAGGTTGATCAATGACTTCAAAGCTGCATTCATCTCCCGCATTTAGGTCATTGTCCGTAATGAAATCATTCAACCCGCTTAAACGAACTTTTTGATTTACCATATAGACAATTCTAGCAGGCCATGATTCCCCTGTGGCAATTCGCAGTTCCACGGTCTTGTTTCGCAACATGTCGTTTGTTCTAGCAAATGCCTTTGGAATATTCTACAAATTATAAACAAATTTAAATACTGTTTCAAAATGGGGAAAAAAGATCAAACAAGAAAACAACTAAAAATATTTCAAATATCTCACCACATAATAACAACCATGTGAAAATACCCAGTTTGGCAGCGTCGTATGAAAATGGGGATTTTGGTTACCTGCACCTGCATCATCATCTGCATCATCTTCTTCACTCTCGGACTCAGAAAAAGTCTTCTCACAATAAGTGTGATCCATCACAATAGTGTCGAAAGTGAAACCCCCCATGTGTTCAAACACTATAAACTCCCTCTCATTCAAGTAATGAGCCGCCACATACTCCTCCCAACATTCCCCAAAGAAACGAAGAATTCCATTGTCTGTGGCTCCAACCCTCACTTCCCATGTCCCTAATCGGCTTTTGAGAACGGCCCTATCTAGGTTCCTCAGCGTGTCGGTCAACCTATTAACGTATGCTGGAGGTAGTGTCTATGAAAAAGGAAACATTTCACGTTTGTTCAATCATAATACAAGTGATATAAATGTAAGTTAATTAATAATGACATACCAAACTTGTTGCGAAACCGCCATCAAGAACTTTAAAGAAACGATCATTATCCATTTGCTTCAGTGTAGATTATAAATTGAAAGGTGAAGAAGTGGTTAGTTTAAATTGACTACTTGAATGATGAAGAAAATTCAGATGAACTTAAAAGAGTTTGAAGAAATGAGAGAAATGGCTCGTACTTGTACAACAACAATAATTGCCATGTTCCAACACTAGTACTTGCATTCCCTACGTTTGGACGTAGAGAATGTTGCATTCCCTACGTGTAGACGTAGGTTCTCTACGTTCAAACGCAGAGAATGTTGTAGCCATACATTTGGACTAGGTTCTCTACGTTCCGACGTAGAGAATGTTTCATTCCCTACATTTGGACGTACATTCCTGTGGGATCGGGGGTGGGGGGCCCCTCACGGTTAGGGTTTAACCGTTTTTCTATGGAAAAAAAAGAAGAAGAATATCGTAGTGTCAACATTGTGTTTGAGTTGGGGTATGCAAGTTCAATATTATGCACTGATGTGTAACATTTATATGATAAAAATTACGATGTTTTATATACGTTATCGACTCTTTTTATATAAAATATAAGTAATTATAACAGATAATCTTATAAAATATTAATAGCTATGAATAAATCTAAATACTATAAAAATCTAGTAAAAATGATAAAAAGTTATAAATTTTGTACCGGGTTAATAACCGGAGTGTCGTGTCAGATTCACGTGGGTATTTTTGGTATTTTACAGACCTTAGGTAAACCAAGACCCAGAGTGACGACATTTTGTGGAGTAAAATCATATCTTTTGAAGGAATAAAGGAAGTGCCACGAGATTTAAAGTTCAAGTGGATCACCTGTTCGTAACGCCGTATCAAGTTATATTTTCAACGAACAAATGGCCCAGCAAAAAGGCATTTTCTGAAAAAGAAGTCTTCATGGAAGTTATAGATCTCCTCAAGAGCTTTCCAACGCATCTTGAATTATGTCATTTGGAGATCCAGAGCTCAAGTTATGATTTTATCAAGTTTCGGATTAAGATTGGAAAAAAATCTATCCGGATCGATCCGGATTTACCTCGGATCGATCCGAGGAGACATCATGATTAGACCAGCATGTGGCCTGCCGAGAGAATATCCTGGGATAAGATTTTTATTCCCGGATCGATCCGGCCCTTTCTCGGATCGATCCGGCAAGGGAAAATTTGCCTATAAAAGGGCGGATTGCAGCACAAGAAAAGGGTACCAAATATATCTCTTTTACCTTTTTTTTTTAGTAGTAGTAGTATGTATATATATAGGCCTTAAGCCATAAATAAGTAGTATCGTTGTAATGCTCAAGAAATTACCGAGAAGATCGAAGTTGTTGAAGTTGTTGTAGCATCCGGAAGAATACATCTTCGATTCAATCGTTGTAATCGGGTAAAATTTCTAAAGTATTTATGTTTATTATGTTTGTTTTTTATCTTTTCGTATAATGTTAGTAGGCTAAATCTAATAACTAGCCAAAGTTATGTAATCGTTTTATTTCGATCTTTTCGGTAAAGGAATGTTGTCTAAGTAAAATTGAATAAAATTGAGCTAATTGAATCTTTTTCTATTGATAAAGTTTGACTTGAAAGAATTCATAATCTAATTATGAATTGACACCTCGTAATTAAGTTATGAACTCGTTAATGGAAAAACCGGAGGGTAAAAATTGGCCGAGTGAAAACGTGACAACGGAATCCGGTTTCCTATTCGGGGCGATTTGTCCTAAAAAGATAAATCTTATTAAAATTTGTACTCAAGATCGTAATAATGTTAACTCATCGCTTAATTGAAACTTAAACCGGAAAGTTGAATCGCCCGGCTTTGACAACCGGAGCCTTTTAATAAAATTGACCGTTTGACGAACGGAATGACTCCTTTTTATTCAAAGGTAGAATCGTACTCGGGACCCGTTCGGAAAAACCGTAACGATTGTGGATTTGACCGATGACAATGGACATATGACAATTTCGTACGCTAATGTGAGAACGAATTGTTAACCTTAGGAGTATACCGTTTCATTTACTCAATTGAACCTAAAGATCGAGCACATTCCATTCACTGAAAAGATCGTATAAATCAATTATATAAACTTTGGCTAGTTCTCTAATAATATATTTGGCATCTATATATTTATATCTATATATATATTTTGCGACTTATGCATATCTATATATATTTATATATCTATATATATTATATTAGAATAAATTTTAATTTATGCACTTATTTTATTTTAAGTTATTAGTTATACGTGCTATAAAAGCGAGATTTAGATTGAGTTAATAACAAATTTTGGTGTTTAACCACACTTAGAAGAATTACAAAGTTCCCCGAGGATACGATACTCGACTCACCATACTAGCACTACGGTTTGACCCGATACACGTCGGTTAAGGACCTCGTATTAGCACTAGAAAAGGCCACGTCGGCTTTTTCGGCGCCGTTGCCGGGGAACGACGCTAATTTCTTTTTTGTGTCTATGGTTACTACTTGTATTAGCTCAAAATTCTCGAGAATAAGTCAACACTTTTCTTATCTCATTTCTAATTTTATTTTCGTTGGTACTTACCTTATAGATAAGTTACCAAATTTTACTACTATCAATTTCGTGTTAATTTCTATTTTCGTTAGTTGATGACCAGAAGTGGTAAGGCCCCACTCACTCCTTATAAGCCCGACATAAACACTTACGAAAGGCGAGTTAAGAGTAGAGAAAAACGTGGTCATACTAGTCGGGGAAATCCCGACGAATCATCTTCAAACGAAATACGAGAATGGTCGAAATCGGTGATGAAACACCGAACAAGGGCCGGAACATGCTCTACGGCATGGACAAAACCCCGTTAACCTTAATAATCAAAATAATAATAATAATAGAAATAATCGAATCGGAACCGAATAATCGTAACAACCCGGTAAACCCAAGGCCTATCTCGTGACCAAACCATAAGAAGAAATCGGACTAATAATCCCATACTTTTGCCTAATGAAGGAGCGAATAATTTCGAGATTAAATCTCATCTTTTTGGTTTAATTGACGCTAGAGCCCAATTCTAGGAGAAGATGATGAAGATCCGCATCATCATCTCTATCTTTTTGAAGAATGTGCAATACGGCCAAAAGTCAAGGTGCTCACAAGGAATTAACAAGGATGACTATGTTTCCTTTTTCTCTAAAAGGACGAGCCCGAGATTGGTTTATGTCTCTTCCACATCATTCACACAAGTTGGGAGGAGATTCAAACTGAATTTCTGAAACAATACTTCACTCCTGGGCGGAATTTGGAATTAAAAGTCGAGGTTGCTAATTTTAGACAAGGATCTGAAGAAACGCTTGGGAATGCGTGGGAAAGATTTAAAAAATTACTAAGAGCGTGTCCCGACCATGGTTATTCCTTAGATATGCAAATTCAACTTTTCTGTCGTAAATTAAGAAAAGATTCACGTGCTGATGTAGATCATGCATGTGGTGGTTCCTTAATGATGAGTGAAGCTCAATTAGTTTACGATGCTATAGAAAAGATTTCCAAAAATAACAGAATGTGGGAAACCGGTTCTAGCACTAGAAAAGTAGCTTTTGCGGGAGAATGCACGTCTAACACGGAAGTTCTAGCACATTTAGAAAATTTGAGTAGGAAATTTGATGGATTACAACGAGAATAAGAACCAAAGTTCGTAAAATAGTACACCAACCGAATATTCGAATCGGATAAAATACCACTAGGGATTGAAGAACCGACGGGATACTCAAGAGAGGAGGTGAGTTTTCTTCAAAAAGATAGAAATTTAAACAATGCTTACTCAAACTCGTTCAATGCTATTAGAAGAGATCACCCTACTTATCGATGGTCCGAAAACCCTAGCAAGCAAGGACAACCGCCGTATCCGAGTTCCATATAGGAGCATGAATAATAATCAAATTTATCAAGAAAACACGTCTAATCAGAATTTACAATCATTACCTAGATCCTATCCTCAACATACCACTCAAAGTATACCAGTAACTCAAAGTTCAACTCAACCTGCAGAAGGAGTTGAAAAATGGGAAAAACTAATGGAAAATATGATGGGTGTAGTATCTACTCAAGCAAAAAATATAGAAACAATGGTGACTTCTATTGGTACAGTCACTAAGGACATGAGTTCAATGAAAACATCTATGAGTGGACATGATACCAGGATGAGAACGATAGAAGCCTCATTAAGGAATATGGAAGATCATTTGAGTAGGGAAGGTGAACGTAATAACAGCAGACCCCCAGGAGGATTACCAAGTAACACTGAAAGGAACCCAAGAGAGGTAAATGTTGTAGTTACGAGAAGTAGGAAGCTCAGTGGAAGTAAGGGAGTTGAAAGCTTTGGGAATAATGAAGTAGAAGATGACTTAGATGGTAAGAATGATAAAACTAAAGATGAACTTGAATTTACGGATGAGGAAGAAGAAATTATAGACAACTTCTTGAAAAGGAATATAAGTTCGGAACCCGAGAGTGAGAAGGAAAATTGGGTAAAAATCCCTAGAATTCGAAAGATCCCATGGATAAAGATTTAAGGACTTTATTTAAGGAACATATTAGAATGGAAGAAAATGGAAACAAGAATGAAAAACATGAAGAAATGAAGGAATCGAAGTAGAGAGCGATTCGGGGAACAATTTAAAAGAAAGAATCCAAGAACCCGAAATATGGCGACGAGTAATACTCAAAGGTTTAAGGAAAAGGGAAAAGAGAAAATCGACAAAGGAGCCAAAGGTCATAGATTTAGAATCTTTACCTTACCCTCCTAGAGATCAAATCAAAAAGGAAAAAGCGATAAGAAGTATGCTCGTTTCCTTGACACTTTTCGTCATATTCAAGTTAATATCCCTGTTATCGAAGCTCGATTAACATACTGCCTATGGAAAATTTACGAAAGAAATTCGTCAAACAAGAAAAAATTAGAGGAATATGAGAATGTATGCCTAAATGAAGAATGTTCCGCAATTCTCGAAAGATAAGTTACCACCTAAACCGAAAGATCCGGGTAGTTTTACCATTCCGTGTGAAATTGGAGGATTTCGTTTAAGAAGGTCTTATGTGATCTAGAGCGAGTATAAATCTCATGTCTTATGAGGATTATAGAAAGTTAGGCATAGGAAAGCTTACTAAGACTGAAATGACTCTGCAAATGCCGATAGATCGATTAAGTACCCTAAAGGAATTATAAAGGACATATTGGTTAAAGTAGACAAATTCTATTTTCCAGTAGACTTTGTAGTTATGGAAATGGAAGACGGTTATTCAGCACCTCTTATTCTAGGTCGTCCATTCCTAGCTACAGGAAGAACTTTAATCGATGTTCAGAAAGGAGAATTAATCTTAAGAGTCAATGAAGACGAAGTTACTTTCAATATTTTCAAAGCCATGAATTATGCATCATCAGAATCATGTTCTTTTATAGAAGATATTCATTCTGTCTATGATAATCAGTTACCAACTTTTGAAGACAGATTAGAAGAATGCTTAACTCTATCTATCTATAAAGAAGATGAGGAAGACATTGAAATGAAAGAGATAATTCTATCTCTAGATACAGAAAGTTTTACCTTTAAACCACCATGGCATAAGCACTTGGAATTAGAACTAGAAGGACCAGTTCTTAAATCGTCAATAAGATCCGCCAAAGAATCTGGAATTGAAACCATTACCTTTAAATCTGAAATATGCTTTTCTTGAAACTAATAATCTATTACCGATTATTATTTCATCAACTTTAATCGAGCAACAAGAAGATCAACTACTTAGAATGTTGAAAAAGCATAAGAAAGCTTTTGGATGGACGATTCTTGATATTCGAGGTATTAGCCCCGAGATTTGCGTTCATAAGATAATTCGAAGGAAGATGCTAAGCCTTGTATTCAACCGCAACGCCGCCTCAACCCAAATTTGCGGTTAATTGTTAAGAAAGAGGTCATTAAGCTATTAGAGATGGGAATAATTTTTCCCATATCGGATAGTGAATGGGTAAGTCCAACTCAAGTGGTACCAAAGAAAGGAGGTTTCACGGAAAAGAAAATGATAGAAATGAATGGATACCAACAAGAGAAATTACAGGATATCGAATGTGCATTGATTTTAGGAAACTAAATGATCATACTAAGAAAGATCATCACCCACTTCCATTCATAGTTCAAATGTTGGAACGGTTAAGTGGTCATAAATATTACTGTTTCTTAGATGGTTATTCAGGTTATTTACAGATTTTCATTGCAGCAGGAGATAGGGAAAAGACTACTTTCACTTGTCCTTATGGAACTTTTGCGTATAAAAGAATGCCGTTTGGTTTATGTAATGCTCCAGCTACGTTTCAAAGATGCATGATGGCTATATTTTCTGATATGGTTGAGAAATTCTTGGAAATTTTTATGGACGACTTTAGTGTTTACGGAGATTCTTTTGGTAAATGTTTATCGCACTTAGAAAGAGTGTTGCAACGTTGTGAAGATACCAATTTGGTCTTAAATTGGGAAAAATGTCATTTAATGGTATCGAAGGAATTGTTCTAGGCCATAGAATCTCGAAATAGGAATTGAAGTTGATAAAGCTAAGGTTGAAGTAATTGAAAAATTACCACCACCGCTTAATTTAAGGACTCTAAGAGGATTTCTTGGACATGCGGGATTTTATAGGAGATTTATTGCGGATTTTTCAATTATAGCAAAGCCCCTAAGTCATTTGCTTGAAAAGGAAGTACCTTTTAACTTCGATAGTAAATGTAAGGAAGCTTTTCGGACCTTAAAAGCGAAATTAACTATCGCACCGGTGCTAATAGCACCGGATTGGAATTTACCGTTTGAGATTATGTGTGATGCCGTGATTTAGTAGGAGCGCTTTAGGTCAAAGATATAACAAAATTCTCAAAGCTATTTACTATGCATCTCATACGTTAACTGCACTCAACCGAACTATACAACTACGAAAAAGGAACCGTTGGGCGTAATTTTTGCCTTAGATAAGTTTAGATCATATATTGTTGGTTCTAAGGTAATAATTTATACGGACCATTCGGCTTTGAAGTATTTACGAGTAAGAAAGATGCGAAACCACGTCTTCTTAGATGGATTCACTTACTTCAAGAGTTTGATATTGAAATTAAAGATAAAAAGGGAAGTGAGAATGTAGTAGCGGATCATCTAAGTAGAATGGAAAATGATGAAGGAAAGGGAATAGAAATTAAAGATTCATTTCGATGAACAACTTTTTAGAATAGATACTCCTTCAACCATGCGGTTATTAAAGAATAGAATTCCTTCTAAGGAAATGTCACCCTGGTTTGGAGATATCATTAATTACTTAACTCCGTGATTATATTCCGTCTCATTGGACTTGGCGGCGAGAAAAAGAAATTCTTTTATGACTTAAAATTTTATTACGGGAGGAACCGGACCTTTTCCGTAAATGTTCGGATGGGATAATCGTAAAGTGTGTGCCGATAATGAAATTTTAAGTATCTTATCATTTTGTCATGATCGTGAGGCAGGAGGTCATCATGGAGGATGGAAAACTCGCTTTTAAAGTTTTACAATGTGGTTTTTATTGGCCTACGCTATATAGAGATGCTTATAAATATGTCAAATCTTGTGAATCTTGTCAAAAATGGGGAAATGTATCTAAAAAACATGAAATGCCTATGCAACCTATTTTAGAATGTGAGTTATTTGATGTTTGGGGTATAGATTTCATGGGACCATTTCCTATATCTTTTGGAAAAAGATTTATTCTAGTAATGGTAGATTATGTTTCGAAATGGGTAGAAGCTGAAGCTCTTCCCACTAATGATACCAAAGTTGTCATACGATTTCTTAAAAAGAATATATTTACACGTTATGGCATTCCGAGGGCTATCATTAGTGATAGAGGTTCGCACTTTTGTAATAGACCATTTACCAAGATAATTGAAAAATATGGAGTAACACATAAGTTAGGAACGCCCTATCATCCGCAAACCAAAGGTCGCAGAGGTGTCTAATAGAGAGATCAAAAGAATTGTAGAAAAGACAGGTGGATTCAAATCGAAAAAAGCTGGCTTAAACTAGACGATGCATTATGGGCATATAGAACAGCTTTTAAAACACCAATTGGTTGTTCTCCCTATAAGTTAGTATTTGGTAAGTCTTGTCATCTCCCAGTTGAGTTAGAACACCGAGCCTTCTGGGCTATTAAATTTTTGAATTTCGATCCTAAAAATTTGTCGGTGATCATAGATTGCTTCAATTGACAGAACTAGAAGAATTCCGTCTCGATTCTTATGAAAACGCTCGAATCTACAAGGAACGCACGAAATCCTTTCACGATAGGAGAATTTATAGGCGTGAGTTCCATGTAGGTGATCGAGTGCTCTTGTACAATTCACGTTTAAAGTTATTTCCGGAAAGCTTAAATCAAGATGGACGGGTCCATTTAAAGTAACGAGAGTTTACAAATCGGAGTCATTGAACTAATCGATGGAAATACAACTTTTATAGCCAATGGCCATAGAGTAAAGTTATTTGTGGAAGGAGAAGGAACCACACTGAAGGGAGAAATAATGCTACTAATCGATCCTCCGACAAAGTAAAAAGCGAGAGAAATCAAGAAACTAAAAGGCAAGGGAGTTAAACTCGGCCAAATACCAGGTTCTATCTATTTTTACTCTACTTTTTTGTGTTTTATTTATGTTTAAAGTAGTTTCGTCTTTTTACCGGATAGACGTAAAAGAACCGGATGTCCTTTTTAGATAGAATAGAAATTTTTATACTTGCTTTTGAAATTAGGCTTGGATAAAGATGTCGCGTTTAAAATAGAAGCTTCGCTTTTTGAGAAAAACAAGCAATTGTTGAGAGAAATCGACCGAAAGAACTTTGTAATGGAAATTCGAGAAGTTCGATAAAGAGAAGGGCAAAGTTTTTAAGGAGGTGTAGAAGGCGTGGAAAAAGTGAGCATGAAGGGAAATGTAGGGAAAGCACAACCAAATCACGGGATGAGTGTTTGAATGTTGTTAAGAAGGGAACGATTAGGTGGTTATCCGAAAATCCCGATGGAGATCAAAGAGAAAATTCGAACGCCTCATTTCTTAAGATTAGGTTAATGGACCGTTATTATAGAAATCTTGAAGATTTAAGATTGGTGGGAGTAGAATTAGATTAAGTTTTTGTTTATTTTTGTTTTAAGACTTCAAAAATTTTATGATAAAACTTATTTTTATCATATATGTTATTTATATGATATAATTAAGGATTATCATACCAAAAATATTTTTCTTTTTAGTATTTAAAAAAAAAAAAAAAAAAAAAAAAAAAAAAAAAAAATATAGTGGTCGGATCGATCCGACCTAACCCCGGATCGATCCGGAACCTAAAAAAAAACCTAAAAAAGGGACGGGGACCTCCTTCTTCTTCTTCTTCTTCTTCTTTTCTAAAAACAGCCGCCCCTCCCTTTTCCCCTCAATTCGATTTTTTTTTACCTTCAAATCATCACACAACATCACCATTAAACTACACCACTTCTTAAATTTTTCTCATTCTCCATTCCTCTCTTCAAAGTTGCATTTAAATTGAGGAATTTTTCAAGGATAGCTTCAACTTTATTCCGGCGAAATTTCCATCTTTTCCGGCCACATTTCAACCTTTTCAAGCTTTATAAGGTAATAGTGTAGTTATTTTAATTTCGTTTTCCAAGTTTTAATTCATTTTCAACTGTTTTGTCACTCACATTTGTACTGTTGTTTTGTGTTGTTTTGTAATTTTCTCTTTATCGTAGAATGGCCGAATCATCCAAAGCTAGTAAAAAACGTAAACCGCATATCCCTACCCAAATTCCAGTTTTAGAAACTAGGCCTTTAACGGAAGAAGAATTGGTCGTTAGCTTTGATAGAAGCTGCGTCATTGCGGCTAGAAACGCCTTTAAGAATAAATTTGGACGGTGTTTAGTTGCGGTCGAGAGGGTTTAGATTTTGAAGATTTGGGAAGGGAGGTCAAAGAAATTTTTGAAGGGAGGCATTGGATGGAATTAGCCGCTTTAAGGTCGGGAGAAATTAACACCACCTTTGTAGCGAAATTTTATTCTTTGGTAGCAAATCACGATGCTACGGAAGATGGTGAGTTAACCTCTGTCGGCTGAGGACTAGGACGGTTGCCCTTTACTCCTCACATTATTAATGCTATTTTTGGTATTCCCGACATACCGGAGAATGAGGATTATTATACGGTTTGGAATTTGGATGAGCCAAACGGACTTTGATCATATTGTTTCACTAGCCCAATGAGTTAGATCCCACCGCCGTCCGGCATGAAAACGAGATTTTCCTATGGGAAATGTATCCGGGATATGAGAGCCATCAAACGCTTTATTAGTCATACTCTTTACCCGTCTCGGCATTTTACATCTTTTGGTAAAGAGGATTTGTGTATTGCTTGGGCTATAGTTAATGATGTACCCGTGGATATAGGCGAGTAATGTATAGAAGGGCCAAGGAATTTGCCCCGATCGCTTGCTAGACCGAGCGGTCACATGCCTTTTCCATGTTTTATTTCTTCCTTGTGTCGTCGGATAGGAGTCCCCGAGCTCCCAAATGATAATTTGATGATGGTAGATGACACACTTATTGGTCCTAGTTTACCACTTAGGCCGGCGGGAAGAATAAACTTTTTGGACCCTAACCGTCAACGTCCTCGGCTACTCCATCTACCGCTGTCCCTCCTTCATCCAGTCAAACTCAAACTCATCTTCCAAATACCATCACTTACGATATGTTTCAATCCATGGCCTATGATGTTCATCGTGCTAATGCCAATATGGTCGTTTTTGCGGAAAGGAATAAATTATGGTCCGAAGATTTACGTCAAGGCATACGAGGTTTATATCAAATGAATATACTTGCAAAACCCTACCTATGCCGAGATGGATATTCCGCAATGCCAAACCCGGCCTTATACCTTGCCCGATTTCATTCCACCGATGCCACCTCACTCGGATTTCCAACAAATGCCACATTCTTTTGGATTTCAAACTAGTGGTGTAGGAGATTTTTCGACGTGTACTACGGCGACCGCAACATCAGAATGGACTGGATCTGGATCGTTTGGCCATACCACGATGAGATGGGGAGGCACTTTTTCTGATATTACGAGAGAAATGAGCTCGATGGGACTAGATAGCTCGGTACGGATGTCAACTTATTTTCAAGATCCATCCCAAGAATCGACCCGTTCTCAAGCTATGCCAAGTTCAAGCCACGTCGAGCTGAGTGATGAAGAGGAGTGATAATTTTTAAAACATTCTATGGTTTTTGACATTGAAACAATTTTATTTTGCACGTTTTTCTTTTTTCGTTAAATTTTAAGTTGTTTTGATCATAGTAGGATTTTATTTCATATTTTGGTACTACGCATCATGAAGAATGATTTAGCGTTATAACATAATAAAAATGAATCACAAAAAAGGAAGAAAACTTGTCACCTAGAAAAAAAACTAAGTCTTTTTCAAGCAAAATCAACTCGTCCGTGAACGGTAATGTTCCGGATCGATCCGGCCTTATCTCGGATCGATCCGACGTGTGTTTACCGACCGACAACATTATTGGTTCGAGAGGCCGGATCGATCCGGCCTTATCTCGGATCGATCCGGCAAGTACAAAAACGCGCTTTAAGTAGATCTTTTCTACTTTTGCTTGATGGATATATTTCTATAAAAGGAAAAAAGCGACGACCAAACATTTGCTCATTCTTTCCTTCATTCTATTTTCAATCTCTCGTACCAAAAAATGTCTAACCGCTCCTCTCCTTCGGTTAATAGTTACGAGCCGCATACGCCCGATGGTGTGGTCCCCGAAGGGCATGCCTCTTGCTTTCATAATGAAGTCCCGAGACATCTAAATTTTGTCCGTTCTCCTATTCGATGGAGAAAGGCTTAAACACTGAAAAAATTGATCAATGGGGACGTAATCTGATCCGAGGTTGCGGGTGGAGAAAGTTGATAAGGTCTCCCAGAGGTCGAGTAAACATTTCGATAGTTAGAGATTTCTTTGCGTCTCTCACTCAAATAACGTCAGTAGCCTCATCTCAACTTATTACAGTTAGGGGCACCGTTATTTCGTTTTCACCAATCATCATAAATCAAATCTATCAAATTCCACCATGTACTTTTGATCGAAACCCACACTTCGAGTTTCTTTGGGAACTTGGGGATGCGTATAATGTTATAAATCGTACTGCAGAGGCCTTTCAGTTCGTATTTCCGTTGTTTGATCATAACTATGATTCTTCAACTCTGGCTTTACCCCCTCATTTAAGGGCTTGGAAACGCTTCATTAATTCTCGAATCTATCCAACTAGAGATTTTTATGGGGTTACGGACGATGAGATGCTTTCGTTGTATGCATTGACCGTGGGAGCATACATTGATTGGGGAGTTTTGATTTTTAAGACCGCAATTAATTTTGCGGTAGAAAGACGTAATAGGGGAAAACCGCTACCATTTGCACAGGTTATCTCTCACCTTTGTATCCAACCGAATCACGTGCACGAGTTTGCTACGACGAGATTTTTCCATCTCGTGATTCTCGCTTAGGATTACTTCCGGTGGATACTCCCGGATGTTCATCTACGGTTTGATAATCAGTTAGAAGTTGTGTTGTTAAGATGGTAGTTGTTTAAATTAGTTGTTTAATTGTTTTTTGTTGTTTATTACTTTTATTTATAGTTTGTAAAAGTGTTTAATATATATGTCATTTTCTTTAATTAAAATAATATATGGTTACTAAAAATAATAAATAATAATCAAAATCATATAAAATTTTAATTTTATTTGCAAATTACTTTTTATTTTACTCACTAAAACATCGGGACGATGTTAGTTCATAAGTGGGGAGTGGAAGTAAGTTAGTAAATAAAAATTAAAATTTTCTCATATACTTAATTGCTCAATACTTAGTTTAATTTTTTGAAACAAAATAACTAGATAATATATAATTAAAATGAATAAAAACAATATAAATTGGTAAGAATATAGATTTTAATTAAGTAAAATAAAGTAGATATATTATAATTATATTATATATGTCAATTTTAGATCTTTATAAGATTTTAAGTATATGTAACTATACATAAATATTATCAAGTAGGTTTCATATGAAATTTTAGCAAAAATACTTATATTTATAATAAATTTTTTTTAGAATAATTTTCTTTGTAAAACGAAATATGAATATGGAATCGGATTAGGAATGATGAGATTTTTGACACCACAAAAATTACCTCAACCTTGATTAGAGTGATCAAGACCTCACTCGAAATAGCCATTTTTGATCATAACCGACCCTTGGCTTATTTTGGTCTACATTTCCTGAAAATCCCACGAGTTTGTACGTACTTATGAAAGGAGATGATAGCACAGAAGCTAAGGATGGTGTATGTTGAGGTGAAAAAAAAAAAAAAAAAAAAAAAAAAAAAAAAAAAAGAGAGAACAAAGCACCAAATTTACAGAGAATTAATCGAATACCAGGTATCTTCCTTATCTTTGATCGACAGATATCGGTAGTAGCTTCCGATGATTTGAGTGCAGTAGGGTGTTATCTAGAAACGTCCTATATCACTATGAGGTATAAAGCTCCCGATAAAAATTCGAATCATAAGATCTCAAGAATGATTACGAGTTTAAGGAAACCGGACTCGTAATTTTAGATCGAAAGAGTATTACTCCGATCAATCTTGATGAAGCAATGCTGTAAATTTGATTTTCTACACACACTCACGCTTTTAGTTCTTAATATTGAAAAAGAAGAGAAAAATCGAAAAATAGTTGGAAAAGGAGATATTATTAATCGAAATCTGTTTTTGATCAAACGTGAAGGTGTAAGTACGTACGACTTTCTCTTTCTCTTTTTGATTTCTTTTTCTATCTTTTCGATTAACCAATGTCCTATCCTAAAAAGCCATCTTGTCAATTACTTGACTTTAGTCTTTGATTCCAAATATTTCATATAAGTTGAGATAGGAAAATCATTCTAGAATTTTAATTATATTTATTGAGTAAATTTTGTGAAATTTCATTTGAATAATAGTTGATAAATAATTTATCAAAGTTATCTACACTTTTTATCTTATTAATTTCTAAGAAAGATATAATTAATATGTTTATAATATTGAATTGATATTTTACTAATTTAAAAATTGTATCTACCATTTATATTATTTTTATCGTAATTTTTATATATTACCGCTTATTTTGCTCGAGGACGATCAAAGAAATTTAAGTGGGGAGTAGTTGATGTGTAACATTTATATGATAAAAATTACGATGTTTTATATACGTTATCGACTCTTTTTATATAAAATATAAGTAATTATAACGAGATAATCTTATAAAATATTAATAGCTATGAATAAATCTAAATACTATAAAAATCTAGTAAAAATGATAAAAAGTTATAAATTTTGTACCGGGTTAATAACCGGAGTGTCGTGTCGATTCACGTGGGTATTTTTGGTATTTTACGGACCTTAGGTAAACCAAGACCCGAGTGACGACATTTTGTGGAGTAAAATCATATCTTTTGAAGGAATAAAGGAAGTGCGCGAGATTTAAAGTTCAAGTGGATCACCTGTTCGTAACGCCGTATCAAGTTATATTTTCAACGAACAAATGGCCCAGCAAAAAGGCATTTTCTGAAAAAGAAGTCTTCATGGAAGTTATAGATCTCCTCAAGAGCTTTCCAACGCATCTTGAATTATGTCATTTGGAGATCCGAGCTCAAGTTATGATTTTATCAAGTTTCGGATTAAGATTGGAAAAAAATCTATCCGGATCGATCCGGATTTACCTCGGATCGATCCGAGGAGACATCATGATTAGACCAGCATGTGGCCCCGAGAGAATATCCTGGGATAAGATTTTTATTCCCGGATCGATCCGGCCCTTTCTCGGATCGATCCGGCAAGGGAAAATTTGCCTATAAAAGGGCGACGTTGCGAGCACAAGAAAAGGGTACCAAATATATCTCTTTTACCTTTTTTTTTTAGTAGTAGTAGTATGTATATATATAGGCCTTAAGCCATAAATAAGTAGTATCGTTGTAATGCTCAAGAAATTACCGAGAAGATCGAAGTTGTTGAAGTTGTTGTAGCATCCGGAAGAATACATCTTCTCGATTCAATCGTTGTAATCGGGTAAAATTTCTAAAGTATTTATGTTTATTATGTTTGTTTTTTATCTTTTCGTATAATGTTAGTAGGCTAAATCTAATAACTAGCCAAAGTTATGTAATCGTTTTATTTCGATCTTTTCGGTAAAGGAATGTTGTCTAAGTAAAATTGAATAAAATTGAGCTAATTGAATCTTTTTCTATTGATAAAGTTTGACTTGAAAGAATTCATAATCTAATTATGAATTGACACCTCGTAATTAAGTTATGAACTCGTTAATGGAAAAACCGGAGGGTAAAAATTGGCCGAGTGAAAACGTGACAACGGAATCCGGTTTCCTATTCGGGGCGATTTGTCCTAAAAAGATAAATCTTATTAAAATTTGTACTCAAGATCGTAATAATGTTAACTCATCGAGTTAATTGAAACTTAAACCGGAAAGTTGAATCGCCCGGCTTTGACAACCGGAGCCTTTTAATAAAATTGACCGTTTGACGAACGGAATGACTCCTTTTTATTCAAAGGTAGAATCGTACTCGGGACTTCGAAAAAACCGTAACGATTGTGGATTTGGATCGATGACAATGGACATATGACAATTTCGTACGCTAATGTGAGAACGAATTGTTAACCTTAGGAGTATACCGTTTCATTTACTCAATTGAACCTAAAGATCGAGCACATTCCATTCACCGAAAAGATCGTATAAATCAATTATATAAACTTTGGCTATTCTCTAATAATATATTTGGCATCTATATATTTATATCTATATATATATTTTGCGACTTATGCATATCTATATATATTTATATATCTATATATATTATATTAGAATAAATTTTAATTTATGCACTTATTTTATTTTAAGTTATTAGTTATCTCGTGCTTTATAAAACTGAGATTTAGATTGAGTTAATAACGAATTTCTTTGGTGTTTAACCACACTTAGAAGAATTACAAAGTTCCCGAGGATACGATACTCGACTCACCATACTAAGCACTACTGATTTGACCCGTCTGGCTGTCGGTTAAGAATTTTATTAGCACTAGAAAAGGCCACGTCATGCACTCATTACTCTCGGCAAAAAAATTGAGGTATGCGAGTTCGATACTCTGTATGCACTTCACTTAGTAAAAAATGTGTACAAACAATCTTTCAAACCGGGACAAAAAGACGTAATCTTTGATTTACATCATTCACGAAGTTTTAGGGATGGGACAACAAGAGCCTTTTGTGTTGGGGCTCATATATATATATATATATATATATATATATATATATATATATA
Source organism: Gentiana straminea (assembly GCA_036785695.1). Lineage (NCBI taxonomy): Eukaryota > Viridiplantae > Streptophyta > Magnoliopsida > Gentianales > Gentianaceae > Gentiana > Gentiana straminea. The sequence continues at coordinate 9,261,125 of JAVUPR010000266.1, read as the reverse complement.
TATATATATATATATATATATTTTTTTTTTTTATTTTTTATTTTTTTTTTTTTTTTTTTTTGACAAAGACATTGGCTAAACAGGTAAAATGGTTAAGGCTACTAGGAAATGGTTGTGCATGATTGGAGCATTTTGGTCATGTTATAAAACAATTGCGTGGTTTTGGTCTCCATCGTTGCAACTTCAAATTATTTGCAACCTTAATTAAGAAGTCAATTAAGGCGTGTGGTCCGGTTGTATTTTTCGTTTAATTTATTTTTTAATGAGAATATTTCGTTTCCATAAATAATAATAAAAAATAAAAATAAAAAGTCAATTTGTTAGTGTAAGATAAGAAAGAGTTTTAAAAAATGACAAGGACTTCAGGTTTGGGCTTGACGCAAATGACTTGAAATGGTGTCTTTGCTTATTTTCATTCAATCAAACTAGCTAGTGAAAGATCAGTTTAACTAATTCATTACTCCCTCTCTTAACCATCGAATTTGTTAAAAACACATATATTAAATAGTAGTAGTTAATGTTTTGTCTTAAAATCAAAATGACATAACATTCATTATATATAATTAATGCAATTGTATTTTCAAACTCTCACCCCCTTAATAAATAAAGTTAGATATAGAAAAATATAATAAATAATATGTGATATCCCAATAATTTAAGTAAGGGTAAAAAGAGCAATTGGGAATTTATTTTAAAAAAAATCCTAATACTTATTTTTGCTTTATTTAAATTAACTGGATAATTACAATTAATGGGAATTAACTCCAATTAATTCCCTTAATTCCTCCCTCACCTCTTATGTCGACTAAATACTCATTAGACTCTTATGTCGACTAAATACTCAAGAGAAGGAGAAACTTAAAAGCCAAGGGAAAATCTTATTTTTTTCGAGCAATTCAATCGACGTTTTTGCAGGATTTTCATATCAAAACGATCGCCGTGTCGAGGACAACATTTTGACACAAGAATTGTTGTGGATAGGCTGGTAAATCAAAAAAAGCCCTCTTTTTAGAATTTAGGATTCTTGAGTTTCTCTAAGCAATTAGGCATTAACAGATGTTTTAGATTAATCGTAGTTTGTTATTTTTGTTGTAGGAATCAAAAGAATCACCGTAATTAATTCAAATTCAATTTTGGATTTTGATTCAAAGTTTTCTGCAAATTAATAAGATAAAAGGGTGTTCAATTGTTTTTAATCATGTGATTTTTGGAGTTATTTTGGTTTCTATTTATTTTGTTTGATATAAGCTTTATTGTTGTTTTTATATATTTTCATTGCTTGTGGGTTAGTAGCTGTCGAAAAAAAACGGAGACATGTGTTCATACACATGCTTTCGAAGTCTTCTATAAGTAACAGGGAAAAAAAAAGCTAATTAATATATTTTCGTTAGCACATCCTGGTATGTTTTGGGTTTAAGACCAAGTTTTCGAATTGGCTCTTTTAGTTGAAGTTGTTTTTCTTTTTAAAAACATATTTATCGTGTTTTTAACATCCGTAAATATAAAATTTAATTTATTGATAGCCTCATTCCTACAAAATAGTCTTTTTTAACATATTTAGAAACAATTCATTCATGCCTACTTATTTTTGTTTGTTTGGTTTATTTTGCTTTGTGTTTTTTTTTTTTTAATATAGATATAAAATAATATATCATTTTTAATTTCTATAGTTTTCCAAACAAAAAATTAATAAAACTTGTTTGCATGTCTAATTTTTTTTGGGCCAAGTAAAATTTTTTATTTGGACCTTTATCGATTGGAGTAAAAAAAAATTGGGTCTTTATAAAAATAAAAAAAACATAATATATTAGATTCTATCGGATTGAATCTACACGGAAATATTTTTTTTTTTTTTTTTTTTTTAACGAAACATGTACCGTTGGCCCTCCCGACACCGTTGGGCTTAAGACGGCCGTCTCTCCGGCCTCACACGAGGGCCGGCCCAATGTGCATGTTTATTTCCTTTTTATTTATTATATAGTCTCTGCTTTAATATATTATTGGTTGGTAGAACAGAAGCCGTCGATTTGAAAGAAAAAGAAAAAAAAAATGGTGCAAGCATTCTACAGTATAATAGTGTACTGTGTAGTTTCGCTTCGGTTTCTTTGAGAGAATAAACGATATAAAAAAAAACGGTTAAACCCTAACCGTGAGGGTCCCCTCGCCCCGATCCCACAGGAATGCGAGGAGAGGTTAATCGGGTTCTGAGCCTAGAGTCGAAATTTGTCTTAGTTCTCCATCACTGAAAGTTTTAGCCATCGGAAATCAACCCTTTTTACGGGAATCGAACCTCTGACCTCCAGCTTAGGGTCCGGACTGTTATTACAACACCCCAGCTCCTCACCACTAGGCCATATCCAGGGGATGAATAAACGATATAAAAATATATACATAGTGGTGTTGTGTTTGGAAATGCCTATTCATTGTTGTTATCTTTTATTAAGTATGTATTGTGATAAATCATAATTGTTATGTTGTAAAGTAAGGTGTATGAGTTCTGGTGACCTTAGCTCCGCGCGGTAGAGGCCAAACGCTTAGGCGGCTCCGTGCACCACTACTTTCCGTAGACGGTCAAAGCGCCGATCTTTTAGATCAGGCAAGGTAACCACCGTCTACTTCTTTTATGCTTGTTGTTTAAACGAAGTCGATCCTAGTTAAATAGGAAATAAATTTTGAATTTCACTACGTTCCCGCGTAGATTTCCTAACAACTATTACCCCTCCACAAAGGTAGCCGCTGCGTGGACTATGTAATATCCCACATAGGTAGCAGCCATGCCATATGAGGAGCTGAGGATATGTCATGGTGCATTCTCACCATGCAAAGTGTCCTTAGACCTTGTGTGTAACAAACCTCTTGTTTGGTTGAGTTTTACTAGTGAGACTAGCTAGTTGAGGGGAGTGAGCCTTTATACATACGTGGTTGTAATGATAACTTTTGTGCTATGACTTGTTTTAAATTCGGTGCTTCTATCCTTTACTGAGTGCTTATGTACTCACCTCTCTATTTGTATGTCTGTTTCCCACCCCGAGAATGTGATGCAGGTTACTATGATGGTGATGATGTTTATTACTAGGAGTAGTGCTTATGTTGATGCTTGAAATTTACTTTGATATTTTATGTATTTGTCTTGAGAGACGATAGTTGAAATATTTATTTATCTTTTATTTTGTCCTTTAAGTTCATGGTTGTATCAAATACACTAGACGCTCGTATCTTCTTGTCAGTTGAATGTTGTTAGAACAACATTTACTTTTCTTTAGTTTGTTCGACATATTGTTTGTCGTTTAAGGTTTCTCCCGTGCCGGACGTTCATTTCCGGATAAGGATACGGTGTCTGGAACGTGGCGTCATATAATGCTTTGGAAATGTAACTACGACAGATAAAAAAGAAAATTTTGATTTTGACAACTGCGACAGTTAAGTAGGAACAAAAGGAGTATTATATTATCTCAACTTAGTTGAGGAAACAATGACATGTTTTAAAACAAATCATACTAGTATTCAACTACGTCAAATGTGATTTTTAAATATATATATATAAAAATATACACTCACAATAAACAGCACGAAAAAAGGGGGAAAATTTTTGTGAAAATCATGATTTTTGGAGATGTAGATTAAATTACACAGATGTTTAAGTAATTTTGTTTGTCTATTAGAGAAAAAATCGTTGGAGATTTGTTTTATTAAAAAGAGGGAAGAAGCGAAACATGTTTGTGCGACTCTAACCATTTTATCCTTATTAATCAGTAACAATGATCGGTTAAGTGTGTCATTTATTTTGTCAAAAAAAAAAAAAAAAAAAAAAAAAAGTGTGTCATTATTTTCTACTTAAGTAAAAAAAAAAAATTGTATTTCCCAGGTTTACGTATCTTTATTTGCAGATTTTTGTTACGCTGCTAAGATGCGAATATTATTACTCTTCTTATCCATACTGTATTTATTAATATTATATTCTAGAACTATTAATTGTATCCAGTATGATTGCACTAACTAAAGACCAGACCAGAAGTTTGATAGAAGAGTAGTAGGTGACCGACGGCCGCACGTCTCCTCTATTGAACACAAATTACAACCCATAACAACAAGAAGAAGAAGAAGACTAGTACTACTAATTTACTCGTCAAAAACTATTTGAAAAAAAGAAAAATATATTTATTAAACATATAATATTACAGAAGAAGAAAGAAGAAAGAAGAATAGAATAGTAAATAGAATGTAGTGGACAATTGAGAGGATTACATCACATTGGACGTAGTTTTTCGTAACCACATGCCTCAACAATAAATACTAATAAAATAAAATGATATGTCCATAACAAAATAGTTATAATAAAATAATCTTCATATATTTATATTATTGATTATGATAAAATCCATGTTTTATCTATAGATGCTACACTATAACTAACGATATGAAATGTGTTGTGTCTGATTATTGTGTTTATTTTGTTATGAATATAGCATTAAAAAAATAAAAAGAACAAGTTTACGAAAAATAAAATAGAATATTATTATAATAAGTAGGCTGCTTCTTTTTTTCTTCCGGAAGGTGGGCTTGACTTTGACTTATTTACAAAGAATTTCAATACCAAGTGCCACGACCGACGCCAACAATTTCTTAAAATTAATAATAATAAAACACTGATACTACACGCCAAACACGAGCAATACGAGTCACTTTCCATGCATTTGCATTTCTCCACCTATATATCTTTCTCTTCTTTTCACTATGAAAAAATATCAGACCAATCTTTGAAAATTAAATCTTATCTTATCCCACGTTTCTCTCTTTTCTATACTCTTTTTTCTTCAAGCTTATTAATTACCTTTTTCATTTTTATTTTATTTTTACAATTATTGTTGAACAGTTTGATTAAGGGACATTCGATCATGGATTACCAGAGTTTGTTAGATACTTCTTTGGATCTTACTATTAGGCCTTCTATAAGGTTTCTTGATGATGCTGTGGTAAGTTAAATTATTTTATTAATTTGGTTACTTAATTACTTGCTTTTTAATTTATTCAAATCAAATTCAATAATAATATATAATTTCTTTTTTATCTTCAGATGAAACAAGAGGTGCAAAGAAAATTTGAGGATGTTAATAATTACCAAAAACGAGTGCCGCAGCCTGTCAAAGACGAGGTCAGTATATTATATATATACTTGTGTTTTTTCTCCCTTCCTTTTTGAATGAATTAGCTAGATGCAAGAAGTATATTTTGTTTAATAATATTTAATTAATTTTTGAGGATGCAGGCTGGTGTGTTAATGGAGGAAATGAACAGGATATCAGCAGAAAACCAGAGGCTAACAGAAATGTTGACAGTAATGTGCGAAAATTACGAGAATTTACGAAATCAATTAATGGAGCATATCAACAAAACTAATAATCCTTCTTCTACTTCAATGGATGATCATAATCAATCGAAAAAGCGAAAAGCCGAAACCAATGCGTCTTATCACAATCACAATCACGATCATCATTATAGCATGGACGCAACAACCAACAATAATTATGGGCCTAATTCAGAAAGTAGTTCAAGAGATGAAAACAACAACAAGAAACCAAGAGAAACTGCTGAGCATATCAAACCTACGGTTTCTCATGTTTATTATCGAACCAATGCTTCTGAATCTTCAAGCATGGTATGTCTCGAGTTCTAGGACGTTATATATATATAAAAATTTCCAATCTTTAGGTCGTACATGATCGAACAATGATACAATTCACGTTGTTTTATTCGTTGCGATCGAATGGCGGTCGATTAGCATTTAATCTTATCCGACATATAGTAATATAATAAACTTTGGGGGGCCCCAAGGAAAATAAGGTCAAATTCTTTTCATTTGAATTTCAATCTTAGTTAAGACTTGGTCAAGGATTGTAGGCATAAGCAAACAAGGCACATGCTTGTTTTGATAATAATTCTGGTTTTTTTCTGACGAGGCTTTTGACCATATTATCTTATAGTAGTAAATTGTTTTTTAAAAAAGGAAAATGTTTAATTATTATATTTTCTTTCATGTGAATTGAATATTTCAATATTTTTAGTAATTTGTGGCATGAATTCTGTATTTCAGATTGTAAAAGATGGATATCAATGGAGAAAATATGGTCAGAAGGTTACAAGAGACAACCCTTCACCTAGAGCATACTTCAAATGCTCATTTGCACCAACATGCCCAGTCAAGAAAAAGGTAATAAAACAAATTAAAGTTTCCTCTCTCTAATCTATATATTGCTTACATTTATTTAATTACGATATGATAAATTGCTTCACGTACTGTAATATTTATAAAACGGATTCGTGTTTGAATCAATGATTCAGGTGCAACGAAGTGTTGAAGATCAATCGATTTTAGTGGCAACGTATGAAGGAGAGCACAACCATTCCAATAATTCATTGAAACTCGAATCTACCACGAGTTTGAACTCGATTACTCCTAGTGTAACAACCACGACGACAACAACGATAATCGGTTCGGCATCACCTAATAACGCGACGACGAAAGCCGAGTTACGAGAACAATCAAACCGGCCGATTCATCATGAAAAACCAGCAGTAAGTGGATCAATGGAATTTCAACAGTATTTGATTCAACAGATGGCTACAACCTTGACAAAAGATCCTAGCTTTAAAGCAGCACTCTCAGCAGCCATGTCAGGAAAATTTGCCCAACACAAACAGACAGAGAATTGGTAGAAGAAATAAGAATTAATTAAAGTCAGAGTCGAATTCGTAGTTATTAATTTTGGAGAAAGGTGAAGAAATTGTCCATGTACTTTACCACTTTTGCAGTAGGAAAATCTTGTTATTTTGGCACATGAAATGCAAAGCAGTTTGTCTTGAAAAGTACATATTAGAACTATTATTAGTACCTTATATCCATGGTGGTATGATTTCTTTTCCAATTAAACGCATACATCCTTCAATTTCAACACCTAACATGTCGTTCAATATCCAAATCAATGTGAATCATTAGAATTGTATGATTTATTATTATATATGCTCTTGTATTTTCCTATTTTACCCTTGGTTTGTTAGGGTGTGTGGACACCTCAACATTAACAACCTGATATATATATATATGTACTCTCATGTATTCAGAATAGAATCTATTGAGATGGATTATTGGATTTTCTGAGTTTGTACTTCCTAACTTGGTATCAGAGCTAGCCTAATGGCCTTTGGGGCCGATGCTCCGTCGGTAAACACCACAAACGTATCCAGATCCATCACCATAACAACCACTACTCCCATTATTATTCCCACACACCCAAATACACCAGTGTTCGATCCCCTCATAGTCGTCACCGTTTTCATTTGGGAGTACGCTCTTTCTGCCGGAATCCTTCAATACAACTTCTCTCTCTGCGTCTCCGAGTTCCTTCAAACATGATTTGCCTTCCTCGTCAGCATCGGACCATTTGGTGGTACCCTAACCCATACCTGCACTATGAAACTCGATTGGAATAACTTCCTCCTATGGAAACCGACGATTATTCCCATTGTTCGAGGGCACCGGATTGAAGGCCATCTTCTGGGTAACTCTGCCAAACCTTCGGAGTATCTGCTTGCCACCACATCTTCTGGTAATTATCAATCTTTTAGTCTTCCCGTTCATAATCTAGCGTATGATGCGTGGGAAGCCACCGACCAATTACTTATGAGGTGGCTTATGAGTTCTATAAGCAAGCAAGCTCTAATTGAGACCGTCAGGTGAGGATCTGCTCATAAGATTTGTACCTCTCTTGAAACCCTATTTAACAACCAGTCTGAGGCCAAAATGCTGGAGCTAAAATTTACCATTACTCGCACTAAAAAGGTTAACAAATCTATGATGGATTATCTGGCCCAGATGAAGTCCTACTCAGTCGGACTTGCTGTTGTTAGATACCCTATTACCAAGGGTGAGCTCATCGTAGCCATTATGGGAGGTCTAGGAAAGGAATACAAGTCGGTTATTGTTAATGTTGCTTCCAGAATTGGATCATTATCATGACCGGAAGTTCAAGCCCAACTTGTCACGCATGAGCATTTGATTTCCATATTCAATCCTCCTACCTCTATGGACCTGCCTCTGTGGATTTTGGTTCCCCTGCAACTCATTATGCTTCAGACAGATCAAACTCAAGAAGGGGATCCATTAATAGATCTAAACAAGGTTTTAAAGATTCTGGCAGGGGAAGAAGTTCTGAGAGGTCTAGATATAGAGGAGGAAGGCTTGGAAATCCTAATGTTCCTGAAGAGGTTTGTACCATCTATCTCTTCTTTCTGCCAATCCCTTAAGTCTGAGCTCTCTTCACTCCAAGCATTATTAGTCTTTTTCTGCCACCGTTCAGTCTCATGGTCTGTCTTGTTAGTCCTTAGTAACTTCTATGTCAAACAATGAGTTTGTAAAACTCTGGCATGAAAGGTTTGGCCACCATTCTGCTACAGTGTTAAGCTTGATTTTGAAAAGATTTAATAAGTCTATTAATGATAGTGTTGACTTTTGTGATGCTTGCCAATTAGGTAAATCGTATGATTTGCCTTACAACTTATCTACTACTAGATCCAAACGTGTTTCGGATCTCATATAAACAGATTTGTGGGGTCCTACCCCAGTTCAGAGTTCTAATGGCTATTTGTATGACTATAGCATGTTTGCATGGATGCATCCTTTAAAGCTTAAGTTGTTGAAATAGTGTCTTAAACTCAATCAGGTTGGACCGGCTCCGACTAGTCAGATCATTTCTACTAATTTTTATGATTATACATATATTAAATGGTTTTTATGTTGTTGTATATTCTGTTCTTTTAAAGAACCAATTATGAATTGTTATATGATAACGTCCTTAGCATTAAACTGTGATAGAGAAACCATGATAGGCGATTGTGGTTGATGAGATCTATAATCACTTTAATAAGTTTGATACTTAAATGTCTTTAAGATTATGTACTATTAAACAGAGCATTGATAGTACAAACAAACTAGCACGTATTAGGGCACTCTATCCCTAAAATAATATAAAATAATACATATCCCTATTTTACAACATATCAATTCAAAAACCTCCACAACAGCATCCTTATCCTTATCCCTATAACATTTCAAATATTATTAATTCTACCTCACAACCCTATTCATACACATTAAATATTTATTATTTCACTCCAGCAGCATCTCTATCCCTATCCCTATCCCTATAATTTTTAATAATTAAATATGTTTAGGGACGTGAATAGTGCATCCCCACAAGTAGGGATGCACTGTTCATATCCCTAAAAATATATAGGGATGGAGACTCTGCTGTGGAAGCTATTATGGGGTAAACTCTATTTTTTATCTTCATTTTAGGGATAGGGCACCATATAGGGCTTCTGCTACTAGTTCTCTTAGATGTCTTCTGTCTTTAAGGGCAGAGATAGATCTCGTCTATCGAAGTGTATAGACACTTGGACTGTACGTGGACGTGTATTAGAGAATGCGTACGTTAGACTGACCCACTTACATTGTTGAGTGTCACACTATGTGACGGTTGTGTAATTATCCTTAGGACCGGAGTCTACATGGCATCACGGTGTGAAAGTCATGCTTTGACACTATTGAGGTTTTCCCTAGCCATGAGGCGATCATGCGGTAGTGATTGTGTGTGATACTGAAGCATGCAGAGTATACATGTTTGGTCGTCCGGAAATCGCGTACCCTATAAGTAGAGGTGAATATCCGAAAGTGCCTTCTTATAAGGAATATCTTACTCTCGTGAATCTTTGCAAAGTGGAAGTAAATGAGTTACTTCGAGAGAGCATGATATCCACATTATAAGATACGGTCGTTGATGCTTGACTCGACGTACGACCGTATGGATATTATTACAGCGATATGATTCTATTTACACGGTAACCGTTTCACATGAAAGGTAGTAGTCATTGCATTTGACTCTTCCGATGATTGGGGATCACGGTGTGTTTCTAGACGCTATCCCGTGATCGTTAGGTATGAAGGGCATTTTCGTTATTTGCACTTTGTGCCTACGGCCAACATATTCGGAAGCCTGTCAGATCACACACATAAGAACATCTAGCCGGATTAAAATACGGTTATAGCGATAACCAAATAAGGAAAGTTTATCTCGACTATAAAGTGTTATAGTGGTAAAGTAATATGGTGGTATTTATTTATTATGAATAAATATAATACAAGATATTAATTATGTTGATTAATTAAATATACATATGATGTATATGACTGTCGAAATATGTTATGTATATTGATACAAATGTATTTTGCAGATTAATTAATCATAGAATTATATTAATTAAAGAAAATTCCGGATGCCAATTTATTGGCTAAAGGTGCGCAATTTTGGAGTGTATAAGATACACTTGGATTGTGCGATTTAAGTAATGGTGTTACCATATATATATATATATATATATATATATATATATATATATATATATATATATATATATATATATATATATATATATATATGTTGTCACGTGCGTGACGTGCGTATGAGAGATATACGCATGTGCACACATTGTGATAAATGCATATATATGCATTTATCACAATTGTGCACATACATATCTCTCATACGCACGTCACGCATGTGACATCTATACATATATATATGCATTTATCACAATTGTGCACATGCATATCTCTCATACGCACGTCACGCATGTGACAACATATATATATATATATATATATATATATATATATATATATATATATATATATATATATATATATATACATGTGTAAATTGATTTATGGTAATAAAATAAAGTTAGTCAATATTAGATATTGACAAATATCTTGGAAATATTTAATATGAGATATTAAATTAAATGAGATAAATCAATAAAATGTATTTTCCTTATTTTATTAGGAAAATGTTTTCTTTCTCCCCAATCTACTAGGAAGCTTCTTCCAATCAGATTGGGATTTTTCTGGGGCGCACCTACCTCTATAAAAGAAAGGGGTTGACTAGCTCTTTTGTACATTACAATTAGAAGAGTTTCTAATTTATTAGAAAAATTGAGAGCTTCATAGAGAGAGATTTTGATAGAGAGAAAATGTCGGTCTAGCAACCGAGTTTTTCTAGTAGCAATCCATGATGGGATTCCGGAGGGCTGTTCATGTGGACTGGCGGTAGAGGCCGAAGGCTTTGGCGGCACGATGCACCACTACTCTCCTTAGACGGTCAAAGCGTCGATCTTTAAGATCAAGCAAGGTAACCACCGTCTACTATCTTATTATGTTTGTTGTTTAAACAAAGTCGATCCTGGTTAAAGAAAATAAATTTTTGAATTCCGTTGCTTTCCCGCGTAGATTTCCTAACATAAGTCAGATTCTTGGTAGGCATTTTTTACATTTCAAAGTCATGGTGGAAAATCAATTTACCACCAAGATCAGGTGTCTTTAGTCTGATTGGAGTGGAAGTTTAGGACCTTTGAACCTCAGTTAAAACAGTTAGGTATCATTTTTAGGCATTCTTGCCCCCATGCACATTGTCAGAATGGTAGGGTAGAGAGAAAGCACATGCATATTGTCGAAGTGTGACGGACCTTGTTGGCCTCTCAAATCTGTTCCAAGCACTTGGTGTGATAACATTGGGTCTAACTCCATTGCTTACAATCCAGTCTGTCATTCTCAAACCAAACATATTGAATTAGGTGTGCACTACATCAGAGATCTGGTTGTCAAGAACTACATCACAGTCGCTTACATTCCTTCAGCAGATCAGGTTGCCGATTGCTTCACCAAACCATTGTCACATTCTAAATTTACTGAATTTCGAGGCAAATTTAATGTGGTTGATTTTGAGGGGATGTTAAAATAGTATGATTTATTATATGCTCATGTATTTTCCTATTTTACCCTTGATCTGTTAGGGTGTGTGGACACCTCATCACAGTGGTGGATTCAGAGAAAAGTTTAGTGGGGTCACCCGTTATAAAAATATAGTAACCTTAAAACAAAATTGGCGTAACCGGATTGGGCGGGTAATTAAGTCAAAAAATGAATTTTTTTTATATCAAAACGATGTTGTTTTGCAGTTTTTTTAGAAAAAATTCAGTGGGGCACGTGACTCCCCTGGGTCACGTAGGTTCGCCCCTCCTCATCATTAATATCCTGATAAACGTACTTTGTTGTATTCAGAACAGAATATATTGAGATGGATTATTGGATTTTGTGAGTTTATGCTTTTCCTAACTTGAATTAATTAGAAAACTTGATTGTTAAAGTGATTTTTACAAATCCTTAATTACTTACCACAATGACAAACAATATTTGGTGCTAGTGCTAATAGGTCACTCCCGTCCTTGTCTACAACAAGGGTATAAGAAAATATCAAAAAGTGGTAAGTATGGAAAGAATTCATCCGTCTATAGGTGTAACGTCCCCAGACCCTGGGTTTGATAGCGTTAAATGAGTTATAAATGATCCGGTCAACTACTTAGACCGCCGTCCTCGCTTGGTCTAAAAGGGATAACCCGAGTTGACAAAACATTTATGTCTCACACTTATATGGTGGTGATGCGCTTCCCCCACTTTCAAAGTGGGATATCACATTCTTCCCTCCTTATAAGGGACCGGTATCCTCGCCAGGACGGCCAAGACTTGTTCATGTGGACTTGTCTCAGTTCGTCTCTACCAGAGGACTCCAGAGGTGGCCTGTGGCATTTAAGTTCGTCTAGAGGTGGCCTGTGGCACTTAGATCCGTCTAGAGGTGGCCGGTGGCACTTAGATCCGTCTGATAGTCGGCTCTGATACCATTCTGTAACGCCCCAGACCCCGAGCCTGGTAACGCTAAATGAGTCATAAATGGTCCGATCAACTACTTAGACCGCCGTCCTTGTTTGGTCTAAAAGGGCTAACCCGAGTTGACAAGATCTTTATGTCTCACACTTATATTGTAGTGATACGCTTCCTCCACTTTCAACGTGGGATATCACAATAGGCGTCCCTATATTTTTAGGGATATCATCCACATGCTTCTTTAACAGAAAATCATACATTCATTATTCATACTCACTTATGAAGCAACATTATTTTTACTGGTCAAATAAATGGCCTAACCACTATAACACCATATTGTAACCTCTTTGACTTGAAATTTGTTCTTTTCCCTTGGTTTCATAACAAGGATATTTTGATGAAATTAGCCTTACAAACCTTTGAAGATACATTTTCATGTATGCCTTTAGTTAGCTTTATATGAAAAAAAATTTGTACCATTATTTAAAAACATGATAAAAGTTACTCTATAAATAAGTGTTAATCGTTTGGACTTATGGTTCATTAGAGGGAAGTTATACTGCAACGTCTTCATACGTGTAGGAGCACTCGTAGAGGATACTATAAATACTTTTAAAATGATATTTTAGAAATTTCAATATTCAGACTTAAAGAAAAATACTACAACAATTATTCTATTTTTAATGTAAAATTCATATTTTATAAAATTTTATTTATATTTATCATATTAATCCATATTTTACAAAATAGAGAATGTAATGCATTTTATACTAAATTGAAAATGTATTACTAATGCTGTGACGAATGTAGTACCATAGTTTATCATACTCTGTTTTCTTACAAGATTGTCTCACTTCTAACAATATTGATGTGAAAAAAAAAAGTTCTGCAATAGACTTAGCAAATATAAAAACTGATTTAATTCAGTAGAATTATGCTGCTTTAATGACCATCAATAACTTTTTTTTTAGTTTGTTCATAAAAGAAACCAAATAAGTTTTTTTAACCATTTTTTGCAACACCGTAACGATTTAATTAAATCTTGAAATTTCTTAACAAAATTGAGGGTTATTCTGCAGTGGAGAAGCTTCAATGAGGAGATGTACACGCGTGACATATTCGACCATACGCTTCATCCTACGTAGGGAATATTCTATTGAGGATGAAACTGTGTGGTCTAGATGTTGCCACGTGTATATCTCATCATTGAAGCCTCTCCACAGCAGGAGAACCCCAAAATTGAAGTTTACTTTATTTGATAAGTGAAACCGTCTTCAAGCCTTGAACACCATCTTATACGTATATTTCTTTACTTGCAATTTGTTTTTGGTTTTTTTTTTTTTAAATAAAAATAGTACGAAAAAATATCAGGTGAAAATTACTATTTATAGGATTTTTAAAAAATATGGATTTGGATAATTCTGCACCCTGACAAAATAGCTGAAAAAATCGAAGCGCGTGTCTCGTGGATTGAAGGCGGTTGATAATCTGACGCCAAATTTCTTCTCTCTCTTCTATCAATTCCTGTCTTCGCCGGCATTCAATCCTTGCTGTCAACCTCATGCCTTTGCCATTTCTTAATCCAAATCTCCTTTTTTTTTCCCTTCTATTATTCTATTTTTTTAATTTGATGTTATGAAGTTCTTTGGCGGTGCTGTTGTTGTTGGTGCTATTGCTATTGCTATTATTTTTCTCTCTGCCGCAATTGATTGCCGTCGGATTAATGCTCTAGGATTCTTCAATAGGAGAGGAGGTAATTGGTAATAATTCCAGGAATTTGGTCATTAGAAATTAGCATTTTCTATAAAGAGTATTGTTTGGATTTGGAGCAGTGTGTTTTGGTGTGAATTGGCTAAGGAAGAAAGTTGTATTAGCGTGTGATCGTGTCTCTGCTGATGGTGATGCTAACGAAGGAAGACGACAACCACGGCCGCTGTACGTTTCCCTTAACCAGCCTGCAGATTGGGTAAGTTATTTTTGTTGATGTGCGCATTAAGCTTAGAACAAATTTGGATAATTTGGGAATTTGGTTGTGTTGTTTTATGAATCTTTTGATTCATGAATTAGAGCGTGCATTTTATGGATATTTGTTCACGAGGCATTTGTTATTGTTGCATGTATCAAGCTGGTATACGATTCTAAAAGATGATGAAATTGTTTGCTCCTGTTTGATGCTCGGTTATGTTTGTTTGGTTAATATTTTCTCCTGATTTTTAGCTACCTCTTCCTTCTGAGGCTTCCGGTTAACATTTTGTAGATGTATGTATTAAAATCAGGCTGGGCAAGGAAAACTAATAAAGAAAATGGTGCAAACAGAGAGTAAAGGATTTCCATTTGCGAATTTGATAGGAGCCTTGTTCGTATAGATCTAGTCTATATCACTATATCAGGGAGGAGTTATTGGTGTTCAATTACATTTTGTTATCAGCTCAATGATAGCATTTGGTAGATGGATTATACTGGATAGTTAGATTGTTATGTTTTCAGTAAGGTGATTATTTTTCTTGAAAAAAAAAAAAGAAGAAGGTGATTATTTTATGAAGTCGATAGCTTATCACATCTTGCTTAAGTTAATATTCTGGAGGCCAGCTGCATGAAGTTATCTACCTGCAGTTATTCAAGTAACATGAACTGCACACATATTATGGATGCACGTCTTTTAAAGGGAAATCTTGATAATTAAAATATTAAATAGATAAAAGCATAGTCATAGTTTAAAAAATCGGACCATTGCACGCTATGTAGACAGCCATTGGACTGGAGAAAGTGGTGATCGGACGTTACATCCTTCTTCTTACTGTTGGATGTACATTAGAAGGCAAGACAAGATAATGCTATTCTAGTTTTCAGAAACTAAAGTCCTCACTGTTCCTTGTTTGTTAAAATGTATTTGCGGGCTTATTGTGGCAACTGGCAACTAAGTCTCTCATTACTGGACCGTTTTGCCTGAAGGGCATCTGATGGTTATACCTTGTGATTTGAAATGTGCATCAGCTTCTCTTTGTTTGAAAGCCAAAGATATTAGATAAATAATTCGTTGGCATATTTTAGCTATTTCGAGGCCAAACAGGCCCTCTATGTTCATGATGATTTTAAATAGTGTGCGCTTTTTTTGTCATAGCAGTTTATGTCAAATTATAGATTCTTCTTGCTTGAAGGCTTATTGTATTGTGAGAAGCCCTGCGTTGTAGATGAAAAGATCTTTTATTTTAATAAATTTGGCCTTATTACATAGGATGTGAACGGAAATTAAATGCAATTTGGCGTCAAAAGGCGCTGCTTTTTTACATTTAGAGAGTTGTGTAACATCTGGATCAAAATTTTATTTGATATTTCATCATCTGTGTTTGCAGGGACTTGCAGTCTTATCTGTCACATCTTAGCCTTTTCCTGGCTCCTGAAAGTAACAAATTTTATATTCTTGTGGACAACCGGCCATGGTTGATGGATATTGTTTCAGGACCTGCACATTTCTGGCAATTGATGGTGACTAAGGTGGCTTTGCTTATGTATTTAGTTGTGATCTGATTTTGTAAGCTTAATGTTGCAATGGAATTCTTGCTTAGTTTCATTGTTCAATGTGCAATAGTCCAGGCTGTCTCCTTTTGCAAATACAAGAGGCCGGAAAGGAAAAAAGGAGATAACAGAAGTAACTCAATTCTCAGATACCCCAAAATCGAGAGCAAGAAGGCCAAAAAGGTTTCATAGATGGTTCTCATTAGTTGATGCTGCCACTTTATCACAGAAGAGGACTTTATTACCTGTAAAGAAGTTGAGGAACTCGTTACTTATGAATAGCAAGTTGCATAGAACCTTGTATGGTTTTATCGTCTTTGAAGTTTCTTGGAATGCTGTCCGTGGTTTGAATTATCTAAATGAGCTTCAGGTACTTGATTTCACTTTCATACTGGAACTTATCATGAAAGGCATGACTTATGAATCTGTCATACGTTTATCTATATCCTGCAGACAGACACTTCACTAGCTGTAGAAGCCAAATTGATGAACAGATGGGAATTTGATAGCATAGATCAAGCTTCTAAACTCCTCTCTTTCTGGTTCCTTGGGACAACCTATGAGCAGATTCTTTTTAAAGAATATCTGGAGTCTTTAATAGGTATGATTGCTCTGGTCTACTGTCCGTAGTTGATCTTAGTTGATCTCTAAAAATGCAATTCGGTTTGGTTTCCTTGTCTGGTCATTTTGTTCCGTAAAGTAGGCTGTCTTTCTCCTGTTATTGTGACCGTCATCCAGAATATTGTGCTTCTTGTTTCAAGTTGCAAGAATGTCCTAGCCTGGAACTTTTATTATCTGCGTTTGGCTTGAAGTTATAAAATTGTTGCAGTAGGGTAGTACTGAAGAAAAACAGTTAAACCTATTAACTGTATATCCATGTGACAGCTCAGTTCTCAATAAGTTGAGACAATATTCGACAGCTGAAGCTACAGAATATATTTGTTGACTAGGTCTTATCATCCTTAAAGAGACTTGTAGCTATATGAAATGCCCATTTTCTTTAGTAATTTCTATCACTACCCCGTAGCAAAATTTGTTACAAAATCTGTTGGTGTCGTTTTCGGTTCCACGTGAAGTGTATAAGACTACTTTCTTAGTTTCTTATGGTTGAATGTTTTATTCTGTATTAAGCTGTCTGATTTGATGCCCACTTTGATTTTTGTATGTATCGTAATGGCAGGGGGTCCTGCAGGAGATATCTTCTATGATGCAGAAGAAAATTTTCCATCAACAAGTTGTACAGATTATGATGTTTTTAGTTATGATGCTACTCGCGCCCAGGATGAATCCTCTTCCTCTCGGAATAGCTTTAGTTTCTACAGTGTATGCTCGGATGATGGAAGTGGAACATCTCAAACACCGCCTCCATTTGACGGTCCGTGTAAGAGAAGAAAAGTGATGAGATCCATAGATACTGATTTTGATTTTGATGCTTACTCCTCTAAAGATGAAACGTATGCTGATATAGTCGGCTCACCAATACGTTCTCTGAACTCTGATGCTACTGACTTTGAGGATATTGTGGAACCTACTCAGTACAAGGATGTTTTGCTTTTGTTTCGGTTTAACGATCGTGACCTTCCTTTTAAACTAAAAGATATAATAATGGCTGATCTGCATTTGCTTACTTTATTAGAAGCTGGACTTCCATCTTGGGTCCTTTTTCTTCAGTCTTATCCAGGGTTTTGCCATCTTTACCGTCCTTGGATGTGCCCTTTGGCCAGGGCCTTGTACGTTTTGATTTCTTTTATTACTGTTCTTATTGGATTCTATGACCTTTACAAGAATGTGCCTCTTCTCAAAGCAACCGCATCTCATTTATTTGGGCCGTTTTTTGATTGGATAGAAACTTGGGAAATGCTCACCAGAATCAAATATCTGGGAACAATGCTATTTCTGCATCATTTTCAAAAAGCTGTTAAGTGGTTTCTGATGACGACATCTTCTCTTCGGACTTTTCTTTCCTTCCTCTTGAAGCCTATGACTGGACCATTCCTTGAGTTTCTGGATTTGCTTCTTCCATTATGGAACATGTCTTTACAAATATTGGAAGACCTTTTCTCTGTTTTTGGGGTGATTATAGAGTCATCGTGCAGTCTTGTCGGGAGCTTTGTAGAAATTATACTTATGCCGTTTTTGTTTATCACATCCGTTATTTGCAGCATTGGTAAGTCCTTTGTTTTACACAGTACAAAGATTTTGCTGATTTTATCACATTGGTACAAACTGCTGATCGTATTTTTTTCCTCTATAATGTTGGTTGACAGTAACATCTATCTTATATCCGATATTCTGGATCTTCGGGGAGATGCTCTATGCGCCAGTTCGTATGATATCTGGAGTGTACACCTTTATTGTGTATATTTGTTCATTCACATATGGGCTAGCTGCGGATGTTTGGTTGATTGCAAGTGACATATTTCGGTTTAGTTCTGGAGTAAAATCAACGGTGGGCTCAACTAATGTTTCCTTGTGGCGTTCCCTGTGGAATGATCTTTTCTCCCAGGTTAGTCTTTATATTATGCTAGTGAGTATACATGTATAAATTACACTTTTGCCTAGCATCTTTATCTTTTAGCCGAGATGAGAATTTATCATAGTATTATAACCCGAGTTAATGAGATCTAACCCTATTGCTGTGCCATTTGGGGGAAAAGAAATACTACTATGACGGCTATTCTACTTTTACTGTCTGTCTGTTCTACAGCTACTGGTGATGCTATTGTTTTCTGTTCACGTGTTGGCGAGCCACACTTGAGTGGATGTGTTGAATGTTAACATGTATAAGACCCCTTTACCTTAACAACTTAAGCTCTCACGGGAGTTGGTAATTTTTTCAAGTGAATTTGCTGGTTTACATATAAAGAGAGAGATCTTATGCATTGTTTTCTGGCCAGATTTTCCGAGCTGTCCGGAGCATTCTCAATGGTGTCATTGCCTTCTTTGCTGCTTGCAATAGACATCGTTTAAGGTATGATAATGATGAAATGCATTTGCTTTATAATCATTATGTGACGGTCCCGTAAAGGACAAATGCTTACATCATGACTTGTGTATGTAATTTTTTCTATGGAAATGCTACAGGAAATTTCCAAGAATGTGATATGAATTGATTATTTTTCTGGCAAAAACTTTCTATTATCAGATTTCATTCTTTTCTTTGTAAAATTTGTCCGTATGAGGCTTTTTAACATATTGAGTTTTGCTAAAAAGTTGTCGTTTAATCAGGTTTCTTTAATAACCTGTTTATGCAGCATTTACAATCACTCGATGGGATTCATTCGAAGACTCCATCAGCTTGGTGATAGATCAAGGACGTTGGAGCATA
Source organism: Gentiana straminea (assembly GCA_036785695.1). Classification (NCBI taxonomy): domain Eukaryota; kingdom Viridiplantae; phylum Streptophyta; class Magnoliopsida; order Gentianales; family Gentianaceae; genus Gentiana; species Gentiana straminea. The sequence goes on along the minus strand of JAVUPR010000266.1, from coordinate 9,241,509 downwards.
CTAATAGACCGGGTACTCTAGTCTCTGAGTCATCCAGGAACTTGGACGGTAAGTTTTTGAAGCCATATATTTGCCATGTTGTCATCGTAGTTGAGCCCATATAGGTTTGTTATTTTAGTTGATCCTAGGTTCCGTGCATGTATTGTTTGATGGGTGTTGTTGAACTTTTTACGTGTATGTATGTAAACACTATAATACACTCCTCATGTGCATGATTGATGCATAACATACATTTCGCTCATAAACTCTAGTACCATGATAAGTTGAAACGTCATGGACAATAATTATTTATACAATAGAAGTCTTTCAAGGGTTTCAAATAAAATGTCTTTTAGATATTGGACTCCGAATCCCATGCAGTGTAAAGGTGTTGTGTTGTAGTGTTCGAGTGTATGAACACAAAAAAACGACGTCGTTTTGGTATTACTCAAAAAAAAAAATCTATGGCGAGATCATCTTCATATTGTAAATGTATGGTTGGATCTACACCACTTGACCCACCACCGCACCGGTGCACCGTAGAGGATCCGAACTCCTAGATATTGATGCATCTCCTTTCCATTTCACCATCCTCTACCAGGTTTTGCTTGTGTGTATGCATTAACATGCTTCAGTATTTCTGCTTTTTTTATTCCGTTTGCATCCAGGTAGGCGATGAACAAGTGAAAATCATAATAACTTTTTTAATCCTTGTATGATCTGCAGATGGAGGATGGAAAAAAACTAGATGATAAAAGGATAGGTCTTTTTTACATGAGAGTTGTTGTAAATATGGCGCGATGTTTCACCATAGGCTCTGACCAACCTAAAGGGAATGTATAATCAGAAGCTTCTAAGAAACACATACACAGGTAACATTACAGCGGGAATTTCGTTACATATGATCTGAGAAATCCTTAGCTTGTTGTTTTAACCCATGCTTGCAGAAGGAGCTCTGTAGTCTGTATTATGACACCTTTTAAAGAGAGAAATAAACAAGAGATGGTTGTACAGGTCAACATGTAAAGGGAAACATAATAATAATAATAATATATCTGCAGTTGTATGTAGTTTGTGTAAGTGCAGTGTACACACCCTCCATTTATCTTTGGAGAGAATTGTTATGTTGTATCAATGTCTTTTGTATAGTATGTAAAAACATATGTACAGGAAGAAATTGTATTCCCTTTGATTACTTGTGTTAGTGTAGTGAAAGACTTCCCTGCCTCCTTTTATAGCTCAAAATATGAAAATTCAAATAGATTCAAGATGCAGCAGAAAACAGACAGAAGTGAAGCATGTTAAAAAAAAAAAAAAACTTGAGATTGGTTAAAGCACGGGGCAAGCACTATAATGCTTGCAGGTCATACATAATAGAAACGGCAACAACAAAGGATACACCAATTCAAAACCAAGAAGTAGGTTTTAAGAAGAGAGTACTAGGGTGAACAAAATACTAAGTTCCACAAACCTCAAAACAGCATTCCTAGTTTACACACCACTCAACTTAAAAGTGGGAGGTCCAAAATTAAAATTTAAAAATAAAAAATAAAAATAAAAATAAAAACCAGAGGCTTTTAGTTATTGCAGCAAAACAGAGAGATCTTAAGGACATCCTTTGTTAAAGCCTCCCCAGGTTGGTGCAGCCAGCAGAGCCTCCAGTTTGGTGCAGCATTGCATCGATCTCATCACCATCTTCCATTTCCAGCTGAGTCAAGGCCAAAGGGAAAAGAAAAGAAAAAAAAAAAAAAACCATTGTTTGTTACTTGTTAGATAAAAAAACAGGGGTTTTTCTTTATTTGCACCACCACGACTCTCCCGGTGTACCACACTGCATGTGCACCACAGTAGAATCGACCCTGTGAAAGTCGAGCCAAGATTGACACTGCAGCCTGCAGGAAGTCACATGTTGCCCAGACATTCAACTTCCACAGGGTCGATTCTGTGAAAATGGTGTGGTGAATCGCTAGGTGGGGAACACCGGGTAGATAAGTTGTGGTGCGAATAATAACCCACATAAACTTAAAAGAGGTGTATGTTGGAGTGTAAGTTACAATGAAGACAGGATGAGTAAAAAAATTGTACAAAACAAACGTTACAGAAAGGTTGATTGTATCAATTGACGTACGACATGCATCTTCGTTTATACTCTTTTCTTTCACATAATAAGGGGGTCGTATTGTGAGAGAGTAACGGAGATAGAAGGGTACCTCGTCTGGGGTCTGTTCAGCACGGAGACGTCGGCCATCAAACAAAAAGGCAATTGACTTGAAATCCACAGACTGCCGATCACAGTAAGCATTCATAAGCTTCTTTAGCTGTGTGCTCCTTTTGATCCGGAAAAACACCTCATTACCATCCTACATTATTGAAAGCCACACAAATAGATATTCATCAACATACAGGGGTTAAAAAAAATTGACAGTAAAAGGCACCACAACAATCCTCTTGAAAGTATTCAACTTTCTAGAGATCAAATTTGCACAAATGACCTCCGATAAGTCGAATCTAAGGTTGTAGTGTGGTGTCACGATAAATTCGGTTTGGTGGCATCCTCATCCTTTCTTTTAGGATTGTTACAGGCACCAAAACAAATCTACCATGACACCACATCTAAGGTCCTAGTGCAGTGTCAGCCGCACCACAGTAGAATCAATGCGGTGCCTTTAACAATGCCAAAAAAACAAGGGATAAAGATGCCAAACTTGTGCTTATGCATGGCTCTTTGATAAAAAGGGAATAACAGTAAGGGAATGTTTATTAATAATAAGCAACAGAAAAAGGATCCACATTCAAGGAAAGGGCAAAACAAAAGAGACAACAATAATATATACACATTTAAAAATTAAAAAAAAAAAGTTTTTGGAATTGACTGCAACACATAACGGGAAACTGGAAAGAAATCCAAAGAAAAACTTTGTTAAATCTTAAACAAACATCACCAAAGACAATAGTAAAGTACCTGAAAAACAATTAAAAAATCATTAATCATGCACTTTCACGTTACAATACATACAGCAAAAGTCCATGAACAACAACTAAAGCGACCAAAAAAAAACTAAAAATTAATTATGTCAACAACCGCTTTAAATATGAAAGCTGGAAAGCACCTTTCTTTTTTTTTCTTTCTTCTGAATATAACCCATGAATATACTAATTGAATAGAAACAGATATATATATATATATATATATATAAAATGCTAGGTAATTTAATACTCCTATCCTCTAACTTCTTTTGCCCATGAAAACATGCAATCTACAAACTGAAAAAAAGTTGATATTTTTACAATTCACATTAATAATTTAACCTAGATTTATATTTTGGGGCAGGAGGAAAAAAAAGACCTGGCCTTTAACTTTGAGGTTGATGTGAGCACCCTGATCTCCAGCGGGCTTCTTGTCTTCCTCCCCACCCTGCGACATCTTTTCTCCTCTCTTTTTTTTAATTTAAACAAATATTTTCTCCTCTTTTTACTACTAGCTACTTTCTTCGACTACTCGTTCTCTCACGATTTAATGTCTGTATATATATAATATTGAAAAAAAAAAAAAAAAAAGGAGGGATGGGGGGAATGTCAAGAAGGCGGCAGCGATTTAGAAAAAGAATGGTTATGGAGGGAAAGGGTATCAATTCCAATTCCAGGGTTTGGGTTTTGCCTTTTCTATTTACTTTTTCATTTTGACTTTTTCTATAGCTTAAATTCCACGCTTTAGCTTTATTATTATTATTATTATTTCTTTTATGAAAAAATTAAATATTCTTTATAATTTCAACATCATATGAACACTCGCATTGAATCCTTCAAATAAATTATTTATTTTTTAGTTTTAAATACATATTTTTTTAAGTTACATAATCTCTATCTATTTCCTCATAAAAAAATCTCTATCTATGATGAAATGCATCTTTATATTGGCTAACCATTAATTGAACATAAAGAATTAATAGCTAATAAAGGCCAAGAGCCTTAGAGTTTAACTGATAAAGCGGACATTAACCTAGGTGGGAGGTCAGCTCGGCCCTTCTTAACTTACCACCGCATGTCGACTCGGTAAGAATGGAGTTCAGGTAATGCGGTACAGCTCGGGATGGCCCGGGAGGCTCGACGCAGGTCGGCCAGTGCCTTCCTTATTCGTATTTGGCACACATGCTTAATAATACTTGATAAGCACGGAAAGAATCCGATGATATAATGACATTGATCTTGTCATTTAAATATGTCCATAATTATCTCTAAATTATAGGGATTTACGTGTATTAATCCTTAAGGAAATAATAATAATAATAATAATAATATAATTCCTTGCAGGACAAGGAAATGGATAAATCGTCCCTTATATAAACAACACTAAGGAATTACGGAGACTTGATTCCTGAAACATAACAGGATACGTAGGCAACTTGAGAGAGACTCTCAAGCTCGGTCTAAAAATCACCCAAAAAACCATCCCTCGTTCATATTACCCTAGATTAAACGGCCCGGATTATTACTAGACGAGATCCAGCATCGTCAATTGGCGCTAGAAGGAGGGCCTTCTATCGGTAATGGATCGAGGTGGTTCGTGATCAAGTTAATGGCAAAAACATGCCAAAAATGTGGTTAGATCCAGAGCTTATTTCCGGAGATTGAACAGTTGGAATAAGAATTCCACCATTCAGATTAAAGAAGAAGGAGGGGCGAACAAGCCCTCCAAATTTTGTGCCGATCAGCGTCCGTTTAAAGGCCCGATCGTCGCCGGAAAGTTGCTGCTGTATCATAGAAAATGAAGCAGACGCAGCTGTCAGATCGAGGGCTAGTTTCCAGAGACTGAATCGTTGGAACAAGATTTCCACCGTTAAAATTGAAGAATAAAGAGGGGGAAACAATCCCTCCAAATTTCGTGCCGATCGGAGTCCGTTTAGATGTCCGATCTTTGCCAAATAGCTGTTGTTATATCACCAAAAACGCAATAGTCATAAAAAATGCAGTCAGATCGAAGGCTTATTTCCAGAGATTTCACCGTTGGAACAAGAGTTCCACCGTTCAGATTGAAGAAGAAGGAGAGTTGAACAATCCCATCAAATTTCACGCCGATCGGAGTCTGTTTCGATACCCGATCGTTGCCGGAATGATGTTGTTGTATCACCAAAAGAAGCTGCGAATTTTCCATCCAAGATCTCCATCCAAATCTCCAGAGCTCGGCCATAACAAGCTCCACCAGAATGAGCTCGGCCCGAATGAGCCCACGCAGCGTGAGCTCGCCCCGTATGAGCTCCCAAACTCTCCAAGTACGAGCTCTCCAGGTACAAGCCCTCATTATAATTTATTTCCTACAACTTAAATGAGCTATTTCCTATTAAGTCCGAGCTCGGCTCGGCATCGTATTTGGAGCTCTATCGAGCGTATCTTTAATAAGACCGAGCTCAGGCTCGGCATCGTATTTGGAGTTCTATAGAGCGTATATTTAATAAGACCGAGCTCAGACTCGGCATCATATTTGGAGCTCTCATCGAGAAAATCTTTAATAAGACCAAGCTCGGCTCGACATCATATTTGGAGCTCTCCTCGAGCAAATCTTCTATAAGACCGAGCTCATACTCGGCATCATCTAGAGCTCTCCTCGAGCAAATCTTCTATAAGACCGAGCTCGGACTCGGCACCATATTTGGAGCTCACCTTGAGTGAATCTTTTATAAGACCGAGCTCGCCTCGGCATCAGACCGAGCTCGGCCCGGAATCTCTCCTATAAGACCGAGATCGGCTCATAACCAGATACGAGCTCTTCAGCTCTTCAGATACGAGCTCTTCAGCTCTCCATATACAATCTCGCAAGCTCTCCAAGTACGAGCTCTCCATAATGGCGGGACCATTCCACGAAGTTGGCATGCCTGCAACCTCTGCAAATTACGCGTCTACGACAGGTTCCAAACTTTATTAAATTGCTTTATTTTTTCAGTTTCAATTTTGCAACTTTGTGTTATCATAGCAAATATCTTTTCCATCATACGTGATGGCTCTGATCAAGTTTGCAAGAGTTCAAACTTCCCAAATCTGCAGGTCAGATATTTCGACTGAGCACTTCCGGTCAGACTCAGAAAATTTTTAACTGAGTACTGCAGGTCAGACTCAGAAAGCTTGAATACCAAAAGCATCTCGAGTCCTCAGGTCAGGACATAATTTTAACTGAGTACTGCATGTCATACTCAGAAAGCTTGAATACCACAAGCTTCTCGAGTCCTCAGGTCAGGACATAATTTTAACTGAGTATTGTAGGTCATACTTAGAAAGCTTGAATACCACAAGCTTCTCGAGTCCTCAAGTCAGGACACATTTTTAACTGAGTCCTGCAGGTCAGACTTAGAAATCTTGAATACCACAAGCTTCTCGAGTCCTCAGGTCAGGACATAATTTTAACTGAGTACTGCATGTCATACTCAGAAAGCTTGAATACCACAACCTTCTCGAGTCCTCAGGTCAGGACATAATTTTAACTGAGTACTGCAGGTCATACTCATAAAGCTTGAATACCACAAGCTTCTCGAGTCCTCAAGTCAGGACACATTTTTAACCGAGTCCTGCAGGTCAGACTTAGAAATTTTGAATACCACAAGCTTCTCGAGTCCTCAGGTCAGGACACATTTTTAACTGAGTCCTGCAGGTCAGACTCAGAAAGTTTGAATACCACAAACTTCCCGAGTCGCGGTCGTCGCTAAATTTTTAACGAGTACGCAGGGTCGGACTCGAAAGTTTGCAAAGGACAAACTTCCCAAGTCTGTAGGTCAGTCTAAATTTTTAACTGAGTACTGCAGGTCAGATTCAGAAAGTTTGCAAAGGACAAACTTCCCGAATCTGCATGTCAGGCTCAGAAAGTTTGCAAATGAGACTCAGAAAATTTGCAAAGGACAAACTTTAAATTTAGTATGCCATCCAAAAACTATTAAGTTATTGCGTGGCATACTGGAGGGCTGGAAGAGCAGATCAGATGAACAGATAGCCGAAAAAATTTGCAAGGAAAACAACCGGAAAGGGCAAGGTAAGTTGCAAAAAAATTCATGCGCTGTAATTTTCGTACTTACACAACTTTGATATGACCAAAAAACTAAGTCTGCAAGTCAGACTTCAAAAAATTAAGTCTTCTTGAGCAGACCCCAAAAAATTAAGTCGGCCTGAGCAGACTCCAAAAAATTAAGTCTGCAATATAGACAAGCCGAGCTCCGAAGAACGGACTCTGCTCAAATCATTAAAACTGACACCTGAGCTCCGTCGGTCGGACTCAGCAAACATATGTCAGCAAATTTTATGAAGCTTGCAGGACGGACAGAAAACCGAGTACTGCAGGCCAGACTCAGAAAGCATACAATGGACAAACTTCCCGAATCTGCATGTCAGGCTAAATTTTTAACTGAGTACTGCAGGTCAGACTCAGAAAGTTTGCAGAGGACAAACTTTCCCGAGTTTGCAGGACAGGCTAAAACCAAAACGTAAAGAGTATACATAGCTCAAAATAAAAAACAAAGTATGCCATCCACTACAATAAGTAATGCATGCCATACTAAGGGGGTGCACAGGGTACCAGGTAAGTACTCAAACCTCACAATAAATTTCAAAATAAAAGTACAGTGGGCAGAGCACCACAAACATCCAGAAAACATACAAGTTTTTTAGAAATTTCATAAAACAAGTATGTCTTGGCAATAGGAGAAAGGGCAATCAATTCTGGGCACCAAGATTTTGCTCCACTGAGGAAGGAGCCGGCTCAATGCTCTGAGAAACAGGGCTGCGTTTAATATGCTTAGCCCTAATGTCCTCCCCTTCCTTAAACTCTCCCAATCGGTCATCGTAGACCTGACCCACACCTACCTTGTACATGGTTCGATAGTGAGGAAGGTCGGGAAGAACCAGCCCGGCGTTGCTCTTTAGCCTCTTCAACTCCGGTAGTGTATCTATGCTGCATAACCGGGTTTAACAGAACCTTCAGGGCCTTGGCAAAGTGGTCAGAAGACTTGTACTCGTGAATGGCTTGGTCATTCCGAGCAGGGGTAGAAGCTTCCAGGGCATCCCTTGTTAGGTGTAATGCCCGAAAGACAATTTTGTAATTGTTTTATTTAATAAATGAAATGATGTTATTATTCATATTTATTATTCTCATATTCACCGATGTGACAATAGTATTTACACTACAGAAAACCCTAAGTATATCGTTTATGTAATCACTTAACTCGGTGTATGGTATATACACGGGAGGATTGAGTTAGTGAAGATGTACTTAAAATAAAATTAGCCCGTAGTAAAGTTAATCGAGAGTATCGGGTCTCTCCTTTAACGTGCTATTAATGCGCCCGAACACACATAGGTGTGATTGTCTTATCCGGACTTTCGGTTAAGAGAACCTAATGGGGCATTTATATATGATAGATATATCATATAGGTCGGGACCGATTTGATTAGAGTTCACGATATAATTCCGTAATCGAGAAGTCTTATCAAATCAATGGATGATCATATTTATGGATATATCTTAATCCTGAGGTGATCACAGTCAACTGCTTGAATCAGTATGAAGTTTGACTTGACGGTTAAGGATTACAATGAGTCTGTGGTCTGAATTACCCCATCTTGGCATTGTACTGAATTGAGTGAGTAGTCTGTGTTATCACAGATACGGAATCCATTCCTTCCATTTATGGAAGTAGATAGACAGTTCCCTTATTTGTTAATCCTAAACCGATCGATCGCGCGAGTTCATATTACACCGATTAGCTACCAAGGTGAGTTGTATGAATTAATTGATCACTAGGGGGTTAATGGTAAATAAGGATAAGAGGTTCGAAAAGGGTTAACGGTAACTTCCCGATTTAGAATGAACGATCTATGGATGATTAATCCATATGTAATGATTATATCAATGGACGCTTATTACTTTCTCGTGAGGAGATAAATATAATCTTATAATCGGAGGAGTGCGATCACGGGATTATGGTGGCATATTCCCGTGATTGATTTATCGAATATAATTATTCGTTCGTAAGATAATTATTTATTTGATTTATCGGAGCCGCCGATTATTAGTCCATAGTCCCCGACGTGCGCTCCAATATAAACATAGCTATTCTCGGACGTCGAATCCTAATAATGATATTAATTTAATTCTTATTAGAATTTAATTAATCGATATGTGAATTAATTGTTTAGTGACTATTTAATTAGTTGGAACTAAATAATTAAAATAAGTGGAAAATATATTTTCCATAATAATTGGCAAATTAGTGTGTATGACAAAAATTAATTGACTAGGTCAATTAAAGATGCAATTCACGCCACATGCATATTTTTTGGTAACAAGAATTAGTTTCTTGTGTATTAATAAGACATGTGCGCATAAAATATTTATTGGATAAATATTTATGGTAAATAATAAAGATAAATATTATTCTAGATTTGTTCTAGAATATTATGGAATTATCTTTTATTAAAAGGATTTATTTTGTTTGATAAATAAAAATCCTTGGGGCTTAAGTTTACTTTCTTCTATATAAAGAGAGCCTTCTCAAACTTAATATACACACAAAATTCGAAATTCCCTAATGAATTAGAGAGGGAATTTTCGGCCATAAGCAAGGAGGAAAAAGCTTGGAGTTTTTCCTAAGGTAGCATATCGTAAGGATTCGAGACGAGGATTTCCCGGATTTCCTTCCACCGGGAGTTGCTTTCGGATCACACGTACGGAAGATCGTGGTGCTCTTCACACCATCTCATTTTCTTTCCATTGCGGTTCTTCAACTTGGATTTAGAGATCCAAGAGGTATGATCTACAACCACCTTGTAGAATAGATCTAGTTGTTTTATTACGTATATTGTATAGATCTAGATCCTTAAATCGTTTCCGCGGATGATATTACTAACGGTGGTATCGATCGCCATGGTGATCTATATTTATACGTATAAAATATTAGATCTAGGAGTGGAAAACATGTAGTTTTTTGTCCAATTTTTATGGGCGATGCATATGTTTGTTTAATTTTTATGTTGTTGCGATTGTTGTGGTTGAAGAGATGGATTGGGGTTGGTATCAAGTTTTCCCGTTAGATCTATTGTAAACTCGTATAAACGATGAAAATTCGTTCATATGAGATAGGAAATTATGTAATTTATCTTTATTGCAAGTTTAATTTCCAGCAAATAGATCTTGTTAGTAGCTGTTTAGTATTTTTTTATTTTCCCGTTGATCGAACCGTTGAAACGAAGATCCCTCCGGTCAGAATCAAGATTAGAAGATTATGATCAACTCCACAAATTTTGGCGTCGATCAGAGTCCGTTTCAATATCCGTTTGATGCTGCGAAGAGGCTGCTGTAACAGAAAAACGCAGGATTCACAGAAACACTACCTGTGTCTTCCTCGATTTTCTGGGAGAGTTTGGACCATTGAAACGAAAATCCGACCGTTCAGATTGATCAACTTGGAGTTTTGGACGTACCATAAAAATTTCAGGTCGATCGGGATTCATCTCGATTCCCGATCTGCCTCAGGAAGTCCTTGATGCAGTGCAGTCAAAGTCAGATTCAGCAGCAAGTTTGGCGGTTTACTGGAGAAAATTGATAAGTCAAAGCACCGATCCAACCGTCCATATTGAAGTTCAAGGAGTGAAGATATGATCTGGAAAGTTTCGTCCCGATCCGAGTTCGTTTGGTATGCCGATCGTCGAAAAGTTCGAACAGCTGCAGATTTAGTTAGAAAGTAGTAAACCCTAGTTAGGGTTTTGGTTTTTATTTTCTAATAGATTAGATACGGGGGTGCCAACGATCCATCTCGGTGTTTAAATTTTCCGCAATTTATTTTTTATGTGTTTGATCATAAAATAGATATAAAATCGGAATTGCCATGACATGCATCATATCATAAATCCACTCCATGCATACATGTAGAATTTTAATTTTGGTAATTAAAATAGGCATGTATACAAACTCGTGTAATTAGTTGAAATTTAATTAATACGTGGTAATTAATTAATTTAGTAACTAATTAAAGATCCGAGGACGGGTTATGAAATCGTTAGCCTTTCGGTGTGTGTTCTCGGTGAACCGCCTTAAAGCTGAAACGAGATCACGTTTTCAATTCGTAGTGTCTACGAGATTGAATGATGGTAAAAGAATAATAAATCTTGGATAAAAACGGTTCGCTTATAGGTTGGGTGGTCAATTGAGCTTCGCTCGAACGACTTAACCCTCCTAGTGTGATGTATGCACGGGGGTCCGGCAAGACTAAGCCAAACCGAGAGCGGAGGGGTGATTCCTTCTAATCTCAATAGGGCTGTCTTGACTCGATTTCGTCCGACTGTCACATATGTTCCAACGAATAGGACGGGTAGGCTTGCCTACGTTACCGACACCATTCGGAATCCTTGATTTGATGAGCTTTTATGATAACATCAAAAAGATGTGGTTAGTTAACCCACAACCACTTCCAAAATATTGAGTGGGAGCGGGGGAGGCGACAGCCAACCCCACGGCCTCTACTATAGATACAAGTAAGTGAGAGAAGGGTGACGCCTCGAGGCGCTTTGATTTCGTCCCCCTAAGGATGGTGTTCACCCTATCAACATTCATGGCTTGGTCTCCGAAAGGATAGGATTTCTGGGTACTCGTCGGGTCACTGACCTATCCTAAGACGGCACACTCGGGGCGTACCTAAGAGATCCGATATAGTAGGTCACACTCATCATGGGTATTTTTGGTAATACCTAGGCTTAAAAAGGAAGGTAGTCAATGAATAAAGGGATGTTCGATTCTCACAAGTTAATCATTGATGAGATTGTCTCGCTTTAACCGTCATCTCTTTGACCTACCCTAAGGCGGCACTGAGATGCGAGGTTAAAACCTTGGAATGGTAGAGTAGACTTATCTTTTAGTTTACAATTCCTAAAATTTATATAGTAGTGTTAAACTTGAATTAATTTATGTCATTTTATTTACGCATTATATCCCTTTCTAAATTGCTTAATATTGACTAGTATTGACTTCATTAAAAAGTGGAAAGTAACTAGGACGTTGAACTAGTTAATCAATAATGCATTTATTTTTCGAAAGAGATATTTTCTCTTAAGCCTTTAAAAAAAAAAAAAAAAAAAACCAGAGTGACATATAGGTATGTCATTAGTGTCATTCGTGTCAAACGAGAGACAAACTTAGTTTGATCAAAGGTGATTTCGGACTTTGAAATTCTTCTAGTGAATTTTCGGTGTGTAGTGATTACACACGCAACTGTTCTAATTGAAAAACCGGAAAGTCATGAAGTGTTGCTAGTTGGACGATATTTGGAATCGATGAACTAGTGGGAGTTCTATGATTTGTTGTTTTTCCGGAAACATTAGAACCGTGTAAGTGTTTACACGAGAGATTTTCAAATTGAAAAATTGGAAAATCATAAAATAAAGTATTGCTGGTTAGACGGTATTTGGAACCGATAAACTAGTGGGAGCTTTAATGTTATGATTTGTTATTTTTCTGGTATATTAGAAAATCCGAAAAGTCCTAACAAGTAACACTCGAAATAAACATCCCACGGTTCAGGAGTAGTATCTACTCACACGAACTGCTAGTTCAAAACTATTTTCATTTACGGAAAGTCAAGAATGGGAAAGTATGTTTAAAAGTGTTAGTCATCTAAAACTGAGTTGATTTTAAGGCTAAACCGAAAATTAATTAACTGAAAATCATAGGATAAGGACAGTGATTTCGGATCACCAACCTATGAATCCTTGGCGATTTTCTTGAGCTAAGTTCTTTGGAAGAACAAGGCAGCAGTGCATTTAACGATTAAAGGAGTAAACAACGGGCGCTTAATTTTAGCTATAATAGTGGGAGTGATATAAGGAAATGAATCTCGGATTCAATCCTTGGATATCGCGGAAAATTTATTTTCTCGTTTAAGATTCGTTGGAACGAATGGATTTACCTTCTATCCGATAATTTGTTTGTCGTATAGAAAGTGAATATACCATTTGTAGTACGAATCCAAGACTCGGACTTTTGTTTGATAAAGTCAAAACCACTTAGAAATGCTTTGAAATATGTATATAAAACACATCTTAAGAACTCGTTAAAAGAAATTGGTTTCTATATTTAGATAAACGCTTCTTCATATTCCATAGTTAGTGCATAGTCCCTAAAAGACAAGACCCGAAGACGGCTCGGGGTGATTCCTTTCTCCCGACTCGTTTAGATTGTCTTAAAGGTTCAATGACTAATTTTCCTTTCAATCGGGAAAGGATAATGGTTATAAAGAAGTAACATAGCTTGTTCATGACGACCTTCGGGGTTTGATGAAAGATACAAGCTAGTAGGAGCTTCCGAGTAGTGACTTCTTGTCTGACAACTATTCAAACACTCCGGTAAGTTTATCCAAAATATCCAAAGGTGTCTCGATTTTGTCGGAGATGGAGTATTCTATACTCGTAAATGGGCCATCACATAGTCCTAGGGACTGATGCTCGGCCTGCCTTATAGTGAAATGCTTTCACTAAGGAAGAAACCATTGAATTGCCTTTACATAGTTGTAGATGTGCCACAATACACTGCTTAACTCAATAAAGATATTGGAAATGAAATAACGGTTTACATTGAAGTATAGAACCGAGAAGTCTACCTAGAATGTGCTTTGGAATTAACGGATAATGAGTGGATTCGGTTCACCCAAATTCCGTCAATATAAGCATTTAGCACATGATGCTTGATGGTTTGACTGGGAATTTCGCGTACACGTTCGGTCAGTGACCAATCGTTATATATCTTGTAGCATTGAGAAAAAGGTTCGTTATCGATTCTTGACATCGGGAAGGGACAAGTTATCTTTGTTGCATCCTTTCTGATAGAGTCTATGAACAACAAACCTTGAACCTTGGAGTACGGTTACTCAAGGTAGTTACTTACTGATTAGATCAAACCACATCCAACATTGGTTGTTGGTGATGACACTAAATACTACTGAACTAAATCAGAATTTCGATCCACCAAGAAAATAGTGGGAGTATGGTTTATCCATTACCCATTATGGGTTCTGCGGACTTTATGGTCTACAGGATCGATTAATGACCTATGGCTCTTTTGTTTGTGGCTGTCGTATAGATTCGATAATAGAGGTTGGTTTATAAGCCATAACCCCGTGAATGGAGTTTGGTACTCCGTAGTCGTTCATACTCTTGCGGAACCACCCGAGTGTCTCGGGCCCGGTAGGAGTAATTGGATCTACACGGAAAAGAGTAGAATGAGTTCGGTATTGCATGATTTCGTTCAAAAGCAGAAAATAGGGGTGATTCCCTGAGACTTTTCATGCCGAACAAACGGAATCTGGATTCATTCGGAACGAAGGGTCTTCGCTTAAGAACCCATGACAGATGACCGTCAAGGCTTATGTCCTTTGTGGATAAGAAGAAAACCTCTTGGTCATTAGAAGCCACCCGTTTCTAAAAAAATGTGGATTTGACCAAAGATATTGATAAGTCTTTTTGTAGACGGATATCAATATTAGTAAAGTAGTGAATATATATAAATATATATTAGTGTTTGTGAAGGATGACACTGCACCAATTGGTAACAACATGGGTGTGTTATCTGAAGTTAGAATCTGACAAAGCCACAATTCTCTACAACAGAGTTTTGGACAACATTCTAAAGAGTTTGATTCGGTCGAATTCATTAGAATCAGTCACTGGTTTCCCATCCATCTTATTGGTTAAGATGATGCGTCCGTGTATGCAACATTCAACGAGGAAGTTCTACCCTATGCCTCGGAATGACTCTCTTAATCTTCGGATCAAGAGAAATGGGATAGATTCTCTTTCTAGTAAGAGATGGTCGTGTTATTGAACGTCAATTTTGACCGAATCTTAGATTCGGCGGTTAACAAAGCAAGTTTAGTATGTCCTTTAGTATCTTGAGAGAACGAGGAATAATATGCGGGCATATTCAAATGTGAACTTGGATATGTGAGAATACACGGTTCGACTTTGTGTCGGATTAAGGATGATCGTTAAGTCGATCTCGGTCTCGTGTTTACTCTTGTGTTGAAGCTATTGCCTGGAGGAATCCAAAGCAACGCCAACTCGACTTTAACTAGTTGGGTGATTAGCGGCTTTTTGTAGTAGCTAGAGAGGCGATATAGCCTCGGGATTTCCTTTTCGCCCGGGAGTGATTCCGCATTTGGAGAGCCGATACCACATCATTGTGCAAACGATGAAGGGGTAGCTTATAAGGATTTCCGAAATCACTTGAGTTTAAGAGCATATTGGGAAAGTACCACATGATTAGATGGACCGGTAACGTTTCGATTCTACGGATCGTCTCGAGCCGACAACCTGACTAATCATTAAGACCCATGACATTTAGATGTAGGTGCTCCCCGAGTCACTGACCTATCCTACGACGGCATACTCGGAGTGTACTTTGGAATCTGAAATGGTTATGATATGCTTAATGGGTACTAGAATACGGGATGTGTCTCCATTGCTTTAGAGCAAGTGGGAGATGTAGTTTGTTGTATTTTAAATAATAGGGTGTGCTCTAAAACAATTAATCACATGCTTTCGTGCAAGTGGGAGATTGTTAGGTGTAATGCCCGAAAGACAATTTTGTAATTGTTTTATTTAATAAATGAAATGATGTTATTATTCATATTTATTATTCTCATATTCACCGATGTGACAATAGTATTTACACTACGTAAAACCCTAAGTATATCGTTTATGTAATCACTTAACTCGGTGTATGGTATATACACGGGAGGATTGAGTTAGTGAAGATGTACTTAAAATAAAATTAGCCCGTAGTAAAGTTAATCGAGAGTATCGGGTCTCTCCTTTAACGTGCTATTAATGCGCCCAGAACACAATAGGTGTGATTGTCTTATCCGGACTTTCGGTTAAGAGAACCTAATGGGGCATTTATATATGATAGATATATCATATAGAGGTGGACCGATTTGATTAGAGTTCACGATATAATTCCGTAATCGAGAAGTCTTATCAAATCAATGGATGATCATATTTATGGATATATCTTAATCCCGAGGTGATCACGCGTCAACCGCTTGAATCGCATATGAAGTTTGACTTGACGGTTAAGGATTACAATGAGTCCGTGGTCCGAATTACCCCATCTTGGCATTGTACCGAATTGAGTGAGTAGTCCGTGTTATCACGGATACGGAATCCATTCCTTCCATTTATGGAAGTAGATGACGCTTCCTTATTTGTTAATCCTAGAAACCGATCGATCGCGCGAGTTCATATTACACCGATTAGCTACCAGTGAGTTGTATGAATTAATTGATCACTAGGGGGTTAATGGTAAATAAGGATAAGAGGTTCGAAAAGGGTTAACGGTAACTTCCCGATTTAGAATGAACGATGCATGGAGGATTAATCCATATGTAATGATTATATCAATGGACGCTTATTACTTTCTCGTGAGGAGATAAATATAATCTTATAATCGGAGGAGTGCGATCACGGGATTATGGTGACATATTCCCGTGATTGATTTATCGAATATAATTATTACGTTCGTAAGATAATTATTTATTTGATTTATCGGAGCCGCCGATTATTAGTCCATGGTCCCCGACGTGCCTCCAATATAAGCATAGCTATTCTCGGACGTCGAATCCTAATAATGATATTAATTTAATTCTTATTAGAATTTAATTAATCGATATGTGAATTAATTGTTTAGTGACTATTTAATTAGTTGGAACTAAATAATTAAAATAAGTGGAAAATATATTTTCCATAATAATTGGCAAATTAGTGTGTATGACAAAAATTAATTGACTAGGTCAATTAAAGATGCAATTCACGCCACATGCATATTTTTTGGTAACAAGAATTAGTTTCTTGTGTATTAATAAGACATGTGCATAAAATATTTATTGGATAAATATTTATGGTAAATAATAAAGATAAATATTATTCTAGATTTGTTCTAGAATATTATGGAATTATCTTTTATTAAAAGGATTTATTTTGTTTGATAAATAAAAATCCTTGGGGGCTTAAGTTTGATTTCTTATATAAAAGAGAGTTCTCTCAAACTTAATATACACACAAAATTCAAAATTCCCTAATGAATTAGAGAGGGAATTTTCGGCCATAAGCAAGGAGGAAAAAGCTTGGAGTTTTTTCCGGGTAGCATATCGTAAGGATTCGAGACGAGGATTTCCCGGATTTCCTTCCACCGGGAGTTGCTCGGATCACACGTACGGAAGATCGTGGTGCTCTTCACACCATCTCATTTTCTTTCCATTGCGGTTCTTCAACTTGGATTTAGAGATCCAAGAGGTATGATCTACAACCACCTTGTAGAATAGATCTAGTTGTTTTATTACGTATATTGTATAGATCTAGATCCTTAAATCGTTTCCGCTGCGGATGATATTACTAACATCCCTCTCCGCACTAACCTTGGCCAAGGCCTGCCCTAGTTCAGAGTTCTCCGCCGTATACTTGTCAAGTGCAGCTTGAAGCTCAGCGGTACGCCGAACCTCGGTCTGCTCGAGCTCAGCCTCCCGAGCTCTGAACCGTTCCTTTAGAGCTCTGATTTCTTCATCTTTTGACTTAAAAGCATGCACGTCAGGAGGAAAACACAGCAATACAAGAGGGCTAAGTCAAGCAAAAGGAAGAATAGATATCACTGCTGCCAAGTCGTGATCAGACAGGCGCCTCTGACCCGAGGAAGGTCTATCCTCGGTCAGGTCCTCGATATCGTCTGCCGGACGAGCCTCATGCCTCCTCTTTTTGGATCTTCCTCATTGTGGAGTAGCAACAGTTATAGCCTGCCTTTTCCTCTGAAGGCCGACTTCCTCCACTTCCTCATCTCTCTTCTCTGCATCCACATCCGCTTCTAAAAAATCAACCCCTTCGCACACGGAGGGTGACCCAGGTACGTCGTCAAGAAGCCGAGCTGAAGAGGAATTCAGGACGGTACCCACAGATCGGGTCGCCTGCAGATCAATGCTCTCGGTCCTCTCCGAGCCCTGATTAGTCTCAGTGGTCATCTTCGGGGACCTCCTCCTCGTTCACATCAGCAAGCAGCTCAACAAAAATTGACACTGCCAGCAGCGAAGCAGAAAGATCAGTACGAATGTGCTATAAAAACAAAGATGGAAAATACAACGAAGCATAAACGAAATGCAAGTTCAAAAACCTAATAAGCATTAATTAAGGGCTAAGTTCACCAGACTCTGTAGTAGGAGTAAGATTCTCCATGGAAGCATTGACCCGGGGCAGCTCGGCAGGAGCCGTTGAAGCAGAAGCAGCAGCCACATAAGGCACTAAACAAGGAGCTGCAACAACGTTCTCAAAAACCATTCCGCTTCAGAAGACGTGGGCACGAATAACAACATCATAACAGTAGCTCTGCCATCTGGTAGAGTATGTCATTGTAAAATTCTACAAGTCTAAATGACAGTGACCGAACAACACCTCTAACAGATCCGACCTCACAACAAGTAGTTCAGTCAGATCTGGGGGGCTTATGACGAGGGTCGGACTAGCCCTCGCCACGTGTCATCTTTATATTGGCTAACCATTAATTGAACATAGAGAATTAATAGCTAATAAAGGCCAAGAGCCATAGAGTTTAACTGAGAAAGCGGACATGAACCCAGGTGGGAGGTCAGCTCGGCCCTTCTTAACTTACCACCCCATGTCGGCTCGGTAAGAGTGGAGTTCGGGTAATGTGGTACAGCTCGGGATGGCCCGAGGGGCTCGACGCAGGTCGCCCAGAGCCTTCCTTATTCGTATTTAGCACACATGCTTAATAATACCTGATAAACACGGAAAGAATCCGATGATATAATGACATTGATCTTGTCATTTAAATATGTCCATAATTATCTCTAAATTATAGGAATTTACGTGTATTAATCCTTTGGGAAACAACAATAATAATAATAATAATAATAATAATAATAATAATAATAATAATAATAATAATAATAATAATAATATAATTCCTTGCAGGACAAAGAAAGGGATAAATCGTCCCCTATATAAACAACCCTAAGGAACTACGGAGACTTGATTCCTGAAACATAACATGATACGTAGGCAACTTGAGAGAGACTCTCAAGCTCAGTCTAAAAATCACCCAAAAAGCCATCCCTCATTCATATTACCCTAGATTAAACGGCCCGGATTATTACTAGACGAGATCCAGCATCGTCAGTTTATATGGGGAACATTGGTGCCTTGTGTTAGAATTGTGTTGTGTCCTTCAAGAACTCTTGTTTGTAACCGATTATGGATAGGTCCGGGTTAGTATCCGTGATTCCAGGAGATAATCACGCATGTTTAAATGACAGGATCAGAGTTATGATAATCGGGGATTATTTTCATATTTATCATATATGTACCCATGTGGGATAAGGTTGTGATCAGCTCTATCCGACTTGCGGAGAGCCTCAAATTATGCCATGGCCTAAGCTGCGTTGCTCTGGCTCTACGGTGCCCTGACCGACATACGGTGGGCTATAAATGGTTCTCGACAGACTTCGTAGACCTCCCTCATCGGGATATATGTATTTAAACTGAGCATTAGCTAGGGCTCCTTGCCCCTATATGTTTTCCTTCTCTCTCCCTATCTATTAGTTTGCTATTTATAAGATGACACGTGACCGAAGCTAATCCGACCTCCGTCAATGCGGTAAATATAAAAGAAAATTTATAGAATCTGGATGAATGTGATAAATGTAAAAGAAATTTTAAATAATTTGTATTTTATTTTAAAAAAATACAATATCCGCTCCGCTGCATTGTAATTTTTCTAAATTTGAATGTTGAAAATTCTAAATACAATATCCGCTACAAAGTAATTTTTTCTAAATCTGAATATTAAAAGCCTTGAAAATACAGTTTTTAAGCGAGAGTGTACCGTGCAGAGGAGATTATTACTCCAACTTAACTCTGGTTAAGAAAATATAAAATTAAATTTTAAATTACTGGATTAAATTCAATATTCTTATCCCTAAAAAAATCAATATTCTTAAGTTTCAAAAAAACATATTTTCATTTAAAGCAATAAGAATAAGTCAATGATTAAATTAATGTTGCTTCGGTGAAATACCTTTTCACCATGTAAACCTCCTCAAATTATAAATATCACAACATAATATGTCAATAACATGTGTTGATACAGTGATTCTTCTACGTCATAGGTGATCCATTAATACATTATAATTTATTATATCAAAGTAAATGAGTTGTAAAAAAAAAATGTCGTATCATAATTCATTTTTTAAAGATGTTTTGACCCTAATTCTTATAGTATTTGTTCTCATGATCTCAACAATGTCATAAATAGTTGAAAGTGAAACGTAGTAACAACGTAGACCAAGGGGACGTCATTTGCTCCGGGCACTAAAGGCACTTGCAGCAGAAGCCCTATATGATGTCTTATCCCTAAAATGAAGATAAAAAATAGAGTTTGCCACAAATAAATTTTCTACAAATAGTAGTCATTATATCCCTATTTATTTTTAGTGATATGAACGATCATCCTCTACTTGTGGGGATGCGCACTATTCACGCCCTGAACATATTTAATTATTAAAAATTATAGGGATATGAATGCTGCTGGAGTGAAATAATAAATGTTTAATGTGTATAAATAGGGTTGTGAGGTAGAATATGTATTATTTAATATTATTTGAAATGTTATAGGGATAAGGATATGGATGATGTTGTGAAGGTTTTTGAATTTGGATGTTGTAAAATAGGGATATGTATTATTTTATATTATTTTAGAAATAAAATTTGGGGATTCTGCTGGGAGTGCCCTAAGAGCCCTTAGCATGCTAGAAGCCTCAGTGATGGGTTAAGGTAGTTATTGAATAGTAAGAAGAGTCAAAAGTTTGTTTAGGGCTTTATGATTAACTTAAGTCCAGTATCGAGCTAGTATGTGGTCGTTGACCCCACCGCCGATCAGACTTTAGTCTCTCATCCTATGAAGATATCAGACAGTGGTAAAACTACCCTTGTACCATCAACGTGTCTCAAAATAAAGAGAGAAAAAAAAACGACATGCACATGTTAGTTGTTTAAAAATATTATGACATGTGTCAATAAGTAATAGACCCTAGTAAATCTACTAGAACACCTAAATTAATGGATACCATACATGCCTCTTGTCTCTCTCTGTTGATTTACTTATGATACCACGTTGATTTATACATATACTTATAACATCACATTCCAATTACAACAATATAATATTTACACGTAACACCACATCTACAAACTATTTTCACCGATCGACTTTCGAAAATTTAATAATATACTTAATTGACTATTGAAAGGCCGATTATATTACTCTCTTCGTCGCAATTTGTTTGGGACATTTTAGAACTCACAATATTTAAGGAGATATCAATTAATAGGTTGTCTAGTTATTTAAAACTTAACTAAATTACTTTTTTTTTTTATCATTTTTATATGTAGCATCGTTTTCAGTTTATAAAATACATCGAGCTAGTTTAAGTAAAATCTTTAAGTATAATTAGAGTTATGAGATATTTTTAAATTTGAAGGTAAATTGAATAAGCATGATTTTTTTTTAAAAGGTCATAATTAGACCAAGTCCGAGATAAATTGGAACTAAAAAAATAAGTATTATTTAGAAAAACAGCGGCAGTACATTGTCGTGGAGGGAAAGAGTGATCGGTGTCTACATTACGCGCGTACACCCTACACACACACATCAGTGTGTAGTCAAGCTCAAGCCTTTCACTTTCACTTTCACTTTCCCTTTATCGTTTTCGATACCGATATACAGGGTCAAACATTTCTCGTGTCTCTGTGTTTAGTCTTTCTCTCCTCTCCCACAGCCTCTACCCTCTTTCTTTTTTGCCCTCCTTCAATTTCGCCTCCTTTTCCTCTCTTCAATTTTTCCTACTCTTTCCCGTTTCTCCACCGTCTACCGCCGCCCTACGCCGCTCTTCTTTCAATGCTTTCCCTCCATTAATTTCCCTTTATTCCCGCCATTTTTCCCCGATTCACAACAGCTTTTACTGTAATAAAAGTAAAAAGAAAAGAAAAGAAAAGAAACATGCATCCAGCGAACTGTTCTCTTTCTGCTATTACCACCACCGCCACAGCGACGGCGGTTTTGTCGTCTTCGCCGCCGTCTTTGTCTCAAATGCTTGACCAAGTAATTCAGCTGCTGACTAGTCTGGTGCATTCGTCGCTGTCGATTACCTCCTTTACGTCCAGGTGGCAAGGTATCAGGTCGAAGCTAGCGAGTTTGAGATCTATGATTGATGACCTTTCTGATTCGCCTCACTGGTCGGAAAATCCTTTGCTTCATTCTCTACTTCCTAATCTGCTGAATACCCTCCGTCGTGTGGATACGCTTCGTGGCCAGTGCTCTGACCCTAATTCTACGCCTGGGAAGCTTCTGATGCAATCCGACCTTGATATTTCTGCTAATTGGCTTTCTAAGCAAATTCACGACCTTGACCTTCTACTCAGGTCAGGCGTCCTTCGTCAGTCTACTGCTATTGTTCTCTCTCAGCCTTCTGTGAATGCCTGCAAAGATGATTTGCGGCTTTTTGTGAAGGACCTCTTTATCAGGCTTCAGATTGGGGGTGTGGAGTTCAAGAAGAAAGCTCTCGATTCCTTGATTCAGTTGATTGTTGAAGATGATAAAACTGCTGGCTTGGTTGCTAAAGAGGGGGATGTCAGCTACTTGTTATCGCTTTTGGATATTAATGTCAATTCATTTGTCCGGGAGCAGGCGATTTATGCGGTGTCCTTGCTAGCTTCCAACAGCGAGTCTTCAAGAAAATGTTTGTTTGAAGAAGGTGCTTTAGGGCCATTGATGAGGATTATTGAGTCTTGCTCTATGCCTTTGAAAGAAAAGGCTGCTCTAGCTGTGGAGAGTATCACTTCGGACCCTGATAATTCATGGGCCATATCAGCTTATGGAGGTGTTCCCTTACTCATTGATCTTTGTAATTCTGGTTCTGTGATGGCTCAATCGCACGCCATTGGTGCGCTTAAGAATGTATTGACAAATGAAGATATTCGTTCAACTTTAGGCGAGGAAGGAGCCATTCCGGTTCTTCTGCAATTGCTTCTTTCAGGGAATGCTCCTGTCCAAGAAAAGGCGGCTAATTGTGTTGCGATCCTTGCTTCTTCGAGTGACTATTTTAGGAATTTGTTGTTACAAGAAAAGGGATTGCAAAGGCTGCTTCAATGTTTTCAAGATACGTCTAGTTCAGATACAATGGAACATGCTTTAAGGGCAATTTATTATCTTTCAGATGTGGAGTCTGCATTTAGGATCCTGTCATCATCTACCATATTTATCATACAAATTGCAGATCTTGTAAAGCATGGGAACATAATGTTACAGCATATTTGTGCTTCATTGCTTGCTAAATTGTCAATAAGTGAGGGCAATAAGAGAGCCATTAGCGGTTGTATCGGATCATTGGTGAAACTGATGGAGTCTGCTAAGCCTGACGGTATACAAGAGGTGGCTGCTAATGCGTTGGTTTCCTTACTAGCAGTTAAGTCTAATCAGAAGGAGTTCATGAAGGATGAAAAGAGTGTTATGAAGTTGGCTCAGATGTTAGATGTGAGAAATGATTCTGTTTCTAAGAAATTTCCAATAGCTGTGGTCTTGGCCATTACTGCGGGAGGCAGCAAGGGTGTTCGAAAAGGATTAGTTGTTGCTGGGGTTTACGGACATTTGCAGAGGCTGTCGGATATGGAGGTTGCTTGTGCTAAGAAGGCTTATCAAAGACTCTCCGGTAATCGGCTCAAAAGCATATTCACCAGGACTTGGAGGGAATCAATCAAATAACTGACCCCACCAATGCAGGTAGAATTCTTAATCCCCTAAAGTTACCTTTATACAGATATTTAGTACTTAAACATTCCAAGCATAACATGAGTGGGCTTAAATAATCATTCAAGTAGCATGATTTTGATAACATGGCAGCTTGCAGTTTAAGTTTGTTCCTTTTCATTAGCGTGAGTTGCATTCCTAATGGAAATAATACATAATGGACATCTTACTCCTTTGATCCTTGCCCCCCAATCAATGAGGTGTGGTAATGGGCAGAGGAGGCAAGACTCACTCTGACCATCATGACTGTATTTTTCTTAAAGAGATTGGACCAGTTGATTAACATAAAGCCTTCAATTCTGTGGACCCGATGTCAATGGAATCTATCATTTTTTTCTTGTGCATTGCCCTCTTTAACCTGTAATACTTCATCCCTTGAAAAACCAAGATTTCTTATTTCTGTATGTGTACAATGAATCTTTTGATTCCTATATTTCAATGTGTATATCGATTGGAAATCAAGAGTTTTACTTTCCCACAGGAGCATATCTACTATTATTTGTCATCTTGAAATTGTCTGTTAGTTTCAGTCATTAGAACTTGGCTTGATGGTGTTGACTATGGCTCAGGATGGTGTGTGGTTGGGGACAAATATGTGCGTGTGGGGGGGGGGGGGGGGGAATGACACAGTGACAATTAGGAAGAATTAGATGTGATTCATGGTGCTTAAGTAAACCAATCTGAGAGTGATGCGCATACATTGATAGCACGCAGTGAATTTTTTTAGCTATTTTAATGTAGTTATGTTCTTTCACAAACAATAGTCATCAACAAATGGATGTTTTGGCATCATATGGGTATAAAATTAACATAAAACTCTGAATTGATGCTTAAAGACAAAGGCTTAGCATGATTGTGTGTTTGTGTCTGGCCAGCTTTTCTGATTAGATGTTGACAAACTTGTATTATTTTCATAAATATCTCCAAACATAAATAACTATGAGATAAATGATGCAAATAATTAGATCCCTTTCTGCATCCTGACCTTGATGCACATGTACTGCTGGTAGGTGGTGTATTATTTAAAGATATGATGTGATGCACCTCTCACTTTCTCACATGGGTTATTGCATTCAATGTTGATGTGGTTCCTACTTCCTACTGTTTTTATTTAATTTTCCTCTTCCTCTTCCTTTTCCTTTTCCTTTTCCTTTTCATTTAAGCAGGATATTACATGGACTTTCTAATTGTCAATCAGGAAGCTGCATGTGTCCTAAGCGAAATAAAGAACCATCAGACGCATACATGGTAAAACCGTAACATTTAAATTATACTACTATATAGTCAATACAGAAAACTTCATAAAGAAAGAAGAAGTAATCGGTCCAAAGTATATTGACACCAGCATGGATGCGGGTTTTAGGATGTATCCTTGTCTCCCCTTGTCTCTCTCATTTTGTAGTTAGAGATCCTGTGAAGCTCATTCTCTGTCTGTCTGTAAGCTATTAGCTAGAGGTGCTTTTTTGTAATTTTATTTGAGTGTTATTTTTTTTTCCTTATAAACAAATGTTTCATAATGTAGATTGAAGTTGTTTGTTTCTCTCTGGGGCATGTCCTAGAGAGGGAGGGGGGGGGGGGGTTAGAGCTCTGTCTGGAAAGAGTGAAACTTGTATTTTTTCATGGGATGTATCTCACATCCCCTGTTAAATTGCATAGTGTTTATTGTTATTGCTGTGGATATTGTTGTCTGGGCTTCTTTTATTTTATTGGGTTTGTGTGTTGGGGGGGGGGGGGGTAGGGGGTAGGGGGTTGAAGTGGGAAAAAATTGGGATTGAGTATAGCGGTGGATATAGAAAAAGTAGCAATGCTTAGACCATTAGCATCAAATTCCCTATCTCTATCTCTAAAAATACTATAAAAAAATACATATCTCTACTTTACAGTAACTAAATTCCGAATAATCTACATCAACATCCCTCTCCTTATTCTTACTTGATTAAAATATTCATTCTATACCTATAAAAAAGGAAAGTTTTTTCAAAATTAATTTTAGTGAGAAAGAGAGAGAGAATGAATAAAAAATATGTAGGGTGAGCTACAGTACCACCTTATATTTGGGATCACACTATTCATGGTCCATATTGTAGGGTGATATTGCGGTGAATACCAGATTTGCGGTAACATATATATTTTGGGGATATATGGTTGTGTATGTATGATTTCTCCGGAGAGAGGGTGGCGGATATGAAGAACTCGGTGGTCGGAATGATGCTTATGGGAGTAAACACAAGTGATGCGACAAATTGACAAAGTAGCTCTGTTTATATCGGTTCTTGGTCATTTTCTATTACATTGTGATCCCATATATATAGGCTAGGACTAAGTCGGTCGACTAAGTTGGTCTACTATTTATGACAAGACAATTAAAATGATATAATTAAAGATAATCATAGAGATAATACAGGTGGACCGGCCAGCTGTCTAGATAGGTATGGCGGACATCGGACTCGTTTGTAGGTCGGACTCGTATTTGCCTTGACATCAGCCTGATGATATGGGTAGAAAGCACACGGAGTGGAGGGGTCCGGCTTACGGCCAGCGGACATGATCCGACTTACTTATTGCGGATAGGACCCGGCTTACGCACGGCGGGTAGGATCTGGCTTATGAATTGCGGACTGAAGGGATGGGGGCCCAAGATATGCTATTGGGCTATGGAGACAGGCTCTAGATGAACAGGGCCCAATCCAGTTTGAGTATATCAATGGCCCCCTACTCTATGCCTGGCGTGCCCGCCATGGCGGAGAGTAGAAATCTTGAAGCTGAAACTACCATGATGTGGTCGTTCGTGACAGAGATGCCGATAATGGCTATCGGGCTTAGATCAGTGTTGCGAATTACTTAACATATGCTGTGCCTTGTAGCGAACATGCGCTTGACGCCGTGCAATGGAGTGCACGGACTTGTATGCCGATACTTTTAATCGGGCTTAAATCCGTGTTTGATCGTGTAGCGAACTACCGATTACGAGCTGCGCATTGTAGCGGACAGGCTTAGTCGCCGATAACGTTCTATCGGGCTTAGGTACCGTGCCATGAAGCAGACGGGTTTAGATGGCCGCAAGCCATGTTGAGTGAAGGCCGTAAGCCAATCGAAGTGGGACAGTTGGCCAGAGGAAGCTGAGGCCGCAGGCTGTGTAGATTTGAGGCCGCCAGTCGGGGCCAGGGCAGTTGAGGTAGCAAAGGTCGTACCAGTTTGCCAACCGTCGCCTCGGTTGGCGTGAATGACGTGACGTTTGACATGAACCGTCACGCGTTCTGATTGGCTGGGGATTATTGTAAATCGCTCCCGCAGTAATCGCGTTTGAATTTCGAATCCCAAACGTCGTTTCCCTCCAGTTTTTGTCTATAAATAGAGGCCTCCACCCTCATTCTCCTACTTTCCTTTTGTCTGAAAATTTCTCCGGCCAATTAGCAAGTGAATTCCGGCAGAGCAGGCAGATTCCGGCAAGAGCAATTTCCAGCTAAAGAGCACTACCTTTTATCCTTATTTCATCAATCAGATATGATTTCGAATGCCTTTACTGCTTCTTTGCTTCAGTTTCGTTTTTTCTTTGATAAAAGCCGTAATGTGGTAGGTAGAAATTAGGGTTTCTCTGGTTTGGGGAATTGAAAGTTCATTCTTTTTATGCTTCGATATGCCATGTACTCATTTTCTGAGAAATCCATCAATGTATAAATGTCCGAATAGTTGCCTGGGTTAATTTGAGGGTTTGGTTTTGCTTAATGCTTTTCTGGGTTGTTTGTTTAAGGAAGATGGAGGGGCGAGGTGTCGGGATGTGATTACTCTCACTTCAGCCCGATTTCCATGTCTGGGTGATTATACTGATCCACCTCGCCCTGTTTCTTTTCCAGAATGTCACTCACCCTGTTTCTTTTCCAGAGTGTCGGGATGTGATTACTCTCACTTCCCGGTAATGGAGCCAACTGATATTGAGGTGAATACCAGATTTGCGGTAACATATATATTTTGGGGATATATGGCTGTGTATGTATGATTTCTCCGGATAGAGGGTGGCGGATATGAAGAACTTGGTGGTCGGAATGATGCTTATGGGAGTAAACACAAATGATTCGACAAATTGACAGAGTAGCTCTGTTTATATCAGTTCTTGGTCCTTTTCTATTACATTGTGATCCCATATATATAGGCTAGGACTAAGTCGGTCGACTAAGTCGGTCTACTGTTCATGACAAGACAATTAAAATGATGTAATTAGAGATAATCATATAGATAATACATGTGGATCGGTCAGCTGTCTGGATAGGTATGACGGACAGCGGACTCGTTTGTAGGTCGGACTCGTATTTGCCTTGTCTTGACATCAGCCTGTTGATATGGGTAGAAAGCACACGGAATGGAGGGGTCCGGCTTACGGCCAGCGGACAAGATCCGACTTACTTATTGCGGATAGGACCCGGCTTACGCACGGCGGGTAGGATCCGGCGTATGAATTGCGGACTGAGGGGATGGAGGCCCAAGATCTGCTATTGGGCTATGGAGACGGGCACAATCTAGATGAACATGGCTCCAATCTAGTTTGGGTATATCATAGGGAAATGATGAGGAGGCTGATTGAGTGTATTTTGGTTGTATCTCTGCATTTTAATGCTATTGTGGAGATAAAATATAGTGTAGGGACTTTGATGCTAATGCTCTTAGTGGTAAAAGAGCATACGTGTTGTATGTACTGACGGTTGGGGACGAGGAGTTTGATACAATGTTTCGACTTGTTTAAGGAAAAAAAAATTGAGTACATATAGCTTTTGTAAAGTAGTAGTGAGGCACAACTTTTAATTTACATCATCTATAAATGTATTATTTTTTTTCTATTTCTTATAAGATAAGAAACAGTAGCATCTAAAGGCATCCACGTCTCCTCTTTGCTTTAAATTTGGCTTGCTTCCAGACTGCCACGTGGTAAGCTGTGAGCTTGACACGTGGTCGACGGTATTATTATTATTTTTTTTTTTGTTGAAAACTGGTTTTAATGTTAAAAAAAATAAAAAAAATTCTACCGTAATTTTTTTTGGGACTATCTTTTCACACAAATGTTGTTTTACACTTACCAAGAGCCGAGAGTGGGCTTCGTTTGGATTTTCCACACGCCTGCCATTCTGACCGTAAATGAGTCCGGAAAATATATACTATTCTGGCCAATTTATGGTCAATTCACACAAAGAATGGTATTCGACCCAATTTGAGTCGAATACGATCATTATACCGATTTTATTCTAGTCGAATTTTGAATGTTTTTCATACTCAATACCGGTCGAAAGACATTCGACTAAAATTGAGTACAAAAAACTTTTAATATTCTCGTCCGAAATTCGGTCGAATCAATAGTGGTGCTCTTATATTGTTGTTGTTATCCCGACCCAATTCTAGTCGAATGTGTAGAGTATTCCGGACTCAATATTGGTCGAATGATGCTCGACTATGTATGAGTTTGGAAAACTTCAAACATTCTACCTAAAATATGGTCAGAATCAACCAGTGTGGACTCTCAACACGTATATTCTGACCATATTTCAGTATGGATAATGTGTCATATTCTGACCAAAATTTGGTCAGAATGAACGCGCGTAAAATAAAAAAAATAAGGGCGAAATTGGAAAAAAAAATCAGTGTGGTAAGATAAAAATTTGTGTGAAAAGATATTCCCTTTTTTTTTCTTGATGAAAAGTGGTTTTAATGTTAAAAAAAAAATAAAAATTCTACCGTATTATATACACATATATAGTTAAACAAAAACATTTTCAGCGTTCTAGCGTTTGGAGGTGAATATAATCCAGTTTGACCGTTTTTTTTCATTCTATAAAAACAAACCATTTTATACGGTTTCTTTATTTTCAACCCAAACTGAAATGAGTTTTAGGTTAAAACCATTTGTTCGGTTCGGTTTCGTTCGAATTTGGGTCGATTTTTCACGGTTTTTG
This sequence comes from Gentiana straminea, assembly GCA_036785695.1. Lineage (NCBI taxonomy): Eukaryota > Viridiplantae > Streptophyta > Magnoliopsida > Gentianales > Gentianaceae > Gentiana > Gentiana straminea. The sequence continues at coordinate 9,211,707 of JAVUPR010000266.1, read as the reverse complement.
TTAACAAATAAAATTATCGATTTAAAATGACTACTTATCCAAAAAAAAACATCGTTAGTCTGAAACTATTTGTTCGGTCCGGTTTGGTTCCACTTTGTTTCGATTTGTCACGGTTTTCATTAACAAATAAAATTATCGATTTAAAATGACTACTTATCCAAAAAAAACATCGTTAGTCTGAAACTATTTGTTCGGTCCGGTTTGGTTCCACTTTGTTTCGATTTGTCACGGTTTTCATTAACAAATAAAATTATCGATTTAAAATGACTACTTATCAAAAAAAAAAAAAACATCGTTAGGCTAAAACCATTGGTTCGGTCCGGTTTGGTATGACTTTGTTCCGGTTTTTCATGAATAAATAAAATTATCGATTAAAAATGACTACTTATCCAAAATAAAAATATGGTAATATAAGTGCTACATCAATACTACTATGTGATTGAACCCGAAGAGATGATAAAACAAATTATCGATATTGAACTAATTCATACCAATCCTAAAATTGGATCCCAAAATCAAAACCCCCCCCCCCCCCACTCCCAACCATCATCCATCATCCAAATTAACACATGCGTTACCTACCACCGAATTTCTTAACTAGGCTTAGTCAAGATAATAACTAACCAAATTTCTTAACTAGGCTTACTCAAGATAATAACTAATCGTATTTTTCTCATTTCAATTCACCAATTAACATTTAACACTGACACATTATTAATATCGAGCTAACATCTTCCTTAAAAACTACCAACTACAACATTGAATAATTAACATAAAAAAATAACAACGTACTTAAGACAAAATAGTATTTCAGTGAGTTCCAAGGAGAAATATCAGCGTATTATTTTCTGTAAGTCGGTGAGATAGATGAAATGTAACTATTTTGGGCATATATTAGAAAAATATTGATGTGTCGTCTCAAATATTGGTCTTGAGAAATCAAAGATAACATAGAGTTAGGATTGCAAATCGTTAATTGATTCGTGTTGTGTTGTTCTTTTATGATATCGATTTATTGAAATAAAAGTTGTTAGATATTTTTTTATAAAGTAAATATTTTTATAATCATTTGCATACAAGTTGTCGTACGAATTAATGTTATCGTAACGAAACGGGGTTTGACCTGTCCGGTCAGCGCCAACTCGTGGGGGTTCGGGGGCAACGCCCCCGAAACCTAAACGGATACATGGTGAAGGAAAAGGCAAGTTAAGAGTTGGTGTATGTTTATGTATTAATAATGCAATCATGGTTGTTTTGTAAGTTTTTTAAAAACAAAACTTTGATGTAGTGGGGAACATAGTTAGTATATTATCACCATTATCTTTTGTAATCAATAATGTTTAGTGGTGTAGTGATATACATAACTAGGAGTGCTTACAATGATTGTATTCCATTATCTTTTGTAACTTATGATAGCTAAACTAATGTTACTTTTGAATTATATGACTTCATATTAACAAAAATCTATGATTGTAAAAATATTATTCATTTCTATGTTTACGGCTTTCACGGGCATGTTTTGCCTTGTACGGCCTAATCAAAACCACTAGTAATTAGAGAAAAAGTAGGATAGCATAGAAGAGGATAAGTTCACATGGGAAAGATAGGAAGTAGTAGTATTATTAGTACTAATAATAAAAAGGTGTTAATGTGAAATGGTGGGGTGGGGGTGGGGTCATTATCATTTTCATATTTGTTATTTCTTCTATTTATTTATTTATTTATTTGGGTCATCAATCCCTTTTTGTCTTCCTAAAAACTCTCCCGATATTCACATGCTTTTGCATAGGTAAAATCAGCTGCTACTAACTTGGCTGTCTCCTTTGTTTATCTTCTCTTCTTCATTAAGTATTCTACCGAAGCTTCTTGCCCAACGTGTTTCAAAGTGGTAGTAGTAGTATTATTTTATTCCTTTAGAATTTAACAATAATATCCTACGTTTATGAAAAATGGGAAATAATAAAATTCAATGTTTATCGATGCAACAACCAACATTGAAAAGAACAATTTTTATTTTTTTTGGTTTTCGAAGAAAGTTTTTTCTACCTCCGTCCCACAAAAAGTGTTCATAACGAAAAAATGAATTGTCCCATAAAAAGTTTTTAAATTTTATTGATTTTAGATTTAATTTTCCATAATCCTTTCATATTCCAAAACAAACATTTATGTAAGATAGAATTCTTAAAAAAAAATTAAAAAAAAAAAAAAGAGAGGATATTTTTATTGAAGAGTAAGATAGAATCAAAAAAAAAAAAAAAAAAAAAAAAGAGAGGATATTTTCTAAAGTTTTCCTTTACGATCAATTATACGAGTAAAACAACAGGTTGAAAGATTTGGTGAAAAAAAAACCCCACTCAATTCAGAAAAGAGGTGGTGCATCAATGAATTCAGATTAGTTATAAGAAAAAAGGTGAGACATATTCTGTCTATTTCCTCCTCGTGAATATTTTTGCTTAAAAGCTACCGGATAGATAGACCCCCCCATCCCAATACTTTGCTTGCTGTAAAGCACACACCTTGGTTCCTACCGCCCATTGTTAAAAGATACTCCTCCTTTGTAATGACAATATATATTTTTGGTTCTCTATTTTATAATCGATTTTTACCTATTTTATAATCGAGTTTTACCGTATATACAATTGATCGCTTGAAGGTTGATTATTCTAGCACTCAGAATCAACTTTCACCGGGGGTTGACTGTGTTTGTGTCCGGTTGTAGAATTCAATGTTGAGAGTGTTTGTTGCGACTCTACAATGATTAATTGACTTTTACAGCAATCGATTATCAGTTTTAGAATCGAATTTACCTCGATTGATTAATTGTAACACTTGATCATTTGAAAATATGACTCCAAAGTTAATTATTGAATTATTTTCATATGATGGATTGTTTTTATGTGACGTACGTTAGAAATAAAATTCACTAACTATTGCATTTTTCCCCAGCTAAAGCCCGATGATTACTTGCGAATGCTCATCTCTAATCGGAAGTACACTTATATATTTATCTGTCAATTTAAAATCAAATATTGATTCCCCTCAAAAACACAAAAAAAAAAAAAAAAATCAAATATTGATATAATGATCCGATGCATGCATGTATGATAATATATATATTTTTTTTTAAAAACGTAAAATTTGAAAGATATTTTGTATTTGATACAACATTTTTAGAAGGATGTATCCAAAAGTCAGACCTCTTTGTTTGGAGACTTTAAGAAGCAGTTGTGTTTGGTATTGAAAGTTTGTATAATACATACAACTATAATAAGAAGTTTGTATCGAGTCAGGATGCATCACTTTCATTTACACACTTGCGTAAGATTGTATAAATATAGACGGAGATGATTTATCCACTTGATACAGATCTAATGTATCAAAAAATGATGTGTTCTTTTTCATCATTTTCCAGTACATGTAGTTAATTTTCTTAGCGAACGGGAGTACAAAAACTCATCATATAAAAGCATTCACAAACATTTTGAGGGCAATTCTCATTTGTGGTGGTGCATCCAGTGATTGTGTTGCAGCGATCTGGTGGAAACTCCCTAAACTTTCTCTCTGTCTGGGCTCCAACCTCAACTCCGTCTTGAAGAAAAGGTAAAAAAAAGAAAAGAAAAGAAATTAAATTTCATACTCTCTGTCATACAACCTACCTACACTTTTACTTAAAGTTGATTTAAGGGGGAAGGGAGAAAAGGTGAATTATAAAACGAGTAATATCATTAGTGAAACAATGAGAAATATTTAATAGCATTGGGCGGCCCATAAGAGCACTTGCATCAGATATTTTTAATGAATTATCTAGTTTACAGGTTTGAATACTACGGAGTAGTATATTTTTAAGTATACGGAATTTGTGTCCATGCAAGATGAAATACTACATGGTATTCTTTATTTTACGGTTTCTTGCTGAATGTGCCGATTGGTTGCATTGGGGATAATGTGCTAAAAGTTCAAACGACAATGAAAGTGCTATACTAATAATGTTACCTTCAAAAAAAAAAAAACGACAAGATTGTAAATGAAAAAAAGAAAAAAAGAAAAAAGAGAGAGATAAAAGGGACCAACCAAAAGGAATGAGGAAGCACAGGAGGAGTATGAATTGGACGAGCTTCACCATGACGTATATATAATTCTATGAATTTGGAAGCTAATAATAATTAATATTATGATCAATGTGAAATGTGGGATGATTAGCTTAAAAATGCCTCTCTATTTATATGAAATGATTTCTTTGGCCACAACCTAAAGGTAGTATTTTTCTTTTAACAAAACAAACATGATAGAACAAGAATAGAAAGGAAAAAAAAAAAAAAAAAAGAGATTAAGCGTCCCTTTCCATTTTGGCCCGGTCAAACCAACAATCTCAAGAATCACATTGGCCGAATGAGGAAATTGTTTTGAGTCGGGCTTGTTAATAGGCTATGTTCGTATAATAAGATACGCTAAGTTAGAATAACACGATAATTTTAACCGAATGATGAAGGTTTAGGAACACGACAAGTACATCCGAAACTACATAAAATTACGCTAATTATCATTATCAAGTTCAATTCATTAAATTATCCTAATTCAACTCACACGACTATATATATATTCTGTGCGGTGATGTGTGTGTCTTTTTCGTCTCTGAAAATATATATATATATTGTGTGCGGTGAATATATCAAACATCGATGACTTCTAGGTCATTTGCTTTGGTGCATTGAATTAGTGCATTGAATTAATTAAAGGCGAAAATACAAAACAAACATGCTCACACAAAAACAACAAGGTATTTTATAAAGTTAAGAAGTTGATCGACGTACGATAACTAGCCTCTAATTTTTAAGGCATTAAAAATAATATTTCCGAAGAGTAACTAAATATTATTAAACTAAAAATATTTCGGATAGATCTTATTAATTTGTGAGTGAACCTTTCGGATTAAAATTTGCGCTGAACCGATTCTACAATGAGACACTACGCTTAGAAACAAGGTCATGCCTTAATATATATAAAGTGTTTTATTATTATTTTTTTTTTTATAGAAAATATAACTTTTATTGATGAAAAGAGGAAAGAAAGAAAATACATGTGGTTGTCGCCTTAGTTCGCGGTCGATTCCACAAAAACACAAAGCAATAAAAGACATTTAAACAATGTAAGTATTAATAGTAATCGTAGTCTTCATCATATTTGTGGTAACTCTGCTTCCTTGCCCTTGTCGTCATCCCTTTATAAGGTGCTACTGTCGAGAATCATTCGGTCTCAGAAGCCGTTGTCCATTCATCGTAGTTGTCAAAGAAAGAATTTAGATATTGCTTTGACTCCTTATCTGAGGTATCGAGTTGGTCTATTACTTTATCCACGTCTGAGCTGCAGGAGAGTTTATCATGTTGGCGCGAGTGTCTCTTGGGAGATGTCTTGTTTTTCTTTTTGCCTCGGCTCTTCTGTTGTTGAGCAGCATCAGGTTCACTCCCCCCCTTCATAGCTGATTCAAGATAGGTAGGGGTCTTGGATTCTTTCTCTGAGGTGGATGATATTGTCGAATCAAGAATTACCCCGGAAGTGTCAAAACGGGCCTGCAAGGTGGAGTGGAAAGCTCTTAAGATGTCAGGCGAGATCCGGGCCCCAGTCCCAGTATTCTTCAAGATCGGAGCACTCTATTGTCCCTTTTCTATCTGAGGTTGTACCTTGGTCTTCGGATATTCAAAAGATTTAGCATTAGGATTCAATGTCGTGGTCTTTTTCTTTGCCCCCTCGCTCACGGCCGAGGGTTTCTCAACCACGATCGACTGTAAATTCTTGACCATATGCTCATCGGCGGTATGTGGGTGTTGTTGCTCAAGGTCCTCATTACCATCAGATTCTTGCAACACCTGGAAGGAGTTCTGGTTGGCTTTGCTAGTTGGCGGCGCGGTGGTAGTTGATGGCACATTGCTAGTCTCCGTAGCGTTGCTCGTAGATGTCGGTGGGTTCCTAGTCTGTTTAACCTGATAAACTTGTTTTGGCTTACTCAATCGTATTGGTAGCCCCTTTCCAATTGGGGGGTTTCGGCCCTCTTGTAGTGTTTGGGGGTTTGCGCTCAGTTTCTAGAGGTGGATTCTTCTTACGACAAGTAGTTTCAGAATGACCAATCCTCTTACAAAAGTTGCAGTATTCGGGCCAATATTCAACGTGAATTTCTTGCCATTGCCCTTTATGTACATCCTCTCCTAACCAGACCCTAGTACATCGTGGTTTTTGAATGTCAACCTCTACTAGGACCCTAGCCACTGACGGTCTTCTCATGTCAGTGGTCGCAGCATCTATCTGTAACGGTCTCCCAATAAGTTTCCCAATTTTAGCCACATACATAGGATTAAAAAAAGGTAGCGGAAGGGCAGGAATTTCAAACCAAAGTGGGACTGTGGAGCAATCCTCGTTACAACGAAAGTCTACTGTCCATTTAGAGAAAACAAAGCGATTTCAACCTATGTTCCATTCTCGACGCGTAAACAGACGATTATAGTCTTCTAGACAACCCGGATGGACAAGAACATTTTTCGCATCAAGTAGACCAACCTTACATTCTGCTTTTAAATCTAAGCGAGTAAAAAACTTACGGATTTCGTCGATTCTTGGCCGATAGTCAGGGAATTTGGCAACCAAAGCATTCTTGAAAGGTCGGGCAAGAATCTCTAGCTCAGTTTTGGATACGAAGAGGGCGGGTTCACCCTTGCAAGTACCAAAGACGCCGAAGTCTGGAAGGGTAGCTTTAGCACTGCCTGTAGCAGCCGCATAGGATTTGGTGGCGGTGCGGCTACCATCTGGTGGTGGGGGAGCCTCCTTTAATGGTGGGTCAGCCATATAGATCCTGAAACATGTGCTCTGAACAGCCCGAAAGTCAAGGTAGCGCCGGCCTGGGATCCAAAACCACAATCCAGCAGCGGCGGTGAGCCTTCACTGCGTCGGAGCAGCAAAAAAGAAGGTTCCTCCTGAGCTTGAGTGACGGGCAAGAAGAAAAATCAACAACAAAGCTGATGAGTGCAGCGAAATTCAGAGAAGCCAGCGATTGAGGATCATTGCGCCGGCGAAAATAGTGGTGATGGCCGCCTCCATCAGAACGTCATTTGAGTATTAAGAATAATGAAACGGCTATGTTCTTTTGATATATAAAGTGTTATTTGTTTATAAGGACCGGTTACAATTTAATACTTCCTCCGTTCTTTTTTTATGTGTCACATTTCACAATTTATTCTTTTTTATTTATCTGTCATTGTACATTTCCAATTCATCATTTATTACTTTTTTTCTTCTTTACCAATAAAATATTTACATCTCCAATAAAAAAAAATACATTTCCAATACTAAAAACACATTTACCAATAAAGTATTTACATCTCAAATAAAAAAAATATATTTCCAACACTATATTTAAGACATATTAATTATTTTCTTAATATGTGAATCTTCTATCTGCGACATATATAAAAAAAAAAATCAGAGGGAGTACTTGATTCTAGTTTACATGTATGAGTCCCTGCCCAATGGTAAAATGTTTGAAAGGTTACCACTGAAAACGGGAAGCCAACCTTCGCAAGTGTTGGTTTAGGTCTAATTAGTCCCGCTGTAAAACGTCTAACAAGTGGTTCGGCGGCTCGGTTCACCTACTACGAGTTTCTCGTAAATTCAAGAATGGATTTGGTCAATCCAGAAAATAACCCTTTTATTTTCCTCTTATCTCAGAAATAACCCTTATTTTTTCATAATGATCGTTTTTATCCCTAACTATGTAATTTTCTACACTTCTTAGACACTTGATGAATCCGAGTCAAACATCAAGTATCTTAAAAGTGTGGGGGGAAAAATGTATAATTAAAAGCAAAATATGTCATTATAAAAGATAAAAAGACCACAAATGTAATTATCAAATGCAAACAACATAATATGTATAGCTAAGGGAGAACCCACGATTCATCATACATATGGCTAATGGCTTGAATGTACACTGAAATAAATATTAAAAAAAACACTCATTATTAAACACATTCCGGTTTGAATACAGAAAAATTACAAACAAACTTCTGAGCTTCAATCCGACTATGAACAAATCATATATAAATATAAATACAGACATGTACAATATCATATACACAGGCATCTATTGTAGCAAGCATTTGTTGGAGAAGCAAAAAAACATCATAGGGGGGAATTCAACGACGAGGGGGCGTGTAATCAAATTCTACCTTCCAGACATTAGGCCAATAAAACCTTGGTTCCCATAGAAAGAAGCAACATCCCAGTCCTCTGTAGATGATGATAGTGTCATTAACGCCACTACAATGGATCGCATACTTGGTCTTAATTGAGGGTTTTCGTGCGTGCAAGCCTTTGCAAGCTGAGCCATCTGCACCAAAGTTTTAGATGATGAGAAATAAGAATAAGTGAGAGGAGATGCCTGTTTATTGTTTGTTTGTTTGTTTGCTTATAAGAGAGAAATAAAACCTTGTGAACTGAATCAAGGGGATAATTGTCTTGAAGTCTAGGATCGATCACTTTGCGAAGATCCTCACTGGGATCTGGCTGACTAAGTACTTCTTCAAACTGTCCACATAAAAAAGGTTCAAAAGGTCAGATCATAGAGACTTGAAAATGAAACAAACCCTGCATGTATGTATGCAGCCATTTCAATCAAGCATGACACGTGGTCTGGTATTTGTGTCTGTGATTACGGGCTTGTTTGATATTACATGCAGTGCTTTGATTACATGCAAATAGTGGATCATCCCCTCATTGAGGACACTGCGAGGTAGAAATTCCTCTTTGCCACCAGGGCAATGCCTCATTGGCACGTTGTCGTTCCTATTTACATTTCCCACTTTGAAAACACATAGGCATATATGCTGGAAATCTTACCAAACCAACAAGGCCCTTAGATTCAGTGACTGAGTTCCCTTTCACAATGGCTTCCTTGGCTGAAATCAATTCATAAAGGACAACACCAAACGCGTACACATCTACTTTAGGAGAAACGTCCCCATATTGAGCATACCTGTTTGTATGCATGGTGAACCATTATAGAAAAATACATACAAGTACATGGAAAAGTACAACAATGAATGACTTTGCAAGGCATGAGGGTATCAGCAGAAACAGCAAAACAAGACAATCAAGACATAGTACCTCCAGATATTTAAGAATGAGAAAAAAAACACATGCATGCTATGCTATATGGTGAAACCGACAAAACTTTTGACAAAAGATATACATGTGTGTATGTGTGGACGCATACATTTACGTTTGACAAAAAAATATGAAATGGAAGGGAAGAATAAAATATTCACTTCTAGCATCAGCGCTAACATGCTTGCTGCAGTATTAAAGCTAATACTCCACAGTTCACAAATGCTAATCTGACTTAAAAAACTTACTCAGGTGGCATGTAGCCAAATGTACCCACAAGGCGTGTGGGCAAAGATGAGCTGCCTACTTCAGTAAGCTTTGTTAACCCAAAATCTGCAACCTGTGGAGCAAACATTACCGGTCAATTATTTGAAGAATCTTCATAGTTGGCTGACATTATTATTGTCAGGGAACTGAATACTACCTTCCCGTGGTAATTTCCGTCGATTAAAATATTTGCGGATTTGATATCACGATGGATGTAGACAGGCACAGTGTGCTCATGAATGTATTCAAGACCTCTTGCAGAATCCAGTGCAATTTGCACCCGGGTTGACCATGACAAAGGCTCCCTTTCTGGAATATAGAAACAAAGATGATCAAGAAAAAACGCAACCCTGTCGCTTGATAATAAACTGGAACTTAGCAGTCATATAGCTATCTCCAATGTATAACAGATGTGACCTTACCAGTTCCACGCAGATGTTGGCTTAAGTTTCCATTCTCAATGTATTCATACACAAGGAAAAGAGAACCTTCAACGCAATATCCTATTAACCGCACCTGCAGTCCAGAGAAACATAGCATGCTGATGAATACATAATAAAGATATTAACAGGTGATGCTATTGGACTGCTCATTAGTTCTACAATTTCAACTTCTCTTGAATTTCTATAAATCCACAATTAGATTCACAAACTAGTTACACATGCCTACATGACACTTTAATCGACTCTCTCAAAAGAGCTAATGTATATAATTTTGGCAATCATACTTCAAAATTTTTGTTGGATATGGTCAAGCAACAAGACACATAGCACCAAAGTAAGTTTCGGTTTTGAGTTCCTTGAACTCTTGGATGGTTGACTTTTGGATTATATGTAGTATCCTCACTCGTTTACAACACCAAAAAACAACAACCACCACACACACAATTCCTTGTACCAAAGTACATATGTATAATGTTGCTTAATACAAGTAAACCATGATTCAGCCAATTGTAGCTCATCTGCATACTTTTTTAGCATGTACAAGTCCACTGACAGGCTAGCTTATTACACATGAGAGTAGCCCACAGAACTGGTAAGGATAGAGCATAGAAAGAGGCATAACTTTTTCGTCTTGGTTCGTCTTAAAGTTTCATTACAATGTAAACTTGCAGCATACTTATAACAAAAATAGAAGCAAAACGAAACAGACAATAAAGTGTTGGACGTGGACTTAAACACATAAATTGTAAGAAGGCCAACATCAAGAAGAGAATGAGAGCTATGATAGCGTATTACCAGGTTCAGATGATGTACATGGGTCAAGACCTTTAGTTCAGCAAGAAATTCTCTAGTTGCTTGCATATCCATTTTCTTAATGGCAGCTTTCTGCAGCATAAAATAAGGTAATACGAGCAATGTCCAGAAGATAAGGAAACAGATTGCGAATATGTATGGTAGGTAGCAGTTCCTCCATTCATGAGGAAGCTCGTTTTATTCGACAAAACATATTTGGAATATAGCAGCTAAAGTTCAAGAACATTCCCATTAGGGGATCGGTGAATTGCCAAAGATTCCAAGCAGTTTCAGGAGGAAGAAATTATTATCAGAGAGATTAAAAAGTCATAACTATTTGTTAATTAACAAAAATACATGATAGTTGTATCCACAATACTTTGCTGTATACATGCAAGAAAAAAATTACAACCAACCTCGCCCCTGAGTTCAGCATAATAAACAGCTCCAAATCCTCCCTGACCAATCTTATAAGCAATGTTGAAATCATCAGTAGCTCCTGCAAGTTCTTCGTATGAGAATTCAACTGATTTGTCAACAGTGATGCCAGTGACGCCTGGAGAAACACCATCACCACCTGTTGCGGAATCTGGAGCTTTATCAGAGAATGCTCCAGGACCTACACGCCAAGAAACAGTAGAAATAACCAACAGCTTACGATTTCTGTACAAGGTCTTTCCATTAAAGGAATATAGTGGAGAACCACATGCAATTTGTCAATCCTATCTAACTAATTCGAGATGAAGTGGAATTAGCGACACGTGGATGCAGACATTGGCATCATCTGCAGAAACCATATGCAATGGATCGGCAAGCAAGTACAACTGTAGCTTGTAATAAGACACATGCCAGGAGAGATGTTAAGCAAAGTAGTGGTGAAGCAGTGTAAGAAACCACGTAGAAGAAGCTAAATTAAAAAACGTCAATCCTATAGTTATCATTCAACCAAGCTGGCAGACAACTGTGCCATCCCTCGAAAACATTTGCTGCATATACACTTCAAGATTATATTATTAAAAATATCAAATATCAATACTTGCAAACATTCTGCGAGTATTGTTAACAGAATAGCAGCATGTAAACTTAATGTGAACAATCATGAACTCATTCCCATCAATAAGCCAACGCTTTATTAAACCTGTTTTAGGGTGTAAAAATCTTACTCAACAAGGCACCCCTAATGTAAAAGGTCTGCAAAGATTGTTTACGGCATCAAAGAAGCATTAGCACAAACGGCTACCCAAAGTAAACAAAACCACGCCAACATTGGTCATGCATGAAACATGAAAAATCTACGTACTTATATGAATCCAACAACAAGCCCATCCAAGAGATCTTATTGGGATTATATTCGGCCTTACTAAATGCGGTATTAAAGTATCATCCAATTCAACAGCCTAAGTTTTCAGGAAGGAAAGAAATTACTAGGTTTCAATGTTTCAGAGCTACAAGAAAGAGAATATTGGTATAGTTAATATGCCTCCACGATTAGAGCAAAGGTTGCAACATAGCAATTGGCAACAAAAACTGAAATTTTCTATCAAAGTCGTCTCTAACTCTTTAATTCCAAATATTTTCTTATATCACCAGCAACTTTAAAGTGTGCAGCTATCTGGATGTGAATGATATTTTCCTCTCTTTTTTTTTTTCTCTCTTTGATGAAAACAGTTCTTGTTTCTGGTGCTATAAATGTTCCAGTATCTGTCCTGTGGCATCTATCTGAGTGCAGCAATAAATATTTTATTTGGGGATTTTAGTAAGACATAGAATGTTGCACTCCAGCAAGGTTTTTCTGTAATGGCACAACTTGCAAATACTCATATAACACTTGCCCTATCAAACAAAATGTTGTCAAGCGGATAGTCTAACTAAGAATGTGAAAGGTTATACTAATATAAAAACTAGATATCAGTATCAAACAGGGAAAATACAAGCAGCTCAGGGTAAACATAGGAGGTAAAGGTAGAGAGCTACCAGCTGAAGAATGAAGAGCTCGATTCTCAGAAGTCAGTGCAAGCAAAGATACTTTTTGTCTTTTCCTTCTCCTGTAAACTACCACATATACACAGATGGAAACAAGCACCGCTAACACTGCAACAATTATTCCAGCTATAGCTCCACCTGGCAGCCCTGAATTTAGGAAGGAATAATAAACTCGACTTAACGGAAGAACTTAAATTATCTTCGAATTTGTTACGAGTAGGAAAATGAAATCCAATCTTGAAGGAGTATGAGAAGGCCAAAGTACCTGTGCTGCAAAATAAGGGAAAACACGTTGTAACGGATGTCAAAATATTTAATACACAAAGCCTGAGAGACATAAATTTTAGCACTAGCCCCAAAAAAAAAAGACAAGATCACTACCTGGAGGTAAGGGGTCGATAACTTCCACTCTGATCTGCAGAGTCGATAAAAGGTCAAACAGTAAGAATATGCTGCATAGGTAACGTGTTATATCTCTAAGAGTACATGCACAGTTAATACCCCAGAGATTAATCTCATAACCATTATTAACACACATCTGTCAATCTATACATATATGTACACATAGAAAGTAAATAAAATAGGAACAACCTCACACTTCAAAATAAAAAAAATAAGAATGAATAATCCGACCATTTGCTTAACATCCAAGTCCAATAACAGTAAGCAGAAACTGCAGGTTGAAAAAAAAAAAAACTTGATACATTACCTTAGAAGATCTCACATAAAGTCTTTTATGTGATGAGTGCAGAGAAATAAAAGATAGAAGGAAAGTGAGATTATCATCATGCCTATGACTTTCATAACGATAAAAATAAACATATGCCTAAAGAGAACCTAGGCGAGCTTTGACATATGTTAATCATACAAACGTTAGAAGGCTTATCATAAAGAGTTATATTCAGCAATTATTATTTTTACACCAGCGCTCCAATGTAGCAGAATAAAATGAGCCTTGCCCTTAGACTCCCAACATTCTTGCACAAGTGGCATACACATAATAGTTCTGTAATATCAAGCACAACACCAAAGAAAGCTACATGACATAATACGGAGGGGGAAACGATTTCAAGTGCCAAAACTCATCGTTATTTGATAAATTTTATATACAAATCAGTCTTGGGCAGGTGCCGATGCCAGAATTAGTGTCAAAATCCAATTCTAAGTATGCCAAACAGACAAACAACAAAGAAGTTATGCATAAGTTTCCAATCCCACCTAGCAAACGTGAACACAAGCAACAATTGTTCCTTAAAACAAGCTAAAATGAGCAAATCAAGTCAAAGAAAGCTTGCCTTTCACAGGAATATACACCAAACCACTCCCATTAAAAGTAGCAGTAGGGTTAAAGCTTTTGATAACATCAGTGGTCAAATTATTGGCCGAAGCCACAAACTGCAACGTATCCCCAGGCTTCAGAGGATAAGTAACAAACAAACCATAAGCTTTGTTCACAGAACTATCCCCACAAGAGCAGTTGACCGTGACATTCAAAACCGCTGAATCCGGAATATTATTCGGTGGAAAAGTATTAAACTTCTGCAACGAAGCTGTATCAGTCAAATTAGAATACGTTGTCTTGGAAACCGTATCATAGGTGTCACCGGATTGAACAGCGTAACTAAACACATGAGCTAAAAAGTCGTGGTTTATGCAATCACAAGTAAAAGGGATGCTGATTCTGTTTCCAGCTATGATTGTGTTTTGGTCAGGGATTTGTGGGTTCCAGCTTAGGATAGTGGAAATTGAAGTGTTAAAATGCTGTGAAATATTGGGAAGAAGAGAACCTTGGGTGATGATGAAGGAAGCTAAAGCTAAGTCACAACCTTTCTTGCAGCTGCAATGGATCGGAAAGAATTGAGTAGAGATTATTGTTGAGATGAAAATGAGGAAGAAGAAAGGCGAAAGATTTGGGGATTTGGGGAAGAACATGATGAAGAGAGTAAGGGAAAGGAATATGGTATCATGTGTTTGATGAGTTGACTCTGAGAACTAGAAGAAGAGAATGTTTTTCTGAGAGTTAGGAGGAGGAAGAAGAAGAAGAAGAAGATAACAGGATTGGGGGGTTTTTGACTTTTTTATTCTTTTTACCGCGAAAATTGACTTGGTCTAATTCGTCGACTTTCAACTCTTTTAATTTTTTATTTTTTTAAATATTATATTTAGGGTTCTATTGATACCTTCAATTTATTAGAAGCATCTCTATTGCTTTCGATATCATAAAAAATTATTTCGGTATTCGGTGATCTTTGACATGACGTTGGTGCTCAACAAGAAACATCAGTGTGGTTGACGTTCCCTATACAAAAAGTGTTAAAATTTAGAAACGTCATTCCACAACTTTCCACTAGTGTTGGTGTTGTTGTTGATGTTCAACAAAAAACATCAGTGTGCCTGACGTTTTTTTCAACCGAAAAAATAATTAAAAAATGGGTGCCGAAAATAAAAATGGAAATGCTAATATAACTCACATATATTTAAATATGGAGATTTTTCAATTTTTTATATTTTTTTATTATGTATTATTTATGAAAGAAGACGGGTTGGGCTTTGATGAAAGGTATATTCTTTGGTGTATTATATTGTTTCTCAAAGACATTTTTACCCAAATACATAAATTGTATATAGTATAATAACGTATACAGCAAGTATAAAATCGAAAATATAACGGTTGTAATGTTTGAAAAGTGACGATGGTCGGCTCGGCCAGAGCCACGTGTCATGAATATAAGGGATGCGTCTAAGTTAAAGTAGGAAGCGAAGGGCGTCCCGACCAGAGGCCGGGAGCCCGACCAACATCCACTACAAAGTACAAAGGCGAGCTGCCTCGCCCCTCCTGGCCACCGCAGGACGGTTTGGTCGGTAATGTACACGCAGAGCATGACCATAGGAACTCGGCTAGTATGCCCGAGCGCTCAGTCAGTTACATGCACGTTTCCATAAATTAAGGATGAACGTGGGAAAAAAACCTAGCATTATTATGGCCCTGGTTCAACATTAAAGATAAGGGAGATATTATCTCTTAAGAATAAGGGATTCATATCAATCCCATTTAATGATGATGTAACCGAATCTTTGAAGGATACGGCAAGATTAGGGTCACGACTCCCTATATAAACCTCATACAAGAACTACGGCCAGCTTGATTCCAATAAAACGCATTGGATACGTAGGCAGCTTGGGAATAATCCAAGCTCAGTCATAATATCCTAAACACTACCCCTTTTTTGGTGTTTACCGGTGATCAGAGGAACTACCCCTAGATCCATTAACCCGAAAGTACTTGTTGGTGAAATCCGACTTCGTCATTGGCGCTAGAAGGAGGGCCTTCTACTGATGGTTTCAACATAAACTGTCACCACAGTCATCATGCCGCCAAAAAACACGGGGGAAAAGACACAGGTTGCAACCACCCAGGGTGGTGGATCAAACTTGGCAGGAAAGGAGGCCGGAGGACAAAACGCAGGAGGGGAAAAAGACGCCACGGTAGCACAACCGTCACAGGTAGAACCTCTTCCGGATCCGGCACAACAGGCTTTAGTGGAAGCCCTGTCAGGTCTTAATACAATGGCCTTCTGATCGCATGTAAGTCACTAACGTCGATATTACTAGCAAGAATACTAGGTACATCGTAGTATAGTAAATGCGAGTCAAGGTCGATCCCACAGAGACAATGCAACTTATACATATAAACAATTCTAACCTAACTAAGAAGCAGCATATAGGCGGTCATTGACCAACAATAACATAAAAAGAAAACAAACATGGTATACTCCTCCCTCTTACACCGATCTACTAACTTGGATTAGTTAATCATTATGTCTACTTCCCCACATAATTTCCTTAGATTAATCGTGAGCTTTTAATGATTATTATCATATTTATCAGCTACTGGTGCAATTCCTACTCTTATCTACTCCGACAATGACATTAAACAATCTATACGCAAGCTACCCTCCTTAATTGGTCCGTAATATCCCATACGTATAAAGAACTAGAACTGCCGATATTGAGCGTTACCTCATACCACTAACCCGCCTAGACAGCTATCGACACTGACCGGCACATTCCAATGGTCCATCAAGACTATGTCCTAATTAACACTTCACTTGCGGTCCTTCATGTTAATTTACGAATTACTAATACTAGATTGGCCAGACCTATTACTTGTTTTAATTATTTCTGCCGATCAACGTAGCTGTAGTGAATCCCAGTTTAGGTTTTCTAAAATATGCCTCGGTAAACAGGTATAGACCGCCGGTTTACCGGGGGTGACTTTTCCTAATTTCTGGATCTACATTGCTCAATACGAGTAAAATAAGTAAATTATGGGGTTGTTAAACATGCAGATTAACTAAAACACATAAATACGAACAGATCTACCATATTGAAGACAATAAAGGAACGTTCAAAGCTTCATACTTTCAACAATGGAGATCTAGCTCGATCTACTCAAGCTAGAGATGATGGAAGAAGGGAGGAAACCAAAAACAACTCTCCAAAGCTCAAGAAAACTTTATTTCATCAAAATATATAATTGTATTTGTAATACTAATGAAAAGTTATTCAAGATGTATTCAATAATCTGTAAACGCGGCCTTATATAAATACAATGACCGACTTAAGACTCTCTAAAACCCTAACCGACTTAGACAATGTGGCAGAATAAATTTCGTGTTGAATAAGTCACTGGTTTACCGGGCCTAACCCTCGGGTTACCGGGCCTAACCCTCGGGTTACCGGGCCTTCTATTCTTATTTTTCTTCAGCAGGCTTCCTCTGGGACTTCAATTACTCAGCCCAATGCATTCCTTTTGGTCCAGATCCGTTCTCCAATGCTCCAGATTCTGTACATCCTATAAAATACACAAAACGAGACAAAACAGTACCAAAAGATCGGGAAAATAGCATAGATGCAGAATTATGATCCTGGAAACACTCACATAGAATCTAACATATATTCTAAGCAATAACGAGCCTATCTATCATCTCTTGAGCAGAATTCGGGGTGAATATAGGTATAATTATTGGTACCATTTAGAATGTCATCACCTTCAAAGCTATTGTGGGCAATGCGTTCAAAGTACGAGGGGAGGAGAATACAGATGAAGTTCTCCAAGAAACCCCACAGGTGGAGGATCACGATAAAGCTCTTGATCTATTATGAGAGGAACACGCCGAAACTCTATCTTCCAATTCTAATCTTGGGAGAAGAGAGGTCAGAGACCAAGCCCGAGAGGCGGCTAGGGTCGAGCAGGATGCCATATTGGGTAAGACTACTTTCTCCTTTGAATCTCCCTTTACAAAGCAGGTGGAAAGTTACCCCAGGCCTCCCGGGTTTAAGATGCCCAAGATGGACCCTTATGACGGGTCAAAGGACCCAAATGACCATATGCATCAATACTTGACGCATATGACCTTGTTTAATGCTGTCAACCAAATGAAGTGTAAGGCTTTTCCAGCTTTACTCACTGATCGGGCTCGGGATTGGTTCATGAAACTACCTTCAAAGTCCATAAATGATTTTGTCACCCTGGCAAGAAAGTTCATGAACACCTTTATTACTGCCCGACCATTCGAGAGGAATGCCACGCGCACTTGCTCACTCAGAAACAAAAGACAGACGAAAGTGTTTTACAATACTTAAAGAGATTCAATGAGGAGTCGCGTCAAGTCCAGGGGGCTGACGAGCACTTAATAGTCACCTCATTCATAGCCGGATTGCGCGAGGGTCGGTTGTATGCTAAATTGAACATCAAGCCCCCATTTACCATGGAGGATTGCGTAGAAACAGTTTTTAAGCATTGTCAAGGGGAGGAAGCCAATAGGCTAAAGAGAGATCAAGAAAGAGGAGACCCCAAGAGGGGACGGTCGGAACGGCAACCCGACAGAGGTCGGAAACAAGTTTGGGATAGGATGACCACACCAGTTCCTGATAGGCTCGGCAAGAAAGGCGCTCTGCAGGACAGAGACCTGATACCGTTAAACAGACCACGTGAGCAGGTGCTCGCCTTGATGGAAAGAAAAGGAATAGCGTGAATCCCCCCACCACTGAAGGGACCAATAGAGAAAAGAGACCAAACAAAGTTTTATAAGTATCATAAGGATGTAGGGCACGACTCAGAGAACTGTCGAGAACTCATCAGAGACATAGATGTTGAAGCCTTGGAAGGAAAGATAGATGAGGCAATAGACCGTTCATGGAATCCTAACCCGAGAGGTAGGAGAGAGTACAAGAGGCGTAATTACTATCAGGGAAACGATGGTCGAGCTGATCCAAAATGGAGGAGAGATCCTTCCCCTGATCCCGATGGGCAGATGGAAAATAGACCCATCAACACAATCTTGGGGGGTCCGGCAGGTTCCAGACCACCCAGAGAAAGCAGCGGTAGCAAAACCCAACAGCCTGAGACAGGCAACAGGCAGAAATTGTCCGGAGAAGTGGTATATGGACCCAGAGACTCTCTCCCTCTAGTCCCAAACAATGAGGGACTCGTAATTGAGTTGGTGATTAATAATCACGTAGTGAGGAGAGTTTGTGTAGACACGGGAAGCGCGGTCAATGTTTTGTACCTATCGGTCAGATCCCGTTTGGGGCAATTTGGGCAACCCCAAGTTATAGTAACGAAGAGTGGCTACGATGGCCGGACAGAGAGGTAACCTCATACCACAATCAAACTGTTCTTTATAAACCGCACAGCAACCGGTAGGAGGCTCAGAGGCATACCGGTCGACGACCCGAGCGTCGGTTCTAGATTGGGGACTGATAGGAATTTGGGGGGCAAATCTAGTGGCATCTATACTATACTGGTTGCAGAGATAGTCAATGGTGTGTTGAGGGGTGATAGATTCAATGCCAAAGCTACCCATAATAGATTTAGTGGCAGAAACCGCTTTAAGATGCCTCACAATGGCAGAATCCTTAGTAACTGGGGGCACTGTGTGCCTGGGAACAAGTCCAACTAAAGAGTAAGGGAGAGGAAGAGTGTCCGGAGGAACCACCGGAAAAGATGAAGTGCAGGGGGCTGAAGGAGAAATCACCTCCCTAGTTTCAAAATCAAAAGAGGAATCTAAGTTTAACTATTTGACTACAGACTCGTCGGAAGGGGTAGAGTATCTCACCCTCATAAATGAAGAAATCAATGAAAAATAAAACGAATTGCGGAAGAAACTTACTTGCAAATAACGGGGAGAAGAAGAGAGACGTTAGCTTGCACTCCGGACTCGGATATAAAACGGCAATGATAAATGAGGAAATGACGTTTGAAGGGATGGGTTATAACCCCAATCGACGCCTCGGTTAATGACCTACTTTATGTCATAAGATATTGATGCCTCGTTTCTCATGCTAATTATTACGACACAGCAACGACTTTGACACACGCGCTCTGATCGGCTCCGTCAGATGAACTCGATCGTCCCAACTCGAGCATAGTCAGTGACATATCGCCCAAGCCCATAGGTCCAGGGCGACCTGGGGGGCTTATGACGATGGTCGGCTCGGCCTGAGCCACGTGTCATGAATATAAGGGATGCGTCTAAGCTAAAGTAGGAAGTGAAGGGCGTCCCGACCAGCATCCACAACAAAGTACAAAGGCGAGCTGCCTCTGTTGGAATAGTGTCCTAAACCCAATCGGGTTAGACTAGATCCGACCGGGTCGGATCATTTCTACTATTTCTTTATGTTTGTACATATATAAAATGACTTTGATGTTGTCATATATATGTTCTTTTAAAGAACCAATTATGAATTGTTATATGATGACGTCCTTAGTATTAAACTGTGGTAGAGAAACCATGATAGGCGATTATGGTTGATGAGATCTCTAATCACTTTAATAAGTTTGATACTTAAATGTCTCTAGGCTGATGTACTATTAAACATGGCATTGATAGTATATAAACAGGCTAGCACGTATTAGATGTCACCTGTCTTTAAGGGCAAGGATAGATCTCGTATATCGAAGTGTAGAGACACTTGGACTGTACGTGTACGTGTATTAGAGAATGCGTACGTTAGACTGACCCACTTACATTAAGTGTCGCACTATGTGGCAGTTGTGTAATTATTCTTTAGACCGGAGTCTTCATGGCATCACGGTGTGGATTGTCATGCTTTGACACTATTGAGGTTTCCCCTAGCCACGGGGCGATCATGCGGTAGTGATTGGATGTGATACTGAAGCATGCGGAATATATATGTTTGGTCGTCTGGGAATCGCGTGCCCTATCAGTAGGGGTGAACATCCGAAAGGGCCTTCTTATAAGGAATGTCTTACTCTCGTGAATCTTTGCAAAGTGGAAGTAAATGATTTACTTCGAGAGAGAGCATGATATCCAGATTATAAGATACGGTCGTTAATGTATTGACACTCGAGATACGATCGTATGGATATTATTACAGCGATAGGATTGTAAGTTACACGGTAACTGTTTCACATGAAAGGTAGTAGTCATTGCATTTGAATCTTCCGATGATTGGGGGTCACGGTGTGTTGCTAGACGCTATCCCGTGATCGTTAGGCTTGAAGGGCATTTTCGTAATTTGCACTTTGTGTCTACGGCCAACATAATCGGAAGCCTATCGGGTCACACACATATGAACATCTAGCCGGATTAAAATATGGTTATAGTTCATAACCAAATAAGGAAAGAATTTGTCTCATACTATAAAGGTTATAGTGGTAAATTAATATGGTGGTATTTATTTATTAAAAATAAATATAATACAAGATATTAATTATGTTGATTAATTAAATATGTATATAGATACATATAAGTCGAAAATATATATGTATATTGATACACATGTATTTTACAAATTAATTAATCATAGCATTATATTAATTAAAGAAAATCTCAATTCCCAATTTTGTGGGGAGAAGAGGCGCAGTTTTTGTATGTATATGATACATTTGAATTGTGTAATTTAATTAATAAGATTATCATAATATTAATATTAGATATTAATGACTATAGATTTGCACACATGTATAAATTAATTTTTGGTAATTAGATATTGACAATATCTTGAAAATATTTAATATATGATATTAAATTAAATGAGATAAATCAATCAATTATATTTTCCTTATTTTACTAGTAAAAGGTTTTCTTCCTCTCCACTCTAGTTGGGGCGCCCATCTCACTATAAATAAGATGTGGGTGTCAAGCTCTTCGTACATTACAACTCCAAGAGCTAATAGTTCTTGTGAAAAATAGAGAGCTCCCTAAAGAGAGTTTTGGGAGAGAGAAAAGACCGGTCTAGCAGTCGGATTTTTCTAGTAGCAATCCAGTGGTGGATTCCGGCGGGTTGTTCGTGTGGACTAACGGTAGAGGCCGAACACTTAGGATAGTGCCCAGGCCTATTAACCAAAATATTGGTCTTTCCAAATTTTGTTTGGAATAGGCCTAAGCCCTTTTCAAAATATTTGATTTTGGAAAAGGCCTAGGCCTAGGCCTTGGCCCTTTTCAAAATTTTGATTTCGGAAAGGGCCAAGAGAGATGCCTTTTGGTTTAGGAAATCAAAGACGTCCCTTTTGATTAGGAATCAAAAGGAAAGAAACAAAAGAGACTTAATTTTAATTTTGATTTATTTTAGAATAGTTCTAATTAATTAAAATTGAAATTAAAATCGTTTAAAATTAACCGTTAATTTTATTTCGATTAAAATCATTTAACTAATTAAATGTTAATTAGTTAATTGATTGGATAAAATTATTTAATAGATTAAATGTTAATTGATTAATTAAGACGCAAGTAGTTAAATTTTAATTTTATCTTTTTCATAAGATGTTATTGTATGGATTAGATATAGTAGATATAATATGATTGTATGGACCCCAATTGATCATGACTCGACCGATAGGATAGATGCGATTGATTTAATTTTTCTGTTGGTTTAAAAATTAAACTAGGCCGTTATGAAGAACGTGACCTAGTCTATTTTCTGCATTATCCTATTCCCGTTAGCTCCCCCCGTGTGCGGCGGGTGTATTTATTTTATTAGATAGAATTAAATGTAACAAGAATGGAGCAGAAGATGAAGACCAAAGAAAAAAGATTAAAGATCCCATTGGAGATGGCGCATTAAAGATCCTATTGGCGGTTGCAGCTACCTTTAGATTGTGACCCGCGGTTTCTTGAGTTTGTATTTGAAACCGCACCTAGGAAAAATTCATGATCATACCGGTTACTTTACGCATTTATTTATTTTGTGCTAGTATTTATTTTATATGATACGATAGATGCATGACTAGGCACGATCTAGATAAATGTGTAGGATATATGTCTATAGAGATAGATATATTATTGATGAGACTATAATTAAAATTAATTAAGTGAATTAATTTACATACATACTTCCACCTCAAAAGAATCAAGTTGAAATTGCCTCCCCGTATTATAATGACGGTGAAAAACCCTTGTTCGGATCCAACTCATCGGCCAAAGTAGGGGGTTGACCTACCTCGGGTATATCGTTATTATCGAGATATGATCGTATGAGATCTCACGAATATTAGGGTTATGACTTGACTAGGAATTCTCTCGGCCACCAGCCAAAGCGGGGTCGTTTGGATTTTAGAGGCAAGGGTTTGACTACTTCATAAGATGAAAATTGTCAAAGAGTTGACTAGTCAAACAACAAAAATCGTATAAGATACGATTGACAAAGAGTTGTCTACCTATTAGACTATTTTCGGCCCACCAGCCAAAGCGGGGGTCGCGGTAGTTTAGTGGGATCTTGTCCACTAAGGAAATTAATAATTCTTGAAAGTCAATTGGAAGTAGTTGACTAGTGGGAGCAAAATCATAAACCAAAAGACCATTTTTGATTTTGCATGTATAAACAACAACACTCTTTTATTTTCATTTTTATGTTGTAGTTTTAGCAAACTTTATATTTATGTTTTATTCTCGATTAGTAAAACCAAATTATGACTGTTACCTTTTGAGAAACGTTATCAAGTATGGTTAAGTAATTTTAATCCTTTTAAAATAAGCAATGACACGAGCGATCCCGGTATATTAGTTAGATACAAGGAGACTACATATTTGATGGAGTACTCCAAGACTTTAATTATTAATGAAAGCGGAAGCTCATGATATGATTAAATCATTTGAAATAAGTTTCAACGAATTAATCATATATTGGATACGATCCAAGATGATCATTCTGTCATACGATGACAATTAATTCAAACGTTGGATAAGAATGACCACATCTAATTTTGGAAAGGTTGTTTTCAAACGTTGTAAGATTTAAGTATCGACTTAATTCTATCATTTCTTAAAGGTTAATTAAATAGTCAATGTTTTGATTACGATTCAAAAGGTTAAAAAAACTATTTAATAAACTTTAGATTTTCTTTATGAAAGGAAATTAAAGACATAGCTCTTGTGATCTTTCTTAAGTCTTATGAAGACTACACTAAGAAATATTTACAAGTACTTAAGGGATTAAAAAGGAAAGTTAGGGCATGTGCTTCAATAGAGAACTTATTGAAGTTTCTATTCTAGGCAAGTGAGTTGAGATAAATCTATCTAAGTTCAAGTCAACTCTTAGATATATGATATCTTATGAGTGTGATTAAATTAGAAAGATTAAATACATATATGGAAGGTGAAGCAAACGTTGTAACACTTACCACGTTCTGGATCTAGTAAACTGATAAGGGAACAAAATAAATGTTATTATGTTCCGGTTCTTATGAAGAACATACTTTCAGCTATTCATTAGGATTTAGTAGATATATTCAATTGTAAAAAATAAATGTTATTCCGATAAAGTTGGAAGGTCACTGAATCTAACATACTAGATTGATGTCACTATATAGTTGATATATGTGATGAGATCTCAACTAAATATTTGTATGGCTGTTATCCTTGATATTTATAGTTGTTCTAGATGTCGACTCTCT
This sequence comes from Gentiana straminea, assembly GCA_036785695.1. Taxonomy (NCBI): domain Eukaryota; kingdom Viridiplantae; phylum Streptophyta; class Magnoliopsida; order Gentianales; family Gentianaceae; genus Gentiana; species Gentiana straminea. Next base: position 9,187,152 of record JAVUPR010000266.1, on the reverse strand, counting down.
GGAAGAGAAATGTATAATCAAATGTCATTTAGATGATGTCTGAACCATGTGATTATGAATAATGCGGGTGATACGTATCTTATCTAAAGATGACTAAAATACCCTTTTATGAAAAGGTTATAAATTCTAGAAAAATTGTCTAAAGCCTAAACATACCGATGTTTGTTGGCTTATGACAATTAATGCCACGAATAATTGTTTGTTAATCTCTACGACTATTTTTAGAAATAGTCAGTGAAGTGTATAATTCGGAAAGCCCGAAAAGTTTGAGCTAGTACGAATATGAGATTGATGAGCTGCTTAGGAATTAATCTTCAATTGGATTGAAGTAATTAATACATGAAGGGTGTTACAGAAGTCGTCTAAAAAGGATTAAGATTCTCCCTTGAAGGATACATTTTTGGGATACACAATTGGATTGTGTTCCTGAAATGGAAACAACACTTTATATCATAAAAGTGTGAAGCATGGTGACGCAAGCCATGCGAAGTATCCCTTACCCGTTTCGGGATAGTGCCCTTATACTTAACCGAGTTCCAAAGAATAAAGGTTGAATAAATTCCATATCAGATATGGAAGAGGATAATGTCGAATCTATCTTAACCGATGATTTGAGGTTGTCATAGGCAAAGTCAGAAAGGCTTGGAACCTAGTACGACATATGAAACTTTGTGGAATATCTCAGTAAGCATGCTAGATATTATTTACTGGTCCGTGGAGCAAAATGTTTGTCTCCGAACATGCTGTCTTCTGGAGGAAGTGTTTCTTCCAAAAGAAATAGTGGGAGTAAATAAGATCTCAAAGGAGTTTGAGAACCACAAAGATATATTCAACCATTGGAACGTGAGCAGACGCCACATAGTGATGAGGTGTAGAACACTGCTCAGTGCACACAAAAGTTCTGTAAGTCTGTGGATAACCTCAAGCCTGAAAAGGCTGCTGGTATGTTCATCTTGAAGAATGAATATCTCATGACTTATAAAGGAATGTTTGAAAGGCAAGATTGAGAGATATGGCCAGGAGCCATAATATCTGAATTAGATTCCATCAGTGACAACGAGGTTGTGAACCTGGTCTGTCTTGCCTAGAGGGAATATCCCTAAAAGGCTAACATGGATGGCAATATGATCACCATAAGGCTATAGTGACGGCTGAAGGGTACGGGGTGTAAACCTTGTAATTATCTTTATGCTGGCAGCTGAGCCAGTTCTATTCAGATGATGCTTGTTATAACTTCGTATCATGGCTATATGATAGTGTTGAAGACGTTGGGCAAACATCCCGATTTTCATAGACAATAACATGATATGTGAGCCCATGAGATCCATTTATGGACTCAAACAAGTTTCTCTAGACGATTTCTTTGTTTGATAATCGAAGGAGTTTGATTTAGTCAAAAGAAGGATATGTCCAATGTGCAAGATGGATAGTGGGAGTGTGTTACGATTTTCGAGTAAGGTATTGGATATCTCTCTCGAGAATTATCACCCCATGTCACAGTCAAGTAATGTTTGGTAGTTCAAGGTCTTTACGAATGCACTTGGATTAGCAGTTCTTATTTTTGAAACAAGAATCTATAGTGAAAGATTTAACTGCTGTTAGATTATAGTTTACCTATATAGATGTGATGCTAAAAGAGTTTAGCATAGATTTCGAAAGGAGATACTGCTAGCCGGTATTCTCAAGATCTATCTATGTTAGGACGTTGGTCCTAAAGATGAGGTGAAAGATGATGCTTATGAAAGGTTTCCTTCGCGACTGCGATATGAACCATCATAAAGGTAATGCCAGATGTTCATAGTCCGTGAAGAGTTATGAGTAAGTATGAAAGTGATTCTAGTAGATGTCGAGAATATCCTTAAACAAGTTAAGGAAGAGTTCCTAGTGTTAGGTGTAGTGCCCGAAAGACAATTATCTAATTGTTTTAGGACATACAGTAGAAACTCTATAAATTAATAATGTCGGGACCGGAGAAATTTATTAATTTAGAGAGTTATTAATTTATCGATAAATTAATAATTATTAATTTAAAGAGTTTTTAACCGATTCAACGTATAATTCATATTTCCGTATAAACTAAGTAATTATACATACCAAACAAAAAGCCAAATTAGTCTATGCCTCTTAGAATTACGTTGTAGCGAACCTTGGGACTCCAAGCTTAGCACTATTAACGACTTTTGAAGTACTAAATGACTTTTGAAGTACTAAATGTAAACAAAAGGAACAAATGTGTTCAATGTATTCTTAAGCAAGTTTGGCATATATGAATTACATGAATGTGTTAGAGTATTCAAACCATATCTCACAAGATGGCTTCTCATCTAAAAGGTGTTGCAAAATCAACTATGTCAGATCAAATACGTAAGGAGTTGTGTGAGTACAAGAGAGATAATCCTGCAAGCACACAAAAAGACTTGCGAGAGATGGCTTGAGGGAAAATTTCGGTTGAAAGTTAGTCAAGGAACAATATCGAACACACTTAAGCGGTCGGATGACTATCTCTCTCTTTGAAATAGAAAAGGGAAGAGCGAGAGATCAAAAGACACAAACCGGCAAAATATCCCGACATGGAGAAGGTTGTTTATGAGTGGTTTCTCCAACATCAAGAACGTGTGAATATCACAGGAGAATTAATTTTGCAGAAGGCAAGAGATACAATGAAACTCTTGTACCCTCATGATGATTCAGATTTTAACTTCTCTATAGGATGGCTTGGGAAATTCAAGCACCGACATGGCATAAAGTCATTTCGTCGTTTTGGCGAGAGTGGGTCTGTTGATGTACAAGACATGGAGCAGAAATTGGTATTGATTCGGGAGAAAATTGATCAATTCCCTATGAAAGATGTTTTCAATATGGATGAAACTGGGTTGTTTTATAGGCTACAAGCTGATCATTCACTGGCATCAAAACAACTTGAAGGAAGAAAACAAGATAAAGAAAGGCTGACGGTAGTTATTTGTTGCAATGAAGATGGCTCTGAAAAAATCCCTCTATGGATTATTGGGAAATATGCAAAGCCTCGTTGCTTCAAGAATGTCAACATGAATAGCTTGGATTGTCGATGTCGAGCTAACAAAAGAGCATGGATGACTAGTGTGCTTTTTGATGAATATGTTCGTTCATTTGACCAAATGATGCATGGTAGAAGAGTTCTACTTGTGGTGGATAATTGTCCAGCACATCCAAGAAATATTGAAGGGCTAAGAAACGTTGAATTGTTCTTCTTGCCACCCAACATGACATCAAAGATTCAACCTTGCGATGCTGGGATAATAAGAGCTTTCAAGATGCATTACCGTAGAAGGTTTTACCGCAAAATATTGGAAGGTTATGAGGTGGGACAATCTGATCTAGGGAAGATAAATGTCCTTGATGCTATCAATTTGGCAATCCCAGCTTGGACGATAGATGTTCGAAAAGAAACAATAGCGAATTGTTTCCGACACTGTAAAATTCGTTCAGCTAGTGACGTTGCAAGAAATTTGGATGAATCCACTTTTGATGAAGAAACTCAAGACCTCGAGACTATGATCAATCGATGTGGCTATCGTAATAAGATGGATATCGACAATCTAATGAACTACCCGAGGTGAAAATGAAGCATGTTCGGAGGTTCGAGTTTAGAAGATATTGTGGGTACTATCATTGAGAACAATGCGGAGGATGACGGCGAAGATGATACGGTGTCTTTGGAGCTGTTACGCGAAAGGAAGCACTTATGGCGTCGAACACTCTTCACAACTTTATGATACAATACAAAAATACAACACCCGAGCTATTGGATGCAATAAGAAAAGTTAGAGATGAGCTCCAAATAGACTTGAACTTTAAAGGAAAACGGACAACTATTGAATCATATTTCAATAGAGTGTAATATATTTTTTTCGCTTTTATGAATTATTAATTTATGATTTTCTTGGGACCGAAAATTATAAAGGGATCTCCCGAAAAATTATTATCTTATTATTTTATCGATTTTTTCAATTTTTTACATTGGCCCAAGTCGGGACCGGACAAATTTATTATTTTAGAGAGTTTATTAATTTACCGAGTATTAATTTAAAGAGTTTCTACTGTAATTAATAATTCATCTTATTATATACATGTATGCTTATAATTAAGACACTATTGAAAACCCTAAGTACCTCGTTTATGTAATCACATAACTCAGTGTATGGCTATACACAAGAGGATTGAGTTAGTGAGATGTACTTAAAATTAACTTAGTCCGTAGCGTTGATTAATCTGAGTACGGGTCTCATGATTAATATGCTAATAATGCGCCCAGAACACTTTACGGTGTGACAGTCTTATCCGGACTGTCGGTAATAGGGTACCTAGTGGGGCATTTATATATGATGATAATCATATAGGGCTGGGCCGATTTGATTTGAGTTCTCGATATAATTCCGTGATCAAGAAGTCTTATCGAATCACAAGATGATCATATATGGATTAATCTCAATCCTGAGGTGATCACAGACAACTGCTTAGACTAGGGTAGAGTTTGATGTGTTAGTAAGGATCACTTCATAGTATGTGGTCCAACACTTCTCGTTGGCTCTATTTTAGGATGGATGAGTAGTCTGTGCTATTACAAATATGGAATCCATTCATTCCTTCGGGAAGTAGACATACAGTTCCCTTATTTGTTAATCCTAGAAACTGATCGATCCCGGGAGTTCATATTATATTAGTTATGAACTAATTTATCACTAGGGGTTAATGGTAAATAAGGATAAGAGGTTTCGAGAAGGGTTTACGGAGATATCCCGAATCGAAACGAACAGTCTATGGAGGATTTATCCGTATGTAATGATTATATCAGTGGACACCTTATCAACTCATGGTTGAGTGTAAGTTATCTATATTCGGCAGAGTTCAGTTTCGGGTTTATGGTGGTGTAATCCCGGAATTAATAGATTGAATATTATTGTTCGGTCTGACGGATAATATTATTTAATTTATTGTAGTTACTGAATATGGGTCCATGGTCCCCGACGTGGCTCCTAACATAGCATATGTTTTCTAGTCGTTTCACCTCAATTAATGTTAAATAGTTGGATTGGACTATTTAATTGATATGTGGATTAATTGTTTAGTTGGACTAAAAAATTAAATACATAGAAAAAGAAATTTTTCGTGGACTCGGCCCAATGTGATGGAAAAATTGCGTGTGGCCCTTATTTCTAGGGTTTTAGGCGCATTTTTGTAAGTATTAAATAATTAGAAAGAAATTAGTTTTCTTGGATAATTATTTGATATATGATTTAATTATTTATTTGTTAAATGATAAATCATGAAATATTGGATAATATATTTATTTATCCTAATTTGTTTGGGATATATTATATATTTATCTTTTATTTGAAATAAGGATTATTATAATAATTATCTCTTAATTATTAAATCATTGGAGGATTACTCTCATATATAAAGAGATTTCTCCCAAGCCTTAAACAATATCACAAATTTCGAGTTATTGGGTAGTATTATGGCTTAGATGTTTCGGCCAAATACTATGGGTTCGAGTTTTAGAAAACTTCGGGTTGAAGAGATGGATTGGGGTTGGTACTGTTTACCCGTAGATCTATTTTGTAGCTCTTTTGATTAGTATCAATCGAGCATAGGATTTGTATATTTTTTTTATTCAATTGAAAATATTATACAAGATAGAATCTTTGTAATTTTTATGATATTCCGGGCTCGAAATATGAAGATCTTGAAGAAAAGATGAAGATCAAGGCGAAACCCAAGATATGAACGAGGAGAAACGGCCAAGAACCCTAATTTTAAGGCTGTCCAGCACCTTTAGCAGCGCTAAAAACGTCACAACAGCTTCTGTTTTTTTAAATAGACGGCAGCAGCACCTGTAGCGGCGCTTACTGCCGCCGCAAAAGATCTGGTTTTTTTTTTAAAACCCTAGCTTGCGGCTAGGGTAAACATGCGGCTGTTTAGTTTTTTTTATAATCTGGTTTTTTTTTTTTTTTTTTTTTTTGGCCGACTTAGGCAGCGTATAAAATAAAATTAAAAAAATACTGGATTTTTTTTTATAAATCAGCCGCATAAGAAATAAGAAAAAAGGGGGGGGGGGGGGTTTAATTAGAAATAAATTGGATTTATTTTATTTAAAAGTCTTTCTCCTCTCGGGTGTTCGTGGTTCGTGATCCGACGGTTCGAGTTCAAGATTCCAAGTTCAAGACTTGAAGACATAGATTAAATTTTTACTTTTCCTTAGAAAATAGGTTAGTCGGGGGTACCAACGGTCCATCTCGGTGTTTAATTTTTTCCGCATCTTTATTTGTGTATGATCGAAATTATGTGATAGAAACTGGAAATTTGCCATGACATGCATCATATCATGAATCCACTCCAATGCATATACATGTAGCTAGTTTATTTCGAATAAATTAGGCATTTATAACTCGCATAATTAGTTAAAAGCGTTTTTAATTAATATGTGGTAGTTAATTAAAATAAGTAACTAATTACAAAAACCGAGGAACCGGGTTTTGTCAATCGTTACGATTTTAGTGATGGATTCTCGGTGAATCCCACTTAGATAAATCGTTGAGTTTTCAGTGAACCCACCTTAAACGGAAACGAGATTGCGCTTCGGTTGATAATTTAGAAATTGGAAAATCATAGTACAAGGGTTCGGAAATGGTCTAACCATGGTTGGGCGAGTTCAACCGAGCTTCGGCTCAATTGACTCCCCACCACGTGTGATGTACGTTACAGTGGTTCGACAGGACTTAGCATAGCCGATAAGCCTTCGGGCTAAACGGGGCTTCTCTTGCCGGATCAGCCTGAACTATCACATATGTTCCAACGAATAAGACGGCGTAGGCTTGCCTACATAACCGACCCTGTTCGGAGTACTTTGATTTATTGTTTTTTATTATGAAGACCGAAACTGTAATTAGTAAACCCACCATTTTTTCAATTATTGAGTGGGAGCGGGGAAGGCGACAGCCAACCCCACAGCCTCTACTATAGATGCAAGCACGTGAGAGAAGGGTGACGCCTCGAGCCGCTTTGATTTCGGCCCCCTACGGATGGTGTTCACCCCTATCAAAATTCAAGGCTTGGTCTCCGAAAGGATAGGATTTCGGGTACTCGTCGGGTCACTGACCGACCCTACGGCGGCATACTCGGGGCGTATTTTGAGATCTGATATAGTAGGTCACACTCTTTATGAATATTTTCGAAATATCTAGGCTAGAAAAAGGAAGGTAATCAATGATTAAAGTCCGGGATGTCTGATTCCCGTGAGATGTTCGATTCTCGAAGCTTAATCATTGAGAGAGATTGTCTTAGTTTAACCGTCACCTCTTTAACCTACCCTACGGCGGCATTGAGGTACGAGGTTAAATCCTTGGAATGGTAGGATAAACCTTTTATAGTTTATAATTCCTAATATAAAAATCTAGTAGTGAAATTTACTTTTGAATTTAACTTTCTGTCATAATTTTACTACTTTAATTTCTAGGCTACTAAACTGTTAGTACATTAAAAATAGGGAAAGTAACAAGTACGTTGCAATTATCAAAAGAATGCAGTTAATTTTTCGGAAGAGATTTTTCTCTTGAGCCTTTAAAAACTTAAGTGACATAGTATAGGTATGTCACGGATGTCACTCGTGTTGAACGAGAGACGACCATACTTAGTTTACAAAAGATGATATAGGACTATCAGATAAATTCATTTAGTGAATTTTAAAAGGTGTATTTACACGGCAAAAATTTCTAATTGAAAATTTGGAAAATCATATACATAAGGCGTTGCTAGTTAGACGGTATTTGGAACCGATAAACTAGTGGGAGCCTTAGTCTTATGATTTGTTGTTTTTCTGAATCATTAGAAATGTGTAATAGACTGCACATGAGTTTCTCTTTTCATTGAAAAATCATGAACAAAGCATTGCTAGTTAGACAGTATTTGAAACTGATAAACTAGTGGGATCTTAGTTCTGGGGGATTTTCTTATCTTTGAAAAATCATAAATACAAAGTGTTGCTAGTTAGACGGTATTTGGAACCGGTAAACTAGTGGGAGCTTTGGTCTTATGATTTGTCGACTAGAAAAATCGATAGTCCAAGCAAGAAACACTGAACATCCCACAGTTCAAGAGTAGTGTCTACTCAAACGAACTGCTAGTTAAGACTGTTTCCATCTAAGGAAAGTCGAGAATGGGAAATAATGTTTATACGTGTTAGTCATCTAAACTAAGTAGTTTTAAGGCTAAACTGGAAAATTAATAAATTGGAAATTAGAGGATGAGGAAAGTGATTTCGGATCACTGACCAATGCATCCTTAGCAATTTTCTCGAAAGCTAAAGTTCTTTGGAAAAACTAGGTAGCTTTGCATTAAACGATAAATAAAATAGACAACGGGCAGTTATCTCAGATAGACTAGTGAGAGTGATATAAGGAAATGAATCTCGGATTCAATTCTTGAGCATCATAGAAAATTAATTTTCTGTTTTCGGATTCGTTGGAACGAACGTATTCATTTTCAATAGGATAATTTGTTTGTCTTATTGACGATGAATATAAAATTCGTAGCACAATCCAAGACTCAGACTTTTTTTTGATAAAGTCAGAACCACTAAGCATTGCTGAAAAGGTATTAGTAACACATCTTAAAATATATAAACGCAAATGGTTTCCGTATTTCGATAAATGCTTCTTTCTATTCTATTAATTAGTGCATAATCCCTAAAGGCAAGATCTGAAGACTGGCTTAGGGTGATTCCAATCTCCCAGTCAAAGGAACACTGTCTCAAATGAACAATGACTAAGTTTCCTTTCAATCAGGAAAGGGTAATAAATTTAAAGAAGTAACATAGCTTGCTCATAACAATCTTCGGGGTCATATGAAAGGTACAAGCTAGTGGGAGCTTTTGAAGTAGTGACATCTTGTCTGACAACTATTCGAGACTCCGGTAAGTTTATCCAAAATATTTGGAGGAAATCTCTGATTTCATCAGAGATAGAGTATTCCATACTCAGAAATAGGTTATTGCGTAATCTTCGGGACTGATGATCGGCCTGCCTCCCAATGAAATGTTTTCACTAAGGGATACACCATAAATTTGCCTTATATAGTTATTGATGTGATACGATATGCTGCTGAACTCATTTAAGATATTGGTTGCAAAATAACGGTTTACGTTGTAATGAAAAACCGAGAAGTCTACCTAAAAGATGCCTACGCATTTGTGGATAATGAGTGAATTCGGTTCACCCCAATTCCGTAAATATAGACATTTAGCATTTAGTGCTTGAAGGTAGGACTAGAAATTTTGCATACACGTTCAGGTCGTGAAATATCTTAATGCAATTGAGTAAAGGTTGGTTCTAAAACTCGTAAAATCAGAGAATGACGGTTATACTGTCAAACTCGGTCTGATAGAGTCTATAAATAACAACCTTAGATCTTAAAGTATTTGTACTCAAGATGTTACTAACTGATTTGTTCAGTCCACATCCAACACCGGCAGTTGGTGATAACACTAATAAAAACTACTAAACTAGATCAGTATATCGATCCACCCCGAACGTAGTGGGAGTATGGTTTGTCCATTACCCATTGCTGGACCTTACGGTCTATAAGGTAGATTGATGACCTATAGTCCTTTTTGGCCTGTGTAGGATCCTGATCATAGAGGTTTGTTTAAAAGCCATAACCCTGTGAATGGAGTTTGATACTCCACTTCTGTTGAAATTCTTGTAGAACCACCTGAGTATCTCAGGGCCAGTGGGAGTAATTGGAACTACACAGAGATGAGTCGAATGAATAGGAAAGTTTAAGTTTCAACGCAAAGCTAAGTAATTTAGGGGTGATTCCCTAAAAGGTAGAGAGTTAACCAGACCGTGATCTCTCTTACCACTCAGTCTTGCTTGATTTCGTCAGAAAGCGGGAAATAGGGGTGATTCCCTAAGACTTCCTTGCCGAACAACGGAATCTGAACTCATTCAGAATAGAAGGGTTTTAGCAAAGAACACATAACGGATTTGTTACAAAGCAGAAAATAGGGGTGATTCCCTAAGACCTTTTTGCGAGACTAACGGTATCTTAATTTATTCAGAAAGAACCTTTGGTAGGATGCTTGCCAAGCTTATATCCTTTGGGGATTAAAGCAAACCTCTAGGTCATTTCAAAGTCATATATTTTAATATGTGGATTTGACCAGAATGTTGATAAGTCTTTCGTAGACTGGGCATCAATATTAGTAAAGTAGTATGTAGATTAGTGTTTGTGAATGGTAACATTGAAACAGTTGGAAACAACATGAGTGTGTTATCTGAAGTCAGGGTCTGACATGCCATCGGGATTCATTCTAAAGGATTTGATTCACTCAAATTCTCGAGAATCGATCGTTGGCAATCTCATCCATTCACATGGTTAAGATATTCTTGCATTTATGCAGCATTCAACGAAGTAGTCTACCCTACCTCTCAGGAATGGTTATCTAAACCTGCAGATGAATACTAAATGGGATGTTTAGTGAATCCTCAAGTCTCTTCGGGAGAATGAGGAATAATATGCTAGTATATTCAGGTCCAAACTAGAATATAAGTGATAACACTGATTCTGGCTTTAGGTCGAATTAAGGATGATCATTAAGTCGATCTTGTCCTCAGTGTTGACTCAAAGGCATATTAAAAGTGTACCACCGGATTAGATGGAAATGCACCGTTTCGATCCCAAAGATTGACTCAAGACGCCAACCTACCTGATCAGTGTACCGAGTCACATGGTATTTGGATTCTAAGTACGCGCCGGGTCACTGACCTACCCTTCGGCGGCACAGTCCGGCCGTGCTTGGAAGGATGAATTACTAAGATGCGTTTGGAGGGTACAGATTTGAGGGATACGTCTCACTTGTTTTGAGCAAGTGGAAGAATGTTATAGGTATATATATAAAGGGTGTGCTCTAAAACAATTAATCCACTTGCCTTTCGTGCAAGTGGGAGATTGTTAGGTGTAGTGCCCGAAAGACAATTATCTAATTGTTTTAGGACATAATTAATAATTCATCTTATTATATGCATGTATTCTTATAATTAAGACAATACTGAAAACCCTAATTACGTCGTTTATGTAATCACATAACTCAGTGTATGGCTATACACAAGAGGATTGAGTTAGTGAGATGTACTTAAAATTAACTTAGTCCATAGCGTTGATTAAACTGAGTACGGGTCTCATGATTAATATGCTAATAATGCGTCCAGAACACTTTACGGTGTGACAGTCTTATCCGGACTGTCGGCAAGAGGGTACCTAGTGGGGCATTTATATATGATGATAATCATATAGGGCTGGACCGATTTGATTTGAGTTCTCGATATAATTTCGTGATCGAGAAGTCTTATCGAATCACAAGATGATCATATATGGATTAATCTCAATCCTGAGGTGATCACAGACAACTGCTTAGACTAGGGTAGAGTTTGATGTGTTAGTAAGGATCACTTCGTAGTATGTGGTCCAACACTTCTCGTTGGCTCTATTTTAGGATGAGTGAGTAGTCTGTGCTATCACATATATGGAATCCATTCCTTCCATCGGGAAGTAGACAGACAGTTCCCTTATTTGTTAATCCTAGAAACTGATCGATCCCGGGAGTTCATATTATATTAGTTATGAACTAATTGATCACTAGGGGTTAATAGTAAATAAGGATAAGAGGTTTCGAGAAGGGTTTACGGAGATATCCCGAATCGAAACGAACGGTCTATGAAGGATTTATCCGTATGTAATGATTATATCAGTGGACACCTTATCAACTCATGGTTGAGTGTAAGTTATCAATATTCGGCAGAGTTCAGTTTCGGGTTTATGGTGGTGTAATGTTAAGGCCATATTTATATGATTATCAAGGGTGTATTTCATTATTATTTTCCCCACATTTGCATAATTTATATAAGAATTAAGGGTTTAAGTGCAATTATTTAGTAAGGATGATTTTAGTATGGTTATTTGCAAAATTGGTTATTTTAAGTATTGAATTGATTGATTTATTATGATTTGGACTTTATTACATTTTTGCAATGTTTATTTATCCTTTAGGAGGCTTAATTTCGAGTGCTAAAGAGGATAAATGAAACTCAAGTCGAATTATTCAAGATAGAGTTGGAATTGGCTTGAAGAAAATGGATAAAGATGAAGAGATCCGATCCTAAGCATTCCAGACGGGCGTCCACTGATCTTGGACGAGCGTCCAGAAGTGAACTGGCGTCCATGCAGCGTCCAGAATCGTATTTTACATACAGAGTCTTTAGACGTTGGCTAAACTAGCGTCCAGCTCCGTCCAGAAGTTTCTAGACGAGCGTCCGGATATTCAAACGGGCGTCCAACCCAGTTACTGTAGCAGACGACATCAAATTCCTATAAATAAAGCAGCAGCCCCAACCCTAATTGGATACTTTTTACACAACATTGAGATCGCAATTTTCATAAAAAGCTGCGGCCATGAAACCCTAATTCCATAGAGATGAATTTCTCCAATCCAACAGTCATCTCCAATATGATTGTTGGCTAGAAACCTTGCAGTGAGACGACGAAGGAAGCTCATCATCAACACAACCAAATAGAGATTTTATGCCTATGTTTAGTGAGTCAAAGATTTAGTTTTTTCATTACTTTAACGCTGGTTTGCATTGTTATGTTTTATTGGATTATGAATTTGATGAAACGATCTATTTATATTTGATGCTTGGATTAATATATGAAAATATATTGTTTAAGTTTGATTCGTTCAAAGTAATGCAATTAATTGTGTTTTAAGAGATTATGCATGATTAGTTGAGTAAGGGTTTGGAAACGATCTCGTGATTATGTTTTGATTGCTGTTTAGTTTACTTGAAAAAGATAAACGAAGCCTTAGAACTTGATTAAAGAACTTTAGTCAATTTCGCGATAGATAACTACTAAAAACTATGTCTTTAGATCACCATCTAGTTGGGGGTTGTTTGTTGATGGGTGGATTCGTTGCCTCGCTGTGTTTTCCTTTAATTGTTTGAATCGAATTGTTTAGATCAAGTTTAGTTTAAGTTCTAGTTTTATAAACCCTAATTTCCTGCTGTTTTCCTGCACTTTTCTGTTTATGTTCGTAGTTAGACGCTCGTCCAAAATATCGAACGAACGTCCATTAGATTAAGCCTTCAGACGCTCGTTCACTTTAGTGAACGCTCGTCCATCTTTATGTTTCTATTTTCTAAGTTGTTTTCATTCCTGTTTTAGTTTTAATTCTTAGGTTTAGGTTTTAGTTTAGTTTCGACTGTAGTTTAGTTAATAGTCGTGACATAATCGATAGAATAATTGTTCCTTGATCCGATAAACATTCCACTCCCTTAGGACGACCCGTTAACATCCTATACTACGATCCTTATACTTGGGGTGTTTCGGTTATAAATTGTAAAACTCGTTTTTACCGAACAAGTTTTTGGCGCCGTTGCCGGGGAGTCAGTAACGGTTGTCGGATTCTACTTAGGACAAGTTTTCTGTGTCAAAAAGGGGTCGTTAGGGTACGCAGTAGTATTTTGACCATAACTTTCGGCTCGAGTGTCCGTTTGGGACGCAGGACCCCAATTCGGAAAGCTCGTTCCGACGCCGACGACGTGGTGAACGGCCATAGGCCGTTCAATGCCGTTTTCGAGGTCAAAATCCACTGTTTTCCCCTCCATTTTGGCCCTAGAAGATTTCAACACGTTTTTTTTTTACCGTCTTAGTGTTTTTCTTGTTTTTAAACTTTTCGTAGGTAGGTTTCTTTTCCAGTTTCGGTTTCTATATATTTTCTAAAATAAAAAAAAATAAGAAAATTAAAAAAAAAATACTAAAAGCCTTCTGAACGAGCGTTCACCCATACTGAACGCCCGTCTGCCCCCATCTGTCTTCGAACGCCGGTTCGCGTTCGAACGAGCGTTCACTTCCCCGAATCCTCTCGAACTAGCGTCCACGTACACCGAACGCCGCCCGGTCCCCGAAAATTCCACTTTTCTTTTCTCTCGCTCTTCTATCTTTCTACACTTCTAAATCCTCCAATCTTCTCTAAACTCGTTCTCATCAACCCTAAGGTTGATTTCTTCTCGTTCGCTTCTCTCGTTTATGCAAACGAGAAGTAAGAAGGGACCTCTAATCTTCGATCCCGAGCACGAACGATCTAATTTTAGAAGGAGGCTTTTCCCCGATTTGGACATAATGGCGGATCAAGATCCACCAATTCCAAATCCCGATCCCCAAGCTCGCTTAAATTTACTCCTTCGGCGGATGCAAGCTCGCGGCAACAACGAGAATCAACAAGGCCGGCATAAATAAACAACTTCAACAATTTCGCCGAACCGGCTTAATCAATCGAACCAGGACCCCTACACCCCATATCTAAATCAAGACTTTCTCGAGGGGCATAGACCTATTCGTCCTTCGACATGGGAGGAGTGAACTTTGATCTAAAGAACGGAGTAGTTGCTCTAGTTCGAATAGCTCTTTCCATGGTACTTGCTCGGGAAGATCCACACGACTTCTTGTCCACATTCGTACAAATCGTGAAGCGAGTGCCATTATCCCGGTGTTGATTCGAGATAGTTAAGTTAAAGCTATTTCCTTTTGCTTTGAAAGGTGAAGCAAGTCGGTGGTTTAAATCGTTGGCACATCATTCTCTCCATACGTGGAATGATGTCAAAAGAGCCTTCGCTCTTAAGTGGGTTTCACCAGGCAAGATTATAGAGATGAAACGGGAAATAGCTACGTTTGAGCAGTTGGAGGATGAGACTGTTGGCAAAGCTTGGGAGAGATTGAATCTCTTGATGAGGAAATGACCCAATCACGGATATGACAGACATGAGTTGTTGGAACTTTTCTACAGAGGTGTCTCTCAACCTAATAGAGACTATCTTGACTCCACGGCTCATGGATCCTTCTTGGGGAGGTGATGAGGCCTGAGAGTGGCCGAGACCATCGCCAAGAACAATATGTGGTCGACTCCCAAGAAGACCAATGTTGTTAAGAAAGAAGGTACGCAAGCGGTCCCGATACAAAGCCGTTGGTTGCTCGGATGGAATTGATAAGCAAGCACGTGGCCAATCTTCGACGCGACCTTCGATCCGGGAATGCGAGTAGGAACGGAGATGACGGAAGAAATAAATCTAATGTATAATCAAAACCAACCCTTCCGAAACTTCAATCAAAGCCAGAACTACTCAGGATTTCAACGACAAAACTTCAATCAAGCCAAGTTACCACCGGCCCTTCAAATTCGAATTCTTTCAACTCAAACTATCAAAGGACGACTCCTCCTAACTCCCAAAGGCCTCAAGGTGGATGGGACCAAACTCAAAATCATACCACCTCATGTGTCCCTCAACACAAATTTGATGAGTGGTAGACATGGTGAAGACTCGTCTACTAGTGTTAAAGCTATTGAGAGACAAGTTGGTCGGATGGCGGACCGGCAAGCAAGCGAGACCTCACGGTAAACTTCCGAGTTATACCGAGAGAAACCCAAAAGGCGATGTGAATGTTTGCACCGCCATTACACCACAATGGGAGTATGGACAAGAAGAGGAGTTGAATGAAGTAACGTTGAGAAGTGGTAAGAAGGCTCAATCCGGCAAGATGTCGGGAAACGAGTAGCCCCTCCTGACGCCATAAGTTCAGGAGGGGGAAATCAGAAACCACATACCGAAGAAAGCAACGATGAGGAGCTTAGTGACAATTCTTCGGAGGACGAAAATAATTCTGATGATGAGGTGAGGAAGGAAAGTCAGAAAGCTGTACCCCTGACTAAGAAAAAGGAAGAAAAGTTCGTGAGATGGAAGGATAAGGAGGATCGATACCCGTACTTATCCAACTTTACTAGCAACTACCCGGTATTCGGCCGGTTAGGAGGTAGTTTTGCATGGTAGTATAGGTTTTATAAATTTTCTTTTGTTTTAATGATGCAAAATCTCCCCAACATGTAATCCCGGAATTAATAGATTGAATATTATTGTTCGGTCTGACGGATAATATTATTTAATTTATTGTAGCTACTGAATATGGGTCCATGGTCCCCGACGTGGCTCTTAACATATCATATGTTTTCTAGTCGTTTCACCTCAATTAATGTTAAATAGTTGGATTGGACAATTTAATTGATATGTGGATTAATTGTTTAGTTAGACTAAATAATTAAATACATGGAAAAAGAAATTTTTCGTGAACTCGGCCCAATGTGATGGAAAAATTGCGTGTGGCCCTTATTTCTAGGTTTTTAGGCGCATTTTTGTAAGTATTAAATAATTAGAAATAAATTAGTTTTCTTGGATAATTTTATGATATTTGATTTAATTATTTATTTGTTAAATGATAAATCATGAAATATTGGATAATGTATTTATTTATCCTAATTTGTTTGGGATATATTATATATTTATCTTTTATTTGAAATAAGGATTATTGTAATAATTATCTCTTAATTATTAAATTCTTGGAGGACAATGATTACTCTCCTATATAAAGAGAGTTCTCTCAAGCCTTAAACAATATCACAAATTTCGAGTTATTGGGTAGTATTATGGCTTAGATGTTTCGGTCAATTACTATGGGTTCGAGTTTTAGAAAACTTCGGGTTTTCTAAGGTAGCATATCGAGGAGGTCCGGCGGCTTGAAACACCATCCACCTGGTGGTGCTTGGAGACACACGTTGGAAGACTTTGGCTTCTCAACTAGGATCTCAACTAGCTTGGATTGACCTTTCGTTCTTGGCGTTTTTGCACCATAAAAAGGTTGGTAATCTAAACCCCCTCGTAGGTTTAGATCTATTATTTTATGTATTTTGGTTGACTAGATCTAGATCTTATTCTTTCCGCTGCGTAATCGGGTGGATCTTTGATCCATCCGGTGATATTACATCCTACACCTAGTTTATTGAAACTTGGAATTAAATAAACGTAGATATACAGACGTATATCCTGAGTCTTATGAAGGCAAGTGGGAGCTACGGTATGGGTTTGCAGTCACTTTGATTAAGTGATACAGTGAGGTGGAAATGTTCTAGCCTATGGGTCACTGTAAATTCTACAACCAGGCCAAAACACAGTAGTGCCTTAGAGGCGCAGCGGGAGCAGTACATGGATCTATGAGGTTCATTCTTGAACCTTATACGGTTCTTCCACCTTTTCTATATAGCTGATATAGTAAGTGGATTCATTGCTTGAAGTAGGACCAGGGTCTCGTCAGAGATTCGTGTGTGTGTTGAGGCGGTTCCTTTGACTTGGTCATTTGGAACATGATATGAAGATAGTCAGAGTCCCCACGGATAGCGATACGTTCACGGATAGGGCTGATTGCGAGTATTGCATGAGATTCTTGTGTTTCAACTTGGTCTTGTGTGTGCGAGTGATTGGTTTAAGGCCAAGTGGGACGTTGTTGGAATAGTGTCCTAAACCCAATCGGGTTGGACCGGATCCGACCGGGTTGGATCATTTCTACTAATTCTTTATGTTTGTACATATATAAAATGGCTTTTCTGTTGTCATATATATATGTTCTTTTAAAGAACCAATTATAAATTGTTATATGATGACGTCCTTAGTATTAAACTGTGGTAGAGAAACCATGATAGGTGATTATGGTTGATGAGATCTCTAATCACTTCCCGATAGCCGCGATAAATCCAAATACGCGACTATCACAAGGACCCCATGGCCACATCACCGATGAATGCTTCACCCCGAGGCGCGAGATAGGGAAGGCTCGATCCGATGAGTGGACCAGCCAATAAATATAAACGCGAGGGGAACAACACTCCCGGTACCAGGGACGCCAACCTCGCGTCTATCGAGAGAGAGGTTCGTCATCCACGGGAATATTCCCGCAACCATCAACTAAATCTCGCATAAATCAAATCAATACCCGCGGCTTCGAAAAGCAAGAGTTGTGTTGGGAGAGGAGAATGAGAAGGGAATCATATTCACAAAGCGAGAGCGACAACACAAGGTCGCCGTGGCCCGCTGGGAGATACCCCTCATTCTAAAGGTGGGGGTGAACGACAAGCACGGCGTCAACCGAGTAATGGTCGACACATGGGGCCGGCCGCGACGTCATCTATTTCGACCGTTTAAAACAGATCGGATTCGGGGAGGCCAAGTTAAAACCCTACCTTGGGGTCCTCGAAGGTTTTACCAACGACACGGTACGGGTCAAAGGCACGATCGACCTCAATATCATTTTGGGCGAACGAGCCCGGAACGGAGATAATAACTTTCTTGGTAATCGACCCGCCCTCTCTTACTACAACATGATTGGGAATCCCGCCTATGAAGAAGTTCCAAATGGTGGCATCCGTTCCCCACCAACGGGTCAAATTTCACGTAGGGGAAGAAGTCGCCATCGGCCGACTCCGGAGCTTTCCTCGACTATATGACCAAAAACAAAATCGATTCCAAAGCGAACCCGACTCTGGATGGTCTTAACACGGCTACGGATCGCATTGCGCATGATGAAAGAAATCTCGGAGAAGGTCGTGGAGGTAGAAACATTGCAAGTTCGGGACGAGCCCGACTTCACCGCCACACGAGTTGATCGGTAGGTTATAATAAACGACAAATATCCCGAGATACAACAAAGGGCGCGTCAATTCTACGTAAGCGAGGTCGCAATAAAAATTGAGGTCGAGAAACTTTGCCAGCGCCAGGCATGTAATCAAAGAGCTTCAATATCCCACCCGGCGGCAAATGTAGTAATGGTGAAAAAACACAACGGCAAGTGGCGGATGTGCGTCGACTTCACCGATCCGAACAAAGCTTGCCCCGCGCC
This sequence comes from Gentiana straminea, assembly GCA_036785695.1. Lineage (NCBI taxonomy): Eukaryota > Viridiplantae > Streptophyta > Magnoliopsida > Gentianales > Gentianaceae > Gentiana > Gentiana straminea. The sequence continues at coordinate 9,168,339 of JAVUPR010000266.1, read as the reverse complement.
CTACGCGCTCCCTCGAATCGATAAAATGGTGGATGGGATCGCGGGTTTTGAAACCTTAAGCTTTCTCGGGACGCCTATTCCGGCTACCACCAGTCAAAATGGCCGATGAAGATAAGTGAGCCGACGGCTCTCGTGGGCCGCCGGCGGGCTATATTACTACGAGATGATGCGTTTGGCTTCCAAAGAATTCGAGTGCTCAACCTATCGCAGAATGGTAAACGAAGCCAAAAAGACGCAGACAGGCAAGAACATGGAGGCCTACGTTGATGACATGGTCGTGAAATCAAGTCGCCAAGATCACTCCGGAGGACCTTCGCGAAACCTTTGCAAACGTGAAGAATCACTTGAAACTAAACCCTGTGCACTTTCGGGGTCCAGGCAGGGGAAATTTCGCTTTATGGTAAGTCAAAGCGGGGATCGAGGCAAATCCCGAAAAAATCGAGGCCCCGGTCAATATGAGCGAGCCTACCGCATTATGGGTAGGTTTGTCTCGAAATCGCGAGAAAGAAGTACGCCTTTCTTCAAAATTCGAAAGCGGGTACGGTACCTTCCGTGACGCCGGAATGCTCCCAGGCATTAAAGACCTCAAAGAATACTTGTCAAGACCGCCGTTGCTAACCAGCCCGAGGCTCGGGGATACTGCTGTTTTATATTTGTCGTATAGGGCCGTAGCCGCAAAGCTGATCGCAGAAGCGAGTTCGCTTATGTTTCCAAAGTTTTTCTCTAGCCCCGTTGAAAGTCGTTATTTTAATATAGAAAAGTTGGCTTATTGTGTTGTTATAGCCGCCCGCAAATTAAGGGCTTACTTTTCATCGCACACCATCGTAGTATTATCAAATGTATCGCTAAGACAAAAAGTTCTTCACAAACCGGACTCCGTCCGGGCTTCCATTGCTCCGATGGGCCACTCGAGTCTTACCGAGTTCGATATCCGATATGAGCCCCGGAAGGCAGCGAAAGGCCCAAGCTCTCCCAGTTTCATACAGCGAAACAAGCTTCAACGACGAGGTGAAAGAGCAAACTTCGCTCCGAACGCGACCAAGATAAAGGGTCACCACGCAGGACGAGCCTATCGTGCCAAGTCACTCGTCGCGCTACATGTTGATGGCTCCGCTAATCACAAAGGGTGTGGCGCGGGAATAATCCCGTTAGAACCGGGCACATCGAAGAAATTGATAGATTTGATTTCACCGCCTCTAACAACAGCACGGGCGAGGCCGTCATTGGCCGGGTTGAAACTCGCCATAAAGCCATGAAAGTCGAGAATATACAAGTATTTTGCGACTCACAACCGGTCAGGTGAATCAAATCAATGGGTCATATGGCATTCATTGCGAAATTTTACAAAGGTATATTAACCTCGTCAAAAGACTCTGTGCGTTCTTCGCATATTGTCAATTCAAGAACATCCTCGAGAGAGGACAATCATAGGCGACTACTCACCTCCAAGTTAACCGGCCGAAGACGCGTCGTGCGATCCTGCATCACGGTCGAACAATCTATCGGAACCCGCCATCTCCCCAGGACGAGATCATGGATTTCCAACCCAAGAACACTTGTTGGGTCGACATCATGAAGTCTTATATTGAGTTAGGAGAGCTTCCCGGCCGACCCTTGCAAAGCTAAGGCCTTAGTAAGAAGTGGCCGCAAGATATACGATTATGGACGTGCTTTACCGTCATTCATTCTCGAAAACCCTTCGCGATGCGTACGACCTCGAGGAGGTAACGGGAATCCTAACGTAGCTACGTGAGGGGAACGTGCGGCGGCCATCTCTCCTCCAATCGAACACTAGCACGAGTAGCGTACTCCTAGCCGGATATTATTGGCCGAAATTAGCGAGAAGACGCCAAATCTTATACCGAGCATGTGATGCTTGCCGAGGTTCGCAAGTATCCCCGAGCTACCCTCGCCGAACAAAGCATAGTGGTAGTCGCTCGGCGCTTTCGACATGTGGGCGATCGACCTCATCGGACCCTCGCTTGAAGAAGGGTCGCTTCGGGCTTGCGAATACGTGGTCGTCGCGGTGGATTATTTTACTAAACGGGTCGAGGCTAAAGGCCTTGGTAAAAACCAATACCAGGACATAACATACTTTCGCTCGATCAAATATGGACAAGATTTGGTGTTCCAAGAGTGATGGTTTCCGATCACGGACCTCAATTCGCAGACGAATTCGACAGATTACTCCGTGGAGAGAACAATGTTAAACATTGGCAATCATCCGTGTGCTACCCGCAAGGAAATGGGCCAAGCCGAAAATGCCAACAAACAAAGTCCTAAGTGTGTTGAAAAAGAGCCTGGTGAGAAAGCAAGCCACCGGCCGGATCACCTTCCCTGGGCCGCTATGGGCACTCAGACGTCGCGAAAAATCACAATGAGGAAACTTCCTTTTGCTTTAACATATGGATGCGAGGCTATGGCGCCCGTGGAAATGGCCTTACCAAGCCCGTGGTCGTTACGCCGAGGTCAATAACACGGCGGCGCGCAAACTCGAGCTTGATCTAGTAAAGAGGAACGGCGCATCCGAGCATACGTACCTAGTCAATTATAAACAAAGCGGCAAAGCGTCATCACGACAAACGTATTCGCAATCATCACTTCGCCGTCGGGGATTACGTTCTACAAAAAAGACAAGCCGCGGGCCACGAAGCGAAAAGGAAAGCTATCGGAAAATCGGGAGGCTCCCTACGGATTTCGCGAGTTATCAAAAAGGGACGTACATGCTAAGTGACAAGGAGGGCCGCGAGTATATCAGAGACCCGCCGGCATGCGGACAATCTGAAAAATACTATATGTAACAAGCCAATTCAAATAAAGTTCATCGTTCTTCCAAACTCGTATTTACATTCTTGTCTCTTCGCCATCATCAAAAAAAAAAAAAAAAAAAAAAAAAAAAAAATAATGACGATGAAAAGTTTTTTCAAACATATCGATCAAGCCCGGACAAACTTCCATCAAGCTCGGGATGGTTATCTTCCTCCATCACATGTAATGGAGGTCCAAAACGACACTCACGCTTGCAAAGTGGCTCCACCGGATAAGTTTTTTCAAACATATCGGTCGAGAGTATGGAAGGGGACCCTGGCGCCACTGCATAATTTGGTTATCGCCGATGCGAAAGGCATGCGGCGACCGACCACGGCGACCTTGAACCACCGAGCACGCATATCTTGGTGCCTCGCGATGGATCCAACACTCCCGCCCATTATCCTCGATGGTCGCGAATGGCGTGCAGTAGGAGCGCTTTCGCTCTCACTAACAACATCGTACATCGGCGGAGATAAGAGCGCGGGAATTTATAAACTTCTTCCACTCACGGCCGCCGCGAGAGAGGTCGGACGCGCTCCCACTCCTAAAGACCAAACCCGCTCGATTCTCGGGGAACAAACCCCTCGCACATTGCAATACGACTGCGCACCGCCTATTTTCCTCATCCGCAAGGGTCCCGTGCGATCTCATAAATTGGGATTTATGGCGGGTATGTTAAAAACTTGGTTAATTTCTCCGGAGTAAAGATAACGGGGACACCCCGAGAGAAATGCCGGCTCACGGTCCCGCCGGAGGCGACTCGCACAACACGGAATAAAATTCCCCGTATCATGGTAACATTAACCGCTCCCGTGAGGCTCAAAGAATAAATTCCCACCAAACCTTTTAAAGCCGAACGCGCAAAGACATGGAGCCGTCTTCTATTCGTTGTTCATTTAAGCCCCTCTCCTCATAATATCACGCCACTTGAAATAATCCCGTAAATAATCCTTGGCTACGGGGAGGCAAGCGAGTGGTGAAAAAAGGGAGAAACATCCCGGATAGGACGAGCTTCCATATCCGAGCCCTGGCGCTTTCCCCGGACGAGACATAGAGTCGGGGGATAAACGGTAAAGAGGATAATGAACGATTGAGAGAGAAAGAAAGCAATTTCAAGATAAAGGCAAGAGGGCAGAGCGAGTTCCAAAGTAACCCCCTTTATACCGTAATCAACGGTTGGGATTAACAGATCCTGTGGCCAGACATGCAACCAGCCCGAAAACCAAGGCCAACATGAGCGCCAATGTGACATAAAGACCGAAATTTAATGGCTACGAGGAACAAGCATAACCGACACCTAAGACGATTAGGGGTCGCCTTAATCTCCGCGTTAATGACACAAATCAAAGGTCGCTCTAACGAGGCTCATCTTTCCGGCAAAAGCACCGCTCTCAATAAGGCCGCCGAAACTTTGAAAAATTTAGCTCCGCGTAGCGACTATGGTTAGAACGAGACGACGACGTTTCATGACCGCTTGACGCCGCTAAGTTGATTATTTGCAACCTCGCACCAAGTCAAGAGGACAAACGAGCAGAATAAAATAACCCGTCACAACCTCGCGAAAGACCGTCAAGATCGAATCAACAAGAAGCGCAAGATTTATAAATTGAAAAAAGCAAGATATTATAAATCACCTACCGATTCCGGTAAATCACAAAAGTAAATAGTCAAAGTTACAAATCCAAATTTTCAAAGAGCTCTCGAGAAGAAGTCCAAAGAAATACTGAAGCGTACGTGAGTGGTGCGGGGTGCCCGATAAACTAGTCGCCTTGCTCGCATAGGCGGAGGCTTCTTCAACATCTCAAAGTTCACGGGATTAATGCCGGTGAGCGAGATCCGCGAAAACAGGCTCGCTGCGTTCAAGGTTTGTTCGGTCACGAATCGAGGTAAACGAGCTCGCTTGCATAAGGGATTTCCGTGAAAGACCAACGATATCAAAAATCGGGATGACCTTGATGCGTGTTCACCCACCGCAAGCATATCTTCCAGAAAGTGATGTGCCCATGCCTCGATCGTCTGATATACGTCGAGCAGTGTAAAACCCCGATCAAAGCTATTCTCCGCGATAAGGTCGAAGAAGTCATCCGAATTCTTGTGCGCGACGGCCGGCCCAGAGACTTGGCCTCTCCGACGCCCTCGCCCTCGTTTTCTATCGCGTTCTTCCCTAATAGCTGCCGCCTCTTTGGTGACCGCCTCCGCCTCGCCAAGCTTAACCACCAACGCGCGGCGACTTCCTCCTCGTTTCCTACGCATGTTCCTTTGTCAAAGATGCAACTTTCTCATTGATCTCAACGCGCATCTAATTTGTAGAGTGCTCACTCCACGCTGATTGCTTTCATCTTCTCCACTCGCTCGCTACCCGCATGCTTAGCTTTCTTTTCGGCGGTAACCCCCTCGCCTTATCGCCTGCTCCCAAAATGCGCCGTCACTTTCCTCACCTGCGCATCGCGCCTACTCGGCGGCCTCGAAATACCCGTTTAAACGAGCACCGAGCATGCAACAGCGGGGAGATAAAACCAAATAATTAAATAAGTTTGATACTTAAATGTCTCTAAGCTCATGTACTATTAAACATGGCATTGATAGTATAAACATGCTAGCACATAGTAGATGTCTTCTGTCTTTAAGGGCAGAGATAGATCTCGTCTATCAAAGTGTAGAGACACTTGGACTGTACGTGGACGTGTATTAGAGAATGCGTACGTTAGACTGACCCACTTACATTAAGTGTCGCACTATGTGGCAGTTGTGTAATTATCCTTTAGACCGGAGTCTTCATGGCATCACGGTGTGGATTGTCATGCTTTGACACTATTGAGGTTTCCTCTAGCCACGGGGCGATCATGCGGTAGTGATTGGGTGTGTTACTGAAGCATGCGGAATATACATGTTTGGTCGTCTGGGAATCACGTGCCCTATTAGTAGGGGTGAATATCCAAAAGGGCCTTCTTATAAGGAATGTCTTACTCTCGTGAATCTTTGCAAAGTGGAAGTAAATGAGTTACTTCGAGAGAGAGCATGATATCCAGATTATAAGATACGGTCGTTAATGTATTGACACTCGAGATACGATCGTATGGATATTACAGCGATAGGATTGTAAGTTATACGGTAACTGTTTCACATGAAAGGTAGTAGTCATTGCATTTGACTCTTCCAATGATTGGGGGTCACGGTGTGTTGCTAGACGCTATCCCGTGATCGTTAGGCATGAAGGGCATTTTCGTAATTTGCACTTTGTGTCTACGGCCAACATATTCGGAAGCCTATCGGGTCACACACATATGAACATCTAGCCGGATTAAAATATGGTTATAGTTGATATGGTGGTAACATCTAGCCGAAATTGTCTCATACTATAAAGGTTATAGTGGTAAATTAATATTGTGGTATTTATTTATTATGAATAAATATAATACAAGATATTAATTATGCTGATTAATTAAATATGTATATAGATACATATAAGTCGAAAATATATATATGTGTATTGATACACATGTCTTTTTTAAATTAATTAATCATAGCATTATATTAATTAAAGAAAATCTCAATTCCAATTTTTTGGGGAGAAGAGGCGCAGTTTTTGTATGTATATGATACATTTGAATTGTGCAATTTAATAATAAGATTATCATAATATTAATATTAGATATTAATGACTATAGATTTGCACACATGTGTAAGTTGATTTATGGTAATAAGATAAATATAGTAATATAAGATATTGACAATATCTTGGAAATATTTAATATAGGATATTAAATTAAATGAGATAAATCAATCAATTATATTTTCCTTATTTTACTAGTAAAAGGTTTCTCTCCACTCTAGTTGGGGCACCCCTCTCACTATAAATAAGAGGTGTGTGTCAAGCTCTTCTGTACATCACAACTCCAAGAGCTAATAGTTCTTGTGAAAAAATAAAGAGCTCATTAGAGAGAGTTTTGGGAGAGAGAAAAGGCCGGTCTAGTAGCTGAATTTTTCTAGTAGCAATCCAGTGATGGATTCCGGCGGGTTGTTCGTGTGGACTAGCGGTAGAGGCCGAACAATTGGGCGGCTCCGTGCACAACTACTCTCCTTAGACGGTCAAAGCGTCGATCTTATAGATCAAGCAAGGTAACCACCGTCTACTAGCTTATTTGTTTATTGCTTAAACGAAGTCGATCTTGGGTAAAAGAAAATCAAAATTTTGAATTCCGCTGCGTTCCCGCGTAGATTTCCTAACAGTGGTATCAAAGCAAGCTTTTGAACTTAAGCAATAAGCATGTTATTTTGCGTAGTTAATTTTATCGTTTAAATCACATAATTAAAAGATGAAAGATTTTTGATTCGCAAAAGTGATACATGAAAAGGAAGAAAAAAACGAGATCGGGTGGTGCTCGGCCGACTGGCGGCGGCACCACCACAGGCGTCGATTGACTGGTCAATGCTGGCGGATCTCCTAAATTTTGTTTTGTATATTTTGTGATTCAATATGGTTCATAGTTGTGTCATGTGGCTAACCAATGGTTCAAATAGTTTGGGCCATTGGGAAGCCACAAGGCATTAAAATAATAATGGTCTTTCCAAACTTTGTTTGTAATAAGCCTAGGCCCTTTCCAAATATTTGATTTGGGAAAAAGCCTAGGCCTAGGCCACTTTTAAAATTTTGATTTTGGAAAATGACCATTCCTATTAACCAAAATATTGGTCTTTCCAAATTTTGTTTGGAATAGCCTAGGCCCTTTTCAAAATATTTGATTTTGAAAAAGACTTGCGCTAGCACTTTTAAAAAATTTGATTTTGGAAAGGGCCAAGGGAGATGCCTTTGCCTTTTGGTTTAAGAAACCAAAGGCATCCCTTTTGATTAGGAATCAAAAGGAAATAAACAAAAGAGACTTAATTTTGATTTATTTTAGAATAATTCTAATTAATTAAAATTAAAATTAAAATCGTTTAAAATTAACCGTTAATTTTATTTCGATTAAAATCATTTAATTAATTAAATGTTAATTAGTTAATTGATTGGATAAAATTATTTAATAGATTAAATGTTAATTGATTAATTAAGACGCAAGTAGTTAAATTTTAATTTTATCTTTTTCATAAGATGTTATTGTATAGATTAGATAGTAGATATAATATGATTATATGGACCCCGATTGATCATGGATTCTACCGATAGGATAGATGTGATTGCTTTAATTTTTCTGTTGGTTTAAAAATTGTCCTAGGCCGTTGTGAAGAACGTGACCTAGTTTATTTTCTGTAATATCCCATTCTCGTTAGCTCCCCCCCGGTGTGCGGCGGGTGTATTTATTTTATTAGATAGAATTAAATTTAACAAAAATGGAGCAGAAGATGGAGACCAAAGAAAGAAGAATAAAGATCCCATTGGAGATGGCGCATTAAAGATCTTATTGGCGGTTGCAGCTACCCTTAGATTGTGACCCGCAGTTTCGTCAGTTTGTATTCGAAACCGTACCTAGGAAAAATCCATGATCATACCGGTTACTTTACGCATTTATTTATTTTGTGCTTGTATTTATTTTATATGATACGATAGATGCATGACTAGGCACGATCTAGATAAATGTGAAGGATATATGTCTATAGAGATAGATATATTAATGATGAGACCATAATTAAAATTAATTAAGTGAATTAATTTACATAAATATTTCCACCTCAAAAGAATCAAGTTGAAATTGCCTCCCCATTTTATAATGACGGTGAAGAGCCCTTGTTCGGATCCAACTCATCAGCCAAAGCAAGGGGTGACCTACCTCGGGTATATCTTCATTATTGAGATATGATCGTATGAGATCTCACGAATATTAGGGTTATAACTTGACTAAGAATTCTCTCGGCCACCAGAGCGTGATCATAGGAACTCGGCTAGTATGCCCGATCGCTCAGTCAGTTACACGCATGTTTCCATAAATTAAGGATGAACGTGGGAAAAGAACCTAGCCTCATTAAGGCCCTAGTTCAACATTAAAGATAAGAGAGAGATTATCTCTTATGAATAATGGATTCATATCAATCTCATTTAATGATGATGTAACCGAATCCTTGAAGGATACGGCAAGATTAGGGTTACGACTCCCTATATAAACCTCATACAAGAACTACTGCCGGCTTGATTCCAATAAAACACATTGGATACGTAGGCAGTTTGGGAATAATCCAAGTTCAGTCATAATATCCTAAACACAACCCCTTTTTTGGTGTTTACCGGTGATCGGAGGAACTACCCCTAGATTCATTAACCCGAAAGTACTTGTTGGTGAAATCCGACTTCATCAAAAAGTTATTGCGTACTGTATTTGATAAACTAATAGGAACAAACTAATATTGATTTCCTCCTAAGTAACTAATATTAAAATAAAATAAAAAATTGGGTACATGGCCGACTTCTTCAAGCGGGGAGAGTAAGAGTTGGAGGAGTTGTTGGCAGCTTCCCATGCAGTCGCGTATTCAGCACTTCTTGTGGAGGTGTTTACATGATTGTCTCGCTATTGGCTAGGGATTACAGAGGAGGCAAATGGGGGATGACTAATGTATGATAAAAATATAACTATATTATATGACTTTTTATATCGTATTTACGATAATATCGTATAAATTCTATAAAAATATATCTAAAACTCATAAAAATCTAAATCGTTATAAATAGATATTATCGTTATAATTTTAGTAAAACTTATAGTTTTTGTGGTCAGAATTACTGTGGCTCGTGTTTTTGACTGTTTCAGGGTACGTGTGATGGAAAACTGAAGAATTAAAATCGAAACAGTAGAAAACCGAAGAAAGATATTTTTCAAAGTCCGGCCCGAACCGAAAAAACCCGGCCCGATCCGGAATCTCTCTGCCACCAGCACATGGACTCTGACAGGAGAGAATCTGCACTGTTGGACCGGCCCGCGCCGGTACTGACCCGGCCCACGCCGGCCTTATACCTCAGCCTATAAATACAGATCAAATGCAGACTGTAGGATGGGTACCAATATATATATCACTTCTATATATATATATATATATATATATATATATATATATATATATATATATATATATATATATATCTTATCTTTAGTTAGTTTTTAGTTCTGTAAATACCGTAAACGGCACTCTGCCGAAATAATAATGTAGTATAAGTATCGTTGTAATACTTAGAAGGATTATCAAGGCTCGTTGTTGCTAAAGGAGTTGTTATTTTCGGAGAATACGGCTCTGACGCTATAATTGTAATCTGGTAACTTTTTAATATATTTATGTTTGTTTGTTGTTATTAGTATCTATATATTAGTTATAATGATATTAGGCTAACTCTATATCTAGCCAAGATATGAAATTGAATTAGTTTTATCTTTTTAGGGAAATAGATGATAACTATGTTAAAACTGAATTAAAATCGATTATAATGAATCTCTTTCTATTTGCGCTTAATGAAAAGTCAAAATTGAATTAGCTACTCGATTTAACAAGAATCGTAACCTAATGATGAACTGACCAGAGAAGTTAGGATACGCGATCATGAATAGAAAGACCGGAGGGTAAAATTAGCCGTCTGACAAACGGAATCCTATTTCCTACCCGGGGGCAGATTTGTCCTAGAAAGACAAATCTTATTGAAAGTTGGACTCAAGAGATTATCACGTTAAAATCACCTGTTTAATTGAGCAATACTCAAAATACCGGCCGTATGACAAAACGGAGTTCCCGAGCTTGAGGATGACATTAGACAGAGGATTTTTGGCATATGACAATTTCATACGCTCGTGTGAGGAGGAGTTGTCTAGCTTAGGAGTACACCGGTTTATATATAATTGATTAACCTTAAAATAAGGAATGATCAAGCACATCTATTTCTACTAAAAAGTGATACTGATTCAGTGACATATTCTTGGCTAGTTTCTAATAATATTACTAGTATTTATATCCTATATATTGTATTGGTACCTATATATATTTATATTTATATATATATATGTATTTCTATATATTTATATATATATTTATGTATCTATATATATCTGTTTTAGTTTTATGCATTTATTTACTGTTTTAATTTTATTTACTGTTTTACGGTTACTAAAAAGGAAAAACTGCGACTTAGATTGAGTTAATAACAGCTTCTTGGTGTTTAACCACACTCTGAATTACCACATGTTTCCCTGAGGATTCGACACCTGACTCACCACACTAGCACTACAATTTGACCCGGTACACTGCCGGTAAGGATTGTATAGCCTAGAAAACGTCCGTCAATGACCGCTGCCTGGCATGCGGGGAGGGTCTGGAAACTTTACGCCATGTGCTTCTCGAGTGTGAGATGGCAGATGGGATTTGGCAAGTGTCGCCATTTTATGGGATCTTGGGGAGTCTTCGTTCTGCCTCCTTTGCGGATTTCTTTATGCGGCTACTAGAGGATCAGGGTGTTCAGGGCACTGCGAGATTTGTGCGGCTCATGTGGGGGATTTGGAAGGCACGTTGATCTGCGGTGTTTGATGACCAGGCTGTTTATGTCTCCGCGGTGTGTACGCGCTCTCTAACAGCATCAGCGGAGTATGCAGAGGCTATGGAGGTTTATCGGACACAAGCCTCTGTTCCACACTTTGTGGATAAGTGGGTGCGGACATCAGAGGGAGTTATAAAGAGCAATGTTGATGCGTCAGTTACTGAGGCAGGAGCAGCAGGGGGTTAGAGTAATTTTCTGAGATTCTCATGGGGCAGTTCTTCATTCTTTTGCTTATCACTTCGATCCAGGGGACTTGGTGGAATATATGGAGCTAAATGTCATTTTCTTGGCTTTGGAGGAAGCGCGTCATTTGGGGATTCAACGACTACAGGTAGAGAGCGCCTGTTTGACTTGTATCTCGAGGCTCCGCAGACCTGTCGAAGATTTTACGGCCTATGGTTGTCTAGTACAAGAATGTTTGACCCTATTATCTAGTTTCACATCTGTTTCCTTTACTTTTATTCAGCGTATGGAGAATGTCTCTATGCACATTTTAGCTCGACATGCTTTGTTAGTTTCGACTCGGACATCTTGGGGCACCTTGCCTCCGGATGACGTTTCGGCCGCTTGTTTGGCGGATGTTTCTTAATAAAAGTTCTTTTACCCTAAATTTTTTTTTTAGCCCATTAAAATAATTTTTATTCAGGGACAGAGATAGTTTTTTTTTTTATTTTTTTTTTTTATTATAGAAAATAGGAAATAGATAGTTTTTTTTTTTTTTTTTGGTCGAAACCGGATATTTTATTAAAAAAATTTACGAAAGTTGTACAAGCAAACGAATTGTACAAAAGCTAAACTTTATAGAGGGTAACACTAACAAAATAAACAAATACAAGAAAGGCTCAAGGCCACGCCAATCGGAGCTCTCGAGCGCGCCTAATGGCTTCCGAGATGAACACTCTCCGGGGGGGGGGGGGGGGTCGGTGGAGCTCATCATGATGAAACTCCTGATTACACCAAAACCAGATGCTTAGGACAATCTCGCGGAATAGAAATCTCCAGAATTCAATGATGTCTTGTACATATTTATTTTCAAACAACGCTCCAACCATGAGGGGATCTCATAACTCGAAATAAAAGAACTCAAATGTTGTCGGTGGATGACTTCCTTCCACGTGGTTAGAGTCCACGGGTAGTCCCTAACCACATGAAGGGTCGACTCAGGTCTCGTGCAGCAAAGGAAGCATGCATCATCTTCAATGATATGGCGGTCCTTGAGAAGGCCCGCGGTAGGGAGGGCGTCGCGATAAATCTGCCAAAGTAAAATATTCCCTCGAAGAGGTCCTTTAATGGACCAAATTAATCGCCAATTGCCATCCTCGGGGGCCGCGGGAATTAAAGATCGGTTTTGGATGTTATGATACGCCGAGCTTACCGTAAATTTTCCAGATGGAGTCAACTTCCAGCGTGGGTTCCCATCATTATCAAAATCGATTGCATCACGTACAAAGTTAGTAGCATAGCATATGTGGCGCCAAATGAAAGAACAATTTACTTTTGGATCATCAAGGGGCGACCCATATTTATGGCTTAGGAGTTGCACCCAGAGCTTATTTGGGTGCAAAGTTAGTTGCACCCAGAACTTTCGGTATTGTTTTATCTCAATACTTCTTCAAATTTAATGCTTAACCATATTATTTTATTTTATTTTTTGAAAAACGATCAATTACTAATAACCAAGAGTGGAAATCCATAAATTACGTGAGTAAACAAAACCAAAAAGAGACTATCACAAATTATCCAAATTCCAAACTAATCTAAGATTTCGAATCCAAACTAATCTAAGATTTCGAATACAGAAATGGCTCCCCGATGGTTCCACAATAAAATCTTCATAAGAAAATTATGTAGAAGGGTGGGTGTTCACCACCTCCACCTCATCCTCATAAAGGGGGGTTGAGGCCTAGAGTGACCATTTGCTCATCACATGCACTTTGGATTTGCCTAGCATCAGGAGGTTTACTTTTGATATTGGCAACCTGCTGGTTGGTGTCAAACGAGAGATCCGAAAGGACTGATTTTAACCACATTATTTTAACACTACACAATTGAATTTTAAAAAGACGGTTTTTAAATTACACAATAAAAATATATATAATTAACCTTCAAAAGGTTAATTGTGATGATTGACGTTTTAAAAAACGATATAATCAACATTCTAAAAATCGGTTGAGTATCTAATGCAGCTAGAGGTGGCCAAACCGAAACCGGAACCGGCGGTTCGAACCGGAACCGGCGGTTTTTGAACCGGCGGTTCGTCAAACCGGCGGTTCGAAAACCGCCGGTTTTTTTAACCGCCGGTTTGCCGGTTTGCCGCCGGTTTGTGTTATTGGTAACCGGAACCGGAACCGGAACCGCCGGTTCAAACCGGATGACCGGAACCGGGTAAAACCGGCCGGAACCGGACCGGAACCGGAACCGCCGGTTTAACCGGCCCAACAGTTTTTTTTTTTTTTTTTTTTTTTTTTTTTTTTTCTGGATGCATGTAAATAAAAACAATTTATAAACCATAAAAAAAACTATAAACCATAAAAAAATTATACAAATAAACCATAAAAACTATAAATTAAAAAAAAACCTAAAAAATTATAAACCTAAAAAATACTATAAAATTATATACTAACCTAAAAAAAAACCATATACAAACCTAAAAAATTATATGAAATTATGTAATACAAACACATAAGAGTACTATAAAATACTACAATAACAAACTATAAAAAAAAACTATAACAAACTATAAAAAAAAAACTATAAGAAACTATAAAACAACATTTATAATCAAAGTATACTTAAAACCTACTTAAATAACTATAAAAATCATTACAACAAACTATAAAAGACTAAAAACATAAACAATTAACTACATTCGCTTTGATTTTTTTATATGTTGTTGCGCCTCCGACACGATTACACATAAAAAATACGTAGGCGGTAAATTAATTACCGTACAAGTCATTGAAAAAAGATAACACAATTTACATATAAGAAAAACAACATAATTTTTTAAAATAACATTATTTACATATAAATAAAATAACACAATATTAATATTATTTTTAAAACCGAATAAAATCTATTTAAAATAATATATATATTACATTCGCTTTAATAATTATAATTAAAATAATAATAATTTGTTATCAGTAATAAAATAATAAGTGTTATATAAAAATGAAAAGAAAAAAAAATGAAATTTTAAAACCGCGCCGGAACCGCGATTCGAACCGCGATTCGAACCGGAAAGAAACCGGAGCAAACCGGGGCAAACCGAACCGGCCCAAACCGGCAACCGGCGGTTTTGAACAAGAAATCGTCGGTTTTTCAAACCGGCGGTTTAAAACCGATGGTTCATTAAACCGGCGGCTTCATCAAACCGCCGGTTTGAAAAACCGGCGGTTACACCATTTGGCCACCTCTAAATGCAGCTGATATATGATTGAGATGCATATAACAATTGATAAAAAATAAAAATTAACGTGATATCCACCAGACAAATTGTGTGCATTCTCTGTCCTTTAACAATTATGTTTTATCCAGGCAACTAACTTTGATTGCGACTTTGTTTTGAAAGAGTCCTAATGAATACTTTTAACCTTTGGCGGTCGCTAACATTGTTTAATAAAAACTTTCATCGACTAGAAATACTTCAAAGTTTATGCCCAAAAAAAAAAAAAACCTTCAAAGTTCAAACTTCCTGATTATTTCATGATATTATGAAATTATTAGTATATGATTATTTTTTCACACACATGACATCGACGATTTCTAATTTATAAAATCATACTGGTGAAAATCGTTGGTCTCGGTGTGATAGTTTTTTATGTATTCTATATGTCGATTTCTAACATGTGTTAAGTAATTTTAGATCTTGAAAAAGATATTAAACAAAACACAGTGCAAAAAAAAAAAATGAGATGTCGTTAAATTTTGCAACAGATAATGAATGAATATGTTGCTTTTCATGTCAAATCATATGGATTGAAAATTGAATGAATGCCTGAAATAAATTAGAATAAAAACCTAGATTCTAAAAAATGATAAATATTACTTTTTTTTAAATAAAGGACCAAAAAAATATCTTGCTATTATTATTTAAGGAAACTGGAAAAAATATGTCTGAAAATATTGCTATTTACGCAGATAACATTTGAATATTGCGTCTGAAAAACATTTCATAATTTCACAGCAAATCTGCAAAAAAAAAAAAAAAAATCAGATATATTTTTAGAATGTTATTATTTTAAGACATATCACATAAATAATAAATTTGTAAGGAATATTTTTCAAGTTTCCCTATTATTTAAGTGCGGAATATTTTTCAAGTTTCCCTTATTATTTATTATGTGCGGAGTTAGCAAGACTTGCATGCATGTAGTATCTCTCAATAGCACACAGAATCTTTGGAAAAAAAAAAAAAAAAAAAAGGGGAATATAATTCCCAACTGGCAACAAACATTCATTGCCTAAATTTAACTCTATCTAGTTGTCTGCCAAATAAAACAGCTGAATCCATCACAACAGAGTCGATAATAATAATAATAATCTCAGATACACGTAACAATACTAAAATCAAACAGCTTTCTGGATGACAACAGAGTTCCCCACACCAGCTTGTTCAATGGTTTGATCCAATTCATTCAGCACTTTTGGAGGAAACCCCACAGTTTGTAGCTGGTATATCCTTGATCCTCCAGGCCTTGATGCATCAATAAAACCTCGAATATCTCGTATCGTGTGACTTAAGTTGAACCGCGAAACCATACGCGTACCATCTGCAAGCCTGAGCTGAATTGAGGTGGAAGGATGTGATTCGTCGACGATGAGGCCAATGGATGGGGCTGGAGCAGTAGTAAAGGATGCAACTTCAGATGATGCTGACTCGTCTGTTGGGTCGCTGGTGCTACCTAGGGTTCTTCCGACCCCCCTGAAAGGAGCCCGAGTCTTCTTTTGGACCTATACAAATATATTTGTTGTTAGCAGGCAAAGAGAGAAACAGATCATCACTAAAAGAAGCAAAAACTCTGAGAAAGTGAAAAGCAATATCGTCGTCTTACGGGGTACTTCTCTTCCTTTCTTGTGAGATTAACATGGACTGGTGTCCTCCTATCTGCTGGTTGTAGCTCATCTGGGCACTCAGACTTCCTGATGCTCTGCTTTCACACAAAACACATAATGAGGATGCAACATAAAATACAATTCAGTATATTTTGTCAAGTATTCACGATTATCCTACCTCCAAGAACGAGGCATTTTGTGGATCATCCAATCTACGCAAAGGACCACCATCAACAGAGAAACCATTGCTCCAGAAAACAATGTTGTGAGTAACTATTTCGGGTTGCTGAGGAGCAGCTGCTGTCACAGTCTCTCCAGATAATAGTCTAGCAGTTCCAGCAAAGTTTCTAGAGCTTGAAGATGGGTTCAAGTGCTCAGCAGGTCCCTCAATGCCGCCAGCCTCCCTAGCTTGCTTAAATATCGCATCCACATCATTTGCTTTGGAAGGATCTTGGACAAGCATTCCACTGCACAGCAGGGAAGGCATTACTCAAGCTTATTTACTAGAAGCCTCCTTTGAACATGTTGGCTTTTTTAGCCATCTAATGGATTGATTCTGATATCTATATGTGCCAACTATAACAATTTCCAGATTGACGCAATTAAAACACAATTAACAAATCCTGCATGATCTGAAAATATGCACATACTACTTGGCTAACAAAAATCTAAAGATAAAAAGGCAAGAGAAAACATTGAAGCACATAAGAACCATCGCTAGTACTTCAAAACATATCCTACTAGCTCTTAAAGACTTCGTTTCTCCAAGGGTCCGCATAGTTCTTGTTTGCTTTTGGAGCTAGTTTCATGCTCATTGAGACTAATCCCCTAAAACACCAAAGGAGAGGTTGAATGCTCCTAGTCAAAAAGGCCAATATGAGTCATAGGCTGAAGCCCCAAGCAAACCCATCATAGTTATGTTAATAGTCACAAAAAGCGGAAGGCACACTTAGGGCAAAGGTCCAACAGCCCAGAGGCACCAAATGAAGTGCAAACGTCACTGACTGAGGTGCACTTTTAGCAACCCCGCTTAGATTAAAAAAAATCTCAAAAAGCCCAAATGAGAAGAAAGCAATCAGGGCAACATAAAGACCTAAGTACAACCAGTGCATTAATGTTTTACTATAAGCGAAGTAGGCATAGAGTTGGGAAATAATTTAAAAGAGCCAGGCAATATGGGGAAAAAAACTACAAGAGGAGAACACGAACAAAAGCAAAAAAGGGGGGTGCAGGTTAGTGCAACAGACAAGTCGCGACTCAAATTTAGTACGGAGTAGCCATCGGATGAAGTATAGGAGATAACAAAGAAAAGCAAGAAAAAAGAGGGAGAGAGCCCAAAAACTGAGGAAAAGAAGATGGATATTTGGTCAGGATAGATTGAGATTATGCCATCATAGTCAGAAAGGAGAAGCTTTTTGCCACCATCCATGGAATATGTTCGAAACAGGAATACTCTAGAACTATGTTGGCCTCCAAACAAAATGTTTAACATTGGACACTATATATTCATCTGGTTTCATAGTTTGGCTGCAAGACAAAGAAATACAAATCCAGTCCATTGATGCCAGGCAAAACCAGAAATGCAAGATACAAGTTTTATTCATTGACCATTTTATGGCATCCTCACACTATCAACCATACCAGCGTTCAGCAAAATATTGATAAAGCAGCAAATAAAGCATACTATTGGCTACGTTACCTTAAAGCAAAAACTTTCAATCAAAAAGCTACGTTACCTTAAAGCCAAAACTTTCAACTATCGGCTAAAAATCTATAGACGAAAAAAGAGAAGTTACTTGTGCCTTTCTCCATCTTTTTTCTCAATGTAAAATTGTAGATAGATGTTAAATTATACAGAATTACACTAGTTCTTGTCTACGGAGACCCTTCCTCCCTGAAAAATACACACAATATAGTGTTCAATTGTTATCTGCCGAGCCATTCCAAAGAAATCTCAAATTCCACAATGGCAGTGTTACAGCTGGCAGTTTCATAATCCATCGCCAAATGTGACAGTTTGCTCAAGAAAGGGAAGCACAACAGTCAAGGCATCTGCTTGTCCAAAAAGGCAAAAACTATTATCATCGCAGTAAATCTCACTCATCTGCTTGTCCTAAAACTATTATCATAGCCGTAAATCTCACTTTTTGGAGTTCAATTCAGAAGCTATTATTAAAATAAAATAAAAAGGCTACAGAGTGAAAGAATACCAACAATACGGCGAAGAGCATAAAAGAACACCATAAATCCATGAAGAACTGAAAGTGAACGGAAAGCACAATATACACAGTATGAAGCATAAAAAAGAGGTTTTTACATATGTACCTTTTCTCTCCACCAGTATAATATCCCTGAGGCTCATCAGAATCACTATCAGACCCATCATCATGACCCGATCGCTGACTCAGATCCGAAAGCGTCCTAATCCTGCTCGAATTCGCCACACCAGTCGATTTCGACCGTAAATTATACTGAGACCGGCGTAAGGCCGCGGTAGGAGATGGTGAGCGAGAGCGAGAAGGTGAAGCAGACGGAGATTCAGCAGGAGAGTCGGAATCAGACTGTGATGGCAATCGCAACTGAGCAGGAGGGTTACGATTATCGACGGCGTCAGTGTCTGCTGCGGCGGCGGCGGAGACAGTGGTTTCGAGATAAGTAGAGACTGCTGAGTCAAGTGAATAGTTATGAGACTCCAAATAAAAAAGAGCTTCCGATTGTGAAGCGGAAGTGATTTCGCAGAATGTATTGACTGAGGCGCTTAGGGATTCCGGTGTTCCATCTTCATCTCCTCCAGAAGTCGCCGGCAGGGGAAGGTTTTCCATATCCGGCTAATGGGAAGATTGAAGAAGCTGTCGGGTTTGCAATGGCGGAAGAGGCTATTTATATTTTTAAGAAAGCGATGGCCTTAATTATTAGGGATTATTCCAATTATTTTCCTAGACAAATTATGTTTTGCGTCTTTTTATATTCCTTTATACTAATCTTGTCCCTAAAGTCTCGATTTTTTTATAATGGGAAAATCTCGAAGTTCAATGAACTTCTATTTTATTTTATTTTATTGATTATTGATATAGCTAGTTTGTTGAAATTTTGTTTCTTGTTATGTGTCTATTAGTTGCGCTACAACGGTTCTACAAATCATTTATATAGAATCAATCGTGTAAAAATTGATTTTAGAGCCAACGATCTACTTCCTACATAATTGATTTGCCATTGGGAAGGTCACGTCTTGGCTGCAGAATCGACTTTCGTATGGTTGATTCTATTGTGATACATATATAGAGCGATACATCGATAAAGTTGTGGTGGTGTAAATATATGGCTCATTTCTTATATACTCTGATGTTTTTGGCTTGTATATATGTAGTTTTGTAACTTCTTTTTATAATAAGATCCGGTTTTCTGAACCAAGAAAAAAATAAAAGAGGGTCATTAAAGTTTAATCCGGTTTTTTTTGTTGAATAGTTTGATTCAATACGACTTGAGATCATATGAATTATGCTCAAATACTAAACGAGTAAACATGATCGGCTAGTGAACTCACAAACACGCTAAAAAAACTTCAGAAAAAGTATAATTGATTTAATATTCATTATACTTTGTGTTTAATTCTTTTATTTCTAAGTTAAAACAAAAATTTATATGCTTTTATTTAAGAATTACTTTTTATAATATTATATAAAAATACAAATTTTATTTAACTCAAAGCAGCTCAAATTCAGCTTGAGTTCTAGGTGTTCATGATTGAGTTTGAGTATGAGTTTGAAAATTATGTCAAATTTTTGTTTAAACTCGAGTTTGCAAAGTTAGAAGTATGCTCGATTCGACTCGGATTGTCGAGACCCCTACTTGTGCATATGAAATTCTTTGTGTCGGTTCATTACGAGTTTCTCCATTTTATTGTATTTCTCTGCATTTCCCTAGTCATCTCTGAGAATCGTTAATCCGAATATGATAGAAATATGGCGAAGCGGAAAGAAGATCTATAAGAAATTATCATATATTTTTAAGTTTGTCATTTTCACCAAAATTTTGAGTGCGAGTAAGCGTTACTCTCATTCTTCTTTGCGGAAAAAAAAACAAACAAACTAACTTCTATATCAAACTCCATTCACTAAAGCTAAGCCTTAAAAAAATAGCAATTATGTTAATGTGTGAGCAAAAATATTTGAAGCAAAATGTTAAATAGATTGACCCTTGCATGAGAAAAAAAAGCATTATGAATAAACTTTAAAACAAATGTTGAGCCCGACCCAACGGGCCTCACTGCTCCGCCTCTAGAGTTTCGTGGATGATGTAAATCGAAAATTATGCCTCAGTGGTCTTAGTTTACAAGAGAATGCCCGTACGCATTTTTTTTTCTTTCTAAGAGAAGTCATTACAGGGGGATCGAACTCCCACGTCCCAAGACAAAACTACCACACCAACAACCTCGTTTTTTTTACCACTCAACTGTGCCCCTGGGGCCAACAATAAACTTTAATGGGAAACAAGAATGTGCAATCATATCTTTCTTGAGTCTTAAATTGTAGTACTATTTTAGAAGAACCATTTTGGATGAAAAAGTAAAAAGGTTCACCAGCATTACAAACAAATGATATACATCAACGAAGAGTTTCAAGAAATACTGTCTTGACATGAAGAATGCATTTGAAATGAAAACTAAACCTTACCATTGTTGTCAGCTCACAAGTCCCCAACAAGGTCACTTGTCCATGCAACAAGGTTTTTTTTTTTTTTTTTTTTTAAGGTCTAGCTCGAGGGACTACTACAGGAACACCACGAACCTTATCAAGAGCAAAGGTTATTCTCAATGGCCGACCAAGAAATGCCTATAAGAAAGATCCGGTTTCAGTTCAATACTAGCTAGTGCCTCCAGAGAACAGCACACACAATGAAAGAAAACTAAGCGTGGCTATACTCACCTTTCCGTCCATAGCATCTTTGGCACTACTAGCTTCATCCTCTTTTGAGAAATTCACAAATCCAAAGCCTCTTGATCTACCTGTTTCTCTGTCATACATAATCCTCACTACAAATGAACATACAATAGGTGAATAATGAAAATGAGACCGAAAGAAAAAGAAAAATCCCATTTCTGGCAAGAGAACTTCTTGGCACGATTCTGGATTAGACATAATAATTCAGAAACAAGATTCACAAAACAGAACGTGAACTTTCAGAGATAATATTTTCATTTGACTCGGAAAAAGTTTGGAGAGTAGACTTTAATTGTCAAAACCAGAGTTGATACAAAAGGGTGGAGGATAGTTAACAAGGCACAATCGTGCTAAACATTGCTGCTGAAGTTCAAGGAAGCTATATGATGAAAAAGGCTGAGTGTTCTTTAAAATCTTCATCAAACACATTATATTGATAATTGTACAGGCCTTGAGGCTATATAAGCTGGAGTCCGGATCTCCTATGCGTGATCACTGATCAAGGATGAAGGATCTGGACTCAGGCTGAGTTTGGTTGTTGTAGAAGTTAATTTTTCAAATTCTATACAGGAGTATGAAAAAACAAAAAATAACTGAGGCTGATTTTTAAGTCATCCCAACGATTGTGTTCACGTTCTCAACTATTGAATAAAGTTTCAATTATATTCATACATCATCTTCTCAAGGATTGTTTTAATTTAGTTTTGTTCAATAGAAAGTTGTTGTACTAGTATATATCAGTTAACGGCACAAGTGGGATTTCATTTCATCAGTCGGGAAATTAGTCAAACAGGTTACCTTCAGTAACCTCACCAAATGAAGAAAAGGCATCCTTCAATGATTTCTCATCCACAGACCACGACAAACCTAGAAAGAAAACAAAGAAAATGAATGCTGATCGATGGAACACAATCAACAGGCAGGCACCAGAGAATAAGGTTCAGAAGAACAGTCTCACCTCCGACGAAGAGCTTATTGTTTGGCGGAGGAGAGGATGCTTCAGAAGGTGAAGAAAACGCAGAAATGTAGCGGCGGAAATTCGGTGCCGGCAAGTTAGAGGAGGAAAGGGCAGCTAGGAATCGTCGGGATTCGTATACCAGGTTTTGCATAATTCTACCAAAACGGTTGCTCTAAACAAGCCTTGTGCTTCTGGGTACCTTAAGCGCGCTCAAGTTAAAGTAATAAATAAAATAAAAATAAACAGTGTTATTTTTTCTGAAAAATACACATAACTCGTAGCTGGATCATGATAAAATTTATTTACATGCGTGGCGTGGGCAACGGAAGGCGTAGGTAGCCTTTACTTACACACCGAAAAACATGACAAGTTTTGTGGGATGAAATCTGGAGTCCAAGGACAGCAGAGTTGATGTTGCTGCTATTCTCCAAGATATATTAGGTAGGCAGGCAGGCAGGCTTCTTATGGGTACTTTGTGTTAATTGTAAAGTTGTAGAATTTCTCATATATGGGTTGATATTGTAGCAAGAAAATTATCATGTTGATGTAAATTGTAGTTGATTCGGTGCAATGAAAATCTTTCGGTTTGGTGAGAAAGAAAAATAAAATAAAATAAAATAGAGAGGATCCAGACGCAGAAGAAGGTTGGGGTTTGGTGCATTTCTCATTCATTTCCTTTCAATGGTTATTTTGCTTCACATTTAATAGTTAATATATTCAACATCATCATCATCATCAGCCTTTGTTTTAGCATTCCTCAAAGTGCTAAATAATCCCATTCATCCATTGGGATAACCATTTACAGTTAAGAATTGATTCAAACTTAGTGCATATGTCTTGCTAAGATTGAGTGTGTATTCGAACTCTTTATAGTAGTTATTTGTGACTAGAAACTTCTAAGTAGTATAGAATATGTCAACAATCTTTTTTGACTCATAGCAGCCAACTTCAAAATAGCGGATATTTCTTTCCCAATTCATATTAGGAGAAGCTAAATCCAATCAAATCATCGCTCTCAATATCAATCTTTTTTAGCTAATAACTAACGCATCCTAATCATCCACGTTTCCTCAAACCTCGTTTTTAAAAGTGGGGCATCAAACAATACTCCTAAGCACGTGCCCCAAGCTCTAGCATCAATGTGTGATTGATTTCGTTTGCTGTTGGCCCCACAAACTGCACTGGACCTGCATACCACATTTCCAACACAAACTAGATTCAATCAGTTTTCTGTTCATATATATTTTTTGATTGAATCTGTTTAAACTTTAAACCTTTTTTCTTTTTCCAGGCGGTACGAATTTACAGCATTAATTCCAACCAAATTCGTAGACAATACACCATGCAAAACAAAGTTTACGAATAAGAACATTAACCTGGAAATGCCCTCCAGCCAGCGGAATTGAACCTCGGACCTCTTGTCCCAGGTTTCTGTCCTAGAACCTCAGCATTACCTAACTTGGTTAAGCCTCATTGGCCTTTTTTTTTTATGCATTATTAAACTTAGATTTTTAACTTTTTGAATTAGTTAATCTACAAGGTTGAGGAATAGGTTCTCTATACTAGCTTGACCTCACAAAAGCTTTACTAATTTTTTTGGATTTCCAGTCAATACATTAAGTCTAAAAGAATAGATGCAATATATATTGACTCTACCATTCCCACTTGAAGGGACTGAAAAAGACACTAATTCGTACCTGGATTGACATATCGATTCGTGAGCGCCCAATCATCTCTCACAGATGCGAACTTCTTGAATGGAGCCCCTGAATTTCGTAAAAATACAGTGATTTCTAACAATGAATGAAATCTTGAAACATGCAAAAATACTGAATATAACTTCAACATACCTTCAAGTTCTACCATTGCCTTCTTTATCACAGGTTTGAACTTTCCTAAAAAAAAATCGATCCCAATCAAACAAGGTGACTGATATTAGACAAGCTACACAATCTCAGGCTTTTACATATTTTCTTTCAGTTTGATTTTTTTTTTTTTAAACTTAGCCGGAGGATCCCCTGAGAAAATGGTGCATTGATCCTCCGAGTGTCTTTGACATGTATCTTCACTGATTTACTTGTGTTTAATGTAACTGACGATATCACTGCACCATTTTCATAGGAGGGAACCCACACCTCCAAAACATGTGCATGTAAGGACTTAGAAGTGAGAATAACATGCATATATATAATGCAATTCAAAATCAGATGAAAAGAATTTCGATACAGAGCTTTTGCATTTCTAAATTACAAGCCTAAAATGTTTGTACCGTGTCTCCTCTCCACATCCATCAGAGAAGTTAGAGCTGTTCCCCCTACTGTCCAATCTTCAACCGGAGCTCCTAAGTTCCCCACCTGGAAATGCAGTGACAAGTGATGTTACTAAACATATGACAATTCGTAAGTCAAACTTATCATTTTCAGTAACATCGAAACAAGAGCTACATTGCTAGTATTTAGTAGAATTATCAAAGAATACCAACCGAAGATATCAAGCCAGTTTTTCCAGAATGAAGAAGAACGCCAGCAGCATAGCCCAATGCGTAGCAGTAGTTAGAATCAAAGTTTGAAGGCAAACCACATCTCCCCTCATAACTAGGTGAGAATAAGAAATAAGGGACTTTAAGGCTAGATAGAGACTATAAAGAAACAGATATACAGAGAATTAGAGGCTATTTAGTATTTATTCCATATCATAGATCAGATATGAAAAGTAATCATGACTGTGAATCCTGTCTAATGCATACCCAAAGAAGTGAGATTGCCCTTTGAACTCTTTATTGTACGAACCCTGTTTTCTCCGGATTTCCAGTTCCGTTTCTACCATTTGGATGAGCATCTTTTCTGTTTCTATTTTGGCCACCTACAAATCAAGTAAAAGGATGCAAAAAGGTTCATTTTTTTATAGTTACAATTATACAAACGGTCTATAAAAAAAATACTAAAAACAGAGTACCTGAACATTTCCATGAGGATCTCTTTCAAGTAAAAGTTGTTCTTGAATTGCTTGAGGCAAGAACTCAAATAGCTGGAGAGATTGACTCCTTAGTTTCTTTTTCCAATTTCCTTCAGCATCAACAACGTCATGTGAAAGAATTTCATTAAGCTCAGCAATCAGCTGTTGAACCTACATATGCAAAAAAAAAAAAACAAAGAAATTACTGAATTTTCTACCATGCACTCCAAGAACAATGGACTTTAACAACTTTATGCTGAAAAAACAAAAAACAAAAAACAAAAATTATGTATGCAGTTATTCATAATAATAAACCTCTGGAATAAAATCGATCAGCCCTTCTGGAATCAGTATAACCCCATAGTTGTAACCCAGCTCCGCACGCTTGCAGATTATGTTGGTTATGTTGTCTGTAACTTGCTTCAAGGTTTGTTTATGAGAAGCAACCTGCAAGATCATAAGGCCAATGGAATATAATAGACTAAAGAGATCTGTTGACGAGAAATGTTTTTATTCAAAAGTTTATAGTACAGACATAATGAAACAAATCCAAAACCATCAAATTAAACAAATGGATCACCATGACATCACAATGCTAAATGTGAGAGTGATATCATGAATACATTATGCAGCAAGAAAGAAGCAGTTGCTACAATATATTAACACTAGGTGCTCAAATAAGTAGTAGACAGGAGATGTACATTAAAATACTAACAAAGATCGCAACAAGCTTCTATTTATGTATAATTACACTTCTTCCCAACGAAGTAAGTTTTTAGATCAGATGATATTTATCAAAATACAATGCGAGAACAGAGAAAAACTAATGCAGAATGACAGAGAGCGCAAACTGGAAATTACCTCTTCACCGATGATAGTAATATTGGGATGTGTCTGCAACGCGCACTCCAGTGTTATGTGAGAAGCGGCACGGCCCATAAGTCTGACAACTATGATAAAAGTGGAAACAATTAGAAAAGCCAGTCCAAATCCACTATTTTCAAACCGTACACAAACTTAAGTTGCACTCTGAAGCTTTTACTGCACTCAATGTAGTTTCATGCGTTTGAAGTCTAAAAAACGCAACTGGTAAATAATCAGATTAGTTAGAAGAGGTTGTCAAAGACATCCTGACTAAGTCTTGAATAGTAGATTTTATATACTAGGGATCATGTACTATTTCACTTTCCCTGGTGTGGCACATAACATCCTGCCAAAATACAACATTCTAAGTGATTGTTAATCAAACTCTAGCCAAACAATGTTCAACGAATTGTCAAAGGGCTGCCTTGTTTCCAGTCTATTTGCAAATAATTGTTGATGCAATATTAGCTTCACCATTTTGGTTGAAGAAGGATTGCAAAAGATTTGACTTTTTAAGTTGGAGCTCTAGCGACCTATCTATATGCCATACAGGAAATGCATCAATCACTTATCTACCTTTTAAAGTCACAACATCTTCAAACATTCAACGTATATGACAAATTTCACGCTTTGTTCAAGTGAATTAATTGTAACTAACCAATCCTTAGACATCAGAATGAAAATGAATATGAATGGAAATTGAGTCTTATTGAGGTACATAGTAGAGACTAGTAATTCATGTATTACTGCATTAATGATATCCCAACAAAGACACGTGTTCTCTGTTCTGAAAAGAAAACCTTAGAAAAAAATGGGGAATTTGTCTGCAGGTTGTTGAATAGAGTATCTTCCAGTATCTAGATTTTTTTTTTCTTTTGTAGATAGTCAATTATTGGTGTATAGATATGACAATATAAGAAAACCTTAGCAGGATTATACGAAAGGTACTCACAGTGATAGTATTTTCCAGTGGAACGAGCATCGATCATCACATTTCCAATCATTTCTGCATATATCTATACAGCGTAAAAAAAGAAGCTGATGATTATCTATGTCCGTCTCATTCAAAAGTAAGTAGCCGTAGTCATATAGATGCTTTTTCAATCCAAGGAAAGCCTGTTAAAAAAACTAGAAGTGGAAGCGAACTACACAACAAGGGGATAAGTTGACTTCATTATCAAGGTAACCAATTGGAACTTCTTTGCATTTCAAGCCAAACCGGCCATCTATACACCTTACGGAATCAAAGTGAACAGAACCCTACAACCATGAATAAATAGTGATTGCTACTGATATACTATAATCTGTTATTTATATTTTGATGTCTAAATGTGGTTTTTTACTAAACTAATCGACAGTCCACCAAAACTATGGTGTATGGAATGGGTTAGTCAGAAAAAGTTATAAGACCCAAGAAAATGAATTACAGAAACAAAGCAGCAGAAACAAAGCAGCCCAAGAAATACTGCAGGTTAAATATTCAACAAAAAGGAAAGCAGAACCCAATCAAATTGCAGTTGAAGGAATAAAGAACCTTGCAAGCAGTGTCAAACCCAAAACTTGTTGGAACTTCTTTGCATTTTAGGTCGCCATCAATCGTCTTTGGGCATCCAATTACCCGAGTTTTTATATTTTTTCCCCTACACGCAATAAAAATAGTATAAAATCAAGCTATAGTGACACATGGGGGCAAAAACATAGATCAACTTGGAAGATTCTTAGATAGAGAGTCTCTATTGGACCGGGTATGGGTGTCATGTGAGCAAAAAGTCAAAATATGCTGTCTTTTTGCACACTTAGCACTTATCTGATGGTCCGGTTCAATACATATAAGAATTTCTTGATCAACTACGAAATCACCTGAAATTTTCAGCCAGAAGACATGCATTTGTATTTGAATCATCTCCGCCTATGACAACAAGGCCATCCAGATCAAGTTTCACTGCTGTTTCTTCAGCTTCTTTGAACTGAAATTGAAGAAAACATCATGATTCCAGCTTCCAAGCATCAGGAATATTATAGAAAACATTGCCCTATCTACATTATAATTAGCAGGAGGCTAACCTGTTCAGGGGTTTCAATTTTATCTCTCCCACTGCAAATCATATCAAATCCACCCTGACAACAGATTGGGATATGTTACACAAATGGAGCTATAAAAATACGAGCATCATAGAGTCGACGTTTTTTTGGATAAACTCCAGTAAGAAACCTATACATTAGCTTCAGTACATTCTAATGTAAGATAAGGAATCATCTTACCTAACAACCAAATACAGAAATTAGTGTAAATCTGCAAATCATACATTATGAAGTTGCAAAATCTCTTTTACAAGTACACACACACAACATTGTTTAGTGATTTTCGCCATGTTTTTGTAGTTTTTCTTCACTTTGGAGAGCTTTTCATTCATTATGTGGCACTGTTACTCAATCGTGAACATGGTTATTCTTTTACAAATTCGCCCCTAAGTGTATCGTGAGTATTCAGTGTGCATTTGTGTTGGATACATATTGCATATTAGACACACAACGGAACAGAAGAATCGGTTAACAGCCATGGTCTAAAGATCATCAGAAACTTTTCCAAGAGCATTATAATTTTCAAGAGAAACAGCTTTAACATTCATTAAAATACCTGATTCCTATATGGATAAAGGAAATCAGTTGTCAACTGGACATACTTGCACTTCATAATGCCAGCAGGACCACCCCTGAAACCATAAAGTGTGCTACCTTCTGTTCTCTCTTTCAAATAGTCTGCACGTATGTAATTATTAGTCGAATGAACAGGTACGTTTTGACTATGCTGCTGTAAATATGAAAATGTAAAGATAATTTACAATCTTACCAAAAATCCCACAAATCACATTATGTCCACCTGGTGCCTGTCCTCCAGACAGTACAACGCCGATTTTCAAGCTCTGGTTTGATGAAACCCCTTCTGAATCACTAGGCACCAGCATTGCTGATGGCTGTCCAAACAGGTTTGGAAATAGTTTTGCAATTTCATCTGCAAATAATACATGAATGAGACTGAAAAATATATCTCATTGTACTAAAATTTACTCAAACATGATGCTAAAATGTATTCTGATGCGGAATGTCTGCAATTCGAACAAAGAACACTGCGTGTATAGTCATATACAGGTAATTTTCACCTGCATCAGAATCGACTTTAATAAGTCAATAGTAACAGACTACCGGTAGAAAGTCGATTTTAGTGATTAGAATCGACTTTCATACGATCCAGTTTTGACATTCCACTAGCGGTTCTCTAGAATCAGTGCGCCGTTGTACAATGCTAACTCGTGTTTAATTAAAAAAAAACCACTAATGAGATTTCTCTGTATAATACAGCTGCATGTACAGATTTATGATTTCTACTTATCATGTACAACGTCGGAGTATATAATATGCGCGTAATTGATGCATGAAATAGTAATGGTGTATATCTCCATGCAGATAACGATTAACGATCAATAACTAATATTGAAGCAAAAAAAAAAAAAAAAAAAAAAAGAAGAAAGGAAGTAGAACCGGGATTTCCAGCGGCGGAAGAAGGGGGGCCATCGACGACGTTGAAAGGTCGAGTGAGAACGGAAGGCAAAGGGAGGGTTACGTCTAGACGGCTGGTTTGAAGATCGCTGTATACTGATACTAACCGTCCCCCTGGTGCAGACATTATTCCTGATTGTACGATACGTAGCGGATCTGCAAATCTGTAAACTGTATGTGTGAAAAATTCTGGTGTGCGATTAGAGAATTGCGCGGTAGGTGTTTGGGGGTAGTGTAATGGGGAGAGAGCGAGCGAGTTGTTGTTATATATGAATATGGCTTGGAAAACGGAGTGTTTGTTATGGCATGCTCATGGGATGGCCGTGGAGAAGGGGTCAAGGACTGTTGCATACGTGGTTTTCTTTTTCTATTCTTTTTTTCTTCTCCAAACCTAAAACGTAATTACCTCGTTTGGAACACTATCACAGGCGGATCCGAAAAAAATTTCAGTGAAGTCACCTAAAAAATTTCTAAAGACGGGTAATTAGGTCAAAATTTCCGGGTCGAAACCGGATTAGGCAGATAATTATGTCAAAATTTTTAGGTCGGAACCGGGTTAGACGGGTAATTAAATCAAAAATTCCTTTTTTTTTTTTACCAAAACGATGTCGTTTCGCAATTTATTTATTATACTTATTTTTTAGCCCTTGGCTCACGTGGCTCCGCCACTGCACACATGTATACGGTGAGACCGTATATGATTTACCATGAGAAATTCAACACGTCATTTACTCAAAACCGAATTTGTGACATCAAACGAATTATAAATAAGTTTTCGCAATACAGACCGACTAGTATGTAATCGAGGCGACGGTAGGCCGACTTGGCCGAGTTTAGAACACAGCAAACAACTATATATCTTTGAATTAAACATTCAAAATCATAAATCTTTTGTGGGTGTCACACTTTATCCTTGTCATCCGGAATTTTTCACAATGGGTTTGCCGGAATAAGATCTTATCCTCCAGACTTTTTCACATTGGATTTTTGCCGGAGTAAATGTTTTGAGGAGGTGGGTCATGTGTTAATGATGCTGGTTTCAGGGAGGATCATAAAAATGTAAAAAGACTAAAAGTAGGAAACTTGTCATTAAAAAGAAAAAAGAAAAAACTTGCTATCTGAGCTATTATGCAAACATGAAGAGTAGATCCACACTCTAAAGCAAACTGCACAAGTGCAATGATGTGCATAAAATACATTTGCAACACATGGAGAAAGCACTATAAATAAACTAATTGTCTTTGCTCTGCAGATTGGAATATAGAGACATCTCAATTTCTTCAAGAGATCTGCCTTTGGTTTCAACAGTGAAGTAAAATGCAAATGCTGCTGTCAATAAAGAAACTCCCCCAAATCCAGCATATACCGGTGCAAGACCGAACTTCTCCACCACTTCTAAGAAAAATAAACCCACTATAAAGTTGCAGATCTGAATATGATAATCACAAGCAGTTGGTGAGAGGTTCGAAAAGTGTAATTCTGTAAATTCGAGACAAAAATAGTGTTTGAATCTGTAAAATAGAGCATCTCTTCAAAGAAACTTATGCTAAGTGCTTTTGTTAGCTAAAGTTTGATAGAATACAAACCCAATGAACAGACATACTGAACCCCATGACTTTCCCTCTGGTCCTGCTGCTGCTAAGCTCCGGTATGATTAGACCGGTGACCGGGCCCGCGCCAAACGCAATTTTTGAAAATCTATCAATTTTTTTTCGTATCACTATATTTGTATATTCCTATAATTATGAGGCCATTAAAAATCAAATGTATTTATGAAAAAAATTCTCCTATTTATACATAATAATTTTTTTTTATAAACGCCGCCCCTCCTAGCCCCTTTATAAACGTCAGGAATACACTACTTTCACTTAATAAAAACACGATTTTTCACTGTCAAAATCAAATGAAGAAGCAAGAACAAATAAAGGATGAGATAGCTGCATTTTATGGTAAAAAAACCCTTCATATAAAACAGGAAATGTACATTATGGTCCCCAATATGGTTAAGTTGACGCCGATGTCCTTCTCCACCGGAAGGCCGACAACAGATGCCACGATAAACATCGATACTGCCTGGAGAAAGAAAGCCAACAACAGATTTAGAATGGATGCTACTATATTCGTCTCGTTTTATCTGTCATTTTAGCACTTTGTGTTTTTCTCACTTTACTGTACACAATGCAATATTTAGTACTACCTTCGTCCCAACATATAAATCTTTTTAGGGTTTTCCACACTGATTTAAGAAAATGGATAGATGTCATAAATTTTAAGCGAAAAAGTCAAAAATACCCTTTGACTATCATCAATGCAATGGTCGTAAAGTATTGAAAAGTGATTTGATAGATAATAATTAAGGGTAAAAATGAAGGAAAATTTGAATAAATGCTTCATTGGTATTCTAAAAAGACTCGCATAATGGGACACAAACGAAGAGTCAAAAAGACTTGTATTACCGGGTGAGGTAGTACTTTTTTTCCTCATTCTAGCCCTTTTGCCACTATTTATATATAGCTACAACATTTATTAGTACTCGAAAAAGGGTAATTTAGTCAATACAATGCAAAAGTAGATCATCTGTTAAGTTTATTAATATGCATGAATGAAAAGCCTAAAAGTGACAGATAAAAGTTGTTCACCAGGAATGTTACATACCATGCCTAAGTAGCTTCCAATCAGAAGTGTTTGCCTTCCTTGCTTTTCAATCAAGTATGAAGCAAAAAGGGCACCTGGAGAATCGAAGCAACCAAAAAACCGCTCAGGGCTGTGCTAAACCAAGACATTATTCGAATTATTGGGAAAAAATTTATATGCATCTAATAATATCAATCAAGAAAAAAGAGGAACCTGCAAAGTACATAAGTCCAACATACAAGCTTGCTAAAGCACTGCTTGAGATTCCAACATCCACAAAAGTCAAGGATGAAAAATATAGAACAGCATTTATCCCAGCAAATTGTTGAAGTAGAAAAAGTGTGCCTCCAATAAATGCAACTGCAAGTTTATGAAAAAGATGAAGTAAACGCAGCTGCAAGTATGGCTGAACATTATCTCAACGTGAGAGTGAGCAGCAAAATTAGACGCAGGATCATATAAAGATAACCAAGGACATGGATACAGGATACGTCGATGCGGGACTCTTTAAAATATAGGGTACGGGTACGGAGGCATATGCATAAATATTAAAAATATAATGATCAAAGGACCAAACAATAAATAATAAAGCACCTACACGAACATTTTTTAGTGGATTTTGGAAGTTTCCCATCATTTTGGACAGCTTTTCATTCGTTATCTAGTGGTTTTTACTCAATTTTCAATATGGTTCTTCATTTCACATATCTAAGTAAAGAATATGCATATCCAAATCCCGTATCCAACTTTTAAAAAGGCTTGCCTCGTGATGTGTATCCTAAGAATCCAATGCATATCCATGTCGGATACGGAACACGCTACCACTCAAAAGTATCCGCGCATCACTAAAGATAACAACTTTAAGTGATTGAAAATCTCTAAACAGCACCAACGTATAAAATAAGACCACTTCAGAACAACCTCTAGAGTGTGGCTCATCTAGGAGTTCTAGCCAATTGCTATCCAAGTCAGCTCCATCATTTCGAAGGACAGACTGAAATTCTTCTATAGCTCTGTCGACTTCTGATGGGCCCCATAGGTTCTTAACAACATTTGCAGCTTCATCATGTCGACCTGCCTATATATTTGCCACACGGGGTTAACAAACACAACATGATAGGAATTCATCGTCCAAGGAAAAAAGATTAATACTTTACACAACCAGCGGGGGCTTTCAACTGCAAACTGCATTCCAAAGAACAAAAAAAAGCCAGGGACACTAGCAATATATAGCATTATCCTCCACCTACAAAGGTGTAAATCAAACCAAAATCACTACTTTTGCATAAAATCGACAGGTCAATTGTTACGTGTTATTCAATAAGCTCTACCCCAACTCCACCACCAAAAGAGAAAAAGTACTGCAAACTTGACAACAAGAAAAGACGGTAATAAGTTGACGAAGGACAGTTATAAGACTAGACACTGTCAACCAAATAGTGGAATCAAATCTTCCACATACATGTTCGAGAAAAATGTTCACTTACCAATGGGGATCGTTTTCTGATGAAATAGCTAGAGAAAGTGAAGCAATGATTCCAAGGCACGTGCCAA
This sequence comes from Gentiana straminea, assembly GCA_036785695.1. Taxonomy (NCBI): domain Eukaryota; kingdom Viridiplantae; phylum Streptophyta; class Magnoliopsida; order Gentianales; family Gentianaceae; genus Gentiana; species Gentiana straminea. The sequence continues at coordinate 9,134,501 of JAVUPR010000266.1, read as the reverse complement.
TCTGACTAACTGTTCCCAAGGAACCCCTGTGCTTTGTTGGCGCAACCTATTGATATCAGGAAGTGACACTTAGGGGTGGAAGATGAAGTAAAGAAACGTAGCTACAACTCATGCAGTCATGCATCAACTTCAACTGCAGACCTGTTAGCGCGAAAAGGTTATTATTAAGGCACAAAAATAAATTACTGATAATGAACATCCGTCTTTCTCTTCAACTTGCTTCTATTCTAAAAGACAAGCTCCCAATACACAGGCTCCTCAAATGTAACTGTTAGCAATTGTTATTGTATGATTCTCCTATTTCTCCCTCGTCATTAGGTCTTTTCTTTTAAATCACAATAGAAAGTTCAATTTCTTGCATTCATCTGACGTACAAAAAAGTGGCATTTGGTTGATGCCATTTCACTAGTCAGATTGTGCGTAACGAATGGGTGCATACAAGTCAGGGCTTGTGAAGCATCACCTTCCAAATTTATATCATAACTTTGCACAATACATTTGTCTTTAACCAATCAAACATGACATCAAGCGAATCAAATTTCCAAGTTTCATTGAACAAGACTCCAGCTTCAAAAACTCACTAGCATAATATTACACATCAGCAATCAACTGTGGGGAAAAAAAATCAAGATACTGCCTTTAGCCAGCATAAATCTTACTGATCTGTACTCCTACCTCGGAGATGTAAATAGGAACAAGAACATTGTTCACACCAATTCCAAGGCCAACGAGAAATCTTCCCAACAATATCTCATTCAAGGAGTGGGCCTGTGCACTGGAACAAGAATTAAGAAAAGGATAAGATCAGAAATTTAGGAGGCATGATCTGACATGCACAAATTTAAGAATTCCCAGAATATCCAATTAGAGAGATGACCAACGCAAGAAGAAAAGAGCAATTACAGCATGTAATAAAGAAAAGCCTTGTATTTCTTCTCATTTTCATATAAACGCCTTTTAAAGGCTGGTAACTTGCTTTCATTTTTTACCTCCTGACATATATCATTATTTGCAAGCTTAGAAAACAATTTTGAAGCACATATTTTATATGACAAATTTTATGAAAGAAATTATTCCTCCTTGGAGCTGTTTAAGGAATTAAGCAAAGAAATTCTGCGGATCAAAATGCTGACTATAGCAAGAAATTAACAAATGATAACACATTAAAGTCCGAAGCTAACACCTGATGATCGCCCCGAGAATGAGAGGTATTGTATCAACTTGAAAAGTTCTCCTACAACCAAGTTTATCCACTATAGAACCAGCACTTATGCTCCCAATAAAAGCACCGCCAATGAATATGCTCACCACTAGTCCCTCAAGAAATGAATTTCCATCAAATCCAAGCTCCTTGGCGATAGATACAATAGGACCATTCATAACTCTGCACCCAATCAACAATCAGACAAGTACTAGATATTAGATAACTTGTTTTGAAAGACCAAGGGCCAACCGTAAACTTTCTGTTCCACCAAAAAAATCAAGAACGGAAAAAGAAATCTAAGAGCAACAACACAATCAAGCAGCTTGTATTCCACCAAATGCTGTTGAATCTCATGCTTGGTAAGGGAACTTTGATTTGTACATGTTCTAAGCAAAACCTGCTTTCATTTTACAAATATGAGAAGAGTTAAGAAGACATCATGTGGCATGATGACTCCGTAACCCCTCTAATACAAGAATTGCATCATTGATGCATGTTTGTATACCATTTGCCTATGATGCACGCATACTTTTGTCTAGTAGCATGTCCAGTATCCAATACGTATTCGACACATATATGTACCAAATACTAAGGATACACATGACACATATATGCACCAAATACTAAGGATGCACATGAGGGCGAATTTGTTGTTTTCAAAAATTGGATACGGGATTCGGATATGCATGTCCATGACTCGGATTTGCGAGAAGAAGAACCATGTTGAAATGTGAGTAAAAACCATCACATAGTGTATGAAAAACTCTCCAAAATAATGATTTTTTTTGTTGAAGAAAACCACTAAAATTTGTTTCATATTATGTGTTTTAAAAGTTATTATTCCGTCCTCATAGTTTTATTATTTATTACCCGGTCTATATAGTTTTAATATATGCCTTTTGTACCCATATCCTATATTTTCCAAACACAAATATCTCACACCCGCGTACCACTATTCGTGTATCCATACCCGTGCAACCTAGCTTTTCACAGAATCACAACATTTCACATGACACCCTTGTATTGAAGAAACAGGATCATCTGTCCATTTCCCCTGTCTAATTTGTTTGTCCATTCCAAAACGAAGTCATTTAGGACGAATTGCCACGCCTTGTGATGATCTGCTACGAATTGGGACGCCACAACGCTTCCATGCGACATTTTGCAACACCGCCGCGATGATTTGCGATGCTTCTGCTAAGATTTTTCTGCAATCTGTGATGCCCTTTGATGTAAAAGAACGCTTTTCATCTAAAACGACGTTTTGTACTGGACAGGGGATTTGTACAGATGATCCAACCCATGCATTGAATTGAAATAATTACATCCGACAGCATACCACTTGGTAAATCAAGTATGCACTAACACAAATATTTCTCAAATACATGAAATTTGACAGCATAGATCACAAAAGACATGAAATTTGAAAGAAAATAAGTTACCCTATGTGATATCCGAAGAGGAAATTGGACATGGAAGCAACTGCAACATAAGGAATAACTTGTAAAAAGCCATATCCTTCATCACTGTTCATACTGAGTACAGCTTCATTTTCATCTTCTGATCAAAGTCAAAAGGAAAAAAAAAAACAATCTTTTAAGCAAATGCACGCCAGAAAAAGGAAACCCGCAAACTTAATATAGAAAAGAGTAGTGGGCGTTTGACCACTTAATTCTGAGGACTGCTCTTGACGATCCTGCTTACTAGAAGCGGAAATTCTCCGGAGCTTGGAAAGTGAGCAAGAAAGTGAAGGGAAAAATGGTGTTTCGGAGGAGGAATTGTTAATGGTTGCCGAGAAAACACGGTCTTGTGATTGAAGTGTGGGGAAAAGCGGGAAAATGGTGTGGTGGTTAAGTGAAGGACTGGTAGTTTTCAACATTGGATATCGCAAAGGAGATGATGAAGAACCAGCTGGACAGAGCAACCTGTTGAAAGTACTAGGATATTATCCCTTCTCCTTTTCAGCAAATTAACAAAAATAGAAAGACACCGAACATTTGACAATAAATGATAAATAAAGTACGTATATTTGTCAATATATCATTGATCGTTTTAATTCTCTTACCGTAATATCTGCCATTTTCAAAAACATAGTATTTAGAAACTTGAGAATCTATTCGAAGTGAAGAAGAAGTTGGTAAACAAACACATGAATTTTGTTTCTTTGTATGCCGTGCGTTTTTCTGTGTGAAGTTTATGTGTTTGTATCACTCTTGTTGAAAGTAAATGTTGAGTTAAACTGATTAGCACTAAAAATCTTCTCTTTGCAGCCAGAAGAGAGTCTGTTTGTATTGTTGATGCTTTTACAATCTTTTACAGACCCAGGTTTTCTCTAGATATGTTTCAGACCAAGTTACTTCTTTGTTGTTCCAGTCTTCAGATTGGTCATCTCTATATATACACTCAACAGTTTGTCAAAATCAAACATCAATTTCTTACATTTAAAGAAAATGCTCCATTTGTCTTCAAGTATAAGCACTGTTCAATAAAGTGGTTAAATGTAACTACCAGAAAGAATGGATGTGTAGCAACGAGTGACACAACACACTGCTACACCATTGTTCATGACGTATAGAAAGTTCATGTCTGCATACATAACTAAACTCCATCTAGATCAAAGAGCTACTTCACCTGTACAGAAAGTTCAATCCATGGACTAAATTCGGTTCAATTCAATTCTTACTTCGAGCACTTAACTGAGAAGAAGATGCCTTTTAAACTACATGGCCGTTTAACGTTGCATTAAAGCAGAAAATCCGAACTTAAAACCTGACAACCGATTTAGTAGTGTAGGGGATGGTGCTGATTTAACCTGGTAGTAGACAAAATGTCCAGAGTTGAAACCTCACTAACAGTTGGTTAAGTGTTTGGGCACATATTAGTACCTACAATGCAAGCATGCTTGTCCACACTTGAAGGGCATGTTAGATTGTTCAAACAAGCAAAATATATTTGGACAACTTAAGACCAGTATTGATGGATCAAACTAATGACTACCTCAAAAAAGGAAACAGTTATGAACAGTGATTTTCAGGTAAGCTTGATTCTACTTTTCACTGCCAAGTCATGGTTGAAGAAAGAAACCAAACTAGTGCCAAAAGGAATAAATAAGTAAGACACAAGAGGGATTTATGTAAGTTGTTCTAAAGCCATATGCTTACTGTATAACAGAGGGCTTGTATCTGCATAGGCCATAGCCATGAAAAAGGCAATAATAGCATTTACACCTCGCAGCGAACTTGGAAATGCACTAGTCAGTAATCGAAATGCTAGTTAAATTGTTAAAACCACTGGCATAATCATCACCATGGAACTCATTCAAAGTCCATAATCAAGATAACAAATGTAAAGACTGAATTTCGGCGATACGAAACCTTGAGATAAAAGATGTTTTAAAGGAATAATAAATTGCCATTAGAAGGAATACACAACAAAATGACAACAGAAATCACTCTGCGTTGATAAAACCAAAATCCATGCCAAACTCCCAAGAAAGAAAGGAAAGTACAACACAATCTTAATAGCTGAAAATAAGAAGTTTTTGGCATTGACAAATTTGTCATTGGAACTAAGGCAAAGAAAGCAATGCAGAACACATAACATGTAACAGGACAAACTGTTTTTCCTAATTCTGCATTTCACATCACTCCTTAGGCTTTTTAGCAGTGGCTTGTGAATACAAGAAAGTGCCGAAAATTGCAATAGCAGAGCCAAGTGCATTAAGTGGCCTAACAGGATTCCTGAAAACAAGAACTGTAGCAACAATCACCACCACTCTCTTCATCGTATTTCCCACGGAGAATGTCAATGGGCTAATGTCATCAAGGGCCTGGTATGATGATTGATTGTAGAGATGGTAAAATATCCCAGAAATGAGAACCCATGAATACAAGATCCACGAGTTACCGATCGTTGCAATAGCATTATGGTATCCAGCTACCCATTGAGACCCTTCAACAAATACTGCTGCTGGGAATAAATAAAGCAGTGAGATAACAGTAATACAACCATACAAATTCAACCCATTCACTTCCTTAAAGCTTTGCAGACTCTTCTTGGAGTAAATATTCCGAAGCACAAATCCAACATTACTAATCATAGCACCCGATAAGCCTCCGAAATTGAACGAGACTTCAGTAACAGCAGCTAGAGAGCAACCAAAGACAATAGGCAGTATTGAAAGCCAAACAGCAAGAGGATATGAATCGCCTAGAAACGATGAAAAGATAACAGAAAAGACAGGTTCTGCAGATTTTATGACATGTGTGAAAGAAACAGCCACCTTAGAGAATGAAACACAAGCTGAAATGTGGCCTATTGTATGAAACAGAGCAGGACCTAAAAGAGCTATCACAAATGCTTTCGAAATTTTAGGGAAAGGTTGGATTTTGAAGGACCATAGAAACAACATCCAAACAGAACCACAAAATAGCTGAAATGTAGCAAGAAGCCATGGGAAAGGGAAGATGTTCAGCACCTTTTTATTGTAAATATTGAAAATAATGTTCTGCAAATACCACAAACCAAAAATGATTCCAAGCTGAACATTTTTATTAGGCTTCACAGCCTCAACTTCCCCATCTGGGCTGACTTCTTCAGGAACTCCAGATGCTGATTTGCGAACATGAAAGAGGGGTTTTGCAGAAGAATCAAATGGGTGATTAAAGACAACACAAGAATGCAATCTTGACCTTGAGATCCCAAAAAGGCTTCCATGGATTTGGCTGAAATCAAGGTTTTTCTTCGAGGGAAGAGAAGGGCATTGCAAATTTCGCTGCTTTTGGCTTCTTTGGTTCACAAAATTTGGATCGACGAGTGAATGGCGTAAAGCATAGGCAGTAGTGGATTTGCCCAAAGTGAGATTTGAGGATGGAAGATGATTCAGGGTGATCATTTTAATGGGGTAGTGAAAGATTTCAACTTTCTGCAACACAAACAGTGATGAAGTGAAGTGTGTAGTGAATGGGAGATATTTTAGCACTTATTGTTGAACAGATCAAGCAAACCTAGGAGAATTTGCCACCCTCCAGCTCTGATTGAGTAGTTCTTGTATTTTTGTTGTATTTCTATTATTGTTCTCATAGAATTTTTTTTTTTTTTTTTTTGTTTTGAAGAAAAGAAAATTGTTTTTATGTGATTTTAATATTTGTTTATTATTTAGTACACAATATACATTATATTGCTTTTATATTATGATTCACATGAGATAGATCCATCTAAAATCTGATTCCGAATTGCATTCATTATTATTTTATTAGCTAAAACATGTGTAAAACTTGAGAAGAAAAAAAAGGATGAAAAAGAACTTACATGAAATTAGTAAAACCAAAATTTCACAGTTTTCATTAACTAATAAGTGTCATTTTTTTCTTACATTGAAGTATATGTGATATTGTCATTTTCCTCAACAACATTCTTTACATAAACAAAAATAAAACCCAAAATAACATATTATAGAGACACTAAACAGTTTTCAAAAGGTTGCCCAAGTGTCAAAGATTTTTTTAAAAACAAAACCTTTTTTTAATTAAAAACATGTCAAAATTGTGTTTTAGTTCAACTTTTATCATACTAAACAACAAATGAAACTAAAAACATATTTAAAAAAACCCACAAAGAAACTTAATCATAGTAGTAATCGTAAAAGGACTAGAGGATGAGAATGATGGATCGAATTTTTCGAGTGTAATTATTTTATGATTTTATGAAAAAGAAATTGGGATCAAACCACAAATTAACATATTATTACTATCAAAAACTCAAATAAAAAAAGGGATAAAAAATTATTATTATCAAAAACTCAAATAAAAAAATTATCAAAAACTATTTATGTAATAAAAAACCCTTTTTTAAATTATAAAAAAAAAACTATAAGATTTTCACATTTTATCACCAAAACTGTAAAATTGAAGTTTAGGAATCTAGAGAGAAAACAAAGGCATGACATCCAGAATATTCCTAAAACCTCTCCTCCTCAATAATAATAAGCCCACTTTACCCTTTGTCTTGAGATCACTGTCAAAACCCTTTCCCTCTTTGACTTCTATTCAAGTTCGTGGAATGGCTGATTCCTCTTCTGCTGCTTCATCTTTACAGAAGATCCAAGTTCAGAGGGACAACACTGTCAGTTTCTCCTTTCTTTTCAATCCTTCTTTCATTTCCTACTTTTTTTTGTGGTAAATTTGTTAATGTTAATTAAATGCTGGTTGTTCACTTCTGAAGTAACTCTATTTTAGATTAAGTGGACTTTTATTGGACTCAAACCTCGAATATGTTGATTAATTACGAAAATGGAGTTGAATGGCTATTGATTTTTAGAGAATATTACAATTTTCTTTTTTTTGTCTTTTTTGACCTGGTTTGAAAATAAAGTTGCTTTCTATTCCATTTTGTGTCTGCTATTGTACATTTATCTTACTTAAAGATGCATAAACTGTTCAATTGGGATTTTGTTAAAGTTGTCCCACATTGGGCACTTGTTATTGTATCACCCACCATATCAAGAGATGGACTCCCCTCACCTCATTCTACAGATTTTGGTTTCAGTCCTTGCTTTCCTTCTGCACATTGAATTGTATTTTAAGTGCAAATATGGGAGATTGTCCCAAAATTAAGCACAAGGAATCATAAGTTAAGCTACATCACATGGGTTGACTATTCATGATTTGAGAAAAAAAAATTGATCCTTTGGGGTGGTGGACATATAAGATGGATATGTGAACCTATAAAGATGGATGAATGACTCAATGTACTTGAACGAAAGTTGGAGTACCTTCTACCAATTAGAAAACGATAGAATGATGTTTGAGATGATTTCAGCTTTAACTAAGATGCAAACATAAGATGCACATTTTAGGCATTGAGACATATATAATTCAAGAAAGCTACAACATGCTTGGGCATTGGGAAGGTGTGGTATATAACAAAGAGACATGGAGACAAAAATTCAACCTTGTGTAGAGGGTCCAAGGGTTAACTGTTGTTTTTTATTTAAATGTGGTCACTAATACCTGAAAATGACATGATCAAGTATGAAGGGTTAGTTGAAATTTTAATGCTTTTGCATGTTTTCCTTTTTTTGCTTTCTTTTCTGATTAGCTAAAGAGACTGTAATAGGCTGTTATTTTCGAGAACACAAAAATGCTTTCAGTTCATTTTGGTATTCTGTATGGCTTCCTAAGAGAGTCATTCATCTTACCATGTGAATACTGTTTGACTCATGGATTGAATAGCTTTTGGACAATTAGTGCGAAAGGAAAGCTTCATGTTTGGATCTAAAGATTTTGATAATGGAAAATGAAATGCTTGAAGGTTAATGAAATTTAATATAAAGTTAGTAGAGATTCTTTAATTAACCTTTTTTTTTTGTTTCTTTTTAGTCCACCTATACTATACCACATCTGATTCGGATTTATATAAGGTTCTGTTTGAAGATAGGAAAAGTGTCACTAAAATGGATGGATTTTTTAGACTCTGTAATACTGCATCCAACCCAAGCCTTTGAAGAATATTTTCATGTTTCCGAATTTTATGGCTTCTAAGTGTGGATCAGGTTTTTTGAACAGACTTTTGATGCTTATGTGGTTGGAAAGGAGGATGCTCCTGGGATTATTGTGCTCCAAGAATGGTGGGGAGTAGACTTTGAGGTCAAGAACCATGCGAACAAGATCTCGCAATTTGATGGGGGCTATAGAGCACTTATACCTGAGTACGATACATGGATAACCACAGACATTTGCTTGCACTTTTACGAAGTCTCTCACTATTCTAATGCTTATTGTTTAATGGTTGCCAATCTAGTTTGTACCGTGGGAAGGTGGGCCTCGATGTTGCAGAAGCACAACATTTGATGGATGGTCTCGACTGGCAAGGAGCCGTTAAAGATATCGAAGCCTCGGCTAACTGGCTCAAGAAAAGCGGTGCCAAGAAGGTTTTGAGGCTTAAATCTTATTTTAAGTTGCATCTTATTGGAGCAAATTATCCACACCGTTCACAATGGACTGCTTTGTTAAGTGATGCAGGAATTAAGAACTAAACAAAGTTGACTACAACTTGAGCATTTGCTTTAGATACTCTTTTATCGATTCAAACACCACATTTCTTTATTTTACATAATCTCTATTGAAAATGAATGGTATCAGAATCTCTATTACAATCTACAACACTGAATAGAAAATCTTTATATTTCATACCACAGAAGTAGAGTCTTGTTTGCAGAATCTGTATTTTACATATAAAAACAGAATACGTGACGCGCTTGATTTTTAGAGATTGAAGAGTTTGAATCTCTAAAATTACAGATTTACAAGCATTTACATTTTCCAAAGTGCCCTTAGCCGTGATAGAAAAAGATCTGTATCATTATTGTTGTTGTTGTTTTTGTTATTATGACTATTTGTACTACTTATTTGTATTTGGAAAAGGTTGGAGTAACTGGATTCTGCATGGGTGGTGCCCTAGCCATTGCAAGTGCTGTTTTGGTTCCGCAGGTTGATGCTGCTGTTGCCTTTTATGGAGTTCCTTCACCACAGCTTGCGGATCCTGCTCAAGCAAAAGTCCCTGTGCAAGCTCATTTCGGTGAACTTGATAGTTTTGTTGGATTCTCAGATGTGACGGTATTCTCTATCATCCTTTTTTTTTTTAACGTAATTGTTAAGTTACTCCTTTAATTGAAGTGTCCAACTCTTTTGATGTGCTTATAATGATAATCCTTTGTTATGCCAAATAAAACAAAGATTAACCATTTAGATTCTTATGTATGTATTCAACAAACAGGAAAGATGTCTGCACGTGCGAGTCTTTGTGGGTTATTCTTTTTTTGAATATTCTTTGTCCTTTATGCAACTTTGGCCCATTTCCAACATATCTGAGTATTGAAGATACTGTGTAATAAATGCCATAAAACACAATATTGTGTCATATCGCCTTTGAAACAAGAGCCACTGACAGTTGCATGATAGAAAACCTAAGTGTAATTTGATCGGATATCAAACAACTATCCGTAACCATACTGCTCTCATGACAAATCAAACAGTGCTTTTTGTTCACATGTACATCAAAGGGAGAGTCTTGTATGTAAATGGTAAATGAGTTCAACAAAAGCCTCGATTGTCCCATCTTTGGCTGAAGAAATATCTTCAAAGCTTTATGTTCATGCGATGCAAGAAAAAAGCAATCAATAAGCGACACCACCTCGCCTCTCGTCTTACAACTATGAAACGAATAATGCATCAATCATATGTTTCTATAGCCATCATCTTTCATTAGTTTCATGTCTGCAGAGTTGTGAATATTTATGTGAGTGAGAGTGTAAATATGGTATCAGCTTTTAATGCTAGTTTCTTGTTTTCAGGCAGCAAAATCATTGGAGGAAAAGCTAAAGGCATCAGGGGTACCACAAGAAGTACACATATATCCAGGCATTGGACATGCTTTTATGAATGCATCTCCAGAGGGTTTGCAGAGGAGGAAGAACATGGGAATGAACGATGAAGATTTTGCTGCTGTTGAGCTAGCTTGGTCTCGTTTCCGTTCATGGATGAATAAATACCTGTCTTAAGCCTTCTGTTTTTTCTCAGTGTTATGCTTGTTGGATTGGCTGCCCCATATAGCAATGAATCCGGACGCTTTGTAATAATGCCTCCTACTTAATAACACAATAAATCGACAGCTTTTCATTCATGTGGTGGTAATAACATTCTCTGATGATAGACTGTTTGCTTGTTTGTGTTGTGTCTACATCTGCACCTATTTTACTTTTAAGCCTTTTGTGCTGAAAGGATTTGTGGTTTGGGTATTGGGTATTGGGTACGTTTGGGCAAATTTTGACAATAAACAGAGCTTGTTTGAGTTCAACTAGTTTGTCCTATATGAGTCAAACTGCACTTACCACTCAAGAAAGAAGCTCCACAAGACGCGAGTTAAAAAAAAACAAGACAATTAACCCATTTGCATTTCAAACTTGGTAGTGAGAGTTACACAACATCGATTAGCTCAACTCAAGCTAGAGTAAATAATTAACGAACATAGCTCAATCATAAAATGTATTTCGTTAAATAAACAAACAAGCTCAAGCTTCACGAACTCACACCAACATTTTGATATCCGGCTCAATTCGTGTGAACTTCTACCAAAAAGCAGGAACTTCAAACTTCAAATGCTGAAGAGGAAAATGGGCAATGCGTTGCTTTGGATTGCCCTTTCCATTTAATTGCTAGAACTTCAGTGATTGATAACCGGCTGGCATCTTCAGATCATCAATCATTTGGGTGTATGGTTTGGCATACGTTTGGGATGAATTCACGGACCTTCCAACTTTGTCCTTGATGGTACCCATGATAAATTCCTGCAACTGGTTGATAGGGATGGTTCCATTGGGGGAAATCTTCAGATCACTTGCCAAGGTAAAAGACTTGGAAGCTTCTTGATTTTTGGAAGAGTTTTCTGGGGCAACCCTCAAGTTATTCTCCATGCGAAAAGACTTGAAGGCTCCTTGAACATTGGAAGTGACGTCAAGTCCATCCTCATCATCATGCACCACTTCTTTTGCCTTACTTGCTTCTCCAACGGAATCAAGCCTGTTGGCGAGCTTCGCAATTGGCTCGTCTTGAGTCTGAACATGCGGCGTGAGAGCTTCAATGGCCTTTGTGAGGTTGAAAATATGCTCCTTCGGGGTGGTGGAAATTGCCATTATGACGTCCGTGGCCATTGGTGACGAGGATCCATCATAAGTTTCTTAAGGGAAAAAGAGATGAGGGCCAGATTCCTTTGACATGCTCCGAGTGATAGGGCCAGAAGGTTGACCTTGAGATGAGGAAACATCCTTAGCGGCAACAACTTCGTAGTGGCGCCCTCTGAAGCAACAACTTTCGTAACAGCAACCTTCAGAGCGAAAATCTTTGAAGTAGAAGCCTTTGAATCGGCAGAAGTCTTTGGTGCCATTTCCTCAAGACTTTTCTTTTTTGCAAGGAGAGATTGGTCCCACCGGGTGTGCCAGAAATTTGTAACGCAAAATTCGTTCTCCTACAATTAAATTAAAAAAAGAAAGACAAGAAATTGGAACAAATATAATTTTATTAATTTCAAAATGTGAGTGGGTACAATCTCTAGCAAAATCCTTACATCTATGGGACGCCTTTGATTCTCCTTTAATTTCACCGAGGGTCGCGGGGACTTGTTCTCGGACTTGTCAGTACTCCTCCAATTTGTTGGGAAGAATGCTGGATCTGTGGAAGAACTCCGGATATGGCGGATGATCTTCATTTGTCGGAGATGACTTGGATGCTTTTGTGCTTCCTTGATCTTCTCCTTTAATTTCTCTTAGGGTCACGGGGACTTGTTCTCGGACTTGTCAGTACTCTTCCAATTTGTTGGGAAGAGGGCCTTTATTTGAAGAACACCGGGTTTCTTGGCGACCTTCAATTTGTTGAAGAACTCCGAATACATCGGAAGTCTTTCGATTGTTGTTAAAGAACTCCGAATATGTCGGAAGACCTTCGTGTTGAAATAGTGTCCTAAACCAAATCGGGTTGGAACCAGATCCGACCGGGTCGGATCATTTCTACTATTTCTTTATGTTTATACATAGATTAGATGGCTTTTCTGTTGTCATATATTTGTTCTTTTAAAGAACCAATTATGAATTGTTATATGATAATGTCCTTAGTATTAAACTGTGATAGAAAAACCATGATAGGCGATTATGGTTGATGAGATCTCTAATCACTTTAACAAGTTTGATACTTAAATGTCTCTAGGCGGATGTACTATTAAACAGGGCATTGATAGTACGTACAGACTAGCACGTATTAGATGTCTTCTGTCTTTAAGGGCAGGGATAGATCTCGTCTATCGAAGTGTATATACACTTGGACTGTACGTGGACGTGTATTAGAGAATGCGTACGTTAGACTGACCCACTTACACGGATAAGTGTCACACTATGTGACGGTTCTGTAATTATCCTTAGGACCGGAGTCTACATGGCATCACGGTGTGGATTGTCATGCTTTGACACTATTGAGGTTTCCCCTAGCCACGGGGCGATCATGCGGTAGTGATTGGGTGTGATACTGAAGCATACGGAGTATACATGTTTGGTCGTCTGGAAATCGTGTACCCTATCAGTAGGGGTGAATATCCGAAGGGCCTTCTTATAAGGAATGTTATACTCTCGTGAATCTTTGCAAAGTGGAAGTAAATGAGTTACTTCGAGAGAACATGATATCCAGATTATAAGATACGATCGTTAATGTACCAACACTCGAGATACGATCGTATGGATATTATTACAGCGATAGGATTGTAAGTTACACGGTAACTATTTCACATGAAAGGTAGTAGTCATTGCATTTGACTCTTCCGATGATTGGGAGTCACGGTGTATTGCTAGACGCTATCCCGTGATCGTTAGGCATGAAGGGCATTTTCGTAATTTGCACTTTGTGTCTACGGCCAACATATTCGGAAGCCTATCGGGTCACACGCATATGAACATCTAACCGGATTAAAATGTGGTTATAGTTGATAACCAAATAAGGAAAGTTTATCTCATACTATAAAGGTTATAGTGGTAAATTAATACGGTGATATTTATTTATTATGAATAAATATAATACAAGATATTAATTATGTTGATTAGTTAAATATATATATTGAATAGATATGTGGCACATAAATGATGTGTATATGATACACATGGATTTTACAAATTAATTAATCATGGTATTATATTATCTAGTATTAATATAAGATGTTAATATTTATATATATATATTCTTATACATGCGTGACTTGCATATAAAAGGATATGCATGTGCATATTTGTAGTATATATATATGGATTTATGTGTAATAAATATATATGTGATATATACACATGTGTAAATTGATTTATGGTAATAAGATAAATATAATCAATATAAGATATTGACAATATCTTGGAAATATATTTAATATAGGATATTGAATATTAATGAGATAAATCAATCAATTATATTTTCCTTATTTTATTGGGAAAATGTTTTCTTCTCCTCCACACCTGGATGGGGCGCCCCTCTCACTATAAATAAGAGGTGGGTGTCAAGCTCTTTTGTACATCACAATTCCAAGAGCTAATAGTTCTTGTGTAAAATAGAGAGCATCCTATAGAGAGTTGGAGAGAGAGGAAAAAGGCCGGTCTAGCAACCGGAGTTTTCCAATAGCAATCGATTATGGGATTCCGGCGGGCTGTTCGTGTGGACTAGCGGTAGAGACCAAACACTTGGGTGGCTCTATGCAGAACTACTCTCCTTAGACGGTCAAAGCGTCGATCTTTTAGATCAACCAAGGTAACCACCGTCTTTAGCTTAATTGTTTATTGCTTAAATGAAGTCGATTTTGGGTCGATAGGAAATAAATTTTAAATTCCACTACGTTCCCGCATAGATTTCCTAACACTTCGATGGTTGTTGAAGAACTCCGGATATGCCGGACGAGCTTCGAAAGTTGGTGAAGAACTCCGGATTTGGCGGATGATCCTCGAATGTTGTTGAAGAACTTGAAGACTTCTTCGTTGCTTCTTAGATCTTCTCTTTTTTGAAGAACTCCGGATATGGCGGATGATCCTCGAATGTTGGTGAAGAACTCCGAATGTGACGGACGATCCTCGATTGTTGAAGAACTCTGAATATGGCGGACGAGCTTCGAGTGTTGGTGAAGTACTCTGGATGTGGCGGATGATCCTCGAATGTCGTTGAAGAACTTGAAGACTTCTTCGTTGATTCTTAGACCTTCTCTTTGTTGAAGAAGTCCGGATATGGCGGATGATCCTCGAATGTTGGTGAAGAACTCCGAATGTGGCGGACGATCCTCAAATGTTGATGAACTCCGAATATGGCGGAAGACCTTTGATTGTTGTTGAAGAACTCCGGGCATGGCGGACGAGCTTCGAATGTTGAAGAACTCCGAATATGGCAGAAGACCTTCGATTGTTAAAGAACTCTGGATATGGCAGACGAGATTCGAATGTTGGTGAAGAACTCCATATGTGGCGGACGATCCTCGAATATTGGTGAAGAACTCCGAATATTGTGGATGACCTTCGATTGTCGTTGAAGAACTCCGATATGGTAACCAACTTTGACCGGCAGAGTACCGAGTCGGTTGTAATATAAACCGGCAAGCAAGGTCGTATCGAATCTAAACACTTAGTCGGTTTTACACGGCAATCCTAAAACCCCTTTTCCCGCACCCTCTCGCAAAATACATATGTAAAGAGAATACGTAAAATACGATTATTAAGTCGCGAATTCAACAATCGTCAATAGGCATAAGTTTTAGGACAACAATCAATGTCAGAATGAACTACAACACATCACAAATTCTCCCAAGATCCGAACTAAGGCTCGATTTTAACATTCATCGCATAACTCGGCTATAGGAAGATTAGCTAATCATTCTATCCATAAAAACACTAGTAACCAAGTTAAACATAAGTAATTGAACTAGATATGAAGATTGGAAATACCTCTTATAGATGAAAATAACCGAAAATCAACGAAACGAAAAAACCGTCTTCGCATCCGTACAATATACAACGATCAACGAACAATTTGTACTTGAAATTAATCCAAAAGCATGAAATCCAAGTTTATACAGCTTATCAAAGTCTCAAAAACGAGTTTAAAAAAATGCTGAAAGAAAACTATGAATGCATGATCATCTAACTCTCCACTAAGTGGAGTTTTTATAGTCTCCCACAGGCGGGCGCCTGTACTGACAGGCGGGCGCCTGTCAGTTTTTTTTTCTTCACAAAATGTATCAGCATCATTCTGAGCCAAAAACGCATCTACGGGCGGGCGCCTATGGTGACAGGCGGCCGCCTGTCACCTTTCTCCACCAAAAAAAAAAAAAAACTTGATTTCTTGATCCCGAAGCTCCGGCTCACATTCTACGACATTCTCGAGCACCTAAGACCTGAAAATGGATCAAAAGCATACCAAATATAACCCCCACGGGACTTTGGGGTGACCGAGAAAGACCGAAAATGTACAAAATTACCGGAATAACCCCGTTAATCACGGACTATAACTCTAGATCTCGGGATCCACAAAATATAAAAACTATATCAAAACTAAGCCGATTACTCCCGGAAATAACCTAAATGAGTCGTTACGAGGCACAAAATGTATATATAGACCGAGTCAAATTGACTCTTATCAACTACCCCCTACTTAGCGTTTGCTCGCCCCCGAGCAAAATTGAGCGTTCTAAACGAAAGTAGAGTCAATATTATAAATATATACAACGAGACTACGCATTACTCGCTTAATACACTAGTCGAAACGCGAGTATCATAAAACGTTAGTTCTACCTTGTGTTGAGCAATGAATGTGTGTGAAAGAATAGCTTCTTCGACATCGATTACTACAACTCGGTTTAGATTATAGACGAGTAACGAACCAAAACTACACCATAAGCTTATAACTCGTAAACATCTCCACTAATCGAGGTCAACCGATGTTCGCACGGTCGGGCAGGACTTGTACGGTTATAACGTTTGGCTAGGGTCGGGGGTAACGAAATGGAATTTGGGACTGGAGAAAGAGAAGTACTATTGAGCTTACTTAACACGACTCCCGTCTACCATTTCATCAACTTCAGAACCAAAATTGTACAACCCCGATTACAAACGATGCTCCAACCAAACTATACACTCTCTTTTTTTTTTTTTTTTTTTTTTTTTTTTTTTTTTTTTTTTTTTTTTTTTTTTTTAAAATCAGAAATCCGAAGTTGATTATCTATTCCAGTCCCAACGCCTCGACAGTCTCTTGGGAGGATTCCGCACAATCGAGGGTGTACCACAGCCGAAGATTCTGTCGAAACGAGGACACCGTGTAGTAATGCCTTTTAAGGGCAGAACCACGGCTTAAGCCGTCTGGCACAAAGGAATGGTTAATAACCAACCGAGGCTTCTAAAAAAAAAAAAAAAAAAAACAAACTCACAATATTTACTCAACTCCAACCAATACCCCACTAAACTCGTACTTCCCGAACATATTCAAAAATAACTTTTCACAACCCAAAATTTCACATATTCAACATAAAGCTCAAATAGTAGGGTGAAAAAGGAAATGTAGATCACAAAGAGCTTTAGGGTTCGGTAAATACGGGCTAGTAACAAAATGGCCGTTTCGGGTGGGGATCTAACCACCCTAACAAGGCTTAGAGGGGGTACGATGGATAATGTACAGGATGGCTATATATGGCAATGATCGGGTCAAAAGAAGCGCCAAAACCGTCATACCATACCAAACTACCGGTCGACCTTTCTATTTCGCCTCGAAGTTACTAATATAAGTTCTAGGTAGATAGGTCATACAACAACTATAATCGATCACTAATCGAGTTATCGAGGACGTCGAAGCTATAAGTGAAGTCGTGACGGTTCATTTTTCTCAACACACGATAAAAGCTATAACGTAAAATGCACTCGAGTATTAACACATGTCTAACTACGCAATGCGAGGGATCGTTATAAATATTGACAACATTGGTACTACAAAAATTTGAAAAACTCGTATTTCATCTAAGGGGCGATCAAAACTAAGTAACGACTCGGGAAATTTAAATACCGGGGATAACAAACAAAAGGCGTAATAGGGCAAGCCTTCACCCCGTAAATAAATATATACAAGAAAATAAAAGGCGCTATACGGGCAAGCCTCCACCCCTACTTAAAAAGTGACACCGTCCTCGGTGTCTAAATAGATACAAAGGAGGGAGAAAGGCTTAACTTTAAACCCGGCAAAAGGCGTTTCATCCAGATCGTGATATCCGGAAAAGGACTCCCAAGGTACCTGTATGGTTAGTACATACACTACAAAAATAACACATATAGATATCGGGGACGTCACCGTTATTAATAACTAAAAATATATACATACATATATAAACATACATTTAAAGAAAAAGTTATAGATTATAAAAGGAAATGGAAATAACTAATATCCGAAAAAGGTTAATCGTATGTCCAAAAGAGTATTCAAATGCCCCTCCGGGCTAACCGAAATGAAAGAACAACAAAGTACAATATTTAAGTTATAAAATGAAAATGAAAACAAAGTACTTCCGAAGTTCTTAAAGAAAGTAAGTACCGACATTGTATGAATACAAAAATGAAAAAGAGTGTGTAAAAATATGTCGGTCTTGTCGTAGCAACGGCGCCAGAAAACTCGATGGCCGTTTTATATGGTAACCAACTTTGACCGGCAGAGTACCGAGTCGGTTGTAATATAAACTGGCAAGCAAGGTCGTATCCCTCAGGGACACGAGTTAAGTACCTCGGCTAGCTTCATCTCGAGTTTAGATCGATAACCTTTCAATTTGTTTAACATGGAACAAAAGTAACTCTCGTCACAATTATCAAACTAATTCACTATAACTATTACGGTTCTATCACACTACGAAGTTTAAACGATTAAAAGAAATAGCCGAGAAATGTTCCGAATGCTTACTCTCGAACCCTAGCTCATTCCCGGGAGAACTTGGACTACTAACCTTGATTGACATTGATCGAAGGATGTCATCTCCTAATTCCGAACCTAGGCGCCAATTTCAACAACCTAGCTTCCTATATCGAGTTCAACAGTCCGCAACCCGGATTTAACTGACTCGATACGGTCTACGCTCGAATGAGACGCTTGTTAACAACAATATAAACCTTACGCACGAAACCGAATCTAAACACTTAGTCGGTTTTACACGGCAATTCTAAAACCCCTTTTCCCGCACCCTCTCGCAAAATACATATGTAAAGAGAATACGTAAAATACGATTATTAAGTCGCGAATTCAACAATCGTCAATAGGCATAAGTTTTAGGACAACAATCAATGTCAGAATGAACTACAACACATCACAAATTCTCCCAAGATCCGAACTAAGGCTCGATTTTAACATTCATCGCATAACTCGGCTATAGGAAGATTAGCTAATCATTCTATCCATAAAAACACTAGTAACCAAGTTAAACATAAGTAATTGAACTAGATATGAAGATTGGAAATACCTCTTATAGATGAAAATAACCGAAAATCAACGAAACAGAAAACCGTCTTCAGATCCGTACAATATACAACGATCAACGAACAATTTGTACTTGAAATTAATCCAAAAGCATGAAATCCAAGTTTATACAAAAGGCACAAAATGTATATATAGACCGAGTCAAATTGACTCTTATCAAATACGGCGGGCGAACTTCAAAAGTTGTTGAAGAACTTGAAGATTTCTTTGTTGCTTCTTAGATCTTCGCTTTGTTGAAGAACTCCAGTTTTGGCGGATGGTCTTCGTTTGCTAAAGAACTTGAAGGCTTGTTTGTTGCTTCCTAGATCTTTTCTTTGTTGAAGAACTCCGGATTTGGCGGATGATCTTCGGTTGTTGGAGATGACTTTGAGGCTTCTTTGTTACTCCTTCAATCTTCTCCACGGGTGTTGAGTAGAGGGCTTTATGCTTTCTCCCTATCTTCTTCACCAATTGTTGTTGTGTTGATGAACTCCCGGATATGACGAAAGAACTTTGACTTTGATGAAGACTCGAAGGAATACTTTGTATTACCTTCAATCTCCTAGTTCAAGTGCTTCGACTTTGCAGAAGATCTTCAATGTTGAAGACGATCTTTCGTGTTGCTTTGAAGCTTTGATGTTCTTCATCTTCTTGAAGAACCTTGAAGACGACTTCTTCCGGCGTAGCGGACGCTTTTCGATCTTCTCGCCTTTCTTGACTTTGGGTTGATCTTCAAGTGTTGAAGACGCCTTGTCGAAGAACTCCGTCTTTGTGTTGATCTTCAAGTGTGTAAGACGCCTTGTTGAAGAGCTCCGCCTTTGTGTTGATTTTCGAGTATTGAAGACGCTCCTCGATCTTCTTGGATTTCTTGAAGAACTTAGAGAAATTCTTGGGAGATCTTCGAAGCTTGAAGACACTCTTCGATCTTCTTTCTTTATTGAAGAACTGCGAGGATTTCTTGAAAGATCTTCGATGCTTGAAGATGCTCTGAGACTTCTCACCAGCTTCTATGCTCTTCCTTGTGCTTGTTCTTCTTCTGTGTGTCTTCTGTGTTTTTGTGTGTTTTTGCAAATGACCAAGGCCTCTTATTTATAGTGGTAGACGAGAGCCTTTGAATTGATTTGCACTTAATGCGTTCACACTCATTTAATGTGTCCACTGATGTAAGTCAACTAGATGATACTTTTTGCAATATTTTATCCCCATTTCTCATGCATTTATTGATGTTTTCGTATCAATTCGAGTCAGTATTTGCTTAGTTTCATCCATACGTGTAGATAGTACTTATTATATAAAATATCATATTTTGATAGGTTTTGTACCGGTTATGGTAACCGGAGCGTCATGTCGGGTTTACGCTTGGTATTTTTGTGATTTATTGCAGGATTATAGGTTGACCAAGACCCCGAATGACTCCACATGTTGAGCATAAACACGTCTTTTGAGGGCTAAAATGTGTGCCGTAAGCTTACAAGTTCAAACGGATCGTTTGTCTTTTATGCTTTTACTGTAATCTATCTTCAAGCGATATTTGACCCACCTTAGAGGCAGAATTCGGTTTGGACTTCTTCACAAGAGTTGTATATCTTCGAACAAGCTTTTCAACGCATCTTGAATCACTCAAATCGGAGATCTACACGCAATGTTATGATCAATTTACTGAAAACGTTCTAGTACCGAACCACCTGTCGAGCCGAACTTCGGGAAGCTCGGCTCGTTAGGCGTTTTTCACCATAAGAAGTCGAATTTGCAGCAGTTTTCAGCATTATTCAGCCCCCAACCCTAAAACTTGAAGACACCTCCATCCTCAAGGCTCTCCTAGCCAAATTCCACCACATATTAACATCTAATTCCACTTGTAACATTAAGTATTCTTAGTTTTGATTTCTAGAATCATTTAATGGAACCAAGCTTTCATCCTTTTGGGTGTGAACACCATTGGAGCACTTCAAGATCTTGAATGCAAGTTTCTCTTCTTAAATTTGATAGCTTTGGTTGGGTAAATTCTTAATCTTTACCTTGGATTAATTGTTCTCATGATTATGAATGCTTACATTGACAAGTTTGTGTTTTTAATTATGAGTGGCTAGCTCACCACTAGCCAAGATGATGTTGTAGAAGTAGTATAATCTCCTATGTTGATTGAGAATGGTTGTTATGTTGTTTAGCTTCAATTGTTGTGAATCTTTTCCTACTTGCATTGTATGGTTTGCTTGTATTGGAGTAATTAACTAATGCTTGCATTTACACTTGATGGAGACCGAAAGGAGATATTAGGTGTGAGAAGAGGGTAGGAGAACCGGAAGGTAAAATCGACCTCTTTAGGCATTCGACTTCTTATCCGGGGATTGTTGACCTTGTCATTGCATTCAAGTTCTTATCATACCAATTCATTAGGTTTAGGACACCTAAGCCAAAGAGGAGGTATAGAGTAGTTTCATGCACTCGAATGAGCGGGAACAACATGCTTAGGTTTGCACCGTTTCACGCTTTTGATTACCATTGGTTGGAAGAAAGGAAATCATTTCCATGATACTACGAGAGATTTACTAGTCTACGCATTGTCTTGGTTAGATTTCTTTTATCATTTATCACCCTTTGTGGTAATAGATTCTTAGATACATTTACTTCCTTGAATTATTGCGACTTAGATCAAGATAATCATAGTTTTTCGGTGTTCAACCTCACAATCCTCGTGGATACGATATTGACCACTAGACTAGACTACAATTGACCCGCTACACTGCCGGTAAGATTGGAACCCTAGAAAAGTCCGATCATCCACACACTTGATTGATTTGCATTTAATGCGTCAAGACTCCTGATTGATTTGTATTTAATGCGTCTAGACTCTTGATTGATTTGCCGTCCAGACTCTTGATTGATTTGCATTTAATGTGTCCAGACTTTTGATTGATTTCAACCATATTTAGAAGATTGACATTTATTACAAATCAATCAAATTAATTACTAATTTATTTTAGCGATTTGATTTGAATAATTTCTATATTATCTCCTAATATTTATTGTAGGAAATAATATACAATATTTGGATTTAATGGCCTATGTAGTATGTGACACATATAACGTTTCACATTTATACTTATATAGCCATTTATTACAAATTAACTAAATCTCTAATTTTTTAAGAGTTTTTAATTATTATTTTATTATATTACTTCCTAATATTTTATATAAGAAATAATAATAAAATAATTTTAATTTTAGGACATATATAGTGATTGACATGTATAATATGCCACATAAAATTTTTATACCTACATTTTTTATTCCCAAAACTTTCAAAATCCTACTGATTTTCTATCACAATATCCCTGTGTTTTTTTTGTTTTTTTGTTTTTTTTATTTATAAGCTCACCTCTCGTGCATGATGCACGGGTTATTTGGCTAGTTATTTTATGGTTTTATGAAAAAGAAATTGGGATCAAACCACATATTAACATATTATTATTATTATTATTATTATCAAAAACTATTTTTATAATAAAAAAAAACCCTTTTTAAAAGTAAAAAAATAATAAGATTGAAGTTTAGTAATCTATAGAGAACAAAGGCATGACACCAAGAATATTCCTAAAACTTCTGTGCCTCCTCAATAATAATAAGCCCACTTTGCCCTTTGTGTTGGAAAATCCTTATGTGGTGAGAGAATTTGAGATGAAGTGACGGGTGAAACGATCAGAACCACGCAGTTTAAATAAACTGTGTGGTCTGTATTTAGCCACACGGTGTCTCCACGCCGTGTGGAGACACCACACAAGAATTACCCCTTTGTGGAGACACCACACAAGAATTACCCCTTTGTCTTGAGAACACTGTCAAAACCTTTTCCCTCTTTGACTTCTATTCAAGTTCGTGCAATGTCTGATTCCTCTTCTGCTGCTTCATCTTTACAGAAGATCCAAATTCAGAGGGACACACTGTCAGTTTCTCCTTTCTTTTCAATCTTCCTTTCATTTCCTACTCTCTTTTTTGTTGGTAAATTTGTAATGTTAATTAACTGATGGTTGTTCACTTCTGAATTAACTTTGAATTAAGTGGACTTTTATGGACTCAAAACTCGAATATGTTGATTAATTACGAAAATTGAGTTCATGGCTATTGGTTTTTTTTAGAGATTCTTTTGATTGCTTTATAGTTCACCTATAGCATAGCTGATTTGGATTTACATAAGGTTCTGTTTGAAGATAGGAAAAGTGTCATTAAAATGGATGGAGCCTTTGAAGAATTTTTTCATGTTTCGGAATTTTATGGCTTCTAAGTTTGGATAGGGTTTTTTGAACAGACTTTTGATGCTTATGTGGTTGGAAAGGAGGATGCCCCTGGGATTATTGTGGTCCAAGAATGGTGGGGAGTAGAGTTTGAGGTCAAGAACCATGCGAACAAGATCTCGCAATTTGATGGGGGCTATAGAGCACTTATACCTGAGTACGATACAAGATCGCCTAACCACAGACGTTTGTTTGCACTTTTACGAAATCATTCACTACTTTTTTTAATGCTTATTGTTTAATGGTTGCCAATCTAGTTTGTACCGTGGGAAGGTGGGCCTCGATGTTGCAGAAGCACGACATTTGACGGACGGTCTCGACTGGCAAGGAGCTGTTAAAGATATCGAAGCCTCTGCTAACTGGCTCAAGAAAAGTGGTGCCAATAAGGTTTTGAGGCTTAAGTCTTATATTTTAAATTACATCTTATTAGAGCGAATTATCTACACCGTTCTCGATGGATTGCTTGGTTAAGTGATGCAGGAATTAAGAACTAAACAGAATTGATTGTATTTGAATCAGATAATCTTAATAGAATATTTTATTTTATTTTTTTAGGTTTAAACACTGCATTTCTTTATTTACACAATCTATATTTAAGGTGAACGGTTTCAGAATCTCTATTACAATCTACAACATTAAAAATAGAGAACCTATATTTCATACCATAGAAATAGAGTCGAGTTTACAGAATCTGTATTAGGTTAAAGGTTGTGGATGACTGTTTTTAATCTAAAATGTGGAGGACTGTTTTTAATCTACATGTTGCTACTAGTACATGTAGTAACAGACGCGTTTTTGTCCTTGTTAAAACAAAGACGAGAAACTTGCATTTGTAGTAACGTGGTTCCGGCGTTGTGTCGACTACTCCACGGACAGAAAATGTGATATTTTATTATGCATAGAATTACAAGGTTTTCACAAGTGTGTGAATAACACTTTGAAAGACACACTTTGCATTTATTACAACTTCTGTATTTATAGGCACAAATCTCAAACCCTAACCGCCAAAGATCTTTGTTGGAATTGTCATAAATACCCAGATGTGGACCCCAGCTCCAGCTATTATCCACCAGACGAAACTCAGCTCCAAACTGACTTTCCCAGAAAACTCACTTGTAATCAGCAAACTCAGATGTAGAACTCAGCAAACTCGGTTTCCACCAAAAACTCAGTTTCCACCAAAACTCAGTTTTCTCAGCTTTTCCCAAAACTCAGTTTCACTTCACAAAACTCAGTTTCAGCTTTCAGATTAGTTCCACCGGTTTTAGAGATCAAGTCACAAAACTAACAAATCTCCACCTCTACTTGAACTCTCATTCAACGTCACCAGATTGCATAATTCAGATGTACTTGTACCAGATGCATTCGTCAATGCCAAGATGTACTTGTACCAGACTTCTCCACAGAATCCACTCAGCTGACCTGCCCTCAACTGAGTTTCCAGAAAAC
This sequence comes from Gentiana straminea, assembly GCA_036785695.1. Taxonomy (NCBI): domain Eukaryota; kingdom Viridiplantae; phylum Streptophyta; class Magnoliopsida; order Gentianales; family Gentianaceae; genus Gentiana; species Gentiana straminea. Next base: position 9,109,512 of record JAVUPR010000266.1, on the reverse strand, counting down.
TGATTATAAGCTTTGAATGTTAAGCAAGTCCAGACACAACTGAAACTTGCTTTGTTGAACTGGTTTAGTAAGCATATCAGCAGGATTTTCTTTGGTGCTGATCTTCTTCACTACAACCATTTTCTCATTTCTCAGAAAATGATATCTCACATCAATATGCTTGGTTCTCTCATGATGAACCTGATCCTTAGCTAGACAAATTGCACTCAGACTGTCACAATAAATCTTAGTTTGATCCTGATGCAGCCCCAAATCACTGACTAGTCCCTTCAACCAGATTGCTTCCTTGGCTGCTTCAGTAAGAGCCATATTGATGTGATCCGTCCCGAGACATTTTATTTGTTTTGTTTATTTTAGTTTTCAGTGTTTTAATGAATAAAACGGCCTTAAACCCGTGTCAAAAATTGCCCATATGTTAGTATATTGGGTCAGGTGTTTATTTTTAGCAAATAATAGCCGTTTGGGCTTATTAGGGTTGAGTTAGGATTGTTACAAAATAAAGTGGCGAAAATTACTATGTAATTTATCCCACATTCTTTGGGAGTTGGTTAGTCATTTATTTTGTAGCCTATATAAAGGCATTCCTTGTAATTTTATATGCGAACCAATGATGAATCTATTATAATGAAATTGAGAGTTTTCTCTTTTCCCTTGGTCTGCGTGATTGATCAAGAACATCGCTTGCGAGCGAGTGATCTCTTTGTCGTAGATTGCACCCTTCAAGAACGAATCAGCGTTTTGAGCACGCGTTGTTTATTCTTGGCCTTAGCCTGGGTCGAGGACACTAGGTTTAGGTTTCCATAGCTCACCATTGATCCCTTGAGTCGTTTCCTGGAACCGTATCCGCATCAGTTGGTAGCAGAGCTCCGCCGACGAAGGTATCAAATATCCCCGTTTATTTTCCTTCTTTAATTTTCTTATTCAAAAAAAAAAAAAATTTAGTTCCTTGTTTTTTGTTCATTAATTTCGTCCACCCTCTCCCAAGAACATCCAAAATCTTCAAATCTTCATCCATCCTACCCGGAAAACTTGAAGATTCTTCAAACCTTCATCCCAAGAACCCTAATTATTTTACAGATCCCGTTTTTTTGTATCAGTTCTTTCCCTAACCAAAACAACTCGAAAAATTCTGCACTTTTTACCACATATACAACACATCTCGTGCTACAATTTCTCTCTTTACACCCAATCCAGATTCAACATAAATCTTGCCTAAAACCGCCGATTACTCCGAACAATCTGTCCAGAAAAACTGCAGTAGTAATTCATTGTTTGAATTCGTTTACAGTGGGATTAACGAATTAAAATTACCTGAAAATTGGTGAACTTATAGGAAATTTGCAGATCTACAACTTTTGTCTTTTGATATTTTCCAAATTCTCTGTAGTATTAACGAAATCGGCACCTTAAGTCACGGCTATCAATCTGGAAATTTTTGACAGATTGCATCAGTTTCTGAAAAACGATTGTTTGAGCTACTTCCGTATCTCCAAAAAATCTGAAAATTTGACATCCTTTCGAAAACTCTCAGTTCTACAACTTTTGTATTTTGAGTTTTCCCAAATTTGTAGTCGTTCAGTGCTTAAATACGTGGGTTTCACACCCAGGGTGTAAACATTTTCACACCTGTGAAATTCTGTTGTCAAAACAATTGTGAAACTAAGGCATCTGGAGGGTATGAATCATTGAAAGGAGAGATGTTTGTGGTAAAGAAAACCTTGAGTAGTGTGGTGAACGTGGAGAATGATTTGCACCGAGAAAATAGTTTTCATACGAGGGTTTGCGTTAGTGGGAAGGTTTGCTTAATGAAAATTGATGCGGGAAGCTGTGCCAATGTCATAAGTGCTGGTTTTGTCTCCGATTTAGCTATTCCTATGACACCTCATCCTCAACCATATACGTTGCAAGGACTCGGTGATGTTGGTCAAGTGCGAGTTACCAAACAGCCTTAATATCTTTTAATCTTGGTAGGCTCGATGATGAAGTTTTATGTGATGTAGCCCCTATGCACCGCTTGTCATATCATACTTGGGAGACCGTGGCAATATGATAGGAGGGTTACGTATGATGGGTATTTGAATAGCTACACCTTGCGCCATAAGAGGATGAGACTTACACTCCGTTCCTTATCCCCCGAAGATGCCCACAAAGATCAACTCAAACCGCGCGGCCGCACATGGGAAGCTCGTTTGAAACGTGAATCCGAAAGGGAAAAAGCCTTGGATGAAGCAAACAACGACGAGAGTGTTAACATTCGAGAGGAGGTAGTCCAAGAGTCTATGGTGGCGGATGCAATCACCGAGGAGAATGAGATTGTGGAAGAAGTAGTGGAGAGTCATGTTGACCATGCGGACCCTGAATTTGTGAATGCGCCTGAATTTGTGGATGAGAAATTAGAGAGTGTGCCCAAAGTAGTTAATGATGAGGAGGAAATTGTTGTGGACAAGATAGTGCGCATCGATGAGACAGTTGTTGAAGAACCTGTTGAGTGTAGTGATGAGCATACTGAGGTTCTTGATACACCATCCGAGGTTCCCGGTTTATCTTTGAAGGTAGTTTGTGGTGAGAAACCGGTGCATTGTTTTATGGATCCTTTTGATGTGCGTGTTGACGACGCCCTACACCATATTGTTCGATTACATTGCTTCTACGCCGAGTGTTCTTGACATCAATCTCAAGCCGTTGGACTTTTCTTTTGTTGCACCGATGAAGAATGACTCGTTCGTTCCACGCACCATTGTTGTGATGTCATCTCGTCCACTTCATATTTGATCCCGGTATATCTTTGCTTCTCGCTTGCGGGTTGTTCGGGATTGGTTTCGGATGCCGACTTCTATGACGTCCTATTGATTCGAGGACGAATCCTTTCCAACCGGGAGGGAATGATGTGATCCGTCCCGAGACATTTTATTTGTTTTGTTTATTTTAGTTTTCGGTGTTTTAATGAATAAAACGGCCTTAAACCCGTGTCAAAAATTGCCCATATGTTAGTATATTGGGCCAGGTGTTTATTTTTAGCAAATAATAGCCGTTTGGGCTTATTAGGGTTGAGTTAGGATTGTTACAAAATAAAGTGGCGAAAATTACTATGTAATTTATCCCACATTGCTTAGGAGTTGGTTAGTCATTTATTTTGTAGCCTATATAAAGGCATTCCTTGTAATTTTATATGCAGAACCAATGATGAATCTATTATAATGAAATTGAGAGTTTTCTCTTTTCCCTTGGTCTGTGATTGATCAAGAACATCGCTTGCGAGCGAGTGATCTCTTTGTCGTAGAGATTGCACCCTTCAAGAACGAATCAGCGTTTTGAGCACGCGTTGTTTATTCTTGGCCTTAGCCTGGGTCGAGGACACTAGGTTTAGGTTTCCATAGCTCACCATTGATCCCTTGAGTCGTTTCCTGGAACCGTATCCGCATCACATATACACTGCCTCAGTTGTTGATAAAGTTATTGTTGCTTGTAGAGTTGCTTTCCAGCAGACAACTGAATTCTCCAATGTGAAAACAAAACCAGTCATTGATTTTTTACTGTCCACATCACCTGCATAATCAGCATCACAGTATCCTGTGACCAAACTCTGAGTATCTCCTCCATAAATGAGACCAACATCAGTTGTACCCCTAAGGTACCTGAACATTCTTTTCACAGCTTTCCAGTGTTCCTTTCCAGGTTGAGCCATAAACCTGCTGACAACACTGACTGCCTGAGCCATATCAGGACTAGTGCACACCATGGCATACATCAGACTGCCAACTGCATTAGCATATGGAACTTTTGACATATATTCCTTCTCCTCAGCTGACTGTGAAGCATAAACTGACAAATGAACATTTGATGCCATAGGAGTATCTATTGGCGTTGCAGTAGACATACAATACTTGGCCAAAATCTTTTGTATATAGCCCTGTTGAGATAAAAACAGTTTCTTCTATCTCTCCAGATCTCTATCCTCAAGATTTTCTTGGCTGCACCCAAATCTTTCATTTCAAATTCAGCACTAAGAAGGTCTTTCAGATTCTGAATATCAGACTTCTTTCTTGCAGCTATCATCATATCATCCACATACAGAACAAGATGGATGTATGATCCATCTTCCAGCTGACTATTGTAGACACAACAATCATAAGAACTTCTGCTATAACCCAGCTGGATCATGTAACTGTCAAACTTTTTATACCACTGTCTAAGAGCATGCTTCTATCCATACAGGGACTTTTTCAGCTTACAAACAAATCCTTCTTTACCTAAAACTTGAAATCCCTCTGGCTGAGTCATGTATATCTCTTTGTCTACCTCACCATGTAGAAAAGTTGTCTTCACATCTAACTGCTCAAGTTCAAAATCTTGTTGTGCCACCATTGCTAGTAACACTCTGATTGAAGTATGTCTGACTACCGGTGAGAATATCTCATCAAAGTCCACCCCTTATTTTTGACTGAACCCTCTAGCAACCAAACGTGCCTTATACTTGCCTCCTTCTGCCTCAGTCAATCCTTCTTTTTTCTTGAAGATCCATTTGCATGTAACAACTCTCCTATCAGCTGGATGTTTAACAAGATCCCAAGTCTGATTCTTCAGTAATGACTCCATTTCATCTCCCATGGCAAAGAACCATTGAGATGACTCGAACATGTCACTTTCTTCCGTAAGTAGAAGGTTCAAAACCATTTACCTCTTCTCGCAACTTGAAGTGCATATCCACCAAATCTTCAAACACATACCTTCCGGGAGGTATCCCAACATTGGATCTTCTAGCTCTGCCGACAATTTATACTTTGCCGACCAATATCGGTTGACGCTCGGTGACCTCTCGTTCGGTGGCGATCGGCTTGGATTCGGTTACGGTTCGGTTCAACAATCCGCATCGATGAAAACCGAATTTGTTCAGATGAGTGTTGCATCTCAGCTGACTCCACCTGAAGCTCCACCTTCTCGTCGCTTTTCTCGGTTTCGACTCGGTTTCGGTTTCGCTTATCCTCCCCACTGATGAACTGAGCATAGAATTTTCATCAAAAACTGTATTACTGCTGAGAATAACTCTGTTTTCTGCTGATGGCCAAATTCTATAACCCTTAACTCCATCACCATACCCTACAAACACACCTTTCTTGGCTTTTGGTTCCAGTTTCCCTTCACTGACATGATAGTAAATTGTGCTTCCAAATACCCTTAGAACTGAGTAATCAGCAGGCTCTCCTGACCACATTTCAACTGGTGTCTTGAAACCGATCCATGTGTGAGGACTTCTGTTGATTAAGTAACAAGCTGTGCTTACAGCTTCTGCCCAAAATCTTCTTGACAAACCAGCATGAGAGGGCATGCATCTTGCTCTCTCCAGAAGAGTTTGATTCATTCTTTCAGCTACACCATTTTGCTGAGAAGTATTCCTGACTGTATGATGTCTGGCAATACCCTCATTTCTACACATCTCATCAAACTCAATCCAGCCGAATTCCAGACCATTATCTATACGAAGCCTCTTGATCTTCTTCCCCAACTGATTTTCAACTAGAGCCTTCCATTGCATGAAGCTCTTGAATGCCTCATTTTTGTGTTTCATCATCACCACCCAAGTCTTTCTTGAATAGTTATTTATGAATGACACAAAATATCTGTGACCACCTAATGACTCCACCTTTGATGGTCCCCAACAATCAGAATGAATGTAATCAAGTGATGACTTTGTGCTGTGTATCCCTATTGAGAACTTGCCCCTATGAAGCTTCCCAAACACACAATGCTCACAAAATTCTAGATTCTTGACCTTACATCCCCCAAGAAGATCTTTCTGAGAAAGAATCTGCATCCCATTTTCACCCATGTGACCCAGTCTCATGTGCCACAGTTTTGTCAGATGTGACTGATAAACTTCAGCAGATGCTACAACAGCAGACCCAGACACAACTGATCCTTGCAAAATATACAAGGTTCCCCTTTTGACTCCCCTGAGAACTGAAACTGAGTTTTTGTATACACTCAGTTTTCCACCTTCACCCTTAAAACTGAATCCCTTGCTGTCTAAAAGATTGAGATATACCAAGTTCTTGGTCATTTGTGGAACATGTCTAACTTCACTCAACATACAGAATTTACCATCCTCTGTCCTCAACTGAAATGAGCCAATCCCAACTATCTTGCAGACCTTGTTGTTTGCCATGGCTATATGACCACCATCTATCTGTTGATAACTTGAGAACCACTCTCTGTGTGGACAAATATGATAAGATGCTCCAGAGTCCAGAATCCACACATCAGAATGATGTGCTGACTCTCCAGCTACTAGAACCATGTCCTCCTCTGAATCAAACTCTGCTGCTACAGCAGCTGTTCCAGAACTGTTCTCCTGCTATTTCTTTTTCTTTGGACAGTTGGACTTCCAATGTCCCTGCTCCTTACGGTAATTGCAAACATCTGTGGATTTAGGACTTTTGGACCCTGTCTTCTTGGATTTCTTCTTCTTCCCGACTGTTGCCCATGCCCTATTCCACCACTGCTGCTGACTACCAGTCCAATAGCCTGACTGTCTACCCCAGCTGCCTTATGTCTCAGCTCCCTGGCATGTAAAGCTGACCTTACATCTTCCAATACAACTTTATCCTTCCCAACTATGAAGGACTGCACAAAGTTCTCATAAGAAGCTGGTAGTGATACCAACAAAATCAGAGCTATATCTTCATCCTCAATCTTCACATCAATATTCTTGAGATCAAGTAATATTGTGTTCAACTGATCAAGATGATCTCTCAGCTGAACCCCCTCATGCATCCTTAGGCTAAACAGCCTCTGCTTTAGCAGCAACTTGTTGGTCAATGACTTAGTCATATACAGTGTTTCAAGCTTTGACCATAACTTAGCAGCGGTGTCTTCCTCAGCAACTTCCGTGATAACATCATCAGATAAGCACAACATGATGGTGGAATGTGCTTTCTCCTCGAGACTGGCGTAATCTGCTGCACTTTGGGTGCCCTTTACCAAATAAAGGAGTCCACAATCCTTGTTGTTTTAACAAGGCCCGCATCTTGATTTGCCACAGACTGAAACTGTTCCTTCCTGTAAATTTATCAATCTTTACGTTAATTGCTGACATCTTTCTTGCTAAAGAACAGACCTTTGATCACAAAATCATAGCACCGGTCACCGGTCTTGGTGAAGATCAACTCGTTCAACCCGCAAATCTCTCTTGAACCTTGAACCTGACGCTCCGATACCAGTTTGTTAAAACACAGACGAGAAACTTGCACTTGAAGAAAGATAAAACAGATGCAATCTAACAGAAAAATAAGGTGGAAATTGATAAAACACAGAAACAAAGAAAACACGGTGATTTAACGTACTTTCCGGCGTTGTGCCGACTGCTCCACAGACAGAAAAGGAGATATTTTATCATGCACGGAATTACAAGGTTTTCACAAGTGTGTGAATAACACTTTGAAAGACACACTTTGCATTTATTACAACTTCTGTATTTATAGGCACAAATCCCAAACCCTAACCGCCAAAGATCTTTGTCGGAAATGTCATAAATACCCCAGATGTGGACCCCAGCTCCAGCTTTGTTATCCACCAGACGAAACTCAGCTCCAAACTGACTTTCCCAGAAAACTCACTTTTCAGAAAACTCACTTGTAATCAGCAAACTCATATGTAGAACTCAGCAAACTCGGTTTCCACCAAAAACTAAGTTTCCGCCAAAACTCAGTTTCCTCCAAAACTCAATTTTCTCAGCTTTTCCCAAAACTCAGTTTCACTTCACAAACTCAGTTTCAGCTTTCAAATTAGTTCCACCAGTTTTAGAGATCAAGTCACAAAATTAACAGTCATTCTCAACCACTATCTTTTTTTCTTGTCCTTTTTTTTCCATTTTGTATCTTATTTTGTCTTTCTGGCCCGCCACCCCATCTGCATTTTACATGTATAAATACAAAGTATGTGATGCCCTTGTGTTTTTCATAAAGTGAAGAGTTTGAAATTCTAAAAAGACAAATTTTCAAACATTTACGGTATCTTCTGCAAGTGCCTTAGCAGTGATAGAAAATGATCTATTATCATCATTATTGTTGTTAGTTTTGTTATCATGACTACTTGTACTACTTATTTGTATTTGGAAAAGGTTGGAGTAACTGGATTCTGCATGGGTGGTGCCCTAGCCATTGCAAGTGCTGTTTTGGTTCCTCAGGTGGTTGATGCTGATGTTGCCTTTTATGGAGTTCCTTCACCACAGCTTGCTGATCCTGCTCTAGCAAAAATTCCCGTGCAAGCTCATTTCGGTGAACTTGATAGTTTTGTTGGGTTCTCAAACGTGACGGTATTCTCTATCATCCTTTTTTTTTATTACGTAATCGTTAAGTTACTTTGTTTAATTTAAGTGTCCAACTCTTTTGGCTGAGGAAATATCTTCAAAGCTTTATGTTCATGCGGATGCAAGAAAAAAGCAATCAATAAAGCTTTGATCTGTTATATAGCATGCATATCCATTATTAGTTACATGTGAATATATATGTGAGTGAGAGTGTAAATATGGTATCAGCTTTTAATGCTAGTTTCTTGTTTTCAGGCAGCAAAATCATTGGAGGAAAAGCTGAAGGCATCGGGGGTCCCACAAGAAGTACACATATATCCAGGCAGTGGACATTCTTTTATGAATGTATCTCCAGAGGGTTTGCAGAGGAGGAAGAACATGGGAATGAAGGATGAAGATTTTGCTGCTGTTGAGCTGGCTTGGTCTCGTTTCCGTTCGTGGATGAATAAATACCTGTCTTAAGCTTTCTGTTTTTTTCTCATTGTTATGCTTGTTGGATTGGCTGCCCCATATAGCAATGAGTCCAGACGCTTTGTAATAATGCCTCCTACTTAATAAATCGACAGCTTTTCATCCATGTGGTGGTAATAACATTCTCTGATGATAAACTATATTTTGCTTGTTAAGCCTTTTGTGCTGAAAGGATTTGTGATTTGGGCATTGGGGTACGTTTGGGCAAATTTTGACAAGAGTTCAACTAGTTTGTCCTATATGAGTCAAACTGCACTTAGCACTCAAGAAAGAAGCTCCACAAGACACGAGTTAAAAAAAACAAGACAATTAACCCATTTGCATTTCAAACTTGGTAGTGAGAGAGTTACACAACATCGATTAGCTCAACTCAAGCTACAGTAAATAATTAACGAACATAGCTCAAACATAAAATTTATTTCGCAAAATAAACAAGCAAGCTCAAGCTTCATGAACTCACACTAACATTTTGATATCCGGCTCAATTCGTGTGAACTTCTACCAAAAAACAGGAACTTCAAACTTCAAATGCTGAAGAGGAAAATCGATCAGCCTGCTGTCTATATTGACAATGACATCCTTTTTCTTTTCTTCTACTGAACCACGGCTCTCAATTAATTCACAGCAGACTCCAAAACTGCTTGATTACTTTGGAAAGACGCCCAGTCAACTTCCTTAAGCAATTCAAACCTTTGGTCTAATGTCACAAACTCGGCTCCAGGTGCCACTGCTCCCAGTGCTTCTGCTTTATATAGCAAAACCACAGTTGAACCCATATCAGGCCCTTGCAGCCCTCCCGTTAACAGCACTCGGAGAGGCATGAACAATGATTTACCCTGCACGGATATGGTACAAGTTAACGTTTTGGAGGGGGGGCAAACAGACATTGTTCAACCAAGAGAAACAAACCTTGCGGTTTACTGATTTACCAAATCCCTTCACCCATTTTTTCCAACCAGTGGAGCCTTCTTTCAGTGATTCAACAAGTTCACCTCTGTCATACGCTGCACACAGACTAGCTGCAACTTCCGACAACCCATCCTCTAGGATGGTTTTACACTCGGGACTGGAGATGGCAAAAAGCTGCATTTTAGTGTCTTACACGCGCTCACACACACACACACAAGTGGATAGGCAAAGAGCTTAAAATTGCTAAATAAACATACAAAAGTGACCTTTGAGCTCAACAAAGCCATACAAAAACAAGTTCTTTCAGAAATTCATGTATAATCACCTTGATAGAGTCGTATATAAAGGGTAGGACAGCAAGTCCGAAAGCGCCTTGTCTGCTTCTGTCACCAAATATATTCCATCTTTAAGAAGCTGCAAAGCATCCTGCGTAAACAAAGGAGGTTTTTCTTATACAATGATCAAAAAATTGTCAGGGATAATATAGAGAAAGAATGCAATAAGAGAAAAGTACATGGATATGCTTATTTATTCAGATGAACAACTTCAAATAGTTTTGACTTTTGAGAAGCTATTCTTACAGGATTAAACTTCCTCTTTTGTTTAGCTAAAATTGCAATCGTGTCCCTTAATATTTCGGTTCAAGGCCTCAGTGCCTCAAAACTGATCGCGAGTTTTTAAGTGTTCTGTTTGTAGGACACCTACAAATCAAGAAACAACCCATTCTCGTTCATCTGACTTATAGTCTCCGCAACGTTTATTACAAACTAATCATTGAAAAACTTTGCAGACAAACAAAATGTAGTCACATTGGGGTGCCTCCACTTGATTAACACTCCTCGTGGCAGAGTGGGAAAAAATGGTTTAACTAGTATATCCGAAATTCGATTTAGTTATGATTTTGAGATTTGCTAGAATAATTCCCGGATGAATGACAGTCTCACTAATATAGGTAAAGGTAGCAGGGTCTTCAAGAAAGATTCTACCAACTGCAACTCATTAGACATTAGTCATTACTAGAATATATTAATTTTAATGTTCCTGTATGGTCCTAAATCTGGGAGCATATGGATACATGTACCTAAATCTGGGAGCATATGGATACATGTACCTACAAAAATTATCCAGGTTACTGTCCTAAATCTGGGAGCATATGGATACATGTACCTACAAAGATGAGCAAGTTGACAACATTTCAGAAAGGGAAAGAAAAGGTTCATATTAGAGCTCTCTTCCAATATAAAGTAAATAAATAAATATCCAACCACACATCTGACATTATATTTAAAATAAAAATTGCTCAACACTGACATGAGTAAGATAAAGATCTTACTTCAACAAACGGCCCCTGAGATTCTTTTAGAATACCACTGCTCTTCCAACGCTCCCCAATAAGCTCAACAAGCTCTATCGAAGGAAGTGATCCCAAATGCTGGCCATTCATCCACCTTCATTTGGCAAAGGTGCAATCAACACAACAGCAATGTTATGAAATATCACGCAAACATTTGCTATCAGTAAAATGGCATAGGAACTGGAAGTATATAAAAAAAAATTCCAATCCAGCTCCCCACCCCACCCAGCCAACAAAAAAAAATGATAAATAGCATGGTTCAGTTTTTTTCTTGCAGGTGTTCAGTACCTGAGCTTCGTGTTATCAAATATAGCCCCACTCTTGTTGATGCGTTCAAGCGTGAACTTTTGAACTGTAGAGATTAAAAGTTTTGAAAAGAAAAATAGGCAAAGGAATACTCTATCATCCCTTCTCTGAGGGATTGAGAAGAGTTCAAAAGTCCGAGGCGTAATATATTTTACAGTATGTAAGCAAAATCAAGGTAAGGAGAAGAGACAAACCAAGACTCTCGATGGTATAGAATTCATTTTCAGTACCATCACCCCATCCTAAGAGTGCAAGATAATTCACCATAGCCTGAGGCAAATATCCCATCTCCCTAAACTGTAAGCAAAAGAGTATAACAAAAACTGATTAATAACCCAGATCCGTAAATGTAAAGGTGAATAAAATCCACTGTCACTTTCAAGGGTAGGAAGAAGTATATAGTTTTTTTGTAATGGATAGGAGACCACAATCACCTGGCCAACTGATGTAGCACCATGCCTTTTTGAGAGTTTGCTCCTATCAGGAGCAAGAATTAAGGAAACATGGGCAAAGTAAGGCATCCGAAACCCTAAAGCCTGAATAAGCATATATGTTACAGTCACTCTCAATTACAAAATGTAATCAGATGTGAAGGTCAAATTACTGAAATGCAAAAGAACCTTATATAATAGAGCTTGTCTCAGAGTATTGGGTAAATGCTCCTCCGCCCTGTTGCATAATAGTCAGAACAATCATGGCATTATAAATTAATATAATGCAGGCAGAGACTATTAAAAATCAAGACTCAAGAGAGAGGGAGAAACAATGTGCATGGAATTAAAGAGGTGGAGTTCCATTAGCATTAGCGGCGCTTACCTAATAACATGTGAGACAGCCATAGTAGCATCATCAACGGTTACACAAAAATTGTAAACCGGTTGCCCATTACTTCTCATAATCACAAAATCCCCCAATGTATCCAACTTCCAACTAACCTTCACAAGACTACATAAACTCAGCAACTACAAATGTAGATAAATCATTGAAAACACCAAATATGCTGATACAGCCTTGTCATTTGAAGGGGTAAACATCCAATCTTAAGCAAAGAATTTCTTGCTATGCAATGCTATAAATATGACCATGGTAGCCAACTTGATCATGAAGTCATCATTTCCAAGAAAATAAAATTACAGGAATACAAAACAAAAAAGAGAAGAAAGAAGAGTACTGCAGAAGTAGTCCTAAAGCTAGCAAAGCCAAATTTCAAGTACAGTAATTGGTATGGAAAAAACTCTTAAGTAAGAAGGAGCTAAGTAACTGAAATGCTTCATGAAGCATCTACTAAACAATAGCTCTTCAATGGACTCAATATCATCGAAATGGGTCATTCGGCATTTTGAAGAGTCAGTCCATCAGGGCCACCATACAAGAGAATAAGTAGTAGGCAAGTAAAGATGTCGGTGGCTTGTCACGCTTGTGGATGTAATACTTATTCCCTTTGTTACAATTGGCATCCTAAAAGTGAAGAAATTCAGGGTTCTCCATTCAATCTAAAGTTCTGAAATTGATTGATCAAGGAGCTAAGGGTAGGCTTGTAGCAAAGGGATCATTTCTGTCTAAGTCCAGATCATCAAATAAAATGTCCCAAGTGATTTTCATCATTGTATTAAGAGGGGAATAAGTCTGATATAGTCTCCAAAGCCAAGAAAAGATTCAATTTGAAGAACTCACCAATACATTTCCAAGAACCATAGCTGACTAGCTTGTGGTCTCATATTATCACTAACAAAGTATGAAAAAAATAGAAAGATAAGAAATTTCTCTTATTACTCATATCATTAACAAAGAAAGACATTTGGTAGAGAAGTCTACTGAACTCGTTCCCTATGTCATTGTGATAGATTCTTTCACACTTGAACTAACTTCTTCATATGCATTCTGATTTACTATGTAAGAAGGTACCAGAGCACATAAGCAGGTATCTTAACTAAAAATGAAATGCCATCATAGATGCAACTTCACAATCCACTCACCTCCCCACGGATAAGGTCATTAATTTTCAAACTCCCATCCTTAGGCACCCGAAATCGGTAGGTGTATGGTGTCCCTCTCGCCAGTTCCACGTTCACTTCTTCTTCGGTAGCATTGGCCCACTTTCCAGCATAGACCGGAGGCAACTGTTTCAACTTTGCATTCTCTTTCATCTCTTCTAGCTCCTAGATAATTTTTCCCCCAACAAAACAGAAAACACCATATTTAACACAACTTAAAAGGAAGGAAGGAAGCAGCAGCAGCAACAGAAATACTAGGTTTAATTAAAGTGCATATGTAAATAATACATTACCTCATTGGAGCAAAAACATCGATAAGCATGACCTGACTTTATCAGTTGTTCCGCATAATCCTTGTAAAGGGAATTTCTTTCAGACTGGCGATAAGGACCGTAGTTTCCACCAATATCAGGACCTGCATCACAACTTTTTTGTCACTCTATCTTCTGCATTCGTTCCATCAACAGCATTTCTCAAAACTTAAAGTATAAAAAGAAAATGAGAGGTAGGAAAGGAAACCTTCATCCCAATCAAGACCAAGCCAAGAAAGATCACGAAGCACAGCTTCCTCGGATTCCTTTGTTGATCGCTCCAAGTCAGTATCCTCAATCCGAAGGATGAACTTGCCACCTCTAGACCTAGCAAACAAATAGTTGAACAGAGCAGTTCTGGCACCTCCTACATGGAGATTACCAGTTGGAGAAGGGGCGAAACGCACACGGACCTGAGAGGATTCCGCAGCGCTGCTCGCATAAACGGAAAAATCTCTTCGTGCTGGTCTGCAAGTTGTTAAAGAATTGGATGACAAGCTTCTGCGATCAAACAAATGGCGGTAATTTTTGCTGGTAAAGCGAGTGGTAGTTGTAGTAGTGGTAGGGTAATGATGCATATATGCTACACGGACAGGTGGGATAATCCTCATTCTCAGCCATGGTGTCGCCGCCAGTCCCACCATTGCTTCTGATTCTCCGGCTTTTAGCTTCCCTCCTCCGACTAGCCTTTGACTCTGCTCCGTGAAAGGATAACGCGGCAGACTAATATATGTATTTCATCCCTCCCGTAATATAAGTCATTTTGGCTTTTTAATATTGTCTCAAAATATAAATCTTTATCATAAAATAATATAATATTAAATACATTGTTTTCACTTTCATATAACTTTCACACAAAGAATATAATATTATTAATCCGACTCACAAAACAATACAATATATTACATTGAAATATTAAAAAATAATTCATTTATTAAGTTTTTTTAAACCGTGTGAAATGACAAAAGACCTTATAATATGGGGTGGAGGGATTAGTTTTTTTTTTTGAGGGATATATGTAATTATACCCTTCAAGTTTTAAAAATTCAACTTATAAACCATTCTCTCATGTTAACGAGCCGAGTCGAATTATGTATCAATTGTTTAAGTTCATACTCATTGAGTTCATGAGTTTATTTGTGATCATTCGGTTAATAAACAAACATAAAATTATAAATTATGTTCAAATTTAGTTCATTCAAAAGACAAATTGCTTAAGCTCGTGTTTTTGAATTCGACTCATTAAACATATTTTTGTCGTTTAACTCGAGTTCGACTTGTTAAGATAAAAATTAAGTTCAAATGCATTAATAACAAATTATAAAACAATATTAAAAAATTAGACTAGTGCAAAATGTATTCACCCTCAAAAAAAATGTATTAAATTAACTCTATAAATATTCTATAAAATTATCTTCTTATACATGAGTAGATGAATCATATTAATTGAACCCCTCTCCCTCCTCTTGATCTCTCTCGAACTTGCCAGCTTCTTCATGCCGACGCCGGCGGCAGACGGCGGCCATTAGTTTTTTCTTATATTTTCATGTGTTTTTTTCGGCTCTAGTGTTTTAGATCCTCTAAGGCATAGGAGTCTTTAGAGATGGTGGCCAGCGGCGTGGTAGTCTTTAGAGATGGTGGCCAGCGGCGGTTCCTTGGCGGTGGATGAGCAGGGGCGGATCCATAGGGTCTAGGAGGGCAAACGCCCCCCCTCCCTCCCCCTAAATTTTTTAAAATGACTAATATATCTTTGACAATTCTTAATATTTTTAGAAACGCGTATATGTAGTTTTTTGTCTCATAATTACCAAACCTTTAATGTAGCTTAATTGGTAAAGCATTTATTATTTAGTTATATGTCTCAGGTTCGATTTTGAGTCATAGCATTTTTTTTTAGCTTCTGCAATTTACGCCTCCCCTAATCGTAGATCCTGGCTCCGCCCCTGTGGATGAGGTGTGGTAAGGGTGGCGTTCGGTAGTGCTCCTTCTCGCCTTTTCCTCTAGACATTCGTCCTGTTCCAGCGGGGGCACCGGTTCTTGGACCGCCAGGGGTGATTTCTCTATGTTGCTCGAGATTTGTTATTTGCTTATTTAGGAGAGGATGTCAAGTTTGCGGGCTCCTTGTATCGTGCGGTGGCGGCGTGAGGCGGAGTGGATGGAGTCTGGTTCAGGAATATTATTGTAATATTTAGTCCTATTTTCGTTGTTTTATGTATTTTGATATTTTACTGCAGTTATTGTGCTGTCAAGTAATGGATTGGCCTTGAGGTCCCCCCTGAGCACCATTTTAACATTAGTGAATACTTTTATTCATTTCAACTCAACACGCCTCTCTCCAATCCATTACCTGGCTTTAGGGGTGTTCATTTATTTTTAAAACCGACCAAACCGAACCGTTTAAATGGTTTTTAAAACTGTAAAACCGAACCGACACAAACCGAACCGGACTGACTCTAATTGGTTTGGTTTGGTTTTGGTTTTAACTAATGAAACCGAAGAATCAAACCGATAGGCGATAGCCACAACAATAAATATATTTTTTTTGAATGACATATTTCTACTTTTAAGAAGAAGAAAAAAAAATGTACATTTCAATGCTGTCAAAAAATTACGATTGAAAAGACGTCCAAAATAATACATTAAAATATTAGGCTAAAAAAATGTCCATCACCATATGTTTTTTTGTCAAATACGGCCGAACGAGCAAGAAACCTTATGGTGATGGATATTTTTTGGCCTAATATCCATAGATTAATTTTGTATAGGATTGTCCTCGGTTGTGTTTTCCTTTCGGTGTTTCTTAGTCTACACTTTGTAAAGCTTTGCTTATTTTTTGGCCTTTTGACGGCATGATAATAAAGAGATCGTTTTGAGGAAGAAAAAAAAAAATGTCCATCACAATTTTTTTATATGTATTATATTTACATATTTTCTTAAAACATAAAATCCTTTATCCTCTTTTATCGTTCCCCCCCCCCCCCCCCCCCCTTGTTTGTGTGGAAAACATCGTCAGCATGTCTATGCTATGAACAATATGGAAATGATAATTGAAGAAATTTTGATTGAATAAGTAATTAGTAGTTGATAGATGGTATTCATTTTCCTACGCTTTATTTTTTATGAATTCGACTGTCTAATATTCTTTATTTTTTGTGGATTTTATACAAACTTGTTAATTTGGACATAAAATTAAGAAGAAAAAATGTTTTAAGGAAGTGAACCTTCAGAAAATTAGAGGGAATCAATTTTGTCTATAATCGTGTAAATCTATTTTGTTGTGCTCAACTTAGTACTATATTTGGTTGACGGACTCTTTGTAGTGTAAACCGAGAAACCAGACAGAATCAAACCGAAGAAATGACAAACCAAACCGAAGTTAATGTGATTGGTTTTGGTTTCATATTTTTCAAACCGAAATTGTTGGTTGGGTTTTGAAAATTAAAAAAACCGAACCGTGAGCACCCCTACCTAGCTTTGTTGTTTGTTGTGTGTTGTGGTCTAGGTTTGGTTCGTGTCTTGTGTAGTCTAACCTTGTGCTGGGTCGTAGTCCAGCTTTTTGGCTGGGTTGTAGTCTAGTAGTGTGTGGGGTCTCTTACTCTAGCGGAAGATTAGTTATTGTTCGGTATTAATAAAAGTTTCGTTCTTTTGTGGGAAAAAAATAGTAGAAAAATCATCTTATGTGTTAGGTTTATGAAAGGGGTGTAAACGATCGGAGTGAAATGAAACAAGTACTTATCGATTCAAGTAACTGCTTAGTAATTTGATGTTCGAACTAAGCTCAAGTTCGTTCAAGAAAAAATAATTGCTTAGAATCGGCTCGATTATGTTTTAATTATGCTTGAATTCAGCTAAATGACGTTCAACAAAATTTTAAGTGCTTTCAAGCTCAAACTATAGCTCGAGCATCTAAAAGCTCGAACTATAGCTCGAGCAGCTAAAGAGCTTGAGTTTGGCACATCGAAATGAATACAAGAGCATATATATTTTTAGAAAATTCAATAAAACTCGTGAATATTTCAAGTCAAGTTTGCTTAAGGTCAAGTTCGGCTCATTAAATTTGATGACCTGCTCGAGTTCAACAATACTATATTTGAACAAGTATTTACGAGCCGAACGTCGAGTTGCTTGTGAGCAACAAGGCTCGTTTTACACCCCTACTTGCGGTGAATGAAGAATTAATACAACCACCACCCCCACCCCAAAAATTAAAATAAAAACCAAACAAACAAATTTGAGAAATATCTAACATGACTTGCTCAGGATCTCTCGCACATCATGACCAACATTCGTCAAAAAGAGAAGAACAAGACAAGTGTGTAACGCCTCCAAACTAAATGAGTTGTAAATGATCCGGTCAACCGCACCGTCCTTGCTTGGTTTAAAAGAGCTAAGCAAGTTGACAAAACATTTATGTCTCACATTTATATGGAGGTGAGTATGCACTCACTTTACTGATTTGGGACTTTACAAAGTACTATTATTGTTTTCTCAGCAACAAATACGTGGCAAATTTGCATATAACAAATGTCAATACATTCAGATTATACATAAAATTGATACAACAAAATATCATTCCCAATACATCAACTTAAAAAATAAGCAAATCAACATTTTGCAGTGCAATTAAACAACTACGTTTGAGTTCTTGGCTAAGAGGTATATCATCCCATCTCCCACCTGCCCAATCTGTGGAATAGAAGATGAAACACCCCTTCATGCTCTTCGTGATTGCCCTTGGGCTACCCAAGTGTGGAGGTTGCTGTTACCTAGAGTTCAATGGAGTCATTTCTTTGGCACAAGAAGTATAGCTGTTTGGATAGATGGGAATCTGTCCACCAATGGATCCCATGACTGGAACTATATTTGGAGGGAAGTGGTTAACGGACTATGGACTTGGAGAAATAAAGTAGTTCATGATTCGATAGTGGAAAGACCCCCAGCCTATGTGATTACGTCTCAAGCTGTGAAACGAGCGAAAAACCTACGTCTAGCCTGGCAAGAGTAGAGCTTTATTTTGTCTTTTAAGTTTTATGTTTCTTTCCTTTTATACCATTTTTGGTAATCTTTACGAACTACGTATTTTGTGTCTGGTGCAAAGTTTTAAACACCAGTTTATGTTGATTAAATAAAAGCTCGTTTCCAAAAAAAAAAAAAAAAAACTACTATTCAATACATTGAATACTTTGCTTTCCTTCTTGAAACAATAAATCAAAGGAAAAATGATCAAAAGTGTCATTTTTATTAAAAGCCATAATAAATCTATTTTTTTCCTTTCTTGAGAAAGGCCTTATCGGTTTTTAGCCTTAATCATTTATTGGCGGCCAAAAAATATGGGTGGGTTGTATTGCCATTCGAATTTTACTTTCACCAGATGATTCACATACCTAAAAATTACTTCTAAAACTACGATTATTTTTTGGCGAAAATGAGCACTCCTGATGATACTTCCTTTGCAAAACTTCAATGACGCTTATGAGTTATGACACTGACATTCCTGATATACAAGAAACATTCGTGGCAGTGACGTAAATAGAAATTGCAGTAAACAATGGCATTTCTACTTTCTACATGTATGGTATTGGAGGTAATTTTACAATTTAATGAGAAAAAGAAAACATAATACTAAAAAAGTGTGCCGAAAGTAAAATGGTGTCGAAAGAACTCAAAATGTATGGGCCAATTATTTTCCAGGCAAACTCGAATCAGGTCCATCCACTGCTCAACCCGGCCCATGACCCTGCTGCTATGGCAAGAAGCAGCGTGAAGGAGTACCACACTGCTCTCAATGAAGCAAACAGCGCATGATTTAAAGAGAAAGTTGATCAACCCATGTCACGACCTTACTTGAACAGGATCTGTTCTATAGGTTCGTACTTCTGTAACCTTGAGTTCTAAGGAGACAGAAAATCAAACCTGGTTGATGATCCATAGCCACCTGACCAGAGCGTGATTAGTAGCGGCCGTGTTCTCGGATTCAGCCTCAGCAGATGATCGTTCTTGCTCAGCTTGCTGGGTGAGATGGTCTCGTGGCTGTCTGACAGGTTCTCTACTTTTTGTTTTTTCTTGCAATGGAAATATGCTCTACTTTTCTCTACTTTTTGTTTTTTCTTGCAATGGAAATATGCAAAGAGGCACACTTTTGTTCATTTAAGTTTTGGGTCTTCGGTTTCTATCATTTCTGCTGTTAAAATAATTCAAGGAAAATGTCACCTCCTCACTTGATGATCCTAAGGTGTTTGATGAAATGCCAGAAGGTTAAAGGCTGTTCACAGTTTATTCCATGGAAATATGCAAAGAGGCACACTTTTGTTCATTTAAGTTTTGAGTCTATGGTTTCTATCATTTCTGCTGCTAACAATTCAAGGAAAATGTCACCTCCTCACTGCAAGAGAATGATGATCCAAAGGTGTTTGATGAAATGGCAGAAGGTTAGAGGCTGTTGAGGTATTCATCGAATTCTTGCAGTTTTATTTTTCGTTCCTTGTTATTACATGTGAGAATAATAGTAGAGTCCCAATGTTGTTTGTTTCCTTGAATGTTTTCTCTGTGGTTGCTACTGATATCCAGGAAGCACCCCTTAAATGACTGCTTGCACTCCTAAATATGTTTATCTGTGCAAATTTGCTGCATAAACATTTCAATGACCCCGAAAATAGTAAATTTCCTTTGCAAAAATTCTGAAATATGGATCGTCTCCCATCATGTCTGATGAAATTCATCCATAGTATGCATTGTAATTTGTTTATCTTCTTTTGCTTATTCATCTAATAATTCACATGTGGCAGGCAGTATCTGTTCTAGATTCTGCATTCTATGTGTGTCCCTGTATTCCTTAAACTGATGGTGAACCCTCCCCAAAATCCTATCTTTAGTATAGCAAATAGGGGGAATCCTACTGCACAAACTCCCTATTCATGAGTTATCACTCTTGTATAAATAGGGTATAGGATGAGTTTAGGTTTAAAAAAGCATGAGACACATATCGTGATGTGATTGGAGCAAGTTATAATTGTTCAATAGTGAGTCTCTATAGTAGGGAAGAAAGAAGGAAAAAAAGTTGGTCTCATTTGTTTTTGGTTGTGTTACATGCATTGCAGTAGGGTCATCTAATACTAATACAACTCCATTATAGTATTGTTTTGGCTGAGAAACTGAGCATTATACCTCTCTCTCATCTCAATGGAAATAACTCTGCAGCTGTTTTGCATCTGAATGAAGATTGATAATTTCATGGCCTAACTCTGAATCTTGCAACTAGTGTGGCTTTGATTTGTAGATAGGGGATGAAACTATATTTGAACAAACATTTTGCGATCCGAACGTCGAGTTGCTTGTGAGTAACTAGGCTTGTTTTACACCCATACTTGCGGTGAATGAAGAATTATCTAAACCAAAAAAAAAACAAAAAAACAAAAAAAATTTGAGAAATATCTAACAGGGCTTTGCTCTGGACCTCTGGCACATCATGACCAACATTCATCAAAAAGATTAGAACAAGCATTATTGTTTTCTCAGCAACAAATAGGTGGCAATTTGGCATATAACAAGTTAACAACTGTCGATACATTCAGATTATACATAAGAAAAACTGATACAACAAAATATCATGCCCAATACATCAACTGAAAAAAATAAGCAAATCAACATTTTGAAGTGCAATTAAACAACAACTACTACTACTACTATTCATTACATTGAAAACCTGCTTCCTTCTTCTCATCAAGTGTTACATCACCGTGTAAAACGCAGGCACAGTTGGCTGAAACTCCATAATTTATCAGCAAAAATAATCAAAACTGCACTTTCCAGATGTAAATTCACAACTCAAATCTTGACCTTTTTGCTGAAATGGCGAGTATGGAGTGGAACATGATTTGAATAAACACAGCAGAGATACCATTTTCTTGAATCAACAACATACACAAAAATAACCCCCCAAGAAAGGAAAAAAAAATTAGAAAAAAAAGTTTAGGTGAAACATTATTACAGTGTTCACTTCGAGAAACTATGAGCGCCTGGGGCATCCCTCATGCTGACATTGATACTGTTTCTCATAGTTCGTCGTCCAATGCCTCCGTTACCTTTTTGCATCATAGCCACAAATTCTCCATAATCGATCCTTCCATCCTGTAACAAACATGTATCGAGTAAATATCAGCTTTTTGAAATTAGGCTTAAAAAGGAACCGACACAAGTTACACAATAAAAGAAGCATGTTGTTATCAAGAATTAGAACTCACATTATCTTGATCAACTTCTCTGATAATGTCCTCAAGCAAGACATCTGTCATATTGTGTTCATTACATGCTTGCTGAAGCTCATCCACCGTAATATATCCACTTCCGTCTTTATCAAAATACTGAAAGGCTGCCATCAGATGTTCCTCACGCTCTAATTTGTTCATATGAATGGTAGCTGCTATAAATTCTCCATAGTCGATGGTTCCACTGTTATCAACATCAGCCTAAAAGTGCATGGCAACATTAAGCTCGTTTTAGTGTCAAGGAAATTCCACAAGCAAAGTATCAGCTTAGTGCTAATGCATGCATTTATTTTATTTTTGATTTTTTTTCCAGGGGGGGAGGTCAAAGAAGAACCAGGATCTCAACTTGGAGACAATTTACTCTGTGCGTGAGAAAATGTACTTGCGGTCATGAGTTTTCTCAGTAACAGGAACATAGTATTAAAATATATGTTATGTTCCTAAAGAGAAGACATAAACATGAAGAAAAAAAAACTTGGAGTCTTTAAGGAGCCGATGAAGGTTGCCTTGGGATGGTAACATGCTAAAGAAAGTGTAAAAGAAAGATACTCAAATCACGGACAGGAATGATGGACCAGAATGCAAGAAACAAAGCTTTATCAAGGATGTCATTGAATAAATGGAAGAAAGAAAGCACGAAGAAGCAAAAGCAAGTGGCTGTTATGCTTCAGTTGTAACTACCATAGGTGTTTTTTTAGGGATAAACGTGCATCAGCTATTCACAAACATGGGATTGGGGGGGGGGGGGGGGGGGGGGGGCACTCATTTGATCATCTCTTTGCAATAAATTTGACAGCTTTAAATACTAAAAAAACAGTTAAACCCTAACCGTGAGGGCCCCCTCGCCCCCGATCCCACAGGAATGCGAGGAGAGGTTAATCAGGTAACCTAGTAGCTCCAACATGGGCTGCCTGGTCGACCACTGCACTGAAGGGTGTTATCAATCGGAAATCAACCCCATTACGGGAATCGAACCACTGACCTCCAGCTTATAGTCCAGACGGTCACTACAACACCCATGCCTTCACCACTAGGCCATATCCAGGGGATGACAGCTTTCCATACTAAGTAAATGGGAGGGGGGTGAAGGAATAGAAATTCATCCAAATTCCATCAGCATTTAGGGATGGATGCAGATCCATTGGGCAAAGAAGTTTGTCATTTGGCTTCTTTCACACAAGACAACTAGGATCAGATGGTTGACAGAAATTTAAAAATAATCGGACGATCTTGTGGAGTTTGTTGTAAGGCCCCTTACTCATTCATCAGCTTTCTTCCATTCTATTCGACAAATAAATCAGAACATGATGGATTATTTTGTCAGACCAAAAAAATTGGACTTGTAAAAATGGAATTTTTTATTGATATGTCACATTAAAAATATCAGCCACACTTGAGTAAGTTAGCAAGAGGATGTGACATCCTATGTTCCTAAGGTCTCATGACCACAACCAATGTAAAAAAACTGCTGTCAAAAGCATGAAAGCAGCAAAGGTCAAAAAAGGTGTATAGAGATCAATGAAAACAAAAATATAAAATAAACACTCATCAGGGTACGTTTTAAGTGCAAAATCTAGGACCGTGCAATTAACCAAAGGACAATACAATACCCAAAATGATTCACTCCTCAAATAACACAGGAAAAGTAAATGAGACGTAGTAATAAACATTGCTTACAGCATCCATGAGGTCTCGTATCTCGGTATCCTTCAAGGTAGACCCGTATTTTCTCAATCCAGCTTTGAGTTCATCAAATGTGATTGCACCACTATTATCGGTATCCATGGCCTTAAACATCTCTCTTAGGCCAGCAATCTCCTCTTCTGACAAGCTTTCAGCTATAACCTGGTCAAACATGGGTGAGCTTAGTTTTCTTCAATCTGATTTTGACCGAGATTTCCATGACAGTCACATATGTCGGTAAAATGGAAAGACAAATTGAACAGATATATAATGCAACTGTTCAACAGAAGATCTTGGTGAGATGATAGTAAATACATCTGCTATCATTCATTGCATACCCGTAAAGCCATCTTTTTCAACTTATTCATTGCAGAGAATTGCTTCAGACGCGAAAGTACAGCTGCATCAAGAGCTTTATCTGGAGCTACACCGTTTTCACATATCCAAGGATGACCTAAACAATTATAATGTAACATACAATTACTTCAGTAGAATTAGGCATTGAATACAATAATACATTTAACAAAGTATAGTAGGTGATTATATACAATCAACCATACAATACATTCATTTAGCCTAGTGATAGAAACAAGTACAAGATATATGATTTGGAAATGGGAATAAAATGAAGCTCTAAAAAGAGCTGCATGAAGCAAAACATGGAACAGTGCATTTATTGCTAAGGTTCTTCTGCGTTCTTCATAGCAAGCAGGCTACATAGATTCCATAGTTCTGCTTTTTTTCTACCGTGGGCTTACATATACACATTCAAAGTGCCAATATCCAGTGCATATGTTATAGAATCATTGAATCGACTTTTAGTCAAATGAAAGCAGCTGTAATTGATATTTCTAGACAATGTTGTTTACACAACTTGAACTAAAAACTTCAAAAAGCTAGGATTTTTAGCAGCCACAGATCACATTAAACTTAAAAACGCAGAATTTCTAAGACCTTTAGTGGTTGAGCAAGAAGGAAGGATTCACCCTGCATGACAGAGGGAAAAAGTCAAAGTTCCAATTATTAAATACATCGTAACTCACATAATACTTGATGAGCACTCAATCGCTCTGAAGGTCGCATGCATAGCATCTTCCTAATAAGATCTTTTGCGCTGTCAGATATTAATGGCCAGGGGTCAGAATCGAAATCAATGTGTCCCTTTAAAACTGCATCAAATATCCCCTGCTGTGTTTCTGCAGAATTTAGATCATAAACATAAGATACAGTAAACATACACACACATGTACCACAATCAAAACTCAACACCTTACCTGCCCAAAAAGGTGGTACACCACTTAACAAAATGTACAATATGACCCCCGCAGTCCACACATCTGCCTCTGGGCCATAGTGCTTCAAAAGCACCTCAGGGGCGACATAATATGGGCTTCCGACCACATCTGAGAAAATCTGGCCTGCAGGAGGAAGTAATAGCAAAGAAGAAAAAAACATCAGGATGTCATCATTTATCGGCCACTATGTCGATTTGATATCTAGATGTCCCTGTTGATGCACATCAAGCATTTCATAGTGGAAATGAATACCAACAGCTGGCATAATGCAAGCGGTCAGTTCTGTATGCCTTAAACATGGAGAAGCAGAAAAGTAAGGACAGCAGTTAGATATGTCTCTGTGTTTTCTGTGCCTGGAATGGAAAAGGCACTCTCGGTCTCTCACTTATTTCTAACGTTAACAATCTAAATTACAAAAGTCCTATTATTTCTCCTTTAAAAAGGCTATTACTTTTACCTGGCTTGAAGAAAACTGAGAGCCCAAAATCAATTGCTTTGAGCGAGAAATCATCATCCTTGTTAATCAACAAAAAGTTTTCTGGCTTTAGATCTCTATGCATAACCCCAAGGGAATGGCAAGCTTCAACAACACCCACAATGATTTTAGTCAACTGAGCAGCCTTTCTCTCACTGTAGTGGCCTCTTTGAATAATGCGGTCAAACAACTCTCCTCCAGCACAAAGTTCCATAACAATATGGACGTATAAAGGGTCCTCATATGCACCTTTAATCATAACAATATGCTTCTGGCCAGCCAAATGGTGCATAATCTGAATCTCCCGTCTAACATCTTCAACATCCTCTTTGGAAATCAACTTCCTCTTCGAGATAGATTTACAAGCGTATTCAATGTTCGTGGAAATCTCTGTGCACAAATAGGTAGTACCGAACTGACCTTGTCCTAATTTACGACCAAGAGTGTAAAGATCACGAATATTAGCAGTCCTGTGACCCAATACAAAGTAAGCCTGATTGTTATTCGAACGGCCCCTAGGACTAATAAGGGAAGACATGTTATTATTGGCGGTGGGGGTGCTGTTATGGTCCTTTTCTGGCTTAGGCAGATTATTATTATCCTTGGAAAATTCTTGTACAACAGGTAACTGAGAGCTCAAGCTAGTGGGATGAAAATTATCGTAAGAAGAAATGTTGGAATTGGAAGCAGAAGTGTTACGTTTGGAAACCGAATTGTCTTCGGGCTGAGAATAGCCCTGAAAATGTTTCACTCCGAAAGATCCACGGCATGTATTGCCCATCAAACAACCACAATCGCCGCCAGTTCTTCAGCTCAATCTAGCTCACAAAAGCTGCTTCTTCATTTGCATCATTGATAATTCACTTTTATCCAAATTTTTTACACTAATTATGCTGTAATAAGAAGGGGAAAAAAACAAAGAAAAAGAGCATGAAGCTACGGTTTGTATTAATTAACATACCATTAAAGAGGAAAATTACAAGATATTCAACTTTCATCAATTGGAAAACAAACTAATTACAAAAAAGGAAAAGGAGGGAAAAAGAGACAAATTTAGAAAGAAAATAAGAATCTTTAGAATCAGATCTTGAACCAATCAATATTGAACTTTAATAACCCCTCAAAAAAAACTATTGAACTTTAATAGATCAATAACAGGGAAACAAAAGCAACGAGAACCCAAAAAAAAAAAAAAAAAAAACAACCGGAATAATAAGAGGTAGAAAGCAACCACAAAAAAAATTGGAAATATCAAATACAGAAAAACAAAACAAAAACAAAAAAATCACCAAAACGAAAAGAGATTGGTGCTGTTATATATAAAAATGTTAGAGGTGAAACAGCAATATGTATAATTGTAAATACACAAGTAGATCGACATACCAGGTAATAATGAACGCCGCGGTGTCGACCACCGTAAGCTCGGCGGAAGATGATCAGAACAAAGATTTCCCCCAGCTCGGACCTCCTTTTTCTACGGTATTTAAATGCCAAAACTCCTGTTATTAAATAAATATGGAGTCGTATAATATTATCGAGAAAAAATGTTTTGGTAATATATTAGTATTACAAATTACCGGTTTATGTGATGGATTTCTTGGTAGATAAGGACGACTGGTTTAGAAGACTTCGTCGGTTGCCTCTCGAATAGTCTCTACCTTCTGATTCTAACATCATTTACGAATCTCTACACATAACGCGTACTTAATCTCTACCGTACTACAATAATAAAGAATCGTAAACCAAAATAATTATGACGACATATTTACAAAAACAAATACACATATAAATAATTTATTTTCTATTATTATAGTGATAAATATTACGCTTGTATGGATATTCAAAATATGTATAGAAGATCTTATTAATGAAATATTTAAAGATTTTTTGTGATTTCGAAATATATATATATATATATATATATATATATATATATATATATATATATATATATTTTGATGTTAGAAATAAGAAAAACTCAATCGTAAAAAAATTCGATTGCGGTAGATATAGAGTATGATGTCCAATTTTATCCGAATCATTGAATAGAGATCATGTATACAGATTCTGATGCAGCACATTTTAGTTGGATCTGGAGCTGTATATACAGATTTACCACTTTTTACAGATTCTAATGCGAGTGCTCTTAGACAACGCAGTCGGATATTGCCGAGAAAGATCGCGGCTTCATTTTTATGGAAATAATTAATTTTAACATAATCAATCCACAAACATTAAATATTCTCGTTTATACTAGTTAATTATCGGCTTCTTTGTTTCCGTTAATTCCTACTGGTACTTGTCTTTTGTCTTTTATTCCTTTCCACTTTCACCACATTATCTGTATCTGTATCTGTATCGAAGAATTTGGGAATTAAATGCTACTATTATTTATTTTATAAAAAATGTTAATATTATAAAGGTTGTTTATATTTTCTTTGTTTCTATTTAATTGTCCGGAGTTGTCACACACACACACACACAAAAAACAAAAAAAAAAGACTATTTCCGTTCTTATTTGATTGTCGCAGTTGTCAAAAATAAAATTTCTTTTTTATCTCTCGTAGTTACGTTTTCAAAACATATTATTCTACATCTACATTTATTTATTAACGGGTGAAAGATTGAAAACAACATTGCATTAATTATATTCATGGGTGTTATTATCATTTTAATATTAAGTCAAATCATTAACTGCTTTCCTTAATACGCGTGTTTTTTGCAACTGCGACGATTAAATAAGAACGGAGGGAGTAAATTCATTTTTATTTCCAAGGCACTATTTATGTGTTTTTCTAAATTCAATCTTATTTATTGAGGGATGAGAGTGTGAAAACAATATTGCATTAATCACATTCAAGGGTGTTGTTGTCATTTGGATGTTGAAGTCACAATATTAACTCATCTCTTTAATCTGTACTACATCCATCCCAAAAAAAATGTCCACTTTTGTGGTGCACACAGATTAAAAAGATAATTAATGTGTTGTATTTTAAATAGTGATAGACGCATACGTCTCTATCACATAATAAATGCTCTTTTGGAATATGTAATGAATATATAAATATTAAATGTTATGATAGAGGTATGTTTGGAAAAAAATACATAAAATGATGTATTGATTTTCTAAATTGACACTTTTTATAGGTCAATTCATTTTTCAAAAAAAATAGACACTTTTTATAGGATAGAAATAGTATGTTTTTTGCAACTGCGAGAAAGTAACGAATTACGGAATATATTTTTATATCATTATAATGATGTATCATTAATTGATTATGAAATAACACAAAATAGTTAAATGTATAAAAATATATTAGGTCGCTCGTTGTAATTAATGATTGTGATAGTATCATCCTTTGGAATAATGTAGGGGTTGCTAATAATTGAGTGGGTTGTGATCTGTTACCAGCCCCATTCCCCTGGCCATCCCTTTCGATATTAATCCAACAACAACAAAAAAAAAAAAAAAAAACACTATACATGCAACTTTTGCAAATCATTTTCAAATTCAAAACTATGATATGTAGTTGACTTTTAGACTATTGTTAATATCAATTGGCTTTAAGCTCCCTTCTATTTTATAGCTTCAATAAAAAATATTGATTGTTGCACGATATGATGTAGTAAATATTGTATAGTCAGACATCAAAAAAATGAGAAATTTGAAGAACGATGGTGTCAACTGTCAAGGAACGAGTGAGAAATTTTCTTTTCCGTTGGCAAACAATATACCATCACAAGGGGCGTCACAGTATGAATTGGTCCATATAGGTTCAAAGATGTTGTCCATAATATTTGGTACAAGAGGAATAACAAAAAGGGAAATTTATTTAAAAGGTGATTCTGCTTAAAGGGGCTTTGACTGGATTGATTCTGATTAAAAGGGTTTGATTTTGTGTGTAAAATGAAGGATTTTTAGATGAAGAGACCCTTTTAAATGAAGAGAGGGTTGACCAAGTCTTTTTAAATGAAGACACCATAAAAAAATTCATGAAAGTGATGTGGAACAACCTCCGCTCCTATTGCAAACGGTGAAAATGATTAAAAATCTGATTTAGTAGTTTGTTATTGGGGCTAGTCCCAGTGTTCTTTTGAGCTATGCGTTGTTTCGGGACGTGTTTTATTTATTTTTGTTGAATACATATCTTCTTTTGTAGAAAAAATTTAATTGAATAGTCACATTCAAGTATTTAATTATTGAGAAAAAGATCCCAAATTTTGGAAACTAAAGAATTATGTGGATTAGGCAGCTAATTAGTAAACGTTTGGTTGACTAAACACATTTGGACTTTGAAATAGTAGTTAGAAAGGTCCGCGCAACTACGCTGACTGACGCCAAATTTCGTTGAATTCAATTCATGTAATTAAAACATGTGTAATATTTATTATTAATCCACTCAAAACAAAATTTATACTCCTTATTAATATTACATTCGTCCCAAAATATAAGTCCTTTAGCTTTTTAGTTTTGTCTCAAAATATAAATTTATTTAAAAAACCAATAAAGTATTTATTAAATCTTTCTTCTTCTATCCTTCATTTATTATATACTCAACCACTTTTTACTACTTTGCATTAATACTAATGAAATGTTATTTTAGTCTTTTTAATCAAAATTAATGACAAATAACAAATTTAACTAACTTTTCTTAATATGTGTGAAAAAAACCTAAAAGGACTTACATTTTGAGACGGAGGTAGTATAATATATATATATATATATATATATATATATATATATATATATATATATATACTTAGTTGGAAAAGCTCGTGCGATGCGCGGAAAACCTAAAAATCAAACACAAATGTTACTAAATGATTGGCTACATATGTTCGAAAGTGAAATGTATACATATGATATACTCCCTCCGTTTCAATTTATCTGAGGCAGTTGCCAAAATAATTTGTTCCATATTATTTGAGGCAGTTATATTTTCAATGCAATATTAATGATACTTTTCCTTGCTTTACCCTTATTTATTGCAATAAGATAGATAAAAAAACAATGTCACATTAATTATATCTAAGGACTTTTTAGTCATTTCATTTTAAAGTCAATGCATTAACCCACTTTCTTAATATGTGTGATTTTGGCAACTGCCTCAGATAATTCGGAACGGAAGGAGTACATTTAATAATGTTTTAAATGACACTTGACATTCCATGTGGAACAACTACTTCGTAATTCCTTCATCATTCGATTCACAAAGGCTAAACGTCACAACCTCCCAAGAAGGTTTCACAAATTTGTCCAGCACCTGTTACTCATCTTACAACCAAAAAGTTACATTTATAAGTTTGCATAAAAAAGATTGCACGCATAAAAAAAACAAATTCATATTAATTATTATGTTAGCTCAGTTTGACATAGCAAAAAACATTATTACACATCATTAGTCATCATCAAAACCATTATACCTGCCACCGAGTTAACAAATTTTCATGAAATAAGCTATATTGCAAAATGAAAAACCCAATGGCCAGGCTAATCTTTGGAATTCTTAAGGTTTTACCTTCCACTTGGTCTCCCCTTTTGTTCGCCATGGATGGGAACAAACGTCGAAGGCTTGATATTATGTCATCCTCGTCAAACACCTTAAAATTAAGTATGACAACCTTCACACAACAAGAAAAAAGAATGACGGCTTCAATCGAGTGTTCCGGCCACAAAAAATATGCACCTCTTGGCACTAAGAGAGGAGTTTTGATTTTGCAATCAAACCATTGTTTTCGAAAAAAGTTCCCTCGCTCAAACTTCAAATTTTGAAAATGAAAAGAGAAAGACAAATGGAGAAACTTCTTACTTCATAATGAGAACTCTTAGAAGCCGTAATTGAATCGGAAAATACTGAAAATGCAGCCCATTGCAGAGGAGCAAAGTACAAAACGGAAAAAAAAAAAAATGGAGAACCTTTGATGGAAAGTGTCTCCTAATCACCTCATGTAAACCATTTTTATTATGAATCAAATCAACTAAGCACACAGGGTGTTGTGATGAATTTAAGTACTCCAAAGAAAAAGACTTTAAAGGCAATGAGAGATACAATTAATCAAATGAAACAAAATTAAAATGAAATATAAAAAGAACAACAATATAAGGTAAAGTGTCCAAAGCATGATAGCAATGTAACTAACATGAAGAGAAAGATAGCGAAAGATCAATACTCTTTGAAGCTGAGTTTGAAGGGAATGAGAGATACAATTTAGACGTCAATCCCGACCTTTCCTCTAAATCCTTTCCTCGACCTGTCAAGATACCAAAAGGAAGACAATGTATTATGTATTAGAAATGAAACAGAGTCCTAGAAGTGCAACAACTGACAATAGTGAGAAAAAGGGAAGCAAGGGTAAAAAAGAACATCCATTTAAGCAAAACAAATCACATTACCTCTATCACCATAATAACCCAATATTGCAACACAAAAGAAACTAAATGAAAGCAACCCTTAGAATGAATCAAAGTAATTAGGTGGAAAAACATAACTCAGAGTACCTCGTTTTTGACAGATTTACAACATCTGCAAACAAATGGATGAAGAGGAAACCAAAAGGTACATGTTTCTTGCCAATCGACAAAACCTCATATTCCACATCCTTGCTTTGCTTAAGGCTGGCTGACTTTGATGCGGGCGAGATTGTGTTGAAGCCTATTTGTGTATTGATTTCTTCAATCCATACAGAAATTTCAGTATAATTCATAGCTTAAGAAGGTTCAAAATCTCATTCCTCCTACAATGAACACCCATCACTCTAAAACTCCAAAGGAAAAAAAAAATTAAAAAAAAATAGATATTTTAAAAGCCTTGATTTCTCCACAGAGAATTGACTATAGAAACCCATCAAGCAAATTTATACATCTATACTGTAGAAAAACAACACAATGTTTCAATAGATTCAACACACACAAAGACACACTTTGTATTAGAAAGCTTTGTTCTTAAGCTTCTCACTTTTTGGTTGTTACAATTACAATCACAAACAACACCTATTTATAAGGTATACTACTCACATATGAACACATGTGAATTACATTGTCAATGACATTCTTGGAAAGTCTTTGGACGGTGGTGGACGGTGCGCCCATTGATACGAAGGCTAGCTACACACATAGATTTTGTTCACATCTCTACATTGCCTCCCTTGAACCAAAATCTTCAAACTTCATCATTCCAAGCATCTTCATCGCTTAGTAAATGACTCCATCTTCAATGGTTTTGTGAAGATATCTCGCAATTTGTTCTTCGGTTGGACAATAATCAATAACAATCTCTTTTTCACGAACCAACTCTCTTATATAATGATATTTGATATCAATGTGCTTGCTACGACCATGAAAAACAGGATTCTTCGATAGTTCAATAGCTGATGTATTGTCACAATAAATCTTCGTTGGTTCAGATTGTTGATGATGTAGAAAATCAAGAATGCGCCTCAACCACACCGCTTTGCGTAGCGTACTACTTGTAGCCGCCATATATTCTCGCTTCGCCGTTGACAAAGCAATCACCCGTTGTTTCTTCGACGACCATGAGAAAACGCCGGATCCCAAGAAAAATGCATAACCCGACGTGCTTTTTCTCGAACCGTGTCACCGGCCCAATCACTATCCGTGTATCCAATAAGAGAAATATCATTAGCACATGAATAAAATATTCCATGACTCTGTGTACCTCTGATATATCTCAATATCCGCTTAGCTGCTTGTAAATGAGATTGACGCGGCGACTCCATAAAACGACTTATAAGTCCAACACCATAGGTTATATCCGGCCTAGTCGAAGTCGTGTATCTCAAGTTTCCAACAAGTCTTCGAAAATATGTAGGATCAACAAACTCACCGGTGCCATCTTTTATCAACTTTAGTTTTTCTTCCACCGGAGTTAAGATTGGTTTAGCACAATCCATCTTAAACTTCTTCAAAATATCACCTGCATATTTCTTTTGTGAAATGAAGATTCCACTATCCAATTGATGTATCTCCAGACCAAGAAAGTAAGACATCAAACCAAGATCTGTCATTTCAAAATGACTAGTCATAGCCTCCCTGAATTCTGAAATCATTTGTGCATTATTCCCAGTAAAAATAAGATCATCAACGTATAAGCACACAACAATGATATCACTTCCATCAGAATATTTGACATATAAGGTATGCTCGTAGGGGCATCGTTCAAACCCATGATCAATAAAATAAGAGTCAATACGAGTATACCATGCTCTCGGGGCTTGTTTGAGTCCATACAATGCCTTTTTCAAGCGATAAACTTTATTTTCTTGTCCTTCAAAAATATATCCCGGGTTGATCCACATAAACTTCTTCTTCAAGAACACCGTTGAGAAAAGCGATTTCACATCCAACCGATAAATTTTCCACGAACTTTGTGCAAGAAGTGAAATAACCATACGAACCGTATCAAGTCTTGCAACAAAATGAGCGAACACCTCAAGATAATCAATACCGCCTTCTCGCTTGTATCCTTTAACTACAAGTCTGGCTTTATAGCGATCCACCTCTCCATTGGCTTTATACTTTGTTTTGTACACCCATTTTACCCCAATGGTTTTCTTGCCTGGTGGAAGGTTTGTCACTCCCCAAGTATCATTCTTCTCAATCGAATAAATCTCATCATTCATGGCTTGTATCCAAGAAATCATTTCTCGAAGCTTCATCAAAGCTAACTGGATCACAATCGCAAACAAAGCGAAATTAACAATTTCTTCATCGACATGTCATTATCATTTCCGATGACATAATCTTGCAAACGAGTCGGTAATCTGTCTTTGTCGTTGTGGACGACTGTACGAAGATTCAAGAAACAATTTCCTCTCTTGGTGGTTCTGTTTGTTGTATACTAGAACCAACAACCGGAATAAAACACTTTGCGGGCCTCTCGCCCAAAAAGATTTAGGCAATTTCTTAGAATGCATCATAGACCTTACCATGTCCATGACCGTTCTATTTTCCTCTCTCCACTCCATTCTGCCGAGGAGTATATCTAGCCGTCATCCGATGTTTGATTCCATTATTTTCCAGAAAATCATCACAGACAATATACTCTGTTCCCCTGTCCGTTCTCAAAGTTTTAATCTCATATCCACTATGTTTTTCAATGTACTTTTTAAAACTTTTAAAAATATCACAGGCATCAGATTTATTTCTCAGAAAATACACCCATGCTTTTCGACTGAAATCATCAATGAAAGATATAAAATACTTACTACCTCCATTTGAAGGTTCTTCAACATAACACAAATCCGAATGAATCACCGGTGGTGTACTTGCTCTCCATGCCTTATTCTTTGGAAACGGATCTCTCGTGGTGTTTCCCCAAAGTACACGACTCACAAACTTTGTGAGGGAAGTCAATATCCGGCAATCCCAATACCGACTTATTCCCGGCAAGAAACTTCAAACTTCCAAAGTTCAAATGTCCAAATCTTAGATGCCATAACCATGTATCATCAAAACTCACGAACTAAAACAAGGTAAACTCGCCACGCTTAATTTTCAACGGAAACAAACGGTTATTACTCATGTTTACCTTTGCAATGAGTCCTTTCTTTGGATCACTTACTATGCAGTTCCTTGATTGAAGACTATGTTATAGCCTTTCTATGACAACTGTCCAATGCTCAACAAATTATGACGTAAACTAGGTACATAGAATACATCAGAAATAGCATTAAAAGAACCGTCTTTTAAAGTGTAAGTGATTTTCCTTTTTCCAAGAACTGGTACCTCGGTATTATCTCCAAATTTAACAGTTGACTGTACCGAAGTATCCAAATCTGAGAACAATTCTTTGTTCCCACACATGTGATTACTACAACCTGAATCCAAAATCCAATCATTTTTCTCGTTCTCATTAGTTCCAAAATTTGCCAATAACGAAGTTTCCAGACTATTACCATCATTTTCTGCAACCTTAGCATGATTTTCTTGATTATTCTTGTAACGACAATGATTTTGATAATGCCCGAACTTCTTACAATTAAAACACTGAATTTTCGATTTGTCTTTTTTCGAAAAATCATTTCTTTGTTCATTATTACCATAATCATTATTATTTCTTTGGTAATTGAAATTACCTCTGCCTCGGCCTCGTCCTCGGCCACGGCCTCTACCACGAAAATTTTGACCACGTTGATTGAATTCAACATGATTTGATGATTCTGCCTTTTGATTTGACACATTCGCCAGCTCGCAAAGCTTCCTCAACAATAGCAATAGATTGTTGATCAAGAGAAATTTCATAGGATAATAACTCACCTTCCAACTGATCTATAGTCATTTCATCAAGATTTCTGGTTGCTTCAATGACCGTTTTCTTGGTATGAAATTTCTGCGTCAAAGATCTGAGTATTTTCTGCATACCTGTGCCTCCGTCAGACTCTCTCCATTTGCACCCATTTTGCTAGCGATATCTCGTACCTTTGCAATAAAATCACCAACTGACTCAGTTGTTCTCATCTGAGCCAACTCGAACTGCCTCCGCATTTCCTGCAAATGAACCTTTTTAACTTCAACGTTACCTCGGTTGGCGTTGACTAAGATCCTCCACGTCTCTTTTGCTGACTTGACGTTCATAAATTTATTATAAACGCTTAATTCCACCGCATTATTTAGATAATGCCGAGCCAAACGATCATTCCTTCTGTTCTTCTCCAGAGCTTTTGTCTGTGCCTCATTCAAATTTGCAGTGGCATCGGGAATGTCGAAACCGTTTTCAACGACATCCCAAATACCGATAACCTCAAAAAAATCTCTCATTTTTCCGCTCCATTGATCAAAATTATTTTTACCGTCAAAGATAAAAACGGGACAAGATTGTATAATTCTTTCTCCCTCCATAAATATAAGTGATATTTTGAAAGGACTGCCGAATTATTAATATCACTCAAGATATTAATAGTATCAATGAATAGTTGATGTTGACTACTCAATAAAACAACCGACAGCTAAGTACTTCACTCCATCAATTTATGGCTTTTATTCAATTCAAGATATAGCACAGGCTGCTATTGACAATATGAGCTCTTCCCTGTGCACTATTTTCTTTATATCAATAAAGTAATTGATACTCTCCTTCAAGCATGTGAGTTCTCCTCTCCTTCAACTCCCAAGAACAAACTTCTTTACACCTTCATAGTTTTTTTTTTTTTATAACAAGGCTTCTTTGAAAAAAAAAAAAAAATATTGAAGTCAAAGTGATAGCCTGATAGGTGGAAGCAAACGTAGGAAAAGATATGAAGCAAGCAGGTCACAATTCACAAAGATGAAGCGACTGCAACTTATTTTGATTCCTACCGGAAAACACAAAATTTTAAGGTAAAGTGACTGTTTTTAGAGAAACAATCACCGGAAAAGAACCCACTCACCGTAAAACAAACGGCGATATGAGAGAGACAAGAGCTGGAAATATTGCAACTGCAATTTTCCAAAGAACCTCACCGGAAAACAATCTCGGTTGGAGGTAATGGCTCAACCTGTCTCTGATACCAATTGTAGAAACATAACACAATGTTTCAATAGATTCAACACACACAAAGACACACTTTGTATTAGAAAGCTTTGTTCTTAAGCTTCTCACTTTGGTTGTTACAATTACAATCACAAATAACACCTATTTATAAGGTATACTACTCACATATGAACACATGTGAATTACATTGTCAATGACATGCTTGGAAAGTCTTTGGACGTTTATGAGAGCTTCAGTATCTATATAGTAACACCTTTCTTTTCGTGTGATTTATGCAACAACAACAACAAAAACAAAAGGTGGATGGAATGTCTAGTATATCGTATGCCACAGTCTCCCATGTGCGATTTTTTGCATCGCAATTGAAACACATCAACAATTTTACTATACTTATAGTTGCTATGATTAAATGTAGAGCAATGTGTTAAGCTTGGACAAAACACAAACAAAACAAAACATCAAATGCATGAAGAACAAAACTGGAAAATTGTATAAAGGAAACAGATTGCCGGTGAAAAACGATATAAGAAAAAGGACAACGGCAAGACACCATTTAATCACACATATGAAAATATGAGCAGTGAGCTTCACTATAGTCATCAAGCACATATAATTCAAAAATCAATTTATCCCAATATTTTACACCTGAAAAGATTTTTAAAAAAAAATGATTATTTTACCTTCAACCTTCAATAAGAAAAATGAACAAAGAAAACCCCAAAATAATTAAAAGGTGATTAGTATGGCATTTATCTTCAAGGTTGGTTTGATATTATTTCTCTATAGTCCATTGGCTAATTCATATGTGACGATGACAAATTATGTCACCTTAATAATGTGAGCCCTAATTTAATCTAAATGATGAACACACAAGAACCCTAATGCCCAAGAGAGGAATGAGGGGGTGGATTGTATGTATGCGGCCGAGTTCAAGATGCTCTCTTGAATTGCCTACGTATCTCGTTAAGTTCCAGAATCAAGCCTTACGTAGTTCCCGGAATGGGGTATTTATAATGACAACCCTTGCCTAAACCCTAAGGTTAAGTCGGCTTATGTTATTGTCACCTTTACCCTTAAATGGGCCTTGACCCCTCGCCCAAGCTATTGCTATTAATGGGCTTAGTAGGCTGATGCGGACTCTATCCTTGATGTCGATATACCGACCTCGCGGTTATCGACTCGGGGACCACCGTCCTACATTGCTAGCCGGTGCGGACCGAACGTCCTACACCGCTCGATACTCGATAATCGATAGTCGTAGCCTCGGCTTTGATGTGAAGGCTTTGGCCTCGAGCCCGGGCATCGACATGAATATGCCGGCGTTATCTCGTTGTGTAGGACCAACCAATAGACGACACGTGGAGGGAGTGAAACCCCGTATCGTCATAAGCCCCCGTACTTGAAAGAGGGACTCCCGTTGTCCGAGGTCGAGTCCGTCACACGAGTCGTCTTCGAGTTGGGCTTTTCTTTGGGCGGGAGAAAGCCCGCCTTTTCATAACCCTAACTGCCTAGCATCCACGTGGAGCGGTTTCTAGCCCACGAAACGCTTCGAATCCCGCAAAAGACGCGTCATTGCCTTGATAACCGCGATTTTCAGTAGTTATAACCCCCATTATCCCCTGTCTTTTCAAATCATTCGCCATATCTTTTACAAGCATATAAAAGAGGAGGATAAAAGCAGCAGCAGAGCCTATTTGCCATTTCCTTCTTACAAACTCCAAATCCCAAACACCAAGTAAGTCTCTTTCTTTTTCTTAGTGTTCTTCATCTTGTTTTTGAATTATCCATGTCCAATAGTAGTAGCGCCACTGAATCAGATAGGGGTAGTGACACACCCATTCATAGCCAATCTCCTGCACCTGTCATCTCCGATCTTCTTCTCCGGGGAGACTCCGGCGAGCCTGTAGCTTCCCCTCCTCCCGTCCCTAACCACCCCTAAAAGCTAGTAACTAGGATGGATGGAAAGTGGTGCAAAAGTGGTGTCTTAGTACACTTACTCCGAGGATATTGTTGAAATCAGGGAAATATAGCATAATTCATCCTCCGTTTGAATCTCGACTCCCATCGTGCCCGCATCGATTCGCGGATGAGCCCCCGCAGGGGTTTTGCACCGTTTACGAAAATCAACCGGCAAGCGGACTAAGGTTTCCACTCGTCCAGCCGGTTCGGCCATTCTTCATCATTATGAGATAAGCGTGTCTCAACTCGCCCCGAATGGCGTCGAACTCGATGGGGTTCATCATAGCGTGTCGAGTGGCGCAAGTCCGTTTCTCGCACCCGTGTTCCGATACTACTACAAGATTGCCGCCACACCCGACAAGTTGTGGTATTCCTTCCGCAGAGAGAGCAAATCGCCACGAGTTCATTACGAGGGGGCCTTCTTCTCATGGGGAGTGGAAGCCTCGATTTTTCTTTGTCCGTCATGGCCTTGATAACCCCTACATCGGTCAACGGAGGTCGAGAGAGGGAAACAAGACAAGCTTGGGAGGGAACCGGCTCCTCACGAGGCTCGACTCCCGAGTGGACATGATTTCGAGGTGTGTACTCGAGACTTGAGTCTCTTGTATCACCCGGCTCGCTAGAGGAAGCCGGGCCCATGCCATATGTAGGCCCGAACGTTCCCGATCACGAGAATCGTAGGATGTTTACTTATTTGCTTGTTTTTGCACACTAGTAGTTCTTTAAGTCGATAACTTGTTGTTTGTTGGTTCAAACTAACTTGTCTTTTTCTTGTATTGCAAAGGGGGCAAATTCTCCAAGGTTACCAACCCTCGCCGCATTCCCGAGTCGACGGTCGTAGCCGCACCACCTCTCGGGGGTCGCCTCTACCGACTTGCCGCTGGCCGAGATCGCCGTGCCTTCTTCCTCTCGAGAGGCGGGCGTCCCTCCACCTAGAACCAACCTTGCCGCGATCGGATCGTCCGCCGGAGCCGGAACGACCGAGGTGCCCTCGACCACCGGCGAGCTAACCGTCCGATATGGCTCTCTTCGAGATGAAGACGAAGAGGAACCTATCGATCCGACCTCGAACGTCGAGGCTAATGTTGAAGAGCCGGCGGGGCAAACAAAGAAAAGACCTTCTCGTTGCCGAGGTGGTAAAGCGGAGCAGCCTTCGAGAAGCGAAGAGGAAGAAGGTTGCCGAGACATCCGCCGAGACAAAGAATCGGTGTTGACCGGGTCTTTGATGATTATACCGGTGTGGATGACAAAGACTTGTCTTATGTCTTACGAAAGCCGAATCGCCTCGTAAGTCGATCCTTCTTTTTATATTCGCTTTCTTCGAGGCTCGTGCCCCGTTTGTTTATTAACTCGTCCTTCTATCTTGCAAAGATACTATTGTTGGTCGAGAGGTCGCTCGTCGGCTAGCCAAAACAGAGAGTCGGCGAACGAGATCAAAAAGGTGAATGGGAGGTTACTCCAAGACATCATTGCAAAAGACGCCGCTCTCTCTCGCTCGTGGAGAAACAATATAAGGAGTTGAAGCAAGAGTCGGTTGCCGAGCTCGAGAGGCCGCAAAATAGGTTGGCGGCCGCCGAGGCAAAGCCGGCCACTACCGAGAAGCGAGCCGGATCGACTCCGAGATGAAAGACAGATCGTGGCAGAGCCGCTCAAGCCGGCTCGACTATGAGAGGTTGCGCAGCGGTGTCAAAAGCCGCGTACGACGAAGCAAGGAAAGCTCGCCAAGATCGAGACGCGCTACAGTCCGAATTATATCGAGCGCAGCAGTCGAAGAGGCTAGGACCGAGGCCATTATGGAGTATCGCAAGTCCTCCAACCTTGAAGATGATCTGTGTGATCATGCGGGCTTCAATGATGGGTGGATATACCCCGGCCGTGGATCAAATGAAGGAGGTCACTCCGAGCTTCGACATGTCGACTCTCCAAACACCTATGTTCTATAATCCCGACTCGGAGAAGCCGTATGATCGCACTTCGAGGAGTTTCAAAGCAGGAGAGTCCCCGGCTATAAAGTATGCTCCTCCTACCTCTCGCTCCCGCTTCGACCGTTGCCGATCCGACCTCTACGAACCGACCTCTCGCGAATCCCGATCCGACCCCCGAAGCTAACCCCCGATCTTTATCTTCTCGCACTTTAAATTTGAAACTTTGTAATGACATTCTTTTGGAAATCAACTTTGGCCGGTATTTCGACCTCGGCCGCATCTTGTAACAACTATGCTTTGAACTTAACTTGCTTTGGTTTTGTAATTTAAATTGTGTTTGCTTTCTCATTATCTAGCTTATCTTCTCGATGCGTTGTAGTCTTTCGCTTGTCGAGCTTCGGCTCGTTTGCTACTACTCGCTACTCGGTTTATTCGTCGTTCATATTATTGATATCGTGTTGCCCCCCAAGTGTATTATGAACCCTTGGTTCTTATTACACTTGAGATTGATGTGCTTGCCTTAGTCTTTTGCCCCTTAGGCTTTGTTGACCTTTGGCTGAGCATTTTAGTGTAAACTGTCCCTGATCTTTGGTCTTTTTTGCTACTCGAGCTCTTTTGACCATCGACTGGGACAGGTGGCCCGACTATGCGAACCATCCTTTGTCTAGGCCTTTTTTGCCCTCTTGGGCTCGTTCGGCTTTCGACTTGGACAGTGGGCCCGACTATGCGAACCGTCCTTTGCTTAAGCCTTGTTTGCCTCTTGGGCTCGTTCGGCTTTTAGCTTGGACTTTTGGCCCGACCATGCGAACCGTCTCTATGCCTTTGCATTCGTCGCCCATTAGGCTAACTTTGCTTTGGCTTTGTCGAGATGTCCGACCCGCGGATTTCTATACTCGTATTCGATTGTTTTGCCTTTAACTTTTCTCGTCGCATTGGACTTGTATTGTTTTGGCTATGTATCCTAGCAAACACAAAGAACATCTCGAGAAAGCATACTTTTATTAGAGTATCATAGATTGTCACATGGACTTATTACAAGGTTCAACATTAAAAGTAAATAAAAGTTCATAAAAGCTTATCTCGTACATAATATTTCCTCGCATTGTTTGCATGCCAATGTCGAGGAACAAGTTCCATCCGCCCGACCAAGTTGATAAGACCCTTTGGGGTGGACTTTCGTAATTTGATAAGGCCCTTCCCAATTCGGGGTTAACTTTCCCCGCCGCCTCTTGTCGACTTGCTTCATTCTTCCTTAGAACCGCATCTCCAACCTCAAGTATCGATGTCCGACCTTCGAGTTGTAATACCGAGAGATCTTCTCGCTTATACCTTGCCATTCGGGCCGAGGCTATCTCTCTTCGTTCCTCGACACCGTCCCTTTCCCCGTCGGAGTTCGGGATCGTTAGTCTCAACATTGTATGCCGTAACTCGAGGGAGGGAACTCCGATCTCGGCGGGTATCACCGCTTCACACCCATATACTAAAGAAAAAGGAGTTTCTCCAAATGATGAATTAGAGTCGTCCTATACGACCATAGGATGCTCGGAAGTTGAATTGCCCAATCTCGACCTTCGCCTCTAGTCTCTTTTTTAGACCCAAATTTGATCCGTCGATTAGTTTGCTCGACTTGACCGTTTGCTTGTGGGTGAGCCACCGAGGTGAATCGCTGGTCGATATGGTATTCACTACACCATTCTCTAACTTTACGATCTTCGAACTGGGTGCCGTTATCCGAGATCAGAGCCTTAGGGATCCCATATCTGCACAAAATGTCGACCCACAAGAACTTTTTGATGGTTGCAGCTTTGATGTCGGCGATAGCCTTAGCTTCGACCCATTTCGTGAAATAATCTACAACCACGACCACATATTTAAGATTTCCCGGAGCTCGAGGTAGGGGTCCAACGATATCGACTCCCCACTGATCAAATGGCCACGCTGACGAGATGACATTCATGTCTTGTGCTTGTTGGTGGGAGATGTTATCATGAATCTGACAAGTGTTGCATTTTTGGACAAGATTGTTCGCGTCTCGTTGCATCGACGGCCAAAAATACCCAAATTAACTTGCATTTTCGAGCTAACATTCTAGCTCCGCAATGGTTTCCACATACTCCTCTATGAATTTCCTCCAAGAGATATTCGCCTTCAGCTTCAGATACGCATCTTAACCATGGATTTACAAAAGATTTCCGATATAGGATGTCGTCGAAGAACGCATATCGAGTGGACTCGGAGTCGAACTTTTCTAGATTGTACTTTATCACCGGTAGTATTCCGTCTTTGAGATAAAGAGCGATCGAGTCCATCCACGTGGCCCGCCGAGTAATCGGCCGGGCCTCTCGTCTCGATGTAACTCCTATCGGTCGCAACTCGACTAGAACCTTCTTACTTGACATGAAGCTTGAGGCCAATTTCGAGAGCGCATCGGCTCTCTTGTTCCGACTTCGGGGAACCTCGCTCGAATTGAACCGTTTTGAATTTTGGTATGAGGTTTTGGACAACTCGCTAAGTAATTCCTCATGGTTTCTTCCTTGGCCTCATACTCCCCTTTAACATGATTGACCACTAGCCGTGAGTCGCCGTAAACCGACAAATCTTCGACACCCAAACCTTCAAAGCGAGCTTTAAACCAAAGAATCATAGCCTCATATTCGGCTTCGTTGTTCGTTGCTTTGAAGTCGAAACGAAGGGCGTAAGGGAATTCCTCACCTTTCGGGCTTACCGTAAGGAGCCCCGCTCCCCGCCCTCCTTGCTCGATGATCCATCGACTTGAAGAGTCCATTTTTCCTCCGGGACTTGCTTTTCCCGATCGAGTTGGACGGAGATCCCTTCACCCAAAAAAAAAATCGCCAAGGCTCGTGCTTTTATCGCAGCTTCGAGGGACGAACTCGATATCGTACCGGGCCATTTCAATCACCCACTTTGCCAATCGACCCGAGGTGTCGGGTTTTGCCAATATTTGCCTTAGTGGTTGGTCGCTGACTACCACGACGGGATGAGCTTGAAAATAGGGTCTCAACTTTCTCGAGGCGTGAACGAGACATAATGCTAACTTCTCGGCTGGCGAGTATCGGACCTCGGGACCATGCAAAGCCTTGCTGACAAAGTAGATTGGCACTTGGCCATGTACCCCTTCTCGGACCAGGACCGCACTCACTGCCTCCTCGCATACTGCCAAATAAACTAACAACTTTTCCCCTTCTCGAGGAGAAGTGAGGGTAGGTAACTCCGACAAATAAGTCTTCAACTCTTCAAAGGCTGTCTGACATTCATCATCCCAATGAAAAGGACTGGCCTTTCGGAGTATCTTGAAGAATGGTAGTGCACGCTGTGCCGATCTCGATAGAAACCTGTTGAGAGCTGCCATTCGACCCGTGAGCCTCTGTACCTCCTTGATATTTCGTGGTGCGGGCATATTCTTCAATGTATCAATTTTATCCGGGTTCGCTCGAATCCCGTCCTTCGAAATCATA
Source organism: Gentiana straminea (assembly GCA_036785695.1). Taxonomy (NCBI): domain Eukaryota; kingdom Viridiplantae; phylum Streptophyta; class Magnoliopsida; order Gentianales; family Gentianaceae; genus Gentiana; species Gentiana straminea. The sequence continues at coordinate 9,065,296 of JAVUPR010000266.1, read as the reverse complement.
TAACCCAAGAACTTACCCGACCTAACTCCAAAAGTACACTTCTTCGGGTTTAATCTCATCTCGCGTTTCTCTCAACACTTCGAAAACCTCTCGAGCATCGACTAGGTACTGACTCATAGATCGACTCTTGATAAGCAAGTCGTCTACATAAACTTCCATACATCTACCAATTTGCCTTGCAAATATCTTATTGATCGCCCTCTCGGTATGTTGCCCCAAAGATTCTTTAATCCGAATGGCATGGTTATATAACGTAAGGTGCCGAATTCTCGTGATAAATGCAAGCTTTTCTCCGCGTCTCGAGGGTCCATTAGAATCGGTGGTATCCTTTATACGCATCTAAGAAACCAAAAACTTCAAAATCGATGGTCGAGTCTACTAACCTGTCGATTTTAGGCAATGGATATGAATCTTTTGGACATGCTTTGTTTAGATCTGTGAAGTCCACACACATGCGCCAACTGCCATCGGGCTTCTTGACTAATACCGGGTTAGCTAGCCACTCTGGGTAGAATACCTCTTTTACGATCCGGGCCGCCAATAGCTTGCCAACCTCCAACTCTATAGCTTCAAGTCGATCGGACGCAAAATTCCTCTTCTTCTCGTTTGACCGGCTTTTTAGCCTCGGTCAATCTCAAGCTTATGAACCGCGATGTCGGTAGGTAACCCCGGCATGTCGGTGGCTTTCCGTGCAAAGATGTCTCTCGAACTCGATTAAGCTTAACCAATAGTCGTTTTTCCTTCTCTCGGGATCCAAATCCCAACTTGTACGCATTGATCGTCTTCTCCTTCCCGCAGTCGGACGTTTTCAACCGCATCACCGGAGACCCAACTCTTCTCCTCTTCTCTTCCTCCGGAATCGCCCTCGACTAAAACTTGTTGAACCGCCATCTTCCCATTCATGACTACGTAGTTACAACTCCGAGCGACTTCAACGTCTCCCTTTACCTCGTGGGAACCGTTCCTAGTGGGAAACTTCATGCTATTATGGAACGTTGAAATTATAGCCCGAAGGTCGAAGAGCGCCGGTCGTCCTAGGATAACATTGTACGCAGAGGAGCCTTGACCACCACATAGTTTAATTCAAGTGTCCGTCCTTTCTCCCCGTCTCCAATTGTCGTGAGTAACTTTATCGAGCCCATGGGATGGACTCGCTTGCCCCGTGAATCCGAACAAAGGAGATGCTATGCTGGGGCTAGATCCTTCTCTTTCAACTTCATCGCTTGAAACGCCGAGTGATATATGATGTTCATCGCACTCCCGTTATCGACACGTACTCTCGATACACGGGCTCGGCTAATAACCGCCTCAATAACTAACCCTTCGCTATGACTCCTCGACTTGGGGATATCATCTCGAGGGCCATATCCGACTTCGTCGTGAATCCGAGCCGCTTGCGCTCCCTCGAGCTACCACCGGCTCTTCCCCGGTCCGATCCTTATCACCTTCATCCGGACCAAAGATTGTATTGACATAGTTTACGGTGTCGATTTTCTTCGTACCGTCCCGACCAAAGTTATCTCTCGTTGTTTCCTTCTCGACCCGGGGATCGATTCCTCCGAGGTGACCGATCCCTTCGTCTTTGGGTATCTCGACCTCGGTTCCTATCTTGGTCGGAGTTTTTCCTCTTAAACTCTCCACGCCCCCTTGGACCATCAAATCGAGATCCGTCAACAACTTCATCTAACTTTCCTTCCCCGAATGCGTACGTCGATATCTCTCTTCGTGTCGATACATTCCTCTCGTTGTGTGGCCTATGTCTTCGTGAAAATCACAATATTTGCTTGCGTTCCTCCTCTCTCGAGGTTTTTTCAACGGTGGCGGTTTCCTCGCCAAGTTTTTTGAAAGCATAATCGACAACACCTCCGATCGAGGTCGATTGAGCGGGATAAAGTCCTTATCACGCGAGGGTCCCTTCTTGCCCCCACGGTCCGAGGTGGATGTGTCGATACGGTCCCAAACCGACGGCTTACTCTCGACATCCCGCCTTTGGACCGATTTCGTTCGGACCTCGGGTGTCCTTCTTGGATTCCATCCGCCGGATTGGGTGTGCCTTCGCACTGCCTCTTCCCCTTGACAGAATCGATGCACCACGTTAACGCATTCGTCCATGGTATGGGGAACGTCTCTGCTCAACTTCATATATAACTTAGTATTACGCAGCCCCCCTACAAACGAAGTGATCAGAAGTCGGTCATCTGCGTCCTTGACCTGCATGGCTTCGAGATTAAACCTCTTCAAGTATTCCATCACTGTTTCATCTTTTTGCTGCCTCACGTTCATGAGGTGCGTGGCGCTCAGATGAAACTTCTTGTTGACTATAAACGCATCTCGGAACTTTCGAGCGAGCATGGCAAAACTGGAGATCGACCCTGGTCGTAGCTTTGTGAACCATTCCCTTGCTCGACCTACGAGCAACGTCTCGAATGCCCGACAACGCATTGCATCGGGTGCCCCATCCAATCTCATTTGCGATAGATACCTATGGAGATGGTCCTCCGGGTCGGTGGTGCCATCATAAGGTTCTATTTTCGGTATCTTAAACCCCTTGGGTTTAGGAAAGCTTTCGATCTCCTTCGTGAAGGGAGACTCGAGCCACAACGATACCTCGATTCTTCCCCAAAATTGCATTCAACTCCTCCCTGGCGCTGTCATCGTCCCCTCTCTGGTGTTTTTGGTGGATCTCGCGTCTCTTCCTTTCCACTGAGCTGGATGATGCGCTTACTTCGTCCCAGGAGTCTGTTTAGGTTTGTCCACCACATCTTTCTGGCCGCCTTCCGCTATAGCTTCTTTCTGGGCGGCATCTGCCTGCCTTCGAGCTGTGACAGCCTCGCCGATTATCCCGGACATTACCTCTAAATCCGCCCTCGCCAACCGATCCGCAAGCGCCCGATATTCCGGAGCAAGAGCTTGCCGATCCGGTTGGTGGGTTTCCCGGATGATGCAAAGCCGGGTCCTTTTCCCCTTGTTTCGCCGAGGGTTGTGTTGAACAAGATCCAAAGCCGGATCTTTTCCTCCTTGCACATCGGGATCGTTGGGCTCGTTAATCCGTGAACTTTGATCAACAGCCTTTAGATGCCGTTTTCTTGGGAGGCATCGTGTTCTTGAGTATTCGATCAATAAGAAGGCCCTCCTTCTAGCGCCAATGACGATGACAAATTATGTCACCTTAATAATGTGAGCCCTAATTTAATCTAAAGTGATGAACACACAAGAACCCTAATGCCGAAGAGAGGAATGAGGGGGTGGATTTTATGTATGCGGCCGAGTTCAAGATGCTCTCTTGAATTGCCTACGTATCTCGTTAAGTTCCGGAATCAAGCCTTACGTAGTTCCCGGAATGGGGTATTTATAATGACAACCCTTGCCTAAACCCTAAGGTTAAGTCGGCTTATGTTATTGTCACCTTTACCCTTAAACGGGCCTTGACCCCTCGCCCAAGCTATTGCTATTAATGGGCTTAGTAGGCCGATGCGGACTCTATCCTTGATGTCGATATACCGACCTCGCGGTTATCGACTCGGGACCACCGTCCTACATTGCTACCGGTGCGGATCGAACGTCCTACACCGCTCGATACTCGATAATCGATAGTCGTAGCCTCGGCTTTGATGTGAAGGCTTTGGCCTCGAGCCCGGGCATCGACATGAATATGCCGGCGTTATCTCGTTGTAAGGACCAACCAATAGACGACACGTGGAGGGAGTGAAACCCCGTATCGTCTTTAATGTTTTTTTTATCATGTAGGTAAACCGGATCACGAAGCGGGTCAACCGGATAAAATCGGGTTAATTGACGGTTATTTATTTTAAAATATTAATATAGATATATATATATATATTTTATTATTATTATTACAGTAAAAGCAAAAAGTGAAGAAGTTTGGAAGAAGGCTAGTCAGCTAGTGATGATACATAGTATTATAGTGGAAGGCTATAAAGTAATATAGTGTATAATAATAATGTAATAGTAAATGTTTAAAGTGTTTATATTATATTATTCTACCTGAAACTCTATAACCCTTTTTAATATTATATTCGTTTCCATCTGTGAGTTCTCATTAAAGAAAAAAACTAAGAACAATGTTATCAAAATAAATAAAATGATACAATACTTCTCATTTATATAGAAAAAAAATTATAATTTAAATAAAATAAAACAAAGATAAGCCAATTATTTGGATAAGATAACCAAAGATAAACAGTAATATTTAAACCACAATTCTATCTTATCTCTAATTTGAACATCATCTTTATCTTATGCTCTAACATACATCACACTTATCATATATTACACTGCATTGACTTTAAAAGCCAAATTTTTTCAAACGACAAATTTTTGAAGGAAGAATTGATTTTCAAACGATAATTAGGGCGTGCTGCATAGATATTTGGTGCTTGATAAATTTGGACGAGCAATTATACATGCATAACCAATTGGTCATAACGGGTGACACAACATAAGTATTCTCCCTTGATTAGGATGAATCTAGATCATTATGAATGGGGACACAACCTCATCAAGGGTGGATTATTATGTTGTGTCAGTCGTTGGGTCGATAAGGCATTTTAGTTCGAAGGTTTTTTTTTTCGAAAAACATACTTACAAAATATTACTTCAACATCGCGTTTTTAAAATATGTAGATACAAAATTCAAATTTATTGATATTAGATGTTTTTCCACATATTGTTATCGTTTGCATTTGAGTTATTATAAAGTTTGGCATGTAATTTGAACATTTATCAATTCAAGTAAATTTTATTAGCACATTACATTAATGGGCCTATAATTTGAGTTTTTATCAATTCATTAAATAAATTTATACACATTATATTAAGTTGGTTGAGATTGAACCTATACGAATTTTATTTTTAAAGCAAAACATGTAATTTCGGATCCATCCTGATGGTGGGTCTTTGGCGGACGCCTGACCCGCCGCATGGGTGTGCCGACCCTGTCCGACTCCTATAAAATCGAACGTAATCCGATATGTTGTGTATTTACCAATTTTTTTCTTTCCCAGATGAGTTCAAACCAAGAGTACAAAAGTGTGTTTTTTTTGGTTTTTTTTTAGTGGGACATTTATGGACTGCAACCATCAATAAACACGGGCGGATCCACGTGACCCAAGGGGGTCACGTGACCCGACTGGATTTTTTATAAATAAAAAAAATAGAATATTAAAACTATGTAGTTTTGTTGTTAAAAAGTATCGTTTTATCGATAAAAATTGATGTTTTAGACTCCGATGACTCCACATGAATTTTTTTAGATAAAAGATGTAGTTTTAGACACCGATGTACACCACTGAAATAAATTCCTAGATCCGTCACCGTCAATAAATGCACAAAACTGTGTGTAACTCGTTTCTGGACAAATCATTAATTCTTTATTTTTAAACCTGTTAAAAATTGGTTGAGGGGAAATATACTTTGCATGTTTTAATGAAACAAAACAAACAATTAACAGAATCAATCAAATAAATTGAATAATGAAATTATAAAAGTTGGCTGTTATTTTTCCATTTATTTTTGTTGTTCTTCTGGCAAAACAAAATTCTTAAATATTCTTTTCCCGCATTTTACTATATCCGTCTACATAAATAATAAACACTACAAATAAGCCTACAAAAAAAAAAAAAAAAAAAAAAAAAAAGGCACTTATGCAATTTCTTGACAAGAATGGGTGCTTTCTGGTGCATGTATGGAAGAAAAAAAAAAATGCTTGCGTTGGGCCTATTGTGGATAGGGGTTAAATCTGGGCTTGGCGATGGTTAAGGCCTGTTTTAACTCTTTTGTGGCTTACAATATTTTACAACATGTATATCTTCTTTTTTTTCCCATATTTTTTAGACTTGCATTAAATACTCTCAAACTTCTCTTCCTGATTCCAGGTACATGCTTCAAACTATAATAAAGGTATTAATTTTTTTTTATCCAAGTACTAGCATCAAACTATAATCCTGATTCCAGAACACATTCCTTTACATTTAAAAAGGATTTTCTTTTTAAAAGGGCAATTTAAAATAAATTTATCTTTCACCATATATATGCTAAACTTAATTGTGAAAAAATACGTCTACAAATGACATCACTTTTGCTTGAACACCGGCCGACACGTTCTAGATGACAATACTTGCATGATTTGTCAGGATCACGAGGAAACCCTGCTTCATACGTTTCGAGACTGTGGATGGATACGCGACATTTAGAAGAAGCAGTGGCACCGTGCTATCAACGGCATTTTTTTGGTAGCATGGATGCTTGTGATTGGATAGATGATTGTCTGATACATAATAGTTTTGGTCGAGATGACATTACAAGCTGGAGGTATTTATTTCGAGAGGTTATTATGATAATTTGGTATTGGCGGAACCAAGCAGTTCATCACACAGGTACTCGCGTCCTCCGACGATGGTTTCCTATCCCCACGCAGTCAACAAGGCAACAATGGCAAATTAAAATATATAAAAAAGGTTTAAAAAACCAAGCAGCTCACCACACAAGTACTCAGCGCTCTCCGACGATGGTTTTCCTATCCCCGGCAGTCAACAAGGCAACGTTGGCGGACCCATTAATTTTTTTCAGTGGGAGCCAAATTAAAATTAAAATTTAAAAAAAAAAAGGTTAAAAAAAACTCACTTGTAAGGTTTCAAACTCATGACCCCCATGACCTTAGGATAAGTAATAAAGCTTTCTAATCAGTTGAACTAAATAGATTATTATATTAGAAATTGTCTGAAATAATATACATACACAATTTTAATATTATTAAAGGGGTATATTAGTTAATTCGCCCGGAAATTAGAGTGGGTCAATGGACTCCACCCTTAACATGTTGGGTCCGCCCCACAAAGCAAGATAGTTGAAATCGCTTGACACACCGAGTAGGGATAGTTCATTTTTATTTTAAAGCATGTATAAAAGATGTTTTTTCTTTTAGGTTGTGTTGTACATATATTTTTCTCAATTTAAATAAAAAAATCCGGTTTAGAAAAAAAGAGAAAAAAAGAAGAAGAGGACAGATCACCCTTCTCGTAGAAAAGAAACGGGACAGATCATCGACGAAGGGTAAACGCCAGTCAATGATTATGCTTTGCACGCACATGCATCCACGTACTCTCTTAATTTTTTTTTTTTTTTGAGGGTATACCCACTTAAATTTAGGGAGTTGTTGGTTCTAAAAAATAAATTATTATTATTATTTAGGAAATTATTAATGACACTACAATAAATTAATTTTGCATTCTAGCTCTTTAGAGTTGAAACTAAATTCAACATTGATAAGTTTTAATATTTCACTTTTACAGAAATTGGAGCGATAAAGAGCTATATAAACGAACAATTTAGAGTGAAAATAAATCTCATTAATATAGAGATTATGGCTAGAGATTATGGCTGACTTTGGATTGGTTTGAGTAGGTTTTGGTTGGTTTTGAAAGACTCGGACCGGTTTGGGAGCATAATTCGTTCTTCAAATAAAACCAAAACGAAGTCAACCCCAATAGTTTGGTTCGAATTGGTTTCGATTTGGATTGAGTTGGTTTCAGTTTTACAAGCCTGATCTTTAAAAAAAAAATGACAAAACCAACATTTTTACATAAACTTTAAATAGCTACATCCAGACTAAAATAAATTACAAACCAAAATGATAAAAAAAAAACTTAAAACAACTAACAAATAACAACACATTACAATATAATTCAGCTACGATCAATCCTCCATAGTTATACTTACATACATGTATTTATTGATTTACATATTTACATAAAAAGAAAGAAAAGGTGAACTAAACTAATTATCTATTAAGGTAAGCCGGTAGAGTCTAAGATTGTTCTATAATGAGTTATATTGAAGAAAAAAAAGGGTTATATTGGGCTGGTTGATAATGAGTATGATATATATCACTATTAATGTATAAAAAATTTGGTTTGGTTTGGATTGGATTGGGTATAATTAAAAATATCCGAAACCAACCCAATGCAATTCGGTTTGGTTCCAAACCAAACCAATTCATTTGGTTAATTCGGATTGGTTTGGTTCGGTTTACGATTTGGATTGGTTTACTGGTTATTTTGCTTAGCGCTATAATAGAGATAAAGAGGGCAAAATATTTAATATTGACTTTACATCTAGTTTAGTTTTTGCATTTTAACCTTTGTAACTTGTTTATGCTAGATTTTATAAGAGTCTTTATTTGTACCATATCGAACATGCGGTGCACCGCACCTACAATGCACCACACGAGATCGTCTTTTTAAAAGTCGAATATTGAGTCAACAATAGGCTTCTCAAAGGCCAAATGTGATAATTAACAATCGAAAAGCCAATTCATGACTTGAGATTCGACTTTGAAATGGTCGATTCAGTGTGATGTGTTGCGGCCAATGATTTCAACAGGTTTTCAATTACAAGAGCTCTAGTAAAGATACTCGTTTGGTTAGTGAACACGATTCAAGAGTTACACACTCTTTTAATCTCTTACAATACTACGTACGTCAAACTCATTAGTTTGATAAGTATATTTAGTGGCGGCCTATTAGTTAGTTTTATAACCAAATCTTCATAACTATAATCAGCCATATAAACGATCAATTTATAGTGAAAATGAATCTCTCTAGCTTATAAGATTATGTTGTAATCATTTTTCACAATCCATTAAAACTTTCCTCTCAATTTCGATCGAGTTCTTGTTTATGCCTCGAGTTTAATCACTTATTGTTTGTTTGTGTTTAAACATTTTATGATTGAATCATGAAATTTAACATGATGCAAGATAAACGTGTTGTATCGATAAAATGATGTAAATAAATAGTCCATTTTATAATATCACACCTTTTTCCAAAACAAAAAACAAAAAAAAACAAACATTAAAAGAAAACAAGTGTTGTCAAATTCAAAAGCAAACTACTAGATCCCTCATCTCTCCATCATGTGGATAAAAATGTTTCTCCAAGAAAAAAGGGAAAAGCAAATAAAGCAAAAAGCGAAAAACAAAAAAACAAATTTTTTTTTTTTGAATGGGCAAAAATCAAATTTGTACGTGAATTAGTGATAATGGTTGAGTGTTGACAGGTTGTTTTTTCTTTTATATATGAAAACAGGCGTGTACTTCCCTCCACCACTTGCTAGTAGCTTTCCGATAAATGGGCATAGCAGTAAAACATGTCGGCCACGGTTATTTTTTTGGTGGTGGACCCCAGAGTACCTCTCAAAAAAAAAAAAAAAAATAAAAATAAAAGATGTCGGCCGGGGTTTTATTATTCTCTTCTCATTATTGGGGGTTGTTAAAAGTATAAAAAAAAATCCCGTTTTAAAATTCTGATTTGAATTGAGTCCGATCAATGTATGTGTCTTAAATTGGATTAGAATAATTTGATGTGCCAAAGAATGCTTTCTTAAAATAAAATAAAATAAATCCTGTTTTTTTTATAAATATTATACTTCCTCCGTTCCAAAATAATTGATGTAGTTGTCAAAAACACGTATATTAATGAGGTGAGTTAATGTTTTACCTTGAATGCAAAATGACTAAAAAAAACCCTTAGTTTATAATTAATGCAATATTGTATTTATTCTCTCACCGCTTAATAAATAAGTATAGATCTAAAAAACATAATAAATGCTACATTAGAAATATAATTTCCTCCGACATTTTGGAACAATTTTTTTTAACAACTGCCCCATTTATTTCAGAACGGAAGGAGTATACTATAATAAACTTCTAATTTCCGTTATAAAAAAAACAAGTCCCGTGTTTTTTTTGTTTTTCGTTTTTAACATATATATACTCTGTTACTCTCCATTTAATATCTTGAAATATTTGCTCTCCATTTAATTACTTGTTATAAAAGATCAAAGTAAATGCGTAATTAATCCGTGAATGACTAATACTGTCAATTTAATGCATTAATGTTTTAAAATGACAGTTCTGTATGCTCATTTTGTTTTTAATCCAAAAATAGAGCAAGATAGTACTATGCATTATTCTTATACACTTTCATCTTCATTGTCTTATAGTCATATCTGATGCATGCGTTTTGATCCATGGTAATAAAATATGTACTAAATATCTAGTGCATGCACATTGATTGATGGTAATAAAATATGTACAAAAAATGTGATGATTATATATGATGTACACGACGTTTCTCATTATTATAATTATAGATGAATCGTGGATGTACTCAATCAATTAGGGTTTTAATTTTCATAGTAGTAGACGATATTTATGACAATAGTAGAGTTAATAATATAAAAATGTTAGTTATAATAAAATATATTGTAAAAGATGTGATAATTAAAATATGTAGTACATAAATCGTTTCTCATCAAAAATATAAATAGGTTGTGGATATACTAAATTAAGTACTGGTGTAATCGTTTATATTCATTATATTAAATGCGTAAACAACAATTTATAAATCCAAATTCTAACATCACATTGTAATTATATTAGCAAAATTTTATAACTATTCTATAAAATTAATGTATAGTGTCCATTAAATTAATAAATAACTTATCACATGATATTATAGTTAGGTAGTATATTGATTTATCTATATAAATAAATTCGTAAACATATTTAAACGTTTGTGAGTCAAGCTAGTGTTATTCGCTCGATTAATGAACTTATAATCATTTCAACATTGGTTCGTTAAAGTAAACAAACAAATAATCATAGAAACTAACGAGCCGAACACGAATTTATCCACGAATGACTCTGCACGTTTAACAATCCTAGTTAAAGTACTCAGACAATTGTATATTATTTTTATGGATTTATCAATGTTTATGATATTCAAATATTAAATTTATGTCTACAACATAACTTACCTAAATCGATTAACATTTTGTCTTTTTTTTGTTTTCCAGGTAGGTATAGTCTACACCTTACATTTTTTTTTTAATTTCTTGATGCGTTATCCATTAATATTTTTCTTGGTTATTATTAATAGTAGCAGTATATTATACCCACAGAGTTTTTTTTTTGGCAAGGGTAGTATATTATACCCACAGAGTTAATAAAAAAAATTATTATATCCACAGAATTATCCACAAATTGGCAAGTGGGCCACACCCACTGGTTCTTAAATTCGTCACGAAGAACTAAATTTCATCACATATCACAATACAGAAAAGCGGATAACGTAAAAAGAAGGATTCTTCCTCTTTAATCCTACTTTTTCTTGGAAAGATTCAACTTAAACGGAAGGTTTTTGAACAAATTATCTGTTCAAGAAATTATTTTCAGCAATTTACGAGAGCTTTTTCAAGGAAACTGACCGGAAAAATATTTTCCGACGTTCAGAGTTGACGAAGAAAAGCAATCTCCTCCGGCTGTAGCAAACGGCACACAAATGATGGCGATCAACGGCAGTCTGTTTTCGTCTTCAACCTACACAATCGATTCTGTTTCTGATAAGCACCGCCTGTCGATCTTTCCCGGTGGTGTCAATAAATCGGATGTATTCCCGTGCGAATCCAAGCCTGCGCTCTCTAATTTTCCATTTGCACCTCTCAAAGTATCATCTCAAGAGGCCGCAGTAACTTTTCAATCGCCGGTTCCAGCTTCCAAGGTAATTAGTTTGACCTTACTTCTTATTACAGATCCAAGAAATCTAAGATAATTGCTAGGGTTGATGACTTTTATCTGGAAATAATTTCCTAATCCGATTAGATAAGATAACTTAGCAATTGAACTCTTTCAGTTGAATTTGCGTGATTGCAGTTTCTATTTTTATTTTTGTTCGTTACTGGAAGTTTTAAAAAAAAATAGTACGTAGTTTTTTTTTTCTCTCTAGAAAGCAGTAGTATTTGTGAAAATTATACATACATAAATATATGTATTATTGTATCTATATACAAGACGCCTATGTATATATATCCTATGTAAAATGATATAAATTTGTGACATATACTATACAAAACTACAAAATATGCACACACACGAAGAAAAAAAAAACCTTGTTGTAATAGAAAAATCTGAAAATTTGTGTGATATATATATATATATATATATATGTATGTAGGCAGGCCTAGGATTTATGAAAAGCCAGAAATGGTGGGAGAAAGGCCTTCAACCTAACATGAAAGATGTTACAAGTGCCCAAGATCTTGCTGATTCTCTTCAAAATGCTGGTGATAAACTTGTGGTTGTCAATTTCTTTTCACCTGGTTGTGGTGCCTGCAAAACCCTTCATCCTAAGGTTAGGACACAGATTGTGCATAGCTTTTTTATTGTATAAATAAATGTGATATATGTATGTTAACCTTACTTAGTTTTTTTTTTTGGTGTCATTATGTGTAAAATGCAGATATGTCAATTGGCACAGCTGAATCCGGACATTGAGTTTCTACTGGTGAATTCTGAGGAGCATAAGTCAATGTGCTACACTCTTCGTGTTCATGTTTTACCGTTTTTCCGGTTTTACAAGGGCGCTCATGGTCGTGTCTGCAGCTTCAGCTGCACTACTGCCACGGTTTGTTCCTAACACGATATATTGATCAACTTCCTGAATTAGCCGAAACTTGATTTTGTTAGACTAAGAAATGTTGTTTCACAGATCAAGAAATTCAAGGATGCAGTGGCGAAGTACAATGTCGATTTTTGCAGTATTGAGCCGACAAAAGGGTTAGAGGAAGAGGAGCTACTTGCACTTGCAGCTAATAGTGATCTTTCTTTTAGCTATATGAAAAAGGCGCAGCCACCTGTTCCTGAACCAGTAGAAGTTGGGGAGGCACCGCCTCATTCGAACTCCGGCGGCCTCCGACAGCCACTCCCGCTTCCACTTCCGCTTCCATTGATGGTTACATCAGACGCAAACCAGATGGGCTCACCGGTGTCTTCTGGCGTATGATCAGTGGTCTGCCTGCCAGTAGCTGCCCTAGACGACTAGTACTATTTAACTGGCTGTCTCTTGTACAGTTCTATATGATGATTGTTTATATGTTATATTTATTATTCCAAGGGTTTAAGCAGTAGTAATCATATGTAAGCTTATGTTATGTAATGTCATGCCCCCTGAGCTTTGAAACTTGGAATTCTGGTTATCTTTGTAGTGTGGGGGACTGATTGAAATCTTGATTTTTGTACTATTAAGTACCCTCCATTTTTTAGAGGAGGAAAGTCCCTACTCCCTACTAGTGAGTGAAGTAGCCTTTTGGAAAGTGCTACACCTGCAATAATAGTTAACATGTTGTTGATGTTCGAACTTTTGTGCTGCTTTATGTATGCTCAGTTTCTGTGTTTGATTCCTTTTGGGATAGCAATATGACTCATATCCTGGGGTCAAGTAGCCTCTAAGGTGAAAGATAGAGTATCATTGTGTGCCAGAAATCGAAGATTTGGGGATTTATTAATTGAGCGCCCAAGCACCACCAAGTTTGGAAACGGTTCTTCGAGCATTCACTCTTGAGAAAAATTTCAGAATACAACTGTATCAAGTAAACATGCATTATATCAATTCTTTTGTACTCTATCGCACAATAGGGGTGTAAATAACGTAAGAAAGTAGGTACATAATGATATGATGCATTCTATTCAGTACAACCTTCCCATAACGATTTGAACATAAAGATGTAATTTGGTACTGTGCAGGAATGCATCATACAAAACACAAGGGTACCATCATTTCTTGATATCAAGGACGACATAGCTATTAGGCACAAAGCAGAATTGTTTTCCGGTTGTACTAAGTGAAAATTATCATATCCTTTCATTTCTATTCTTTCACATTGTAGGAATGTGTAATAGTGAAAGAGTAAAAACGGTAGAATATGATGCATACCACTTCCACGGACATTGATAATCGCCTAACTTTATTGCTGCTGTGTTCTGAGGTCCAATGATAACAATGAATAGCCATGATGCATACCACTTCCACGGACATTGATAATCGCCTAACTTTATTGCTGCTGTGTTCTGAGGTCCAATGATAACAATGAATAGCCAGACAGTTATGTGAATCCTTTCTTCAAGCTTGATATCACAACTCTTCTTTGGAAGCGTCATCTGCTCTACGTTCCTCAAAAGTCGAATAGGCTTTGATTATTGACTCATAAATGCTGATCCCCTTTAAGTACTCGTCCTTGTTTAAGAACTGCAAAAAAATTGGTTATATGAGCAGAAAATAACAGCTTGGGCCTAGGAATGCTACTAAATGGAAAGAGACTTTGAGATTAAACTGTGGCAACAGCTCGGCACACTCTTGGATAGTAGGTTTAACAGGTGCCCCCCCACTGTCTCTCACAGTGTAGCCCTAAGTTCCGTTTAGTAGCTTGCTCTGGTAGCACCCGTAACACCCTATAACTCGGTCTTACAGCACTCAATCGAGTCATAATGAATTTGGTAACTACTTAGGTCCATCGTGGTTCAGGTGTTTGTGTGGACATCAGTTGACCGGATGCCACCACCTCCGATTCACAAAACTTCCTCCTACACCACCCAATATCAATATGCCGTAGCAACTTTGGGGTTTTGGTAGACAATCAAAGGAGTGTTTTCTTACATGATATACTGCGTAGATATACACCTATCAAAGTTAAAACACCATAGTTAAATGCTCACCTCATTGTGATCGTGAAGTAGAATCGGAGTGTTAGCCATTGGAGAAAAGCCAATAGCAGGCAAGCCAAGATCCCTGAAGTAACGAGCATCTGTTGAAGCAGGAAATATTTCTGGTTTTCCGAGTTTTCCACCGGCATTTTCGACTGCTTTTTCTAACAGCGCCCACCAAGGGTTGGAATTATCCGAAGCTGTCAATATCGGCTTCCCGGACTTATCATACACAGAACCTTTCTGCTTGAACTGCCCAAGCTATTATTAAGTTAGATTCATTAATAAATCAATATAAACAAATGACATTTTCCAAATCAGTGCCTGACTATGTTTTGAAGCATTAAAAATCAATTAAATGAACTTCACTGTATTAAGAAATAAAGACAAAAATGTCAGGCATCATGGCAAACACTTCATGCTACTGTGAGACATCAGAACTTTTTTCAGATTAGATTTTAGAATCATACTATGATTTCTTCCAGATCAAAGAGATTTTTCAGATATAATTCCTTTGAATCAAAGAGAATTTAAAGCTTATGAAAGAGATTTTAATCTATTCTTTGATTAAAAACCAGGTGTCAAGTGTCAAGTGTCAAGTGTCGAGGCACAGCCATTTTTGTGTTAGGTGTTCACAATAATGAACAATTTTTGCATATAGTTAAAAGCTGCTGAATTTTGCATTAATTATCAAAGTCGGGATGGAAACAAAGACAACCCGCAGTTGAAGAAACAAACACGAGAAGTGTGAGAATGGAATTTTTAAAGTTCATATCCAACAGCTTCTTCATAATTTAGATCTATTGGATCTTTTTGTTTCAGGTTCAAAGCTTTTTATTAGTTTCGATTTACTAGGATTGAGCAACAGAGGTGTATGTTACCTGATGTGAAAAATGTATTATTTGTATAATGAAACCTTTTACAGAATGCAGTACTATTCATCAGAATGAACAAGATATTAAAGTTCCAATCACGTTACCTCAAAAGTCATGTTACGTGATTCAGGTGCCCATTCTTCAGCAATCCTCCTCTCCAGGGATACTGGATCTGCAGTTGGAGGGACCCGTATATCAAATCCTGCTTGTGCTTCGGAGGGTTGAAGATTCATTACGAACCCCTACAAAAATATCCCAAGGATGGAATCACTTGGAATCTCTCAAACTCAAGTGTATAAACCAGACAGTTTGTGAAATTTCATACATTAACTAAACTAGAAACACTTGGCAAAATTGAGGCGATAACACATGTTTCAGCAGAAATAGTTATTGCCATAACAGGTATAGATATATTATACATACATCTGTGCATGCATGTGTAGATATAAATACACCACCAAGTATTACATTCCCCAATTATATGCACCCAGGTAATTTAAATATTAAATGAACACACAAAAAAAAGAGTCCATGCAAAACTACATAAAGTGCAACATCACATAAGAAAAGCTAAATGCTGATATTTGAGAAAATATGCAGTATGCCATCCACCAAAAGTAAAGCACTTACCGAGGGAGATGGAGTGCCGGCCTTCAGAAAGACCATGTTGACTGATGTGACTTCTCCTTCGGCTTTAGAGCCAGACTTAACCAAATCAAATTGAGCAGCTCTAAACCTTCTAATAGCCTCTATGCTCTTAAAGAGATTCTCCATGGCACTATTATCATAGAGTTTAGCACCATGCCCAGGAGCCCCAGCAGCCTTAATCACAAGCCACCACGGACATCTTTCCCCATAGAATGCCCTGTAATGTTCATCGGGCGAAGCTAAGCCTTCATCAAGCACTACTCCGACATTCAAGTCCTTGAAAGCTTTTGACTCAGCAAATTTCTCAGCACCATCATGCCCACCAATCTCCTCATCAGGGACAAAGGACAGGTAAACAGTCCGAACAGGAGAAAACCCTGAAGCCTTGAGCTTACGAATGGCCTCCAGGTACTGCATCCCAACACACTTCATGTCCTGAGAGCCTCTGGCGTATATGTTCCCGGTGGTGGAGTCTAGGTGGGCTTCAAAAGGAGGGTGCAACCACTTATGGTGCTCAGATGGGACAACATCAGTGTGTGAATTGAGAAGTATGGTGGGAAGATTTGGGTTTTTGCCTGGCCACTTGATGAGGACTAAAGGTTTGCCCTTTACAAATTCAAAGATTTGGGATTCCAGGGAGAGAGACTTAGCTTGAGAGATAAGGAAATCAGCTGCTTCATGGTAGTTAGGCTTTGGTTGGGGAGTCTCAATCTGAAGGTATTGCTGGAATCTTGATAATATGAGGGATGCATCATCAGCTAGGGCAGTTTTCTCGGTAAATATAAATAGTATGACAAATAGGTAGAAAAAGCGAAGATGAGAATGGAAATGGTAGATGTAGTGTGAATGATCTGTAATAGTCATCGTTTTGTTCTGTTACAACAGGAAGACGAATATCATAAGAAAACAGAAGAAACATTAGAACTGAAGAACAGAACAAGCTACAAAACCTCGTGTATCATAGTAAAAGTGAAAAACAGAACAGTATGGTAAGAAACACGATCAAAGTGAGATAGGCTTTCAGCCTGAAGAAAGCATTCAAACGCAAACCAAAATATCAGGGTAGCAATTGATGCACTCATTGAACATTTTTCTTTTAACACAACAGCTAGCATGAAGCTTCTACAATATTAGGCGGAATTCAGAATCGTATTATCGAACCATTAATTGATATCAACAACATGAATTGTGGCAAAAATCTTGTTTGCTTTGGGATTTTGGTCTGCATATCCCAAATTTTAAAAACACAGCTGAGCATTTTCTCATTCCAACTATCAAATAATCCGGTGGGCCTAATGAAGGACATAAAATCATACTGGCTTTTCTACACTATGAGCACAGTCACAGAATTCAATAATTATCACACCACACAAATATCTAGAAAACATACTCCAGCTTCAGAGCAAGACTTGACTAGGAAACAAACACACACACACAGTATGCAATAACTGCATCATAAACCATGCCTAAAAGAAACTAACAGCCTTCATTGAATGAAAGCCACATATGCTTCTTATTTCCCCTTATAATGAATAAGGGAATCAATCCAGTAGCCATTTCTGAATTACTCTTCATAAATAAGAACTACGTGTTCTCGATCAATTACATCATACTACTTACTCACAGAACAGTATGGTATATACACAACTACAGCAACCTCAATTGATCAAAACATGTACTGGAAAATCGAAGTGTTTGGTTCTCTATCAGTTTGTTTTTTATTCAATTGGTAAGTAGTTAGTAGGATTTTGTAGATTACAACACACATTAGAGGTCAATTTTGCTGCGCAACATGCTAAAATCCACCAGAAAATAAATCCAAAGAAAAAATATACCAGAAGAAAATGATCTTCAACGCCAAAGTGAACGAAATGGCTGGCGGTGGCAGTCCGCTTGGAGCTCTTCAGTTCAGCGACACTGACTCCTCAAATGCATCTCATTCCGATACATAGTAGACAATCGAATAACAACAACAAATGTTAGGATAATGCTATAATAATAATAATAATAATAATAAAGCCATAGAGACACATAATAATGATGAAATTATTATATATTATAAACGACGAGTCTTACGTCATAATAAAAACACGAGATTTGATGTGAGTCTACGTCATAATCAAAGACATAAAATTTGATTGAGACACTAGGAAAGCCGAGAAATTATTCATTCTGTTATAATCAATAATCAAATATATATTATTTGTTGTTCAAAATATATTTCTTATTTACGATACAATGATTTTAACTAATTGTCTTCAAATGTTATTGTAGTTTCAATTACCAATGCATCTTCAATTTGTCTCCGTCAATTCATGTTAATATATTTTGCAATTCAATTGTCATGGCATCTTTATTATGTCATTGTGAATGCTATTGTTACTGTATTCTTAATTGTCTTTCTCAATGTCAATGCAATTTCAGTTGTCTTTGCTAATGCATGTTCACATGTTTTGTAATTCAATTGCCATGTCTTCATTGTCATCGCCATTGTCACTTCACCATGCTAATGTCACTACAAAATAACGACGCACAAGGCAAGTGAAATGTCGTGTATAAAGTGTTGCTACATATATGAATATTGATGTCACTCCATAATAACAACGACGCACAAGGCAAGTGAAGTGTATAAAGTGTTACTACATAAATGAATATTGATGTCACTCCATAATGTGTTATTGTATTATGACAATTAAAAATAAAATTAAAAAAAAAAAAACTGGATTTCAGAAAATATCGGAAAAAAAAATCGAATGGTTTTAATATAAGGAAGACGAAAAAAATATGAAGTACGATGATCAGAGTCTAGATCAAACATTGTGACATTTTAAAAAATCATGCAAGAGAGAAACACAATAATCAATTTTTTGTTTTACTAAAAGAGGGTTTTTTAGTAATTTTTTTTTTGAATTGTCATTTTCGCTTAGGATCATATGAGATCTAAATTCCGGTCCCCTCGACCGCCCTCCCTTGAACCTGCTAGTTGAGAGAGATGAACTGACTGAAAGATGTCTCCTTGCAAGCCTCGATAGGCCCTAACCGAATGTTCCGACTCCCGATAACAGCAAAACTTTTTGTCAATGTGTGGTAAATGTCTTATTTTTAACTTTTAACTTTTTTTGTTGTTGTTGTTGTTGTGAATTTTTTTTACCGGAAAAAAAATTCACACACGCACCTTTTGTTTTGTTGTCGTTGTTGTCGTCGTTGCCGTCCTCCTTTTGACCTATCTCCCCAAATAAATGGCAATTTGTCATCATATGATTGCTTAGTTGATTTGATTAACTATATAATAAAATCTTATTCTTAAAATATCATAATGGGATTATGATTGATAGTATTCCTTAATCACTTCAAATCTTATTCTTAAATATCTTTGGTCTTCCTTCAAAAAAAAAAAAACCTTTGGTCTTTGTATTAATAATCAGGACTATAACCCACACACCCACACCCACACCCACACCCACACATGTATACGGTGGGATTCGAACCCAAGATATACGGTGGGATTCGAACCCATAGATTTTTTAAAGTAAACATCTTAAATATTACATTATCTTGTGAGACGGACTAATATTTTAAGGCTAAACTCTGTATTACCGGGTGGAGGGAATACAAAATGCTACGAAATCGTATGAAAATTGTACAAAATAATATGAAGAATGTACAAAATGATACCCAAAAAAAAATTACAAATGCAAACGGAAAAAAGGGTGCATAGTGATACGAATGATATGTTTGGAAAAGTATAAAATAGGATAAGGTTGTAAAGGACGGCTATGCTGTAAAAACCCTAGCCTCCATCCAATTCTCAACCCAACAGCTATTAGAAGGATTGAATACGTATTGTTTTTAATAATTTTTTAAGACAAATTGTTACGGGGTGTCTTATAATAGTGCATTTTTTAAAGTAAACATGAAAACAAAACATTAAATATTACATTATCTTGTGAGACGGACTAATATTTTAAGGCACACAAAAAAAAAAACTAAACTCTGTATTACCGGGTGGAGGGAATACAAAATGCTACGAAATCGTATGAAAATTGTACAAAATAATATGAAGAATGTACAAAATGATACCCAAAAAAAAATTACAAATGCAAACGGAAAAAAGGGTGCATAGTGATACGAATGATATGTTTGGAAAAATATAAAAATGGAACATATTTACAAATTTTTCAAATTTTATGTTAAATTTCGAAAAGATAAAAAAATGCAAAGTTAAAAAGACTGATCCAGAATCAGGGCATAGGTATAACACATGATCAGTAGTCTAAATCAAATTCTGCAACTGGCAGCTGCACAACACAACAAGACAAGAGGGCAGACAGAGAAAATATCAGAGCACCAAAATGTAAAGAATGGAGTCTAAAACTATAAGAAAAGTTGATACATACAGCAAAGAAAAGAAAAGGGAAGAGGCACAGCTACTCACTACAGTAAATGAATTGATTGAGATCAAGAGTCACTCTTCCTTGCTTGCTTGTATCAAATGAACTAAATAAATTCCTGATTAATTCAAAGAAAAAAAAACGAGTTTGTGACGGTATGAGTGTCGTAAGCAAGCTCCAATGCGGGTTTGTCAGTGAAAATTCTGATGTGGAGTCTCCGTTCATCAAATAACACATAAGAAACACTAAAGCTTTCACGTGTGTATTGTTGATTAACTAGGTTAATCAAAATCATCCAAAATGTTTGACAAGCAATGTGTTTTTCTACCTTAACCGGAAAAAAATTAACATATCAATATGATTCCTTATGTCTGAAAATGAGAGCATTACCAAATGTACTATTATATATTTTAGCAATCACTTGCCTTGCAGACTGAACAAAAGTACAGATTCCTATGAAATCATCAAGTCTGAATCTTCCGCTCCTTTTTGGATCAAAACTCTGCGCAGGGCAAGGTCGAACTTATCAAAAACTAATTAGATCCTAGCCTCAAGATCAATAGGCATAAAAACTGTTTAAGAACACTTTTTTGTTGAAGTATGTTATGTTTAACATGTAAATTGCTTACCTCTCCAACAACATAAGCTTTTGGTAGAGATGGTGCTTCAATACGGTATCAGAGCAGGAGGTCATGGGTTCAAACCTCTATGCCAGAATTGCCGTCTTATTTATATTGTTCAAGTGTTGTGCCCTTTATATGCCTTTGTATGCCACATATTTGGCCCATACTCTTTGTTATAGGCACACTTTAAAGGGCGTGTTGAAGTATGTTATGTTTAACATGTATATTAGTTACCTCCTAACAACTTAAGCTTTGGGGGAGATAGTAATTCAACACTTGTATAAACAACATGCTCCATTGTGATGCCCAAAAATATATTACAGTGCAGAATATTCTTGAAGATTGTAATATAGATGGATGGCAATTCAAGAAGTTCAAAACACAGGTCACAGATTGAGGAACAACAGTTTGTGGTTATTTTAATTCTTCTTGCAGTTCCATATGTTGCAAAAGGGAAGACCATAAATGAAAAAAAAAAGACTGAAAAGGGTACAAATCAAGGATCATGACTATCAGCATCAATAGAATTAGTCATGATGATTAGAAGCCAATTTTGTTACTTATCAGCATACCTCACACACTGTATAGAGTGCCGGAGTGTCAAGGGAAAATCCAATTTTCACCAATCCCTATAAAACCAATATAAGACACAAATGCAGGTTATATTTTATAAATGAAAAAAGAAAAGAAAAGGTAAACAGAGAGTGTATTATAATATTGGAAATGAGGAAGTGGTGGCTGTTGAAGGTTCAATGATCACTCGAAACGATTTATAGACATTCACCGAGTCATAAAACCATTTGTCTATTATTCCGTGAACAGAAGCAAGAATGAGCCAATCATCCAAGCGGGCATGTTTAAGAGGCATCACACCAAAAATATCAAATCTAGTTACTAAGAGGAAGTTGATACTTCTGCATTGTGCTTCTTTTTAGGGAAAAGAGACTAGGCTTCTTGCAAGATTTTACCTGATGAACGTCATCTGGAACAAGGAATCCACGACCCCTGTGAATCGACATGTTGAGCATACATCAGCTTTTAGTGACATTAGAACATCATACAAACCATCCATGATTGCAATGACTAAGATCATTCGGAACAATTTAATTTCGATTCCATACAAGACATAAAAATGACCTCAAATTGGATTCATAGTATGAAACATTACAAGATGGTCATCTAACAACACATTTCTTTCATGCCAGTAGAAATTATAGTATTGCAAGATGTTATGCTAAAGCCAATAAAAATCTTCATAACTATCCAAAGGTAACATCTATCCAGCAAAATTCAACTTTTTCAAATTTCAGAGGTGGTTTGATGGACTGGTGAGTTAAAACCCCAGAGTAGTTGTTATAAACAAATGACATTGCATCAGCTTATTGGAAGTTTTGTAAGCCCCCTGATTACACAAATGGCTAGTTTGACATTTGTATGCTTAACAAGATAGAAACTGAAAGCCACATGACAAGTTTATTGTAAAAGAAATCATCAAATGAACGCATCAGGAGAA
This sequence comes from Gentiana straminea, assembly GCA_036785695.1. Lineage (NCBI taxonomy): Eukaryota > Viridiplantae > Streptophyta > Magnoliopsida > Gentianales > Gentianaceae > Gentiana > Gentiana straminea. The sequence goes on along the minus strand of JAVUPR010000266.1, from coordinate 9,042,689 downwards.
AGAGGGAGGAAAAAGGAACAGAGCAAAAATAAGTTCCTAAACAAGAAACAGGAACATAACGTTTTGCTCTTTACATGAACATTACCTCTCCAAGTCTGAGAAGGCTTGTTGCACCTACAATAAGAGCAACATAAACACCAAAATGCAGAAGTGAACAACCTGCTTGCGTATATTTGCCAGTAATAAATATTAACAAGAAACACAACAAATGGGCCTCAAGAAGATCCAAGCAACAAAAACTGTTTCTAAATAATTAGCCGTTTGAATTGCTAAGGCTTTCCCGGAGGAAGAATGCATGTGATATTGATTCCAATTTCATATGTATGGTTAGGCAAGCCCTTCCTGCCAACTTTCCTCCCCAAACAAAAGAATGGTGAGCTGGAAGCATGAATAGCTGATTCAGTTGTTTCTTTTTCCAGATACCAGAAAGAGGATGATAGAAAGTAAGAGCCCTCTAGAGTTTGCTGGTAAGGCATTCAGGATGACTGCCACTCCACCAAACTATGGCCCGTAAGAAACCTATTCCCTAATGTGAAAATATAGCAGTTTCAAACATAACCATAATTCCTTGGAATCACAGGTTAGTTATGGTCTCCCTGACAACATTGGTACTCCGATTTCAATTCGTCAAAGGGTAGTGTTTAGAGCACCACCAAACAGATCCACTTTAAGTGGTAACAAAATGAATGATGTATGTGTACAAACAGGGAAGCAAAAATGCCTTCTAAAACAAACGACTCACAAGATCCGGCTCAATGATAATAATGGGAATTGCTAGAGCCAGACAAGGAAAAGATACCTGCCTTCAGAAGAAACTTGTTGAGTTGGACAAATTCTGCGAATCAAAGAAAAAATGAGACAGATTCAGGAAATGTACAGCCTTCCAAAACAACTATAAGTCAAAATACAGGAAAAGAAATCAGGGTTTAAGAAAAAACGAACACATTTACTAGGAAATAATGAAACAGAGGTATAATAAAAATGAGACATTCAGCAAAGACAATATGAGCATATCTGCTTCATCATGGTACTGACCGTACTACAACAGTATGTAAACATGAAATATCATCAAATGGGCCATGCCGCCATGGCACAGGTAGAAAACGAGAAAATATACTTTGTCTGATCCTAAACAACTTAACCGGATTCTGTGCTCCTACCCTCCTTGAATAACTACACCACGTGGGTAGATAATGCGCACAACTTGCTCCACAAGCCACATGATGTCTCGGCCGATTCTTTTGTTCTTAAAGATATCCTTGTTGCCCCTTCCCTTTATACTAATCTCCTTTCCGTTTCCCAGTTTGCCAAGCATAACTCTGTCTATTTTGAATTTCATCATGACTATTTTGTTGTGAAGGACTACTCGGGCCACGTCCACCACAGGGGCTTCCTTAAAGATGGCCTATATCACTTTTCCACGTCCTTCAACCGCTTTCCCGCTCAAGCTCTTGCTTCCCGTCGTCCCTCTGCTGCTCAATGGCATCAACGTTTAGGACATTGTTCTTTTCCCCGTCCTTCGTCAAGTTTTGCGTCAAAATAATGTGGCACTTTTGTTTCGCCCCTACGTCGGTTTGTGTTGCATGTCAAATGGCCAAGAGCCACAAACAAGTCTTTACCTATGTCTTCTTTTACATCTTCGCACCCTTTGGATTTGGTTTATTCGATGTATGGGGTCCTTGTGCCCAAGACTCTATTTATGGTTCAAAATATTATGTTAGTTTTCTTGATGATTATTCAAAATTTTTGTGGCTTTATCCATTGCGCCCGAAGTCCGATGTTGAATCGTTTTTTTATGCAATTTAGCCACTTAGTGGAACGTCAATTCAACACTAAAATCAAATCGGTTCAAACGGTACCTGGGGGGTGAGTATCGTCGTTTACACACTTTCTTCTCATCCATAGGTATTGATCATCGTTTGTCGTGTCCTCACACCTCGAACAAAGTGGTGCCATTGAGCGGCGTCATCGTCACGTTGTCGAGGTTGGTCTTGCTCTCCTAGCTCAATCTCATCTTCCTCTTCCCTATTGGGAAGATGCCTTCTTAACCGCCACCTATCTCATTAATCGTTTACCCACCAAGGTCCTCAACAACAAATCTCCTTATGAAATGGTTCATCACCGTCCACCCGACTATTCGTTTCTTCGTGTCTTTGGCCGCGCATGTTGGCCCCACCTCCGTCCTTACAATTCCCATAAGACGATTTCCGCTCCAAAACTTGCATCTTTCTTGGATACGGTCCCCAATCATCATGGCTACAAATGTCTTGACCTTAGTACGGGCCGCATCTATCTCTCCCGCCACGTGGTCTTTGATGAGTCCTCATTTCCGTATGTTCAACTCCGCCCCTAATCTTCCTTACGACCCGGACTCTATCCTTCTCCCCCCCCGCTCTCACCGTCACCTCCATTCCCACCTTGGCTCCTCCACCTTCCTTACCCTCCTCCTCTCCATCTCCATCTCCATCACCATCTCCCTCCCCACCTCGTCATCCACGCCGCCGTCAATTTCCCCATTTCCTCAGTCCTCGGCTCCTCCACCTTCTCCCCCTCCACCGCCCCATCAGATGGTCACTCGCTCCAAAACCAACACTTTAAAACCAAAACAAGCTTCCCCCGGACTTCATTCGACATCCTCCTCCCAAAGCCTTCACCACGTCCCTCGATCTGTTGAACCTACATCATCACCGAAGCCCTTAAACTCCGTGAATGGAGGGATGCTATGAGAGATGAATTTAATGCTTTGGTTCATAATGATACTTGGGATCTCGTCCCTTATTCCCCGACTCAGAATGTCCTTGGAAATAAATGGGTCTTCCGTATCAAACGTCATGCCGATGGTCACATTGAGCGCTATAAAGCGCGTCTGGTCGCTAAAGGTTTTCATCAGGAAGCTGGGGTTGATTTTTCAGACACCTTTAGTCCGGTCGTCAAACCCGTCACAATACGTCTTTTACTGTCTCTTGCTATCTCACATAATTGGTGTATTCGACAGGTGGATATTCAAAACGCATTCTTACATGGTTTTCTCTCTGAAGAGGTTTTTATGCGTCAGCCGCAGGGGTTCCAACATCCCGATTTCCCCAACCATGTTTGCAAACTAAAGCGCAGTCTATATGGCCTTCGACAGGCTCCTCGTGCTTGGTTCTCTCGTTTCACTGACATCCTCCGTACTTTTGGCTTCCGCTCGTCTAAGGCGGATACATCCTTATATATTTTGACCAGCGGCTCTCATACTGTTTTTGTTTTGATTTATGTTGATGATGTGCTTATTACAGGTAGCTCCCCTGATCTTGTGCAGTCTACTATCACCAACCTCTCTTCTCATTTTCCGGTCAAAGATCTTGGCTCTCTCTCCTACTTTCTTGGCATCGAGGCACTTCACACTTCTGATGGCTTGCTTCTTACTCAACGCAAATATATTTAGTCTCTTCTTCGGGCCGAGCCGGTATGTATGGAAAATTGCAAACCCCGTGTTACTCCTATGGCCTCTAATCTCCGTCTTAGCCGCAATGATGGTGCTCCTTTTGCCGATGTCTCTCTCTATCGCGGCCTCGTGGGTGGTCTTCAGTACCTCTCCTTCACTCGTCCCGATATTGCGTTCGCGGTCCACAAAGTTAGCAAATTCATGCATGCTCCCCGCGACACTCATTGGGGTGCGGTCAAACGTATCTTGCGCTACTTAAAACACACTATTTTTGATGGATTACTCTTCCGGCCTTCTTCTTCTCCTCAACTTCAGGCCTTCACTGATGCTGATTGGGCCTCTGATCCTGATGATCGTCGTTCTATTGGTGCCTACTGTATTTATTTCGGTTCCAATCTTGTTAGCTGGCGCGCCAAACAACAACAAACCGTGGCTAAGAGCAGTACTGAGGCTGAATACAAAGCTCTCTCTCATGCCGCCTCTGAACTACAATGGATTATTTCCTTGCTTCGTGAAATGGGCGTCTCTCTCCCTCAACCTCCCACCCTCTGGTGTGACAACATTGGTGCCACTTACCTCACTGCAAATCCGGTGTTTCACGCCCGCACCAAACATATTGAGATTGACTTTCATCATGTTCGTGAATTAGTCGCTAATAAAACTCTTCGGGTTTCCTTCATCTCTTCCAAGGATCAGCTCGCCGACATTCTCACCGAGCCTCTCGGTCATGCTCGCTTTCAAGACTTGAAGACCAATCTCCATGTCCATTCCATTCCCATGGGATTGCGGGGGCGTATTGAAGCACAACTTGCTCCACAAGCCACATGATGTTATATAAACAACTGATTGTAATCCCAAAATCTCAATGAAACACAATGTTTTTCACTTTAATATGCAGTCTCAGTTAATACGTGATGATCCAAACTGTTTGAGTGAGTTTGAGATGGTCGTACCATCGAAACTCATGGTCCCGTTTCTGTCAAAATCGTGCATCCTAGAATAGTAAATGGTAAACAAAAATCTTTCAGTAACCTTGCTAGTAAAATGATATGCTAAAATGATATACTATTGGTGCAGACAATTTCCCTCATTACTTCAAGTTCAAGTATTAGTGCAAACCTGATCATTTGCTGGACAACAGAAACCGGGAATTCCAAGTTACCCAAAGCAAACGCATCCTGAGCAAATTTGCAGAACAGATGAGAAAAGGGAGGAGGGTTCCGAATAAATGAGAAATTTTAAGATAACAAAAGCTGTAACGAACAAAATCGGGTTGCACTTTTCCATCTTTATAGTGAGGGGAATAAAAAAAATGGGAAGGAGAAGAAACCTTGAGCTGAGATGCAGTGATGCTGCCCTTCCCGTCCGAGTCAACTCGGCTGAACCATTCCCTCAAAACTGCCGTGTTCTCCATGGATTTACGACTTCTAATGTCTCCAGTCGCACCAAGTTAACCGATCATATGACGTTTGTTTAGTTAGTGGTCTTTAGATTTTTTTTTTTTTTTTTTTTGGCTTCAATAAAATTACGTTAATTTTTTTTATTATTATTATACTATTATTTTTATTTTATTTTATTTTTGGAAGGAAAATTTTCTTAATCATCCGCCAATCAGACGTTCAAAACGTCATCCGAGGGCGAGGAGCCTTGTACGGATAGATATAAATAAACCATGTCTAGATAAAAGATGTGCAGGAACATTTTCAATGCGTCGAATAAACGAAAAAGAAACAACTTCAAAGCTCGGTAGAAGAGCCAAACAATCCTGAACTAAACAACCTTGAGCTGTGAGATCAACTCTTGGCTGTCGAAGTCTCGACACACGTCGGACAATCACTCTCCACCTCTAGCCGTCGAATCCCAGGTGCACCGCCTCAGCTAGAGTCAGGGAGATTGCCTTAAGTTCCATATACGCAACCGGATCCCCCGGATCAAAATGATATGCGAAGGAGTGGAAAACCGCCCCACTTGAGTCTCTAAAAATCACACCGACACCAGCTGCAACCTCAATAACTGATGCGTCCACATTGCCCCTGACCACGCCCGCCTGAGGCATTACCCATGTATCTGCTAGATGTACCTCCGACGCTTGAGTCCGATAGCTCGCCAGGGCCACGGCATACTCATCTGAAGCGGCCAAAGACCGCATGCACACCTCAGAACCATAAACTGCTTGATTATCAAACACGGCAGAGCAGCGCGCTTTCCAGATTCCCCACATGAGCCACACAAACCTAGACACGCCTTCAACACCCTGCTCCTCGAGCAGTTGCATAAAAAACTCTCCAAATGTAACAGAACGAAGATGTTGTAAGATCCCATTAAATGGAGACATCTCCCAAATTCGAGCAGCCATCTCACATTCAAAAATCACATGCCGCATCGTCTCTAGGGCTTCCCCGCATGCCAGACAAATACCATCCTCTATACTCCGCCGCTGTAAGCCGTGACCAGCCGCAAGACAATCATGTAAACATTGTCATAAGAAGTGCTGAATGCGCGGCTGGACCGCAAGCCTCCGGCAGTCTCTCCAAAGCTTGCTCTTCCCAGCCGAAGTAGACGGCCCGCCCACTGCCGATGGCCGATAGAGCGATAAGGCCAAATAATATCCAGAATGCACCGTATAGACACCCCGACGATCGTAATGCTAGATCCGTCGATCCGGGTGCCCCCACATGAGCTACCGTAGCCTCTAATATAGCTTCCGCTTCCCAAGGCCGGAAGAGCTGTCTGGCCCGCTGGACATCCCATACTCTGGTGCCAGGGATAAAGAGAGATGAGACAGGGGAATCCGCCGGAAGTGCATGCTCTGCGAAATGTATACGGAACAAAGGCTGCCTAGTAGTCCGTGCATCGTGAAAGACATATACCGACTCTCCATTGCCCACTCTCCACCGGAGCCCACTATACAGGAGGTCCCGACCCTCAAGAAAGCTGCGCCACATGTAAGACTGCCGAGCCCCCAAGCCAGCTGCAAGGATCGTGCTATCCTCAAAGTATTTCGCATGCAGAACCTGTGCAGCCAAAGAGCCCGGACTAGTCATAATTCTTCAAGATTGCTTTGCCAATAAGGCAAGATTTAAACATTTCAAGTCGCGGAATCCCAGACCCCCCAAAATTTTTGGTAGACAACAGGTCTCCCAGTTCTTCCAATTAATCTTGCGCTTATTATCCGTGTCTCCCCAGAAAAACCCCCCGAGCAATTGCTCAAGCTCCCGAATTAGGGTGACGGGTAGCTGAAATCACTGCATAATGTAAGTGGGAATGACTTGGAGAGCTGACTTGATGAAGACCTCTTTCCCTGCCGGCGAGAGCAACTTGTCTTTCCATCCAGCTACCTTTTTATGGATTTTATCTCGCAGAAAAAAAAATACTTGACGCTCACTCCTCCCAATCATGAATGGCAGCCCCAAATATTTACACGTGCCATCTCCTTGGGGAATCTGTAACTGGTCTGAAACCCTGTCCCGCTCCACATCCGGGACCTCCTTCGAAAAATAAAGGCTTGATTTGTGGAAATTTATCGCTTGCCCCGGGAGGGCACCATATCTGTCAAACAACTCAGCCAACACTTCCACCGCTGTCTACCAGTTCAAAGAAAACCATGTAGTAATCGGCAAAAAGTAAATAAAAAATAGAGACCGGTACCTCCCTGCCAAATCGGATCCCTCGCAGTGCCCCGCGGTGCACATAGTCATTGAGCAGCGCCGTGAAACCCTCGGCACAGATAATAAAGAGAAACGGAGACAATGGATCCCCCTGGTTGGAAGTATTCTGCTACTAGGTTTCCCATTAATCAGGATGCGATAGGAAACAGTCGTCACACACCGCCTCACCACATCAATGAACGTGTGCAGAAATCCCATGCGCTCCATAACCCTCCAAAGATATTGCCATTCCATCCTATCAAAGGCCTTAGCCATATCTAGCTTCAACGCCGCATGAGTAGCACATCCTTGCTCTCTCCTCCCCGATAACGAGAAATATATTATTATTGTTATGGATATAGGTGAGGGGGATTATATGACAAATGGTTTTTCCCCTATTTTTTGCGTCACAATACATCATATTCAATTTATTCGATACAAAATCCGATGTAATCTAAACATAATTTCAAAGGAAAATTCATATATTGAATAAAAATTAACCCAAATAAGCACATGTCCAAACAAACTTATAATATTCCAATGGAATGATGGTCCGCTTATGTAATGAATCTGCCACCTATGACACAAAAATTGGGTTAAAGATCAATGTTTGCCACTTTAAGAAATGAACAATGATCACTGATCTGTACTGATCATACCGTCTTACGGAATCTGATTTTTATCAATAACATGGGTGTAGTAATGAAGGCATAAAGAGCTGCAACATTCTACCCAATTGATCGTAGTTCTCCGGTGAGCAAAGCATATTCTCTATGTCGGGATAAGACAGATGGTATTTTCACTGCTTCAAGCCTCGACTCCAAGTCATCGTTAAGAGGTTCCCCGACATTGTCCTTGGCTGCTTTAATTGTTGTTTGGAGAATCTGGAGGGGGTCACCATGACTGACAATCAACACAGCACATCTACAACATGAAAGCATCTACTCAGCAAAATGAACTGAATCTTGCAAAATTGTCAACTACACCTAGAATACGAGCCCAATTTCAACTTCACTTTGCAGCAATTGTAGTACCTGTACACGCTAAACCACCTTAATAATGAATGCACTGCACTACTTTTAATAATTTATGGATCTGCAAACTTCCATGCTGCTAGTAAATATAGACATTTGCTGCAGAAAACTACAGAAAAATGACAAATGCTCAAAAGCATTTTCTTCTACATTGTGTTAACATTATCTTATATGTATACCAAAACTATCGTATAATCAACACAACACCAGCATAAGAACAATCTGAGGCTTGGTGAACTTTATAGTAATAAGTGGTGCAATGACAGAGACCAACTTGTAATAGGCACCACTTTACAGGCCTCATTCGGTCATTTCCAGGACCATCTTGGAGGCACCACCTTAAGGGGTTTCTTCACAAACTATCAAATGAATGCTTTGTCCAATTGTGTGTTATTTATTGGGCTATTGTTATCAAGCTTTTAGAGGATTGTTTGTAATATCGTCCAATTATAGTAATGTTTGTGGTGTCCATGGTCAAGACCGTATTGACAGAACCACATAATGGTGTCTTAGCCTCAGGCATTGTTTCTCCTACTTGCATCAATTTTCTAACATTTTCGTTAAAGGCTATTAAACAGGGTTGTTTCCTAACATGTATGTAAACCACAGCAACATAAGGTCAGTGCAAGATATATTACCCCTGAAACTCTGACTCAATGTAAACCAAAGCCTTTGAAAGTCTGGAAACAACATCTGCAACACTCTCTCCACCTGCAGGCGGCACAAGAGGATCTTTCTCATCCAGAGCCCATATTTCACTGTACTGTCAAAGAAATATTCAAAAGAGTTCAACTCGGATATGATTTATTGTACTAGAGTACACAAATTCTCTGTATTCAGAGATGGAACACATTAATGCAGAAGAGGAAAAATAGGTCATATTTATCAGGGTACAAGTTCTTTTAAATATGTACTTTACCTTATCGTGAGACATAAGTTCATAATCAGGCCCAAAGAAACGCTCCCGAAGTTCAGCAAGAACCTGTTAAGCTAAGAAACACTCTTTAGAAGAAGATCACTAGAAAAGGAAAACCGAAATAGCAACATAAGATAAAGTAGACTTAAAATATTGGCAAAGACATCAAAAAGTATACAATTGTTGCTCAAATATGGATAGATACCGGACTCTAAACAAACAAATATGCAGTGCTGCACTACAAAATAGCAAATGATAAACGGAGATCTCAGCCTACGCAATATGTTAGAAATTTCCATGGTGTTTTTTTTGGTAAGAAGAATTTTTCATTGTTGAGATCCCTTCTTTGGTGTATAATTTAGCATGGTCTAACATTATATAATGATAGTTTTCTTTCTAAATGAAAAAAAAACCGTATCCTCCAGAAAAAATAAAGTATTCCTGACTCTGTACCTATAACATATCTGAGACCCTTTAGAAGTAAGGCATAGCCAACAGATACACATAGATAAATATTTGGTTCAAAAATGCAAGCCCCAAGTAGTCGCAGTAGAACAGAGAGCCTACCCTGCACTGGGGTCCATCAAAGGGAAGGTCTAATACGGATGCAACCTCTTTTGCAGTGTGACTGGTTCTTGAAAATGGCGAGTAGCAAATTCTTACATCTTCAAGTGGTATGCCGTTTTCTTGTAGTACCTTCAGAGTTATAACAAATATAGTTGAATGAGGCAAGAATAAAGTAGTATGAATAATGAAACTTACACCAGCTAAAGAAACTTTTGCAGAATCACCAAATACAAACAACCAGGTTTTAGGCTTGAGCAAAAACCTAATGCATTAATGCCTCTTTACAGCAACGAAGTTCTTGCTTTTGAATGTTATCAACTGTACTTCCACCAACTCCCCCGCAAGACCTCACACCAATGTAGGGTAAAAATATTAGCTAATGTCAGCTAAACTACAGAATGAAGGGTCACATAGAACATCAAAATTGATTCAAAGAAAATATATATCACTCAGAGCTACACTACATACAGAGGAGCAAGATGTTGAATTATTTACTCTTTGGGGAGAGGGGGAGGGGGGGGGGGGGGGAGTCTGCTATTATAAGGAGAAGAGATGGTAGGGACTCTTGGTTGATACTATGACCTGCAATGACCTTTACCACCACTCTCAGTTGCCGGTTACATCCCTGAAAGGAAAGCTCCAAAAAACAAAAGCTGAATGGGCATTCTCAGACCATGGAGAAGTAAAATGAGAAACAAATAGCCAGATCAGAGTCAAACAAAGAGAAGGAAAAAGATCTATACTCACCTTGCGGAATGAGTGGCCTGCCAAACGAGCTTGATCAACGCCTTCAGGAGCTAATTTGTATTCCTCAAGCGAGCCATTTTCCTATTGAAATTCGGGAGAGGGAATCACAAAGCTTAAAGTGTTGGAACATTTATAATTAAGAAGATAGAAAAAAGGAAAGAGAATGTTAATCCACTATAGACTCTATACCAGAGAAGAAACTATGAGTCCTTTGGCGTTTGGAATGCTTTTGCCATGTCTCAACACCCAATACTTATTCCTCAGCAATGGCTTGCCATTACTGCCAGACGCAACCACCGCCGCCATCTCCCACCCTCGCCGATCTCACCCACCTCCCAAGTATTGATCAAAGGGGAAAAATTAGACGGTTGTACTTTGATAATCTCTCCGGGACAGCGGGTCCTCACCACTGAGGCTGGGGGACTTGCATGCTCCACTCCTCTCTCCTCAAAATTGTCTAAGTGGAACGACGCCGTTAGCCAGTTTAGACGATCGACAGAGGCCTGTAAACGAGCCGAACCCTACCGAACCCTGACAGGGTTCGAGCTCGGCTCGGTGTGTTCGAATCTTAGGCTCGGCTCGGCTCGGCTCGGCTCGAAATGGCTGAGCCTTATATTTTCATTATCTGGCTCGGGTTTGGCCTGGTATTTGGGGAAAAAAGCTTGGCTCGGTTCGGCTCGAACATGTCGAACCGTTCGAACATGTTCGGCTCAAACTGGGTTTTTTAAAAAAAAATCAGAATTTTGTGTTCAAACATATTCGGCTCGAACTGTATATGAATTTATGATATCCGAGCCGACATGTTCGGCTCGACCACCGAATATCTAATTTGTAAGGTTCGGCTCGAAGTTCGAACCCACAAACCGAGCCCGAATCGAGCTTTTTTCGAGCCGAATACTCCGAATCGAATCGAATACTTAGGTTCATTTACAGCCCTCACACATGCTCAACTCGTATCACAAGTGAGGATAAATTAACAACATATTGTTCGGCATGTGCTTAAGTCGTAATCAATTGAATACATAAGTCTAAACAACAACCTATCAGATTCAAAAGTGATAAAATGAACAACATAAACGGATTTGAAAAACAACTCCACTGCACCTCCGAGGGCTCTACCGCAAGTCCGGTAGCGTGAGACCTCCTTGAAACCATATATCATGTTTCAGATTTTACTACTATCTCTATTGTAACAAAAAAAAAATACATAACAATAAAATTTTTGAATTCCAAAAATTGGTACAACTCCAAATCTACTGAAACAAGGAACTACAGTCAAATTAACATGTCCCTTGCCATAACTAAAAAACTAAAGGAGTAAGTAAATGATTTCAACATCGGGTGCACAATATAATATCATGCGCTACCAAACTCAGGTCTGAAGCCTTACACGCAATCTCATAAAAAATTAGCACAAGTGAAACATGGAATAAGTACTAAAACAAAATACATGCTTCTTTTATGTCTTCTCAGACTCAACATCATCTTCCTCTAAATTTTTTTTAAACTATTAGTCTAATAAAGATAATATACTAAAAAGGGAATCATGATAAGATCTATAATATGCACAAATAATTCTCTTTTGATTCATTCATACTTGTAAAGTAGCATTGTTAGATATTATACTCTGTTTCTGAAGAAAAAAAAAAAAGATATTATACCATATTTATAAGGACAATGATTTAGGCATCAATTTAGTGCATATAAAAATGCACCGGTCCTATGCACCACCACACACTTTGACTATTAAAATAAAATAATACAAACTTTTGGCGCCACAAATTCAACATTTCGGGAATGGGTCAGGGATAAATTATGTGTACTAATCATTTCCTCCCTATTTATAATGCAACATATAAATAAGTGAGATAGGGAATATGAGATTGCATGACTCAATGTGTGTACTACATTGCTAAGGCATAACTATGAGTGCAATACTTACATTACCATATACTGATTAACAACGCTCGCTAACTTGCATTACTAGTCTTATCATACCATGTTGTGTATATTAGATGTAACACGTATATATTAGTAGAATAGATTTATTTATTATATTCTAATTACGTTTATACCCTTAGACTAGAGTGACTATATATATATTAGATGTAACACGTATATATTAGTAGAATAGATTTATTTATTATATTCTAATTACGTTTATACCCTTAGACTAGAGTGACTATATATATGAGTAATCTTGACAATTGTTAATACAATCAAAAAATATAATTTCCAAATACTATTGTTACGGTATCGGAGCAGTGATCCAAAACAAACCTAAAATTTTTTCTTTTCGTCAAAATCAATTTGGCAGCCGCCACCTCCATTCTGCAAAACAGCACCCTTCTTCTCCGGCCATCTCCTCCCTCTTTCTCTCATTTCAATGGCTGAAAAATCACCGGTGACATTCAATCCGGCTACCCAAGCATCTATCAAACTAGATGCCACGAATTAGTGTAAATGTGAAACGAAATAAAATTGTCAAATGATTTTAGGATATTACGCATTTGTATGGTCCGAATATGAAATAAAATTGTCAAATAATTTCAGGATATTACGTATTTGTATGGTCCAAAATGGAGGACCCTCGTAACATGTCATACGCACAATAGAAAATATGGTGTGACATGCTATTCATATTAGACCAGTAGGTGGGCTCATCTAACTAACTCAACATCTAAATAAAATTTATACGACCCCTAAGCATGGGGTATCGGTCTACATGTTGAGGATTCTCAATAATTCACGACAACAATAAAACTGTAAATATAACCAATACTCATATGGCATGCTTAGTTCATATGATCTGACCATGCATTTAACCATTTTACATGCCCGTAGTAAACTAAAATACTTAAATAATTCGTATATGGAAAATAAATGTATAACATGCTCCTGTATGCATGTGAACAATGTATTAGCTTTGGGAGTTGGCCCTATGGTGGCTCTAGTCCCCATATTGGCTGCAGAAACGTTAAGGTTGTGTTTGTTTTGGGTTGGAGTTTTTTTTTGGAGTTTTTTTTTTTTTTTGTTTTCTAGATAAAGTGATTGAAGTAATAATTAGAAAGTTAAGATGTTTTTTTAAAATTTGTGTAGATTTTAAAATGATTGGTGAAATAAAGTAGAATAATGAATAAAATAATGATAAAAAAAGGTAATAAAGTTGATAAAGTGAAATGATGAGAGATGATTTAATATTTTTTTATTTGTAGTTGAAGATTTGATTGATGGGAGAATGGTAAAAAATGATCGGTGATGTGATGTAAAAAAAAAACCCAAAAAAACTCCTGACAAAACAAACACAAAAAAAGATCTCCCAATGAAGCAACATACCCATACATCAATAATTACAATGATTAATTGCGGACTAACATGTTACAAAAATTACTTAAAAGTAACAAGACAAAATCTTAGCCCTTTGATTATATCTTCCTTAACTTTAACTCTTAGATTATGAATTATAACTCAAGGTTTGATGTTGGAACCGCGGGATCACTTAGATTAAACAATATATTGCGATAAGAACGATAAATATCGAAGCTTTTATGATAAGAAAGCAATAAAAACAATGAAATCCTAACTGCGACCCAAGAAATGAAAAAACGGATCTTTACTTACCAATATTTTTTGTCGCACGTGACGCTTGATGCTCGAGACTTTTGATTCGCGTGATCCCAATAATTTGCGATAAGAAAGCGATTAGGTAAAGATAAAATATGTTTTGGGAGAAAAAGGATGTTTGAAATTCTTTAAAGCCGACGTAGGTTCGTAATTATGATGTATTGTGTACATATCATATTAATCAGAGCCATAATAGGACATGTTCCCTAAGCCTGGGGCGTAGGTGCTGTTTCCCGACGCAAGTCCGGTGAACCCACTCCCAGATAAAAACAAATATAGATGTTAAAGCAACAAACCAACCAACAAAGTTTCAATAGATAGTTGAATTATGAAGATATACTTTTTTTTAAAGAGTTGAAAGCGAACATTTCATTAAATGTGATATGCAGAACTAGCATGAATTAAATGAGGAGAGGAAGAAGAACCTCATTCCACATTGCCTACAAGACAAAAACTCTTTCTAGCTAAATGGTGGTCAGGAATTTTTCCTTGCATTTTGACAAAAGAGAAGCAAAACAAGATAAAATGCGACAACAATCGTCTATAATGTAGCCAAATGGTGAGTCAGTGAGAGATCTTCCTCAACTGATTGGATACGTTGATAAGGTTGTTAGGGAATCTTGTTGGATCTAACCATATGTGAGATGAATCACTTTGATCCAGGATCGTTTATGCTAAACTATCAAGAATCTATAGAAAGATAAAGTGGAAGCGTACATGAATTTGTAGTGCTGCAGATCTCTCATAGGATCCGGTCTTCAAGATCTACACACTTTCTGGAGCCATTCAGAGATCCCTTTGGAAATCCTCTGCAATCTCTCTGATAATGGGAGACAGAGGAGTTGAGAATAGTGTGTGACCTAGGGACCATGACCCCTTTATATAGTAAATTATATTTTAGGTATTTCAATTTCTACCCATCAACGAAACAGAAATTACCACTTAGTCTCTACACAGAAAAGACCCACACCCTAATGATACATTATAGCCGATAAACCGAATACCGTATTAGATCACTTTTACATTGGGCTAATCTTTATTGACAGTCCATAATAAATAATTATTTCACATATAAACCCAACGTTGGATTAATGATCCAACAATCTCCCACTTGGGCTATATGTGTAACCTTATAATTATTTATCACCAGATAACCGAATGAGCGCTCAACTTTGCTGTCATCATAAAAATGTATCAATAACAATCATGTCCATCAATCTCACCAACACAGGACCAAAGCGGTCTTCGTCACATCTATCGTGACGGGGCCCATCAATGATCACGTATGCTAATAAAACCGAATGACATGGATCATGATGTGGATGCGTAGCATGGAAAGTAACATGGCATGTGATCTTAACATGTATATTCCAACTGGTCCACCTTAAACTTAATGAGATCAAAACATATATCAAGATCAAAGTGTGAAATAACAAACTTTAATTTCTGCAGAATCAACAGTAACTTTAACTTCAACTTTAACCTTAACCTTAACCTTAACCTTAAATAACCAAAAAATGTGTGTATATTAATACAAACATTATCAATTACAAACTCCCACAAAACCTAAGCATCCTTAATTGACATGACACCCATATGAGCAACATGCTCAAGAACACCTTGGGTGGTTGTCCCTTATTGAGTGGATCCACAATAATGGAGTTTGTCATGATTATTTCAATAGACACCCTTCCACTTTGAACTTTATCTTTAACAACTAGGAACCTTATATCAATGTTCTTAGACATTAAAGAGCTCTTGTCGTTGTTAGGATAAAACAATGCGGAATCATTATCACAAGAAAACCTTAGTGGTCATTCAATGACGAAATTCGCAGCCATGAAATACATTTCCGCATATATATCCCATCATTAGTGGCTTCAATATAAGCCCCAAATTTTGTCTTCAATGTCAAAGAAGCCATAAGTGTCTACTTAGCACTTTTCAAAAAACAACTTCTTTTGACAAGATAAAGACATAACCTTATGTGGATTTAAATTTATCTTTACATCCACCAAAATCTAAGTCAGTATACCGAATGATCTCTAACTTATCTGACTCCATATGTGAGCATATAATAATTTGTTTTCTGTAAGTACTATATAACCTTATAGGCTGCGACCAAATGACCCTTTCCAAAATCTTTAACCTGGTTGAAATGTACACAATAACCAAACATGTACAAACCTAAGCACAAATTAGACTCCCAATAAATAAATCAAAAGGAATCTTCTGCATTTCCTCTTACTTTATATTATTAAAAAAGGCACAATTTGAGATTGAACTTGTCTCCCTTAAACACAGGGGAACCATGTGGTTTACAATCCAGCATGTCGAATCTCTTAAGAAAACTTTATCGATATAGTTTGTTTGTAACGATCCAATAATACATGAGGAATAATCCCAATATACATGGTCCCGAAACTGAATTAGCGTCACCTAAATGTCTCAACTCAAATCTGAACGAGAGAAAGGATTTAGTTTCTTGCTCAAAGTCTATATCGTTACTGGTAATCATCAACATGTCAAACCAAGAGTATGAACCTACTCCCACAAAACTTATGGTAGATACATTCATCAACCGAATTTGACTCAAACCAAATAAGTCAATGATTTGATGTAATCTAACATACCATTGACGGGAAAACCGTTTGAGTCTGGAAGCACTGAATCAATGTTTCATCAATGTCACAACTGACAAACATCGTCTTTACATCCATCTAATGTAACTCATAATCGTATCTGGCAATAGTATACATCCCATTTGAGAAAAACAAATTGTTACCAACTGCCACTGTAGGAAGAGTTATGGTAGGCTCTTCTGTAAAGACAATATTTCATACCTTATCTTCCCCCCCCCAAACTCAATGTTCTCAAGGAACCTTGAAGATCCCGTCTAATAAAAAAAAAGGAAGTAGGACCATAGAACTTAAAACCCATGGATCTCTAAGAAAACACCACATAACATAACAATTAACCAGACTCCAATTTGCTTTCCTTTTGCTTATAAGGCCTAACCTTAGTGGGACAACCTCCAATATGAATACTAGGTTCCTACCCAGTTCATAATGCATAGTGGATTTTGGTTACTACTGTAGTGGGTGTTTATCTAGTATAAAAGCTGCTAACTTTAATTTCGGTAGTGACTACCATTAGATATAGGTAATTAAAAGCGAAGAATCGTCTATGAAGGTGATACTTTATTGCTAACCATTCCAACATACCGTAAGGAATAGACATCAAGTGTCCATATGTATCAATTCTAAGACGTACTTAGAGCAATCAAATATCTAATCTCTTATGTTGGTTTGTTACCCCTTAATACAACCTGCTCAGACAAAATCCATCTGACATATCAAGGGGACCAAATGTTTCATTAGACATAAGCCTTTATATTCTCTTTTGAGAAATTTTCCAAAAATGCTAATGCCAAACCATATAAGAACCATCATTAGTTAACTTTGATTTGTGCCATGAAAACTAAATACAACGGTATCTACCAAATCAAGAGTATCACTGAAAGACAAATGATTAGAACATATTTGATCTGATTCCTGGAAAGACTAAAGGTATCATCCTTAATTGAACAAGAATGTCCTAATTTGTCCAATCAAGAAATGAAAAGCCAAATTCCGCCATAAAGACGGCCTGATAAGTCTTTTCCAAGTCTAGAAAATATTCAATCTTCGTAACAATCTAGTTTCTAAATAGCCTAAACTTTATTGCATCACCATCACCCACAAAGATGTATCTTTCAACATGAACTGGTGATCTGTAATGCTAACAACTCCGCATAAACACACTTAAGTAATTAGAAACACCTTAATCTATCCACCAAGTGTTTTGGGGCACAAAATTCAGATATATCCTAAACAAAACCAATAAAAGGAAAAACTTAACTTTATTTGCTCAGCAAGCATGAAACTGCAAGCAATCTTCCGTTATGCTCCCTACTATTGGCATAAGAAACAACCAATATCCATATGTTGTCACTTTCGCCCCTAGTGTTGAATGCCAACAGCTTCCTTAAACTTAAATTTCATTGTGCCCTTACCGTTAACGGTGACCATATTTAGCACTTTCTGGTTGCCGAATTTCAATCATTCGACTTCTTGCACTTAGTAGGAAATCATTTTCTTCAACTCCCACAATTCCTTATGTCAATTATAACTGACATTTAATTTACTATACTGTACATGAAGAGAATGAACTATAAATTGCACCGGACGGCATCACAGATATCCAAATCAAATATCCGAAGTTGGAAATCATATGAGCCGATTCCAGAATATGCCCCTAATGTTGCATTAGTCCCAGTACCTTATAGAGATTGGCTAAGACATGACAAGTTGTCTCGCCTTTCTCATCATGGAATTGTGCAACTCTATTAAACACACAAAAAATTTCCTTATTGGTCACCATAGTATTTATGTCACTTCTAAGAGTATTTGGATTGGCTTCCCTAATGATCAAAGACTCAACCTATTTGATCACTCACATTTCTCAAGGTACAATCTATGACTGCTTGCACTATCCTGATTGAGAGGTTTAAGAGGATCATACCTAAATGCCAAGTCTAGATCCTTAATGCCAATGACAAGAACAAACTTGTTCATTCTAACTCTTGAAATCATAGAAAATTAGTGGAGGAATATTATGCTTCAATGAGCAGATATACTTTAAAGAAGAACTTAAAAGTAAATACAGATAACAACTTAATTAACCTTAAAAGTAAACACATATATAAGATCCGAAGAATATCCAAAATCAAACAAATTTATGATATATTTTCCTATTACAAAATACCGGCACGACATTAATATCTCATCTTTGGACGATAATACTAATTCGTAATTGACATATTGGCGTAGTGATCAAACACTGACAATAAATCCTGACAAATAATAGACCAATTTTTGGATCGTATCTATTACCCACATGGAAACCGAATAATTGTCACGTATTTATCACCACAGGTGCATTTATAGTTCTGCCAAATAATATCCTTCCTTTGGGCCGAATACTATCCGCATGAATTTATAAAAAACACAAATCATTTTACATCTCACCGTGAATCAATTTTCACGTAAAAGTCACTTTGACGACATATCGCTTCAACGAATTCACTTAGAAACATAATAAATGCTAATACCGTAATATATCAATGTTTAATTTTGCTGTATTGACTTTTTTATTCAAAGTCTATTGAAATTGGGTTGTTTTATTTCTTCGGATTCTACCATAATACCTTATATGGATAAATTATTAAATAAAATGTCTAACTGAATTAATAAATAAATAAATAAAATTTCAGCATACCTTTTATCTTTACTGTATTATTGAGTCTTAACAAGAAAAGGAAAATCAAAACCTTAGTAAATTATATCAATATCAACAGCCGTACTTAATGTATCATATTTACTGTGATTTTTTTTCTTTTCGAAACCGGATATTTTATTAAACAACTGTACAAACTGTACAAAGTTTACAAAGCGGATGATTGAAAAGAAGTCAATCATCCATTTTCCCTTTTCTCTTTTTTATTTTTATTTTATATTAAGGAGCCCAAAAAAAAAAAAAAAAAAAAAAAAAAAAAAACCCTAAATAATACTCTAGACAGTATACGGCCGCCGCCGGTCTGAACTTATGTAATTGGAATCACGGGTAATTCTGATGCGGAGAGTCTTCGTTGGACTCAACCGTCAGATATGTGCGACGTGTATATAAAACAAAAGGTTTTGTTTTACATACACGTGGCACATATCTGACGGTTGAGTCCAATGAAGACTCTCTGCATCAGAATTTCCCTTGGAATCACGTGGGACAGAGCACAGTCACATTCAATTCGTATAGCCAGAAGGCTTAAGAGTTAAAACCATTTCATTTCTGATTTTTTTTTTTTTTAGTAAACAAAGGAAAAAAAAAAACATGCTCTTAGATCATCTCCACAGACTTCCTCACTTCTCCCTCATATTCTCTCTCGCTCTAAAACTCAGGCAGCAACCCACCCTTTTGTAGCCTCCGCCCCTCCGGCACCCTGCCGGAGGTGGCTTCCCTTACCTCCTCTCTTTTCGTCCTGTAAATATAGGTCTAAGTCTTTCCTTTCTCTTCCTTTCTCTTTAATCCGCCGATGATCTTCATGGTTTCCGGTGACTGGCGTTTGACTTTCTTTCTCCGGCGACTGGCGATTGGCGGTTAACTCTTTTACTGTTGTTTATCTATGTCTCTCTTCTTCCGATTTTGGGGCTGTGCCACGGTATTTGCTTCAACCCATCTAGAAGCTTAACCCCTATTGTCTTTTCTCCACAAGCTTGGCTTGTTTGTGACGGAGGTGGTTAGATCTGCGGCTGTCTTGTTTGGATCTGGAGAGGATCGTCAGTTTCAGCTCGATATCACCGGCGGTTGGGTTGCCATGTCCGTTTCGTCCGCGTCTCCTTCCGTCAGTTACTTTTCCGGTTGGGAAGGAAAGTCATGCTTGCGGGCTCTTTCTGATTGGGTAGTGGCTTGCGGCGGTGCGTGGGTGGCACGGCGCTTCTTCCGGCGGTGATGTTATGGAAGAAAGTCTTTGTTTTTCTTAGTCTGTTTAGTTGTTTTTCTTCGGTTTAGTCTGTTTAGTTGTTTTGAGTGTTTCGTTTTAGTTCTGTGTTTGTTGTTGGTCGAATAATAGATTACCTAGAGGATCCATGTGTCTGAACGCCTTTTCGTAAAAAAATCTTTGGTTCAGCACCCTCGACCCAATCTATTATTCGACCTAGTTTGTATTGTATTGTTGTTTGTAGTGCGGCTTTTGGCCGTGTTGTAGTGGGAGCTGACCGTGTTGTAATTTTGCTTTTGTTAATAAATGCTTTCGTTTCCGGGGAAAAAAAGATCACCTCCACAGTAAGCCTGAATCGAAAAAAAGGGTGCCGGCGACGAAGAAAACAACCAACCGGAAGCTTAGGACATTATACTATAACAATAGTTCCAAATACAAAACTGATTCGGAATTTAGTTCAATCAAAATAAAATTATCGATTCTCAATAATTTACATAACCGGCTCTGATACCACTTGTTGGATCTAACCGTATGTGATGAATCACTTTGATCCAGGATCGTTTATGCTAAATTATCAAGAATCTATAGAAAGATAAAGCGGAAGCGTACCTGAATCCGTAGTGCTGCAGGTCTCTCATAGGATCCGGTCTTCTAGATCTGCACACTTTCTGAAGCTATTCAGAGAACCCTTTGGAAATCCTCTGTAATCTCTTTGATAATGGGAGACAGAAGAGTTGAGAATAGTGTGTGACCTAGGGACCATGACCCCTTTATATTGTAAATTATATTTTATGTATTTCCATTTCTACCCATCAACGAAACATGAATTACCTCTTAGTCTCTACACAGAAAAGGCCCACACCCTAATGATACATTATAGCCCAATAAACCGAATACCGTATTAGATCACTTTTACATCGGGCTAATCTTTATTGACAGTCCATAATAAATAATTATTTCGTATATAAGCCCAACGTTGGATTAATGATCCAACAAATCTCCATCAAAAACCACTTCAAAGAAGCCCCAAGTAATCGCATAAAAAATTTCATGGTAAATGGCCAGAGCCTCGTCAATAGCCATGTCAAATCCTCCATTTATCTTATTTGAGAAACTATTGAGAATTCCCATGCTCTGATTTCAAATGAGTCTTTCACTGTAGATTTCCCGTCTTCAAAGGCCGCGTCTACATTAAATTCAAGAACATCGCTTGTCGGAGGAATCCATGAGGTACAATTTGCGAAAACATTTGAACAACGTGATAATACTCTTCAGCTTCAACCATGGAATATTGAATAGTGGAATTAAGATGAACATCCTTACCGTCAAAGACTTAGGTCGCACCTCACTTTCCAGATGTTCCATAGGAGGGTAGCAATGCGACATGCTTTTAGTTCGTCTTTTATCTTTGTCAACTTATCTAGAAAGTCTAGAAAAGACTGCAGTCGAAGTTTATTCCAATCACTACCGAAGGGTAAAAATTTTCAAATCTCTCTAGGGACCAAGCAATGCCAAATAGTTTCATCTTCTCTCTTACATACTTAACAAATACCGCTCCAACTCCCATTTTCTACAAGCCAGTTGCTTAAATTAAATGAATTCTCAAGAGGTACTTGAATGTAACAGGCGAATTGATTTATATTGAGTATTAAACGTTTTGGGTTCGATCATGTAAATCCTAAAAGACTCTCAGTTTGGCCCACCGCAGTCCGGTGGCTCCGGTCCCCATATTGAAGCAACAACAAACTCATACATCAATAATTACAATGATTAATTGCGGACTAACAGGTTGCAAAAATTAGTTAAAACTAACAAGACAAATTCTTAGCCTTTTGATTATATCTTCCTTAACCACAACTATTATACTATGCGTGATAAACTCAATGTTTGATGTTGGAACAACTTTGGGATTTGGCCCACCGTAGGTCTGGTGGATGCAGTTGATGGGAGTCAACTTTACTGTACTTTGGTGTGCAGTTTAACCCCCGTTTATTACTTTATTGGCATATTTTGGGTAGTTCTAGACCTGTTTAAGAGTAATATCAAGAGTTATACGCACGGGGAGTTAAACTGTCACATCGATAGTAAACTCCGCCTTTTTAGCGATATTTATCTCTTTTTCGAGCGCTTTTGTCTTGCGAAATTACGCGTGGTGTTTGTTCGTACATATTATTCCAGGACTTAGGTGACTCGAGGACCCGGAAGGCAATGTTTTGGATTGAGAAACATGGTCGTGGCACAAAGGTAGCATAAAAGTGAAGGAAAATCAAGTTTGGAGTGAAATCAAGGCAAACTGGCGTTTGAATCAAGCTCACCAAACTGGCGTTTGGAGAGTTCAAACGTGCGTTCACAGAATCAACACTTGATACTGAAAGTTAGATTTTCAGACGGACGAGAGTTCAAATTACCCCCAAACTAGCGTTTGGATGGGTTCAGCCCGAATCAAGAAAGCTCGTATAAGACAAACTAGCGTTCAAGGCAGGCGAGACGCTCGTTCATGGAAGGGGAAACCCTAATCAAGAATCAGATTTCCAGGCAAACGGGCGTTTGCTACCGACCGCAGAAAAAATCAGACCTACTATAAATACGCAGCTCGTTCAGCCCCTTGACATATTCTGCCGACTTTAGACATATTTAGGACGATTTTGGTGCGGTTTTAGTGTAGGATGATCATCCTTTGATCTTTTGATTCCATAGATAACATCTTTTGATTCTAAACATTTTTTATAGCTTAGATTTACGTTTCAAGTTCCAAGGATTCGACTTTTGGTGGATTATTTCTTCATACTTTTTCAGATCAGATTTTGCCTCAATTATATGGTAATGAATTATTCTCTTTTATTATTTCTAGCATGATTTCAATTCTTATTTAGTTTATTATCATAATCATGACTAGCTAATTGCATGTGTAGTCGAATTATGTGAAAGCGAGCGAAAACCCTAAGGGGGATGATAGTGAGAGTTCTGTAGTGCGTAATATCATGTTTAAATGATTAATCCACGTCCTAAAACTGATTATAACGTCTTTGAATTAGTTTGATCACCTAGTTCACTGTCACACACATCGAACTTATAGATGTAATTTGCGGTGAGATGTGAGAAAAGGGTTTTGGGATCGTTGCGTAGATTCGGCCTAGTTGTTAGGTCCGTTTCCAATATAGAGGGTTGTCATCGTTGTTTGAGCAGCTCTAAAACTTAATCATGTTAGGATAATCGGTTTTCTAAAGGGAGAGTCGGTTAGCTTCACATAGAGTGGTTAGATCGAGTTGTTCAGTCTAATCACTAGAATTAGGAGTTGGCACCCGTGGATGTCGTTATACTACATAGGATAGGTAGGTCGGTTAAGACACGCTCCCTGTCAAGTCATTCCTAAGGGGTAAAAGTAGCTCGTGGGATCATAGTTCGGCTATACCCTTTAATACTTAGAAGTAAAACCGGTAGTTTAATATTTATTTCTGCATTAGCATAATATCTCCCATCGTTATTTTGGCCTGAACTAAGTTCTACGTCAGCTTTGGTACTTAGACATTACTCCCTGTGGATTCGACCTTGTGACCACTATACTCCCGTTGACCCGATACTTTGTCGGTAAAAGTTAGCGGTTAAGTAT
Organism: Gentiana straminea; assembly: GCA_036785695.1. Lineage (NCBI taxonomy): Eukaryota > Viridiplantae > Streptophyta > Magnoliopsida > Gentianales > Gentianaceae > Gentiana > Gentiana straminea. Next base: position 9,018,582 of record JAVUPR010000266.1, on the reverse strand, counting down.
TTTGTTATCAGCAGTCCCCATATTGGCTGCAGAAACCCTAAAAGATCTCCCAATGAAGCAACAAACCCATACATCAATAATTATAATAATTAATTGCGGACTAACATGTTGCAAAAACAAGTTAGAATTAACATGATACAGTCTTAGCCTTTTGATTATATCCTCCTTAACTATAACTCATAGACTATGCGTTGTAAACTCAAGGTTTGGTGTTGGAACAACTTTGGGATTTGGCCTACCGCAAGTCTTGTGGCTCCATTCCCATATTGGCTGCAGCCTGCAGAAACCCTAAAAGATCTCCCAACGAAGAAACATACTCATACATCAATAATTACAATGATTAATTGCGGACTAATATGTTGCAAAAATTAGTTAAAATTAACAAGACAAAATCTCAGACTTTTGATTATATCTTCCTTAAACATAGCTCTTAGACTTTGCGTTATAAACACAAGGTTTGATGTTGGAACCGCGGGATCAATTAGATTAAACAAGATTGTGATAAGAACGATAAACATCGAAGATTTTACGATAAGAAAGCAATAAAAGCAATGAAACCCTAACTACGACCCATGAAACGAAAAACGGATCTTTACTTACCAAGAAGTGTTGTCGCACGTGACGCTTGATGCTGGAGACTCTTGATTCGCGTGAGCTTAATCATCTGCGATTAGATAAAGAAAAGATACGTTATGGGAGAAAAGGTTGTTTGAAATTCTAGAAAACTGACTTAGGTTTGTGATTATGATGTATTATGCACATATCATATTTATCAGAGCCATAAATAGGACATGTTCCCGAAGCCTGGGCCGTAGGTGCGGTTTCCTGATGCAAGTCCGGTGGACCCACTCCTAGATAAAACATGTACTATCTTCGTCTCAAAATATAAGTCATCTTAGATATTTTCACACAAATTAAGAAAAATGGTTGAAGATCGTAAATTTGAAAGTTAAATGTCTAAAATACTCATTTACTATCATTAATGCAATAGTTGTTAAGTAATAAAAAGTGGTTGGTGATACACCAGAAATTGCCCCGCTCCTATTATAATATTTTATCTTCCCAGCGAGATCAGTCAACGGCCGGTCAAGTATGTCACCGCCTCGCCATCGATTAAACCAAAGGTGATTATCGAGCCCCTCCGCGACATGTATCGGCGAAGTGGACCCTGCACCGGGGGCCCGCCCAACGAGTTTATCGCTGACCTCGCCTATTTCGGCGAGCTTATCTATTGTGAAGATCACCGGGCTCGGCCTCTCGACCTCGATTCGTCTACCTCGGCTCGAGGCCTCGATCATCCGCTAAGCCTCGTATCCGAGCCCATTATCTTAGCCACGTGTCTTATCCTACTCGTTTGGCCTTAACCGTAAATACACACTAAGCCCTAAATGGGCTCATGCCTATAAATAGGAGGTCTCCCTCCACCATAACGGAGGATTGATATATTCTCAATATGCCTAATACAACACTTGGCTCCACACTAAATAAGCCAACTCTCCAATACCGAGAACTACGCGTGGCTTGATCCCTCTCTACAGTGGTACGTAGGCGGCCTCCACGGCTCACCACAACCACCCCAAACACCATCCATTTGGCCGGAGAGCCACCACCGTACACCGAGAAATGATATCCTTCCGTTCGATAACATTGACGTACCATTTTTGGCATCGTCAAATGGCTCCGTTACGGGAAAGAATTGAAATAGCCACCGCACCGCCGTGTTCTTGAGCGTATCCGCATCGCCGGTCATCTTCTCCGGCGACCTGTTTCGTCAAACTCACAAACTTTGGAGAGGTGCATCTACAGCTTCTCACCGAGATCGTCCCATTCAAAGACCAAAAATGGTAAGTTCTTCAATCGGTCTTTTAAAATACATAGTTCTATATCACCCTTTGCGTTCGAAGATTCACCATCGGAGTGATATTCAACCGTGTACGGCCGTGAAGAGCTCCGTTTGCTTTCAACTGTCAATTTCGGTGATTGCATGTTGGTTAAAGGATAGGAGAGAAGCCCAGAATCGTGTCAAAGATCAACGTTTAAAATTTTGGCTGATTTGGGTATCAAACTATTGGTCTAAATCAAAATTACCAAATCAAATAGTTACCATTTCTGGAAATATTTGGGCTGTTATTGTGTCTCGGCTGCTGTTGGGTTCACACCTCAAATTGGATTGAGTTGCATGTCGGATTAACAACCTGGGAAAACGGGATTCTGCCGAATATTTCGCCCAGTTATCTCACACCACGTGTCCGCCAGCTGTAACCCACTACCAAATCTCCCCAGCAAGCTTTCAGACTGTTGATAAAATGGTTGAAGACAACCCGCTAGATAGCGAGGTCATAATCACGCAGGGTAAGCAAGACGCCGCAGCCTACCGAGGGACGCCGTCGCCGGGGGCCGCCGAATCAACTTAGTGACCTCGAGAAAGGGGCGAGGATCAAGGACTTGGAATTAGAATTGGCCAATCTAAAGAAAACCGAGCTCGCAGCACCATTGGCGACGCCGAGCAAACGTTACCACGCCAAAACTCGCCGAGGCCGATCTCGCAAAGCTAAAAGAGTGGGGAATATGTCGCGCGAATGAAGATAGTAAATGACATACTTGTCGCAAAGAAAGCATCCCCCTTGCTAATACAACCTCCGCCTATCTTCGGTCCCATCCCCGCCAAAGCTCCGATCGCCATCGACTTGGTCAAGGGTTGGAGAGCCGTAAGACAATGAGCGAACCGATCGGAGGAGGAAAATCTCCGCGCCAAGCCGGGGGCCTCGCATTGGATTTTCTCGGATTTTATGGTTTTCTTATCGGGCTCGGCGGAACAAGTAAGCTAATCGATTCATTTATTTTTAAGCTTTACGCTTTAGCTTATTTTGGCATCGCGCGTTACATTTATAAACGAGCCGCCATTTAGTCAAAACACACGGGTCACACCAACGAGATAAGACCCTTAAACCTCTAACACTATAAGCGACTCCGTGCAACCCACGCGTTTTTGCCTTATCTTTTAGAATTGCTCGAGGATAGGTTGTGTTTTCTTTCGTACCTAACTTGCGGTGGTGGTACGGGGCGTCGCCTCACGACCTTTCGGAACCGCGGGCTAAATCGCCCCCTCGCGGTGTTCCTAGAGACGGCCCTTATAGGCCCATCTTTACATGTAAACTCGCGGCCACGTCCGGCCTCGCTATATATTTTACCTCGCGGCCTCTATCGGCCTCGGCTATGTTATTTCGGCGGCCCCACCGGCCCCGCCCGGCCTCGTTATATTATCTCGGCCGGCCACGCCCGGCCTCGCTATATTTTACCCGCGGCCTCTATCGGCCCGGCTATGTTATTTCGGCGGCCCGCCCGGCCTCGTTATATTATCTCGGCCCGCGGTCCGTCCTCGCTATATTTTTACCTCGCGGCCTCTATCGGCTTGGTTATGTTATTTTCGATCGGCCCTCGCCGGCCTCGACTTAGCTTGGGCCTCGGATCGGCCTCGCTCACCAATGGCCTCGTTCTGGCCTCGCCATAGCTTCGGCCTCCGAAGGCCTCGACTTAGCTTTGGCTTTAGTTCGTCCTCGACATCAACGGCCTCATTTTGGCCTCGCCATAGCTTCGGCCTCCGAAGGCCTCGACTTAGCTTTGGCCTCGATCGATCTCGACACCTCGCCACTCGCAGTTTCGAGAGGTTCTACACGTCATAGCTACTCGCACAAAAAAAAAAAAAAAAAAAAAAAGGAGTAGGGGTGTACCCCTCGTCTTAGTACTTGTGTTTTAATTGGGAAAATTAAAACTTTTCCGAGAGATCAAATGAAATTGTTTTTACAAAGTTTGGAATCGGGAGTATGTGTACATACTCTTTCGGTGCTTGCATTTTTATTGCGAAAATAGACATACTTGTTGAACAAGCCTAGCGCACAAATTCTCAATCGTTTAGAGTCCGCCTCGACGGTTCGGTGCACCGCGCCAACTACATGGAGCACCGCCTCCCGTTAACCATCGGGGGGTGCGCTTCAACGGTTCGGTGCATCGCTCCGTAGTTTTCTTCGACCATGATATACTTTCCCATCTAGTCTCGCCGAAAAGGGTAATCGAATGATACCGCACCGATCTTGCTTCGCCACCAAGCCTTTTTTACGGTCGATAGACTTCTAGTATTCTTCGAGAATCATCGCGGCTCGACCGTCATTGACTTCGCTTTACGCGACCGTCGCAACAATTCACTTTTGCGACCTCAACAACAACTCGCGTTTGCAATCTCAATGACTTCCTCGATAAAGATACATTTCTCAAAGGTCCTCGCCGCCGCTTCGCTTTCTAACGCACGACGTCTCGACTTTCGAAGCAAGTTTTATTATCTCGCAGATGGCTTTGACTTCCGTTTAGTGATTTGGATTCGAGCTTCGCCATCGATACCTCTTTTATCAACAAATAAGCCCCCGAGTTTTTGGAGTCGCTCGATATTTGCGCGGGAAAACGAAAAGTTTCGTGAATCGACACGACGCTTTGAAATTCGAAATTTGCGCTACAAACGAAGTGTCATCATTACCACCGTCACGACCTATCGACGAAGCGTCACCTTGTCGACCGAAAGGACGCCACATTTTATGAGCCGCAGCGTTCGCAGCCCATTTATATCTCTTCACGTGGCATACCACCTATAGCGCCGTCGCACAGCTTTGAGCTCGCGCCAAAGCAAATGGCTTCGCCATCTCGGCCGTGATCGTAGAAAATGATAAATCCCGGAATGACACCCGTCGACTTCGGTCGACCAACGAGCACGGACGATTCACATCGCAAGCTCTCAAGCCGCAAGCCGCAAGTGACCGAACAACGCTCCTCGCGGCATATCCGGATCGCTCTATGCCGTGCACCCGTCGACTTCGGTCGACCAACGAGCACGGACGATTCACATCGCAAGCTCTCGCCACGCGCCGCAAAGGACTGCACGCCTCCTCGCGGCATATCCGGATCGCTCTATACCGTGCATCTCAAGCCGCAAGGCGATCGTAACGCCTTTTGCGGCATATCCGACGTTCTATACCGTGCATTTCAAACCGCTTGCTACTAGCGTATATCGAGAACAGCTCCTTATAGCACATCTCTTATAAGCCCGATCTATCTCGGCATCATTATTTTGGAACTCGCCATTCGGCGAGCCGTCTCTTATAAGTCCGATCTATCTCGGCATTATTATTTCGGAGTTCGCCATTCGGCGAACATCTCTTATAAGCCCGATCTATCTCGGCATCATTATTTTGGAACTCGCCATTCGGCGAGCCTTCTCTTATAAGTCCGATCTATCTCGGCATTATTATTTCGGAGTTCGCCATTCGGCGAACATCTCTTATAAGGCCGATCTATCTCGGCATTATTATTTCGGAGTTCGCCATTCGGCGAACATCTCTTATAAGCCCGATCTATCTCGGCATCATTATTTTGGAACTCGCCATTCGGCGAGCCTTCTCTTATAAGTCCGATCTATCTCGGCATCATTATTTTGGAACTCGCCATTCGGCGAGCCTTCTCTTATAAGTCCGATCTATCTCGGCATTATTATTTCGGAGTTCGCCATTCGGCGAACATCTCTTATAAGTCCGATCTATCTCGGCATTATTATTTCGGAGTTCGCCATTCGGCGAACATCTCTTATAAGTCCGATCTATCTCGGCATCATTATTTTGGAACTCGCCATTCGGCGAACATCTCTTATAAGCCCGATCTATCTCGGCATCATTATTTTGGAACTCGCCATTCGGCGAGCCTTCTCTTATAAGCCCGATCTATCTCGGCATCATTATTTTGGAACTCGCCATTCGGCGAGCCTTCTCTTATAAGTCCGATCCATCTCGGCATTATTATTGTGGAACTCGCCAATCGGGGGCACTTCTTGCAAACCCGACTTCGCCGACATTGCATTTGCACGGGGGCCTTTACATGCAAAGACAATGCATTATATTATTATATGGCCTACTCTTCTACAACAAGGCAAAGAGGAAAGACGACGCGCCACGACAATCAACTCGCAGAACAATTTCCTTGCATATAATCCAGAATTATTTGCTCTATCCCTTTCGCTTCAAGAGAATCGCTCAAGGCACGAGCGCAGGGGCCTTTTTGATACACCGTAAATTGCCCCGCTCCTATTATAATATTTTATCTTCCCGCCGAGATCGCCAACGGCCGGTCAAGTATGTCACCGCCTCGCCATCGATTAAACCAAGTGATTATCGAGCCCCTCCGCGACATGTATCGGCGAAGTGGACCCCGCACCGGGGGCCCGCCCAACGAGTTTATCGCTGACCTCGCCTATTTCGGCGAGCTTATCTATTGTGAAGATCACCGGGCTCGGCCTCTCGACCTCGATTCGTCTACCTCGGCTCGAGGCCTCGATCATCCGCTAAGCCTCGTATCCGAGCCCATTATCTTAGCCACGTGTCTTATCCTACTCGTTTGGCCTTAACCGTAAATACACACTAAGCCCTAAATGGGCTCATGCCTATAAATAGGAGGTCTCCCTCCACCATAACAGAGGATTGATATATTCTCAATATGCCTAATACAACACTTGGCTCCACACTAAATAAGCCAACTCCTCCAATACCGAGAACTACGCGTGGCTTGATCCCTCTCTACAGGGTACGTAGGCAGCCTCCACGGCTCAGCTCACAACCACCCCAAACACCATCCATTTGGCCGGAGAGCCACCACTGTACACCGAGAAATGATATCCTTCCGTTCGATAACATTGACGTACCATTTTTGGCATCGTCAGTTGGATTTATAACAAATTAGAGATAAAATAGAAAAAATGATAATAAATGTTATATTGGTAATATAAAATAACTTATATTAAAGGAAAAAACTAAACATGTAATATGACTTATATTTTGGCCGGAAGTAGTAAATGAAAAAGCAATAGAGCGACCAACAAAGAAATCAAGGTCATCATACTATGGTAGGGACTCCCTACGTAGGCATTTAAATTCTGAAGTGATACTTAACTTTAACGGACAAATCGAATTATATCGAGTATTAAACGTTTGTGGTTCGAACATGTATTTTCAAAACTCCATCACATTTATTGAAGTTTTAGTAGAGTCAAATCGAGCCATAAGGCGTACATGCATGGATAATAATTACAACCAAAATAATATAAAATAATACATTTCTAACATCTCACAAAACACGATAAAAGTTTATCCATTTATATAAAAAAATATTTAAAATAAGAGGCCTAATATAACATCTACTACAGTGCTTGCTTTAGGTGTCTAACTAAAAATAAAATAAAACAAAAAAATGATTGATCAAAATCACTCATTAAACGTTTGTGGTTCGATCATGTATTTTCAAAACTCCATCACATTTATTGAGGTTTTTTAAGCACTTTTAGTAGAGTCAAATCGAGCCATAATGTGTATCAAGTCTCTCCGACTCGATTATCACTGTATTTAAAATGATATTTTTTTAGTAAAATAAAAAAGCTTTTCTGAATTGCCTTCCCATAGAGCTAATGCTTCCTTCTTCGTTGCCGGAGATCGATCACTGCAATTCAAACTTCAGTACAGAGCCGTACTATTTTCTCAATCAACGTCGTCAGTATCCGGCGGGCACCTATCGGCGATAGCTTATCAGTTGTTCTCAAACCATTTAAACAAATTGAAGAAAAATGGCACTCAATCTCCGGCAGAAGCAAACTGGTAAGCAATTGATACTGGATCTTGAATTTTGAATTAATGTCTAACTTTGTGCGTATTCAACTTTGAAATTATTGAGAAATCGTTCTAATTTTTCGTTTTTTGATCCACAGAATGCGTAGTCCGTATGTTGAATCTGAATCAGCCCCTGAACCCTGGCGCCGGCGGTACGGCCAACGAGGACGTTTACAAGATCTTGATCTTCGATAAATTCTGCCAGGAAATTCTTTCGCCTTTAATCCATGTCAAGGATTTGCGCAAGCATGGTGTTACCCTCTACTTCATCATCGACAAGGCCCGGAATCCCGTCGCCGACGTTCCTGCTGTTTATTTTGTTCGTCCTACTGCTTACAATATCCAGCGTATCATCTCAGATGCATCCAAAGGTTTATACGATTCTTTGCACTTGAATTTCTCTTCCTCGATTCCTAGACCATTGCTGGAGGATCTTGCCTCAGGTACTGTTAATTCCGATTCCGTTGAGAGGATTGCGAAAGTGCATGATCAGTACCTGGAGTTTGTGACTTTAGAGGATAATTTGTTTAGCCTTGCAAATAAGAGTTGTTATGCTCAGTTAAATGATCCCTCTGCTGGAGATAAAGAGATTGAGGAGATTGTTGAGAATATAGTCTCTGGATTGTTTTGTGTGCTGGCTACACTTGCAGTTGTTCCTGTTATCCGGTGTCCACGTGGTGGTCCAGCTGAGCTCGTGGCAGCACGCTTGAATCAGCGATTGCAGGATCATCTACTGGCTAAAAACAATCTGTTCATGGAGGGAGGTAATTTTGCTAGCTCATTTCAGAGACCTGTTTTGTGCTTGTTTGACAGGACCTTCGAGTTGTCAGTTGCTGTACAACATGATTTTAGGTACAGACCATTAGTTCATGATGTACTTGGTTTGAGATTGAATAAGTTGAACGTGCAGAATGAGAAGGGTGGGATGATATCGTATGAGTTAGATCGATCAGATCCATTCTGGGTGAACAATGGATCTTTGAGGTTCCCTGATGTGGCTGTTGAGATTGAAGCTCAGCTAAAGAATTACAAGAAGGATGTGGAAGAAGTCAATAGGAAGACCGGGGGATCTGGTGAGGTCGACTTTGATGGCAACACCAAGCACTTGATGACTGCTGTCAATTCTCTTCCTGAATTAACTGAGCGGAAGAATGTGATTGACAAGCACACAAATATAGCTACCGCATTGTTGGGTGAGATAAAGAAGAGGTCATTAGATTCATATGCGGAGAAAGAGAAGGAAATGATTAGAGGCGGCATTGATCGTAATGAGCTTTTAGGGGTGCTGAAGGGAAACGGGACCAAGACAGACAAGTTGCGTTTTGCTATCATTTATCTCATTGCTACAGAAAACATCGTGCAATCAGAGGTTGAAATGGTTGAATCTGCTCTAAGGGAGTCAGAGATAGACACCAGTGCATTTCAGTATGTTAAAAAGATCAAGTCTTTAAACGTTTCCCTGGCATCTGCAAGTTCAGCGAGTAGGAGCAATATTGTTGATTGGGCTGAGAAACTATACGGGCAATCAATTAGTGCTGTAACCGCTGGCGTGAAGAATCTTTTGTCCGATGATCACCAGCTGGCTTTGACAAGAATAGTTGAAGCATTAATGGAGGGTAGGGCAAATCCTGAAATCGAGTCTTACCTTGTTTTTGATCCACGAGCTCCAAAATCAAGCTCAGGGGCAAGTAGCAGTTACCTAAAAGGCCCATTTAAAGAAGCAATTGTCTTTATGATTGGTGGCGGAAACTATGTAGAATACGGAAGTTTGCAAGAGCTTGCAGTCCATCAACAGCCAGCCAGACATATCATTTATGGAACCACTGAAATTCTACAGGAGGAGAGTTTGTGGAGCAACTTTCATTTTTGGGGCATAAAATGGGATTGGGAAGTAGTGCACCTCCTCATGTTCAATGAGATTGAAAACAACATCATCTTTCATGTGAGATATCAAAAGGATGCAAGCATTGTTGACAAATTTTCCAGAATGCTGAAATATTAGGTACTTCTGTAATCTGTACGAGTGACCAGGTTTCAATCTATCTATTTGTTTTATGTCGTGTGTGTGTGTGTGTGTGTGTGTGTGTGTGTGTGTTTTTAGGTAATTTTTGTGGAAGAAAATGTTGGAATCACATTCATGTATTTTTGTGTGTTAAAGGCACCATTACTATACCTAATCTGCCATTTCTATACTATCTAAATCTTTTGGTGATGTTTTGCTTCGACTGAAACTATACTATCAAGTGTAATGCATTATGCATTATGATCATATGTTTTTACTTTCTTTTGCCATACACACCTCTACTATGGGAAAGAAAGTGAAAATGTGTGGATGTCATATATACCACATAGTATAACTTAATTACAAGGGTCGTAGGAGAATTTCTTTCTCTAATTTATATGACCAAAGTTTTGAGGGAAATGTGGATCTTCTGTCCTTCCTGCATATGGACAGGCAGGCTATAACTTAAAATCTTACTGTATTATAGTAAAATAAGGACAATAATGGAGGAAGAAGCAAATCTATTGGTATTGAGTGTCAAAACTTACAAATTCAAAAAACATGTTCAATTTGTCCCTTTCCATAAATTTGGATTAATGCTCTTCATTGGTATGCTCAGCTCAGCGCTATAGATATTTCAAAACTACTTTTGTGTGGAATGGAGATCTAATTTATTCAGATCTATAAAGAAATTATAGTAATTTTCAAAAAAAAAAAAGAAAAGAAATTATAGTACGATTGAGTGTGTGTGTGTGTTTTTTTTTTTAAAACATTGAAAAAGCATGTTAATATTTTATTTTATTTTCCCTTCTTTTTTTGGAGTGGAGCATGTTAGTATTGCTTAATCTGACTTTATACCCTAATAAAATATATATTAATCGACTTTCATATGCCCGTTAGGATAGACTATTTTATCCCCCACTTAACGGAACCAAGAGAATCAACTCCACAAAAGAGAAAATACACTCTATCAAAGAGAATTACTGATGTGCATGTCTGATGTCCCCAGATGGATGGACTTTAATCTACAGGCAAGCAAGCAAAATGTAACGCCCCAAGACCCTGGGTCTTGTAGCGTTAAATAAGCTACAGGCAAGCAAGCAAAATGTAACGCCCCAAGACCCTGGGTCTTGTAGCGTTAAATAAGTCATAAATATTCTGTCAACTGCTTAGACCGCTATCATCGCTTGGTCTAAAAGGGCTAACCCGAGTTTACAATACATTTATGTCTCCCACTTATATGGGGGTGAGCATTCTACTACTTTTCCGATGTGGAATATCACAATCTCCCCCCACCCTTATAAGGGACTGGGGTCCTCGCGAGGACGGCCAAGACTTGTCTCTGTGGACTTGTCCCAGTTCGTCTCTACCAAAGGACTCTAAAGGTGGCATGTGACACTTAGGTTCGTCTAGAGGTGGCCTGTGGCACTTAAATCCGTATGATAGTCGGCTTTGATACCATTCTATAACTCCCTTAGACCCCGGGTCTGGTGGCGCTAAATGATTCATAAATGATCCGGTCAACTGCTTAGACCGCCGTCCTCGCTTGTTCTAAAAGGGCTAACCCGAGTTGACAAGACCTTTATGTTTCACACTTATATGGTGGTGATGCGCTTCTTACACTTCCAATGTGGGATATCACATTCTCCTGTGGGATATAATATGATATTCCACATCGGAAAAGTAGTAGAATGCACACCCCCATATAAGTGTGAGACATAAAGGTCTTGTAAACTCGGGTTAGCCATTTTAGACCAAGCGATGACGGCGGTCTAAGCAGTTGACCGGACCATTTATGACTCATTTGGGCCGCTACTGCGCCCGGGGTCTGGGGGCGTTACAGAATGGTATTCAGAGCCGACTATCAGATGGAACTATGTGTTGCACCATACAAGAAGACGGTGTAAGGATGACCTCTAGTTACCTCTGGTAGGGACGATCCAGGAACAAGTCTTGGCCGTCCTGATTAGGACGTCAGTCCCTTAGAAGGGGGGAAATGTAAAGTCCCACATCGGTAAAGTAGTAGAATGCTCACCCCCATATAAGTGTGAGACATAAATGTCTTGTCTAACTCGGGTTAACCCTTTTAGACCAAACGAGGACGGCGGTCTAAGCAGTTGACCGGACCATTTATGACTCATTTAGCACTACTAGACCCGAAGTCTGGGGGCGTTACACAAAATAAACATTGCATCTCACGGAAGCTAAAAATACCTTTTTCTCTTTAGCGAAGTTGCTTACAAGATTTGGTATTGGAGAAACAAAACACTGCACGACCCTTTTGGTGTCCGTCCCCCGGCTCATGTCTTTCTTTCTAAAGCGGTCCGATGATCCAGGCATCTTAAATTAGCATGGAGTATTAATATAGCGAATGCATAACCTATTTTATCTCTATTCATTTGTACCACTTTGTGCACTAGGCGTTTTTCCATCTTGATTTATAATAAAGATCTCTTTAAAAAATAAAAAATAAACATTTTCAGGAAAACTTGACTTAACTACCCGAGACACCACAACTCTATACAAAAATAGACTTGTATTTTGGTACACTTAAAGGTAATAATAGATTTCGTGTATGACAGACACCTTTCCCCTCTTTTTTCCTCCTTCCCCTTCATATTGGCAAAATCATTATAGTAAAGTATACTATCATCATCATATAAAGTATATAAGAGAATGCAGCAATATTATTATCTTCGTCCCGTAATATAAGTCTTTTTAATTTTTTGGAGGTGTCCCAAAATATAAGTCATTTTCACATTTCAATATAAGATTAATGCATTGTTTTCACTTTCACACTAAGCAATGCAATATTATAAGTCAATCCCAATAACCGATACACTATTTTGCCTTGAAATATTAAAAAGTAACTCATTTATGATTTTTCTTAATTTGTGTGAAAAGTCCAAAAAGACTTATAATACGGGACGGAAGTAAAATAAACGATTTATCATACAAAGTACATAAGAGAATGTAAACTAATCGATTATCATACAAAATGTATATATACGAAATTTACAGATGTTTCAACCCCCCAAACACTCCCCCCACCCCCTAAAAAGGCAACTCTTTATTATAGGGCCGGTCCGGAAATTTTTTGGGTTTTCGACGAAGTCGCCGAATTAGGCATTTTAGTTCAAAGGTTTTTTTTTCGAAAAAATATAATTACAAATTATTACTTCAATATCGCGTTTTTGACATTCGTAAATATAAAATGCAATTCATTGATACCTTCAAAACATACCTACAAAGTAAAAAAATTAAACATCTCTTTTCTAGCATATTTAGATCTTTTATTTCGAAGTTTGTTTTCTAGCATATATATTATTTTATTTTATTTATTTTTTCTTTCTTTTGTATCTTTTTCTAACCAAAAATAAAATAAAATTGTATAATGTATATATATGTGTTGTATGTCTATAATTGTATCATTTCAAGTAAAAATAAAAATTGGATACCGATAGAAACCGCATATATTTACATCGGAGAGTGCTAATATATCAGAGTTATCAGGGTTTAAAGACTACCAAACGTACGTTAGACCCATTTCAGAAAAGGCCAAAAAATGGTTTTAAAGGAATCAATAAATTGACTGAAATAATATAAACAACATTTTAGAAAAGGCGCAAAAGAGGTTTTAAAGGAGACAATAAATTGACTGAAATAATAAAGAAAAAAAAACAACATTTTAGAAAAAGGCCAAAAGAGGTTTTAAATGAATCAATAATTTGGCTGAGAGGTTTTAAAAGAGTCAATAAATTGACTGAAATAATAGGAAAAAAAACATTTTAGAAAAGGCCCAAAAGAGGTTTAAATGAGTCAATAATTTGGCTGAGAGGTGTTAAAGGAGTCAATAATTTGGCCGAAATATTAATGCAATAATTATGGCTCTCTTGGGGAAACTCACATGGCAACTCCTAACGGATGTCTCCTCCCTGTGGGTCTACATCCTTATTAATAAATATGGGAACCCGTTTGAAAAACCGAAGCTCGACGCCTCACCGACTTGGATGGGTATTTGCGTGGCTAGTAAGGCCCTTCGAGATGGTTTTGAGGCTCAAGGCGAAGACATTATTTGGACCCCATCCGGAAAAGAAAGGTACACCGTGAAAAGCACATACAATTCGCTAATGGACTTTCCGGAAAATAAGCCATCGGATCATTGGAAGATGGTTTGGACTCTTAAAGGACCCACCCGGTACAATTTCCTCCTTTGGCAAGTTTGTCACAATAGTCTAATGGTGGGTAATTTTTTTTTTTCCGCCATGTTGCTCCATCTCCGGATTGCATGGTTTGCAATCAAACTCATGAAACATTGTTACATGCATTGTGGGATTGCGATTGGCATTCTCTATGTAGTGGAGCATCATTCCGGAAGATGAACGAGAGAGTTTCTTCTCCAATCCATCACCGCAGGACCGGATACGGAATAATCTCATAAAAGAGAAAAGTTGGGCCTATGTGTTTCGGGAAATTTGTCACGGTGTTTGGCCAGTACAATTTCCTCCGTTGGCAAGTTTTTCACAATAGTCTAATGGTGGGTAATTTTCTTTTTTTCCGCCATGTTGCTCCATCTCCGGATTGCAGGGTTTGCAATCACACTCATGAAACAATGTTAAATGCATTGCGGGACTGCGATTGGGCATTCTTTATGTGGTGGAGCATCGTTCCGGAAGATGAACGGGAGAGTTTCTTCTCCAATCCATCACCGCAGGACTGGATAAGGAATAATCTCATAAAAGAGAAAAGTTGGGCCTATGTGTTTTGGGAAATTTGTCACGGTGTTTGGCAGTGGAGAAATAAAGTTGTACATGATCCTTATTTGGTTCGGCCTCCTGCCCGAGTTTTTGTCGCAAAAGCTATTAAAAGAGCCAAGGACCTTCGCCTTGCTTGGAATGTTGAAGACTAGTATCAATCGGCTTCTGAATGTCTGTTTTAATTGTTTTTGTTAACCTATATACTAAATAATGCACTCTTTTATACTGCTACTATAGGGGCTTCTCCCACTTTGCCTGAATAAAACTGATCTTTTTCTATAAAAAAAAAAAAGTTAACAATTTGTATGAAATAATATATTTGAAAAAAAACTCTATTGCCAGGACTCAAACACAAGTCTTTAATGTGAGTTGAATATCCTGACCAACTAGACTACATTAGATAATGTAAAAATATTTGAATACATATTACTTATCGTTTTTACTTGTCGTTTTTTTGTTTTGCAAAACATGTAATTTCGGACCTCCGGGATGGTTGGGCCTTCGGCCAATGCTCCCTCTGCTTACACATTGGGTCGGCCCTGCTTTATTACATCAGGTTAGGGTCATCTAATTTTATTTTATTGACTTTCAAAAAAAATAATTAATATTTAAAAAATAATAATTAATTTTATGAAACCATAACCAGTTTTTCAAAATAAAACTAATGAATACCAAACAATATTGGAGAAAATATAAAATCAGGTCAATATAGGGATACGTATTTATTTTCAGGTAATGTCAGACATGACATTTTTTTATATAGCACGTGTAATTTTTAAAGAAAGCCCGTGTAAATTTTCACGAGCCAAATGTTAGACCTAACACGATCTCAAAACAAATACGGTCCCTAACCCTGTTTGGTTTCAGGTTGGATTGTGGTTGAATGAATTCAATAAAGAGAAATTAAAATACAATATACTGAAATAATGATTATAAAGTTGAAATGTTATGTTGAAATTTGTGTAATTGAAGAAATGATTGGTGAGAATTTTTTAATGAAATATTATATTGAAAAAATAATAATTAAATAGTATAAGTAAGTGAATAAAATGAATTAATTAATATTATTTTATTTATTGACGTTGAATAATTGACGAGAAAATTTATAATAAATAATATAATTAATAAAATAATAAAAAATAAAAAATATTAGGTTGGATCCGCTACAGGTTTTATATTTCTCACAATATTGGACCCACTATTGCTGAGGAAGGAAGAAAAGTCAAAAACAAAAACAAAGGAAAAATATCTCCCGTCATTCATGCTTTCCTGAGAAATGCTTTTATCACAAGTACCCTCTTTCCCGGAATCCCCCTTCCGCCGCTAGTTTCCGTCGCTGTCACCGCTCCGGCAACTGAATCATCAATTCCCCTAGCGAAATCTATTAAGAAATCCAAGGTATTACTAATGGCTAGAAGAAGCATCCCGAATCTAAAGCAGCTGCTTCTTAGCAGCCGAGTATCTTCCGGCCTAGCTTCTTCCCGATCCGTAACCTACATGCCCCGACCGGGAGACGGCACACCTCGTGCGGTTACACTTATACCTGGTGATGGTATCGGACCGTTGGTCACCGGCGCTGTGGAACAAGTGATGGAGGCAATGCACGCTCCGGTCTATTTTGAGAAATTTGACGTCCACGGTGACATGAAAAAGTTGCCTTCTGATGTGATTGAATCCATCCGGAAGAACAAGGTTTGTCTTAAAGGAGGCTTGAAGACTCCCGTTGGCGGTGGTGTTCACTCGCTCAATGTACAGCTCCGGACGGAGCTTGATCTCTACGCTTCCTTGGTCCACTGCTTCAATCTCAAAGGTCTGCCTACGCGCCATCAGAATGTCGATATAGTTGTCATCAGGGAGAATACTGAGGGCGAGTACTCAGGTCTAGAGCATGAAGTCGTCCCTGGCGTCGTTGAAAGCCTGAAAGTAATAAGACATTTTCCCCTCTTTTGTTATACAGTATTACATTCATCATGATCTCCTTATATGATTACATCTCTTTAATAGTTTACTAATTTAGCTCTTAGGCATGTTTGAACTCATTATTTGGGTATGCAATTTCCCTTAGTTATGGTTTGTAGGATTATTTTTGTTTCCAGTTTCCAACTTCTTGACCTTTTGAGAAATTGTTAGGAAATGGGAGCAGATTACTTATGGAAAATTGGAAATATAGATATTATGGTTCCATGATCTATTACCAGTTACATGGAATGCTCGGTCTGAAAGTGCATTGTATATTCAGGTCTGGTTTATTGTGCTTTAGTCATCAGAATAAGAATGTCTCTGAAGCTTGTACCTCAGATACAGAATTTCAATCATTTAACCGTTTCGTTTCAGGGGGTTACGTCATCGCAATGACTTCTGTACAAATAATTAAAAAATCGATCCTAAATAAAATTGTAATATTCTTTGCGGCTGGCTGTTCTCTTACTAGGTTGGGCATAATACATTTTTCTTGTTCTAAAATGCTGTAGTAATTTTTTGATTATGAACTTGTTGCTGCATTTATAAGCGCATCTTCTTTTATCTATGTGATGTTTACATACTAGATAATGTGAAAAAACCAGTTTTGCTTGTCCAAAAAAAAGTTAAATAAGAGATCCACACCTGTACATACATCAACACACACTTTATGCATTTCAATGGTCAATATGTTGAGCTTTTGAACGGATACATGCTGTTTTCAGCCTCAAATGACAAAGTATGCACAAGGTTTGGAATTACATTTTGCCTAGTGATCTTTGCTAGATGATGTCTAGTAAACAAAATTGTAACCATCAATAGTATCTTCTCTGTCATTCTGTTTTCAACTTACTCTACTTCATTTCTTGATATAGGTTACATTGAATTGTTCTAATGTTTTAACATCTTCAACAGCTTGTTTTGTACTCTAGATGAATTTCCACTACAGTTCTTTTGTTTTGGTAATTAAATCATTTCTGAATGCCATACATGGACAAAACATCTAAATATAAATGCCATTGGACCAACTTCAGCTGCTAGAGTTTCATTAAAAGAATTTGATAGATTCCTCTGGTTGTCCCTAGTTATCTTATCCCTTTTCCAAGAGATAGTACAGGCTGTGAATCTGTGATATTCTTTGAAGCTTTCTTTCAAAATTCTACACATGAGTTTATGTCAAGGTGGGATGTTATATAAAAAAAAAGTAAAATAGCTGACTCAACGTCATGCGGGTGATGCTTGAATACTGAACTGTTTTAGCTATGCAGCCCTAAGTGTTCTTGTAATTTCGTTTAGAGTTTTCAAATTAATATCGTTGCGGTCAAGTTTGACACGAAACGAAATTACAAGAACACTTAGGAAAATTAATCTCGTTTAGAGTTTTCAATTACATTCATTTAGGAAAATTACCTTTTCACATCCTATGGTTTGGCAGGCAATATAGTTTTTTAACCCTGATTCCCATCTTTTTCCCATGCCCTTGTGGGTTATGAATCTTACTTTTTACACCCTTGAATCCCTCTGTGGTGTAGAAATTTATCTTTTACTCTGCTTGAAGGGGAGGGTGAAAGTTAGATATTTCAGAACCACAATAACAAGTGAGTGTTTATTTTCTAGTTCAAGTACTTGGAGATGCTTATGTTACGTGTTTGTCTGATGGTGCTTCACTTGTTTCCTTTATATTTAAAGTATTTTCGTTGAACTTTTTGATTTCCTAATTATGGTATAATATGTTTTAACACGTTGCATGTTAGGTTCCTACAAGAGGTTTCTTGAATAATTGTTGCGCCTAATATGATTTCCAGAACATTGTAGATATGCATGTAAAGTTAACTACTGTAAATCTTTGTACTTTTGATCTTTCTCTTGTCACCATAAGGGAGCCTTGTGCATGAAAGCATCCTGCCTCGTGGGGTCCGGGAAATGGCCTATATGCATCATTGCTTATATTTCTATAAGTGCCTTGCCGTATATTTTTGAGTCACTGTCTGTTTTTGAATTTTGAAACATATCATTTCTCATTTAGCCGCCTTGCTAGGTGATAACAAAGTTTTGCTCAGAACGTATTGCGAAATATGCATTTGAGTATGCGTATCTCAACAATCGAAAGACCGTAACCGCAGTACACAAAGCAAACATAATGAAACTTGCAGATGGACTCTTTTTGGAATCTTGTCGCGAGATTGCTAGTAAGTATCCCAGTATTAAGTACAACGAAATCATTGTGGACAACTGCTGCATGCAACTTGTGTCAAAGCCTGAACAGTTCGATGTTATGGTAAGGAACACTGCGTATTTTACTCTTGTCCAATTTATTTGTAGCTGCTACCAGTTCATTTCAGCTTACTTATCTTAGTGTTGCATGATATTCCAGTCACCCTCTTAATTCTTTATCCCGGTCTTGGTGGATCCCTGTGCAACACAGGACATCGTTCTGCAATCATAAGTAGGGATTCAATAAGTTCTTGTTGAACCTTCTGAAATTGTGTTCCTTTGTTGTTCAAGATTTTGTATGTTTTGACGCAAACAGTTCTTGACCAAATTATTAGATGAATCATATCTTCTAAATCTTGTATGAACTTTCCTTTGTTGTTCTCTTTGGTAGGTGACTCCAAATCTTTACGGAAATCTTGTTTCAAACACGGCAGCTGGTATTGCTGGAGGAACCGGCGTTATGCCCGGAGGTATGAAGAACATATCCCCTGCCTCCCCCTGTAATTAGAACTCTGATTTGCGTTAAATGGATCAAAAAGTGACATGTATAGTCTTTAAATGAACAACAAATTCGATTTACTGCTACAGGTAATGTTGGAGCAGATCATGCAGTATTTGAGCAAGGTGCATCAGCAGGAAATGTAGGGAATGAAAAAGTAGTAGAGCAAAAGAAAGCAAATCCAGTTGCATTGCTTCTTTCATCAGCAATGATGTTGAGACACTTGCAGTTTCCATCGTTTGCTGATCGACTGGAAACTGCAGTCAAGCGTGTTATAGAAGAGGGTAAGTGTCGTACCAAAGACCTCGGGGGAGATTGCAGCACACAAGAAATTGTAGATGCCGTCATCGCCTATCTGGACTGATGAAGACTTCACTGCTCTTGGTATTCGTTGGATAACGAATTTGAGCGTATTTTTTGTCACGAGTTTTTACATATTATTTACCGATGTGTTTTACCGATTCTTTTACACCTTACCTTTTGTTTGTTATACTGCCACTTTCCAGATGACATTGTCACCTGTACATGAAAACCGTTGCTACAGTTTTGATTTTTCGGTTCGTGTAATAAATAAAAGCTCCTGGTTTTATGTTGTTCCTGAAATACGTGTGTTTGGAGCATTGTGTATCGTCGTGTGTCCTATGAGCCTTCTGGAATTTGAAAGATGATTTCTTTTTAAATAAGAAATCCTTTATTTTCATTTTATTTGGACACGAAACGTGTTTGATCGAACCTTTAAAAAGTTGATCATATGGTCTGGAAAAACAGAAAATACCGGATGAAAGAGAGTAAAAAATAGGCTTCTACAAGAACAATGCATACAACAAACAAACTTTGAACGAGAGTAAACGACAACAGTGAGCGCACAACTACACAAGTCTTACTAGTTGTTGTCCCTAAGAAAAACAGTACACACTCTTTCTTTCTACAAGGCAAAAAAAAGCAACAAGAGATGGAAGAAAATGGCAATTTTTGAACCTTCAAAGCTCTCTCCATATGAATTTTGTTCAGAAGCTGAAATAAAAACAATAACCCCAGAATATTATATCAGTGCTCTACTTCATATCAACCAACATAAAAACAAAAACAAAAATGCCTTCAGTTTTTGAGTTGAGCCGAGCTGAGTATCGGTCGTTTGAACTCGAGCTTCTTCTTGATCTTTTGTTTAATAAATGAACAAAAAAAGTATGTTCAGGATCGGCTCGTTTGAAAGACAAACCGTCCAAACTCAGCTTGTTAAACTTATTTTTGTTTTCAAACTCAGTTTGGTTCATTGAGGTATAAAATATCAAGAGTAAACGCATATATATATAACAAATTATAGAACATTATTTCATATCACGTAACCAAAAAATATTAAAAGTCGATAAAATTACCCTGGTTGATTAATAGACGACTTATCACGAACATAATCAAATGTTCGTGAACGAAGCTCGTAGTTGTTCGTTTAAAAAAACAAGCCTACAATCTAGTCCAAACTCAATTCGTTAAAGCTAAATGAACAAATGATCACAAACATTAAAGAGCCGAACGCAACATGCACGTGAACGGCTCTGTTCGTTTGACAACCACCTGATATAAAATTTGTGAATAGAATAAAATGGTTTTATAGAGCGAGGCACGGAAGTTCAGAAGTACGGCATGTACCGAATCATTCTGATCTCTGATGAAAAACCAGGCATGAAGGGCTTCCTCTGTTACTCTCGCGTCGGACAAATCAGAGACATTAGAGGAAATCTTATGCTCTCTAGGTGGCTTCCCGAGTAATTAGATCTGCTGATAATTTGTATTTCGGGAGGATTAAGTTTCAAGCGGAGGGTTCATCGTGTTCAATTCTTGTAGCTCTGACTCGGAACACTCAAGGTATGCATATAAGGTGTTAGAGGAATTGCGCATCGGCCAGAATCTTGCGGGGTTGGCACCTGCCTGCCAGGTGCTCGATGATATGTTTAAACCAGAAGCACAATTGAATGAATCAGCCTCTGCTTCCCCAAAATTGAAGATTCAGATTGGCCCCCCTGTTAAGACTTTGATATAAGCGGTATGGAATTTTTGGAGTGGATAAGGTTGAAGAAGACCCCGTGTGCTAGGAGCTTGGTGGATTCTAAAGTAAATTTATAAGAAGTGATGCCCTTAAAATATTGGAGGGATTGGAATTCTATAGTAAATGTTCATTCTTAGTCTACTCTGCACACAAAAGTGAGAGAGCGAGAAATACAACAGGAAAACATCTAGAGTGAAAGTGAAAGATTTCCCCTCGAAAAACAGAAAGCGAAAGATTTACTGAAGGAATACTGGAAAGAAGACTTAGCTTACTATACCTTAGAGATGAATACTATCAAGCTGTTCAGATAAGTATATTGCAGGCAAAAGGGGTCGTTTTAAACACGAGAACCTAGTACTAAAGCCAGCTTAAACACGATAGAACCATGAGAGGGTCTAAAGTTGCTGTTATTATGGTGGTAGTGGTGTTTTTGATGTGCTATGGAATGCTGACATGCCATGGTAAAGAGGTGTCTGTGGCTTGTATGATGGCCTATGACCAAGGTGGTGCCCCTGCTGTCCTCAATTCACTTGAGTGCCCTCTCTGGAATTACTCTATCGAGTCCTCTCCAATTCGCAGGGACAATTGCCACTTTGCTATCTTGCAAGGCTGGAGGAAATATCAAGAAGATCGTGTGGCATGCAATCTTGCAATCACCATCGTGCTCTTAGACAGTGATGGCATGATGCAGAGTGTCAACTTAAGTTTCGCAGCAATTTTTGATGGTCATGGAGGTGACGAGGCTAGTGAGTTGGCTTCTAGATATTTCCTGGATTACTTTTTGTTGCATGTTATATTCAACAACTACAATCAAGCATTCACATTCCACAAAGACAAGGAGGCTGCAGAATACGAGATAACTAAAGCTGAAAGGACAATACATGAAATCCTGGAGGAAGCTTTGTTGAAGACATTCAAAGACATTGATCTAGAATTTTCCCAAAAAGCTTTAGAAAATGGCTACATCTCGGGATCCACTGGAACAGTGGCTTTGTTGGTAGATGGTCAAGTTTTAGTGGGTCAAGTCGGAGACTCTAAGGCTATTCTATGCTCATGCAAAACAAACCCTCATCAGGGTGCCAAAGGTATTCGTGAAAGAGAAGTTTACGCCCATGAATTGACAAGTGATCATCATCCTGATAGAGAAGATGAAAAGGCACGTATAACACATGCTGGCGGTTTTGTTAGTCTGTGGGATGTGCCTCGAGTCAACGGCATATTGGCGATGTCCCGTGCTATTGGAGATGTGCAGTTAAAGAGATATGGTGTTATCGCGGACCCTGAAATAAGTAGGCGGACATTGAATGGTTTTGATAGCTACTTGATTGTTGGATCTGACGGTTTATATGAGAGAATGACTCCAACTGATATCTGTAATCTGTTGAAGGAGGATATGCGCTGTGCCATTGAAGATGGTAACTTAGCTTCTTGTTCATCCCCATCTCTTTTGGCTAAGCGCATAGTGGATGCAGCATTTGAGAGTGGAAGCACAGACAACTTGTCGGCTATCTTGATTTCATTGGAACCATAACTTTCTTAACAATAGATAGATTTTCTGGTTCAACAGAGGAGAGAGGGCGAGGGGAAGACTGGCCCTTATACAGATTTAGGAGGGTGATGGATACATTTTCACAGTGCACAACTTCAAGTGATTGAAGTGTGTATTTTTACTTAAGAGCTAAGTAGTCTTTTTTATGTTTTATGTCTTGGGCACTACTACCCTTTGTAATTTATCTATATAAAGGAATAAAGTGATTGTGAGGGATCATACAATTCAATCATTGTTTCGTTTTACCATGTGTTTTACAACAGGTTCAAAGTCTAGGACACCGTGAAATGGTTGCGTATCCATGTCAACATGACATGAATCGGATGCATATATCTGATTGAATGTATTGAAGCGATAATTCAGTGAAAATCAGAAGAACCTTTTTCACCTTCTTGCACACACATGTTAGAAATCTAACAGATACAGATTACGTACATGAGTGATTTTTGTAAAAAAAATTCCTGGGTTCCCAACTGAACAGATTACGTACATGTGTGATTTTTGTGAGGTACAACTGTCAGACATCTATGTGATTTTTCACTCCATGAATTGCCTTCTTAGCTAACTAATACTATGTGTCCACCTTTGCAATAGTAACAAAAAAACAATGTCCTACCCATAGAAGAAAGCTAGAGGGATCGTATACTTACGGAGACAAGTTGATTCCAAGCTGGGCTGTGTGAGGATGGTTTGATTAGTATATCCAGCATAGGCACAAGTGGTCTTCTCACAACTAGTAGAAGAGGTATTTCCCAAATACAGATTATCACCACCAGTACCAGAGCATTGCACACTAGGACATGATGCCCATAGAGATGACTTTATTTGAGTTGGTTGACATTGTAATCTGCATTAATATTACAGAGACAAAAATATATATATATATATATATTGTTGGATCCCGAAGAAATAGAAGCTTTACTACTTTAAAACAAGGGGAAAACGGTTTTTTGTTTAGTTTTTAAATACTTACGTCCAGCTGTTGGCAGCATCACAGTTGCAGACAACACAGTTTGCAGCAGTAAAGTCATAAGTTCCATTAGGGATTAGTAATGGATAGTCAAGTGAATTATTGTTTACTTGTGAGGAACAAGCTGTGTGCAAAAGAGTAAAGCATAAAAGGTTAGTGTAATGGACTTTATATTTATTATATATTCATTCATATTCTCTTCTTTCAGATCAGAAGATAGTAGGAAGAGGAGGAAAGGGTATACTAACTAACCTCTGAGAGGAACATCAAGAATGGAACCAGCTTGAAGATCTTTAGGACTAGCCAACCCATTGAGTTTCAACAGAACATCCTGAGACACATTATACTGCTGCCCAATACCCTCCACACTGCTCCCGGCTTGCACCACGTGCCCGTAATGAACCACCTTCTGCCTCTCCACCTCATCACAGCTGCATGGCAGCGGAATCCACAACTTCTGCCCTATCTGGTATACATTTTGCATGGATACTTATCAAATATCATTATTTTTTATTTTTTATTTAGGATGCGATTACGGTCGGGCATAGCAAAGATATTTAAGATATAAAAACTAAATTATACTTGATAAAACTATAATGACTAAATAATTATACTGCAACACATAAAAGAAAAAATAAAAAAACACGTTTTTATAGTAATTTTGATTTCTTTTCAAATAGTTTTTACTAATTTTATACATGCTCTTCATTTCACATAATCGAGTTATTAATATGCATATCTAAATCGTTGAGTTATCTAAATTACTGATGGGAAGGTTTGAACCATGGATCTCTCGCTACATATAAACAATATTTTATATATTTAAATATAAGTTTGAGTTGCCATTGCCATTGGTAGTAGCTACAGATAAACAATATTTTATATATTTAAATATAAGTTTCGTATCCAACTTTTGAAAATTAGGCATATTCGAGTGTATTCTAAAATATTCAATGTGTATCTTAAAAAAAGAAAGAGAAATTATAGATCTAATTTAGAAGTCTACATAATATCTACACTCGTATATATTCTATTTGTAAAAAAATAAAAATAAAACTCATAAACAGAAGTTAATTTGTGATGTAAATTCACTGAAGAAAAGTAGCCGTGTGGCCTACCTGGATCAGATTAGCATTAGTGATGTGATTGACAGCCTGGATTTCGGGGTAAGTAACCAGACCGGAGAACGACTGCGCCGCTATATTGTAGAGACCGTCTCCCGGACGCACCGTGTAGATAGGTCGCTTGTTGGATTTTCCGGTACCGTTAGTGCAGATACAGGGGATGGGAATTTTGATAGTGGAAGTGGCTGGTAGAGTGGAGTTAGAAGGGGTTGAGAAGGGGAAATTATTAGCACCGAGGATTGAGCGAAGGTTTTTGACATTGAAAAGTTTCTGGACGGAGGAGAGGGTGGTGGTGTTAGGCAAGACGTAGTCGACGACGGCGTCACAGGTGGTGGCGGCGGCGCCGGAGTTGCAGTGAAATGAAGCGGCTGCTACAGGTTGAAGAAAGTTGAGGGTATAATAAAGCTGGAAGCTGAAAAAGAGTGTAATTCGTAGGAATGTTTGAGTCCTCATAGTAGACTAGTAATCTCAGCTCAAACAGTGATTCCTTTTTTTCCCTTCTGATTAGATTCTCTTGTTTGAGTTGTTTCGTTCCATAAATCTCCTTCCTGCCGTTTCTTCTGTTTCCAAAGGGAAGCAAAAGCTACTGGCCAAAAACATCGGTTATCTTACATGTGACATTTTTTAGATTTCAAAATATAATTAAGGTCACATCAACATACGGACCGACATGAACTTTCTCCGACATAACGCATGTCGTATTTATATTAATTTAGGGAGAATTGGCTATATAGCCTTTTTTCAACAAATTCTCTACGCGTTTTTTTTTCCGTTTTTTTTCGACCGCGATTTTCTCCATTTTTTTTCACAAATGCGCACGATCTTAAGGTCCTCAAATCCCCTATAGGGTTCCCCTTCCCAATTAGGGTTTAGTTTGGTAAACGCGAAGATTTAGAGCCTAAAAAAGATCGTTTACACCATTTCGAACAAAAAAGACTATATCCCCAAGATTTGTGATGGCAAACACCCTTTTTAACCTGATGAAATTCACTTATGAAAGTCACTTAGTGTAATCAGTCACAATCTCACGATAGGACACTACATAAAGGTTCATTCTCCACCTTCATAAGCTTCGCTCACTATTTTATATTGGAATACAATGTAAAAGTCATTCTCAACTTTCATAAGGTATGTTCGCTATACGCTTGCTATACATCTAATATATGTATTTCCCACACTATTCACATAAAAGTTTACTTGAATACTTAAAGTGTCTTTTCGTATTTCTCGTATTTTCTTTGTTTTTTGCGGGCCATCAAAAATCTCCATTGGATCATTATCTCATCTGTTAGTTCAATAATCCGAATTACACTCAATTTGATCAACCAGACGGAATCCGATATAGTAAGATTATATTTAAGTTATCATTAAAGATGAAAAATAAACTACAGCAAAAATGTTGTGTCATTTAGCATTTTCCAAATTGAACTAAAATTGGAACTCGAAAGCTGTGAAGTGTGAAAGGAGAGGTATACATGCACATGATGACATTGACCAAGTGGGGAATGGGATTGCAGTACAGCTTTGTCTTAGAATTTTGAATTTTTGTGGAAAGCATTATTGCTCAGAAATTGGAAAATCAGGTTGTGTCAGGCCTGACACTTGTAAATCAGGTCATGCTTTTTCTGACATAGAAAATCAGGTAAACGTAAAGATCCTTACGTTCAAACGTAAGGATCCTTACGTCCAAACGTAAGGAAATTCAAAACAAATCTCATACAAAAATCACTCAACACAGATTCCTTACGTTTAAACGTAGAGATCTCTACGTTTAAACGTAGAGATCCTTACGTTTAAACGTAAGGATCTCTACGTTTAAACGTAGAGAAATTCTTGTCCATTCAATTTTTTTTTTTTTATTTTATATTTTATTGACATTCTTCTCCGACTGGAATATGTGGTTTTCATGGGCCGGTAATTTCTTCTCCGCCATTGATTCTTCAAGCTCAGCAAATCCATGAGAGTGTTATAATTAGAAACAGAGAAATTTACGTTAAATAGAATAAATTAAATAAATTTGAGAAACAGAGAAAGAAACACTTCACAGTAAAGAAAAAAACACTTCGCATATCTTTTTTTTCTTAAAAGGAATAATATTTAGAGAAGTGATGTAGGGATAAAATTAAATAATAATCATTATAATTTGTTGAGTGTTCATAATTTTATTTTATTTTTTAAAATTACAGGATTTGTTATAGCAAAACAAAAAAAAAATTTATCTTGCAAGATTTTTGCTTACAAATGTCAATAAAATATTAATTTTTTTTTTTTGAATGGACAAGAATTTCTCTACGTTTAAACGTAGAGATCCTTACGTTTAAACGTAAGGATTCTCTACGTTTAAACGTAGAAATCTCTACGTTTAAACGTGATGAATCTGTGTTGAGTGATTTTTGTATGAGATTTGGTTTGAATTTCCTTACGTTTGGACGTAAGGATCCTTACGTTTGAACGTAAGGATCTTTACGTTTACCTGATTTTCCATGTCAGAAAAGGTATGACCTGATTTACAAGTGTCAGGCCTGACACAACCTGATTTTCCAATTTCTGATTATTGCTTTATTCTTCTCCTGCCCCATGTCAATGTGTGAGTATATAGTAAATGAGTAATTTTTTGGCGGGGATTTTTTACGGTGAGTGTCCCGTTAAATTTGCACCATGTGTGTAAGAGGATAAAACAGCGCACACACGTGGCGTACATCTAGAGAGGTGCTCACCGTAGGGAGTCCCCGCCTAAGTATTTTCCATAGTAAATAGTTAATGGCATCACATGTGATTTATTCATGCATTGTATATGTGCAAATTTTGATTTTGTAGAGGTTGAAATCCGTTTTCAATCCTTTAAAAATTGAAATTATGCACGAAATTTGAGTGGAGGGGTTGAAAACAAATTTCAACTTTCACAAAATCGATTTACACGAGGTGTGTGGCCGAGTAAATCGCGTGTGGTGCTATTAATGGTGTCTAATTTTTTTTATCGTATATCTTTTTTTTTATAATTGCATTACTACCCTATTTCTAAATAAGAATTTTTTAAGGAAACGTAAAAAAATGGTTAAATGTCATAAATATATAAATAAAATATCTAATACATTTTTCAAAAAAAAAAATATGAATACTATCTCCGTCTTAAAATATAGGTCCGTTTATATTTTTAAATTTGTCTAATAATATAAATCAATTTAGAATACCAATAGAGTATTTATTAAAATTTTCTTCATTTTACACCCTATTTATTATACATTACTTACTTTACGGCTATTACATTAATGAGGTTAAAAGGGTTACCATCAAAATTAATAACACTTAATCACTTTCTTAAATTTGTATGAAAAAATCTAAACGGACTTACGTTTTGGGACGGGGTAGTACATCCTTTAGCATCATAAATTATGCATAAAATTCGATATTGAAAGGTTGAAAACAAGTTTCGACATCTACAAATTTGAAATTTGCTCGAAGTGTGTACCGGATAAATCGACCGTGGTGTTATTAACAACGCCCTTCAAATTAATACCGGTGAGGAAACATGCTCCATCAAAATCTTTTGCCACATTTCATTTCACTCAAAGGGTTGAAGGAAGATAGTGCATCAAGCCAGGTCCAAATTAATGATTTTTTTGGCCGTTTGATTAACATTTGTCAATTTAGCTCTTCATCTCTTAATACATGGATCATTTAAGTCAATCAAGGAAGAAGCAAAATTTCTAGTCATCAAATCTCCACCAACTGCAAAATTTATTTTCTTCTTATTAGCTGCAAACTTTATTTTCTTACCTATAAAATTTCATTATTTTACCACTAGTGCATTTGATTATAGTTGAAGAACATTTTAGATTTTTATCCTTCAAATTATTGTATTCTTTCACCTTATTACATTGCGTGAAAAATCAAGGGAAAAAAAAACACTTTATTTAGGGCGGAGGGAGTACATTAGTTCTCTAAGTATAAGATTTTGTCAAAAGTAATTAAATCATTTTGCACATTTTTAGGTACAAAGTTTCCAGCTATTTGGTTCGACAATACATCCACAAAACTCTTGATTAAACAATTAAAATGAAAAATAAAAAATAAAAAACTAAAATAACGTTTTGCATGCACTTTTCATATCTATTTCTCCTCAAGACGCCGCAACACTGATTCTGCAAAACTCTTTTGCCTGAAAAAAAAAAGGGGGAGAGAGGAGAGAGGAGAAAATGAGGAAACGGATGAGAAAATTATGCTTTTCACCATTCTCAATATACGGTTCCTGCAGCTAAAATGCATGGGTGCCTTTAGTGGCATCATGGTGTTTACTTGCACCACACCAAAAACAACCAACCTGTAGAAAGTTAAATCTCAACTCCAAAATCCGCTCCACTTTAACTCGAGTCACAATCGACCAGCGGAGAAAGTGGATCGTCTATGTGGTTCCACACCGGTAGATTCAGTGTGGGGCCACTAAAGACACCCAAAAACATTAGAATAACAATGTGACTTTACCTCTGTTCTTGGTGTTTAGGACTTGGACGAGAATGTTTCAAATATCCGTCCCAGGGCACCTTTTTAAGGCCTGCTCGAACCGAAATAATGTCTCTCACCCTACCATAAGCATAATATCAGATTTCATTAAAGCCAGTCTCAATGAAAAATCTGTTTTCAAAATTTATACAACACCTCAAACAGGAAGCAGCCATTTACCTTTCTGCAAACTCGATAGCAGTTTCCCCAGGTTTCAGATTTTGAGGTTCAAGATACCACACGTCACAAACAACCGCCCACGACGTCATCAGTTGCAGTAAATGCATCGTAAAGGATTGCCTGTAAACAGCATTATTTCTCACAATTAGAAATTTCAGAGCTTTCAAAAGTAGTACAATATTAGACAACAAAATATCCACACATCAGAAATGTCAATGGTTTACATAGAGCTTCAACCACCTACAATAAATATTCAAAAGACCTTAACCCATCCCTTGGATATGGCCTAGTGGTGAGGAGCGGGGTGTTATAATGACAGCCGGACCCTAAGCTGGAGGTCAGCGGTTCGATTCCCGTAAAAGGGGTTGATTTCCGATTGATAACACCCTTCAGTGATGGGGAACCAGCAAGCCCCTGACTCTGAGCTCTAGGTTACCTGATTAACCTCTCCCCACATTCCTGTGGGATCGGGGGTGGGGGGCCCTCATGGTTAGGGTTTAACCATTTTCAAAAGACCTTAACCCACCATAAAAGTGAAGCAAACAAAATTCAATATAAGCAACTTCAAATATCTTACTTTTTACTGTTCCAGAAAGCATCAACAAAGATCTTGTTATACTTGATTGCAATTGGGCAAACGGTGCATCCGAGTTCAAAAGCACCCTAAACATCAGAAACAATTTAAGCATGAAAACGAACATCTCAAACAAAGAAGTTGATGATGACGATGAGATGGTGATTACTCGTGTGTTCAAATCTCACTGTTCCTGTCTTTTTAAATTACATAAACCAAATATCGATGCCAACCGCATTTTTGACAGTTCTTATATTACAAGCCGACAGTTTTACCTTCTTGAACATGACAGTATAATGGTTATTAACGCATGTTCCTTCAGGAAAAATAAGCAGAGGATTGTTTTCTACTCCCTCCACATGCTCTCTTAGCCTGGTGGAGAAAAAAGAAGAAAAAAAAGGACCAAAAGAATCAAAATTTGCAATATATGTTCTGAATCACCGAAGAAAAAATTCATTATCATACCTTCTTGCCAGAGTCTCCCGATCCTTAGCTACTGAACGGTTGAACCAGATGCATCCTACACTTTCTAAAATGGTGCTTTGTAGTAATCCTGCATGAATTACATGCAAATCAAAAACCTAACAGCAAGAACACAAAATGATCTTCAAAAGACAAATACCATGAATTGGTCAATATATCCATGTGCCACTTAATTCAGAAATATTCACTGACTAAAGCTTATCGCTCAGCCAATCAATTAAAAATGCTTACCAACCCAACCCGGATGCTTCTGCATGATTACAGCGAATGCTGTCATTTGTTCTAGGATGATGAAATCAATCATGGATGTATGATTTGCAACAAATACCTGCTCAAAAACAGTTCAGATGAATGTCTGTATCACGGAAGTTCAAAATGGAACCAAATGTAACTGTATTGGGTGAGACATAAATAGACCATCACAATAAAAACAACACCTCTCCTATAAGGGTTATTTCGAGAAACATGAAAGTCTTTAAAGGCATACTTGCTTAGGCCGTATGCTAGGACGTGGACCATGGTACTTGACAACTCCAGTCCATGATGCTACAAAGAAGCTGCAAATCAACTCCACCAGACACCTCTTCAAAAGTAATAAAGAATTGTCAGGGAAAACATTGCATCAAGACATTTTAGGTTTTCATAAACTTCAGTTGTTTCTTTGGTGAATGAACGGAACCTCAGCATCAGTAATAAAACAAGGGTTCAAACCAATCTAAGTATAAGTTGCACAACCAAACAATGATTTAAGGAAAACAACGCATGAAGAATAGCAAGTAGGTACACCTCTAACTTGCTCCTCAACTTGTCACGCCCTTTCAATAAGCAATGAACAGGAATGTAGCATGAAAGGAAAATTATCCACCCTAATGTGAGCACAATAACCCTGCATCAACATAAAAGGATGTTAAAAAGCCTTAAGCATAGGATACAGCATCAATATTAGTTCATTGACTTCAAAAAACTTGCACCATCCCTGTTGCTTTATAGATATTTATTGAATTTTCATCTCTCCCAAAAGCTTAAATTGTTGGGAGGTAGATAATTAACATATTAAACACTTCAACACGCCCCCAAAGTCCTATAACAAGCCTGGGCCAACATGACACACGAAGGCATATAAAGGCACTAGCCCAATAAAGAGGCCCAACACTTGGACAATATAAATGAAGGCATTGTTGAGAGAGAGGTTTGAACTCAAGACCTATTGCATACCATGTTGAATTGCCACCTCTCCCAAAAGCTTAAGTTGTTGGGGTCCTTGGGGAGGTAGACAATTAACATATTAAACACTTCAACAATATTGTTATCTAAGGACAGAAACCCACTAGCCACCAACAAGTGTAGTCGGTGAACTTTGGTGAGCTCTCAAGGAACATAATCCAGGATTCTTGGGAACAATGTTAAAATTCTATGCTGCAAAAAAGCTAGTGTCACTACATAAATATTTGGGAATAACGTTAAAATCCTATGCTGCAAAAAATAGGTAGCCTGGCTACATCATAATCTACTCTATCCAATATGGCTTCTGAAATGGGTTTGAAACAATAATTCAAGAGTAAAACTGTTTAATTCTCGTTCTAAGACAGGTAGCTCTAGTTCTATTGGTTCTGTCATCGTGTTTCTTATTAATGAAAAGGGCAATGAGATTGAATACGAGATTGATTTATAGTCATAGCAATTTAATGTTGTTGTTTCAATGTGAATCTATTCAACGATCCCAATAGGAAATCTGATCACAAATGCCAGGGGAAAAAAAGGTACCACATTCTGCGACGTGGTGTCAAAAACGCTTCTGGACTTGTTCCTCTGGTGATATAAAAATAACTTTTGCAGATATAAATGCTATATCTAATAGATTCATAAGCTATCAGTTAAACAAAATCACACAAGTACACAACCAAAGCCCCCATTCTCTTCATAATTAAGACTAGGCAGAAGCAAGGACGATGCAATCGCAGTAACTGAACATGTATTTGTAATATTAAGCCATGTCTTAAAGAGATCCGTGTCCTAATCTTGCATCATTTTAGCGCTTGAAGGGGACCCAAAAAAAAAAGGGAGACTGAAAAATAACCTTAAAGGGAAAAGGATCAGGTATCTGACCACCACACCCAAGCACCACAAAGGGAACAAATATATATTCCAATTCCATGGTTCAGGAGGAATCGACTTGAAACACCGAGTGAAGGAGTCCTGTGATGCATCAAATAAAATACATAAACTTACACTGTCCACCTCTTAGCTTAAAAAAGCAAAATGGAGCATAGAAAGACGAAAGACTATCCCTCGTTATATATAAAAGGTTGGTATTGCCTAAAAAGCAAGACAACATAGTTAAATCTACGACCAAGCTATAATAGGTGACAGCTCTTATTCATTGTAAAATACTATACAAAGTGAGTACAACAGCATGCATAACTGCTGCATAAGGTTGCAAAGGCGATTTAAAAATGGATATTGATTCGATCCGGAAAATGCTCATGCAGTAATTAAAGATCAAGGACGAAAGTGGAAAGAGTAGCAATCCAACTTGACAAAATCCAGATGTGCTAGCAAAACAGTCCTATTACACAAAGTGTGATGATAAATCTATGGAAAATGATAATAACAACGATAAGAATAACAAGCATAACGGCAAACACAAATTTTAAAACGGCCCTGATGATGAAGCTCAGTAATCGTTCCCTGTCACTCGTATGACTGATGAATGGTGGTGTCCAAAATCTAACAATTTATGCAGCAAAAAGAAAATAACAGATAAAAATATCACCTCAGGGACCTCGTTTATAACTCCAAAACAAAACCTTTCAGGAGCTGTTTAGTCAATGGAAATGAGGAAAGCACAAAACAATGTATGTGATACAACATGAAATTGGATAAAAAGGGATAGAAGAAAACAGAAAATTTACGTCAACAATGGCACCAGCGGCCTCTGTTAAAGTTGGGGAAATGTCCAGTAAATCACGCCTGTCAGAATGCAAGAAGCCATGAATCATTCCCCAAAACAAAATCAAAAAAAGAAAAGAAAAAGAGGATGGGGGGAGATGAGAATCATATCATACAAGCGGAGTGTTCCATGTGGTTCTTGAATGGATCCAGAAGGAAGATAATCTTCTATATGCGGCCGATCCAAGTCCAATTCGGAGCTTGACGAAGTCAATTTGCTCATCTCTTATAATTTCCCTGCTTTTTACCAGTAATTTTTTTTTTAAAAGAATGGAGCTTATGCTGATGGCAAGTGCACTGCACAGCCCGTATCAATGTTTGTTTTCTGCAGAAGAAATTAATAACAGGAATCGGCCATTTCCCGCAAACCAAAGCGCGCCAGCCACATGTGTTTCTCTGACGCCTCTTACATCTCCAGAAGATGCTGTCCTTTGGGCTTTACGATACGAACGCTGCTGCAACAAAATTTGGGCTTCCTGCATCCAAATTGGGTTGAAGCTTGGGCTTAAACTGTTCTATTTAATTTTTCTCTTTTTTGGATTTAGTAAGAGATATTATTTTAAGTATAAGACGTAACAGACAAATAAAAAACAACAGAACAATTAATTAATAATTAAGTATAACTTATTAACTAAACTTACTTGTGTTTTGTTGATATAGCATAATTATTTCAACAGCCACATTCTTGATTAAATTTTCTTTTTCCCATGACACTATGAAATTACTTTCAACACCCTGCATCTACTAAAGTAGCTCTCCTTGTCACACGACATGTCATCCATCCCTTCCTACTTAGAACATCTCCAGTCATGAAGCTTTTAAAAGCATAACAATTCCACGTTATCATTTTATAAATTTTTTCTCCACAATATATAAACCATTTAAAAAGGTTTATAACATGAATCCACTACACATAAATATTTTTTCTACTACAAACAAACCTTAAAAAATAAAAAATAAAATAAATCTACACGTCAAGCATACACCGGTTTGTCTGCACAAAGTCTTTCCATAAAGCTTTGTTGACGTGTACAAGCCACAATGGTTTGAAAGATTTTGCAAAGCTATATATATATACTAGATGGGAAGGCCGCACAACGCGCGCTCGTACACACTCGTTGGATATGAAATGGGGGATACATAAAAAAAAAAATTAAAAAAAAAAAAAAAACACTTTTTTTCACGGGCCCGCCCAACGAACAATAAAAAAAAAAAAAAAAACACGTGGAATGCTTCTTTGACATTTCCCAAATGTTTAAATCGGAATCGGATACATCTTAAGACAACACACATAATAAGATTAAGAATAAATTAAAGCTAATGTGTAGATTAAAAATACAATTGAGTCCTCTAAAATGGAACAATTTAACTCAAACCCTTCAAAAAAAAAAAAAAAAAACTTTTTTTTTGACGCCGCCCAACGAACGATAAAATAAAAATAAAAAAAAAAACGGGGCCCGATGAACAGAAAAAAAAAAAAAAAAACGCGCGTGGACAGTTTGGTTGGAGTTTCCCAACCAAACATTATAAATAGGTATATATATATATATATATATATATATATATATTTTAAAGTTTTTGAAATGTACCATTGGAGATACTCTTACAATGCCACCAACAGTCCCCACCACCAATATCACTTGCCACCATCGACATACCTCATCACCACGACCCGGATGCCACCCACCTTACTCTCTACCATATGCTTACCACCAACCCACCCCACAAACACACGTCGTCTTTTTTTCTCATGTCGCCACCGCATCCTCTAACTAATCCCTCTCCTCGGCATCGACCCACTGCTACCACTTCTCATCGCCACCAACAAACTCATTATCCACCAATTTAACCCAGTACCACTCACACATTTATCACCCACCAATCTGACCTACCACCACACATCCCCACCGACCCAACCCACTACCACCCATCACCCATCACCACTAACCTAACTTGTTACCACTTATCCCTACCAACCCACACTGCCACCACTCGTCCCTTCCCACATGCCTCACCTCCACCCGTCCCGCTCACTTTGCCACCACTCGTCCTATTCACCCTGCCATTATTCGTTTGATGGTCACTTTCTACGCTACAATTTAATAGCAAGTGCACTAGTTCAATTACTAGATACATTAGAGCTTGTGAAAGTGTTAATTCCACATTAAACTCACCCTATTTACCTTGTCTTTATCCGTCTGATGGTCACTCTCTATACCACAATTTACTAGCAAGTGCTCTAGTTCAATTATTAAATACATTAGAGTTTATGAAAGTGTTAATTCCAGAGTAAATTAATCAAAAGACGCATGATAAAAATAAATAAATGTATTCTTTTGTTTGTTGAGGAAGTAAGGCAACTCTACCCGCATGGGTAGCTCGGTTGTTTCCGGTAGTAGATTATAACTAGAAACGCATGATTGAATTCCGACAGTCGTAGTATATGAGTTAGCTTTGAATTTAGGTTGATTCTTATGGACATCGAATCCTCACTCGTAAAAACCGTAGAGTCACTATTAAGCTTCTCACCGTTTTGTTGGGTCGGACGAAGGGACCGGTGCAAGACAACTCTCATTCTCATATAGTCGAGTATACATAATCCAACCGATTAGAATTGGGTGGATAAAGAACACTGAGTGAGTGGGTACGGAAATCCTAAGATGTGGCATCAGTTTGGCCACTATCACTCTCTGTGAAGGTTTGAATCCTCGGTTTTGGAATGTAGGAGCGAAATGGCCTCCTCCATCTTCCACAATCTCATACTCCCTATTCCCTCTCCCTCACTCAAAGTGATGAACAATCGGCTCTCTCTCCCCGAAAGCTGCCGTGCAGGTGCTGCTTTGCATGACCACACACATTCTCTGTTTTTGGCTTTGTTGCATCATCCCAAGCCAAACCTTCTTGCTTTTGCTCCACTTCCTTTTAACCAAGGCAAGCTTTACCATTTTGGATTTTATTTTTTTATTTTTCGGTGGTAATGTGAACAATTCTACTGGTGCTTCAAAGGTATTGTGAACAATGTAGAATCGACTTTTCAGATGTTATTTTAGTGCTTCAAAATAGGTTTGTTGTGGTGCATGATCTCCGTTTTTCGTCCATTTTTCCTGTAATTTAACTAGTTTAAGTGTGATAAGTAGCTTAAATGGTGATCATTTGTTGTTTTTCGAGATGATTTAAGCTAAACTTGTGTTTGGTTAGGTGGTGGATTAAGAAGGAAAAACAGGATATCAATCCGATGCAGTTACGCGGCGGAGGCTGTGAATTTAGCGCCGGGAACACCTGTTAGACCGACCAGCATACTGGTGGTCGGCGCCACCGGCACGCTTGGTAGGCAGATTGTAAGGAGAGCACTCGATGAAGGCTACGACGTCAGGTGCTTAGTCAGGCCTAGGCCTTCACCTGCTGATTTCCTTCGTGATTGGGGCGCCACTGTCGTCAATGTACGTTCGATTGCTTCATTTTCTTGTAATTCTTTCCTCCATAGCTCGCACGATCAAATAATTGCGCATTATATTTGCGAATTACGAGGTTATTTGCTCTGTGAATTGCAGGCAGACCTTAGCAAACCTGAGACGATTCCGGCGACTTTGGTCGGCATTCATACAATCATTGACTGTGCAACCGGACGACCTGAGGAGCCTATTAAAACTGTAACAGCTCTTGCTTGCTAACTTGTGCTTTGTGGACTTTGCTTATCCTTTCTTAAACTGTATATTGTCTACAAAACAACAAATGAATTATGTTTCGTGATGCACATGTGGCTTACCTTGTTCACTTGCTCAAATGTTATAGGTAGATTGGGAAGGGAAAGTTGCTCTTATACAATGTGCAAAAGCAATGGGGATACAGAAATTTGTTTTCTATTCCATTCACAACTGTGACAAACACCCCGAAGTTCCACTGATGGAAATCAAATACTGTACTGAGAAGTTTATCAAAGATACTGGCATCAACCACGTTATCATTCGGTTGTGTGGTTTCATGCAGGTACAACCTAACACTTGGAATCATTTCATGCCCCCATCATGCATTATCTTGCCTTTGATTGCTCAGTTAGTTCCATAATAATCTGAATACAGAAGGGTTTGTGTTCTACTTACCGGGCTCTTCATTTAGATATAGAGACACGCTACGTTAAATGATCTGAGTTTCTTATGACCTTTTAGTACTATTGTATTCCTGTGCGATTCTCTATCAATATTCGTTTCTATGTTTATCTGTTAGAGTGAGGCATTTTCTTTTCCCTTTTTCCCCCAGGGCCTTATTGGGCAGTATGCTGTTCCTATTCTCGAAGAAAAATCAGTATGGGGAACAGACGCTCCAACACGAATAGCATACATGGACACCCAAGTAAAACCATGTAATCCAACCACTTTCTAGTTTGTTTAAAAAAGTGTTGCATGAACTAGTTCTCTGTATTCCAGGATATTGCCCGATTAACGTTCATTGCATTGCGTAACGAGAATATCAATGGAAAGCAACTAACTTTTGCTGGACCTCGCGCATGGACAACACAAGAGGTAATGATCAACCTTCCAACAATCATCAATGCTTGCAGGATTTTCACCATTTTTCGTTTCTTCTTATTCGTTTCTCTCAAAAATATATTGAGAAAAATTAAAATAATTTTGCCCTTGAAGGCTTGAACTGTTCTGTCATTATAGCCTTCTAATCTTAAACAATGTTCAGTAAGGAATTAAAAGCATTAATCCTAAGTATTCACTTTTCATATTCTAATGTTTTAAAAGATCTCTGTGTAAATATGTTGAAACACATTTTCCTTTATGCTTTCTTTTGATGAATGATTCGTTTTTATTCTAGGTTATAACACTGTGCGAGAGGTTAGCAGGCCAGGATGCAAATGTCACAACGGTTCCTGTCTCAATACTGAGATTCACACGCCAGCTTACTCGTTTATTCGAGTGGACAAACGATGTTGCAGACAGGCTCGCATTTTCAGAGGTATCAGCTTTTTCCCCATTTAATTATCAACTTAAGACATGGACTACTTACAGAAAAAAAAAAAAAAAAAAAACATTTACTAGATTCTTATGAATTTCTCTTTGAATAGAGATTATGTAAAATAGGATAAAACTGTATTTGAGTCTGTAAAATAGAGAATTTATTAACATAAACTGATTCAACTGCTCTAAAGATCCATTGTGATGAGTTGAAGTTTTTGACATTTTAGGTGCTTACTAGCGATACTGTCTTCTCTGTTGCAATGGCTGACACGTACCAATTACTTGGAGTCGATTCGAAAGACATCATATCGCTTGAGAAGTATTTACAGGATTACTTCACAAATATACTGAAGAAATTGAAAGATATTAAAGCACAGTCAAAGCAGACTGATATATACTTTTGAGTTTTGATTGCCAATCTTTTGGACTTTGTGTACATTTTGGTGTCTGGATTATTATACATAGCGACTGTTGTATGAGATAGCCTTTGATGATGAGTTCGGGTTCCATGTTGTTTTATTTGATTTATTGTTTCCGTTTGATCGTTTTCCCCTAATCACAGCACCGTGTACAACACGAGGGTCACAACAGAGGATCTAAACTCCTACACATTATCGCTATAAATTAAGCACCTGTCTTTGACTCGATAGATATCTATATATACGTGTCACCATTTATTGATCCTGAGTCACCAGCAGCACGAGTGTGATAAATAATAATTAAAGAATCATTAAGGTAAGCATCCTCCTGTCCATTTTCATTAGGCTATTATGCACAAATCATCGACAACTGCTACGTTGTTTTGTCCTCAAGCTAAAGCTAATAAAATTAATACTACTAATCACATATTACCCTTGGAATATGAGTGTGTTGACTGTGTTTATGAGTTGGTAATGCATGTTTAGAAACACTAACATTGTTTTTTACGGTTTTTTTGACTAACAAAACTTTAGTAAAAGTGTTTATAAGCAGAGACAAAAAGTTGGTTGTTTCCTAAGTGTGTGTTTCCCATTTCTCTTTTGAGCAAGTCCTAAGTAACTTTATTACTATTTCCTAATCTATTTTGTACTTTTGTATAAAAAGAAGAAGAAAACATGTGTTTTTCAGTTAAAAGACACAACTACTTTGAAAACTTTCGACCTTTTCTTGGTAATCTAATTGGGTTTGATTAACCGGTCAAGCAATGAAAGTTGGTTTTGTACCATAAAATCTTTGAAATAGTGTCTTTTACAGACATAAAACCTTAAGGCCTTTAGTGTCTAAGACCAACCGAGTCGACTAATTCGGAATTCAATTCAGATGATATCTGTAGAATTTGACTTGTATTCCTGAGTAAAGACTTAGCTCATAGTTTGTTTTTATTTTTATTTTTATTTTAGAACTAGCTCATAGTTTTTTTAACATGACGTTTAAAGGAGAATCGAACTTGAGGCCTCTTTCGGCATTCTTAAACCGCTAATTACTTG
This sequence comes from Gentiana straminea, assembly GCA_036785695.1. Classification (NCBI taxonomy): domain Eukaryota; kingdom Viridiplantae; phylum Streptophyta; class Magnoliopsida; order Gentianales; family Gentianaceae; genus Gentiana; species Gentiana straminea. The sequence goes on along the minus strand of JAVUPR010000266.1, from coordinate 8,978,654 downwards.
TGTTAAATTAAAGATGCTATTTGTCTCACATAAAAACTTATTATCGTTTCACCCGTCATATTGAAAGATGAATTTCCCTTATCCCGTAACTTATGTTTTGAGGGCAGATTCTCTTTTATATGTTAGTTGGATTATATAAGTTCAGAGTTGTGTAATGCACAACTATTAGTTATACATACTAGTGAATGTGAGCCGTGCAAGGCACGGCGGGCTCAACATAAATCGTTATCAATGATAACATCAAATAATAGATCTCCAACGTGAAATAAATCGCGTAAGCTTAAACCGTAATAATTCAAGGCACAAGACAAATAGAGCAACCGAAACATATCACATTCTCTGCAAGAGGTAGCTCTTTTTTAGAGACGTGAATATTGTGAATCACTTCTCTTCCAGCCCTATCAGGAGTTTTTTCCTACAAAATAAACCATAATATGATGCATCGGAGAACAATGTTATAAAATCTATCTTTAGTTTCGACTTTACGTAATGAAACATTATAGAAAAACAATAAGCGGGCCATAACTACACAAATCTCCCGGGACGCCTTAGCTTCCAGATCATTAATATGCTTGAAAATGCGTTTCATTTATTTTCTGTACGACATTTCTCTTTCTTATCATTAATAAATATGTCATTGATATCGTGTTCATTCATTTGGTGGAAAAAAAACACGTTTCAAACGGTCCGAAGAATATAAAAAGTGATTTCGTATTCCAACGTCAATTTTAGTGACGTTCCGTCGGGTCCACCGACGTTATGTTGTTCAAAATAATAAAAACATTTAATGTGATGTCCACGTGATCACATGCGGGCACACCTTCTCGACGCGGATATTTGTTTGCCCTTATTATTTTGTTATTGTATTATATAGCTAAAATTGACTCATATTCTATCGTACACTACACAATAGAACTTCAAATCCGCCGGCTTTTCCGTTTTTTTTTCCTTTTCTGCACAAACTACTAACGGTACACGTTTGGTAAAAAAAAATTACACGATTTTATTCAATTGTTGTGCCGAAATCGAATCGAAATTTTTCGGTTGATTGAAATTTAAAACTGAATCCGCACTGTCTGTTGGGGATATTAAAAATGAACCATATCGAAATATACACTTTGTTGTGTATTCAATTGTTTTGTCAATCTCGAATCGAGAAATCAAAAATTTTCGGTTGATTGTAATTTAAAACTGAATCCGCACTGGCTGTTGGATGTACTAAAAATGAAACGTATCGAAATGTACACTTTGGTTCGATTTATGTATCGGAAAGTCGAAAAAGAAATCGGTTTATATATAACCGAAATTCTGGTTTTTACCGAGGGGAAAAAAGAAACCGTTGTAAAAAAAGGGGGAAAATGAATCGAAAAGTTACACATTTGATAAATAAAAAAAATACACGGTTTTATTCAATTGTTGTGTCGAAATCGAATCAAAATCAAAAATTTTCGGTTGATTGAAATTTAAAACTGAATCTGCAATGTCTGTTGGAGGTAATAAAAATGAACCGTATCGAAATATACACTTTGTTGTGTATATTCAATTGTTGTGTCGAAATCGAATCAAGAAATCGAAAATTTTCGGTTGCTTGAAATTTAAAATTGAATCCGCACTGTCCATTGGATGCACTAAAAATGAACCGTATCGAAATATACACTTTGGTTCGATTTATGTAACGTAGAGTCGAAATAAAAAATTTGGTTTATATATAACGCTTACCGAAATTCCGGTTATTATGGAAGGGAAAACAAAAAAAAAATGATGTTTTAAAAAAGATTTTAAAAAAAGTATTTGATAAAAAAAAAATACACGGTTTTATTCAATTGTTGTGCCGAAATCGAATCGAAATCGAAAATTTTCGGTTGATTAAAATTTAAAAATGAATTCGCACTATCTGCTGGAGGTACTAAAAATGAACTGTATCGAAATATACACTTTGTAGTGTATATTCAATTGTTGTGTCGAAATCGAATCGAGAAATCAAAAATTTTCGTTGGATTGAAATTTAAAACTGAATCCGCACTGTCTGTTGGTGGTCCTAAAAATGAACCGTATGGAAATATACACTTTGTTGTGTCGAAATCGAAAATTTTCGGTTGATTGGAATGTAAAACTGAATACGCACTGTTTGTTGGAGGCACTAAAAATAAATCGTATCGAAATATACATTTTGGTTCGATTTATGTAACGGAGAGTCGAAAAAAAGAAATCGGTTTATATATAACGAGATAACCGAAATCACGGTTTTTACCGAAAAAAAAAAAACTGCTCCTTTAAAATTTTTATAAAAAAATTTAAGTGCGCGTGTCGCCATGCAAGAATCGCTACGCGCCAATCGTGTGGAAAGAACCCCTAAATTTCTTAATGGATATAAGATTAATAGATATAAGATATACATACCTCCTTTGAGTGTAAATGTGGACTTAAGGGCATATTAGTATTTTCATAATATTAACTATCTTCATAATTCTAGGTTTGTGTGGGGTGGGGGTGGGGGAGGTGGGAGGAATTTTTTGTGTGTGTGTGTGTGTGTCAGTGTGTGTGTGTGTGGGGAGTTAGAAAAAAAGAGAAGAAAAGGAGGAAGAATATTATTAGTACATGATGGGATATGTAAAGCTGGAGTTCAATCAAACCCAAATCCTTATTTATTTACTTTTACATCCAAAGTGTAAAAGAATAGTGAAAGAGAAGATGGGGTGCTTTATGGGAGAATATTCAAGGGTACAAACCCTGAGCCTATTAATTTTTTTTTTTTTTTTTTTTTTTTTTTTAGGGATGTGGGTTAAAATTTAAAAAAAAAAAAATTTAAAGTAGAGAGCAAATTGATAAAGTGACAGAATAGGGGGGTGCAACCAAATCTATCGGTAGTCTTTTCCAAATCGGGTTAAAATTTTAAAGCTGCAATTATTTTTTTTTGAGGGGAAAAGCTGCTATTATTAGAGTTATTATTTTTTAAGTGGGCCATACCAAACCACGTTGTTGTGGCCCATTGAGTCTCAGATCCGCTTTTGCTGATTGGCTCCCACTTCCCTTACATTTTTGTTGGTTTCTTTGGTTTTTTTCCTCTAAAAAATTTCATCCCAATTATTTTATCAAAACAAAGTACATCATTCTTGCATTAAATAACGATTTACAATGTGGTTTAACATATAAAGTTTTTACTAAAAAGAGTGAAAATGAAAGGCTCTAATGTATGTTATCTGATACAACTTTCCTACAACTGTTGCACCATAAAATTTCTCTGTGGTTTGAAAATTTTATAAATATAACTATTGTATTAAGGTTGTACCAAGTCGCATATATTACAACCAATCATTTCTAACATCTCACACACCATAAAAGTGTATTATGTGAGAGAGTGTAAAAATAAAATACTCTAATGTATGTCACTTGATACAACATTATTACAACCCTTGCACCATAAAATCACTTTCTCCGTTTGTTTTCGTTAGAGTTTTTTTATATCACTTCACACATTATATCTTACAATTCTCTTACCAATCATTTCTTCAACTACAAATAAAAAAATATTACATTATCTTTCACCATTTCACTTTATCAACTTTATAACATTTTTACCATTATTTTATTTATTATACTACATTATTTCACCAATCATTTCATAATCTACACAAATTTCAAAAAAACATCTTAACTTTCTAATCATTACTTCAATCACTTTATCTAAAACAACCCCAAAAAAACTCCATAAAAAACTCCAACTCAAAACAAACGGAGCTAAGTCTTTACTCACCAAGGTTGGAAAATTTTCTTTCTCTACACACCAAGGGTTGGAAAATTTTATAATATAACCGTTGTATGAAGGTTGTATCTGTGACATACATTACAACAATTCATTTCTAACCTCTCACGCATGATAAAAGTGTATTATGTGAGAGATAGTAAAAATGAAAGGCTCTAATATATGTCACTTGATACAATATTACTATAATTTTTGCCCATAAAATCTCTCCATTTGGTTTAACGTATAAAATACTTGTTTCCCTATTATCATACGTGTCTCACTTGTTATTAAATGCTTTGTGAAAAAACACGAGGGTCAAACATCTATTAATATACCATAAAAGAGTAAAGACTTTATTCGGAGATGAAACATATATTGATATACTATATGAGATAAAACCTTTGTATGTTGAACCTTATAGGGGTAAATTGTGGTTTTTTTTTATTTTTATAATCAGAAATCAACTAGTCCGATTAATTCAGAATTCGACACGGGTCGTTCGTGGTTTTCCCTTTTGTTAAAAGGGCAAATATGATACGTTCAAGTTAGTGTTTACTGTTTTGTTCAACCCATTATTTGTTTTCTTGCATTGGAAAACTATTTTGTTGTTTCTAAAGTAGTTATATGATTCAACTAAAAGAGGAGTGAAGAAAATAAATAATAAAAGGCTTTAGTAAAGTAGAATCATATGGTTGACTATTATTGCATAAAGAAACCTATTTTTGATTTTTCAGCTGTACATTTCGAAAAATATAAAATGATAAAAATATAGAATAATAATAATCAGTTGTATAAATTTACCTGAGAGGTCTAGACCTAACATTTGACTAAAGAAGGTGAGAAATGAAAGACACGTAAGATGGCAAAGACAAATCCTTCTTCTCAACTTTTCCATGTGGATTTCTGACTAGGAAAGAGGTAAAAAAAAATATCACAAAGAGGAATGATGTTGGCAAGAAGGGAAAAAAAAAAAAAAATTTGATAACGACTATTTAACAAATTAATAATAATAATTAGTGACACAAAAAGAGGATGCCCAAATGTGAACTATTTTTGTTTGGAAAAAAACCCTCTAAAATTATATATTTAATATACATTGTATGGTTTGTTGTATTCCTACCAAAACCAGTTACTAATTTCTTTTAAAAGAAACCTTTTTTTTATGTGGAAAAAATGTAATATAACATTTTGAAAAAGTAAGATAAACATTACCGGTATATATACAAAGTTAAGAAATAATGAATTTGTTAATATGAATTAACCATTTTAGATAAAACGAAAATGATGACCCCAACATGTGAGTTCTAAAGAGTTATGTATCATATCAGTGGTGAATTAAGTGTAATGCCGTGAAGATGTGATAAGAATAATTTTAGAATTATCTGATAGAGCCATGATGACGACATCTTTTCCTTAAGAGATGAGAATGATAAGTGCTATGTTGGAAGAGAGGAACTAATGAGAGAAATATTACCAAATTGAGATAAAATTGACTTGTTCGACGTAAGCATTTTTAAATTAAGCGAAGATAATCAGTTTAAATACTTACTGAAATTATTATGACTAAAACAACAGCCGAGTTATCAACTTTAAAAAAAAGTTCGGAATTACCGGTGTATGAAACACTTCAAACAAAATACGTGTTGAGATAGAAGTCAAAAAGAGAAATACTAAAAGAGTGGTGCTACGGCCACATCCGTGTGCCACAACGGTGATCTTCACCGTTGATCTGTGCAGGATCTAGATGATCATCTAGATCCCGCACGCATCAACGCGTGAAGATCAACGTCATGACACCGTCATGCGCACACGGATGTGACCGTAGCATTGCAAATACTAAAAGGAGAAATCTGGTTTGACAAAGGTAAAATAATTTACTGTATTTTAGCAAAAGTAGGATGATTTTGTTACGTCTCCATGTTGATAGCTGTAAGTAAAATTATTGGTTTTGGTAGGCAAATGCATTGTCCTTTGTCTTTTAATGCAATGACAACTTCCATGTTGATAAGGTCACCACTATTGCCTCATCTAGTAGTAATATTGTATCCCAACTTTCTTTCCATACTATATTTATGTCTATCACTTGCCTTGTTAAAAAAAGATTCATACATGTTTTCTAATTATTATAAGAAATCATGATATCAATAAATAAAAAACATTATGTATGCATAATCTGTATATATTTAAAGTTATATAACATTTACTCATTCGTAACACGGTAATGCTACTTTTACGGTCATTCAATTTCAATTATTGACATAACACATTTTTATACTAGTTTCAGATAAACATCTCCTCCCATCAGCTTAGTTATTATCAGTACTAAACCATACTATTAGATCTTGTTTGCACCACATTAATTAGGTCGTGTTATTGTTTCTCTCATCATATTAAGCGTTGCATTCTCATCATCTTATAGCCTAGTGAAGATGTTTGAAATTGTATAGGTTAAAATTCCAATGTGATATGGGTAAATGTACCACGTAGGGATGATCCAAATAGTTTTTTTTCGAAATGTTTAGGGTAAAGATGCTTGCAAAATGAACATAGCGCTAAATGAGCCTAAAATTGTTCTCCGACGCTCAAGTCTCTATCTAATTATGGAATTCCAAATGAATATAATTTCGAGCATGGTGTACGCATACATGTGAATAAAAATGAGAATCTTTTTATATAGTGCTTCCTCGTGGATGATGAGTTATGGCATGGTTTTACGGTTTTGACGAATATCATGGGATAGTTACAGTTGTGCTGTAATATTTGCGTGATATCAGGAATGCCCATTTAATGAAGAGTAACCATTGTTAGAGATCGAGATCGACATGTCTTATATTGAGTATAAATAACCGAGGTGAGCATCCCAGTCGTGGTGTAATGTTTCCGTTGTTTGAGATCGGGAGCGACCTACCTTATATTTAGTATAAATAGTCGAGGTGAGCATCCCAGTCGTGGTGTAATGTTTGTGTGATATCTGGAATGCTCATGTAATGGATAGTAACCGCTGATTGAGACTAGGAACAACTTGCATTATATTGAGTATAAATAGCCGAGATTAGCATGCGCCATGTCAGCAATATAAGACCGTAGACGTCCTACTTCATGTCGGCTATAGCAAACAAATGATGACATGCGCTTTGTCGAACAGATGACGACCTGCATCATGTCGGTTGATTTGATCCTAAGGGCGATATGCATTATACTGAGATGGGCCTTATTGAAGTCGTCTGATATAAAACCCAATATTGAGATGAACCCAAATCTTCTCATTTGCTGAGATGGCCTTCAATACTCTTTATGAGGTCGTTGAGTGTCATGTGTATAATGATCGATCATACTCATGTCAGCTAGGTTGTGTGGTTGAAACTTCATTTCTTATATGTTGTTGGGCTTGGTATTCTACAAGATCAAGGTATTATGATCCACCAATATACGCTTCAATTATGTCAACTAATCACCAATCGTGTGCCAAACCAGCCACATCAAACTAGACTAAAAGGGTTACAATAGCAAACAAGTGATTAATTTTTTGGGATTGTGAATTTTATAAATAAAAAAATTACATTTCAAAATGGTAATTATAGTTTCCACTTTATTATATTTAAATGACCTTTCATGCTTTGATCCGATCACATCACATCCAACGTGACCTAACAAATCTTGTTTGCTAGCCTTGATATATAGAAATGTGGTGGGTTATTTTCAACAAACAGCCAAAGTCAAACTGTGAAATCCCCACATGAACTCCATTATACTTACACACACGTATTCATAATTCAATTCCTATGATCGATACACTCTTCTTTCTTGACATATTGGTTGTGTAAGGAGTTATATTAATCAATATGACAATATGTCATATACTTTAAATCAATAATGATAAATATAATACGGTGATTTCAAACCAATAAAATTTAAGTATATGTATTACATGTATGAAAAAAAAATTATTTAAAAAACCTGATTGACTGATAAATACGTGTGTGTTTTGTTGATTCTGAACCACCATCAAACTATTGTCTTTCTATATATATGATTTACACATGTGGAGAGATCTAAATCATACCGTTTAAGCAAATAATGAAATTATGTGATTGAGATTTTATCAAATTTAAACTTTACATGTGGAGATCCTGTCCAAAAATCAATCAACATATATACTCATATTGTTTCTATTTAAATGTCGCAGTTATCAAAATCAAATTTTATTTTTTATCTGTCGTAGTTACATTTTCAAAGCATTATTTATTGTATTTTTTTACATCTACCATTATTTATTAAGGGATGGAGATTAAAAACATTATTGCATTAATTATTTTTAAGAGGTGTTATTGTCATTTTGTTGTTAAGTCACAGAATTAATTACCTTCCTTAATATGTGTTTTTCTGACAACTGCAACAGTTAAATAAGAATGGAGGGATTAAAAAAGAAAAGGAAAAAAGAGAGTGATCGAAGAAAGTAATGCACTAAAGGTATTCGTAGCGAAGGCTCTATATGACGCCCTATCCTTAAAATGAAGATAAAAGATAGAGTTTACCTCAAATAGCTCTCACAACAGAGTCTCTATCCCTATTTATTTTTAGGGATATTAACAATGCATCCCTACTTGTGAGCATGCACTATTCACGTCCCTAAACATATTTAATTATTAAAAATTAGGGGCAAATGTCTAAAGGAACACGTATTAGACTTAATTAGGCAAATAAGACACTAAGAAATTTTATTTGGTTATAAGGACACATAATTAGTACATGGAACAAACTACCCTAATTTTGTTTTGCTTTTGTTTTTTTTAATGTTTTCTTTCTTTTTTTTCTGGTCGTTTTTTTCTGAATGGCGTCTTTTTTTTTTCTTTCTTCTGGTTGTTTTTTTTTCCCGGTGACCACCTCGATGCAGAGACGCCGCGATGCAGAGAAGCCTCGATGAAGTGACTCCGCGATGCATTGACCACCCCAGATCCATTGACCACCTCGATGCAGTGGTCACCTCCGATGCAGAGACACCGCGATGTAGTGACCACCCCCGATGCAGAGACACCACGATGCAGAGACACTACGATGCAGAGACACCGTGATGAAGTGACAACGCGATGCAGAGACACCGCGATGAAGTGATACTGCGATGAAGTGACCACCCCCGTTGCAGAGACACCCCCGATGCAGAGACACAGTGAAAAAGAGACACCGCGATGCCTCTTTAGCGTTAAAAAAAATCACGTCCAGAAAAAAAAAAACCACGGCCAGGAAAGAAAAAAATGCGGCCTGGAAAAAAAAACGCGGCCAGAAAAAAAAAACGCGTCCGGAAAAGAAAAGAAAAATCCAGGAATAAGAAAGAAAGAAAAAAGGATAGTTTTGTCTAGGTACTCATTTTGTGTAATTATAAACAAATAAGATTCCTTAGTGTCCTAAATGTCTATTAAGTACTCAAACTAGTCCTTATAAACAAATATCCATAAAAATTATAGAGATAAGGATGTGACATAATAAATATTTAATGTGTATGAATAGAGTTGTGAGGTAGAATATGTATTACTTAATATTATTTGAAATGTTATAGGGATAATGATAATGATGTTGTTGTGCATGTTTTTGAATTAAGATATTGTAAAATAAAAATATGAATTATTTTATATTATTTTACGGATAAAAAATAATACATCTCGTGCCCTAACAACATCAAGAATAGGGTAGCAAATTAAACCACCATTGGTTATTCCTCGATCCTCAATTATAAAAGGGACTAGTACCACTAATGAATTAATCATAGCATGGTATCATCAATACACCACCCCCCCGTAAATATTGATATTAAAATATTTGTGTTACAATAAAATATATACAACAATATATCATACTACCTCCGGTCCAAAATATAAGTCATCCTACACTTTTCTACTTGTCCCATAATATAAGTCATTCTACATTACCAATGCAACATTTATTCTTTCTTTCTCTATCTTACCCTTAATTTATTATGAATTCAACAACTTTCATTACTTAACAACTATTGCATTAATGATAGTCAAGGGGTATTTTAGACATTAACCTTCAAATTAATGACATTCAACCAATTCCTTAATCTTTGTGAAAACTCCTAGGATGACTTATATTTTAGACCGGAGGTAGTAATATATTTTTACACAGGGACGGACCCAACAGCCAAGAGGGGGTGTATGGCCTCCACTGAGATCCGAAAATCGACACGTTTTTATAGGTAAAAAAAATGTAAAAACACTATTGATGCCCCCACTCGTCTTTCGAATTTACTCCGGTGCACCCATTGAGATTTTTTTTGGGTCCGTCACTATTTTTACTTCATTAATTTTTATGAGGCCCGTGTGAACCAATATGACTCATATCATAATTAACGGTTGTTGTCGCATTATCACTACTCATATTCAGTTGGACAGCTTTTGTCCTGTATCTTTTGACTCCCTAAGAGAACTTGCAATAGATACTATAAATCATTTAAAATTTCTTTTTTTGAAAGACATCATTTAAAATTTCTATTTTAGAGATTTTAACATTAAAAATAATACTGCAACATGTATTCTATTTTTTACTCTAAAGTAAAGTTTATGTAAAATATTCTTTACATCTAGCGCAATCATCCATATATTGTAAATTTTCATCTATACTACGGTATTATGTAAAATAGAGAATATGATGTTTTCCATCTTTGATAGTGATTCTGTAAACTAGAAAAACGTGTATTTTAAAACTGTATAATAAAAAATTCGTTAATAGTATCTGATATGAATGCTTTAATATAATTATTATTGACGTCCCCAGCATATGAGTAATGTAGTAGCAGTCTTGTTTTTGAGTTGAGATATATAAGTTTGATTCTCTCAGAAAAAATAAAAAAATATGTATACACCGTCTAAACAAACTATATAGACTACTAACTTACAACACTCGATTTACATCATCCATATAACTTTAAGGACGGAGCGGTGGATGCCTTAATTTTAGGTTCAGTTTTTTAATTTTTTATTTAATTACCGGCTCAACCTCAACGTGTAAATCCAACCAAATGGTACTTTAGTAGCACTATTTGTATGCATAACAGATTTAGAAGTTTGACAGAAAATGTGGAGTACATTTTCATTTCTTTTGAAAGAAGAAGATTAGGTACGTTTCCCACAGCAGTGTGGCTGTTATTTTAAAACAATCTCAACACACAATATTGTACTTTATTTGAGTTTTTTATTTATATATAAAATTTGTTGTTGTTGTTGTTTTTATATTTTTTTTTTTAAAAGGAAAATTTGTATTTTGATGAACTCTTTAAAGTTTAAACTCCTACATATTTATGCATACTTGACATAAATTTCAGTCAGTCTTTGATTCAATATTTCCTAAATCACTCAAAAATATGTAGTGATTCAAGTTTCAAATTAAAACCTTGGATGTTAGTTTCCCGACCCCGTAACAATCATGAATTTTAGATTTCAATTAATTAAATGATATATGAACCCGTAAGCGCACGTTGTTAGGCTTTCAAATTATATATATAATTTGTCTTCTCAAAAAAAAAAAATATATATATAATTAAAGTACTCAATATAAGTCCATAGTAAAAAGCCATTGAAAACACATCTTTGAAATACCCTGAAATAAATTCAGATAATAAATCTTGATAGTTTATGATAAATGGATGTCTCGTCAAAATTAAGAGTCAGAGATGTTTATCATTGCAATTCTTAGCGTGTTATGACTCGATCGATCAGTACACAAAATATGTGTATGACATGTGAATATAATCATGAGATGAATAAGACATCATACATCAATCAATTTAACATCCTTAAAAGCTCTTAATGGAATTAATCAAAGGATAAAACTATTAGCGCGCATTTCACAATGAACAAAGTTTGTCACTAAAGAAGTTTACACACTCAGAACTTTATGACGTTTTGCCTAAGAGATTAATCTAAGTAGATTAGAACATGTTATTTTAATAATCCCTTAAACTTCTAAACTAAGAATAGTAACCATTGTCAACGTTTTTCTTCTTCAAAGGTATGATCTAACAACCCCTATCTGAATTGAATTGAATTGAATGATTTAAATTGTAGGAGCCCGAACGCAATTAAAATAATTAACACGAATTAAACAACAATTTTATTGAAAATAAAACGAATTACAAATGAAAAATGAAATATATACTAAAATAAAGGTGAATACAATAACTCCGAGACGAGTAGGACACTCTGTCCTTAAGACAAATTTGGTCCGGTGTGTACCCCGGTTAAAACCAATTGTCTCCCAGGATAACTCGGATTACTGATTCGTATAGAGGTACTTCTTACACGAACTCTTCTAGTGCTCAGAATCTCTTCTTCAAACTCGTATGCAACTTCTTCGAACTATATGAATGTATGAAGCTTTTCTCGTGTTGTATTTCCAAATGTGTATATGTAGCTTCAATCCATATGGAGGCTATATATAGGAGAGGGCTGAAATTTGGAATGAATTAATCGTTTCATCGATTCATGCAATGAATTACCATAACTCATATTAATTACGGCCGTTTCATCGATTCTGACAATGAATTAACCATTAATTATTGCTTTGAACCGAACTATGTTGGATAACCGAACCGAGCTGAACTCAATCTTCAGCTCAATCAGAATGTATATGAACTGGACCAAGCCCAATTAACTTTTGTATAAATAACTTTAACACAGGCCTGGGCCTAGGGCCCTCAGGCCCAGAAGGCCCATTCCCCAAAGCCCAAGCCCAAGCCCAAGCCCAAGGTCAAGGTCAAGGTCAAGGTCAAGGTCAACGGGCACGGGCACGGGCACGGGCACGGGCGGGCGGCGGCGGCGCGCGCGCGTGTGGCCATTTTAGCAGAACGTCTGACTGCTAAAACCAACCCGCTATCTCTCCTTCTTCTAGGAGCTTGTACCACATATAACATTCTTCCCACATATATACTGGAAAACATTTCTCTCTTTTTCCAATGTGGTACACGCTTTAGTAATACTCTTCAACTTCCACTTCCAACAAAAGTTCTTTCAAACACCCGACTTCAAGCGTTAATTTCTCATTCACTCGTACTCCGAATTGAATGATTCTAAATCCCGAATTCATCTACGACTTACGTAGTTTTCGAATTATCAAAACATTGTATATATTCTATACAAGAATATAATCAAATTAAGCTTGCAAAGTCGTCTGAATAAAATGATTATAAAATCATTTTTATTCACTTTAATTCAATTCCACTATTTTCTCCAACATAAATGTCCATCACTATTTACACATTAAGTAGTTTTTGTTGATATGATAATATTTTGATAATTCATACCGCAACATACCTGAAAGTAGTGTTGAAATGGATGGCTCATCATTTTAACTCAAACCCATAAAGGAGTTGAAGATGTGTCTATTAGGATAAAGAAATGTGAAAAAGAAAAATAATATGTTCACCACACAAAATGTCACAAATGTTGCACTACACATTTTCTATACATCGATTAAAGTGTAAGGTTATTGCTTGACCTATGTTTTATCACAATCAAAGTGTTGAAGATGTGTAGAGCAATTTTTTGTGGCATTTTGTGAATTGGATGATATATCACCACTCAGTGAAAAATAGTTTAGAACATGTTCATAAAAATATATTTATATATATTGTATGATAATAAATATTTAAAATGATTCATGACGTGAGATACTCTAAAGGCATGTTTGATATAGAGAAAACCTAAAAAAAGAATAGTGGTGATAATAGGCTTGCGAAAAGAATATAAACTTTTATTTTCTCAAGTCTTTTTTCAGTATCAAACATGCCCTAATATTGTATTTTGATTGATGGAATAGAAATGAATGAAATTAAATTGATAGAATTGAATGCAATGGAATAGAATAGACGTGATTTCATTACTACGTTTGACATACAATGAAATGAAATTTACGAGATTTATGATGTGACAAGTATTAATGTGGGTTATAGTAGTGTGTGGTGAGTGGTGGTGGCGGCGGCGGTGGGGTGTATGGTGGCGGCGGCAGTGGGGTGTATGGTGGCGGGTGACGACATATATGATGTGAGATGGTAGTGGTTGTGGTGGCGATGGTTGTGGTGACGAGAGTGGCGTAATGTGCGATGATGGGTGGTAGTGATGTGGGTGGTGAAGGATTGTGGTGGCGTGGTGTGTGGAGGGTGGCGGTGGTGCGGTGGTGCGATGGAGTGGGCAGGTGGCGGGTGGTTGATTTTGAGTGATATTTTACATTTCATTCCATCCAACCATTTCGTTAATTCCATCCATTTTTTTTTATGAAATGAATATGGTCTAAATTCATTCAATGGAATGAAAATTCATTACAATGTGTTGCATCTAAACACACGAAAAAAAGATGGATCGGAATGAAAAAACAATGCGTCTCGTTCCATTCCAGCAATTTACACGCACGGGAAGTGAAAGATAGTTTGATCGTACTATTTTTTCTTTATTTGTTCTCCCCTTTAGGGCAACTCCAATAGAGGGGGTCAAAACCTTTTTTTTTTATCGGAAGGCGTACTAAAGATCTCGATAGAAAGAATTGATAGGTATCAAAATTAGGTATGGTACGCGAGGAGGTACGAAATATGGTACTGACTTAGTACACTACGTAAAAGTGATAACACGCGCCTGAAAATTGGAAGTAGGCAATTTTTTTTTGCTTTTTCCTCCTGCAATGTGTTGTCACATCAATGTTTCCATGTCCCCTTTGCAATTAATTGTTTTTTATACCCAACGGTTACATTTCATATTAATTAAAAAAAAAATTGAAACAAGTATACCAACGGCTGTATACCAACCAACGGCTATTTTTTTTTAATTCTATATATATCACACACAATACATTTTAATTATCACATTAATTTTATCAAAAATTTTAATTTTCTCTCTTAAAAAATGGCACCGAAATATTGCTGGTGTAATAAATTGTTTGCAGCCTCTCTATGACGACGTATGTATTTGCGTCCCGGAACAGAACCACCCCATTGAGATGATCCTCCCCCACGAACATCTTCTTCTTGGGCAGTGAGCAGGGCCATAATTTCTTCATCTTCGTTACGAGTTTCTTCATCCTCACGATTGTATTTATCCAACAATATTTTCCCTTTATCCATTGATAAAACAAGTGGAAAATCTTGTAAAAATAGTTTGGAGGATAGAAATTATATGTTTGATTACAATTGAAGATGAAGTGTAGAAAAATAATGTTAGTAGCTCCGTATATATAGAATAATTGCAATTGAAATCGAAAATATTATCCGTAATTCAACAATCCAATCAGAGTGTTACACTTGGCAGATCGAAAATATTATCCGTAATTCAACTAGCCAATAAGAGTGTTACACTTGGCAGATCGAAGATATTATCCGTAATTCAACTAGCCAATCAGAGTGTTACACTTGGCAGATCGAAAATATTATCCGTAATTCAACTAGCCAATCAGAGTGTTACACTTGGCAGATCGAAAATCTTAAATGGTATATTAGATTTATTTTATATATTTTTTCATACGATATTATATAAAAGTTTTTTAAAAAATTAGTGTATAAAAAATATTAACAAACACAATAATGATATATACTTAAAACATTAACAAACTAATTAAAATACAAGAAAAATAATTTTGATATATGAATTTGATACCTATTGTTGGAGATGTTATTTATAGGTACCAAAATTTGATTTTGATACCTATTGTTGGAGATAAAAATTTGATACCCATATGAATAGTGTCAATAGGTATCAAAATTTGATTTTGATACCTATGGGTTTGACCCCATCCATTGGAGTTGCCCTTAAATAAACAAACATTTTTCTAAAAACCAAATCTGGTCTAATGGTACATTCATTACACTTCATGTTGAGAACCATTAATCAATTCTCATCTTCGCTACCAAAATAATAAAAATCCCTTCCCAATTGGGAAAAGCAAACATTTTTCTATAAAATAAAAAATAAAAAATAGGATGCTAATTAATTTGCAGAAAATGATTAAAAAAGAGAGTAATACAACGTCTAAAACAAAATACACAAGAAAAATGTATAACTCATCTTGATTTATATTAAAGTAGTGATAGTGTCACAACAAACTGACCACAACATTTGACACCACATTTTTTGATCTTTGATTCTGATGTGAGTCTTATTGATCTATATGAGTCTCATAAAAATCAATGTGCTAAAAGTATTTTGTGTCAAATGTTGTGTATATTTTTTTGTGCCAGAAACATTTCTCGTTATATTATGGTATCATCATAATTAAAGGTGCAAGATATATTATGACGATTTTGTTATGGAAAAATGATATGTGTACAATACATTTGGTCACAACAGAAACCACTATACACAGTCTCATCATTGATTATGACACATAAATTGATTTAGATCCTATCATAATAAATAGTGATAAACATATGTAGTGCAGTTGTGCGGAGTATGTATCACTACCGTTTTATTTGTGGAGGATATAAATTAGAGAAAAGAAAAGGGGATGGGACCACGAAAACCAGATAATGAATGTTGGGCACACATTATTAAAGGGGTAAATATGTCAATGGGTAGGTTAATGGAATTGTTACGTCCTAGTCATATCTCTTTTGATTTCTGATATCACCTGCTTTTTTAAATTATAAAAATATATATTCTATAATAAACGTTGACAATAAGACTAAATAGAGGTGTTGGAAAAGTAATAAAAAATCCCTTTAAAAAAAAAAAAAAGTGGAAGAATTGAATAGACGGGTGGATCATATTAAAAAAAAAATGATATGTCACCTGATAACGACACAAGAGACTATGCATAATGCTGGTGGGGTATCACATATTCACATCACATGAATGGGTAATAAATTATTCCTCTTTTCTAAAATAATACCGGCAAGCCATTTACGGAATTGGTAAAGATGACATCGGCCAACGGTAAGTACTGCAGTTATTAATTTGGAAATTTTGGATTTAAGTCTCAGTGGAGACAAAAATATCTACACGTGTATTTCTTTTGTATCCGTCAAAAAAAAAAATGTTACGGAATTGTATTTCAAATATTCAGTTTGTCATTATGTATTCTCTTTTTTTCATGATGATTATTTTGGTCATATGTTGCATGAGGATACCCAAAAGCAATTGTTGCAAAAGAGGCACACCACCGGAAACAATATAAATAGAAGACGATGTTTATATAAAAAATTTGAACTCATAATCTCAAGTTTTGATATCATGTTGATATACTATTTCTTATAAAAATTGACGGGCTCTCGATAGACAACACCTCCGGTGTTGGTTTTCATATCACACGCGATTTAGAAAGCACGAACTAAGATTAACTTGACAAATGTAGTTTTTGAGTTTTAAGTAGATTTTATTCTTTGTATAGTTTTGGCATTAATTTTGTTATGTACTAGCACAACTCTTTCTACAATTTGCTTTAATAAAAGATCCGATTTTAACGTACAAAACAATTTGTTTAAGGTGGAAGTGGTCAGGTAGATAACTAACGTTTTACGTACTTGAACAAAATTTACTATATAATCACAAAGACAATATTTACTCGAAAAGCTTAAGCCGTGTGATACCGATATATGTATTATCTGTGCAATTGCTAATTAAGTGGGGTAAGATAACGAAGCTAGGCGTGAAGTAATAGTGGATGTTGAAAAGCCTTTTTGTGAATCAACATAGGTGGTTAGTTAAACTCACGAAAAATGTTTTGTTTATCTTAAAGGATTAAATGTCATGATTTCTGGTTAGCACTACTCGAAATCATGATGTTGGATAGAATTACACCTCGTTGCCAACCCAGACTGTTAGCAGGTTTGCACATAAAGGTGGTCATGGTGCATTCTCATTACGCGTAATTATATAATGTGCGTAACAAATCTCTTTATTAAATTAGCTTAGTATGAGAAACATAGAACATAAGAGTTACAATAGTAGTATGAGAAAGCAAATTAGTAGAATAGAACTTGATTGTGGTTGTCTTATTCACGATCTTGCCAATTATTATTGTCACGTTATGCATTATAATTTCAATGTTTTTATCATTTACTAAATACGTTTGTACTTACCCTATCTATTTATGTTGTTGCCACTTCGAGAAGGCGCTGTGGTTGTCTTATTCACAATCTTGCCAATTATTATTGTCACGTTATGCATTATGATTTCAATGTTTTTATCATTTACTAAGTACGTTTGTACTTATCCTATCTATTTATGTTGTTTCCACTTCGAGAAGGCGCTAATGATGAGTTTGAGTTCAAGGTTATGGAGGAATAGATTTTGGATGTTGATGGTTTTTTTTTTGTTTTTTTGTTTTTTTGTTTTTTTTTGTTTTGAGAAAGATGTTGATGTTGAAGATGAAGGTTATTATTGTTGTTATCCATTCCCTTTAAGCACTTGTTGAAACTTTTAGTTCAGTTGTAGTTTCTTAACTAGTGTCATGCCAACCCGTGGCTAGTGTAGTTTAAGCATTTTCTTTTTAGTTTTGGTTTGTTGGTTTGAGTTTGGATCAATGTTATAGCCGTAGTTTTGTGTCTTTTTGATCTTTTAATCTGTCTATTTGGTTTTCGATTCGTCATTTTTTCTTCCGTTTTTCATTCTGATAATTATTGTAGTCAGACTGACGTATACAATTAGATTTAATTTAATGTTATGCATGTCAGATTTTTTTTCTTCTACCAAATAAAGACTATGTATCCGGGAGAGGGGTGTCATATAGCCGAACCAAAACAACTTCAATACAATTGTTTTTTTTTTTTTATTTCATATTTTACAGATCAGAACACCTAGTCATATAGTACTTACAATAGATATCGTAAAATAAAGTAAATCTGTAACATAGATAGTCAAGTCATTAACATCCACTACTCAATATTCGTGCTAGAAAAAAACGGTTAAACCCTAACCGGAAGGGTCCTCTCACCCCCGATCCCACAGGTGTGTGAGGAGAGGTTAATCAGGGACCTAGCAGCTCGGGGAAGAGGCTTGCTGTTTTTTCCGCTTACCAAAAGGGGTCGGCCCTTTACGGGACTCAAACCCCCACACTCCGGCTTTCGGTCTAGTGTGGCATTACACAACTCCAACTGCTTACCATTAGGCCATATCCAGAGGATTCAATATTCGTGCTAGAATCTCTACTAATAACCGTCAAATACATAATCTCTATGCTTCACATTACATGTATTGAACAAAATACATACTTTCTATTCAAATCATGCATTATGCATCGTAATATTTTCAATACATTTTACTTCAAATAAAGACCAAGTAATTATATGAAAAAGTATTTGCTAAGAACACTTGCAGTATATATTTAAACATTTTAAAAACTGTATCTTAGAATTTTCAACATTTAGATTTAAGAAGAGAAAAAAGCTAACAGATTCATTATTTATACTATCTATATTATATTTAAGAGCAAATATCTTCCAATTGACCCTATTAACTCAATTGACCCGCTCCATGACCCATTTCTTTTAATACCGGGTTTCAAATATATATATATATATATATATATATATATATATATATATATATATATATATATATATATAATATAGATATTATATTATCCCACGTTCCACGTATCTCCCCTTCTCGCATAAACTTCCACATCCACGTTGTCGCCAAAAATCATACTTCATCTTCACCCATCAATAACACAAACCCCACGATCTGCCGGAAAAAAAACCCTCCTCCACGACTTTCCATCCCAAAAGCCTCCCCACGTTGTTGCTTATATTAGTCCTCATTAGGTTTTGGGATGCTGAATATTCATTTCTAATTAACGATTCTCCAACATTTGTTCAAATAATCAAAATGACGGTTGTCAAAGGGCTTGAATGAATCCTACATAATTATCATGTGTGAAGATGAAATCAGAGATATGCAGGTTTGTTGCTGCGTAGAATCAAAGGGCTGCGGTTTTTTTTAATATATAATTTTAAATACATTACTTAATGAACTGCTTTAATGAATTTGTTTCATTACATATATAAGGAGTTTCTCAGAACGCTGTTCGTGGAACGATTTCATATTCAATTTTGGAATAATCTTCAGATGGTGAGTCAAATTATGGGTATTGTTTGAAAAATCCAAGTTTGACGAAATAAGTTTTAGTTAGACATGCAGTTTTCATATTTTTACTTTTCGCTGAATAATGAAGTAAATTTTTGGTTCTGTTTGCAGCTTCTAAAGATTCTTACTGCAATATGTGCAAGTGCGCCAAAGTTCCGTGATTGAGGAGCTCGCTGCGTGTATAGTTTTGTTAGCATGATTGACTAAATTGTTCACTTGCTGCATTCGTAATCTTTTAAAGGAATGTGAATTTGGTTTTGTTTGTAAAAGGTTCAGGGTGGGATATAGGAATTTCTCAAGAGAACGTATGTAGATGATCACATGGTTGATAGAGGCCATGGAGTGTTTGATACTACTATTATCACTAATGGGTAGTCAAAATTATACCAAATTTTTTTACCAATACCTTCTTTTTATGATTGAAAACTACCATATCTCATTGTAAAGGCTCTTGATACTCTTCTCTGAATTTCGATATGAAATAATTATTGTGATTACAAGTGTTTAACATGTGTATAATACGATTGTTTTGTGTCACAGACACCTCTATGAGCTGGATGTCCACTTAAATTGGTTTCAAAGATCCGCATCAAAGGCGAAGATTACGTCCACTTTTCCTCAATCTACACTCAGAAGACTTCTTATTCATCTTGCAGCTGCATCAAAGTTGAGAAAATGGGGGCATGGAGATTTCTTGCTCCCTCATGGAGGTTGTCCAACATCAGCATTTTACGCCATTGCAATTGATGAAGACTTCTCACAGTGCGAAGAAGGGGGTCAAGGTGACAACGTCGACAATCCCAGTGAAACAGCTGCGTTTTGCAAACATGAAGAACGTAAACTACCTCCCGAATGTTTTAGCCAAATTGGAGGCAGAGGACCTAGGGTTAAGGGTGAAATTTATGATTTATATGACGTTATTCCCATAACAATATCCTTGGTATTTTAGTACTTTTTATAGAAAAGTGTTGGTTTTATCGAATTATTGAGTAAACGAGTTTTAAATGTGTTTAAATGCAAAATCGAGATATTTACGTGATTTTATCGGTGTTTTATGTTCATTCGTATGATGTTACATTTTGCATGTTTCTATCATGTTGGTAGATACGTTTTCATGATGAGTAAGGAGCTTAAACGATGATCACATGAAGATGGAAGAGTTGGAAGATGTTTAAGTGAAGAATCATTGAAGAAACCGGAACCAGGCACTTCATGGGGATTTTGTCCACACTTGTAGGCACTTTCAGGGAAAGTTGTCTTGATGAAAGTTGTAGAGGTTTGAAATAGCTTTCCAACGCATGTTGAATCACCTCATTTGGAGCCCTAGAAGTGAAGTTATGAGCAAAATACTGGAGCTGAGTAGTGGACGGGCGTCCATAAAAGTGAACTCGGCGTCCGTAATCGTATTTTACATTCGCAGAGTTCGTACGCGTTCGAACGAGCGTTCATTCTCCGTTCATAGAGGCTGGACGAGCGTCCAAGATAGTGGACGGGCGTCCACGGCACCGACTCGCGAAACCGACCTAAAAATCTATAAATAGGCGCGTTTCACCAAACCCTAAACACACAATTCGATCCCTAAACCCTAGTGGGCGCTTGGCTGCGTTTTTCTACGCTTTTATCTACTTTTATGCACTTTAATTCTTAGATTAGATTAGTTAGTTTCATGCACTTTTTATTCAACAATTCAAGCTTTCAAAGGATGCTAAGAGGCTAATCCCTCTTTGAACAAGCATTGTTGTGAAGCCTTCCTTCAACAATTCAGCTTTTGATTCGTGATTAATCTGTGAGTATCTATTTCAAGTTCGTTTCTTTTATCATGTTTTGTATGTCTTATTGCATGTTTAATCGAAAGATGCTTGCTTTGATGATTGTTTATATGATGAGAGTCATGTCAACCCTAGATCACCATGATAAAAGAATGGATCTTCGATCTAACTAAAAACGAAAGTTATTAGATTAAATCTCTAGATTAGAAATTGAAAGATTTCACGCCTAGGTTAGAAAGACGTAATCTTTAACATCGAAAGATAAAAGATTAGGAAACGAACTCGTCTACGAGAGTAGGAGTTTATGCCTTCGATTAGTGTGAATCACGACTTGAGTAGAGATCACGAAATAATCCGAATTGGAATTGAATGTTGATAGGATAGGTGGATCAATTGCTTGTTCGTTCGTTATAATTGATTTTAATCCTTTAAACTTGAATTGCTTAGCTTTAGTTTTACTTTTCCCGCACTTTAGTTTAGTTTATTTATCGCTTTCAATCTTTCCTAGCATTGGATTAATCTCCTCTCGTCTAGTTACTTTTTCTCGCATATTTGTTTAGGTTAGATCCGTGACATAGTTAGTTTAAAACAAAAGCTAGGATTCACATTCGTCTAGTTCCCCGTAAGATCGACCCGGCATAGCCTCTACACTACGATCCTTATACTTGAGGTTAACCGGTTTATAAATATTATTACTTGTTTATTCGCATTGAAAATCCGGGACAAGTTTTTGGCGCCGTTGCCGGGAACCGGACGGTTGCCTAGTTTTTGTTTTTGTTTTTAGTTTGTTTTCAATTCTTGTTTTTAGGTTAGATCTTTTCGTTCTTTTTTTAGTTAGTAGTAGTTAGTCGTTTTAGTGCGTTTTTCCGTCGTGTTTCCCTCGAAATTAGTTAGTATAAATTTTAGCTTCTTAGTTTGATACTCGTTTTCTCGTTTTCATACTCGTTTTGCGTTCTTTCGTCTCGTATTGATCCGGACGGACGTCCCGCATCACCGAACGCTCGTCCAAATCAAGTCTCGCTCTATTCTCGTTATCTATTCGTTCCCGAACGAGCGTCCAGCTAGTCCGAACGCCCGTCCAGCTTCTTCCTCCAGAAGACGCCCGTCCAAGACCGGACGCCCGTCCGTCCCGTCTCGCCATCGCTTTTATTTTTATTTCAATTAGGTTTTCTCGTTTTTTTCGTAGGTAAGTGTCGTAGGTAGGTTTCTTAGGTTGAATCATCCGACTCCACGCCTTTCACGATCAAATTTTAGGGAAAAAGGGTCCGTTTTAGCACTTGATAGTATTTTGGCCATAACTTTCGGCTCGAGTGTCGGATTGGCGCGCGTGACCCCAATTCGGAAAGCTCGTTCCGACGCCGACGACGTGGCGACAGCCGGAGGCCGTCCGACACCGTTTTCGAGGTCAAAATCCACTGTTTTCCCTTCCATTTTGGGCTCGAAGATTTCAACACGTTTTTAGTGTTTCCCGTTTTTCTCGTTTTTAAATTTTTCGTAGTTAAGTTTCGTAGTTTTTGATTTCTCTAGGTTTAGTTATCCTTTCCCTCTCGTCCGATCCGTCCTTTCGTCATTTTCTATCCTTTCTTGCTCAACACCTTCGCTTGGTGTTCGGTTTATGCAAACTCGTAGTCATAAGGGACCACTAATCTATTCCCCTGACCCCGAGCGGACCATAGTCCGACCCAATAGGCGGAGACTTCGTTTCGACGAAGGAAACGCTCTAGATCAAAGATTTGAGCAATATCTTTCAGAGAAATCGAAAGAATAGTAATAATGGCAAATGGAAGATAGACGGACGTTGGCCGACTATGCCATGCCCGGTACAAATACCATCAACCCGGCTATCGTCATGCCTACCATTACCGCTCCAAACTTCGAGCTTAAACCCGGACTTATACGATGATGCAAGATGCATCAATTTTCCATGGTTTTCAATCTGAAAACCCCCACACTCACTTACACACATTCTTGCAAATATGCGGTACTACCCGTATCCAAGGTGTAAGTGATGATGCCATCAAGCTTAAACTATTTCCATTTTCCTTACGGGGGGAGGCACTCGAGTGGTATCACTCCCTCCCCTCTGAATCCATCACTACGTGGGCTGAGCTCGAGAGGGAATTTCTAAGTCAATACTTTCCTCCTTCAAAAACAAATTTCAGTTGTCCGAACGAAATCTTCACATTCCGTCAGCTGGAAAATGAGTCATTCTTTGAGGCGTGGAAAAGGTTTAAGTCTCTCCTGCGAAAGTGTCCCCATCATGGCTTGCCGAAGCAAAGGCAAGTCCATACTTTCTTCAGCGGATTGACCGAGCTCACCAAGGGCATGGTCAATAGTTCCTCTGGTGGGGCATTTCTCAAGAAAACACCTGATGAAGGATGGGCATTGTTCGAAGACATTGCCAAATATAACTATGCCCCATCCTATCAAGCTATTCAGGCACCTCCTCCTCCTCCCAAGGTCGAGGAAGTGACTATGCAAAATCTGATTGCCATGTTGCAAAAGCAAATGGCTAATTCTCAGCAGACAACATCCCAAATTGTTCCTAATCCGAGTAATCGTACTCTTTCGTTTCCACGAACTCTCGTGTTCCGTATTGCGAAGCATGTCGTCGACCGGCCATATGACCGGCCAATGTCAATTTTCTTCCCCCTCTCGCTCGCAAGTCAATGTTGTTCATGACTATGGACAAGATAATCCAATCACATGCCAAGTGTGTGACAAAGACGGGGCACACAAATCGCTTCTCGTCCCATGATTGGGCGTAATGCGGAAGTCAATGCTTTCTCTCGCCGTACAAATCGTAGATTCAATAACCAATTCTCTCGGCTGTATCACTTTCCAAAACCAAGGGTTTAATCAATCTTCGGGATTTAATCCTAATTCGAACTTCAATAAAACCCCGGTTACAATCGAACCCAAGCTATAATTTTTCCAATCCACAACAAAGGTTCAATCGAATTGGCCCGCCAATTCTAATTCTCGCATTCCAAAGTCACCAAGTCGCCCACTCCTCAAAATCATCGTAACTCTCAAGGACCCTCCCAATCCAACAATTTCGAAACCAAGTTGGAGGAGCAAAGCAGACAATAAAAAATCTTGAGAGACAAATAGGGCAATTGGCCGAGCGCCTAGCGTCAAGACCCCTGTGGCATCCGCCCCGCCTTTACCGAGAAAATCCAAAAGGCGGTCAAGTCGCTCACGCCGATTTAAGCAACAAATAATGCACCGACCTCGTGCCAATAATGCAATACGGTAAAGAGGGCCGCGGCGAATGAATTTGAGAAGTGGTTCTCAAGTTGGTGGTCCCCCCGGCTTCCAGGGAAACCACTAGCCCCTCCCCGCCGCCGATAAGGCAGAGGGGAAATTGAGCACCCATCATCCCCTCGGCCGCAGAAGACAACCGTGGCCGATCCCCCGATAAAAGAAAGAGTTGAGATTCCTCGTGGCCGATCCCTTGAATAAAGAATCAATTGGAAGTCCTCGTGTGGCCGATCCCCCGAGGAGTGATGAGTTAAATGATAGTCGTGGCCGATCCCCCGACTAACAAAAAGAATGAAAAGACGGTTCGGTGGAAAGATTTGGAAGACAAGGCCGTTAGTTCGTCCTCGAAGAAAGTATTTTCCGAGGATGATTTGAAAAAGCTTCCATTTCCACCGAGAAAGAGCAACATCCCATTGAGCGAAGATAAGAAGTACGAAAAGGTGCTTAATTTGTTGAAAAATACTCGTGTAAATCTTCCATTATCCGAGGTCTTGGTCGAGATGCCTAAGTATACAAAGTTCATCAAGGATGTTGTATCTTCCAAGAAGAAGTTAGCAGAAATGGATCAAGCAATTGGTAAGGAGTGTTCTATGGTCAATTATCAAGACTTACCAACCAAGAGAAGCGACCCGGGCAAATTTGTGCTCACATTGCGTATGGGAGGCCTAGTCTTCCCGAATTCCTTATGTGACCCGGGTGCATCCATCGCCTTGATGCCATTGTCCGTTTGCAAGCGCCTGGTTTGCAAAGTCTTCTAGAACCCACTACCATGAACTTGCAGCTCGCCGATAGATCTTCAAAGAAAGCCTCGTGGATCCTAAAGGACGTATTGGTTCAAGTGGGTAGGTTTACCTTTCCCGTTGACCGGTATGTCTTAGATATGGAGAAAAATGAAAATGTCCCTCCGATTCTTGGAAGACCTTTCCTATCTACAACCTAGAGCCCTCATCGATTGTGATGGTGGGAAAGTAACTATCCGAGTTGGTGACCAAGAGGTGAGCTATAGCGTTTCTAAATCTATTCAAGTACCATCCGGTTCTCCAACCGGCCGTTCCATCGAGGAGAGACGTCCGATGACTTCAATGACTTCATGGATAAGCAAGTCTTGGCCGTAGTAAGGCGAATATGAGCGATTGATTGATAATCCGAATAATCATGGTGTGGTCAATCTAGACCAGCTTAGCTAGTACCGATTTTGAGGATGAGCTAAGAGAAGAAGCCTTGCGTAGGACCACTAAGTAAGCTCGCCGATGTTGAGTTGAAGAGTGGTGATCTTAAATCAAGTCTAGAGGAACCCCCGTAGACTTGGTTCTCAAGCCGTTGCCTAAACATCTTAAGTATGTGTTTTTAAGAGAAGGTGACAAGCTTCCTTTGATCATCTCTCGCCAAGCTATCTCGTATAAGAGCTTAAATTGTTAAACGTCTTGCGCAAAAATGAAAAAGCCTTTGGATGGCGGTGGGAGATATCCGAGGGATATCTCCCAACATCCGTATGCACAAGATCAAGACCGAGGAGGGTGCAAAACGAGTTAGACAAATTTTCGCAGAAGGCTCAACCCTCACATGCAAGAAGTAGTCAAGAAGGAAATCATTAAGCTTCTAGATACGGGTATCATATACGCCATTGCGATAGTGAGTGGGTGTCCCCGACTCGTGGTCCCCAAGAAAGGTGGAATTACTATTGAAAAGAATGAGAAGGGCGAAGAGATAGCATCGAGGCTCGTTACGGGATACGTAGTATGTATCGATTATCGAAAGCTCAATGAGGTCACACCGAAAGATCATTTTCCCCTTCCATTCATTGACCAAATGCTTGAGCGTCCGGCGGGGCACGCATTCTATCGTTTCCCGGATGGATATTCGTGATACTTCCGTATACCCATCGATCCCGTTGACCAAGAGAAGACTACTTTCACTTGCCCTTACGGGACATTCGCCTACGTACGGATGCCATTTGGTCTATGCAATGCCCCGGCCACCTTCCAGGTGTATGATGGCAATCTTTGACGGGCTAGTTGAAAAGTGCATGGAAATTTTTATGGATGATTTCTCGGTCTTTGGTCAATCCTTCGATGATTGCCTCGATAATCTTGATCGTGTGTTATCCGATGTGTGGAAAAGAACTTAGTGCTCAATTGGGAAAAATGCCATTTCATGGTAGATGAAGGCATAGTCCTTGGCCACAAGATCTCCCAAAGGTATGAAGTAGATAGGGCTAAGGTAGAAGCTATTGAGAAGATGAGTTATCCTAAGAATGTTCGGGAAGTCCGAGGTTTTCTCGGACATGTCGGCTTCTATAGAGGTTCATCCAGACTTTTCAAAGATTGCCAAGCCCCCGTCTACTTTACTCAAAGAAGACGTTACTTTTGATTTTGATGAGAATTGCAAGCGCGCGTTTGAGGAGCTTAAGAGTAGATCGATCTCTCGCTCCAATTCTTATATCGCCGACCGGAACCTACCCTTTGAGCTTATGTGTGATGCATCCAACTATGCCGTTGGTGCGCCTTAGGGCAAAAGCTTAATGGAAAGTTCCACCTATCTATTATGCCGCCACACACCGAATCCTTCTCAAGTTAACTACACGACAACCGAAAAGAACTATTAGCCGTAGTCTTTGCTATGGATAAGTTTCGTAGTTACTTGCCGGGTGCTCAAGTGATTGTGTGGACTGACCACGCTGCTTTGCGATATCTCATGACCAAAAAGGAAGCTAAACCGCGCCTACTGCGTTGGATACTGACCCTCCAAGAGTTTGACGTTCAAATCAAAGATAAGAAGGGTAGTGAGAACGTAGTGGCGGATCATGTTTCTAGGGTGTTAAGTGAGGAAAAGGATGAACCGATGATATAGATCTTTACTTTCCTCTGAGAACATTATGTTGATAGACGGTTGTCCTCCCGATGTTCCATGGTATTCCTCCATTGTAAACTACCTTCATGCCCGTTATCTCGATCCCGAAATGTCTTATCAAGAGAAGAAGAAGTTCTTCTCTCGATATGAAATATTTCGTTTGGGATGAACCTTATCTTTTCAAGATCCGTAAAGATGGTTTGCTTAGAGATGTGTTCCCGAATCCGAGCAACGCGATATAATCGAGCAATGCCATAGTGGACCCACAGTGGTCACTTTGGTCCTTGGAAAACAAGCTTGCGAAGATCTTTCAATCCGGTTTTTATTGGCCAACGATCTTTAAAGACACGTGCTTTCGTAAAGCTTGTGATCGTTGTCAAAGAACCGGAGCTTTGACAAGGCGATTTGACATGCCTTTGAAACCCATCCTTGAATGCGAAGTCTTTGATGTTTGGGGCATCGATTTTACGGGACCATTCCCATCATCTTGCGGGAATAAATACATCTTAGTCTCGCGTTGACTATGTTTCGAAACGGGTGGAGGCAATAGCCACTCCTCACAATGATCATAAAACGGTCATGAAATTTCGAAGAAGAACATCTTTGTGAGGTTTGGATGTCCACGTGCCTTGATCGCGATGAAGGGACACACTTTTGCAACCGACCTTTGGAAAAAGTCCTCGAGAAGTATGGTGTTCGCCATAAAATCCGGCACACCATATCATCCGATGACTAGTGGTCGTTGAGCGAAGCAACCGCAGTCCGAAGAAAATCCCGGAGAAGACGGTGAATAGTCATAGAAAAGACCGGAGTTCGAAGTTGGACGATGTACTTTGGGCATATAGATCGCCTATAAGACCCCTATGGGTACATCGCCATATCAAATGGTCTACGGGAAACCATGTCATCCGCCCGTCGAGCTAGAGCACAGGGCGTACGGGCTACGAAGTTTCTTAACTTCGATTCCCAATCCCGTGGCAAACACCGCCCGCAAAGCAGCTGTACGAGCCGGATGAATTCGTACTCCAAGCTTACGAAAGCGCCAGATTAGTAAGGAGAAGATGAAACTCCTCCACGATGCCAAGATAAAGAAGAGAGAATTCAAGGTCGGTGAGCAAGTGTTACTCTACAATTCCAGGTTGCATTTGTTTCCTCGGCAAGTCGAGGACACGTTGGTCCGGTCCTTTCGAGATTCTCCAAATCATTCCCGGAGGTGTGCTAGAATTACGAGGTTACGGTGATCAACCGTTCCGAGTTAATGGTCGAGGTGCAAGCACTATATAGGTGAACATAAAGAAAAGCCTTTGATTGTTAAATTC
Organism: Gentiana straminea; assembly: GCA_036785695.1. Taxonomy (NCBI): domain Eukaryota; kingdom Viridiplantae; phylum Streptophyta; class Magnoliopsida; order Gentianales; family Gentianaceae; genus Gentiana; species Gentiana straminea. Next base: position 8,949,628 of record JAVUPR010000266.1, on the reverse strand, counting down.
CTCGAAATCCTCGGGTGTGGGACTTCCGAAGTCAACCACTTTGACGAGTTTTCACCCGATTTGTTTTCCGAGGATGACGGTTGTGTTAAATCAAGATGTTCTAGCAGTAGTGCCGATATGGAAGAGTTTGAAAGGGAGCGACAACTTAAACGTCATCAGAGGAACCGGAGAAGAAAGAATGCAACCATGGGGAAACTTAAAAAGGTATGGAGAGCTTTCAAAGATTTAACCCCATGTGTTCGATGCTGTTTCTGCGGCCACACTACGGACCGGAGCTTAAACGAGGTAGTGGCTGGCAGAAAGGTTAAATGGCCTGATCCAGCCGAGCTTCAAATGTGTCGAGCTAACGACAATAACCAAAAGCGCCACTAGGAGGCATCCTAGATATCCCTTATTATATTAGAACTCTTTTGTTTTTTATGTTATTTCTTTTTTTTTTTTAGATTTATTTGTTTTGTTTAAGTCTAATTTGTAATTGTGGATTTTGCCTTGTCGGTTGATTCGATTTCACCTTATCCTTCTCTTTATCTCTATTTTGCCATGTTATATTCCCCCTTTGTCCCCGAGATCTTGTCTTGTTTTCAAGTGTGCAGGATATTTGTGATAGCAATTGCGAGCTTTTAGATGAAGCCGCTTTCCCGGTGGATGGTCCACAACCTCGACGTCTTCGAGCATTTCCGGATTGGACGTACGCCACTTCCAAAGTTGTTGCCCTCTTTAGAACTACAATCGCCCAAGTTCTCTTTTCTTTTATTTTGCACACCATGAGGACATGTTGTCATTTAAGTGTGGGGGAGGGGAATGGTCGCTATGTATCGACCATTTGCTTATTACATGATATTATTATTTTCTATGCTAAATGAGCCGAATTTTTGAAATTTTTGTTTTGTCTCGAGTGAGCAATGCATGTTTTTGTTCGGTTTGTTATATTCATCGATGCTTTATGTCATATGTTTGATAAGTTAGTTGTTTCACCCGATCTATTTTTCACGAGCCATAGTGAATGATGAGCTATTTTTATAAAGTTATACCCCGTTTTGGATTAGTAGTTTTTGATTTTCTTATAAGTCATGTGCTTAGTGCTACGTATATATCTGGGATTTATGATAGTTTGTATTTAGTTCCGAAGTATGATATACCGTGAATATCTAGACGTTTGAATGTGATAAGTAACACGTAGCTATTGTCAAATTGAAGAAGTTGAATTAAATGAATTATTGGGTGTGTCGGAAGCTAGTCGATGATTTGAGTGAGGTAGGGTATACCACGTATGTCCTATATCACTATGATGACTAAAAGCTCACGACAGCTAGAAAAAGCCGCCTTATGATTGGAGTAAGGTAGGGTATTATCTCGAAATGTCCTATTCTCGCTACGAGGGCAATAGCTTCTTCTAATGTGTTTAAAGTGAAATAGTTAAATCAACTAAAGAATCGGTACGAAATTGAATATAAGGCTTAGTTTTCGTTAATCTTATCCCCAAGATAAACCGATGGATATGTTGTAGGATTGTCCTCTCGAGTATTTCGTAAAGGCCCTAGATTCATTCGATCATTCTTTTCGGGATATGTCACGTTTGTAGGGTGCATCTTATGAGTGTCATTTATTACTAGTCCACGAGGGGGTATTAGCTAGTTTTGCTTTGAGTTCCTCAAGTTTGGATTTAGTGGAAGTTTTCTATGGCTATGCACACACACGACGGTGAACTTCTAATTTATTGACCATGTGGTATATGTGTCGAGATGTCTATATTCCTTCCGAGCCTTTATCTTGTTTTGTTTTGCTCGGGACGAGCAAAGTTTAAGTGTGGGGGAGTTGTTAAGGGTGAAATTTATGATTTATATGACGTTATTCCCATAACAATATCCTTGGTATTTTAGTACTTTTTATAGAAAAGTGTTGGTTTTATCGAATTATTGAGTAAACGAGTTTTAAATGTGTTTAAATGCAAAATCGAGATATTTACGTGATTTTATCGGTGTTTTATGTTCATTCGTATGATGTTACATTTTGCATGTTTCTATCATGTTGGTAGATACGTTTTCATGATGAGTAAGGAGCTTAAACGATGATCACACGAAGATGGAAGAGTTGGAAGATGTTTAAGTGAAGAATCATTGAAGAAACCGGAACCAGGCACTTCATGGGGATTTTGTCCACACTTGTAGGCACTTTCAGGGAAAGTTGTCTTGATGAAAGTTGTAGAGGTTTGAAATAGCTTTCCAACGCATGTTGAATCACCTCATTTGGAGCCCTAGAAGTGAAGTTATGAGCAAAATACTGGAGCTGAGTAGTGGACGGGCGTCCATAAAAGTGAACTCGGCGTCCGTAATCGTATTTTACATTCGAGAGTTCGTACGCGTTCGAACGAGCGTTCATTCTCCGTTCATAGAGGCTGGACGAGCGTCCAAGATAGTGGACGGGCGTCCACGGCACCGACTCGGCCGAAACCGACCTAAAAATCTATAAATAGGCGCGTTTCACCAAACCCTAAACACACAATTCGATCCCTAAACCCTAGGGGCGCCTTGGCTGCGTTTTTCTACGCTTTTATCTACTTTTATGCACTTTAATTCTTAGATTAGATTAGTTAGTTTCATGCACTTTTTATTCAACAATTCAAGCTTTCAAAGGATGCTAAGAGGCTAATCCCTCTTTGAACAAGCGTTGTGAAGCCTTCCTTCAACAATTCAGCTTTTGATTCGTGATTAATCCGTGAGTATCTATTTCAAGTTCGTTTCTTTTATCATGTTTTGTATGTCTTATTGCATGTTTAATCGAAAGATGCTTGCTTTGATGATTGTTTATATGATGAGAGTCATGTCAACCCTAGATCACCATGATAAAAGAATGGATCTTCGATCTAACTAAAAACGAAAGTTATTAGATTAAATCTCTAGATTAGAAATTGAAAGATTTCACGCCTAGGTTAGAAAGACGTAATCTTTAACATCGAAAGATAAAAGATTAGAAACGAACTCGTCTACGAGAGTAGGAGTTTATGCCTTCGATTAGTGTGAATCACGACTTGAGTAGAGATCACGAAATAATCCGAATTGGAATTGAATGTTGATAGGATAGGTGGATCAATTGCTTGTTCGTTCGTTATACCTGATTTTAATCCTTTAAACTTGAATTGCTTAGCTTTAGTTTTACTTTTCCCGCACTTTAGTTTAGTTTATTTATCGCTTTCAATCTTTCCTAGCATTGGATTAATCTCCTCTCGTCTAGTTACTTTTTCTCGCATATTTGTTTAGGTTAGATCCGTGACATAGTTAGTTTAAAACAAAAGCTAGGATTCACATTCGTCTAGTTCCCCGTAAGATCGACCCGGCATAGCCTCTACACTACGATCCTTATACTTTGAGGTTAACCGGTTTATAAATATTATTACTTGTTTATGTTGATAAAATCCGGGACACCCAACTTGCTGCGCTGCTGAACAAAGGCCAAGCGAGGGAGAGACTTGGTGAGACAATCAGCAAGTTGATCCTGAGCACTAACATGAGCAACCCGTAAAGAACCCCGTTGCACCTGATCACGTATGAAGTGATAATCAATGGCAACGTGTTTTATCCGTGAGTGAAAAACTGGGTTGTGACAGAACTGCGTAGTGCCCAAATTGTCACAGTAGACAACCGGAGATCTAGGGGTGAAAAACCAAGATCACGTAACAAAAAAGTAACCAACATGAGCTCCGCAGTGGTGGAGGCAACAGAGCGGTACTCAGCCTCAGTAGAGGACCTGGCAATAGTAGACTGCTTCTTGGAGCTCCAAGAGACGGAATTCCTGCCAATATAGACAACGTAAGCCCCAGTGGAAGCATAATCATCGTGAGAGCCACCCCAATCAGCATCAGAGAAGGCATGAAGAACCGGAGGGGAGTCATTGTAAAGCTCCAGGCCTAACTCAACTATCCCAGCCAAATAACGAAGCATGCGCTTAGCATAAGTCCAATGAAGATCTGTAGGGGCATGCATGAACTGGGAGAGTTTATTCACCGAAAAGGCAAGATCCGGACGGGTAAACAAAAGATACTGCAAGCTGCCAATAACCATACGATACTCAGACGCATCATCAAGTGGGGAACCAGACTGAGCAGTAAGACCAGACAAATCAGCTGGCAGCGGAGTAGTGACCGGATTAGCCTGATCCATATGAAGGCGAGCAAGGAGCTCAGCGGCATATCGCTTCTGAGATAAAATACACCCGTGATAATTGTGTATAATCTCTATGCCCAAAAAGTAAGAGAGTGCACCAAGATCTTTGAAAGCAAACCGACGACCCAACAAAGATATGAACGTCTCAAGAGCCTTAGTGTCATTCCCTGTAATAATAAAGTCATCCACATACACCAAGAGATAAATAATAGTGGTACCGGTATTGTAGATGAAAAGCGATGAATCATCAGTAGCATTCCTGAAGTTACTAGAAAGAAGGAACCCCTTAAGCTCCTCATACCAAGCCCGAGGAACCTGTTTCAACCCATAAATTGCCTTTCGTAACTTGCACACATGGTCAGGAAGCTCAGTCCTGATGAACCCTGATGGCTAGGCCAAGTAAACATCCTCAGACAGATGACCTTGTAAAAATGCGTTGTTGATGTCTAGCTGGCGTAAAGACCACCCCTGAGATAGAGCCAGAGCAAGGACAACACGCACTGTAGTGTTAGGAAATCTACGCGGGAACGCAGCGGAATTTAAAATTGTATTTCCTTTTAACCAGGATCGACTTCGTTTAAGCAATAAACAAATAAGTAGTAGACGGTGGTTACCTTGGTTGATCTTAAAGATCGACGCTTTGACCGTCTGAGGAGAGTAGTTCTGCATAGAGCCGCCCAAGTGTTCGGCCTCTACCGCTAGTCCAAACGAACAGCCCGCCGGAATCCCATCATGGATTGCTATTGGAAAACTCCGGTTGCTAGACCGGCCTTTTTCCCTCTCTCCAACTCTCTATAGAATGCTCTCTATTTTACACAAGAACTATTAGTTTTTTGAATTGTGATGTACAAAAGAGCTTGACACCCACCTCTTATTTATAGTGAGAGGGGCGCCCCATCTAGGTGTGGAGGAGAAGAAAACATTTTCCCAATAAAATAAGGAAAATCTCATAGATTGATTTATCTCATTTAATTTAATATCTTATATTAAATATTTCCAATATATTGTCAATATCATATATTGACTTTAATTATCTTATTACCATAAATCAATTTACACATGTGTGCAAATCTATAGTCATTAATATCCAATATTAATATATAATAATACTATTTATTTCATTAATCAATGTGCACACTTAGAAAGTGGCGCCACATACATATATCCAAATATATATATATATATATGTTTGATCAATTAATATATACTATGATTAATTAATTTGCAAATTACATATGTATCAATATACATAATTAATTTCGACACATGTACACATCATATGTGTATTTAATTAATCAACATAATTAATATCTTGTATTATATTTATTCATAATAAATAAATACCACCATATTAATTTACCACTATAACCTTTATAGTCTCGAGATAAACTTTCCTTATTTGGTTATCATCTATAACCACATTTTAATCCGGCTAGATATTCTTATGTGTGTGACCCGATAGGCTTCCAAATATGTTGGCCGTAGACACAAAATGCAGATTACGAAAATGCCCTTCATACCTAACGATCACGGGATAGCGTCTAGCAACACACCGTGACCCCCAATCATCGGAAGAGTCAAATGCAATGACTACTACCTTTCATGTTAAACAGTTACCGTGTAAGTTACAATCCTATCGCTGTAATAATATCCATCAGTCGTTAGTCGAGTGTCAAAACATCAACGACCGTATCCTATAATCTGGATATCAAGCTCTCTCGAAGTAACTCATTTACTTCCACTTTGCAAAGATTCACGAGAGTAAGACATTCCTTATAAGAAGGCCATTTCGGATATTCGATACCAATCATAGGATACGCGATTCCCGGACGACCAATCATGTATACTCCGCATGCTTCAGTATCACACCCAATCACTACCGCATGATTGCCCCGTGGCTGGGAAACCTCAATAATGTCAAAGCATGACAATCCACACCGTGATGCCACGAAGACTCCGGTCTTAAGGATAATTACACAACCGCCACATAGTGTGACACTTATCCGTGTAAGTGGGTCGGTCCCAACGTACGCATTCTCTAATACACGTCCACGTACGGTCCAAGTGTCTCTACACTTCGATAAACGAGATCTATCCCTGCCCTAAAGACAGAAGACATCTCATACGTGCTAGCCTGTTCATACTATCAATGCCCTGTATAATAGTACATCAACCTAGAGATATTTAAGTATCAAACTTATTAAAGTGATTAGAGATCTCATCAACCATAATCGTCTATCATGGTTTCTCTATCACAGTTTAATACTAAGGACGTTATCATATAACAATTCATAATTGGTTCTTTAAAAGAACGTATATATGACAACAGAAAAGCCATTTAATATATGTATAAACATAAAGAAATAGTAGAAATGATCCGACCCGGTCGGATCCGGTCCAACCCGATTGGGTTTAGGACACTATTCCAACATGTAGTAGGTTTAACCACCGGGCTAAACGTCTCATAATAGTCAATACCAGGGCGTTGAGTGAACCCCTTAGCCACAAGGCGAGCCTTGTGACGATCAATAGTGCCATCTGGCTGACGCTTAAGACAAAAAATCCACTTAGAACTGATAACATTCTGATTAGGACGAGAAGGAACCAGGGACCACGTCTCATTGTGAATGAGAGCGTCATATTCCTCCTGCATGGCAGTTCTCCAATTCGGGTTTTTAAGAGCTTGGGTTATATTGGTGGGTTCAGTGTCAAGAGAATTTGGAAGATGGGAGTGATGATTGAGCTTTTGAATGGGTTTATGAATATGATCACGAGCTCGAGTACGCATGGGATGAGTGGAAGTGGAGGGAGGTGGAGGAGGAGGTGGCGGGGGAGGGGGAGGTGGAGATGGTGGTGGCAGTGGGGGAGGAGGAGGAGGAGGAGAGTGGGAGGAGGTGGCGGAGAATGAGGTGGGTTAGGAGGTGGAGTAGTGATAGGAAGGTGAATAGGATGAGAGGGAGGTATCCAATCCGATATAGAGGCAAGAGGCGGGGAGATTGGTGGGGAACCCGAGGGTGGAGTGGAGTGAAACGGGAAAACTGACTCAACAAACTTGACATTACACGAGATATACATACGAGACTCGGCTAGATCATAGCAGTAGTAGGCGTGGTGATTAAGAACATAGCCAAGAAAAACACAAGGGCGGGATAGCTACAAATACAATAAAGCTACAAATACAGTAAAGCTAGAATTAAGGCTAGATACATTCCTATAAATTCTTTAACAATAAATACAAATATATTATCTAAATAATATATACAAATATATATACAGCTAATAAAGCATCTGATGGATTGACACAGAATTGCAGAAGTGATGCTTCTGCATGGTATGTTTTTTCAATTATCTCCATTCTATGTAAAAATCCATTCAATTTAAGTGTTTGAGATTGTTTTAGGTTTAATTTGTAGGGTAGCTCCTTTAATTTTTTTTGAAGGGAAGCTATTTACCTCAGTTATCAAATGATCTTCTAGAATGATAATTTTGTGCATTTAGCTTCAGCTATTTACACAATTTTAGTTTGTTTATGCATCCTTTTTAGTTTGACGCTTCAGTCGAGTACGTTTAAGCTTATTGAAAAGTGTAATAATCCCCTCCCTCTTTGGCGGCTTTGCTGAATTTTGAAGATTCTAAGGTTAAATTCTCTGTCTTTCGGGGCGTTGGGCTTCTTTAAAGGTGGCCAAATGGTGTAACCGCCGGCTTTTCTAACCGGCGGTTTGACGAACCGCCGGTTTGTCAAACCGCCGGTTTGAAAAACCGGCGGTTTACTGTTCAAAACCGCCGGTTGCCGGTTTGGGCCGGTTCCGGTTTGCCCCCGGTTTGCTCCCGGTTTGCTCCCGGTTCAGATCACGGTTCAGATCACAGTTCAGATCACGGTTCCGGCCACGGTTTTAAAATTTCATTTTTTTCTTTTCATTTTTATATAACACTTATTATTTTCACTACAATAACAAATTATTATTATTTTAATTATAATTATTAAAGCGAATGTAATATATATATTATTTTAAATAGATTTCTATTCGGTTTTAAAAATAATATTAATATTGTGTTATTTTATTTATATGTAAATAATGTTATTTTAAAAAATTATGTTGTTTTTCTTATATGTAAATTGTGTTATCTTTTCAACGCTCAGTATCGGTAATTCGGTACCGCCTACGTATTTTTTATGTGTAATCATGTCGGAGAAACAACACATATAAAAAAATCAAAGCGAATGTAGTTCTAATTGTTTATGTTTTTAGTCTTTTATAGTTTGTTGTAATGATTTTTATAGTTATTTAAGTAGGTTTTAAGTATACTTTGATTATAAATGTTGTTTTATATATAGTTTCTTATAGTTTTTTTTTATAGTTTGTTATAGTTTTTTTTTATAGTTTGTTATTGTAGTATTTTATAGTACTCTTATGTGTTTGTATTACATAGTTTCATATAATTTTTTAGGTTTGTATATGGTTTTTTTTAGGTTAGTATATAATTTTATAGTATTTTTTAGGTTTATAATTTTTTAGGTTTTTTTAATTTATAGTTTTTATGGTTTATTTGTATAATTTTTTTTATGGTTTATAGTTTATTTTATGGTTTATAAATTGTTTTTATTTACATGCATCCAGAAAAAAAAAAAAAAAAACTATTAAACTATTGGGCGGTTCCGGTTCCGGTCATCCGGTTTGAACCGGCGGTTCCGGTTCCGGTTCCGGTTACCAATAACACAAACCGGCGGTTAAAAAAACCGGCGGTTTTCGAACCGCCGGTTCAAAAACCGCCGGTTCCGGTTCGAACCGCCGGTTCCGGTTTCGGTTTGGCCACCTCTAGGCTTCTTGAACTCACACCTAAATTGGTCAAGCAGGGACGACTTAAAAGCGTTAGAACCGATGATCTTACTGTGGAGGAAGCCAAAAATTCTGCTGAAATGATGTATGTTGGAAGTACACTTCCCGTGGGATGACAAGCCTATTGGAGATGGTACTTTCATTTCTTTTATGTTTCTTTGGTTTTTAAATGGAATGTTGTTGCATGATATATACCGGGTCATTAGCATAAAGTGCATTTGGGATATTATTAAAATCATTTGTGTTTGTTTTCTAAATAATTTATCTTCCGTTTTGTTATGTATTTCCTGAGTGATTCTCTTTTTGACCGGTTTTTGGTTAATGAATATTTTCTGATGATTTTCCATATTTATGTTTGGCTGTTGTATAGGCTGCATTAGTTTCAAAGTGATTGATATGAAAGCATTTCATAAAGGTTCATCTCACGTGTACATTACACACATTATGCAGCCACATATTGTTGATAAAAGGTATTTATATTCACTATTTACGTACTTGCTAAGAAGCTGCTAATTCCTTTTATTAATAACTTTACAAGTTCACATGTGATTATATGCATTGCTAACTTCACAAGTTGATAATTGTTGATTTCTTTGCCTCTTCTACTTGAGTTTGGAGTATTGATCCCCATACATTGCGGGTTTTCCTACTAGTAAAATATAGATTTAGTAAAATTTTCTAAAATACTGTTTGTAAATTCTCTTTTTTTTTTGAGAAGGGGCCACAAAAAAAATTAATAAATGAGTCTCGAAGGACAAAACTAACATTTTCATGATTATAAAGGACGAAAATCACAATTGTTACTTCACTTGTTAATGTTACTTTGTTTTTCACAATTGTTACTTCATATTTACTCTATTCCACATTTATTACTTCATAATTGTTATTTTTGTCCTTATTAAATTACAGTTTCCTTCTATCTCGATTTTTTTGATATTTTTGTCCGTCTGGACAAAAATCTACTTTTTTTTTACTATAAAATAGAGTATTTATAAAAAAATTTCATTTACATCTACCGTATTTATCTAAATTTTATAATATTTTAATTGTATTACCGCAATCATCCAGATGCATTTCATTTATAATCTTAAAAAACATGTACTAAATATAAAAAATGTAGAATAAAAAACCAAGTGGGTCTCGGCTTATAAAGGGTTCAAAATTGTTGAAAAGTAATTGATCATGTTCCCTTCTAGGTTAGAATTTGGTTCAACGAAAAATGTCTTAACTTTGAACTTTGAATCAAATTATTATTAATTAAATGTATATATTATTGTTCATTAGGCGCAGTAATATTTACAAATTATAAATGGCTGTTTTTATCCTTTCCGTGAGATAAAAAAAAAAAGCATACATCTGCACGAGGCATACAATACAATACACATTATACACTGCTGCTACCACTACAGTACAAGACCACACCGACCACACACTCCCAAAGTTTGCGAAGCTCTTTTTCTCTTTTTTCTCTCTGTTTCTCACACACACACCATTACCATTACCATACGTACGTACTACATGATACACCCACTCATCTCCTTCTCTTTTCTGCTACTAACCGACGATACTCTCCTCTCTGTCTTAAAAAGATTCTCTCTTTCTTTCTTTTCTTCTTCATTCTCCTCCCTCCATTATCAGCGGCCCCTTTAATTCTCTCCCTCTCTCTCTATTTCCTTAACTCACGAGTTTACCCTTTTCTTGTTTCTTCATCTTTTTCTGCGTCTGGTCAATGTTTTTATTCTTAAAGGTGTGATTTTTGTACTTAATTATTTATTTATTTGTTGTAATTAATGAAATTATTTGATGGGTTGTGCTCACTCCAAGCTCGACGACCTACCGGCCGTCGCTTTGTGTAAGGACCGGTGTTCTTTTCTTGACCAAGCTATTCACCACCGTTATGCCCTTGCTGATTCACATATTGCTTATTTACACTCGCTTAAATCTGTTGGTGTCTCGCTTCACCGGTTTTTTGACCGAGATCTTGATGCTTTTATTGCTGAACCACCGTCTCCGGTGCTTAATTTGCCTCCTAATCGGAAAGGGGATCCTCAGCCCTCCTCTGGTTCGCCTAAGAAACAGCCGCCTCCGGCGGCTGCGCTGAATCATCACAATCACCATCATTCCCACTCCGGTTCCCATCTTCACTTCCCGTCGGATTCCGGCTCCGACTCCGACTCCGACTCCGACGGAGACTCTCTGCATCACCATGTCCACGGGGAGCCTCATTCCCCTCTCCATCAATATGGTCACCACGTAGACTATGCTGACACTGATGACTCTTACGGCGGAGGAGGAGGAGGAGGCGGAGGAGGAGGAGGAGGAGGAGGAGGAGGAGGAGGTGGAGGGTTCATGCGTATGAATTATATGAGGAACCACACAACGCCTTCTGTATCGTATCAGCAGCGGCCTATGACTTCCGAATCTGTGCAAATGGGTGAAGCTTCTTCTTCTTCATATTATCCTTTCAACCCATATGCTAATAATAATAATATTCCTATTCAAAATCCCAGCTTTTACCCTTCTCCTTATCTCAATTACCCAAATTTCGGGTCGGGTGTTCCGGGTTTGCCACCGCCGGGTATGATTCCCAATTATGGGGCCTCTTCCGCCTCTGCTTCTACTTCAAGAGAACCTCCTCCTCCGCCATCTCCACCTAGGTCCTCCCCTTGGGATTTTTTGAACCCTTTTGATACGTTTGACAAGTATTACCCGCCCACCACGCCTAGTAGGGACTCAAGGGAGGTGAGAGATGAGGAAGGTATCCCAGATTTGGAAGAAGAGGACTATCATCAACATGAGGTTGTCAAGGAAATTCATGGGAATCAGAAATTCGTGGATGCGAGAAGCAGTGGAAAGGGCAGCAAAGTTGCTTATGCTAAGGAAGCTGTGGAGGACGAGGAGGAAAAAGATGATAATTCGGAGGTTCTGTATCGGTCTAGGCCAAGTGCAGCTATGGAGGCTGATCCGGTGGAGTATGAGGTTCATGTAGTCGATAAAAAAGTGGTTGGGGATGAAAATGAAACAGGGGCTGTGGGTAATTCTACAGGATTCATGGCTCCTGGTGGCTTCAAGGGGGATTCTGATGTTCTTAAGGAAATTCAAGCCCAATTCGATCGGGCTTCTGATTGCGGGAATGAGCTTTCAAAGATCCTTGAGGTAGGGAAGCATCCGTATAATCGTAAACACGCCGCATATCAAGGTAAAGTTGGAGTCTTTGTCTTATTTTATCCCCTTTCTTGGGCTTGGAAGATTGGTTTTTGATCTGTTGAAGGTTCATTTGATCCACTTGTAGTCTTTTTGGATTTTTTTTTTATAGAAATTGCTGCAGATTCTCTGTTTTACCGAAATTTTAGATAGTTTAATTTTTTAAAGATTTGATCTTTTGACATACCCCCTTTGATTTACTGGTGCAGTTTCTTCCAAGATGTTGCACAGTATTACACCTTTGTCATCCCATCCTTCTACTTCTAAACATGCTGAGTTGGATAAGGATGATTCATCTTCACTAGATGTTGAAGGAGAGCTTAGCTCTATGTCTAGAAATATGTCTTCCACGCTACACAAATTGTATCTTTGGGAGAAGAAACTGTACGAAGAAGTTAAGGTATGTTATTTCTTCCGTATAATTTACAATTACCCCCCTCCCCCCAAACTGTACATTTTGTAATATTATGTCATCGATGATGTCCTTTTTGCCATGATGTTGTTGGACTTTTTGTGGAGTGGTCCAGTCATGACATTATCTTGGTGTGGTCCAATTTTGAGGATTTGTATGTATGGTTCTTATGAAAATTTATGCACCCATGTTTCTGTTGTCCGAGTGGAGATTAATTCTACCTTCCTTCTTGTCCCCTCTTTTTTTTAGGTGTTTGGTTTCTATCAGTTTCTGAAAGTCATGAAGATGTAATATCTGTTCATTACAAGTTTTAAGCCAAACATATATTAGTGTTTTGTCCTTATGACCATGCATTTTTGGGAGGGTTTTGATCATCTGGGCATGTACTTTACTTGAAATTTAATAAAATCATTTGAGTAAAAAAATAGTTAGTGTGAAGGATATTTCTCTCCTTGCTGAAGTTCACTAAATCATTAATGGTTATTTCTAATCTAGTTTAAGGCATGATTATGACCCAGTGTGACAACAACACGTGCTAAATTTGTTGTTTTCGTCTCCTAAGCATGGTATACCTATCACACATCTATGCTACTGGTTTTCAGGTTGAAGAGAAAATGAGGATTCTCCATGAGAAGAAGTCCCGGAAACTCATTAGTTTAGATCAAAAAGGTGCTGAGGCTCACAAAGTTGACGAAACGAGGGCTGTTGTCAGGTCTCTGTCCACAAAAATTAGGATCGCAATTCAGGTTGTTGACAAGATATCTATCAAAATAAATACACTGAGGGATGAAGAGCTATGGCCTCAACTAAATGATTTCATTCAAGGGTATGTATCGGTTTTTGAATCCTTTATTGTAATCGTCACTTTGAGTACCTTATTTAGTCTGTCCCTTTACAATTAGCGTTTGTTCAGTATGTAGATGTATAAACAGACAAATGAAGAAATCAGATTGAAGATTGCACCATAAAATTATCTAGCAATTTTTTAGTGATGTATGTAGCACATCCTATTTGTTCTCTTTTTAATGATAGTTTGACCTGTATAACAAGGTGGTCTTGTATAATCAATCTGAGCCGAACAGCTTTTTTTCTTAGGTTGTCATCATGTCATAACTCATAAACACTAGTTTGTGGACCAAAACACTAGCTAATTATGCAGAACTTTTCATTTCAATCAAATATAATGGAAGAGGTATTTCCGGATTTAGGTTAGGCACTAAAAGAACAACTTTTCCATTTCTGATTAGGATTGTGATTGTAATGGAATACACTATACTTGTTAGTTTGGCATTAACCTCTGATGAGAGGCCTTTATTGGGCTGAACATTGAATTTTCTGTTTAGAAAGTTACCGGTCCTTTTAGATATCGTTTTTCTGTTTTGCTGCTTATATCTCTTGTGGTAGATTAGAGGGCATGAGTTTGCTTGTATTTGCATTTCCTGTTCGCCCTGTTTTTTTTGTCTGGGTGGTATTTATGATTCCTCATCTGTATAATTTTGTATTTAGGTTAATCAACATGTGGAAGAACATGCTAGAATGTCATCGTATACAATGCCAAGCAATTGCTGCAGCCAAACGGTTGGATTCAATTGCATCCCACAAACACTTTAGTGATGCCCATGTCGATGCAACCTCCCAACTTGGTCGTGACCTTGTTAATTGGACTTTAAGATTCTCGTGCTGGGTTACCGCTCAAAAGGGATTCGTGAGAGCACTAAATAACTGGCTCATGAAATGTATTTTATACGTTCCTGAAGAAACATCTGACGGGATTGTTCCATTCTCACCTGGTAGGATAGGAGCACCCCTGATTTTCGTTATTTGCAATCAATGGTCTCAGTCATTAGACAGAGTTTCAGAAAAAGAAGTCGTTGATTCCATGCGTGAATTTGCAAGAAACGTGCTTCACCTATGGGAGCAAGACAAACTTGAAATAAGACAAAGGTTGAATGCAAATACAGAAACGGAGAAGAAAGTTAGGAACTTGGAAAGAGAAGACCAGAAAATGAAAAAAGAGATTCAGGCTTTAGATAAAAGGATGCTTTTGGCTTCCGGGGTTGATAATAACGCGAAGGCGTTATCTGGGCAAGTTGTATATCAGAGTGATACGAGTAGAAATAGTAGTAGTAGCCTACAAGCGAGTTTGCATCATATTTTTGATGCTATGGAGAGGTTTGTTGGTACATCATTGAAAGTTTATGAAGATCTGGTGCGAAGAATTCAAGATGAGAATCTTGCTCAAGCGTCTCGAACGTAACATATGGTTTTTCTGACCCCTTTTGGATTGTTGCTGATGCTTCTTCATATTTACAGTATATAAAAAGAGAAATGGAATTCCAGTCAAACATGCAGATGAAAGCAGAGGCATATAGGGCTCCCCACCACCACCACCACCTGCCCCGCCTGCAGATGCTTGGGAAACAATGGGGAATAGAGGAGTAGTTCAAATGACAACATAAGATGGTTGTAATCTCTGGATGATGTGTGTGTGGTGGCCTTATGTGATGGATGTACATAAGCTTTTTGTGCCACTTTATTGTACCTAATGGCATAGACCATCCATCTCGTGATTTGATCATGATGCTCTAGGGGGATTGGAGGGGGTGGCTTACGGAGATGGATGGTGGTGGTTAAGGAATGGTACACAATGGTGAACAAATGATACATACAGTGAAGGATACTAGACTACCCCGTGGATGAAGTCAAGCTGAAGCATCTGGTTTTACAGAAGTTGTCAACAGTGATATTGTTGCTGGTAGATGGATCTCAAAAACTTAAAATAAGTAAATGATTATTGTCTAATTTATTCAATTTTGTATCAGAAGCACTTTAATTAATATTATTAGTACTTTTGTTTTTGGGAGAAAGATGCTGTCTTTGTAATAGTAGGAGTATTATGGACAGCATAGATAAGATAGAGAAGATGATGCTTTTGTACAAAAATATATGGATTGTACACTCTGTACTTTTGTAGCTATCTGTTATTTTTCTGGACAAGACTTGATGACTGAGGAGGACCTCACTCACTACCCTGATTAGATAGACACCTAACCCATGATATGATTCTCTTTTCTTTCTAATTTATTCCTTGTTAACAATATCTAAAATGTGATTATTTTTTTCCCGTGTCTTCTCGCAGTGTGGAGACATCAATTAACTAAACAAACAGACTGTTGAGACCCTCTCTGGAGAATTCCTTGATCAAATCGTAGTCATCATAGAGTTGAGGTATGAGTTTAAGTCACCTGTGCTATAAGAGTTTTTAAGTCATTTTACAGCTCCAATTTGTTTTAGTGAAAATTTTAGTTTTATGCTTTGTATGGTTTGGATTCATACAAACATTTCAATTGTCTAAACATTAGTGAATCCTGGGATTCACTTCCCAACACTTGTGACATTCAACCGTTGTATCATACGATCGGTTTAAAAACCGTCGAATAATCCTCATATGGTCTAAAACACGTACATACATTTAAAATACATAAACAAGAGCAGTCTTATAAATAGAAATCTTTATTCAACAGAACGTATTGAACATCAAGGATGATCTCTCAGTAACGAAGTGCTAAAAATAAACTTTTTCTGGTTGAGATGTTATCCACAAGCATCGTCATTTTCTATATATAGGTGGGGGGGCGGTTTATATCAAATTAAAATGAACTAATTCCAATCACTACTGTCACAGGGTGAGCAAGCCTCTTGAGCAATATCAGTGATCTGCAAACCCGTATCGTAGATTGCCCCGTTTTTCCAGTCTTGAGGAAGAACAGCTTTAGCCCAGTAATACTTGCCATCGAATCCGGCGGTTACCACAAACCGGAACTGCAATCTTCCGGTTGGAACCCTGCTGGTGTCCCATACTGCTCCGTGGCTCCGGTTCAAGAAGTTCCAGTTTGATGAACCAACCTGCAACATTTTCATCACTCTATTAGGCATCATTATACAAAACAAGGGCTTATCAACCTGTAAATTACGACCGACCGACCGACCGACAGACACTTTTATACGGGTACGTATACGTGAATACATGAGATACATTGGTGTAGTATTTTTGTATCCTCATACCTGAGCAACATCGATGCCCACAATTTCCGTCTGACCACCCTGATAAAACAGCTTAATTGAAAGATAATAAGGCTTCTTGCTTGATTCTTCCACGCGGATACTCAAATTCTTGTTCTTGTAATCACAAGGTATCCTGCTCCACACAATACAAGACACCAAAACATAATACAATTTATTACACCAATTACAAGTCATTAACTCCAATTTATGTCTGTTTTGTAATGGTTTCTGGTAGATATGGTACCTCCTGTATTCGACATCGGTGATGCCGAGTTTGAGAACTTCTTTTTCCTTGCCCTGTTGAGCCATGGCAGAAAAAGCTTTGCTGCTGAGTACGAAATCTGTTTCATTGTGGGTATTTAGATCTGTCGCTATTAGTTTCATCCCCTGTTTTGAACACAACTTAATGTTCTTGCATCTCATCTGCATTCAAATGCTTCCTGGTTATTTTACTTCAGATCAACATCAAAAAAGTATGACACTAGGAGTATCATTTAGCTAAATTTTGAGGAAATTAAATGAAATTGATGAAGTAAAATAATGGGGACCTGAAAACAGGCCCCACAACCAGCTCCTTGTTTGTAAATGCTAGGAACAGCAGCTGCGACGTATCCACCATTGAAAGTTAAAGCCAATGATCCATAGCTGCAAGCTCCAGCTGTATTTAATTACAGAACAATCTAATTCATTCATTATTTATTTCTGTACACTATATTAATCAAAAAATTAATCAGGGTTAAATTGAAAATTTGCTAGTGGATTTTTCTTTGAGTTTTATATTCCTGAACAACTGGTAAACATAGCTGTATGATCATTCAAGGAACGTTTCAGTGCGAAGGTTTAAAAAAGGATCAGCGCAGAGAAATATCAAATTGATAGTAGAATTTCAATATTTAAATTTGAACACCAGCATTAATGATGGGTAACACATTCTGTATGTGCATTGATTAAACTAGCTCTAAAGATGCATTACTTGAGTAAACAAAGGCTAATACTAATTAATACTATATGAAGATTCTCCAGGTCTCTGTACTCATTGTTTATGCAATATTATTTTTTCTTTCTTCCAACTTTTAAAAACCGTGAATAAAAAAAAGGGAAGAAGAAAAGATTAAACATACACTGAAGTGCGGATTCATCAGCGAAATAGGCAGCTTTGCTTTGATGTAAACAGCGATCACAAGCAGTGGAGGAAGATAATAAGAGAAAAAAGAAGAAAGAAAATGAAAGAAACATGTTTTATGATGTTGAAGTTTTGGAGATCGAGTAGACTCTTACACTACTTAAATACAGTGCAAGAAAAAGGAAAGCTGAAAGTTGGGTTTTGGGTTGGTAATTGGTATTTGTGTATTCCAGAAGGTATAAACACAGGCCACCTATTTATACACAAGTGTGAAAGCAAAGGACAAAATGAGTAAAAAACGTGTCTTCATCAAACTTTAGAATAGAAGATGGACTACAGATAAGCATTAGAACAAATTTAGGGGAACAATAAAATATAATAAAAAAAAAACTCGGCTGTGTCACTATTCATACTGCTGCATAGGTGTCGTTTTGACCAACCAGAAGTGGTTGTGCTGAGACTTTTAGGTCTAAGAGGTTTTAGGTTTAGGAAATTATTGACGGGTATTCTGATCAATCCATGAGTCACTTCGACGCATGTGCAGAGACCACCCTATAAATCTCCGGTAGGTTTATGTCTCACGTATAAGTTTTAATGGTGGAATATATATATATATATTTTTGTGCAATTATTTCGTTTCAGTTTGCATAAAATGCCGGTGCATAAGTCGGTTTTATTAAAAAATCAAAAGTTGATCGAACACAATCTAGAGGGCTTTATTTACTGTTCCGTTCTTAGAGTTTTGTAAATAATGTATGTACGTTTTCTTTTCTTTCTTTTTTTTTTTTTTTTTTTTTTTTTTTTTTTTTTGGTGGTGAGATCCAAGAGATCAAATTGGGCCCTAAATAAAAGAGAGATCAAATTCTCACACTCGAGTTCAAAAACAAAGTCATCTATTACACTACACGTACGTACGACACCTTGTTTTTTATAATCGAACTATGTGTGTAAAGCAAATAAGTCGGTTTAATGTAAAGGAGAGTTGGTGGTGATGATGTATGGGATTTGTATTGGAAGGAGAGAGGCATTTGTTTTGGACGCGGCAACTCTCTGTAGATGGAAACACTTTGCCCAGTGAGTCACCATTCTCTGTGATGTTGACTCTTTTGAGTGTTACATACCCATACACAGCTATCTGTCTTCAGTGACGGACCCAGAAAAAAATCTCAGTGGGGGCACAGTAACAAATTCGAAAGACGAGTGGAGGCATCAATAGTGTTTTTACATCTTTCACCTATAAAAACACGTCGATTTTCGGATTTCAGTGGTGGCCATGCACCCCCCATTTTCGAGCTGGTTCCGTCCCTTTCTGTCTCTATAATGGAGTATAATAAGAATCATAAAATAATAGATTTTTTTTTTGGAAAGGAAATAATAGATTTTTAATCAAGATTAATTGCGTAAGAGTATATTGTCGCAATGTGTTGTGATCGTTTGTTATGAAACTAATATAGATCCTATAAAAAGACAAATCACTCTCAAAACATAATGAGAGAATACAAAAGACTATTGCAGTGTTTTGTTACTTTTATGTTATGTCTTGTTATGCTACTCATATTGTAATATTTTGTTGGGTAGTGATCATTGATTACTATTACTTTGGACTTGTCATAACATCTAACATTATAAACTCGTTTCCTAAACAAACGAACACGAATTTGGTTTACGAACGTTCGATTATATTCGTGAATATGTTTATGTAGACAAATCAATATACAACTTAACCCAAAACATAATATGATAAGCTATCTATTTATCAAATAGATACTGTGGGGCAATTCAATGTCTAATAATTATTACACTATAATGTTTGAATATCAATTTATAATTTGTTATCCATGAATTTCGACTATATTTTTTATACTTTAAAGAGCCGAACTCGGGTTAGATTCGACCTGAAAGACAAATATACGTTTAGCGAGTCAAAACAGAACACGAATTCAAACAATTTGTCTTATAAACGGGTCAAGCTTAAACGTAATTTTATATTCGTTTAGTAAACAGAGACGAATGCCAAAAACCTGTGACTAAAACGGATTCCAACAACCTAGATTGACCCAAAAGGACTGATTATATATCAATTTAACACATTACAAGCCATAAAAAAAGAATTTAAAAAGTGGGTCTATTGAGACACTACTTTTTATTATTGACACTTATATTTTTTATTATTTGTTCTGTTCAAAACAACGTCAGTGTCACTGACGTTTATATTGAAACACCAACGTCAGCGGAAAGTCAGTGACTGACGTTTCTAAGTTGACACTTTTATAACGTAAACGTCGGTGTCACTGACTTTCGTTGTAGAACACCAACATCAGCGTCAATGACACTGACATTCCGTTTATAAAAAATCATGTGGTGTCGGAGTAATTTTTTATGATGTCAAAAATAATATGGTGCTAATAGTAAAAAATAGTGTGTCAATAGAAACCTCTTTGAAAACAGGCTTAATGACTCAACGATCTCACCCACTAGATTGCACCAACAGCTGGCAAAAGAAACAAAGTTTCTTTGACGGATTTTCCGGTGTTTGTTTTTTCCTCCACGACCTCTTTTTTCTTTCTTTGGCAAATTTTTTTTTTTTTTGGAAACATTAGCAAAATCTTATGTGTGATCAAATTACTAATTCATATAAAGCATATCGAAATCTTGATTTTATTTACCTAACAAAATTTGGTAACCTTCTCTGGAAAAAAAATGAATAATATGTCAATCATCGACAATACTTTCCAAGTAAGAAAGATCCGCATATCCTTTGAAGTCAATTTTCGGTAGCCACCTAAGAATTCGACTCTAAAAAAAGGTGGTGGCGGATAGAATAATGGCATGGTAGATTGTAAGGGCTTCCACCTTCAACAGCATACCCACCTTGAAGCCTCATTGAGAAAAAAATGAAGAATATCTCAATCTCCAACTGCTACGCACTGCGTCCCTAAAAACTTTTTAGTAACCTATATATTATTTAAACTTGTGCGCGCTACATAAATTCAGTATTGTTTTTAGTGCATCTACTCTTCCTGTGTAGCCGTGTAGGTGTAAGCGTAAAGGCACAAATTTGTGGTAAAATATTTTTTTTTTTTTTTTTTTGTGTGGTAATTTTTCTTTTCTGTTGTCATTTTCTCACATAAGTGTTGGGTCGTATATAAAAATTACGTTGCATGCCATGTTTATTATATCAAAAATAGTTCCCATCACGTCTCTGACTTACCAAAAAAGATTAGACTTTTAGCTAGGTAGTATATAGTTTGCAATTAAATTCAAGAATAGAACAAGCGTACACAGATACATGATGATGGCCGACCCAAACTACGCCACGTGTCACTTAAGGGTATGAAACTCCTCCTCCAGCCGCCGCAGGTCGGCCAAGGCTTGGTGAAGAGGAGCTGCCCAGTTCGGCTATAGTGGCTTTGGTGCTCGGCACAGGATGCACAGAGCAACCCCGGTTATTGTTCCATGTGCTGGATAACTAAAGATAAATAAGGAAAGAATTCTATGACATAATGACATTGATTTTGTCGTTTAAATATGTTCATAATTATCCCTAAATCATAGGGATTTATGCATGTATATCCTAAGGGAAATAATAATATTAATAATAATAAAAACGCAATTCCTTGCAGGACAAGGAAAGGGATGAGACATCCTCTATATAAACAACCTTAAGAAACTACGAAATACTTGATTCCTGAAACATAACAAGATACGTAACCAATTTGAGAGAAATAATTCTCAAGCTCAATCTAAAAATCACCCATAAAACCATCCATCATTCATGTTACCCTAGATTAAACGGCCCGGATAACTATTAGACGAAATCCAACATCTTCAATTGGCGCTAGAAGGAGGGCCTTCTATCGGTAATAGATCAAGGTTGTTTGTGATCAAGTTTATGGCAAAAACATGCCAAAAACGTAGTCTTAATTTTGAGCTTCCGTTTTTTTTCGATGGATTATTTCCGGATTATAGTGTTAGTTTCAACCGTTGGAACAAGAATTCCACCGTTCACATTCAAGCTTTAGAAATGGATCTTGGTTGGATTTTGATTCGATATTAAATATGGATTTTAAGGTTGTTAGAATATGGAGGAGGGACGAACAAGCCCTCCAAATTTCATGCCGATCGGAGTCCGTTTATATGTCCGATCGTCACAAAAAAGTTCCTGCTGTGTCACCGAAAACACAGCAGTCACCAAAAATGCAGTAAGATCGACTGCTTATTGCCGGAGTTTCAACCGTTGGAACAAGAATTCCACTGTCCAGATTGAAGAAGAAGGGGGATGAACAAACCCTCCAAATTTTGTGCCGATCGAGTCCGTTTACATGTCCGATAGTCCCGAGAAAGTTGATGCTGTGTCACCAAAACCTCAGCAGTCATCGAAAATGCAGTAAGATCATAGGCTTATTGCCAGAGATTGCACCGTTGGAACAAGAATTCTACCGTTCAGATTGAAGAAGATGGAGGTATGAACAAGCCCTCCAAAGTTCGTGCCGATCGGAATCCGTTTACATGACCGATCGTCGCCGGAAATTTGCTGCTGTACCAACAAAAACGCAGCAGTCACAAAAAATGCAACAGCCAGATCGGAGACTTATTTCCAGAGATTGCACCCTATTGAGGATCAGAGCACTTCAGGTAAGTGCTGAAAATAAAATCAAGGCAAGAGAACTTGCAAAAGCTGGCATATATTAAAACATTGTACATGAAAAAATTGGAAGCTTTTCTCCAAAGTCTACATGACAGACTCTGAAACTTGAGCCCCGCAGGTCGGACTCTGAAGCTTGAGCTCCGCTAGTTGGACTCGAAAAGTTTGCTTAAGTCTGTAGGACAGACGTCAACTTTCAGAACTCCGCAGGTCGGACTCACAAAGTTTGCAGGTCAAACTCATCAAACTGAGCCTCGCAGATCGGACTCACCAAGTTTGCAGGACAAACTCACCAAGTCAGAAGGACGGACAAAAGTATGGGCTCTCTAACTCAGCCTCCGTAAATTTGTAGACCAAACTTCCCTAGTTCGTAGACGAACTCAAACCGAGCTCCGCAGGTCGGACTCGTCATAAAATCAATCCGCAGGACGGACTCGAGCAAGTCCGCAGGACGGACTCGAGCAAGTCCGCAGGACGGACAGAAATTCAGATCACTGGATGTCAGGCTCAATGCGTTTGCAAAGCTGAGCTCCGCAGGCCGGACTAACTCTAAACAGCCAATCTACAGGTCAGACTCGCGCAAGTCCACATGTCGGATAACTTTTTTGGGCTCCACATGTTAGGCTCGCTAACTTTGCGAAGTGAACTTCCCAAGTCCCTAAAGGGATCCGAGCAGAGGTACGCAGGTCGGGCTTGTAAAAATACAACGAAACATAAGCGAAATGCAAGTTCAAGAACCTAAGAAGCGTTAAGGGCTGAGTTCGCCTGACTCTTTAGCATGAGTTAGATTCTCCACAGAAGCATTGACCTGGTGCAGTTCGGCAGGAGCCGTTGAAGCAGAAGCCGTAGAAGGTACTAAACAAGGAGCTGCAGCAACGTTCTCAAATACCGTTCCACTTCAGAAGACGTGGGCATGAATGACATCGTCATAACAATAGCTCTGCCACCTGGCAGAGTAGGCCATTGTAAAATTCTACAAGTCTAGATGACGGGGCCGACGAACACCTCTAACAGATCCGACCTCACAAAGAGTGGTTCAGCCAGATCTTGGGGGCTTATGATGATGGCCGACCCGAACTACGCCACGTGTCATCCTCTTAAATCGTAAAATTAACGACTAACCTCTAAAGTAAGGCATTAAGCGCTAAGTGCCCCAAGCACATACCCAAGGGCAGGTCCCTAAGCCCAGGTGGTAGATCGGTAGAAACTTTTCCTCCAGCCGCCGCAGGTCGGCCATGGCTTGGTGAAGATGAGTTACCCAGTTCGGCCATAGTGGCCTTAAGAGCTCCGCGTAGGACGCACAGAGCGACCCCGGTTGTTATTCCATGTGTTGGATAACTAAAGATAAATAATGAAAGAATCCTATGACATAATGACATTGATCTTGCCATTTAAATATGTCCATAATTATCCCTAAATCATAGGGATTTATGCATGTATATCTTTAGGGAAATAATAATATTAATACTTATAAAAACGCAATTCCTTGCAGGACAAGGAAAGTGATGATACGTCCCCTATATAAACAACCCTAAGGAACAATGAAAGACTTGATTCCTGAAACATAACAGGATACGTAGGCAATTTGAGAGAAATAACTCTCAAGCTCAGTCTAAAAATCACCCAAAAAACCATCCCTCGTTCATATTACCCCAGATTAAACGGCCCGGATAACTATTAGACGAAATCCAGCATCGTCAATACACTACATGAAATGTAGTCCATTAATATTAAATATCAGTTGTAAATTATTAATCAATCACTATTTTTTTTTTTTTTTTTTTTGAGGAATCAATCACTAAGACTTTGATTATGTAATTACAGCTATTATCATTCAGAAATATCACAATAAACATAGTGTCCTCTGTGACAGGTGCATTCTCTTTTATATTTGTACTAGTATCGTTACACCGTGCATAATACACGGTGCATGCCCATTCCGGGTTGGTATCTATCATGTTGATGTGTCTTTATGTGCTATATAGTGTGATGATATGATAAAATATAAGAATCAACAATTAAAAGTAACGATAAAAACACAACTAAAAAACATACATATATAAAATTATAAATAACATTTTTCAAGCACAATATAATTGTGACCGGAAACATACACAAACAAGGGCAAATCTGAAAGACTTACGAAACGAATACGTAAAACACGAAGTGATAAAGAAACGAAACGCACATGAAAAACGATTTGAAAAGATTATGAAACAGGAGCACAAAAAACAAACTAAAACCAAAATAAGAAACCGAATACCGGCGTTATAGTCAAACATATATAAAGTTAAATTCAAAGTGATATCAAATTCGAAAATAATCGAAACCCGATGTTCGATCTTCCGCAAGAAACAATATTCTCTTGTGATAATGGGGGTCGTAAAAACGATTTCAAAAGACTAGTTTCGAAAAAAACGGTCCAATAATTAAAAAGATCACTTTAAAACTAAGTTTAAAACAAAAAAAATATCAAACGAAATCGAAAAAAGAAACACCGACATAAAGACTACGAAAAAAAAAAAAAAACGGAAAAAACTAAGTAAAATACAAGTTATTATGTCCGGGTGATAACAAAAGTTTAACGACTTATAACAATAATTGTATTACAATATTCCATAGAATAATAATAATATAATATAATTTTTTTGTAAGTAATAACATAATATTATTGAATGAAACGCGCATAGTAAGAAGAGAAATCCGTGATGTGATAAAAATAAAAAAAACTTGAAAAAAAAGCGCACAAACGTTGCTATAAGCCTAAAGATATAACAAAAGCAAAAAGGGTATTTAAAAAAAAGAAGGTAAAACTGTATGGGCCAATCACGTAGTGACACGTGGCAGCACCAAAGGCAACAAGGAAAGCGCCCCTTGAATGAAACGTGCATAGTAAGAAGAGAAAAACCGTGATGTGATAAAAATTAAAAAAAAAAAAAAAAAAAAAACACAAACGTTGCTATAAGCCCAAAGATATAACAAAAGCAAAAAGGGTAATTTTTTTTTTAAAAAAAGGCAAAACTATATGGGCCAATCACGTATACGAAAGAGGGGGAAAAAGAGAGAAAAAAAAGAGGGAAAAGCGTCGCTATAAGTCTTAAAAAAGAGGGAAAAAAGAACCAAAAATATCGGGCTAATCAGAGCCCGACACGTGGCAGCACCAAAAGCTCCACAAGAAGCGCCCCTTGTTCCTTTATTATATATAAGGATAGCAAGAATCCCAAAGTTAGAGTATTTTATGTTATCGTTTTTATTATCAGATGACACCGACATGCATTTTTCTTTTCATTATAAATAAATGATGTGATTATTATATGAGAATGATTGAGAGTTGGTATTGACGGTATGACAAATCCTATGTTGCACAGACATGGACACGAACACGTCGCACTATACGACACGGACACGACGATACGGTTAATTTCAAAATTAAAGACACGACACGCCGCCGACACGTTACACACACAATCAAACATGAGATCCTAAAATTGTCATTTTAAAATATAATGGTCAATTTTGACACAATGATAAAACATGAGGTCCTAAAACTGTTAAAAACCCAATGATTATGAGTCAAAAGATGAAGTTGAGAAAGATTAAGTAGTCTTTAACTTATGATTATGAAGTTGAATTTATAAAATACGTTTTCATGAACAAAATTGACATGTATCGATCTCGTTAGATTTGTGAACATATACGGTATCTTTCCTCAAATTAAAAAAAGAAATAAAGAAAAACGACGTTGGTTTAAATAAATAATTAATTGTCAATTAGGACACATTTAGAAACACGTCAGGATTTTAGTCATTTTTTCCTGACATCTTTCATATTGTGTCATTTAGGACCTTATCCCATTTAATGCAAATTTATAAAAGATTTGCGTGTACACTCCCTTTTAAAAGTATTTTTTTTACCGTCCATCCCATGGGCGGATCCAAGAATTTCTTTCGGTTCTTAGGATCAAAAGTAAACCCCTTCTCCGCTGATTCCGTTTCTGCAATTCTTTCTGAAATCCGTTGAATAACTTGCCTCTAGTTTTTCTCTGTTTTCCCTTCTATTCCTCTGATGATTTCGAACAAAGA
Organism: Gentiana straminea; assembly: GCA_036785695.1. Classification (NCBI taxonomy): domain Eukaryota; kingdom Viridiplantae; phylum Streptophyta; class Magnoliopsida; order Gentianales; family Gentianaceae; genus Gentiana; species Gentiana straminea. The sequence goes on along the minus strand of JAVUPR010000266.1, from coordinate 8,923,099 downwards.
GGGGAAGATTCAACTTCTGACATCCCCTTTTACATCATTGGAGGTTATCTCCAAAAATATATAACGCCCACTTAATACCCACTAATTGTCCTTAATTAATAAATCCCTAACTTCTTTTATATTATTTTCCATAATTAATATATATTTTTTATTAAAGCAACTTTAATCCATAAATAGTTAAACATAAAATTCCGTCTTTAGCGAAAAGCGACGTCTGTCCTTTTTCAAAAGGTCGGGATATTAAAAAAAAAAAATCGGTTCTCCATGAGGTCACGTGATCCCAACAAAGGTAGATCCGCCCCTGACCCATCCCCAACTTGTCCTTCGTCTGTGTACATTCGGTGCACCAAATCATAGTGAAGCCATTGAAATGCAAAAACCAAACGTCCAATTCGATCAATACTTGCAACTCCGAGCAACGACAAATGTTGAACATCCTGTATTCTCTATATATATGTATGAAAACTACTTCCATTTGAATGCTGATGAGGGATAAATTAAACCTCGCCACGTGGCATAACATGTGGAAGAATATTGGGGCCAGAGGACCCGGACAGACCGGACCATATCTCAGGCGGGAGGTCGATCCTCGTTTTGCCCGATTAGACCACCGCAGAGCGGCTCGGTCATCAAGGGTCGGGTAACCTTGGTCGAGACGGTCTGAGGAACCTGACGCAGGACGTCAGGGGTTTTCCTTACAAAGGCAATTCAATCACGTGCCTATATAAAATGATAAAGATGGGAAGAATCCCGTGATTATAGGAGGCCGACCATATTGTTTATACGCTATCCTAATTATCTCTTAGAGAGGAGATTGACACGTAATAATCCTTAGGGTTTAAGAATCCTATACTTGTCTATCACGACAAGGGCGAGACGCCTCCCTATATAACCAACCCTAAGGAACTACGAAAGACTTGATTCCAATTACATACATTGGATACGTAGGCAACTTGGGAGAATTTTACTCTCAAGCTCGGTCAAAATCACGTCATAACCTCCATCCCCATTACTGACGGTTCTTGGTTAGTCGTTTTAGAGTATTTAGACCCGGATCACATACCCGACGATTTCCAGCATCGTCAAATGCGATTGTTTGTTGTGTGAAATTTGTCTTATAATTTCCATAACAGAGGATTATATTATATAGATAGGAAATGAAACTCCCTCTTTTGACCACTAAACATGATTTTATGGCTACAAATGTGTCTAATCAAATTTTTTTTTTTTTTGAAACATTAATTAATGACTCAAATCAAGGACTTTTTTGTCATTTCATCATTGTAACACTTTTTTTTTTTTTTTTTTTTTTTTTTTTCTTTTTCTTTTTGGCATCTTGTAACACAAAATTTAAAAAGAAACGTAATTTTGCAGCAGCTCCATGTGGCTGGGACCTTAAGTATAATAGTATATATATATTGTTCTTGATAGAATGTGTTTTATGTTGTGTTTCGTACAATTAAATATAGGTAATAATAGTCCCTGTATACCTGCCAGAGACAACATTGACGTCTTAACTATTACCTTGTCATCAGATTGTATGAACCAAGTACTGGAATATTTAATTAACACAGCTGCTACTTGAATTTTATGTTTATCGATCGTAATCCAGCTACTTGAGTTTGGGCTCCAGGGTGATGGCCCAATCATATTTCTATGCTCTGCTCTTTTCATGGAATATACCTCGTTTCCGGATATCGAGTTTTTATCCGAAAATAACGTTCGACACGTATTACATTAAATAAATCTAATATTATACGCAAGCCTCTACGTCATCGTATCGAGTTAAGTAACACGAAATCTAAAAAGGCTCGGGTAAAAATCGTAAAAGATACTCCCTCCGTACCTATTTATCTGAAACAGTTGCCAAAAGTCTAAGTGTCTAGGTACATTTAAATAACAACTAATCTTGAATTAAAAAGTGTCTAGATTAATTCAATAAATTTATGTATGAATTTTGGCAACTGTTTCAGATAAATAGATACTGAGGGAGTACTAGAATTACAATGCTATCCGACTTAAAAGATAGAAAAAGAATTTACAACAACGAAATGTCTTATAAGATAAGAAATCTTACAACAAAGCAATTTTATCTTACAAAAGTCTTAAAAGGGGAATACAACCAGTCAGGGAAGAAAAGTACAACATATCTTGAAATTTGAAAATACAACATAGCTATTATGAAAACATAAAAGTTCTAGCATACCATAGCAAATCATGATCACACATCATCCTCGAAGTCATCGTCAAACTACGGTTCAACCTGTTCATCTTCTCACCCACAAAGTATACAAACAAACATGTAATAGAGGTAAATACAAAAGTTCTTAGTAAAGAGGTAGAAACTATTGAACAAATAAGCTTTATAACAAATGGTTCACATTATTATTAAGTTATCTTTATGAGATCGACTCAAACTCTAGGGTTCACTTCATGCTCATCAACATATTGTGAGATTCGACTTATTTCTAGCTTAGCCTATCTTTGTTATATCAGTATTCAAGAGCACTACGCATGGTGCTACTCACCACGAAGTAACTGGGTGTAGCCTATTAGTGGATCACACTAATAGCCACGGGATAGCGTGTGTTCGGCGAAGTCCCTCTAATCTTGGTGCCCCTCAAGGGCCAGCAGAGTTATTCAATTTTACTGACCACACAACATATCGCGATATAGACTTGTACCTTACCAAAAATAACATGATGTTTAGGTTTTTAACTACACTAGTACGTATGTTATTAATTATTAACTAGCCACCTAAGTATTTTCACGGAAAAGCTCACTTACTACTTCTACTCCCTCACTTAGACATCTAGACATAGCAATGCCTAGCACATTACACAGACATTGATGGATACTATTCCATCAACGCACAAGGCCAATCATAATCTTCCGACGGTCCCGAACTTCAACTTTTAGTAAGAATCCAATCGGTGCCGGAACTAAACGCATCAGAAACTTAATCATGGCTTGTTCATGTTCATTTAACATTATTAGATCAAGAAACAATGTTCAAAACTATAGTTTAAAACACTCAAAACAACATAACATGGGGTTTGGCGCGCACTAAAACCAAGCAGCAGACTGTACAACACATTGTTTTGGTTTTGGTTTGCGCTAAACAATTTCAGCGCGCGCTAAAACCTCAGCAAAATGATGCCAGGTCTCTTTTCCAAGTTTGACGCACGCTAAAGCCTCCATGCATGCGCTATAAGCTCTCTGATGATTCCGTCCCATTCTGTTCACCTTTTGACGCGCGCTAAAATGGTCGAAATTACCCTTAAACACTAATTTTCTGCACTTTTACGATTTCCAACCCAAAAACAACACTTTTGACATAAAAACATCAGCAAAACAAGTCTTAATCATACCATGGCATATCATGCTTCAACAACAACTTAAAACATGATTTCTAACAACAAAAGGCAACACAAAACTCAATCCAAACATTTTAAAGCCTTAATTGCTCAATATGAAAATGTGAGTTCTAATGAGACCATACTTTTTACTATCGGCACCCATTTAATTCAAGCATTGAAAAAATCACTTCGGACACCACGATTAATTTTCATTAAAATGTAACGTCAGTGGCACCGACGTTCCTATTGAACACAAAAGTCAGCCACACTAACGTTCATTTTCAATAATAACGTCAGTGACACTGACGTTATAGTTATAATTTATAAAAGTTTCACTATTTAGTAACGTCAGTCCATTGACGTTAAAATCTAAAAGGAATATATGTGGTGACGGAAGTAAAGAAACAAGAATATATGTGTGGTGTCGGAAGTAGAAAAAAAAAAAAAAAAAAAAGGGTGCAACTAATAAAAACTGTGGTTTCTTTAGAATCCCCTATGAAAACCCTCTAGCTGGGAATTTCAAACCACCTCAAAGAAATCTTCAAAGCAACTGTAGCACTTCCTAGAAGTCTAGAACTTCAACCCAAAACCTTTTCCGAAATTGATGATCTTCATACCGTTGCCTGTTTCCTTACGATTTCTTTGATCTACTTGAATATCAATTTCAATAGAAATCTTGTGAGGATTCTTGAGAATTCTCCTTTGCTTGCTTTCTGTTTATTTTCTGAGACCGAGTACAAACTTCGGAAAAATAATAATTGCTTCTGACATCTCTCCAAACTTAATGGGAGGTTTATTTTCTAAAAAATAACTCCCAAAGAGTTATTGAGGAATTAATTTCCTCTAATTAATTCCATTAAATTCTTTTCCTTTTTTTAATAATAAAAACTTAATCCATGATTTTTTCAAAAAAAAAAAACTTAATCCATAATAAATATAATATTTTGTCTTTCTAAATTGATACGTCTGCATTTTTCATGAAAAAAAATAAATCGGAATATTAGATAATCCGTCTATTACACCGAAGTGTTGTATCCGCAGAACTTGAGAACGCTTTGCTCACCTTGGTGGCTAAAGATCGATGCTCCTCATCAATCACTTGGAAAAAATCACAATTTAGTTGTTTGCTCTGTTTATTATTATTTTTTTTCATTTTTTTTTTTCAATTTGTAGCACCCTGTAAATGGTCAAAATTGAAGTCACATATAGCTCGTATCTTTGAAAATTATCTCTTTTTTCCATATTTAAAATTCTCCTGTGTTAGTAAATTACAATTATTACAATTCTTTGCAAAGTATAATCAAGTTGCAGCAAAATGAATGTGTTAGTCTGGCCGTCTGGGTTACTTATCTCTATGTCTATTCTATCAAAGCTGAAGGGTCGGCTATCTAGTGATTAGCTAAGGTGTTCAAGTCTGGGAAAATCAACTGAAGTGGTGTTCAACTGAGTTCTATGTTCAGCTGAGCGGGTCTCTGTTGAATTCTGTTGAGCACAGCCGAGTCAGTTATGGAGCTGAGTCTTGGTTACGCCTGGTGATAGTCAGCTGAGCAAGCACATCTGAGGTATTTTAGTCAATTCGCTAGCGTGTGTCGTTATAGCGGCTAGGTCTAGGATTTTGTGACTATAAATACGCATATGTTGTAACTTAATTTAATTGCAGAAGTCGGTAAAATCTTCAGTGGATAATATAATCTTCTCGTTTCTGCCCGTGGACTTGTCACGTTTGTTGGAATACCACCAATCTAGCATGCTGTTTAACACGTAAATCAAGCAAAAACGAATAAACAAAAAATAGGACAGAAAACTTATTGACTGAGGCGAGTGCATCACTCTGTCCTTAAGACGTTTTTGCCCCGATTATGTGCACACGGTAATGTCAATCGTCTCCAAGATACAACAATCATACCTTCTTCGGATTGTTGCACTTCAATGAGAAGGGCGAACCGATCATGCTCTGCAAATCTCTTATTGACTTGAAAATCTATGCAAGGTTTATTTTTGGATGCCATGAAAAACATAAGAAGCCGGCCTTTTAAAAGAATGAATTTCTTATGAAAAATTGCAGCCTGATTTTCACTTGTGTGCTAGGATTTTATAGGAGAAATTGGAGGTTATTTACGTCCAGTTGCAAACTTTCACCGAACCGATGCAACTCTTTGTCACATGTCCATTCGGATTTTCCCTTCATTATTAATTTTTATTCAAAATTCTCCAACAACGTTACATCATGTTTTATTGTTTCTTGTGTGATTTACTCTTTATTGTTTATTCTTGATTGTTACAATTAGAGTTGACAATCCATGTGATCCGTTATAACAAAATGAATGAATGAATAAGAAGAGGGAGTATAGCTAAAACTTGATTCCAAACATGTTTGTAATTGATTGGAGAAGTAAAACCAGGTTTGAATCAAGCGTATCAGCTGGTTTATACAGCTAAACAACAACGAAACCATTCTAATCAACCAACTATAACTACTTCTCCCACTTTTTGATTGAACTTTTGTGAAAAAAATTGCTCGACTAAATGCTCAATGAAACTCTGACACAAACATTCTACGCACAACTACCATCATGCTATTTGGTAGCATATGCATGAGAACGTATTTCACATTATACTCTCTCAGTCCCGCAATATAAGTCCTTTTAACTTTTTTGTGGTGTCTCAAAATATAAGTTTTTCTCACATTTCAATACATGATTAATGCATTGTTTTTTTATTTTTTGTTTTTTTAATTTTATTTAAAAAACGATTTATCTTTATTCAATAAGTGGAAAACCACCATCCCGGTACAACAAAGTGTTTAGTAGCAAAACTATACTAGAGCCATAAAGGCAACAAATATAATATTTACATAATGTCCCAAGCCAGTCGTAGATCTCTCGCACGTCGAATGGTCTTCGCAATGAACACATGAGCCGGGGGGTGCGCTGTCTCCGGATCAAACTTAATCTTGTTTCTCCAATACCACAAGCCGTACAATGTCTCTCTAGATAAATATGGCCAACTTCTACGAATGTTCAGCTGCAAGTTGGTCCTAATCCAGGTGGATGCAACATGTTCTTGGAGAATGTTCTCCAATCTTCCCGGCTCAAAAGTTGCTGCCACACTTGCTTGGGCCACCAACAATCGTGCAGGGCGTGCAATTCAGTTTCCTCGTTGAGTCCATAGATATGGCAAATCAGGGAAGCTGCTATATATCGATGGATTAATGCATTGTTTTCATTTTCACATTAAATAATGCAATGTTATAAGTCACTCCGAAAAACAATACAATATTTTGCCTTAAAATATTAAAAAGTAACTCATTTATGATTTTTTTTAATCTGTGTGAAAAATCCAAAAGAACTTATAATATGGGACGGAGGGAGTACTTAAGATCTTCAAATATTAAAAAGAAATCGTTTATGATTTTTCTTAATTTGTGTGAAAAATCCAAAAGGACTTATAATATGAGACGGAGGGAGTACATAAGATCTTCAAAGTTTTTGTAGTGTCGTTGAGCAACTTTTCGGTGCGATTTGTGCCAAGGAATTTTAGAGCCAAGACATTTTTTCTAAGAACTCTCTCACCTGAATTAAGTAATACTTGATCAACTTTGACTGAGAATATCGATGGTTTTGAAATCCGTTTCAACGTCGTTTATCACTTAATTGAATCCTGAAAACAAGAGCTTGCTTATTTTTTACTGTACTTCAATTTTAGACCTTTTTAACACTTTCACAGAGTGGTTCTTGTTGAGCTTATGCTTAGGTAGCAAAAGCATGGTAATTGAAATATACAAAGACAAGAAAACGTTGGAAAAATAATAAAGATTCCTGATCTATAATAAATTCTGTGCTATAACATTGATTTTGACCATTTACAACGTGTACTACTATATAATACATTAACAAACAACTAGACACTGATTTGTCAAGTCCTGATGCATCATTATTGATGAACACCGTTCATTAGATACAAGTGTAAGCAAAGCTTTTTCAACTTGTGCAGATATAACAACGCCTCTGTTTATAATGGAAACTATATATTCCATGTATACAGCTGTGCAGGGCAATATGATGGGGCCGTCAGCAGGAAGGCCGAATTCATCTTCAGAAATGATCAAAAGTTGCCGGAAAGTCTCATTCCTGAGAAAAGACAGGGGGAAAACAAAGCGTTTATTATCACTTGAGTAGACTACAAAATGACCCTTTTCGATTCGCGTTGGTGTTGTACAAGTTTCTGGTGTTTCCCCATCTTCATTGACTCTTGGAAATGAGATTCTCATCCTTTGAATAACAGTGAAGTTCTTCCACTTCCTGGCCGATTTCAATAGTTGACTTTTACTGATCATCTTGAATATTGTGTAAATGATGAAAGAGGAATAGCTATAAGTTGTGGAGAAATGATGTTTCTATGAATGTGGTGTTGAAGATGGTTAAGAAGTGGAGATTTTATATAGTACTATAAATCGCAGCAATTGGCTAATCGAAGAGGTTACTAAATGTGAAATGGCCTTTTACCTAATGAAGCAACACAGGGGTTCATATCCATGTGTTTCTGCTTAGTCTCATTAGCCACTTGGGGTCATTAAAGGTTGGAGTTTATGCATATGTTTTTTAAAGGTAGATATGATGAACAGACAAAAATGGGACCTTAGAGTCCTAACAAGAAACTCTTCATATCTGATGGCAGTATTGTTCTGAACCAATTAACATTTGGTACATAGAGCTAGCCTTATAACAGCTACAACTCTATTAAATGTTTCAATAATCGATTGTTGTACGTACCCTTATTCGATATTGAAGGTCTCTATAACACCCCACCCTCGGACGGGCCCTTATCTGGGGTGAGTCATTACTTCCCTGTTCTTAGAGAGAAAAACTTCCTAAATGCCCCTTTTATTAAAAAAACAAAAAAGAATAACAAAGGTAATGCAACTCGTCCCTTCTACTTCAAAATGAATAAAAGGCCCAGCCAATTGTTTTAAAAAAAATGTTTAAGACTTTGTGAACATAAAAAAATAAAATTGACAAAATAGATATAAATGTGCATCACATGATGCATTTATTCCAACTGACGAATAAGTTCGAGTGTTAACATGATAAAAAAAATCCTTGACACCAAGTTGATACGTTGTCTTAGTACTGCTGAGGAGGAATCACTGCCGCGGGTGATTAACACAGAAATTTAGGAACTCTACCAGCTAAACCGATCTTCCTGAAAGGTGTTAAAAATAAGGGGTGAGCTTAAACAAGCTCAGTGAATACTGACGATTACAAACCATCTCAATGATACAACCAACATATAAACAAACCAACAAATCACGTATTCACCCACTTAGTGATATGGTAGCTAACAAGACACAACACCCAATACGAAATTTGTATCTATAGAGAGAGAGCAACAATGAGCACTGGAAATCAAATATCACACACAAACACTCCACTGTCCTTGTCCAACCGAAGTCAAGTCACCACCTCCATGTAAGGTCCCACCTGAACCAAAAGTAATAATGTCACCGCAATCGTGTACGGTCCCACTTGGACCAATTATAAACACTCAATAGTAAGGCCTCACCTAGACCGATAAGATCCTCCCATCACAGGGCCCCACCTGGGTCCAAAATAATCACCTCATACTACAAGGACATGACAGTGGAGGAAACACATAACACATAATCACACATACATTCCAACTCAGACTATGCTAAAAATCATTCAAGAAACTAACCATAGATAGGTCACCGAATCACAAACAATTTACCACTATTAGCACGTATGTGGCCAAATCAAATCAATAATTTGAGATCAATAATACTCACCTCAACAACTGACGAGCTTAACCTCGACTGATTAAGACTTCTAATTCGCAGAGCCAACACCTATATATATATATATATATATAGAGTTTTTTTTTTTTTTTTTTTTTTTTTTTTTTTTTTTTTTTTTTCACAGGAAACGAAAGCTTTTATTAAAACAAACTAAGTGTTACAAAGCCAAACAGGGATACAGTTATGCCAAAACACCCCAATATCCGAACTGAACGAGAAAGCCGCAAGATTGTGAGCCATCTTGTTGCTTTCACGTCCAGTATGGGAGACAAAACAGAAATCAAATTTACTAGATAGTACCCGTATATCCTCAAGGATGACGAAATGGATACCGGGGGGTTGACGGACCTAAACCTAACCTTGGAAACGGCGCCGTAAAGCCGACGGACATTACCTAGGCTATACGGATCCTAACCGGCGTTGTACCGGGTCAAATTGTAGTGCTAGTCCGGTGAGTCGTCGTATTCCTCGTGGAAAACATGGTAATTCTTTTAAGTGGGGTTAAACACCAAGAAGCTATTATTAACTCGATCTAAGTCGCAGCTTTTACTTTTTCCTGGGTTAGATTATTAGTTAGTAGTTAGATTGTTAGTAAAACGAAAGAAATAAATAAATAATATATATATATAGATATTTTTGAGATCTAGCCAAGAATACTTTACTGAATCAATATCTTTTAGTAGAAATAAATGAGACAGATCTTCCTTTATTCAAGGTGTAAATTATATATGAATCGGTGTACTCCTAAGCTAGACAACTCCTCCTCACACGAGCGTATGAAATTGTCATATGTCCATTGCATCAGTCCAAGGTCCACAATCGTTACGGTTTTTCGAACAGGTCCCGAGTACAAATCTACCTTTAGATAAAAAGGAGTCATTCCGTTCGTCAAACGGTCAATTTTATTTAAAAGGCTCCGGTTGTCAAAGCCGGACGATTCAACTTTCCGGTTTAAGTTTCAATTAAACTGATGATTTAACATTATTACGATCTCGAGTACAAATTATAATAAGATTCATTTCTCCCAAAACAAATCTACCCCCGGGTAGGAAATCGGATTCCGTTATCACGTTGTTCACACGGCCAATTTTACCCTCCGGTTTTTCTATCTTTTATCTCGTATCCTAACTACGAGGCGTCAATTCATAATTAGATTATGAATTCCTCGTATCAATTAAATATGTCAATACGAATACGATTAAAATAGAAAAAGATTCATTATAATTGGTTTTAATCATGATTACCGAGTCGATCATTCATTTTACCAAAAGATTAACTAATTCGATTCATATCTTGGCTAGACATATTTTTAGTTTAATATCATATATAAATAGAAATAGAAATAATAAACATAACAATTTTAGAATATATTACCGGTTATGACTATCGAATCGGGGTCGTTTCCACCGGATCTAACATGCCAAAGCTTCGAAATCAACAATCTTCGATAATTATTCCGCCATTACAACGATACTATAACCATTTTATTTATATATGTGAAAAACATATATACATACATACATCGACATATATATGTATATACGGGCCCGAAAATAAAATTAAAAGAGAAACGAGATGAAAAGATCTAGATCTAGATATATATAAATATATATATATATATATATATATATATATATATATATATATATATATATATAGATCTATCACATATATATTCATATATAGAATATATATATATATACATGAAGTGTGTGTGTATATATATATATCATATATGAATATATATATATGATCTTCAAAGCAAAAAAATAAAAAAGAAAGAAAGACGAGGTGAAGGAAAGAAAAGAGAAAGAAAGAAGAAAAGGGGCCAAGTTGCTGCTCTCTGATGCTCTGTATATATAGCAAAATGGGGAGGCCGGATCGATCCGGGAAAGGGCCGGATCGATCCGGTGGTGATCAATTTGGACGCTGAGTCACCTGATTCTAGATCCTTCGGTTGTTTATTTATTGTAATAAAACTTCTAAAATTCATATCTTGAGTTGTAGACCTCCAAAAATTATGATTCAAACGTCAAAATTAAGTTCTCGGAAAATTCTTCAACTTTCATGAAGGACTCTTCTTCAGAAAACGCCTTTTTGATAAGCAAATTCATACTCCGAACGTTTTGCGGGATTTTTACGAAATTGAATCAATTAGCCACTTGACCACCATTTGAGTTGTAGAAGTCCGATTGACTTGATTCAAAATCCATTGGAAAGCTTTCTTGAAGATATACAACTTTTATTAAGGAAACTTCTTCAGAAAATGTCGTTTTGATGAGCCATTCGTATTACGAAGATATTTTCGGGATTTCTACTAATCCGAATCGATTAGTCAATTGACCATAACTTGAGTTGTAGACCTCCAATTGACGTAATTCAAAGTGCGTTGGAAAGCTTATGTGAAGATCTACAACTTTCATTAAGAAGTCATCCCCTGAAAATGCCTCTAAGCTGGGTCAAATCTCCATCGAAAATAAATTACGGTTTAAGTACTTAGGAAAATTTGTTCCGTTTGAACTCGTAAGCTTGTGGCACCTTCTTCTAATCCTCTAAACACATCTTTTAGACTCAAAACATGTCGTTACGTGGAATCTTGGTCAATGTATAATCCTGCAATGAACCACCAAAATACCAAACGTAAATCCGACACGACACTCCGGTTACTAAACCGGTACAAAAACTAATAAAAAACTTATAAAAATACGATAATTTATATAATAACTACTACTTATACATTTGAATAAAACTTAGTAATTTTGACTTGATTTGATACAATAATGCTCAAAATGGTATCAATATTGGGGTAAAATGTCGTAATAATGATCATAAATTTATCTCTCATCACAACCCCCTACTTAGCTTTTGGTCGTCCTCGATCAAAACAAGCGATAAAACAAAATGAATGAGAGATAAATTCATGAAGATATAAGGTATAAGGAACAACTAGATAATACAACCATTAGAATTACAACCAGGCTTTAACCTCAATATAAATGTATAACGAGTGTGTGTGTGACAAGCCTTTTCAATTTCCACTATCCTCTCTTGAATAATTCAAGCAAACGCACAAATATCCATTCGAGACAAATCCTAATGACTTTCCTAGGTATAAGCGTAGAATAGCTTCCACACAAAGTTCTTCCGAGTACTTATTAGGATAATCCCTAAAGCATATCATTCGGTTTATACTCTGGGATAGTCGAAAGATAACTAAGTTTTCAACCATTCTTAAACTTTTTTTTTTTTTTTTTGATTTTTTTAATTTCACATTTGTAGCATATGCCTTCATTCCCAAAGAATAGGACGTTTCGTGATAACACCCTAGCCGGACTACTATCATCGTGCGCCGGGAGCTTTTAAACCTCATAGTGATATAGACGTTTCGTGATAACGCCCTACCGCACTCAAATCATTGGTAGCTACAACCGACATATATATAGTTCATCTTTATTTTTTTTTTTTTTTTTTTTTTTTTTTTTTTTTTTTTCATAAACTTAACTTATATCCTTTCTATCACATTCAAACATTCAGATATTCACAGTACACGTTCAAAAGTTAGGTACTAAGTTGCTGCTATTATCTAGAATAACCACTAGGATACTGAATGGATACAGTTTAAAATTTTCGTTTCAATATCAAAGGCTTTACGTGAAGGAATTCATGTTACACAAATATATTTGGAATTACAATGCACTTACGGTTCACGTTGGTTATACACATCCAAATTGATCATTATATCTTCAAATCCATGAAATATATACCTTATACAATTTATTTTAATCAACTAAATAATGCTCGAAAAAAATCGAAAACTAAGGGATTTATTGATACAAAATAAACATTAATGCCATTGCTAGACCAACGACTCCACTCCCCACTTACGAACTTACATTGTCCTCAATGTAAAGTGAGTGTAAATAAGTTGTTGGGAAAGCAATGGTGCACTAAAACAAGTCAAAACAAATACTCGGATGATATAAAGGGTGGGTGGGTGGGTCAAAGTTATGACCGTTGTGTGTGCAAATGAAATAAAAGTGTGTGGAGTGTGACAAAGTAATGCAAAAGGGTAGATAAACACACCACATAAACTTTTATTGATTTAAAACACACAATATTCCCAAGATAGTTGAACTAATACATGTCACACATTATTTTTGAAATTTAAAACAGACTAGATCATGATATGAAATATGTGACAAAGTATTAACTCGAGTCTTTTATACCCGCATCCTCAAGGGTTATTTCAAATTGTTCTAACAACCTAAGTCCAAGAAATGATGCATTTGAATTTTCTCTTTGTTATCCATCGGGATTTTCGGATAACCACCTAATCGTTCCCGTTTAATGTCATTCAAACATTCATCCTAAGACTTGGTGAAACAAAATGAAAATCAATCCGAAGTATTAGCAAAGTATCATCCAAAGTATGAGTAATTATTATATTTAACATTTTTACGGGCGCCTCCCGGTAGCGCTTTTGGTTAACGTCGTTTGCTCGACCAAAATGATAATGATTAACTAATATAATATACTAAACAAAACGGGATACTTCTAACAATTACTCACAAAAGCACGTAACAATTAAGCACATAATCCACTAAAAATAAATGCTTAAGGAGTAAAAAGGAAGGATAGTACCCGTCATTGACTACATTTATAGTCTATAGCCGACTTTATCGTGCTTTAGTTTTCTAATGTACTTGGTGGTGGGTCATCCTCACGCACCGCATCCTTCTTCAATACCGGTTTCCAACGAGAGGTTAGACAATTTCCACCAATCCACACGATTCTTGAACTTTTCCTTTGATTTTCGAGCTTTCGGTTTGCGAGCCTTCATATTATTGCTAAAGTCATCTTCTTCAATTACTCGCGTGTTAGTACAATCCACAACAAGGGGACACAAAGTGTCTACACAAGAACTAGATTCTAGTGTAATGCATGGATATTTCAATGAAATGTAAATGTTGAAGACAACGCTCTCATGATTAACTCCCAAACTAAACTCTCCCTTACAAACATCGATGAAAGGGATATTAATATTTAAGCACCGAAAAGTGTCGAGAAAACATGCATACTTCTCATCGTTAAACGAAGATGGTAAAGCTTCCTTGAATGATTGTGCCTTTTGAGGACATTGTGTGTCATCATTCGCACCTTTTTCTTCAAAATATGCACTTGGATATGGTGTTGTCCTATCCGGTTGAACCGAGATGAATTTGGGTTGAGCTGGATAAGGTTCGGTTTGAATTGGCCCTTTCAAACTTGGTTCCTTCCAACATGATCATTGGTCAAGGTTCTACTCATTCTTGGATTTTTCAATATTCTAGGAATCTTGACCCATTCCTCATTTTCGTGTTCAATATATCTATCGTTCGTCTTAGGAAATCTTCAATAATGTCCTCTTCCTCTTTAGTGAATTCCGGTTTATTTTCCATATCCTTTTCAAATTTACCATCTAAATCATCCTCTACTTCATTAATTCTCATGTTTTCTAATCCATTACTTCCACAGATTCTTCTACTTCTAGTAATAACAGCATTTACCTCTCCCGGGTTTCTTTCGGTATTACTTGGCAGTCCTCCTGGGGGTCTACTGTTTTTACGTTCCTCTTCTCTACTCAAATGATATTCCAAATTCCGTAATGAAGCTTCTACGATTCTCATTCTGGTATCATGTCCACTTATAGATGTTTTCAACGTACTCATATCCTTAGTAGACTCGTACCTATAGAAGTCATCATGGTTTCCATATTTTGAGCTTGAGTTGACATCATACCCATCGATTTTCGATTAATTTCTCCCATTTATCAACTCCTTCAGGTTGAGTTGAACTCTGAGTTACTGGTATGCTTTGAGTGGTATGTTGTGGATACGATCTAGGTAATGATTGTAGATTCTGATTCGAGGTATCTCCTTGATAAACTTGATTTGGATTCTTATATTGGATTGGATACGGTGGTTGTCCTTGCTTACTAGGGGTTTCAGACCAACGAAAAGTAGGGTGATCTCTTCTAATAGCATTAAACGAGTTTGAATACGCGTTGTTCAAATTCCTATGCTGTAAAAAACTCACCTTTTCCCTTGAATATCCTTTTGGTTCTTCCATCCCTAATGACACATTATCATGATTTGAGTAGTCATTTGGTATGATATTTTCTGAGTTTACATTTTTACTGGCTAATAAGCCGTCAAATTTCCTACTCAAATTCTCCAAGTGTGCTAGAACTTCTGTATTCGATGTACTTTCTCCTGCAAATGCTACTTTTCTTGTGCTAGAACCGGTTTCCCACATTCTGTTATTTTTGGAAATCTTTTCAATAGCATCGTAAACTATTTGAGCTTCACTCATCATTAACGAACCACCACATGCATGATCTACATCTGCACGTGAGTCTCTCCTTAATTTACGACGTAAAAGTTGGATTTGCATATCTAAGGAATAACCATGATCGGGACAAGCTCTTAATAATTTTTAAATCTTTCCCAAGCATTCCCAAGCGTTTTCTTCGCATCCTTGTCTAAAGTTGGCAATTTCGACTATTAATTCCAATTTTCTACCAGGAGTAAAATATTGCTTTAAAAACTCGGTTTGAATATCCTCCCAACTAGTCAATGAATGATGTGGAAGTGACAAAAACCAATCTCGTGCTCTTCCTTTTAAAGAAAAAGGAAACATAGACATCCTCGTTAATTCCCGATGAGCACCATGACTTTTGGCTGTATTACACAATTCTTCGAAAAGATAGAGGTGATGATGTGGATCCTCATCATCTTCTCCTAGAAATTGGGCTCTTGTGTCAATTAAACCAAAAAGATGAGATTTTATTTCGAAATTATTTGCTCCTTTATTGGGTAAACGAATTGGATTATTAATCTGGTACCTTCTTACGGTCTGATCACATATATGTCTCGGGTTAGGCTGGTTTCGATTATTACGATTATGCTTATTCCGATTCTGATTATTTCTATTATTCTGATTCTGTTTATTAGGTTGAGGTAAATTCTGATTAAGGTTTTGGCCATACCCTTGAGCATGAGCAATCCCTTGTTCAGGTGTTTCACCAACGGTTTCGACCATTTTCGTAACTCGATTTGACAATTCTTGTGGAATCGAAAATATCGAATAGAAAATAACACAAAATCGATAAAAAAACCACATTTTTTTTTCTCCTCGGTAATTACCGAATCCACTCGATATTTACCGAGTAGTTTTTTTTTTTTTTTTTTTTTTTTTTCGGTTTTTTTTTTTCTCTCTCTCTCTCGGTAATTACCGAAGCCACTCGGTATTTATCGAGTATTTTTATAAAAAAATTGATATCTTACCAAATAGGTAGGTACCAATGAAAATAAAAATACAAATGAGATTGAGAAATGTATTGACTTATCCTCGGCTGTTATGACCACGTTTACTTTCTACTATCGAAAATAGAAAATAACTCGAATTTGGTAGAAGAAGAAAATTGGTAACTAAAAGAAGGTAGATACCAACGGAAAATAAAAATAGAAATGTGATAAGAAGAGTGTTGACTTATCCTCGAGAATTTTGAGCTAATACAAGTAGTAACCCTAGACACAAAGAAAGAAATTAGCGACGTTTTCCCCGGCAACGGCGCCAAAATGCCGACAACGACCTAAACCTAACCTTGGAAACGGCGCCGTAAAGCCGACGGACATTACCTAGGCTATACAGATCCTAACCGGCGTGTACCGGGTCAAATTGTAGTGCTAGTCTCGGTGAGTCGTGTCGTATTCCTCGTGGAAAACATGGTAATTCTTTTAAGTGGGGTTAAACACCAAGAAGCTATTATTAACTCGATCTAAGTCGCAGCTTTTCGCTTCTCGGGTTTTTTCCTGGGTTAGATTATTTAGTAGTTAGATTGTTAGTAAAAACAAGTAAATAAATAAAATAATATATATATATATATTTTTGGATCTAGCCAAGAATACTTTACTGAATCAATATCTTTTAGTAGAAATAAATGAGACAGATCTTCCTTTATTCAAGGTGTAAATTATATATGAATCGGTGTACTCCTAAGCTAGACAACTCCTCCTCACACGAGCGTATGAAATTGTCATATGTCCATTGCATCAGTCCAAGGTCCACAACTGTTACGGTTTTTCTGAACAGGTCCCGAGTACAAATCTACCTTTAGATAAAAAGGAGTCATTCCGTTCGTCAAACGGTCAATTTTATTTAAAAGGCTCCGGTTGTCAAAGCCGGACGATTCAACTTTCCGGTTTAAGTTTCAATTAAACTCGATGATTTAACATTATTACGATCTCGAGTACAAATTATAATAAGATTCATTTCTCCCAAAACAAATCTACCCCCGGGTAGGAAATCGGATTCCGTTATCACGTTGTTCACACGGCCAATTTTACCCTCCGGTTTTTCTATCTTTTATCTCGTATCCTAACTACGAGGCGTCAATTCATAATTAGATTATGAATTCCTCGCATCAATTAAATATGTCAATACGAATACGATTAAAATAGAAAAAGATTCATTATAATTGGTTTTAATCATGATTACCGAGTCGATCATTCATTTTACCAAAAGATTAACTAATTCGATTCATATCTTGGCTAGATATATTTTTAGTTTAATATCATATATAAATAGAAATAGAAATAATAAACATAACAATTTTAGAATATATTACCGGTTATGACTATCGAATCGGGGTCGTTTCCACCGGATCTAACATGCCAAAGCTTCGAAATCAACAATCTTCGATAATTATTCCGCCATTACAACGATACTATAACCATTTTATTTATATATGTGAAAAACATATATACATACATACATCGACATATATATGTATATACGGGCCCGAAAATAAAATTAAAAGAAAACGAGATGAAAAGATCTAGATCTAGATCTATATAAATATATATAGATCTATCACATATATATTCATATATAGAATATATATATATACATGAAGTGTGTGTGTATATATATATATATATATATATATATATATGTATATATATATATGATCCAAAAAAAAAAAAAAAAAAGAAAGAAGAGGGAAGGAGAGAAAAGGGAAAGAAAGGGGCAAAGGGGCCAAGTTGCTGCTCTCTGATGCTCTGTATATATAGCAAAATGGGGAGGCCGGATCGATCCGGGAAAGGGCCGGATCGATCCGGTGGTGATCAATTTGCACGCTGAGTCACCTGATTCTAGATCCTTCGGTTGTTTATTTATATAATAAAACTTCTAAAATTCATATCTTGAGTTGTAGACCTCCAAAAATTATGATTCAAACGTCAAAATTAAGTTCTCGGAAAACTCTTCAACTTTCATGAAGGACTCTTCTTCAGAAAACGCCTTTTTGATAAGCAAATTCATACTCCGAACGTTTTGCGGGATTTTTACGAAATTGAATCAATTAGCCACTTGACCACCATTTGAGTTGTAGAAGTCCGATTGACTTGATTCAAAATCCATTGGAAAGCTTTCTTGAAGATATACAACTTTTATTAAGGAAACTTCTTCAGAAAATGTCGTTTTGATGAGCCATTCGTATTACGAAGATATTTCGGGATTTCTACTAATCCGAATCGATTAGTCAATTGACCATAACTTGAGTTGTAGACCTCCAATTGACGTAATTCAAAGTGCGTTGGAAAGCTTATGTGAAGATCTACAACTTTCATTAAGAAGTCATCCCCTGAAAATGCCTCTAAGCTGGGTCAAATCTCCATCGAAAATAAATTACGGTTTAAGTACTTAGGAAAATTTGTCCGTTTGAACTCGTAAGTTGTGGCACCTTCTTCTAATCCTCTAAACACATCTTTTAGACTCAAAACATGTCGTTACGTGGAATCTTGGTCAATGTATAATCCCGCAATGAACCACCAAAATACCAAACGTAAATCCGACACGACACTCCGGTTACTAAACCGGTACAAAAACTAATAAAAAACTTATAAAAATACGATAATTTATATAATAACTACTACTTATACATTTGAATAAAACTTAGTAATTTTGACTTGATTTGATACAATAATGCTCAAAATGGTATCAATATTGGGGTAAAATGTCGTAATAATGATCATAAATTTATCTCTCATCATTGTAAAGCCCAAATTCGCTTCCAAAATTTATCATTAAAATTATTAGTTGGTAAAGACGAAGGACTCGTTTTCTTGCCTAACTCTATTTTGAAGGCGAAATCATAGGTCGCTTTAGAGATAAACTCTCCGTTACTTGTGAATAAACAAACTCTTTTATCTGGCGCACCGTTTAGGCTAACCGGAATATTGGTGATTTGGTTAACATCAACCGGCCAAAAACATTCTGATAGTTTGTCTCGATTCCAAGACCTATTGCACAGAAAATCACTAACCTTTAAATTATTAGAATTATTCCCCTTAGGAGTGATGGGCAAACATCTGTAATTATTTGGTAGCCAAGGGTCACTCCAAACATTTATAGATTTTCCATTACCAACAATGAAACAAGTACTATTCAACCTGTAAAGCTCCAAAACTCTAGGTCTAGCGGGACTACTTGAGGCCTAATGGATCCAGTAACTACTTAGGCTTATCGTTCTTAATTGCTTGGCAAAAAATTGTTATCCCTAGTTACTAAGTTCTTTATGCTTCAACGTTATATATAAGTAATGTTTCTCTCACTTTTTCAATGTGCGTGGAACGATCTCCTGAAACGCGAATGATATTTTTTATTTATAAATATCATCAGGGCAACACAAAATTTAAAAGAAACCCAATTTTGCAGCAGCTCCATGTGGCTGGGACCTTCAAGAGTTCAGTATATATCTATTCTCTTCCTCATAGAATTTGTTGTGTTTGGTACAAATAATTAGGCAATATCAGGTCATAATTAACCTCCCTGACCTGCTGGACAACATTGAAGTCTCAACTACTACAATGTCAACCCTTTTTGTGTGAAGATAAACTTTACGATACAATCATAGTATTATGATGGCAAACATCGTTTTCTTTCATTTTTACCTTTTTTCACCGTACACACTCCAACTAAGACAATAGAAATGAAAAGATGCGATGTATGCCATTTGATACAACCTTCCTTCCTAAAACGTCTGTTTTCTGAAGAAGAAGAAAAAAAGCCTTGTATGAACTAAGTACTGAAATATTGAATTAATACAGCTATTTGAAATTGATGTTTGATCCAATTGAAGGAATTGGTAATCAAAACCAAATTGCATAACATAGGCATATGTTAGTTCTCTGATTAAATATGTTCCCTTTTATTTGTAGCAAAACAACAGACAAACTCCAAACTCTAATTGGCCCCGGAAATGGAAATGCTGAACATATCACATGCTTTTGTAGCCAATTGATTCATTAGTCCACTTTCCAAATGATACTATATAATTTGCAATCCTTCATTACAAAACCACAATCACTTAAAGTTCCATTTTTTCAAGAATATATACTATTTATCAAAGATCCTGATCAATCTCATAAGAACCATTTTAAAATCTCTAATTAAAAAAAATGACGAGCAGCAGAAAACTTCTGAAATTGGCTAGGAAATGGCAGAAGCTCACTGCTATTCGAAGAAGATCGAGAATCTCATACCCAGGAGAGAATGGAGATGCAGAAAATCGTACATCAGAAAAGGGTCATTTTGTAGTGTACACAGTTGATAAGAAGCGATTTGTGATCCCTTTGTCTTATCTGAAAAACGAAACATTCTGTCAACTTCTGGTTATGTCTGAACACGAGTTCGGGCTCCCGAGTGATGGCCCGATCATATTGCCTTGAACTGCTCTTTTCATGGAATACATCATCTCTCTCTTACACCGAAATGCTGTCTCTGCAGAAGTTGAGAAAGCTTTGCTCAACTTGGTGGATAAAGATCGATGCTGCTCGTCATCAATCACTTGGACAAATCAGCATTTAGTTGTGTGCTGATTTACCTTTTTTTTTTATTATCTGTTAGTAGCACACTGTAAATGATCAAAATTCAAAGTAATATAGTATAATATAGCAGAGATCTTTGAATATCAACTTTTTTTTTTCTTCTTTCTATTTTTTATTCTTTCCAATCTTAATTTTCTTCTGTGCTATTAAATCTCAATTACCATGCTTATAAAGTATAAGCTCAACAAAAGTCACTCCTTTAAAGCTTACACAAGGTCTAAAATTTGAGAAATTCTAAGAAAATATAATTTTTTTTGATCAAAAGCTGCAGCAAATTGAATGAATGAATAAGAAGAGAGAATTGTGTCAGAACTTGAATCCAAACTACAATTATCTCTCCAACTTTTTAAACCGAACTTGTGTGTAAAAGTGTTTGATGAAATTCTAGTATCCTGCTATTTTGTTGCTCATGCTACTTGTTGATCTTCCGGGGGCTTCGTGTCAAAGACCAACTTAGCAAATCAAAGTCAAAACAGATTACTAAACTTTGTTTCCTCTAAGCTTTTGCACCTGCGATTATCATGCAGTCATGCAAGTTCGGAACCAATTAAGTTCTGGCTGAATTCTCTCCCCATTCATTCATTCATTCAATTTTCTGCAACTGGAGCAACGATATTATATTTATCTTGTCTGTTTACACGACTTATCACTTAAACATAATCTGAATGAATCAAGTGCTAATTACATTTAAATATGTTTGATAACCGATTCAGACAATCACTTAATTCATTTAGTGCATCAATTTTTTTTAAAGAAATTTTAAGTTATAAGAAGCATGTCTTATTGTTATATGCTTCTATATTTCATTCTTTTATAAGTTTAATCATCACCATCTGTTAAGAATTGAGTGTTTATATTTATCTTGTGTGACATGTGTCACTGTTCTAGTGTACCAAGTGTTTTAATTATAGGGTGCCATCTGTCCTATTATCTAGCTGTTGAAATCTTTTCTATATGTAATTTGTACACAACAGAATGAATGTTATCCAAGAAATATTCTCTGCAATGTTTTCCCTGTCCTAAGTTGGTAGCAGAGCATAGGTGACGACAATGGCCACCACCACCGCACCTCCGGCGACGGAAAGCATAGAAGGAACAGCTCCCGTCAGCTCCATCGTTCCTACAACTCAAATCTACCCTGTAACATCTGTTCCCAGCAACATGCAAACAACCCGACTGAATTTTGGATCTTCATCTTCTTCCTTTGTCTCCGGTGGTGTAGTCACCGGAATACCGATTCTCAGCTCAGGTATATCTCCTCTGTACTCTCAAGCTGGTCCATCCTTTACTAGATCAGAATCGCCATTTGATAATCTAAGAACAACTTTGCCAGCTCCACCTCATTTTGGATCTAGTAGTCCAAATCCGACTTCACCTCTGTTTCAAGCTCCCTTTTCTAACCATTTGAACCAAACCTGTACTGTAAAACTCGATCGAAGCAATTATCTACTCTGGCGTTATACAGTCTTGCCTATTATCAAAGGATATAAACTGGAACATCACCTTTTTAACCCCTCTCCTATATCCAATGATGCTCTGCAACGATCTGTTGCTTATAATCCAGTTCCACACCTGATGAATGATGAGTGGCATACAAAAGATAACCTGCTTATGGGTTGGTTGCTTGGTTCCATGACTGAACAAGCTTTAAGTGAAGTGGTTGGATGTTCTACTGCCTATGAGATCTGGACTACTCTTGAGTCTTTGTTCAATAGTCGATCCGAATCAAGAATGTTGGAATACAAGGATGCTTTGTCTAGAGCATCTAAGGGGTCAAAATCTATGTCTGATTATTTGGCACAGATGAAATCTTATTCAGACAATTTGACAGATGCAAGTTACCCAATCACCAAATCTGAGCTCATTCTGGCCACTCTGGGAGGTCTTGATAGAGATTATGAATCTGCTGTGGTGAACATTACCTCAAGAGTTGGTTCATTAAGTTGGCAAGATGTTCAGTCCCAACTTATAACTCATGAGAGGCTCATAGCAAGGTACTCTGGCACAAACCCTACTGCCAATCTTGTCCAAGGACAACATATTAGACCTAATTCTAATTCTGGAGGTAGAACACAGTATCAACAAGGGTCTGGTGGAAGAGGTATAAGCAGAGGAGGTAGAGGTCGAGGCAGGAATGGCAATGGTAGAGGTTCTGGAGGATATTCAGGAAGCAAAATGGTGTGTCAACTGTGTGGGAAAACTGGACATATAGTTACCTCCTGCTGGCATAGGTTTGAGGAGGACTTTGTCCCTCCAAGTAATCTTTCTGGAGGTGATCAAAAGCAAGCATCAGCTTATGTTGCCTCACCACAGTCTGTTGGAGATTCTGCTTGGTATATGGATAGTGGAGCCACTAATCACCTCACTGCTGATCTTAATAATCTCCATCTCAGTTCAGGTTACAATGGTTCTGAAAATTTAGCTGTTGGAAATGGTGAGAAATTACCCATTCTTCACATTGGTCAAACATATTTTCCTACACAATGTCCACACACCACTTTAAATCTGAAAAACATCCTTCATGTACCTCTTATTACTAAGAATCTGAAAATTTTGTCCAAATTGTTGTATGATAATAATGTTAATGTTGATTTCACTCCTTTCTCTTGCTATGTGAAGGACAAAACAACAGGGACACTTCTCTTGCAAGGTGCTCTCAAGGATGGCCTGTATCAGATCAAAGTTCCAAATGAGACCTCTCTTCACTCCAAAATCAAGACACCTAGCAGTCAGTCCAGTCCTACCTCTCTAAGTGCTCATCTGAGTGTTGCCAACCCTAATAAGGATCCTAATGTTTGGCATAGACGTTTAGGACATCCATCTAGACAGATTTTGAATCAAATTCTTCAATTCTATAATGTTGAATTAAATGATCAGTTACATTTCTGTGATGCTTGTCAGTTTGGTAAGGGTCATGCCCTACCTTATTTTAATTTTGAATCTCATGCTGCTCATGTCTTAGACCTTGTTCATTCTGATGTTTGGGGTCCTGCCCCTATTAAATCTGTGTCTGGTTTTTCTTACTATGTGCATTTTATTGATGACTGGTCTAGGTTTACCTGGATTTATCCTATGAAGTCCAAATCTGATGTTTTCTCTATCTTTGTTCAGTTTCAAAAGTTGGTTGAAAACCAGTTTGGGACTAAGATAAAGTGTGTTCAATCTGATTGGGGGGGGGGAGTATAGGAGTCTTGAGACCTACTTCCACAGTCAAGGTATTCAATTTAGACATCCCTGTCCTCATGCTCACCAACAAAATGGGAGAGCTGAAAGGAAACACAGGCATATAGTTGAACTAGGCCTCACACAAATGGCTCAAGCCTCACTTCCACTCAGATTTTGGTGGGACAGTTTTCTTGAAGCAGTCACAGTTATTAATACTCTCCCTACACCTGTTTTACAACATAAATCCCCTTTTGAAGTTATATACAACAAAAAACCTGACTATAAATTTTTCAAGGTTTTTGGTTGTGCCTGCTTCCCACATCTCAGACCCTTTCTCCCTACTAAGTTTAGGTATCACACCAGTAAATGTACCTATCTTGGCATCAGTCCCTGTCATAAAGGGTATAAATGCTTAGATGCCTCTGGAAGAGTCTACATTACTAGAAATGTCACCTTCAATGAAAGTGAATTTCCCTTTAAGACTGGATTTGTCCAAGGACACTACAGAGAAGTTCATACTGATCCTGCTATTATGGTTTCTCTTCCCTTACCTGTTGTTGATCCCAAGTCTGCTGTTTCTGATACTGGTGCTTCTGAGAGAGGACTTGCAGGGGAGAACACAACACAACCTACTGCACCACAAGAGGTACAACCTACTACACCCTCTTTTTCTTTTCCTGAAATTCACACTCAAAGTCCCACTAATACACCAGTGGACCAAAGTCCTAATCACACCAGTACCAGTCCTAGTCATACCAATACACCACCCACTAGTCCTCAACACTCCATTTCTGATGAGGACTCTGCACCCAACCAATCCACTGTCACCGAGCATGTTATCCAACAAACACAACCTACTCAAGGTCATCCCATGCAAACTAGGTCAAAGAGTGGTATATTCAAACCTAAGACCTATTCAAGACAAATTCAGTCCACGATCCCGCTAATCACCTTTCGAACCGGCTAAAGTGTCGAAGCTTTAGCCTCGTCCCGAATGGAAACATGCTATGATCACAGAATATGAAGCCCTACAAAAGAATGGGACATGGGAGCTGGTACCACCTTTAAGGAGTCAAAATCTTGTTGGTTGTAGATGGGTTTTCAAACTGAAACTAAAACCTGATGGGACTGTTTTGAAACACAAAGCCAGACTGGTTGCAAAGGGGTTTCATCAAAACTATGGAGTGGACTTCACTGAGACTTTTAGTCCAGTTGCCAAGGCTTCCACCATAAGGGTTGTCTTGGCTCTTGCAGTCAATCTGAATTGGCATATTCACCAAGTTGACATAGATAATGCTTTTCTCAATGGCCCTTTGTCAGAAGCTGTTTACATGAGTCAGCCTGAAGGTTTTGTTGACAAAAACAAACCACATTATGTTTGCAAACTGCAGAAAGCACTGTATGGCCTTAAACAGGCTCCTAGGGCCTGGTTTGGTGCCCTAAGATCCCAAATGACCCAATGGGGATTCACTCAGTCTGCAGCAGATTCCTCACTGTTTATCCTAAAAACTAGCAAGAATCTTTTATATGTACTGGTGTATGTAGATGATATCCTTGTAACAGGTGATTCCAAGACTCTGATTCAAAAATTCATTCAAATGCTCAACTCCAGATTTGCATTAAAGGATTTGGGTCCAGTGTCTCACTTTCTAGGAATGGAAGCTCACAGAAACACAGATGGCTTATTCTTGACACAGGGTCACTATGCTTCTCAACTCTTAAAAAGACTGCAATTGGAGCATCTGAGGCCCTGTGATACTCCTATGGTACCTGGACAGCATTTGATGCCAGATCAAGGTGAAGCCTTGAAGAATCCTACTATATATAGAAGTGCCATTGGAGGCCTGCAGTATCTCACATGCACTAGACCTGATCTTGCCTATTCAGTCAACTATCTAAGTCAATATATGCAGAACCCTACTCTTGATCATTGGACAGCCCTTAAAAGATTACTAAGGTATGTCAAGGGAACCCCGCACTATGGTATACCGTTTAGATCAAAGGGCACTCTTCATCCGTCCGGTTTTGATCTGATGCCGACCGGGCTCGTTATCCCCGTACGTAAAGTCCTTTGCTGGTTATTGTGTGTACATTGGTGATTCCTTGGTCTCATGGAGCTCAAAGAAGCAAAATGTAGTGTCCAGATCAAGTGCTGAATCTGAATACATGGCTCTTGCTAATTTGTCCTCAGAAATATTCTGGATTAGACAATTACTGTGGGAAATGGGAATTAGTCTACCTGCTGTACCCGTGGCATGGTGTGATAATTTAAGTGCTACTTTTCTTGCTCAAAACCCAGTTTATCATGCAAGAACTAAACACATTGAGGTTGACATCCACTACATCAGAAATCGGGTTCTGGAAAAGAAATTATCAGTCGAGTATGTTCCCTCATCTATGCAGATTGCTGATGCCTTCACAAAGGCTTTGCCTGCACCTCAGCTGCACCATTTCAGAGCCAAACTAAATGTGGTTGTTGTTCCCACGTTTAGTTTGAGGGGGGATGTTAAGAATTGAGTGTTTATATTTATCTTGTGTGACATGTGTCACTGTTCTAGTGTACCAAGTGTTTTAATTATAGGGTGCCATCTGTCCTATTATCTAGCTGTTGAAATCTTTTCTATATGTAATTTGTACACAACAGAATGAATGTTATCCAAGAAATATTCTCTGCAATGTTTTCTCTGTCCTAAGTCCATCATTATGAATTCAACTCGATTAAATCAATCAGATACTTAATCGATTAAGTCTTCATATTTCAGACTTTAGATTCCATACTCCGGTTTTATTGAATGGCCTTTCCTCAGTTTTGTGTAGGAGAGAAGCTCAAATCTTACACCTTCTTAAACTCTAGATTAAGGAGAGTGATTCTTGTTGAGCTTATACTTTGCAAAAGCATGGTAATTGAGATTAACTACTAACACAGAAGAAAATAAAAGCTGGAAAAACAGAGATAAATTTCAAACTAAGATCTGTGCTATATATGACTTCGATTTTGATTATTTACAGTGTGCTATGAATTGAAAAAAAAAATGGTGAATCAGCACATAACTACATGCTGATTTGTCCAGGTGATTGATGATGACGAGCATCGATCTTTAGCCACCAAGTTGAGTAAATCGTTCTGGAGTTCTCCAGATACAGCTTTTTGGTGTAATAGAGAAATAATGTATTCCATGAAACGAGCAGTGCAGGGCAATATGATGGGGCCATCACCCGGGAGCCCGAACACCTCTTCAGACATAGTAAGAAGTTGACAGAATGTTTGGTTTTTCAGATAAGATAGAGGGATCACGAATCGCCTTTTATCAGCTGTGTAGATTACAAAATGACCCTTTTCTGCTGTACAAGTTTCTGCAGCTCCATCCACTCCTGTGAATGAGATTAATCTTGATCTTCTTCGAATAGCAGTGAGCTTCTGCCATTTCCTGGCCAAATTCACAAGTTTTCTTCTGTTCATCATTTTATTTTGGAGATTTGAAAACGGTGGATACGAGGAGGCCGGATGATGAGGAACTTTGATCAGTCAAAATATTCTTAAAAAAAATGGAACTTGAGTGAATGTGCCTTGGTATACATGGAGTAATGCAAATGATATATATATATATATATATATACTACTTACTAAGGGAGGGAGGGAGGCAGACATTGAAATGTGAAGTAATTGAATGTGTTTGTTAGTACTTAGTAGTTCATACAATTAGTTGACAAAGTAGCAGTTAAGACATCAATGTTGTCTGTCAGGGGCCTATTTTATAGCCTAATTATTTGTACCAAACACACAACACAACACATTCTATACACTGAACCATTCAAATAGGTACACTAACAGCCAACTAGTAAGCAAGCAAGCAAGCTATCATGGACCCAACATGTCAAATACCAACTTAATTAGCAACAAATAAATCAAAGTATGGATATTGGAAATCAAATGTCAAAACAAATTACTAAACTTTGCTTCCTTTAAACGCGTTAGGACCTTGCCCCAATTATTAACGAGCGTTCTCTTTGGCCTATGTATGTTGATGACTTATACCTCATCACCAACTCTTGTAAAATCCTTAATTACATACACACACAGGGGTGAACCGGTGATATCTTATTGTGTCATCATTTTCGGAAGTAATTGGAATTGTTAATCCAGGAGAAAAATATGAAAAAGAGTCAAATACATACATATGCAAGACCCTTAATAAGGTTCAACAACATACTATAATTTATTACTGAAACATTTAACAGTTTTCTAGTTGACACATATTATTAGGCTCTATGTCCCAAATGTTTGTATGGAACAAATTGCCATCATATATGAAGAGTTTCTGGTTAGGACTCAAGGTCCCCTTTTTTGTCTGTTCATAATATACACTTAGAAAACATATCTATATCTCCAACTATTAAATGACCCCAAATGGCTGAGGCTAAGCAGAAGCACATT
Organism: Gentiana straminea; assembly: GCA_036785695.1. Classification (NCBI taxonomy): domain Eukaryota; kingdom Viridiplantae; phylum Streptophyta; class Magnoliopsida; order Gentianales; family Gentianaceae; genus Gentiana; species Gentiana straminea. The sequence continues at coordinate 8,894,395 of JAVUPR010000266.1, read as the reverse complement.
GTTATGTACCCCACAAATAGTTTTTGCTTGATTAGGTATAAGAACATGTCGCATTTAATTAGTTGTCTGTTTATACCCAATTGCGGTGATTTAGTAGTACTATATAATCTCTACACTTCTTTACCATCTTCAAAACACAAACAACATTTCTCAACAACTTAGAGCTACTCCTGATCATTCATCTTTCACAAATACCCAACAAAAAACCAAGATGATCGGTAAAAGCAAACTTCTGAAAATGGCCAGGAGGTGGAAGAACTTCACTGTTATTCAAAGAATGAGAATCTCGTTTCCAAAAGTGATTGATGTTGCAGAAGCAACAGAAACTTGTACAGAGTCAACACGAATCGAAAAGGGTCATTTTGTTGTCTACACAAGTGATAGTACACGCATTGTTGTCCCTCTGTCCTATCTTAAGAATGAGATTTTCCGGCAACTTTTGATCTTGTCTGCAGAAGAATTCGGCCTTCCGGCTGACGGTCCGATCATATTGCCCTGCACAGCTGTATACATGGAATACATAATCTCCATTATAAACAGAGGTGCTATATCTGCACAAATTGAGAAAGCTTTGCTTGCACTTGTATCTGATGATCGTTGCTCATCAGTATTCATGCATCAGGACTTAATAAATCAGTGTTTAGTAGTGTGTTGATGTATTATTCTCAATCTCATTTTGTACTACACTTTGTAAATGGCCAAATCAAAGTCATAGCACAGATATTTTACGAATCTATGTTTGTATAGTTTATTTACCTAACTTTGCTTGCCAATTAAGTATAAGATCAACAAAAATCACTATTAAAAAGGTCTAAATTGAGCTTCTATCCTTCACAACTTAATAAAATTATAGGCAAGGTATCGGCAGAAGCAAGATGAAAGTTCTGGGGCATAAATAGATCGAGTTAAATTAGTTTTTTTAAAATATTTTTTATACTAGATTTCAAAACAAGATTGAAAAAAATGAGAGAAGTTGAAACATAATTGACTTGGTAACTTGGGTTAAGCATTTTAGGCCAAACGAGGATGATGAACATAAAATTTTGTAAGTGAAACTCTTTTAGGTCCGTTATAATGGGTCTCGATTAAAATCTAAGGGGGCGTCTGCTAAATGTTGTAAGTGAAACTTTTTTAGGGCGTTCAAACTCTAGCGACATTGATAGAGTAGGCAAAAACAAACGCTACAAAATAGAAGAAAACACCCCAATATCTTACTTTTAGAGGCGTTTTTAATGCATCTGAACCCTATTTTCATTGTAGTAATGTGTACGCTAAATCACTCAATGTACACACTAAAAATAAAAAGCTAACTCACTCTCAAACTAGGGTACATCTTAAAGTAAATAATGCATCATCCATATGTAAGTGGGAGCTTGTGATTGGTTAGAAAAGACAAGAAAGTTAAAAGCTGCATGTGAATTGTAAAACATGAAAAACTGTGGAAAGTTTCAGTGAACATTATAATCGAAAAAAATTGGTAAGTTTCAGTGACACGTCAGCCAAAAAAAGTCATGTTACTGTTATAATAAAATAATCTCAACGAGTGACACAATATACTTTTACACCATTATTGATGATGTAATATTACCTTTTGATTCATATAGTCACATCATGATCAACAGTGCAAAGACACTGATATGCGATTAATTAAATTAGAGTGACCTTTGATATCAAGCATATGCACATTCTAGTTGCAACAGAGCCATGTGGATATGCTTCTTGTTTGTTCACGCCTTCAATATCGAATAAGCGTACAACAATAACAATCGATTATTGAAACATTAAGTAGAGTTGCAGTTGTTATCAGCCTCAATTCCCAAATGTTAATTGGTTCAGAACAATATTGCCATCAGATATGAAGAGTTTCTTGTTAGGACTCTAAGGTCCCATTTTTTTTTCTGTTCATCATATCTACCTTTAAAAACACTAGTTTAACGCAGCGGAATTTAAAATTTGATTTCTTTTTTCTAGATCGTTCTTCGTTTAATACAATAAACACGTTAAGTAGTTTGACGGTTATACCTTGATGATCTATAAGATTGTCGCTTTGACCGTCAACGGAGAGTAGTTCAGTGCGCAAGCCGTCCACTCGTCCGGCCTCTATCGCTAATCCACACGAACCCCTTGCCGGAATCCTCCTTGGATTGCTATTGGAAAACTCCGGTTGCTAGACCGGCCCTTTTCCTCTCTCACAAACTCACTATAGATTGCTCTCTATTTTACACAAGAACTATGAGCTCTTGCAATTGTGATGTACAAAAGAGCTTGACACCCACCTCTTATTTATAGTCAAAAGTGGCGCCCCATATGTGTGGAAGAGAAGAAAACATTTTCCCAATAAAATAAGGAAAATCTTCTAGATTGATTTATCTCTTTTATTATAATTAATTTTGCCAATATCTTATATTGAATATAATTATCTTATTACCATAAATCTATTTTTCCAAAATCAATTAATATCTTATATTAATATTATGGTAATCTTATTAATCAAAGTGCACAATCCAAGTGTATCTTATACACACCAATGTGGCGCCTCAAAAGTCAATGAATTGACTTTCGGAATAATCTTTAATTAATATAATTAATATCTTGTATATTATTTATTCATAATAAAGAAATACCACCATATTAATTTACCACTATAACCTTTATAGTCTAGAGATAAATGATGGGATTCAACTTCACGCCATTTCGGTGTGGTTTTAACCCCCTTTTATCCCTCTTTTGGCCTGTTTTTGGGTAGATTAGACCTTTTTTTAGGGCTTTATCATGAGAATATTGCACGTGGAATGAAAACGATACTTAATCGGGAAATTCCTCCTTTTATCGATATTTTGCCCTATTCCGGACACTTTTACCCCCGGGATAGTGTATGGCTTGTTTTGGTGAATGTGAATTCAGGGGTTAGGTGTCTCGAGACCCGGCAACGGCGCCAGAAAAACTTGATGACCAAAATAGTGAACGACCAACCTTAACCGGCAGAGTACCGGGTCGGAAGCACTATAGAGGTGAGCAAGGTCGTATCCCACGAGGAATCAATCGAGTATCAAAACCGTTTTTGGAATTAGTTTAGGTCAACCAAGATATTTCAAGTTTAATTACACTAAAACAAAATATAAACTAAAGATACTTAAGAGAGAAAGAGACATAGCCAAACTATGATCCAATTGATTACTTTCACCCCTCCAATCGATTAGCTCTGGAATAGGATTAACCAACCTACCAACCTCTACTTATATCGAGTCATTCATGGGTGCGAACTCCTAAGCTAGTGTACGACGCCATACAACAATCGAACACCCTTTGCCCGGTTCAACAGTCCGCCTTTAAGAATTTAATTGACCAAAACAAGATTAACGCGCTGAGTTGCCCGATTTCACAACCGATTGAACCTCACTCTCTAATCAATCTAAACAACTCGCTTGATTATAAAGAATGATCTTAAAACCCCTTTTCCCACACCCCTTCGCAACTTACATTTATAAAAGTGGTGTGTTTGTTCATGAACTAGGTGTACAAGCTAATTCAAGCATTGATAACAAGTTTTAAGACATGAATTCGTCAATATAACAACAACTAAACACTACCCATTCCCAATTTCATCAATTAAAGGGTGATTTCATCAATCTTCACATAATTTGGCTATGAAAAGTTTAGCTACTCATCATTAAACAAGAAATAACAAGCAAAGATGAATTAAAGCCATAAACAAGAAAGAAACTGAAATTGATTACCAAAATCGCAGCAAAATATGGATTACATCAAGTATCTTCAACACCCATGTCCAAAGATGGAGTAGAGAAGCCAAAATGTAAAATCTAACTTGATTGAGCCAAAATCTTAGGTTGATTTAGCTCAATCTAAGGAAAGGAGAAGTAGAAATTAATCTAAGGGGAAGAGGGGGAAATTTCGACCTAAAAGGGTAGAGGAGTGTCTAAAAGAGTGAGTGTGGAATTGGGTGAGAAAAAACTCTCTTTTTCGTCTAAAAAAACGCAGGTATCCATTTTGCAGTAATCTCGGTAAGTACCCAGATTAGTCTGGTAACTACCGAGATTTCTGTACATTCTGCCCAACATATGGTGAGTTCTGGTGACCACCAAGATGACTTCGGTAAGTACCAGGAATGCAGAGTTGTGAATTTAAGCTTTTTCTTCAACTTTTCCATCCCCGAGCTTCGGTTTCATCTTTCTAAGCCTCATGCCTCAACTTCCGGGTATACGAGTCACCTATTTCCTGCATTTCACATACCAAACAACATACCGAGCGTAATTCCACAAGAAACATATGGCTCGTAAAGGGCCAAAACATCGTGAAAATGTGAGATTTTCCATCTATTTGATGGTTTACCTCATGGTGGACGTGTAATGCGATTTTTGCCCTAAATAAGATCTAAAACTATCCGGAATGAACCAAAAGTGCCGTAAAAGGGAATTGAAACATGCACCGGAGCATAGTAAAGTTGACTCTCATCAACCACCCCCCACTTAGCGTTTGCTCACCCTCGAGCAAAATGAGCATTTTAAAAGAAACCAAAGAGTCAACGTTACACGCGTAGGTCAAGCCAATCACATATCAAAGATAACCGACAAATAAATGAGTAAATGCATGCAACTTAACCATACCTTACCAAGCAAATGGGATATGTGTGTGTGTGAATAGCTTCTCCTACATTTACCACGGTATACCGGTTTGGATTATGGATGCTAGGTCAATACGTCTACACCAAGGGCTCATACTTCATAAGCATCTCCACTAATCGGGGACAACCGAGGCTAAGTAAGGTCAAGTAGGACTTGCACGGTTGTAACGTTAGGCTAGGGACGGGGCTAACCGAAGGGAATTTCTGGGGAATAAACAACAAAGAGATAAAAATGAGCAAGCTTAATCCCGGGGTGTAACAATACAAAACGTAGCTAGCTCTACCCTTCTTTAGCTCAAAATGAAACTAGAAACATGATCCAAGAAATAAAATGCCATATCGCACTATGTCTCAAGTGTAACGAGGCAAAAGCATACAAGAATCATGTTTCTATATTAAGGATTCATCCCAAACACCAACATCATATAACAAATCAACAACACAAGTCTTAAAACGCTTGGCTTTCTTTGACTCAACCTTTATTACAGTTTTTATTGACTTTATTTGCAAGCTTTCTTTGATTGATTTCATTTTCTTTTGAATTTTCTCTTTTTTTTTTTTTTTTAAGATACTTTTTGAATTTAGAAAGCTGCATTATACAATTTAAATAGGTTGAGTCAAAGGCCATCACGTACATACAATATAAAAATGAGCTCCTCCCCTCCAAATCGTGAAAATAGCTCGTAAAAACCAACTCCTCTATACAAACGTACTCCTCTACCACCCCACACTTGCTTTAGCAAGTGTGCTCAAAAATGAAAAGATTAAGCTTGACTCGTAGGGTGTCCAAGGAAACGTAGACCACAAATAAGGCTTGGGGGACGGGAAATTACGGGCTACAAACGAATGGCTAAGTGTCGGATGGGGGTCTAACCATCCTACCAAGGCTTAGAAGGGTTACTGTGGAATATGTCACGGGATGGCTATTTGGCTCTGGTCGGGTCAAAGAAACGCCATAACTGTCATCCCAAACTCTACCAAGGTCGGCCCTTCTATTTCGCCTCGAAGTTAATGATATGAGTTCTAGGTAGCCGAATTGTGCCTAAGTCTACCATAATCGGTCACTAGTTACCATGGCTCATGAAATCGAAGCTATACGTGCATGAAAATCTCATTTCCAAGATAAGGTAGTAAGCCAAGTAACATGAATTCAATCATTCACTACACCGTTTATCCTATCAATGTGAAGGCTCAACATACGAATGCAACATCAATACCATGGAATTTTTTTAAAATTGCTCAAATTTTGCTAAAGAAGTGACCAAACGAGAAGCATACAACACAATGGCCAGAAAAACAATAAATACCACCCCCCACTTTAAATGCAACACTGTCCTCAGTGTGTGAATGATAAAGGAGAAAGAAGGCTTAGCTTAACCCGGGAGAGTGGCGCAAACCATGTACGTGACTTATCCACGAAAGCTCCACTCGAATACCTAAATCCATGAGAAAAAAAAACACCAAGAAAACGCATGCACGGGGAACAGCCACCGTGCCAAAAGCAAGCAACGGATATCGAGATATAATCAAAAAAACGCAAAGTCATAAACATGATCATATGAAAGCAAAAGGGGAACCGACTCGGGGCGCATGCGATGCAAAGACAATCAAACAAGTAAAACAACATCCATGCATAAAGATACGAACCAACATTAGAACGAAGAAGAACCACTCAAAAACGGTACCAAAACTCCTAAAGCATCACCCTAGATCACTCCTAGCACAAAAAACTAAAGCAAAAACAAAGAAACGGTGGGTTGCCTCCCCCAAGCGCCTTTGTTTTACGTCGTTGGCTCGACGGAATGACTTATATGGTGCCAACTTTAGAGTTATACCGTTGACACAAAGATGAAATTGGTGGATAGAAAGAAGTTTGATGGAATTATACGGTTTGAATTTGTCAAGTTTAAAGTCCTTGACAAGACTCACACGAACCGACACAAGGGACGGGATCCTTAAGGAGAATAACCTCGAGTGCCTCATCGAAATGTAGTCTCTCATACTTCTTCAACCGGAGACCATTTGTAACAAATGGCCCCTTAGTTGGGTGAATGATTTCGACGGCACCGGAGGGGTAGACCTTAGAAACTACATGAGGACCCGACCAACGAGATTTGAGTTTGCCTTGAAAAAGGTGAAGGCGAGTGTTATACAGGAGGACTTCGTCACCTTCCTTAAACTCTCGAGGCTTAATAGCTCTATCGTGAAGTAACTTAGTCTTTTCCTTATATTCTATCATGAGAATATTGCACGTGGAATGAAAACGATACTTAATCGGGAAATTCCTCCTTTTATCGATATTTTGCCCTATTCCGGACACTTTTACCCCCGGGATTGTGTATGGCTTGTTTTGGTGAATGTGAATTCAGGGGTTAGGTGTCTCGAGACCCGGAAGGCGATGATTTACAATGACAAGCATGCTCGGAGCCGAAGAATGGACCGAGAAGTGAAGAAACAATGAAATCAAGTTTTCGGTCTTGGCTCAGTCCACTTCAGCTGCAGTTTCAGCCAGTAATAAAGCATTTTCTGGACCTGACTTCTTCATGAAAGTTGTAGAAAATTCGAAGAGCTTTCCAACGGATCTTGAATCATCTCAATCGGAGCTCGGACGAAGAATTTATGGTCGTTTTACCGAAGACAGTTCAGGCTGAATCGCCAAGCGAGCCGAACTTCAGGCAGCTCGGCTCGTTCACGTATTTTACCTTACAAAAACAGATTCAGCATTGAATCCTCTGTCATTCATTCAGCATTCTTCTCCTCCTCCACCAAAAACCTAGCTCCTTCTTCCCTCTAGTTTTAGGAGTAGTTTAGATAGCTTAAATATAGTTAAAATTAGGTAGTTTGTAGCTAAAATTCCTCTCTTCTCAACTCTAATTTCTTCCCCAACCCCTAAGAACTCATTTTTTCCCCAAATTCTCCATTGTTGTGTCTTGTGGTGTTCTTCAACTTCAAACTCGAAATTCTTGGATTCTATGGTAATTTCTTGTTCTCTCTTCTTTATTATGTTGTTTATTTGTTGTTTTGATTGTGTTTTTCCTCCCCCCATGAGTAGTTAGCCCCTTTTGTAGTTGAATCATGTGAAAACTTGTGAAATTGGCCCTAGATTGATGAAATTGGGAGTGGGTAGTGCTTGAATGATTGTTTTATGATTGATTCATGTTCTAGAACTTGTTTTAATTGTGTTTCGGGCTAGATTGACAACCTAGGTCGATAATTTTGCGTGTTGAACCTATAGATGGATTTTGCGGGGATACGCGGGAAATGGGTTCTAGAATCGCGGAGTAAATCCGGCCGATGTGTTTCCGGTCCGGGTTCAAAGTGAGGCTTTTCGTGTTTGGTTCCGAGCACCTCTAGAGCTTAGTCATACCTTAGCATCCGAGCTTCTAAAGGGAAGTGAGGTTGGGTTCAGTATAGAGCGCCCATGAATCGTCTTAAAACGTAGTTTGATTGGTTGGTGAATGCACACTCCAGGTTGATTCTTTCGAGGGGCTAAAGTAACTTGTTGGATCATGGTTCGACTACACCTTTCTCTCTCTCTCTTTCTCTCTTTTAGACTTGTTAGTGTTCCTTTCTCCCTACCCTTAGACTTGTTAGTATTCCTTTCTCCCTACCCTTAGACTCGTTAGCTTAACTCTCTTTCTCTCTCTCTCTTACTTTTTAATTGTCGTTGTAGTATAATATTGCCAACCTTTTGATGCACCTAGACTAAGTTGTAGGTCGGCTTTGGTACTCAATAGACTTCCTCGTGGTTCGACCTCGGACTCTTGTAGCTTTACTTACAATCGACCCGGTGTTTGGCCGGTTAGAGAGTTTGTTTCGCCAAAGTTTCCCGAGTAATTTATAAGTTTTTTTTTTGGTGGTGAAAATTCTCTCATCAATAAACTTTCCTTATTTGGTTATCAACTATAACCGCATTTTAATCCGACTCGATGTTCATATGTGTGTGACCCGATAGACTTCCGACTATGTTGGACGTAGACACAAAGTGCAATTTACTAAAATGCCCTTCATACCTAACGATCACGGGATAGCGTCTAGCAACACACCGTGACCCCCAATTATCGGAAGAGTCAAAAGCAATGACTACTACCTTTCATGTGAAGCAGTTACCGTGTAACTTACAATTCTATCACTGAAATAATATCCGTACGATCGTATCTCGAGTGTCAATACATTAACGATCGTATCTTATAATCTGGATTTCAAGCTCTCTCGAAGTAACTCATTTACTCCCACTTTGCAAAGATTCACGAGAGTAAGACATTCCTTATAAGAAGGCCATTTCGGATATTCGATCCCAATCATAGGATACGCGATTCCCGGACGACCAATCATGTATACTCCGCATGCTTCGATCATACCCAATCACTACCGCATGATCGCCCCGTGGCTAGGGAAACCTCAATAGTGTCAAAGCATGACAATCCACACCGTGATGCCATGAAGACTCCGGTCAAAAGGATAATTACACAACCGTCACATAGTGTGACACTTATCCGTGTAAGTGGGTCAGTCTAACGTACGCATTTTCCAATACACGTCCACGTACAGTCCATGTGTCCCTACACTTCGATAGACGAGATCTATCCCTATCTTCTAAAAGATAGAAGACATCCAATACGTGCTAATCTGATTATACTATCAATGTCCCATTTGATAATATGTAAGACTAGAGACATTGAAGTACCAATCTTGTTATAGTGATTAGAGATCTCATTAACCATAATCACTATCATTGTTTCTCTATCACAGATTGACACTAGGGACGTCGTTACTATATATATACAACAAATAATATGAAGATAGACAATATATAATAACATACGTGCTTTTATTAATCATAATAAAGTTATTACATGAACTAAATAGACTGTAAATGACCCGACCCGGTCGGATCCGGTCCAACCCGATTGGGTTTAGGACACCTTTCCAACAATTGGTTCTTCTCCACATCTCACTCATAAGAATTCGATGAATTGTAAATCCCTTCTTGCTATCATATTATTAGCTGGTGATAGTTTTTCCATTATTGGGCGCAAAGTATGACTTCATCAAAATTTCCTCTATTATTTGTAGTATTATCTGTAGTATTATCTCTTTAGTAATTCTACATTATTCATCCCATATAATTGGACAAGCTCTCTTTAGTAATTCTACATTCCAATTCAGAGTGGTATATCACACACTCTTGTTTCATTCGCATTAATTGGAATTTTAAAGTGTGAGTGAGTTGTTCGACCCTTAGGCATAATTCCTCCTGCAACTCCTGATGTCGCTCTTTCTATGGATATCTTATGTCTTTTTTGATTTGCTAGCAATGCTATGTATAAATATGTTTTTCTCATGCAACCAGGACCATCAATGAAATACACCGTACTTTGTCCTTTATTTACCTTATCAAGTATTTTTTTTAAAAAAATACTTTGTGCAAATTCAACATTCTATCTACTTATGTAACTTAAATTGCATCCTAGAATAACAACTCTAACCACTATTCACTTATTGAATACAAGCTATAATGTTATACATACAAGCTATCATAAGTTACATAATAGTACTGTAGAATACAATTTCTCATCTGACGGTGAAAATTAAGAAGATCTTAGTTATATAATGAATAGTGTTTGTAATGTGCCATTGACATCATTTTTGTCTAGTAAAGAATCTTTTTGTTTTTCTATTGACTTCATAACATTCTGAGTGTTATCATGATCATACTCGTTTGTTGAAATAGTGTCCTAAACCCAATCGGGTTGGACCGGATCCGACCGGGTCGGATCATTTCTACTATTTCTTTATGTTTATACATATATAAAATGGTTTTTCTGTTGTCATATATATGTTCTTTTAAAGGACCAATTATGAATTGTTATATGATAACGTCCTTAGTATTAAACTGTGATAGAGAAACCATGATAAGCGATTATGGTTGATGAGATCTCTAATCACTTTAATAAGTTTGATACTTAAATGTCTCTAGGCTGATGTACTATTAAACAGGGCATTGATAGTATAAACAGACTAGCACGTATTAGATGTCTTCTGTCTTTAAGGGCGGGGATAGATCTCGTCTATCGAAGTGTGTAGACACTTGGACCGTACGTGGACGTGTATTAGAGAATGCGTACGTTAGGATCGACCCACTTACACGGATAAGTGTCACACTATGTGACGGTTGTGTAATTATCCTTTTGACCGGAGTCTTCATGGCATCACGGTGTGGATTGTCATGCTTTGACACTATTGAGGTTTCCCCTAGCCACGGGGCGATCATGCGGTAGTGATTGGGTATGATATCGAAGCACGCGGAGTATACATGATTGGTCGTCCGGGAATCGCGTATCCTATGATTGGGATCGAATATCCGAAATGGCCTTCTTATAAGGAATGTCTTACTCTCGTGAATCTTTGCAAAGTGGGAGTAAATGAGTTACTTCGAGAGAGCTTGATATCCAGATTATAAGATACGGTCGTTGATGTTTTGACACTCGACTAACGACCGTATGTATATTATTACAAATGCGATAGGATTGTAAGTTACACGGTAATCGTTTCACATGAAAGGTAGTAGTCATTGCATTTGACTCTTCCGATGATTGGGGGTCACGGTGTGTTGCTTCAGACGCTATCCCGTGATCGTTAGGTATGAAGGGCATTTTCGTAATTTGCACTTTGTGTCTACGGACAACATATTCGGAAGCCTATCGGGTCACACACATATGAACATCTAGCCGGATTAAAATGTGGTTGTAGATGATAACCAAATAAGGAAAGTTTATCTCGAGACTATAAAGGTTATTGATAACGGAAAGATTCACCGTTATTTTTATAACTTTTCAACCCGTTTCTGATATCATTTCGAGTATTTTTATATCAGTTCGAGTCATTAATTCCTATGTTTCATCTAAATATGTTAGTAGTAGTTATTTTATAAAATATCGTGTTTTTATGTGTTTTTGTACCGGTTTAGTAACCGGAGTGTCGTGTCGGATTTACGTTTGGTATTTTGGTGGTTTATTGCGTAATTTTAGGTTAACCAAAATCCCGAGTAACGACACGTTTTGAGGCCTAAAAGAGGTGTTTTTAGGGATATAAGATCGTGCCACAAGCTTAAAAGGTCAAGTGGATCGCTGGTTCGTAGTGTCACTAACGATTTATATCTTCGACGAACCAATGGCCCATTAAAACGGCATTTTCTGAAGAGGTGGCCTTAATGAAAGTTGTAGATCTTTGATAGAGCTTTCCAACGCATTTTGAATCATGTTAATTGGAGGTCTACAACTCGAGTTATGACCAAGTGGCTAATCGATTCGTAATAGTAAAAATCCCGAAAACGACACGACATACGAATGGCTCATCAAAACGGCGTTTTCTGAAAAAGAATCCTTCACGAAAGTTGTATATCTTCAAGAAAGCTTTCCAATGGATTTTGAATCAAGTCAATCGGATTTCTACAACTCAAATGGTGGTCAAGTGGCTAATTGATTTGTATTAAGGAAAATGTCGCAAACGACACGTAATGGGAATGGCCCATCAAAACGACGTTTTCTGAAGAAGTGTCCTTCATGAAAGTTGAAGAATTTTCCGAGAGCTTTCTAATGACGTTTGAATCATGATTTTTGGAGGTCTACAACTCGAGATTTGAATTTTAGAAGTTTAATATATAATTATATATAAAATTCTCCGCTGCATGTGCTGCATGTTACTGTAATCATTACTGATGATGAGCTCGGATCGATCCGGCACAATTTCGGATCGATCCGGTTCCCTTATATTTGCCTATATATACAGAGGATCAGCAGCAGCCCCATTGGCCCCCCTTCTTCTCCTTCTTCCTTCTTTTAATTATGTTTTGGGGGTCTATATGTAGTAATATATGTCGTTATAATGTCGGTGTAATAACCCGACTAGTTATCGTTTTAATATAATTTCATTTCCGTTCTTTCTTTTATGTTTATTTCATTTTATGCAATTAGTATAAATTTATATATATATATATATACGTATATTATATATATATCTATATCTATATATATTTATATATATATCTATACGTATATCTATATATCTGTAGTTATCTTTTTCGTTTTGTTTTCTTTCGTTTTGTTATTTTCGTTGTTATTTTCGTTAATATGAGTAGTTAAACTCAACATAGCCGAATTATGTGAAAACGGGTAAAATCAACCCTCGGGATACGAGATGGAGTTGTGTTGTGCTTAATTAAACATTCGTATGATAAAATCATGTTTTAAACTTGTTTTGATCATTTTAATAACTTTGAATAAAATTGACAACTTTGTTCACGGTTACATCGAGCTTATAAATGTATTTTGCGGTGAGATGTGAGATATGGATATCACTAATCATAGTCCGGATTGTTAGATTGATAATCTAAGTGACGGATCCGGACTATGCCTAAGTGAGATTCTTATTTTTACGAGATGTGCGAAACATGTTTTAAAATCACTAAACCATAGTCTTAATCGTTAGATTGGCAACCTAAGTGATACGTTAAAATTATGTTTTAGTGAGGTTTTTCAACGGCTTTTTATTCCGGTCAACCATGTTAGGCGAGTTAGCTCTCTAAAGGGAGGGTTAATAAACCTAGTGTGGGGGTTAAGTGAGAGTCATTTCGTATCTTAACGCAAGAATAAAAAGTTGATACCCGTGAATATCTTATGAACCGAATCAGATAAAACACACACCTTATCAAGTTTTTCCTGTGGGAAGATAACCTGTTGGATCATGGCTCGGCTATGCTTTTTAATCATCTAGTTAATCTTGTTAGTTAAAATTTATTTTTCGCATTAGTATAAAAACTCCACCTAAAACTTTGATCGCCTAGACTAAGAACCACGTTCGCTTTGGTACTCACAACCACATTTCTCTTGGGACGACCTCGTACTCCCGTAGCTATCCTAGCAATCGACCCGTACTCGCCGCTTGTAGAGAGTTAGTTTACCCACAGTTGCGAGCTTTTATAAATTGTATTTTTGAAGGGGTAAATTTTAGCTCATCAAAAATTGGCGCCGTTGCCGGGGACCAATATTTTAGTGGGTGTATTTTTCTCTCATCAGTTATAGTGGTAAATTAATATGGTGGTATTTATTTATTATGAATAAATTAAATACAAGATATTAATTATATTTATTAATTAAAGAATATTCCGGTTGTCAATTTGTTGGCATATGGGCCGCATATATCATTGTGTATAAGATACACTTGGATTGTGCAATTTAATTAATAAGATTACCATATTTTAATATAAGATATTAATATATAAGTATATATGGTTACATGCGTGTGTTGTACATGTGTATAAGATATACATGTGCACATTTGTGATAGCTAGATATTTATATATATAGATTTATGTGTTTGTAATATATATAAGTGATATATATACACATGTGTAAATTGATTTATGGTAATAAAATAAAGATAGTCAATATTAGATATTGACAATATCTTGGGAATATTCAATATAAGATATTGACAATATCCTAGATTTATTTGATATAAGATATTATAATAAATGAGATAAATCAATCAATTATATTTTCCTTATTTTATTGAGAAAAGGTTTTCTTCTCCTCCACACTTCTTGGGGCGCCACTTTCCCTATAAATAGGAAGTTGGTGTCAAGCTCTTTTGTACATCACAATTGCAAGAGCTCATAGTTCTTGTGTAAAATAGAGAGCGTCCTATAGAGAGTTGGAGAGAGGGGAAAAATGCCGGTTTAGCAACCGGAGTTTTCCAATAGCAATCCATGATGGGATTCCGGCGGGCTGTTCGTGTGGACTAGCGGTAGAGGCCGAACACTTGGGCGGCTCTATGCAGAACTACTCTCTTTAGACGGTCAAAGCGTCGATCTTTTAGATCAACCAAGGTAACCACCGTCTTTAGCTTATTTGTTTATTGCTTAGACGAAGTCGATCTTGGGTTAAAAGGAAATAAAATTTTAAATTCCGCTGCGTTCCCGCGTAGATTTCCTAACATCGTTCGCTTCTCTCCGAGTGTTATCATGTTCCTACTCGTTCGCTTCAGGGGACTTTGATTTTGTATTTTTCAGGTTATGATATCATCAATGGCTACAACTTATATTTCTTCATTTACATTTGTGTTCAAAAATGTGATTTCACTAAAGGAATATACAACAAAATCTATGATATAAACTTTAGGGTGTAAATTAACTCAAATCAATCTTCTTCTTTTTCCTCGATTCTTTTACTTTTTGGATTTTAAGATGGCGTTGTTGCTCTATCGTATTAGTAGATTTAGATTTCTTTACCGTTTTTACAAAACGAAACAAGGAACAATTATTAAAAAAATTATATTTCAATACGATTTTTTTGTCTTTCATTCCAATTTCTATTGAACCTGATTCACGTATCATTTCTATTCACAACACTTCTTTCATCACTTTTTCGTTTTCTCCTGGTTTCCATGACACTTTATTATCTTGTTGCGTCCTTTTTTTCGCTCATTTTGGATATTGTGTTTTTTAAACTTCCTTTTGTAAAACATCTTGGATAACTTCAGTGTAGATTCAATTAGTATAAATCACTTGAATTAATAAAATAAAGAGGCAATAGATAAACATGTATATTATATAAAGAGTCATGTACCCTTCATTACGCCTTTATTTTGGATGAATCATAATAATAAGGTAAATGAGAATTCTACAACAAAGTCAACATATTTTTAAATCATGGATAATGATGTGAGACATATTGATTTCTATAACTCTCATAATAATCAATGGTGTAAGAGTGGATTTGTGACATTTAATCGTGATCAATTTGTTGTTGAAAAAACATTTTCCTCTTAATAACAACCTAACATATTGATTTTTTTTTTCTTTTGTTAAAATTATCTTTGACACTTATTAAAAGTTAAAGAATAAAGATTAAAGGTGGAAGATAGAGGTACTATTCCGCCCCAAAATACTAGTCCCTTTAGTGCACCAGATTATCCACCATTTCAGGTTTGCACACAATAGATTTTTATTATTTTTTATAGTACTTTTTTTTAATATTACTTCAGAAACGTAATCGAATTTAACAAACTCGCAAATCCAGAACAAATTATAGTATGTCCTCGCAAATTATAGTATGTATTTTCGGGGTTTGTGCTCTTTTTTTCACCATTGGAGAGTATTTATTATATTTTTCTTTCTTTTACCCCGATTTATTATATATTCGTATATTTTTATAACTATTATATCAATGAGAGTCAAAGGGTATTCTTAACTTTTATCATTAAATTAATGACACTTAAGCATTTTTTATTTCGTGTGAAAATGTCTAAATGGATTTACATTTTAGGACGGATGTATTATTATAATAATATATTTAACCAAATTATTATGTTTATTGAGATTGAGATAAATTTACGGTGATAAGCTATCCGCCAACAGTAATCAAGATAGACCAATAATAAAAAAAAAGGAAACTTATACTTATCTTTTTTTTAGCTTTATCTTTTTTTTTTCTTCTGAAATAATTACCGTGCTTTTAAATATATGTGTTTCTTATCTTAATTTTTTAGCTTTCACGTGTTGATGCATCAAAATATTTATTAGTTAATATATTTGTTGGAGGGAATCAAAATAATAAAAATAAAAATTATTGGAATAAGTTAATTATGTAGAAACTTTTTTTTTTAGTGGGAAACACTTTTGGGGGAAACACATTGGCTTTTTTAATATAGTTATTATTATTATTATTATTATTATTATTATTATTATTAATTATTAATATTAATAATTAATAATTAATATGCATAAACTCCAACCTTTAATGACCCCGAGTGGCTAATGAGACTAAGCTTCTGCACATGGTTATGTGCCCCCAATTGCTTCATTAGGTAAAAGGCCATATCATGTCACATTTAAATAGCTGTCTTTGGTCAATTATATGATTTAGTAGTATATAATCTCTCCACTTCTTTACAGTCTTCAACACCACATTCACAGAAACATCATTTCTCAACAACTTATTGCTATTCCTCTCTCATTGCATCATTCCCAAAATATTCAAGATGATTAGTAAAAGTCAACTATTGAAATTAGCCAGGAAGTGGAAGAACTTCACTGTTATTCAAAGAAAGAGAATCTCATCTCCAATAGTGATTGAAGTTGCAGAAGCAACAGAAACTTGTACAAAGTCAACACGAACCGAAAAGGGCCATTTCGTAGTCTACACAACTGATAATAAACGCTTTGTCTTTCCTCTATCTTATCTTAAGAATGAGATTTTCCAACAGCTTCTGATCATGTCTGAAGATGAATTCAGCCTTATGGCTAATGGCCCGATTATATTGCCATGCACAGCTGTGTACATGGAATACATAATCTCCATCATAAACAGAGGTGCTATATCTGCACAAGTTGAAAAAGCTTTGCTCACACTTGTATCTAATGATCAATGTTCATCAATAATGATTCATCAGGACTTGACAAATCAGAGTTTAGTTGTTTGTTAATGTATTATTTTGTAGTACACGTTGTAAATGGTCAAAATCAATGTTATATAGAGCACAGATTTTTTTTTATAGATCAGGAATCTTTTTTTATTTTTTCCAACGTTTTCTTGTGTTTGTATAATATAATTACATTGCTTTGCTTGCTAAGTATAAGCTCAACAAGAATCACTCTATGAATTCATCCACCTTCTTCTTCACATCCCTTAAGCTTTGATTTTTTCTCATTCAAGAAAGACATCAACCTCCGCAGCAAACCATCCAATTTTAGCAACGCCCCCATTATCCCTAATATACTCAGATATAAGTAACATCCAAATTTTATCACCCAAACAGATATTTTATCTGTGATAGATGCAGCAGCAGCTGCTGCTGCTTTTTTTATCAGCACTACGTCTGGGCTCCATCTTCAATCTTCAAGGAAAAAGAAAAACACAATTTTTGTTACTGGACTTAATTAGGGTTAGGGAATAGGGATGCTCATTTATAACCATTACCCTTAATATGTATAATAATTCGGGTTCCCTTAATATTTTTTATTCTAAAAGTTAATGCTTAATTGCTTATCGTTTAAGTTTGCTTTGTATATCATGATCAATGATGATTATAGTCAACCAATTAAATTTCATTAAGTACTAAATTTCGATCGACTTGTTTCATTTGAATATGAATCATATGATTTGAATATATATCACTTTTTTTTTTTAGGGGAAAATAAAATTTTCTTCAACCAAGTCCGCTAAAGCAGCGGTAATAACATCAATCGGGGTTGCACCCCCCATGCAGTGACACCAAAAGAAAGAGCGCTTAAACGAGCTAACAAATCAGCCGGAACATTCCCCGTACGTCGAATAAACGTAAACTGAACAAAATCAAAAGCAGCCATCTCCACAAAGCAATCCTGCAACAAACAGCCAAACGCAGACAAGTCCTCCTCCCGATGAGTCAATCGATGTACAAACCAGACTGTCGCTCTCTACCTATAGCTGAGATATGCCGAACCGCCTGCCTTCGACCATTGCCATAAGAACTGCCCGCAACTCCAGTACCTCCTCATCAATTCCCGGATCCAAATGGAAGGAGTAAGCCGCTAGAATAGTCCCTTGAGCCTCCCAAAAAATAAGCCCTATCCCCGACCCTTGTGCCATCACTGACGCATCTACATTGCATTTTGTTCTCCCAGCCGGCGGCCATATCCAGCTCCCACTCAACTCCTCTTGATTCTCAACCTGAGGCACCTGGGCTACCTGCAGAAACTCCCGAGCGGCACTGAGAGCCGAAGAATAGACTCGAGAGATATAAACCACTTGATCATCATACACCGCACTGCAACGGGCCTTCCAAATATGCCACATCATCCAGACAAACTCTGCCAACTCTTCCTGTGGCAGCCTACCAGCAAGAAACATGAAAAGACCCGGGAAATTAGTAGCCTTCCCCGGGCGCGCCAAAGAGGCAAATGGCGACTGGTCCCACACCCTAGCTGCCATCTCACACTCGAATAAGACATGCGCTAATGACTTATCTCCAAACCCGCATGCAAGCAACAACAGTCCCCCACATTGCATCTAGCCAAGTTGCGTCCCACTGGTAGGCAATCATTTAAACATCTCCAGAGGAAGTGCTGAATGTGCGGCTGCACAACCACTTGCCAACAGTGCCGTGACAGACCTAAACCTAACCTTGGAAACGGCGCCAGAAAGCTGACGGACATTACCTAGGCTATACAGATCCTAACTGGCAGTGTACCGGGTCAAATTGTAGCTCTAGTCGGTGAGTCGTCGTATTCCTCAGGGAAAACATGGTAATTCTTTTAAGTGGGGTTAAACACCAAGAAGCTATTATTAACTCGATCTAATTTAAGTCGCAGTTTTTACTTTTTCCTGGGTTAGATTATGTTAATAGTTAGATTGTTAGTAAAGCAGTAAATAAATATATAAATATAAGTACAGATATATATAGATATTTTTGAGATCTAGCCAAGAATACTTTACTGAATTACAATCTCTTTTTAGTAGAAATAAATGAGACAGATCTTTTCCTTGATGCAAGGAGGTCAATTATATATGAACCGGTGTACTCCTAAGCTAGACAACTCCTCCTCACACGAGCGTATGAAATTGTCATATGTCAAATTGTCATCAGTCCAAGGTCCACAACTGCCCCATGCTAATCTTAGTTAGTCTGAACAGGTACCGAGTACAAATCTACCCCGGATAAAAGAGGTTATTCCGTTCGTCAGGCGGCCGATGTTATTCAAGAGGCTCCGGTTGTCAAGCGGATCGATTTAACACAAACGGTGTAGTTTCAAATAAACTGTGATTTTAACATTATTAAGATCTCGAGTACAAATTTCAATAAGATTCATCTTTCTCAAGACAAATCTGCCCCCGGGTAGGAAATCGGATTCCGTTGTCACGTTTTCACTCGGCCAATTTTACCCTCCGGTTTTTCTACCTTTTTTCTCATATCCTAACTTCACCGTTTAGTTCGTCATTAGGTTATATGTTGCGATTCATCTTGGTTAATTACGTCAATCCGAATATTATCAATACGTTGCAAGATAGAAAAAGATTCATTATAATTAGTTTTAATCATGATTACCAGAGTCGATCATTCATTTTACCAAAAGATTAACTAATTCAGATTCATATCTTGGCTAGACATATTTTTAGTTTAACATAGTGATATATATATATATATATATATATATATAAATAAACAACAAAAGTAATAACTTGATAAAATTACCCGTTAAGTGCAAATCAAAGCCGTATTCTCTCGAAAATAACAACTTCTTCAATAACAAATTTCTCGGTAATTCTCTCGAGCATTACAACAGTACTACTTTTATTTATAAAAACATATATACATACATAGACATATGTATATACGGGCCCGAAAACAAAATAAAACGAGAAAAGAGATGAGAACGGAGATGAAGAAGAGGGGAATGGAAGAAATGGGGAGAAGGTGGAGAAGAGAGATCTTGGCCAAGAGTGGCCAAGATGGGGCAAAGGAAATGGGAGAAGAAGGGGAGGTATTTATAGGCAAAATATTCGAACCGAGTCGAAACCGAATCAAACTTATTCATTTGTTTGGTAAAACGACCATAACTTGAGTTGTAGACCTCCGATTGACGTGATTCAAAATCCGTTGGAAAGCTCGTTTGAAGATCTAAAACTTTCATCAAGAACTCTTCCCCTGAAAATGCCTCTAAGTTGGGTCGAAATGCAAATCAATGACAGTATAGTTGTAGTACCACTGCGTTTTGATGCGTTTGAACATTTATGCTTCGGGCACACTCTTCTATCCCTCAAAAGACATCTTTTAAGCCCAAAAGTGATGTATTTTGACTTGGCCTTGGGCTCCAAGTTTGGTGAGCAAAATATCAAGGATATTTATTTTGGTGATCAAATAAATATCCAGGGATATCTTTGGAATATGCCAAAAATATCCAAGGGAATAATATGCTTGGAATATGCCAAGGATAATAAATATCCATTCGGCCATTTCTTCAATCAGACATAACTCTCGTCTCGTTATTCAGTCTTCAATTCCGTCTCCGCAATAAATCTTATCTTTTTTACCTGAACACAAAGAAACGAACCGCGAGTAAATCGACAACAAAAGTTCGTAAACTCGCGTTGAATTTTACTTGACTCTTTTTAGGTTAATATTACGAGTCTTTAGCTATGATATTTTTAGATCTAACATAATAGTGAAAAATAAAACGTTTATAAAATATAGTAATTTTTATCACGACAGTCCGGTTATTAAATCGATAAAAAACTTAAAAAATACCATAAAAACACGATAATTTATATAATAATTACTACTTATACATTTTGATAAAACTTAGTATTTATGACTTGATTTGATACATAAATGCTCAAAATGGTATCAGAAGTGGGGCGAAATGTCATAATAATGATCATAAATTTATCTCTCATCATGCCGCCAAATAGCATATGGTCCCTCTGATCCCGATGCAGCCGCCCCTGTTGATCCCGAACGATATAAGGATAGTGCCAGTCGATATCCCTTCTTAACCGTATAAATTCCCCGACGCTCATAGTGCCAAATTTGCTTGTCCAAGTGTCGACCAGGCACTATCGGAGTACGTAGTATCGCATCACGCTCGTAGGGCCTGAAACTAGCACACACTGGAAGGACGTTCCACCTTCACATTCCCGGGAGCAACGAATCCGCAACCTTACTATCCATCGAGAGCTTATGGCCTGTGAATGGAATACAAAAGGACCTGGGAAGATCTACCCATACATCATGAAAGATAAGCACTTAGGTACCATCCCCTGTTCTCCAACGGAGTCCACTCATCAAAAGTCCCGCCACTTTAAAATACTCCGCTATAAGAAAGAGGGTCTCGACGTGCGAGTAGAAGCTAAGAAAGACGAGTTGCGGAAATATTTCGCCCAAAGCACCCGCCCAACCAACGATCCCAGGTAAGACAAAATACGCCAAGCCTGTTTGACCAGAAGGGCCAGATTAAAGCACTCCAGGTCCCGGAAACCAAAACCTCCCAGGGTCTTTGGCATACAACAGGTTTCCCAGTTCTTCCAATGTATTTTTCGCATCTGCCCCGTGTCACCCCAAAAGAATCCCCAGATCGATCTCCTTTTCAAGTTCATTCAAGATAGTGACAGGAATTTTAAAACACTGCATAATGAACATATGAATAGTCTGCAAAACTGAACTGGTCATAATCTCTTTCCTGGCCGGAGACAATAACATATCCTTCCAGCTTGACAGCTTCTTCCAAATCCTGTCACGCAGAAAAGCAAACACCTGACGCTTATTTCGACCAGTCAGATACGGCAGCCCCAAATACTTCCCCGAACCATCACCCACAGGCACCTGTAACGTTTCAAACACCGTTTCCCGCATCTCCTCCGCAATTCCCTGGCTGAAAAACAGATTCGACTTATGAAAATTGATCGTCTGGCCAGACATGTGCCCATACCTTTGGAAAAGCTCGAGTAGAGTCTCAACCGTGCCATCGAATAACTCAAAAAACAACATACTGTCATCAGCAAATAAATATGAGAAAATGTAACTAGAGTGCCACCAAAAGTGATGCCCCGCAAGGCACCCTGCACAGTAGTTGTTGATGAGTGCCGTCAGACCCTCTGCACAGATAATAAATAGAAACGGGGAGAGAGGGTTGCCCTGGAAGATGCCTTGCATCGGAAAGATAAGAGAACTTGGTCTCTCATTAATTAGGACTTGATAGGAGACCGAGGTGACACATTGGCGGACCATATCCACAAAACTAGAAGGGAATCCCATTCGTGCCATAAGTGCCCACACATTAGCCCATTCAACCCTGTCAAAAGCCTTGGCCGAATCCAGTTTAAGAACTGCATGGTTTTGGCATCCAATAACTCAACCCTTCATTGAATGAAGGGCCTCAACCCCACATTCAAAACACAAACAACGTTTTTCAACTACTTCTACTCCTCATTCATCATTCACAAAATTTTCGAGAAAACAAGATGATCAGTAAAAGTACACTTCTGAAAATGGCTAGGAAGTGGAAGAACTTCACTGTTATTCAAAGAATGAGAATCTCGTTTCCAAAAGTGATTGAAGATGCAGAAGCAACAAAAACTTGTACAACACCAACGCGAATCGGACAGGGTTGTTTTGTTGTCTACACAATTGATAACAAACGCTTTGTTTTCCCTCTTTCTTATCTCAATAATGAGACTTTACGGCAGCTTTTGATCATGTCTGAAGAGGAATTCGGCCTTCTGGCTGACGGCCCGATCATATTGCCCTGCATAGCTGTATACATGGAATACACAATCTCCATTTCTGCACAAATTGAGAAAGCTTTTCTTGCACTTGTATCTGAAGATCGATGCTCATCAATGATCATGCAACAGGAATTGATAAATCAGTGTTTAGTAGTGTGTTGATGTATTATTCCTATCTTGTAGTACACTTTGTAAATGGCCAAATCAAAGTCATAGCACATATATTAATTTTACGAATCATGAATTTAATATTTTTTTCTTCCCAACTTTTACTTATGTTTGCATAGTTTATTTACCTAAATTTGCTTGCCAATTAAGTATAAGCTCAACAAAAATTACTATTAAAAAGCTCTAAATGACCGATTGATGTTAGTAATGTGCTGCTATATTTCTTTAAACATTAAGATTGTGGGCAATCTCTCCCAACACCCCCTCAAGTGTGGGCAATCTCTCCCAACACTTGCACAATATAAATTGTTCATACCATGGTTAGATTCCATGACCTCTGACTCTGTTACCGTGTTAAGATCAAGCGCTTACCATTCTACTAAATCGAATTGGTGTTAGTAAATGTGCTACTATATTTCCTTATAATTAAGAGTGTGGGAAATATCTCCCAACAGCTTATGTCCTTCACACACTTGAGCAAAATATAGGCAAGGCGTTAGCAGAAGCAAGATGAAAGTTCTGGAGCATAAATAGATAGAGTTAAATTAGTTTTTTTTAGTAGATTTCAAAACAAGATTGCTTTGAGTAATATTTTTGGGAAATGTGATTTAAAGTTCAAAATAAGTAGCTAATTTAGCAATTATTACATACACTCCTTGTCATTAAGGACAAAAAATTCAATGTAAACATTCCTTTAACATCTTTATTCTTCTTCCGCATTTGAAGCCCGATTCTTGTTAAGCCATATGGATAATGACAAGGAGTAGTAGATACTTTGTTTAGATATATAAACTTGTTTAGATTTAATATGTAATATATAGATTTGTTAGGTAAAAGTGAGAGACAATTGGGTCCACCTTTAGAATCCTCTGGTAAGTAGCCAGCGAGGACGCCAATTCTTTAAGTGGGGGAGAATGTTATATTACATTGAAAAAGTGAGAGAAGTTGAAACATAATTGACTTAGTAACTTGGGTTAAGCACTTTAGGCCAAACGAGGACAATGAACCTAAAATGTTGAAATTCTTTTAGGGCCGTTACAATGAGTCTCGTTTAAAATCTAAGGGGACGCCTGCTAAATGTTGTAAGTGAAACTCTTTTAGGCGTTTAAACTCTAGCGACATCGATAGCCACAAATAGAAGGAAACACCTCAATATCTTACTTTTAGAGGCGTTTTTAATGCCTCAAAACCCTGTTTTCCTAGTAATGTGTACAATAAACCGATCTACATACACACTAAAACTAAAATTTGCTATCTCACTATCAAAACTAGGGTGCATCTTAAAGTAAATAATGCATCATCCAAATGTACGGGGGAGCTTGTGATTGGTTTGAAAAGAACGATAAAAGCTGCATGTGAATTTCAAAAGATGAAAAACTTGCTTTTCGTAAAGTTTCAGTGACCAAAAAAAAAAAAAATGGTAAGTCTCAGTGAACATGTCAAACAAAAAAGAGTCAAGTTAATGAAATGATCCACAACATACTTTTACATCATGTCAACCAAAAAAGAGTCAAGTTAATGAAATGATCCACAACATACTTTTACATAATTATCCATGATGTAATAATACCTTTTGAATTATAGGTCACATCCAGAGGCGGCTGCAGGAATTTCGGGATGGGGGTCAAGAATCGAGAGCAGCTCCGTCATAGGACGATATTTTTATCTATTTTTAGAAATATTGCAGGATCAATAGTATTGAATAAACAAAACAGTGGGTCGGCCGTTGAATATTAGAGGGTCAATTAACTATGTCCTCTTGTTTATCTATATAAATATACATAGGATTTTTTTTTATATTTTTTATATTTAGGGGGTCAAGTGCACCCCAAACCCATCATGTAAAGCCGCCCATGATCACATCGTGATCAACAGTGCAAAGACACTATTAAGCAATTAAATCGGAATTTCGTTGATATGCAAGTTGTAGTTGCAACAAAACCATGTGCATATGCTTCTCGTTAGTTGAGACCTTCAATAACGAATAAGTGTACAACAATCGATTATTAACTGAAACATTTAATAGAGTTGTAGCTGTTAATGTTATTAGGCGGTATGTCCCAAAATGTTGGTTCGGAAATCGGAACATTATTGCCATCAAATATGAAGAGTTTCTTGTTATGATTCTAAGGTCCCATTTTTTGGTCTGTTCATCATTTACCCTTAGAAAACATACCTATATCCCCAACTATTAATTGACCTCAAATGCCTCAGGCTAAACAAAAGCACATGGTTGGGTATAAGAACATGTCACATTTAAATAGCTGTCTTTGGTCAATTATATGATTTAGTAGTATGTAATCTCTCCACTTCTTTACAGTCTTCAACACCACATTCACAGAAACATCATTTCTCAACAACTTATAGCTATTCCTCTCTCATTGCATCATTCCCAAAATATTCAAGATGATTAGTAAAAGTCAACTATTGAAATTAGCCAGGAAGTGGAAGAACTTCACTGTTATTCAAAGAATGAGAATCTCATCTCCAATAGTGATTGAAGTTGCAGAAGCAACAGAAACTTGTACAAAGTCAACACGAACCGAAAAGGGCCATTTTGTAGTCTACACAACTGATAATAAACGCTTTGTCTATTAAATGTTTCACATTGGTATCTAACGATCGATGTTCATCAATAATGATGCATCAGGACTTGACAAATCAGTATTTAGTTGTTTGTTAATGTAACAATTTGTAGTACTCGTCGTAAATGGTCAAAATCAATGTTAAAGCACGTTTTTTTTTTATAGATGAAGAATCTTTTTATTTTTTCCAACGTTTCCTTGTGTGTGTATATATTTTAATTACCTTGCTTTTGCTTGCTAAGCTAGTATAAGCACAAGAAGAATCACTCTTTGAATGTATTAAAAAGGTCCAAAATTGAACTAAAAAATAAGCAAGCTCTTGTGTAGTTCAGGAGCTCAAGTGATAAACGACGTTAAAACGGATTTCAAAACCATCAATATTCTCACAGTCTAAATTGATCAAGTATTGCTGAATTCGTGTGAGAATTCTTAGAAAAAATGTGTTCGATCTAAAAATCCTTGCCACACAACACATTGCACCGAAAAGTTGCTCAACAGCACTACAAAAATGTTGAAGATTTTATGTGTAATGTGAATATGCAACCAAATAGCAGGATGGTTTCTTTTCTTTTTTTTTTTTTTTTATTTTGAAATAGTTTATGTCGTAGCATTAGTATATATATTAAGGGGTAATAATGCATGGTTATAAGTAGCATTAGTATGATGACAATCCGTTCTGATAAGGTGTCCCTGCATCAGAATTTATCCGTCTTATTCGGTACTTAGGTCATACAATCTGGGATGACAAAGTAGTAGTTAAGATGTCAATGTTGTCCGGCAGGTAAGGGACTATTATGTACCTAATTAATTGTACCACACACACACAGCACAATACAATTATATCAGAAAGAACAGATATATACTGAATACTTGAAGGTCCAGCCACATGGAGCTGCTGCAAGATTAGGTTCTTTAAAAAATTTTGTTACCCTGATGAAATTAATAAAAAATAAAAAATAAAATCTTTCACGATCCCGATCATGTGGGGTTACTCTGCATTACACCAAGTCGGATTTGCGAATATATATATTTCATAGTGGTAGCGATACTAGCACACTTCTACATCTATAATTAGGGTGAGTTAATCTCATATTAATGTTAACAGATTTAGTTTATATCATAATTAAAATTGTGTAAGTGTGTTTATCATTCGTTATGCCATAATTATTGGAACAGTATAAAAAAAACAAGTAGAAACTATAAGCATGGCCAACATGAATGAAAGCTATCTTACACAGGGCAAACAATGGTGTCTTAATCGTGTCTAAAATTCTTAATTGCCATTTTGGACAAGTTTTTTTTTTAAAGTAATTCAAGATTTTGTTTATGGCTTAAGAATATTTATTTATTTACATTGAATTAGTTACCCCATTTGTCAAATTCACAAACACAAACATTTAGATTGAATTTGTAACCAATTTATGAATTTCACAAACATATGAGTTTTGTATCAAGAAGCAAGAAATAAATAAATGGTAAGCACTTCTGCAAGTAAATTATCTCATTCCACTGAACATTAATTCATTAAACATTAATTCAACCAATAAGCACGAAATAATATTATTGTTTTCAACACAAAGATGATAACCGTACTTTTTATAGATTTTTGTCCAGAAGGACAAAATTATCAAAAAATCGGGATAGAAGAAAACTGTAATTTAATAAAGACAAAAGTAACAATTGTGAAGTAACTGTTAGAAAAAATGCGGTAATACAATAAAAGGATGATCTCCAAGGCACGTTAAACGCTTCTTTAAAGAGATGTTTTTACGATCTCTCTCAGGATACAATGGAGTACAACTTTGGAGACACTATATGTTTATACTGATGATGCTTCGAATGAAAAACATTCTCATACTTGAATGCCGGAGTTCTCTATATATAGACAAGTAATCGATATGGTACCACTTCGTATTCAAAGGATATGTCCCATGAACAAGCACCAACGAAATGATGTGTCCCAATGGACAAGCACCAACGAAATGGTGTGTCCCAATGGACAAGCACCAACGAAATGGTGTGTCCCAATGGAAAAAATCCCTCTACGAAAAGGTATGCATTCGCATGGGTTCGTTTAGGTTTCGGGGGCGTTGCCCCCGAGCCCCCCACGGGGGCGCCGCCCTCGAACCCCGACTAACTCAGCGTGCAACGACACAAGGGAAACAAAAATAAAAACTGACTTTGTGAATAAAATATCTAACATTTTCCCCCTATTTTTTCACAAAAAAGTTTGTATGTAAAAAACGGCTGCATCACCTAAGTGACTGCCTACGTACCCTTTTGGGGATCAAGCCACCGTAGTTCATGCAGACAAGGACTAAGCATCATCGTAGGAAATCATACATAAATGAAAGTAGCTTTTGGCTTTGAACTTCCACTTAGTGTAAACAACTCAAAGTCACATCAGGGCGCTATGGTGAATAAATCTTGAACCAAGGACCCTATCATGATGTTACCGGAGTTATCACACATACTATTCCGTTAAAAACAGTGTCTCTTCATTCCAACGCATTAATGGCCATGCGTACATCCCGAGATTCATGAATGCTTTAGAGACGGTCTAAATCTCATAGAAAGCGGCCTGACTTTCACACTCACATAGGTAAGTTCTTTTAAAGTGATACTGCGAGTCACTTTTCCCAATGACAGAACTTATTAAGAACTAATTTCAACCTTTACCATGCAGTAATTACTCACACTAGAGATTTTATGAATGAGATCTATTAAATACTCTAGCGCATCGATCTAGTTAGACTTTAACTTGTTTGTACCCTTTGAACTCTGTTTATTTTTCAAAACATGAGTAGGGTTCCCATTAAAGCTTACTAATGTTTCATAGACCTTAATCCCATTCCTTTCGATGTTATTGCAATCATCTCTCTAGGCAGTCCTTTTGTGAAAGGATCTGCTAGATTGCTCTTTGACTCTACATAGTCAACTGTGATTACTCCTTGCTTAAGTAATCCCCGAATAGACTGATGTCTCAGACTAAGGTGTCGTTGCTTACCATTGTAAGTCTTACTTGCTACTGAATATAAAGTAGCCTGATTGTCACAATGAATCATTATGGTGGGGACGGCTTGTCCCATAATGGAATATCAATTAATAAATTTCTTATCCATTCAAACTTCTTTACTTGCATCTGCTAATGCAATAAATTCTGCTAACATAGTCGAATCTGAGACACAAGTTTGTTTCTTAGAACACCAAGAAACAGTTGCACCTCCTAAGGTAAAAACCCACCCCGTTGTGGATTTACAATTCGATTCTATGTTATTCCAACTTGCATCGCTGTATCCTTCAAGAACAGCGGGAAAACCACGATACTGTAAGCAGTAATCGATTGTTCCTTTTATATATCTCAGAACTCTTGAAATCGCGTTCCAATGTTCTTTTCCCCGGATTACTAGTAAATCGACATAACAATCCAACTGCATATGCAATGTCTGGTCTTGTGCAATGCATGGCATACATAAGACTTCCAATCACACTTGCATATTGTAACTGGTCGTAGCATCTACCGGTATTTTTCATTAACTTGATACTAGGATCAACGGGTGTAGATGCTGGCTTATGATCCATATGACCATATCTTTTAAGGATATTTTCAAGATAATGAGATTGACTCAATGATATACATCCATCTTTCCTCATTATCTTTATCCCTAAGATTACATTTGCTTCCCCCAAATCCTTCATATCGAAGTTAGATTCCAACAATTGCTTGATCTCTTTTATTGATTCCAAGTCTGGCCCAAAGATAAGCATATCATCCACATATAGGCAAATCAAAATACATGAACCATTTCTATACGTAGAATAGATACACTTATCCGCTTCATTAACTTTGAAGCCATTAGCCAACATCACTTTATTAAATTTTTCATGCCATTGCATAGGGGCTTGTTTTAATCCGTAAAGAGATTTCACTAGTTTACAAACTTTCTTCTCTTGTCCGGGTAAAACAAAACCTTCGGGCTGCTCCATGTATACCTCTTCATCCAAATCACCATTTAGAAAAGCCGTTTTAACATCCATTTGATGAACAACTAAATTGTGAATGGATGCAAGAGATAACAACACACGGATAGATGAAATTCTAGCCACAGGAGCGTATGTATCAAAATAATCTACTCCTTGACGTTGTTTGAAACCTTTTGCTACTAGGCGAGCTTTATACTTATTAATTGAACCATCTGCGTTCAACTTTCTTTTGAAAATCCATTTAGAACCAATTGGTTTAGAACCTTTTGGCAAATCAACCAATTTCCATGTCGATTTGACATGATAGAACTCATTTCATCGTTGATGGCTTCTTTCCAAAAACAAGATCACGAGAGGAAATAGCTTCGAATATGTGACAGGGATCATTATCATCAATCATTAACTTGGTTTGATGTGTAATATTATTTACATCACCCTCAAGTAAAATTGTCACAAATTCAGGACCAAAGGTTTTTTCTTTCCTTTGCCTTTTACTTCTCCTTATTTCTGGATCCGCTTGTGATTCCATAGGAGAGTCATCAAGAGATTCCTCACGAACTCTCTTGGAAGTACTAGGAGTAACATTATCTCCAAGTTTCTCAACGAAAGATTTATACATATGCTCAAAAAATTCAAGATCAATAGACTCAATAATATCATAAGATTCTAACTTTAGAAATCTATATGCGGTGCTATTCTTAGCATAACCTATAAATACACATTTATAAGTTTTACTTCCCAACTTAGTAATTTCAGGATTAGGCTTTCTTACATATGCAAGACAACCCCAAACCTTAATACGGCTTATGTTAGGTTTTCTACCAAACCACAATTCATACGGAGTCTTTTTAACATTTTTCTTAGGAATTCTGTTTTGAATAAAACATGCACTTAAGATTGCCTCACCCCACCAATAATCAGGTAAACCAGAACTGATAAGCATGCAATTTACCATATCTACTAACGTTCTATTTTTTCTTTCTGCTACTCCATTTGATTCGGGTGAATACGGAGGAGTAAATTCATGAACAATACCGCTGGCCTCACAAAATTTAGATAATTCTGTTACTTGATATTCTCCACCTCTATCCGAACGTAACACTTTAATTTTCCGGTTTAACTGATTTTCTACTTCTGCTTTATAGATCAGAAACTTGCTTAAGACTTCATCTTTACTTTTCAATAAATACACATAAGCATATTTCGAATAATCATCTATAAAAGTTACGAAATATTTATGACCACCACGAGACACTTTACTGTGTAAATCAGAAACATCAAAATGTACTAAACCAAGTAATTCAGATGTACGAACAACAGACTTATGTGGCTTACATGTTATTTTACCTTGAACACATATTTCACATTTTCTCACATTATCATACGTACATTTAGGTATTATCCCTAAATTATGCATGTTCTTGACAGATTTATAATTAGCGTGTCCTAATCTAGCATGCCACAAAGTTGAAGAGTCGACAACATAAGCAAAGTTATTTTTTATTACATTAACAAATATGAAGTAACAAATGTGGAATAGAGTAAATATGAAGTAACAATTGTGAAATACAAAGTAACATTAACACGTGAAGTAACAATTTTTATATAAAATAGTAACAGCTTTCAACACACAAACATAATAAGAGTTAACATTATTGTTTTCACCAGCAGCAAATATTGCTCATATATAACCATGGAATGGTTATAAGCAACGTAAGGGCGGATCTACATGGTACATGCCAGATTCGATTTTTTATTTATTAAAACGATATAGTTTTATTCTACACTAGCTAAGTGTCTTTAATGAATCTTCAAATTTATGGTGATGTCCCGAGCTGATTAAAATTTTGGATCCAGGACCGAACATGAGTCCTCTCCTGATCCAACCATGCACGAGTCCTCTCGGTTCCCAACCTTAATTCTGCTTCATTAAACCAAGGCCGCCGCCTGTATTTCCTCCATTGTCTTCTCCACATCCCTTGAGCTTTGATTCTTTATTATTCAAGAAAGATATAAACCTCCACAGCAAATCATCCAATTTTAGGAACGACCCCATCATCCCTAATATACTCAGATTAAAGTAATATCCAATTTTTATCACCCAAACACAAATTTTATCTGTGATAGATGCTGCAGCAGCTTCTTTTTTATCTGCACTACTTCCGGCCTCCATCTTCAATGTTCAAAACTATACCCAAAAAAAAAAAAAAAAAAACCAAATTTTTGTCACTGTTTGACTTAATTAGGGTTAGGGAATAAGTAGTATATATATATATAATTCGGGCTCCGGCCCTTAATACTTTTTATTCTATATTCTATATTATTTTTTTTTACTAATTTATTCTAAAACTTAATGCTTAATTGCTTATCGTTTAAGTTTGCTTTATATATCATGATCAAATGATGATTATAGTCAACCAATTAAATTTCACAAAGTAATACACTTTCTATTTTATATATATATATATATATATATATATATATATATATATATATATATATATATATATATATATATATATATATATATATATTATGTAGAATCACTTTATATTATATTTCGACATGTTTCATTTAAGTATGATTTGAATATATCATCATTATTGATTATTCTAAAATAAATTAACCATAAATCTCCCCCATCACGCTAAACTTTTTATAAATTTTGTTCATGGGAACTTGTTTTGATTTTTGGTAGGTTGGGTTTTTATATTTAGGGGCAGTGGTTTAAAAGGACAAAAAAGAAGGGGAAAATAGAAATCAGGACAGTGAAAATATAAAATGTGTGATAAGACAAATCCACTATTTATAACCCCAAATCCACTATTTTCTGCAGTGGAACTGGCATCAAATATAATGTTTCACTATCACAGTGGAATAAAAACATGTTTTTTTACCCGAAAAAAATTCCAATATCCTCATTGTATATCTCGAGGTTCAAATTGTCATTTTTAACAATAAACCCTTATATTTATACATTTTCACCCTCTTTTTTAAACTCAATTATTGTCGCAATATATATACAAAAAATAAATATAGAATGATTGACTCTAGGTTGAGTGCGCCATCATGACATGACTGGAGGAAGAAGCCCCTGCTAAGTTTGTAACGCCCCCAGACCTGTGCCTAGTAGGGCTAAATGAGTCATAAATGGTCCGGTCAACTGCTTAAACCGCCGTCCTCGTTTGGTCTAAAATGGCTAACCCGAGTTGACAAGACATTTATTTCTCACACTTATATGGGGGGTGGGCATTCTACTACTTTACCGATGTGGGACTTTACATTCTCCCCTCCTTATAAGGGACTGGCGTCATCGCCAGGACGGCCAAGACTTGTCCCAGTGGACTTGTCCCAGTTCGTCCCTACCAAAGGATTTCTAGAGGTGGCCACGACACATATCAAAGTGTGGCACTTAGGTCCGTCTGATAGTCGGCTCCGATACCATTCTGTAACACCCCTAGACCCCGGGCCTGGTAGCGCTCAATGAGTCATAAATGGTCCGGTCAATTGCTTAGACCGCCGTCCTCGCTTGGTCTAAAAGAGCTAACCCGAGTTTTAAACACATTTATGTCTCACACTTATATGGGGGTGGCATTCTACTACTTTACCGATGTGAGACTTTACAAAGTCCGTGGCAGTAGCTGCGGCTTCCAAGCCCTCGGTGGGTTTGGGGTCTCTCCCACCTTCCGAGATATATATAGAGTATCTCTTTCAACTAAGACTTAATGGTCGGGCATAAAGTCTTCTCAAATAGCTACTAACTAGGTCGATCTAGACTATCAATGCAATGAAAGAACCACCTTGACGCGGTGGAAGCCATCGGTTCAAGCCTAATTATCCTTATTGCCGAAGTATGTGAAGGACGTAAGCTATATTTTGCTATAAGTAAGAGTTTAGTCGTGGAACTTTCATCTTGGATATGCCAATGCCTTGCCTATATTTTGCTCAAGTATGTGAAGGACAGAAGCTCAATTAGACCTTTCTAAGAGCACTTGATGTAGATACCGTGAAATATTTAAAAACTGTATTTTAGAGGTTTAATTATATAGATTTAAGAAAAATAAGATGGCAGCAGATACTCCATTTTTTTACCGTAAAATACAAACCTGAATTTTCCTTTACATGTAGCGCATTTATCTAGATTCTTTAAATTTCCCTTTAATTCTAGAGTACTATGTAAAATAGAGAATGTGATGTATTTCATCTTGGATAGAGATTTTATAAATAAAAAAAATTGTGTGTTTAAAACTATAAAATAGAGAATTCCTAACAGGAGGATCTGATGATATATGTAAGCAGGGGCGCCCCTGAGGGGATGCCAAGGGGGCCATCGCCCGGAGCCCTTCCGAAAATCAATGAATTTAAGGGTCCCATGAAATTTTGACCTAATATTATATATATAATGTATTTATATGAACAATGAATGTATTACCTTAATGATTAGCACTCTCCTATACTTGGAATGAGACTTGGTTTTGAATCTTGCAAACTACAATAATTTTTATTTTCTTAAACTAGGACTAGGAGCCAAATATGTAGTTTTTTTCCTTCCAAACCCATGACTATCACACACAGTTTTTTTATTTTATTTTCAAGCTAAAATAATTTTTGTTTTTTTAAACTAGAACTAGGAGCCAAATAAGTAGTTTTTTTCCTTCCAAACCCATGACTATCACACACAGTTTTTTTGTTTTATTTTTTTTATATATGTTTTGGTTACTGGTTTTTTTTTTATTTTTATTTTTAATCTAGGACTAGGAATCAAATAAGTAGTTTTTTTTTCCTTCCAAACCCATGACTATCACACACAGATTTTTTTGTTTTATTTTTTTTATATATGTTTTGGTTCTTTTTTTTTTCGAAGAGCGAGGGCCTAAATTTTTTTTTTTTTTTTTTTTTTTTTTGGCCCCGAGCCTAAAT
Organism: Gentiana straminea; assembly: GCA_036785695.1. Taxonomy (NCBI): domain Eukaryota; kingdom Viridiplantae; phylum Streptophyta; class Magnoliopsida; order Gentianales; family Gentianaceae; genus Gentiana; species Gentiana straminea. Next base: position 8,859,833 of record JAVUPR010000266.1, on the reverse strand, counting down.
TTAGACAGGGACACCCCTGTATGCAAGCGCTCTAATAGGGATTCTTGTTGAGCGCATACTTAATTAGCAAGCAAATTTAGATAAATAAACTATACAAAAATTAGTAAAAGTTAGGAAGAAAAAAAGAATAAATTCATGATTCGTAAAATATCAGTGCTATGACTTTGATTTGGCCATTTACAAAGTGTAGTACAAGATGAGATTGAGAAAAATACATCAACACGCAACTAAACACTGATTTATCAAGTCCTGATGCATGAATACTGACGAGCAACGATCATCAGATACAAGTGCAAGCAAAGCTTTCTCAATTTGTGCAGATATGACACCTTTGTTTATAAGGGAGATTATGTATTCCATGTATACAGCTGTGCAGGGCAATATGATAGGGCCATCAGCAGGAAGGCCGAATTCATCTTCAGACATGATCAGAAGTTTCCGGAAAGTCTCATTCTTGAGAAAAGATAGAGGGAAAACAAAGCGTTTATTATCACTTGTGTACACTACAAAATGACCCTTTTCGGTTCGTGTTGACTCTGTACAAGTTTGTGTTGCTTCTGCAACTTCAATCACTTTTGGAAATGAGATTCTCAACCTTTGGATAACAGTGAAGTTCTTCCACTTCCTTGCTAATTTCAGAAGTTTATTTTTACTGATCATCTTGTTTTCTTGGATATTTTGTAAAAGATGAATGAGGAGTATAGCTATAAGGGTGTTGAAAAATGTGTTTGTGTTTAGAATGAGGTGTTGAAGATGGTAAAGAAGTGGAGAGGTTATATAGTACTACTAAATCACAGCAATTGGCTATAAACAGACAGCTAATTTAAATGTGACATGTTCTTTTTCCTAATCAAGCAATTGTGGGTACATAACCATGTGATTCTGCTTAGCCTTATAGACATTTTGGGGTCATTAAAAGTTGGGGATATAGGTATGTTTTCTATGACAGATAAAAATGGGCCCTTGAGTCTTAACCGATTGGGACATAGAGCCTAATAATATATGTCACATCCCAATCGCATACCGGAACAATGCATCGGGGTACCGTTGCACTTATCCAACAGTCTGATATATTGAAGGTCTCAACTATTAAATGTATATCAGTTGACAATTATTATTTAGACAATAGAAGGACCTTTGTATACTCAATATCTTGCAAATTGTTCCCAACTATGATCACATCTACAACATACACAATGATAGCTGAGAATTTTCCTTGTTGGTTCCGAACATAAAGAGAGTAATCCGAGAAAGATTTTTGAAATTTCGTCATTTTAAGAACATTTGACAATTTCACAAACCATTGTTTGGATCTCTGTTTTAGACCATAGATCGATTTATGAAGCTTGTATTCACGAGTCTCTCCCTTTCAGCCGAATCCAGGTGATAAGGACAAGTAGAGCTTTCCGGTGTATCAAAATCAGTTGTTAAAAAGGCTCAATCAGTAGAATGAAGTTTTTGCTTCCACGTCAATTTTCAATTGATTTCCTTTTCTTCTTTTTTTCCTTCCTGCAGTTTCTGAGAATTTACATTTTATCAGTAGAGGACTCTATTATATGTTTCACTAATCAATTGTTGTAGAATCTGTTGGCAATAATTGTTAAGACATCATCAATATACATTGTCATGCTGGTCGGTCAGGGGTCGGAAGGGCCTACTACATATCCCAATTACCTACCGGAACAAGATTTTAACAAAATCCTTACACAAGGAGACTCTTCAATGCACCAGTATCGTTGCAAGTGTATAATTATCGTAAGATTGACTCACATCCAACAGCCCGATGTATTGAAAAGTAACTATGCAAGAACTTCCCCAATATTTCTGCCTTCAGGATGGTGAAAAGATGCGTCGAATATTCTATATTGAAGGTCTCAAATAACATGAAGCATATGCACATGGTTTTGTTGCAACTGAAACTTGCATATGCTTTGCTATCAAGGTAACTGTGATTTAATTTCTTTAGGGCCGGGCTTTATGGAAACACACCAATTTTACTTGGACACCTAAATTAGGTGGCACTATGTCCCTTCTTTTTCAGACTTGATGTGGCGTCACACTGGTTTCTAGCTATTTTAGTGTCTTTAATGGCACCACGCGTTTAATTATAAAGCCATCATTCATATTGTGCTTGCCAAGTAACATGCACTAGCCTGTTACAGACCGCCTCGCATCATTGCAATGTGTCCAATCGGCATCTTTAGATGGTAAAAAGATGCCTTATCCCGGTGTTTTCTTGATATATCTTAATACGATATGAGTTGCATCCAAGTGTGGTTGTTGTGGCTTATCCATGAATTGACTTAACATTTTTACATTACAGGTGAAATTTGGTCTAGTGGTTGTTAGATAAATTAATCTTCCGAATAACCCTCACAAATCGAAGCTCTGCTAACTACAAATCTCCATTGGAGCCTAGGAAGCCAGGTTTTTTCAAGTGTTTTTAACGCGTATTTTCATTGTGAAAGACTTATTTTTTTGGAATGATTACCCAACCTCTATTTCAAGGAAATATTTGAGTTTTCCTAGGTTCTTTAGCTTTTTCTAGAAGGGCTTTTGTATTCTAGATATCTTGCAAATCGTTCCTGTCAAATATCACATCTACAACATACAAGAGGATAGCCGTGCCTTATTGGTTCCGAACAAATAGTGAGTAATCCGAGAAAGATTGCTAAATTCCTTCCGTTTCAAGAGCATTCAACATTTTCAAAAACTAATGCCTGGATGTCTGTTTTAGGCCATAGATCGATTTATGAAGCTTGTATACATGAGTCTCTCCCTCCAGCCGAATCCAGGTGGTAAGGGCATATATATATATATATATATATATAGAGAGAGAGAGAGAGAGAGAGAGAGAGAGTTTTTCAATGTATCAAAATAAGTTGTAAACAATTCTCAATCAATAGAATGACGTTCTTGATTCCTCATCAATTTTCATTTGATCCACAGTAGAGGACTTTAATCATGTTTGCGTATATTTTGCTTAACTATGTCATGGACATTAGCTCATTTTTAGACTTGTTCAACCCTTTCATAGAGTGATTGTTGTAGACCTTATACTTAGCAAGCAAAAGCAAGGTGATTAAAATATACAAACACAAGAAAAAGTTGCAAAAAAAAAAAAAAAAAAAAAAGATTCATGATTGGTAAAAGAGCTGTACTATGACATTGATTTGACCATATACAAAAGGTACTACAAAATGTGAAAAATACATTAACAAACAACTAAATACTGATTTGTCAAGTCCTGATGAATCATAATTGATGAACATCGATCATTAGATACAAGTGTAAGCAAAGCTTTTTCAATTTGTGCAGATATAACAACGCCTCTGTTTATAATGGAGATTATGTATTCCATGTATACAGCTGTGCATGGCAATATAATCGGGCCATTAGCCGTAAGGCCGAATTCATCTTCAGACATGATCAGAAGCTGTTGGAAAATCTCATTCTTAAGATAAGATAGAGGAAAGACAAAGCGTTTATTATCAGTTGTGTAGACTACAAAATGACCCTTTTCGGTTCGTGTTGACTTTGTACAAGTTTCTGTTGCTTCTGCAACTTCAATCACTATTGGAGATGAGATTCTCATTCTTTGAATAACAGTGAAGTTCTTCCACTTCCTGGCTAATTTCAATAGTTGACTTTTACTAATCATCTTGAATATTTTGTGAATGATGCAATGAGAGAGGAATAGCAATAAGTTGTTGAGAAATGATGTTTCTGTGAATGTGGTGTTGAAGACTGTAAAGAAGTGGAGAGATTATATACTACTAAATCATATAATTGACCAAAGACAGCTATTTAAATGTGACATGATATGGCCTTTTACCTAATGAAGCAAAAAATGGGGTTCATATCCATGTGCTTCTGCTTAGCCTTAACCATTTGGGGTCATTAAAGGTTGGAGTTTATGCATATGTTTTTTAAAGGTAGATATGATGAACAGACAAAAATGGGACCTTAGAGTCCTAACAAGAAACTCTTCATATTTGATGGCAATAATGTTCTGAACCAACATTTGGTACATAGAGCTAGCCTAATAACAGCTACAACTCTATTAAATGTTTCAATAATCGATTGTTGTACACCTATTCGCTATTGAAGGTCTCAACTAACAAGAAGCATATGCACATGGTTTTGTTACAACTACAACTTGCATATGCTTTTACTATCAAGGAAACTCTGATTTAATTGGTTAATAGTGTTTTTGCATTGTTGATCTTGATGTGACCTATATGAATAATAATGGTGTAAAGTATGTTGTGATTATTTCATTATAACAGTAACATGACTCTTTTTCGGTTGACGTGTTCACCGAAACTTACCATTTTTTTTTTGTTTTAGGTGTTCACTGAAACTTTCAAGAAGGCAAGGTTTTCACGTTTTAGAATTCACATGCAGCTTTTATTTTTCTTTTCTTTTCTTTTCTAACCAATCACAAGCTCCCACATGCATTATTTACTTTAAGATCACCTTAGTTTTGGGTGTGAGTTAGCAATTTTTAGTTTTAGCTTGTACGTAGAGGGATTTATCCTACACATTACTACTAGTAAAGCAAGGTTTAGAGGTGTTAAAAATGCCTCTAAAGTAAGATATTGAGACGTTTTCTTCTATTTTGTGGCTTTTTAATTGCCTCCTCTGTCGATGTCACTAGAGCTAAAACGCCCTAAAAGAGTTTCACTTACGGCAGCAGTGCATCGGCTTAGCGGTAGCTCTGATTTCCAGTGTCTCCAGTACTTTTGACTTTTGTGACAGTTCATTGACTAAATTATGTATTTTTTAGTATGATATGCTACTGTACGAACTTTCCAGAATATGTTTACAGGATGCTTGATTGATGAGTACGAATATTTCAGATTTTTTTTGTCCTTATTGACTAGTAGGAAGAGTCTGTACTTATTGTCCTTTAAATCAAATTTCCCAAAAATATATACTCCAAGCAATGCTGTTTTGTAATCCATTAAAAAAAAAACTAATTTAACTCGATTTGTTTATGCTCCGGAACTTACTGCTCCAAAAAAGGCTTTTAAGGGCGTTTCAAAACGCCCTATATACACTTCTTTTGGGACGTTTTCAAGCTAAGCGCGTTTTGATGGAACGCCCTTTCTGTCGATGTTGCAATAGGCTTAAGGGCGTTTTCTAAAGTCACTATAGGTTACCTGTGAAATGTCCTAACAAAACCCTGATAGGGCGGTTTAAAATGCCCTTAAACATAGGAAATTAGCAACCTGTTAGAGCATTTCTTTGAGTCATAATAAGATCTGTATAGATGCATGTTCAAACGCCCTTATTGATTCCGAATGGGGCAGTTTGAAACGTCCTAACAGGTGCAAAATGTAACGGTCATTATAATGCATTAGGGCGTTTTGAAGCGCCCTAACAGGTGTGAAACGTAACAACCAGTCAGCCCTGTCAGGACATTCCAATGCACACCTATTAGGTCATTCTGAATCATTCAATCAAATATCCAAACGCATGTACTTGAGCAAACAATCATCATACCAATTAGACTTGTATATACCATTACTACATATAGTTGAAGATCATCAAGAGATCTTACTTTACATCAAGTAGTCAAAAGATTACTTAAACCAAGTAGCAAAAAGCATGAATCAAAACATATATTGCAATGACATATCAACCTACAAAATGAGTAAACTCCTCAACCTCAACAAGCATGCATAATTGGTTCTTGTAGATTGTTATCCCACAATTGTCAATAATCTCATTCATCCTCAACAATCACCTACAAAATGAGTAACAACAATTATGAAAAGTAAGTAAAAATCTAAAAGCATAACACCAATTCATAAAACAAAAAATCGCTTACATACAAAATGATAAGGCCATGCAACCGAGCACCCTATAACATCCTCGTAAAACATGTCATAGGACGAATCAAGTCTTCTGAATCTTCAACCATGACGTACACCAACACTTAACACAAATTCTTTCACTAATGACTTTGTAGCTTCACTAATGTGTGCTATATGGTACCTTTATGTTAACATTATAAGCCCGTTAATCCAAAAATCAGTTAGAACTACCCAACATACCCAGTATATTCATGAGCTCTAATTAACACTCAAAAGCTTATTAAATAAGGATATATAGCAGGAAGAACAAACAGCAGACGACCATAAATGAAACGACTTATTACTAAGAAAGGAATGCTCTTGCGTTGTTCTAAAGTAAGAAACATGAAATGTAACCCTATGTTAATTTTAAAGACGGACACCTCACATCACATCACCTCACTCCACCCCACCCCGAAGCTAAGAGGCTTGATACAATGAAATTGTGTAGGCAACATAACAGGGCCCGCAATTAAACAGTGACATGAAATAATTGTATACTTGTTTCATTACTATCCAAAGGAAGGGGAGGTAGATTAAGCACATAAACAACAACAACAAAATTGTCCACAACAAATTTAAACAATCATATGTTTGAATGGAAATAAGTACCTGCTTGAAACAATATGTGGTGCAAGGACTGCCCAATACATCATCCTAAATCTGCAATTTGTCAAAACTTTGATATTAAAGATCTTGCCGATGCGAGGACATCTCAAAAGATACTACAAGAATAAGGTAATGTGTCCGGAGCAATTCAAAAAAACAATGTTTGATGAAAGCAACGCAGGGAAGCCGTAAAATCAAATATACAGGTCCTATTTTACTTCATATGCAGCTTAGTTATCATGAACTTAGCCATTAAAGGACTTTTGATCTTTAAAATCTTACCAGTGGTACTTAAAATTTTCCATACGACACCTCAGTCAACTCTTTGCTAAAAGTACATTTACAAGGACATGCAATAAGTTTGTGGTTCCTAATATTGCATGAGCTATACCCAAATTGCCACTGTAACACTCATGCACATGCAGTTTCATCAAAATCAAGAAATCACACCAATAAACTGGAAAAAGAACATATCTAGATAACCCAACTGATCAATTTACCATATCTAGATAACCCAACTGATCAATTTACCAGCATTACTAAGGAAAAGAAGAAAACCCAGAACCAGAAAAAGAAACCAGTTCAAATGCATTCTGCAACAGAAAGCAACCCCGTTAGACACTTGTTACGGGTTGAGCTGGAAAAGAGCACAACGAGATTTGTTTTTGTTTTTAGTAAAGTCTGTAAGAGGATTACATGGAAGTTGAGAATCGCAAACCTGGAAAAGGATGAAGTGAATTACGGACAACAAAAATTTCGGGCTTTTTAAACCAAAAAAATTCATCTCGCGGCTTCAGCTTTGCTCCTAATGAAAGATCACCACTCTCTAACACCAATGTTGCTATAACATGTGATAACTTTGTACTAATAATCAAAATAAGTTGTTCAAGAGAACAGAAACAACCTTTTCAATGTGTAATATAGGTAGACTATAAATAATTTAGGACTCTATTACAACAAAAATAGTCGCCAAATAAGTTGAATCTCAGTAATTTACCATGATGGGAATTAGTGCAATCCAAAAGTAGAGAAGATCCTGCAAGTTTGCACAAGAGTAAAAAATAGCTATGCATGGAAAATCAAATGAAAATATAATGATCGTTTTTCAGATCCAAAGCCGTAAGATGCCACACCTTCCACATTGAACAGCATGAAGGCCACAAGAAAGCACCAGAGCGGCCCACTGTCACAAAATAAAAAAATATATATGAATTACAAAAGCTTCTCTAAATATGCAGCAATTATGGAATAGTCATGGCAGCTTTATATATATACAATGATATAAGACAACAGCCAGAGTATCAAGGGCTACTGCAATGCATTTTAGTGCCTCTAAATTGAAGATGATAGGATCCACATCATGTATTATGCCTTCATTGTTTCATAAATCGTAACTGACACCACCTAATGTGATTAAGTCTTGGGTGTTGTTGCTATTTCATAAATCACTTGATTGGTGGAAATAAGCAAGTAACATATAAAATCTAATCAACATAGCGAAAATGCTGTAAATATCAATAAGATATAGTTTGTATCGTTTTCTTTACCTCATGCCAAATACACTCTTGAACTCATCCTCCATGCAGCGTGTCATAGAGCTGTGAAAATCATACGTAGACAGCAGGTGGTGGTTCTGTCATGGAGTAACAAATGACATCTCCTTCAATAACCTTTCCAGTAAGGGTAAATATCTAAATCCTCAGAAGCTCTGAAACATCATTGAGCAAAATAAATCAATCTCATCACAAGCCAATGTTCTGACTGAGATGTTGACAACAACATAATCAGAAACATATATGGATTGCTGAAAGAAAGAAAAAACAGTAGCCATTAAGACTAGACATCAGGAAACTAAACACTTCATATCCAACAGCTTCAACACATGATCACAGCAAATTGTGATTTTTTTAATATCATAACTAAAAATCTACAGCTTCACAACATTAATTCCAGTCAACATAAGTAAACACGTGACTCATTGGCAAGAAAAAAAGATGTTTTACCAGGGAGAATCACATCAGTAGAAATGATCTTTGTATCTCTCAATGAATCACGGACCATGGTTTGGTGTCCTTGAAGAAATCAAGGACATATAGTTAGTTCCGAGATGAAATAAGTAACACAGATGGAAATTTAGAGAAACATTGGGTCCAATGTGAAAAACATATATGCAGGCAGATCCAAGATTGACTTGAAGAACACAAGGCAAACCAAGACCTCCAATCAATCATAGCAGGCAGACTTGAACAAACCACAGATCAAGACAGATGCATAACAAGTTCAGACCTTGCACAAGGCTGACACAACACAACTTATTAGGCAAACCAGATTATGTGCATACACACAGAATTAGGACAATTTGAAAGCCTAAGACCAGAGCACATTGCAGAGCAGACAGGTCCAACAAAATATGTCCCGGTAAGAAACAACCGGGGGAATAGATTGAGCACATATCAAGATTCCAAAATTAGACTTTCATATTATGACCAGACAAACAGATAAAACAGATTGAACTCATATATTCAGGTCAAGGCAAGACCAAAACAGACTTGTCATCAAGATTGGACAACCAAGACAGATTCTGGACTGATCCAATACATCTATGGTGCAGACTTACAACAAGTGAACATACGGAAACTTTTAACAGTTAATATAAGGAGAATGACATTGAGATATCCGGTACTTAATGTGTATAACAAATATGAAATTTCAGCATTTATTGCTAAGACTCCCACTCCAACTACATGAACCAAGTTCAAATCTGCAAATTGATGTAATTAGGACCTATTAGGGCATAACAATATAACCAATCTTTGTACCTATTCAGATTTATTTAATTTATTTTTATTATTTAGATATAATTTATGTTCATACACTAATTTGGCAAAGAAAAGTTCCACAAAAGCCCATTGTTCATATTGTTATAAAGGGCCCTAAGTTCTGCTCATTTCATAGAAAGCAATACGATTTCATATGTAAGAAATAATCAATGTGAGATACTTGTTTGAATAGTATCAGCTACATAAGAAGTCTGTTCCAATAAAAAAAATACTTAACACAAATGCAGAAAGAGGATCTGAGAAGTTTATACACGGCAGGGACCAGAGAAAACAGGCTAATACCTAAAATAAAATAACAGAAATACGCTATAATCGTTTCAAAAATTTCATAATAGAAATTGCAAAATAAAATAAAAAAGCGGACCTGTATGAATGTCGAACAGCTGCTTTCTAGAAGAGCGATGGTGCAGAAGATAGAGGTGGAAGAACAAGGATCCGATTTTCCGGAAGATAGAGGTTGAAGATGCGCTGAGAATGGAAGATGGATGCAGAGGAGAAAGGGGAAGATGGAGGCAGGTAAGAAAAGGTGTGGAAATGGAGGCAGGGGTGGAGCCCTAGCTCCTTGTGTCAAGGCGGGTTAATTGACCGGAATGAAAAGTTGGGGAAATATGAGGCGGGGTTTTCACCCGCTTGCCATTCTTTTAAGTTGGATATAACCTTTTGGCGTTCCAAAACGCCCTTTAACCCAAATTTATAAAATAAAATTAAAATTAAAATAACACATTTACTGTAGTCAACTGCCTCAAAAATGTTGAACGCCCCATTATATTTCTGAAAGGGCGTTTTCAAATAAATGCCCTAAATTTAGTGTCTTAATAGGTATATTTTGTAGTAGTTCGGTCTTTTTAGCGACACACTTGCCCTGTATTTACCAAAAAATGCCCTGTTCATACCAGCAGCCGATACTTTCATCTTCCATCTGCCTATATTTTGCTTAAGTGTGTGAAGGACAGAAGACCTTTTTAACAATGGATTCTTGTTGAGCTTATAATAAATTAGCAATCAAAATTATGTGAATAAACTATACAAACATAAGTTAAAGTTGGGAAGAAAAAAATAATAATTCATGATTCGTAAAATATATGTGCTATGACTTTGATTCGACTATTTACAAAGTATGAATAATACATCAACACACAACTAAACGCTGATTTATCAAGTCCTGATGCACGATTATTGACGAACATCGATCATTAGATATCAATGCGAGTGACGATGCTGGATTTCGTCTATTAATAAAATCGGGCCGTTCTTCAATATGATAATGAGGTGAAGCCTTAAGAACCTTAAATCTTCGTGCGATAGGTGTATTTGTTTTTGTATATTTTGGACCGAGCTTGAGAGTCTCTCTCGAGTTGCTACGTATCACTGTTGATTATTCGGGAATCAAGCCCCGCTTCGTAGTTCATGCTAACTAGTATTTATAGGGGCTATTTGTGCCCTAACCCTAATTATGGGTCGGTGAGGTTATTGTCACATTTACCCTTAGTGGGCCTTGTTTCTTCTCCAAGTTAAACTAATTTCGAGATAATGGGCCTTTACGGCTGCACTTTGCTTTCTAGCTTCGTGTCGTCGATATTCGACCCGAGAAGTCGAGCTTATACGCTTCGCGGACTTTACTCGTATCGATGTGGATCGTCGATATGGGATTCTTTGCGCATTGGCCTCACGAGCATGTCGAGTCGACCCTTAGCCCTTACTACTCGCTCTAACCTAAGAGGCTTATCTCGTGATGCCACGTGGAGGTGTTCGATACGGTATCGTCGCCATAAGCCCCCGGATCAAACCCGAGCTCTCGAGGTCGGGTCTGATCTGTTAGAGGTACAATTCGGCCACTACCATCCCTTAAGCTTCGGTGTCGTTGGATTTTTGTCCCGTTGGGACTTATGAATGTTGACTGTTGGCATCGGAGGTGTTCGACTCGTCAACCTATTAGATACGATGCTCTCGAGTTAACTTGTTTTCCACCGAGCTGTGTCGATCATATCGACTTTCGGGTACTATTTTTTGTCGAGTGAGTGGGGCCGATTTTATCGACTTCCCGGATTTTGTGCCGAGCTGGGCCGATTTTATCGACTTCCCGGACTTTGTTGAGCGAGCCGGGCCGATGTTATCGACTTCCCGCGTTTTGTGCCGAGCGGGCCGATTTTATCGACTTCCCGGACTTTGTTGAGCGAGCCGGGCCGATGTTATCGACTTCCCGCGTTTTGTGCCGAGCCGGGCCGATTTTATCGACTTCCCGGACTTTGTTGAGCGAGCGGGCCGATCGTATCGACTTCCCGCGTTTTGTGCCGAGCCGGGCCGATTTTATCGACTTCCCGGACTTTGTTGAGCGAGCCGGGCCGATCGTATCGACTTCCCGCGTTTTGTGCCGAGCGGGCCGATTTTATCGACTTCCCGGACTTTGTTGAGCGAGCTTTGGGCCGATCGTATCGACTTCCCGCATTTTGTGCCGAGCCGGGCCGATTTTATCGACTTCCCGGACTTTGTTGAGTTTGTCTTTCGCAAACTTCGTTAAGATAATCGCAACTCATTAGTGCGCATACATAATAACAATGTGATGAAAACATTTATTTAATAATAATAATAATAAAAACTCGTGAGAGCATAAATAGTTCGGGGCTTCTGTCGTAAGCACGAATTTCCTCGAGCCGAGGTTTCCATTTGAACTGTTCGACCTCGGCTGAGATCATGGGATCGTATTCATCGGGCGGTTGTCTCGGTAATCCGGTGAGTCGGGAATGATTTCTTCCACGATAGTTATCTTTACTCGTTCTCTATCGCTATAAGCGTGGCGCTTGAACTCGTGTCCTCCCTCGGATCGACTGCCGTGATCGATCTATGACCTCGTCAAGCTTCCCCTCGATTATAGCCTTGTCGATGTCTGGATCGGATCTCGACAATATTCGATTCATGTCCCACATCTTGGTGATATTTGCAAAATTTGTTGGGATTTACGCGTTCTCGAGGTCCCCTCGAGAGGTGGTGGAGTCTGGCTAAACCTTTTTTACTGCATGATTGCCAAGACACCGCTCACGAGGCTGTTCAATGGAATGAAGTCTCTATCTCGCGAGGCTCCCTTCTCCCCAAATCGATCCGAGACGGATCCCGTAGTTCGATCCCACGTTGATTTTCTCTTCCTATCCGAACCGTCTTCGGGTTTGCTTCTCTTGTTTTCGCCTTTTTCCATCTCTCTCTTGATCCGATTGGCTTCTTCCCCCGACGGTGTTTGTAGGCGATATCCAAACACTCTTCCATCGTATGAGGGAGCTTGCTTGTTAAGTTTGGCGTGTAGTCTTCCTTCTCGCGGACACCGCCACGAAGGCGCAACTAGCAACCGATCATCGGTGTCGCGTACTTGTACGGACTCTTCATTGAAACGCCTTACAAAATGTAGCAACGACTCGTCATGCTTCGCTTTAATGTCAAAAGATGGGTCTGGTTTCTCTGAAATGGTCGTGCGGCGATAAAAGCATGAACAAACTTCTTGGTCAAGGTCCCAAAATCGGGTATCGACACAGGAGGGATTTTGCTAAACCACTCCCTAGCCCTTTCTTTAGAAGCGCGGGAAAGGCCTTGCACTTCATCTCGTCCGAAGCGTTGTACAAGTTCATGTGTGAGATGTCTTGGTGCATATGATCGTAAGGATCCTTGGACCCGTCATACGCAACGATCTTTGGAATCTTAAACCCAGCAGGTCGAGGATAGTTGTCGATGTGAACAGTAAAAGGTGATGCGCATATCGACTCGGCGGACTGCTTTCCGAGAAGGGTATCGAGTTCAGCCTTGGCCGTGTCCTTGTGATGTGTATGTTCCGTATGGACACTTGATTCCACCAGTTCTGCCTGTTTTGGAACTTCCAGTTGAATATTCGTCTGCGGGATTTACGGGGGTCTCTCCCGCTTGAGGGTTTCCTCCAAAATCGCTTTAATGGTAGCATTATCAAGATTTCACAAAGAGTCCACTAATGCACGATTAGATGGATCTTGAAGGGCGGGATTGGATACTCCTCTTGCTCCAGGGATTTGCTATTCCTTCTTGAACGACGGACGTCGCTCCGGCCTGTTTGGGACGTATTCTTTGGATCGGCCGTCTTCTTTCCGGTATTTCTCGGTGGAACCATAATTCTTTTTAGGGTTCTTGACGGATTCAACCAATTATCGGTAGAAAGGCCCTCGCTTCAGCGCCAAATGACGATCTTGGATTTCGTCTTTAATAAAATCGGGCCGTTCTTCAATATGATAATGAGGTGAAGCCTTAAGAACCTTAAATCTTCGTGCGATAGGTGTATTTGTTTTTGTATATTTTGGACCGAGCTTGAGAGTCTCTCTCGAAGTTGCCTACGTATCTGTTGATTATTCGGGAATCAAGCCCCGCTTCGTAGTTCATGCTAACTAGTATTTATAGGGGCTATTTGTGCCCTAACCCTAATTATGGGTCGGTGAGGTTATTGTCACATTTACCCTTAGTGGGCCTTGTTTCTTCTCCAAGTTAAACTAATTTCGAGATAATGGGCCTTTACGGCTGCACGCTTTCTTTCTAGCTTCGTGTCGTCGATATTCGACCCGAGAAGTCGAGCTTATACGCTTCTCGGACTTTACTCGTGTCGATGTGGATCGTCGATATGGGATTCTTTGCATTGGCCTCCCGAGCATGTCGAGTCGACCCTTAGCCACTACTCGCTCTAACCTAAGAGGCTTATCTCGTGATGCCACGTGGAGGTGTTCGATACGGTATCGTCAGCGAGCAAAGCTTCTTCAACTTGTGCAGAAATAGCACCTCTGTTTATAATAGAGATCATGTATTCCATGTATACAGCACTGCAAGGCAATACTATCGGGCCATCAGCCGGAAGTCCGAATTCATCTTCAGACATGATCAGAAGTTGCCGGAAAGTCTCATTCTTGAGATAGGACAGAGGGACAACAAAGCGTTTATCATCAGTTGTGTAGACTACAAAATGGCCCTTTTCGATTCCCTTTGGTACTGTACAAGTTTCTGCATCTTCATTGATTTTTGGAAATGAGATTCTCATCCTTTGATTACCAGAGAAGTTCTTCCACTTCTTGGCTAATTTCAATAGTTGACTTCTACTAATCATCTTGCTTTTGTTGGGATTTTGTGAAAGATGAATGAGGACTAGCTATAGTGAGGTGTTGAAAATTGTTGTTTGTGTTTAGAATGTGGTGTTGAAGATGGTAAAGATGTGGAGATTTTATATAGTACTAAAAATCACAGCAATTGGCTATAGACAGACAACTAATTTAAATGTGACATGTTCTTATACCTAATCAAGCAAAGCAATTGGGGGTATGTTTTCTATGACAGATAAAAATGGGCCCTTGAGTCCTAACAAGAAACTCTTCATATATATTTGATGGCAATCTGTTCCAAACAAACATTTGGGACATAGAGCCTAATAATATATGTCAACTAGAAAACTATTTAAAATGTTTTAGTAACGAATTGTAGTACAATCAGTTGACAAGATCTCGGAACAAGATTTTAGGAAATTTCTGATAAGATTAAGACTCTATAATACACCTGAACCTAGTAGTAGAGCCATACGCGTTTGACTGGAGGCGCTGCTCCTGGTGAAATTTAAAAATAAAAAAAAATTGATTTGATTACGAGCAATTGAACTACAACATATATACACTACTACACTTCGTTTATTTTGAAAGTCGTAGAAAAATGAATGAGATTAATTGCGTGTTATATGGCAAACATGCATACGTACGACCATTGCACTTCCAGGTGAGAACCAGAGTTCGATTCTCATCTCCGCCCCGAATAAAAAAAACCCTCCCCCTTCCCCTCCCCCCCCTCCATCCCCTCCAAAAAAAATGAATAAATTCAAGTAGCTGTATTAATCAAATGTTTTACTACAGAGTTCATTACCACAGGCGATAAACGTCAAAATGAAGCAGCTGTATTAATTTAATGTTTCCTCTACAGAGTTCATACATATGATTAATTGACAAAGTATTAGTTAAGACATCAATGTTGTCTGGCAGGTCAGAGTAGGAAGGTCATGTTGTTACCTAATTAGTTGTACCTTACACAACACAATTACTATCAGGATGAGGTATATACTGTACCTTTCAAGGTCCCAGCCACATGGAGCTGCTCTGCTGCAAAATAATGTTTCTTCAAAATTTATGTTCGAAAGAAGGTAATAGCGGAAAAAGATCCCCTCCAATGCACTTGACCTTCAAGTGCAAAAAATTCACAAAACAACGTCGTTTTGCGTGTAATTTACACATGAAACGACATTGCTTTGTTCATGTGTGTAATGTTGCACTTGACGATCAAGTGTATTGGAGGGGATCAAGATCCAGGTAATAGCCTTTAAATCAAGTCGTTGATTCTGTTTTTCATATTTGAAAAACAAAAACCTTCATTTGCAATCAGGATCATATGTTGTTACTCTGCGCAGTCGATGTTTAGTAATGGATTATATACATTGGAATTCATGAATAACTTAAATACCTGATCACTATTTTCTTTTATACACAAGGCAAACCATGGCGTCTTATTTGTGTCTAAAATTCTTAATTACGATTATCACCTAGTCTTTCAATGTAATTCGAGACTTCAAGTAAACCAGAGTTTGACTTGGGTAGTACTTGTAGATTCTGACGCTAACTAAGAGGGAATGCCTGACTCGGATTTTTCTTTTTTCTTTTTACGCAGGACCTTCTGACGAGAATCGGATCCGGAGCCTCCTGATTCATTCTCAAAGCATTAATCAATGGAGTCAAACTGTTGGGTGAAATATAACTATAATTTTCATACTTTTTTTTTTCCCCCTAACGGGATTCGAGCACTGGTCTTCATGCCAGATTATAGTCTAGCTCACCACTAGACCGATTCACCTTGTGCTTTCATACATATCATATCTCATGTATTGCACGTCTTTTATTTACTGAGGACAAAAGCCATTGAGGACCGTTTAGCTACCACTATTGTAAACTTTTGATCACTTAATTCTTTTTTTTTCTTTTTAAAACTTATTTATTTATGTAGGAACAAAAATTGTTTCATATTATATGTTGTATGATGTGATCGTAAATAGTTCTTTTAGGAAAATACATGCCGCCGTAAATAAGAAAGTTACACTTTTATCATGATTGCCTATATTTTACTCAAGTGTGTGATGGGCAGAAGCTCAAATTTTAGACCTTTTTAACACTTTCACAGGGTGGTTCTTGTTGAACTTATGCTTAGCAGTAATAAAAATAAAAAATAAAAAATACAAACTCAAGAAACAGTTGGAAAAAATAAAATAATTCATGATTCGTAAAATATCAGTGCTATGGCTTTGATTTGGCCATTTACAAAGTGTAGTACAAGATGAGATTGAGAAAAATACATCAACACGCAACTAAACACTGATTTATTAAGTCCTGATGTATGAATAGTGATGAGCAACGATCATCAGATACAAGTGCAAGCAAAGCTTTCTCAATTTGTGAAGATATGGCACCTCTGTTTATAAGGGAGATTATGTATTCCATGTATACTGTTGTGCTGTGCAGGGCAATATGATCGGGCCATCAGCAGGAAGGCCGAATTCCTCTTCAGACATGATCAGAAGTTGCCGGAAAGTCTCATTGTTGAGATAAGATAGAGGGAAAACAAAGCGTTTATTATCACTTGTGTACAAAACAAAATGACCCTTTTCGATTCTCTTTGGTACTGTACAAGAATCTGCATCTTCATTCACTTTCGGAAATGAGATTCTCATCCTTTGAATAACAGTGAAGTTCTTCCACTTTCTGGCTAATTTCAATAGTTGACTTCTACTAATCATCTTGTTTTCTTGAATATTTTGTGAATGATGAATGAGATGTAGCTATAAGGGTGTTGAAAAATGTTGATTGTGTCTAGAATGCGGTGTTGAAGATGCATGGTAAAGAAGTAGAGAGATTATATAACAGTAAATCACAGCAATTGGCTTTAGACAGACAACTAATTAAATGTGAAATGCCCTTACACCTAATCAGGCAGAGCAACTGGGGGGGTACAAAACCATGTGCTTCTCCTTAGCCTCAACCATTTGAGGTCATTTAATAGTTAGGGATATAGATATGTTTTCAAAGGTATATATGATGAAGAGACAAAAATGGGACCTTACGGTCCAAACATGAAACTATTCATATTTGATGGCAATCTGTTCCAAATAAACATATCTGGTGGCATAATATTGTCGAAGAAGTTAACCACTTCTCCACAATTCGACAATATTCCTTTCTTTAAGACCCAAAAAAAAAAACTAGAAAATGTGTGTTTAAAACTATAAATAAAGAATTCGTTTATAGTATGTGCTCTTAAGGCCTAAAAAGTTGCTAATCACCATGCTAATTGGCTACAAATAAGGAAGGAATTTTACATGGAAATATCTTCTAATGAATAACAAATATAATTATATTGAAGAAATCACGTGATTGTGTTGAGGCATCATCAGAGATATGAACGTTGAAGTAAAACGCATCACTTCTTTAAGGGGAAAAAAATAAATTCGTTTTAAATATTCTTTTATTTTAATGTTGTAAATATTGTAAATTTGATTCTGAATCACATCACTTTAAATATTCATTTAACAATAGTATTTCAAAATAATCTTTGAATACGGCAATGTGGAGACTCAGGGATGAGCCCCCTGATGGCACTGGTTCACAGGACATGAATGTCCACCAACCCCAATAATTTTGTTTCTAATGAAGATTCTGACATGGAATTGCCGGGGAGCAGGATCGGCGGAATTTTTTCGCAACATGAAAACGTTAATTAATGAGCAACACCCACATATTCTATGCCTTCTCGAGCCGAGAGTAGGCAGTCAACGGGCATGGCGTATCCTACAACATTTGAAATTCAATAAAGTAATTTGTATTGAAGCGAGAGGTTTTGCCGGGGGGATTTGGTGTTTTTGGCAGGACAGCGAGGCGAACTTACATACGCTATCATGTACAAACCAATGCCTAAATCTGGCAATTTTAATAGATCAAGCAATCAGTTGGATTCTTTCAGTCATTTATGCATCACCAACGCCAGTTATACGCAATGAATGTTGGGCCTATATAGAACGGTTGTCTTCAGTTATTAACCACCCTTGGTGTCTCATTGGTGATTTTAACCAAGTCATAGACCAAGAAGATAAGAAAGGAGGAAGACCCATTGGAGGGATTAATGTTGATACAATGCGGCATACGATTCAAATGTGTGACTTACAGGGAATTCATTTCCAGGGGCCTCGGTATACTTGGACTGGACCCATGTATAAAGGAAGCCACATTCTCGAACGACTTGATCAAGCATGGTGCACCCCAAACTGGTTCATATTATTCCCGGAAGCTACTCTCACTTGGCTAAAATTCATTCCGACCACAGCCCAATGCTGCTTCATCTTTTACAGAAACGTGGGTATCATAAGGGCCCACCCCCCGCGTTTTCAAAATGCGTG
This sequence comes from Gentiana straminea, assembly GCA_036785695.1. Taxonomy (NCBI): domain Eukaryota; kingdom Viridiplantae; phylum Streptophyta; class Magnoliopsida; order Gentianales; family Gentianaceae; genus Gentiana; species Gentiana straminea. The sequence continues at coordinate 8,841,054 of JAVUPR010000266.1, read as the reverse complement.
GCTAGAACATGAGGATTTTATGCATTTTGCATAAGATAATTGGGATTCGCAAAACAGAAATTTTGGAGAAACAACGAAGAACTTTATGCAAAAAGAAATTAGATGAAACAGAATTCACTTTGGGAATATATTTTGTAGGAAGTCGAATTGCATGAGAAGGCTCGAAGGTACCCAAACTTCTTTAGCCCAACACCTTCGGCCTTCCTCTTGTCCCTAGAGAAACAGCTGTGGGAAGAATACAACGCTATATTGATACAGGAGGAAAAATATTGGCACCAGAGATCTCATTTGCAGTGGCTGGCAGAGGGTGAGAGAAACAAGCATTTTTATCATATAACTGCATTAAAGAGAAAGCAATGTTCTAGAATTTCTTCTCTTAAGAACACAGATGGCACCTGGAGCAACGAAGAAACATAAATTAAGAGCTTAATGAGAAATTATTTCAAAGACCTTTATTCGCGAGAAGATGAACATCATATGTGTAATTGTCATTTGCGGTTCTCAAAGCTCAATGACACTGATATACAATTCTTAAATCGGCCAGTGTGTGAGATGGAGATTGAGGAGGTGGTTTTTGATATGGGAACTTATAAAGCGGCAGGCTCGGATGGCCTCCCACCTATTTTTTACAAACGCTGTTGGGGTACTATTAGCGCTTCAATTGTGGAATTTGTGAAGAATACGTTTGAAATGACTTTTTTCCCACCAGAATTGAATGAGGTAATGATTACTCTCATTCCAAAGGTGGATCATCCAGAGACTCCGACACAATTTAGACCAATAGCCTTGGCGAATGTCATCATAAAAACCATCACCAAGGTATTGGGAAATAGATTCCAGAAAATAATTGGACAACTAGTTAGTACCACTCAAAGTGCTTTTATCCCAGGCAGAGGCAGCTCAGAAAATATCATAATAGCACAGGAAGTCATTCATAATTTTGCTCAGAGAAAGAAAGGGAAAAAGGGCTTCATGGCTATTAAGGTTGACTTAGAGAAGGCGAATGATCGAGTGAGCTAGACTTTCATAAGTAACATCCTACAATCTATTGGCCTGTCGGGGAAGTTGCAACAACTACTTATGCATTGCATTGTCACCTCTCGGTTGGCTGTCCTGTGGAATAGGGAGAAACTTGAAGCGTTTAGTCCTAGTCGAGGCCTTCGTCAGGGTGATCCCATAGCTCCCTATTTGTTTGTGCTATGTATGGAGGTGCTAAGTGTCAAAATTAATGAAGCGGTTAACCAGGGGAGGTGGAAACCGGTTAAAGTGTCGAAATACGGACCCCCAGTCTCTCATATTTTCTTTGCTGATGATTTAATACTTTTTGGAGAGGCATCCGAACAACAAGCTAACATAATGGATGATGTGCTGAAGGAATTTTGTAAGTGTTCTGGGCAAAATATTAGTGTTGCGAAATCTAGATTTTATACTTCAACCAATGTTGGGACTCCCACAATTACAGCTATTTCACAATGCTTGGGCATGGCTTATACGAACGACTTGGGTAAATATCTGGGTGTACCTCTCTTGCACGGTAGAATGATGGTGTCTCATTTTACATACCTTGAAGACAAGATGAAAAATAAATTGGCCTCGTGGAAATCCAAAGCGCTCTCGAAGGCAGGTAAACGCATTCTTATTCAAAGTTCCTTATCTACACAATCGTATTATGTCATGCAGACCATTATGCTCCCTAAGACGATTTTAAATAATATGAAAAAATTTGTTGGAGTTTCTAATGTGGATGGACGAAAAATGCATACCATCCCCTGGTCTACTTTGTGCAAACCGAAGCAGCAAGGAGGGTTGGGCTTCCGTAAGTTACAAGAAATGAATATTGCTTTGTTGGGGAAGCTAGTTTGGAATTTGGCTACACAGAAGGATACTTTATGGGTACAAATATTATCCCAAAAATATAAAGAACTATCGGCCAAAGCCAAAGTGGGGAGCTCACCAATATGGCGACTTGGACGACATAGGAGGAACATCAATTTTATTTGGGACAAGATATGGCATCGGGTTATGCTTTGCAAACAAATTGAAACCGAAGGGACTTGGACGACATATGGGACAAGATCGGAAAGTTCGGAGTAATTACTTGATTTGGAGCATTGTGCATAACGCACTAATGGTAGATGCATTCTTGTATGCTCGGTGTATATCCAATGACCCGAGTTGCAAGCTGTGTGACGCAGATGAGGAATTGATTTTACACGCCTTACGCGACTGTACTTGGGCGAGAAATTGTTGGGACCTTTGTGTACCAACTGAATGTTCGAACCAATTTTTTCAGGCTCAAGCACCCATGGAATGGCTACAACTGAACCTGGAGTCTACAAGAAGATCCCCTCTTGGGTCGGTCAAATGGAATTATTTGTGGAAAGAGACACTCTATGGCATATTGATGTGGCGCAACAAGACTAGACATGGTCATGATACTGAAAGACCCCCGGCGTATGCCTTTCTAGCAAACGTAGTATAGAGAGCAAGAAATCTGAGACTTACTTGGTACTTAGATTAATTTTTCGCATTATTTGTGGATGAACAAAATACTCTGTAACGTTTTCTTACCTCCTTTGAGGCCAATAAATAAAGTGGTCGTTTCAAAAACAAAAAAAAAAACTTTGAATACATATTCTCTAAATCAAATCACCTTAAATATTTGTTATGTTGTGAAGATTGTGATAGTGATTCTAAATCAAATCACCTTAAATATTGATTTATTAAAATAAATCATCGCAGATATAAATTATCCACGAGGGTGTTACCTCCCGCCCGCCCTAGTATCTAAACACAAATTAGCGCGTTTGGTAAAAGATGGATGCAGGAGGTAGTAGTAGTGCTATTATAATTGCTCAAAATTTTGATAATGAAGTTGCTTTTGCGGCTTCTAAGACATGGAAGCTGACGTCTTTGGTGGTTTTTCTGGATTTACAGTCTACGATTCATGGTTTCGTGCAGGAGATCCAATCCTCCTTGACTGTTTCTAATTATGTTGTATTCAACTCTATGATTCAAGGTTTGTTGATGGAGACGCAATCAAAGATACATGAAAGCTGCATGGAACTATTTATACAGCAAATTGTCTTGGTTACTTCAGTAGAGGACATAAACGGGCTCTGTTATTTGAAGAAATATTATAAGTGGATGGGGATAGCAATGGTGCCTGATGGTGAAAATTTCATGTTTCTGAGACATGCTGCTGAAGAAAGGCATGTTGTCTACAGTGTTTGGGACTCCATTTTCAATATGGACGCAGTAATAAGTACTCAAAATATTGGTAAAGAAGTGGCTGTCGCGGCTTTCATTAAAGCAAAGCTGACATCTTTGGTGGTTTATTTGGGTTTAATGTCTAGAGTTCAAAGTCTGCAATACTTGACGGGTGATGTTGTTTTGCAGTCTAAGGTTCAAGTCTTCATGAAGCTGATAGAATCAAAGATGGATCAAATCTGTTTGAGACTTCGTGGAGAAGAAAGCGTGATGGTTAATTCGGTGGAGGACATAGATGCAGTTTGTTATCTGAAGAACAAATATGATTGGAAGGGGAAAGCAGTTGTGCTTGATCATGGCTATGGCTATGGCAATGGCAATGGCTATGGCTATGGCTATGGCTATGGCTATGGCAATGGTGTTCTTGATAACCATTCCATGGTTCTGATACAAGCAGCTGTTGCAAAAAATGTTAGCTATTTTGTTTGCAGGAAGAAGTGGAACTAAGGTTAAGAATCGATTTTCCAGAGGTTCGATGGTTGTTTGACGCTGGGGTACGTATAGTGGGGTGTCTTAGAATAATAACGATGTAGGAATATGTTGAATGCTTAAAGCTTAATACTATTAGTTTTTTATCTAATAAATTTTTCATTGGGGTCATATGCTGGATGGAATAAGATGATTACTTGGATAACCCTTTTCATTTATTTATTATTTCACTTTTTTTTATACAGTGAAATCAACAAATTGGTAAATGATGACACGATAAGATGTCACCGGTTCACCCCTGTGTGTATGTAATTAAGGATTTTACAAGAGTTGGTGATGAGGTATAAGTCATCAACATACATAGGCCAAAGAGAACGCTCATTAATAATTGGGGCAAGGTCCTAACGCGCTTAAAGGAAGCAAAGTTTAGTAATTTGTTTTGACATTTGATTTCCAATATCCATACTTTGATTTATTTCTTGCTAAGTTGGTATTTGACATGTTGGGTCCATGATAGCTTACTTGCTTACTAGTTGCTGTTGGTGTACCTATTTGAATGGTTCAGTACATATCTATTCTTCTGGATAGAATCATAGAATGTGCTGTGTTGTGTGTTTGGTACAAATAATTAGGCAATAATAGGCCCCTGACAGACAACATTGATGTCTTAACTGCTACTTTGTCAACTAATTGTATGAACTACTAAGTACTAACAACACATATAATTACTTCACATTTCAATGTCTGCCTCCCTCCCTCCCTCCCTTCCTTGGTAAGTATATAGTATATATATAATTTGCATTACTCCTTGTATACCATGCCACAATCACTCAAGTTCCATTTTTTTAAGAATATTTTGACTGATCAAAGTTCCTCATCATCTTACTCATATCCACCATTTTCAAATCTCCAAAATAAAAGGAATGATGAACAGAAGAAAACTTGTGAATTTGGCCAGGAAATGGCAGAAGCTCACTGCTATTCGAAGAAGATCAAGATTAATCTCATTCACAGGAGTGGATGGAGCTGCAGAAACTTGTACAGCAGAAAAGGGTCATTTTGTAATCTACACAGCTGATAAAAGGCGATTCGTGATCCCTCTATCTTATCTGAAAAACCAAACATTCTGTCAACTTCTTACTATGTCTGAAGAGGTGTTCGGGCTCCCGGGTGATGGCCCTATCATATTGCCCTGCACTGCTCGTTTCATGGAATACATAATCTCTCTTTACAGTACCGAAAAGCTGTATCTGCAGAAGTTGAGAAAGATTTCCTCAACTTGGTGGATAAAGATCGATGCTCGTCATCATCAATCACTTGGACAAATCAGCATGTAGTTATGTGCTGATTCACCATTTTTTTTTTCAATTCATAGCACACTGTAAATGATCAAAATCGAAGTCATATATAGCACAGATCTTAGTTTGAAATTTATCTCTGTTTTTCCAGCTTTTATTTTCTTCTGTGTTAGTAGTTAATCTCAATTACCATGCTTTTGCAAAGTATAAGCTCAACATTAATTAATCACTCTCCTTAATTTAGAGTTTAAGAAGGTCTAAGATGAGGAAAGGCCATTTATTATAACCGAAGTATGGAATCTAACGTCTGAAATATTTGAAGACTTAATCGAGTTGAATTCATAATGATGATAATGATGATTAAACTTATAAAAGAATGAAATATAGAAGCATATAACATTAAGACATGCTTCTTATAACTTAAAACTTGTTAAAAGAATTTTGACGTACTTAACAAATTAAGTTATTATCTGAATCGGTTATCAAACATATTTAAATTTAATTAGCCTTAATTTATTCAGATTATGTTTAAGTGATATAAACCTAATAACGTTACTCCAGTTGCAGAAAATTGAATGAATGAATGAATAAGGAGAGAATTCAGCCAGAACTTAATTGGTTCCGAACTTGCATGACTGCATGATAATCGCAGGTGCAAAAGCTTAGAGGAAGCAAAGTTTAGTAATCTGTTTTGACTTTGATTTGCTAAGTTGGTCTTTGACACGAAGCCCCCCGGAAGATCAACAAGTAGCATGAGCAACAAAATAGCAGGATTCTAGAATTTCATCAAACACTTATACACACAAGTTCGGTTTAAAAAGTCGGAAAGATAAAATTGTAGTTTGGTTCAAGCAAGTTGGTTGTTGTTCAGCTTTATAAACTAGCCGATACACTTGATGTAAAATTGATTTTACTTCTTTCATAACACAGAAGAAAATTAAAATTGGAAAGAAAAAAAAAAGAAGATGATTTTCAAAGATCTGTGCTACATATTATTTTTAACTTTGAATTTTGATCATTTACAGTGTGCTACAAACAGATAAAAATGGCAAATCAGCACACAACTAAATGCTGATTTGTCCAAGTGATTGATGATGACGAGCATCGATCTTTATCCACCAAGTTGAGCAAAGCTTTCTCAACTTCTGCAGATACAGCTTTTCGGTGTAATAGGGTGATGATGTATTCCATGAATAGAGCAGTGCAGGGCAATATGATCGGGCCATCACTCGGGAGCCCGAACTCGTGTTCAGACATAACCAAAAGTTGACAGAATGTTTCGTTTTTCAGATAAGACAGAGGGATCACAAATCGCTTTTTATCAACCGAGTAGACTACAAAATGACCCTTTTCTGCTGTATATGTTTCTGCATCTCCATTCTCTCCTGGGTATGAGATTCTCGACCTTCTTCGAATAGCAGTGATCTTCTGCCATTTCCTAGCCAATTTCAGCAGTTTTCTGCTGCTCATTTTTTTTTTTAAATTTTAAAATTAGAGATTTAAAAATGATGGATATGAGATTGATCAGGATCTTTGATCAATAGTATATATTCTTGAAAAATAGAACTTTAAGTGATTGTGGTTTGGTAATGAAGGATTGCAAATTATATATATAGTATCATTTGGAAAGTGGACTAATGAAGCAATTGGCTACAAAAGCATGTGATATGTTTAGCATTTCCATTTCTGGGGCCAATTAGAGTTTGAGTTTGTCTGTTGTTTTGCTACAAATAAAAGGGAACATCTTTAATGAGAGAACTAACATGTGCCTATGTTATGCAATTTGGTTTTGATTACCAATTCCTTCAATTACATGAAACATCAATTTCAAATTGCTGTAATATTCAGTACTTATTAGTTCATACAAGGCTTTAGTTTTTTTAGAGAACAGTCGTGTTTTAGGAAGTAAGGTTGTATCAAATGACATGCATTGCATCTTTTCATTTCTATTATCTTAGTTGGAGTGTGTACGGTGAAAAAGGGTAAAAATGAAAGAAAACGATGTTTGCCATTCTAATACTACGATTGTATCGTAAAGTTTATCTCCACACAAAAAGGGTTAACATTGTAGTTGTTGAGACTTCAATGTTGTCCAGCAGGTCAGGGAGATTATGACCTGATATTGCCTAATTATTTGTACCAAACACAACACATTCTATGAGGAAGAGAATAGATATATACTGAACCCTTGAAGGTCCCAGCCACATGTAGCTGCTATAAAATTGGGCTTCTTTTAAATTTTGTGTTGCCCTGATGATATTTATAAATAAAAATATATCAGTCGCGTTCCAGGAGATCGATCCAACATTTGGGACATAGAGGCTAATGACAACTATTCGAGATTGAAGGTCTCAACTAACAAGAAGCATATGCACATGGTTTTGTTGCAACTACAACTTGCATATGCATTGGTATCAAGATTACTCTGATTTAATTAATTGCTTAATAGTGTCATTGCATTATGATCAAAACGTATTATTACATTTACATCATGGATAATGGTGTAAAAATATGTTGTGATCATTTCATTATAACAGTAACTTGACTCTGTTTTGGTTAAGGTGTTCACCGAAATTTGCCTTTTTTTTTGTTTTTTTTTGTTTCATGTGTTCAATGAAACTTTCCAGAAGGCAAAGTTTTATCTTTTAGAATTTACATGCAGCTTTCATTTTTCTTTTCTTTTCTAACCAATCACAAGCTCCCACTTACATTTGGATGATGCATTATTTACTTTAAAGATGTACCCTACCCTAGTTTTGAGTGTGAGTTAGCAATTTTTAGTTTTAGGGTGTATATAGAGTGATTTATTGTACACATTACTACAAGGAAAACAGGGTTTAGAGGTGTTAAAAACGCCTCTAAAATAAAGATATTGAGACGTTTTCTTCTATTTCGTGGCGTTTTAAGAGCCTCCTCTATCGATCACTAGAGCTAAAACGCCCTAAAATAGTTTCACTTACAGGAGAAATGCATTAAGTGGCTCTGATTTTCTGTGTCTCCAGTACTTATGACTTGTATGACAGTTCAGTAACTATATTATGTATTTTTCTATTATGATATGCTATTGTACGGATTTCCGGGTAGCACACTATGAGCTTCATCGTGCGTATGGTGGAATAAATGAAATGATGAATATACATAATGAACAGGGGTATATTCAGACTACAATTTCTTGGTTTACGGTTCAACTATTTCTTGGTTTACAATCCCCCATCCAGACAAAATTCTTAAAGGATCCCTCAGGATACAAGAAAAACGTTAGTCGAATAGCTCTAATACTATAATAGAGAATTGAATTGATTGCATCGATCATCATTTTTTGAAGAGTTACAATTTATATAGAGTTATTAGAGACAAAGATGTATTCATCTTTGATCCACCAATGCCTTGCCTATGTTTTGCTTAAGTGTGTGAAGGACAGAAGCTCATTTAGACCTTTTTAACAGTGACTTCTTGTTGAGCTTATACTTAATTAGAAATGAATGTTAGGTAAATAAACTATACAAACATAAGTAAAAGTTGGGAAGAAAATAATAATAATTCATAATTCGTAAAATATCAGTGCTATGACGACTTTTGATTTGACTATTTACAAAGTATAAATAATACATCAACAAACAACTAGACACTGATTTATCAAGTCCTGATGCTTGATTATCGACGAACATCGATCGTTAGATATCAATGTGAGCAAAGCTTTTTCAATTTGGGCAGAAATAGCACCTCTGTTTATAATAGAGATTATGTATTCCAAGTATACAGCACTGCAAGGCAATATGATCGGGCCATCAGCCGGAAGGCCGAATTCTTCTTCAGACAAGATCAAAAGTTGCCTGAACGTCTCATTCTTGAGATAAGATAGAGGGAAGACAAAGCGTTTATTATCAGTTGTGTAGACAACAAAATGACCCTTTTCGATTCGCGTTGGTGTTGTACAGGTTTCTGGTGCTTCTGCATCTTCCTTCACTATTGGAAATGAGATTCTCTTTCTTTGAATAACAGTGAAGCTCTTCCACTTCCTTGCCAATTTCAGAAGTTTACTTTTGCTAATCATCATCTTGTTTTCTTGGAAATTTTGGGAATGATGAATGATAAATAGCTATAAGTTTTGCCAAAAATGTTGGTTGTGTGAATGAGGTGTTGAAGATGGTAAAGATGTGTAGAGAGATTATATAGTACTAAATCACAGCAATTGGCTAAAGACCACTAATTAAATGTGACATGTTCTTGTACCTAATGAAGCAATTGGGGGGGTACATAACCATGTGCTTCTGCTTAGCCTTAGCCATTTGGGATCATTAAAGGTTGGAGAATTATGTATGTTTTCTAAGGGCAAAATATGATGACAGACAAAAATGGGACCTATGAGTCCTAACAAGAAACTCTTCATATTTGATGGCAATCTGTTCCGAACAAACATTTGGGACATAGAGCCTAATAATATATGTCAACTAGAAAACTATTAAAATGTTTCAGTAATCAATTGTAGTACGATCAGTTGACAAGATCTGGGAACAAGATTTTAGGAAATTTCTGATAAGATTAAGACTCTATAATACACCGGAACCTAGTGGTTGGGCCATATATGTGTTTGACTAGAGGCGGTGCCCTGGTTAAATTAATAAATAAATAAAAAAAAATTTTGATTTGATTACAACACTTGAACTACAACATACACTATTACACTTCATTTATTTTGAAACTGGTAGAAAAAGGAATGAGAGTAATTGTGTGTTATATGGCAAAGAATGAAAGGTTTACAGATATATGCACATGAGCCGCAAAGTCTTAAGGCCTAAAAAGTTGCTAATCCTTTCAAAAAAAAAAAAAAAAGTTGCTAATCACCATGCCATTTGGGTACAAATTATGCAAAAATATTACATGGAAATGTCTTTTAAAGAATGGCAAATATTCTATAATGGAAATGAGGAAATCACGTGATACATCTTAATTTATTCCTTTAAACACTCCTCTTAAGAATTTTCTTTGTAGGTTCTAAACAAATAGACAGTAATCCGAGAATATTTGCTGAAATCCTGCCGTTTTAAGATCATTTGATATTTAATTTGACAAATCATTTCCCTAATTATTGTTCTAGACTATAGATCGATTTATGAAGTTTGCAAAGACGAGTCTCCCCCTTTGAGCCGAATCTAGGTGGTAAGGACATGTAGAGTTTTTCATTTTTTTGAAAGGATGTAGAGTTTTTCAATGTTTTTAAAATCAGTTGTGAGCAATGCTCAATCATTAAAAAATGTTATTGCTTCCTCATCAATTTTCATTTGATTTCCTATTGTTCTTTTCCTTCCTGTTTCTGTGAATTTACATTTTCCACGGTAGAGGACATTTATCATGTTTGCGTATACTTAGGTATTTATGGACACAAGCTCAATTTTAGACTTTATTTTTTAACACTCTCACAAGAGTGATTCTTGTTGAGTTTATTCTTAGGAAGCAAAAGCAAGGTAATTAGAAACATCCATGATTGGTAAAAGATCTGTACTACATTGATTTGGTCATTTACAAAATGGAATTACTAATTGAATATAATACATCAACAAGCAACTAAACAGTGATTTATCAAGTCCTGATGTGTGAATACTGATGAACATCGATCATTAGATACAAGTGTAAGCAAAGCTTTTTCAACTTGTGCAGATATAACAACGCCTCTGTTTATAATGGAAACTATATATTCCATGTATACAGCTGTGCAGGGCAATATGATGGGGCCGTCAGCAGGAAGGCCGAATTCATCTTCAGAAATGATCAGAAGTTGCCGGAAAGTCTCATTCTTGAGAAAAGATAGAGGGAAAACAAAGCGTTTATTATCAGTTGAGTAGACTGCAAAATGACCCCTTTCGATTCGCGTTGGTGTTGTACAAGTTTCTGGTGTTTCCCCATCTTCATTGACTCTAGGAAATGAGATTCTCATCCTTTGAATAACAGTGAAGTTCTTCCACTTCCTGGCCAATTTCAGAAGTTGACTTTTACTGATCATCTTGTTTTTTGTTGGGTATTTGTGAATGATGGATGAATATGAGGTAGTGTTGAAAATGCTGTTTGTGTTTAGAATGTGGTGTTGAAGATGGTAAAGAAGTGGGGGGGATTATATAGTAGTAAATCACAGCTATTGCCTAGAGACAGGCAGCTAATTTAAAATGTGACATGTTCTTATACCTAATGAAGCAGAGCAATTTGGGGGGTACAAAACCATGTGCTTGTGCTTGTGGTTAGCCTCAGCCATTTGATCGAGGTCATTTAATAGGTTGGAGATATAGGTATGTTTTCTAAGGGTATACGATGACAGACAAAAATGGGACCTTTGAGTCCTAACTAGAAACTCTGCACATTTGATGGAAATCTGTTCCAAACAAACATTTTGGGAAAGAGAGGTTAATATATGTTTACTGCATTTAGGGTTACTGCATATTTGTGATGGGTAACCCCACTGAACTTTTTTTCTCTGGATTTTCCACTGATCCAAGCGTGGTTGTTGTGGCTTATCCATGAATTGATTTAACATATATACAACATGTTAGAAAAAAGTGGCAGATTGTTAGAATTATTGGGGTTTGGATAATAACAACAATGTCGAAAACGCAGAAAATACAAAAACGCAGAGATTTGGTTTGCTCGATATGAACGTAGAATCGTGAAACACTTTCCTACAAAAGTTATTTGCCCCGAATCTTATGCCTAGGGTAACACAAATACTTTTGTGAGATAAGACTACGTTTTCCCTTCGATCTTTAGGCACAAAAGATGAAGAAGACCTTTGGAGATAATTTGTAAATCTTTTATATTTTTGATTGGATCAAGGATGCATACATTTGTTGTGTATATATTCAACCATGTAAAAAGCCTGTAAAAAGCACTTAAATCCCAGAAAATTAGTTGTAAGTTCGGATATATAAGTTACAACCCAAGTGGAAAGGTACCATTTGGTTATAACTACCCAAAAAAGGCCAAAAGGCACTTAAAGGACTGTTTTCGGACCACAGGCGGGCGCCTATGGTCATAGGCGGGCGCCTGCGAAAAGCCAGAACCCGACCAACTCTCTGAATCACTTTTAAGCTAGCAGAACCACCACAGGCGGCCGCCTGTAACTCTGATGCTCAAAAACTGATTTTTAGTCCTTTAACTGGTTTTCGGTCCTTTAAATGATTTTCCCGAACTAAACTTGCTAATTTTCCATCCATATACTCATAACCACTCATATAAGCGTGCACTCCGCACCTCCAAACTTATAAGAAAGTGTTATGAGCATATCCATCCTTGCACTAAACCCTGATTACCTCAACGGCTTGTGATTAAACTTAAATCACCAACACAACATAGGTAAGATCTGGTCTAGTTGTTGTTAGAAATTAATCTTCCGATCAAACTACCTATAAACTGACAAATTTGCATCAGATTGCATTAAAGCCAGGGATATTTTGCTCCACATTACACTGCTTGGAGCCTAGGAAGCCGGTGGCTTCAAGTATTTCTAACACATATTTTTGCTAGGCATTATCATGCAACCTCACTCTATTCTGAGAAAATATTTGAGTTTTCCAAAGTCCTTTAGCTTCAACTGTTTTACTAGAAGGGCTTTTGTATTCTCGATATCTTGCAGATCGTTCCCAACTAATATCACATCTACGACATACACAAGGATAACCGATAATTTGCCTTATTGGTTCCAAACCAATAGAGTGCAATCCAAGAAAGATTGTTGAAATCCTAACGTTTCAAGAGGATTTGACAATTTCACAAAAACATTGCCTGGTTGCCTGTTTTAGACCATAGATCGATTTATGAAGCTTGTACATACGAGTCCCCCCCTTTTCAGCCGAATTGAATCTAGGTGGTAAATACATGTAGAGTTTTAAATGTGTCGATATCAGTTGTAAACAATGGAAATTCTTTCTTCCTCATCAATTTTCATTCGATTTCCTATTGTTCTTTTATTTCCTGTTTCTGCAAATTTACATTTTCCACGGTACGTGGAGGACTTTTATCAAGCTTGCGTATATTTTACTTAAGTGTGTGATGGACAGAAGCTCAATTTTAGACCTTTTTAACACTTTCACATAGTGATTGTTGTTAAATTTATACTAAGCAAGCAAAGCAAGGTAATTAAAATGCACAAACACAAGAAAAAGTTGGAAATAAATAAATAAAAAGATGTATGATAGGTAAAAGAGCTCTGCTATGACATTGATTAGGCCATTTACAAAGTGTACTACAAAATGAGATTAACAAATCAACAAACAACTAAATACTGATTTTTCAAGTCCTGATGTCTGATTACTGATGAGCAGTGATCGTTAGATACCAGTGTGAGCAAAGCTTTCTCAATTTGTGCAGAAATAGCACCTCTGTTTATAATAGAGATTATGTATTCCATGTATACTGCACTGCAAGGCAATATGATCGGGCCGTTAGACGGAAGGCCGAATTCATCTTCAGACATGATCAGAAGTTGCCGGAAAGTCTCGTTCTTGAGATAAGAAAGAGGGAAAACAAAGCGTTTATTATCACTTGTGTAGACTACAAAATGACCCTTCTCGATTCGTGTTGTTGTTGTACAAGTTTCTGGTGCTTCTGCGTCTTCATTCAGCTTTGGAAATGATATTCTCATCCTTTGAATAAGAGTGAAGTTCTTCCACTTCCTGGCTAATTTCAATAGTTTACCTTTACTAATCATCTTGAATTTACTTGGATATTTTGTGAATGATGAAGGAGGAGTAGCTATAAGGGTGTTGAAAACAGTTCTTTGTCTTTTTGAATGTGGTGTTGAAGATGGTAAAGATAGAAGTGGAGAGATTATATAGTAGTAAATCACAGCAATTGGCTATAGGCAGACAGCTAATTAAATGTGACATGTTCTTATCTAATCAAGCAAAGCAATTTGGGGGGTACATAACCATGTGCTTTTGCTTATTAGCCTTTAGCCATTTGAGGTCATTTAATAGTTGGGGATATAGGTATGTTTTCTATGGGTAATTGATGACAGACAAAAATGGGACCTTTAAGTCCTAACAATAAACTCTTCATATATATTGGATGGCAATCTGTTCCAAACAAACATTTGGGGCATAGATTAGAGCCTAATTATATACTATGTCACTATTAAATGTTTCAATAATGAATTGTAGTACAATCACTTGACAAGATCTGGGAACAAGATTTTAGGAAATTTCTGATGAGATTAAGACTCTATAATACACCGGAACCTAGTGGTAGAGCCGTATGTGTTTAACCAGAGGCGGTGCCCCCCCGGTGAAATTTAGAAACAAAAAAATAAAATATTGATTTCAACAATTGAAGTACAACATATTTCATCATACACTATTACACTTCATTCGTATTGAAAATGGTAGAAAAATGAATGAGATTAATTGTGTGTTAAATGGTAAAGAATGAAAGGGTTACAGATAGATATATGCACTTGAGCCCCAAAGTCTTAAGGCCTAAAAGGTGAGAAGTTCTTGTGTGGTTACTCCCTAATGTGGACTAACATATGTGGCTTAATCGACCGCACAGTTTCATTCTGCATTGAAACTGTATGGTCCAGATTAAGCCAAATGTGTTGCTCCACGTTAGGAAGTAACCAATTAAGACTTTCACCTAAAAGTTGCTAATCACCATGCCAGTTGGGTACCAATAATGGAAGAATATTACATGGAAATATCTTTAATTAATGAATGGCAAATAGTCTAAGTTGAAGTGTATATTGATAACACTCAATTTGCCAAGTAAACACTCCAAATATGACGTTTTTAGTGTCTTAGAGAATAAATCTGCTCGCTGATTCATTGTTCAAACATGATGTGTTTTGACGACTCTGTCCTGAATTTTTCTGACACCAAATAGGGGTCTATCTCAATATGTGTTGTCCCTTCATGGAAGACTAGATTGGCTTGGAGCATAGGAAGACAAAAGAAAATTTCAAGTATTTGTATTTCTAGTGCGTATTTTCACGGTAGAGGACTTTTATCAAGCTTTCCTATATTTTACTTAAGTATGTTATGGACATAAGCTCATTTTTAGAACTTTTTTTTTTTCCAACACATTCACTTAGCGATTCTTGCTCGGCTTATACTTGCTCAGAGCAAAAGAAGAGGTAAGTAACATATACAAACATAAGTTAAAGTTGGGAAGAAAAAAAAAAATAAATTCATGATTCGTAAAATATTTGTGCTATGACTTTGGTTTGGCCATTTACAAAGTGTACTACAAGATGAGAATAATACATTAACACACTACTACACACTGATTTATCAATTCCTGATGTGTGATTGCCGACGAACATCGATCATCAGATACAAGTGTAAGCAAAGCTTTTTCAACTTGTGCGGATATAGCACCTCTGTTTATTATGGAAACTATGTATTCCATGTATACAGCACTGCAAGGCAATATGATCGGGCCGTCAGTTGGAAGGCCGAATTCTTCTTCAGACATGATCAGAAGTTGCCGGAAAGTCTTGTTCTTGAGATAAGATAGAGGGAAGACAAGGCGTTTATTATCATTCGTGTAGACTACAAAACAACCCTTTTCGATTCGTGTTGGTGTTGTACAAGTTTCTGGTGCTTCTCCATCTTCATTCACTCTTGGAAATGAGATTCTCTTTCTTTGAATAACAGTGAAGCTCTTCCACTTCTTTGCCAATTTCAGAAGTTTACTTTTACTAATCATCATCTTGATTTCTTCGATATTAATTTTGTGAATGATGAAGCTAGTATAAGTTTTGCTGAAAAATGTTGTTTGTGCTTTGAATGAGGTGTTGAAGATGGTGAAGAAATGGAGAGGTCATATAGTACAACTAAATCACAGCAATTAGCTATAGACAGACAGACAGTTAATTAAATGTGAAATGCCCTTATACCTAATCAAAGCAAAGCAAAGCAATTGGGGGGTACATAACTGTTTAGCCTTAGCCTTATTAGCCATTTGGGGTCAATAAAAGTTGGGGATATAGGTATGTTTTCTAAGGTATGATGACAGACAAAAATGGTCCCAGTTACGTACATTTGGGACAGAGAGGCCGGTTAAATAAATGTCAGCTAAAGCTCTATTTAAGTTTATCAGTTGACAATAATTTGTATAAGTGTAAGTATCGCAAAATTGACGCTCATATCTAACAGGTCTGGTTTGATATATTATTAAGAAGTAACTACACGAGAATTTTCTATCGAGATTTCTGCAAGCCTTGAAAAACGATGCGCCAAATATTCGACGTTGAAGGTCTCAACTCTCAGCTAACTAACTAACAAAGAAGCATATGCACATGGTGGTTTTGTTGGAGCTAAACAATTAATGCATGATATGAGGCATTGGCTAGCTAAAGACAGCTATTTAAATGAGGCATGATATCCCCTTTTACCTAATGAAGCAAATGGGGGGCACAGGCACATAACATAACCATGTGCTTCTGCTTAAGCCTTATTAACCATGTTTTGAGTTAATAAAATTATAAGTCACTCACAACCCATGGGTCGGTGGAATTTTGTGCAAACGGTTTCGCAGACACTACACTACCTGAAAGTGGGTGTGGGCGGAGACTGGGTCAATTTATACCAGGTAGGTATGACAATAATATATCAAATAATTAATTTTATTAATATTTTCTGGATCTATTTTCAGCATAAAATACCCATGCAATTTCCATAGAGTCAGAAAAGGGGTGCTCCATTTTGGCTTTATATACCTTCCACACCTATACCCACAATTAGAAACCAATAAAATCAACGTATACAGTGAATTGAGTAATGATACATATATGAACGGATCGAGTAATTTGTTTCACCATGGTAATCGAAGTCTAAAATACTTTTTTTTTTTTTTTGTGTCAAAATAAGTGTTCTAGTGGAGCCATCAAAATCTAAAATGGTATTTCTTAAGAACATAATTAAACAATAAAACTAAATCGTTTTAATACTTACAACAACAAAAAAAACCTAGATCTTAGTGGCGGTCACGTGACCCCACCCTAAATAACGTTCGTCCGCCCCTGGATACGGGCACAATTGTTCTATCATAACTGGTGACATAATGGTCATCTTACCGTTGATCATAATCAATTTACATAATAAGCAATTAAGACTCGTAAAGTGGCGTCGTGTTCAAAGAGTTATTGATCATACCTTAACCTTGAGTAAGAGTCACATTATGAGGTTGACCCGGGCCAAACTCCAATTAATCGGGCTAGTTAGTCAAAATATCATAGACTTTAAAAAAAAAGTTAGACTCATAAAAATAAAATAAAAAAAAAAAAACAAATGACACAGATAACCGTTATATCAGTATTATGACACAACGATCGTGTCTATGTCGTTACTAGAAAAGGTAATATTGTCAACCCTTTTTAATATCGTTACAAGACCGATCGTCCATCACCCTTTGGTCAACATTCAGTTGCACTTTTCCAACAACTACTTCAACGTGTTTTTCTTCATTTTCTATTATATTTTCCAATACATCAAACTAACAATTTTATAATCACAGCCCACAATCACAGAAAAACCTTCAATTAAGTTCACAATATTCCTTATACGCTCATTTCTGTGCTGTGTTGCATGTATATATATATACACACACAGATACATTAATAGGGGCGTAGTAGGATAATTAAACCGAGTCGAGTCAAACTGCATAAACAAGCAGCAACGATGGGTGAGCGAAATCAAATGAACCCAAGCCCATCACCTCCCATAGTTTCTCTTCCTCCATCTCTATACAATTCCCCATCTTTATCTCGATCTCCATTCCTCTTAACACCTGAACATCCTGATCATCAACCAACTGCTGCTGCAGGATCCAAAACTCCTAAATCTCGACCGTTAACTCCGGGCCGATTCCTTACACCAATTGGAACCCCAATTAGAAATGTGTTAAAGCTCACCAAGCTCGACCCACACGATGCATGGCTCCCTATAACCGAGTCAAGAAACGGAAATGCATACTATGCAGCCTTTCATACTCTGTGTTCTGGTATCGGTATCCAAGCACTCGTCCTCCCCGTTTCTTTTACTATTCTTGGATGGTCAGTAATTACTCTACTCGATTCGATTCGATTCGATTAGATTCGATTAGTACAATCTACATATATGTTATCTCTAATTAATCTTTGTTTGTTTTGGTTTCAGGACATGGGGTATTATTTGTTTGACTATAGCATTCATATGGCAGCTGTATACTTTATATTTGCTGGTGCAACTCCATGAATCTACAGAAACCGGACTTCGATACAGTAGATATATGCAGTTAGCTAGCGCTACTTTTGGTGAGCAATTCTTCTTCTTAATTTAGATTTTTAGTTTAGCTTAATGCTCGATTTGATAAGCTTAATGCTCGACTCAGATCATTTACACTCCTAACAAATTATCAGTTTATCACTATACTATGTATTTTTGCAGGTGACAAACTGGCGAAATTGCTGGCTCTGTTTCCGATCATGTATTTATCAGGAGGGACCTGTGTAGCATTAATCGTGATCGGAGGGTCAACTTCTAAATTGTTTTACCAGACATTATGTGGTTGCATGGATAAGCCGTTGACCAGTGTGGAATGGTATTTGATATTCACAACTGCAGCCGTTCTCCTTTCACAGCTACCAAACTTGAACTCTATCGCCGGAGTATCACTGGTCGGAGCAGTCACAGCCGTCGGATATTGTACTCTGATATGGGTGGTCTCTGTTTCTAAAGGGAAGCTTCCTAATGTAAATTATCATCCGGTGAGGGTTAACGGAACAGAAATAGCTAGGGTTTTTGAGGTGCTTAATGCTCTTGGAATCATTGCTTTTGCTTTTAGAGGCCATAACCTCATACTTGAGATACAGGTAATCTTCTTCTTTTACATTTTCATTTTTTTTTTTGGGGAGGGTAGTTTGGTGTCTTAAAAGCTCCTTAAAAATATCATAGCCTCTCATTCCAAGTGCATATAAGCATGTTCGCGAACATTATATAAGTATGTTCGCGAATAATAAGCATGTTCGCGAACATAATCGAACGTTCGCGAACCAAGCTCGAGCTCGGCTCGTTAAGCAAACGAGCCTACAATCATGTTCGAGCTCGGCTCGTTAAGCTAAACGAACAAACGATCACGAACACTAACGAGCCGAACACAAGCTTGTTCACGAGCGGCTCTGTTCGTTTAACAGCTTCCAAGTTCACAAGTCAGATGTGCAGGAAAAGTTTCTTTTTTTTTTTTTTTTTTTTTTTTTTTTTTTTTTCAGAAACGAAAGGTTTCATTAGAAAAAAAGTTGAGGTTACAACAGTCTAAGGGCCTCCTCTTCATGCTTCAGAGAAACAATCCAAGCGGGGAAAGACTCGGTCAGGATAGGCCGGAGTAGTGAGTTTTTTAGCAAAAGAAGCAACTCCATGACTAACTAAATTAACACTCCTACTAACATGACAGATTGAACAAACGGTAAAAGAGTTCAAAAGAGTATTGATGTCCTTAATAACAAGCTGCAACAGAGAGGGGGGCTAGGGATTGATCCTTCACCATATTGACCAGACACATGGAATCCGTCTTTAGTAAGATATTGTCCCAGCCCCTGTCTTTCGCAATCCCAAGTGCCCATCTAACAATTTCAGCTTCAGCTCGAAGGGCAGAGTCAATATTCAGAAAAGATCTCCCCCAAATCTCAACAAGATTGTAATTTTTGTCAAAAATCGCAGCACCTCCACCTGCTGGCTTTAAAGAAGAGCTCCAAGCTGCATCAGTTTGAATGCAAAAAACATACTGAGACTCCGAATCTACAGGATTGCAAGTATCAGAAAAGAAAGGATCATTATTCAGGAAGTTAGGATTTACAGGTGCTTTATTATTTCGAGAGTCTGCAAAATTATAATCCCCAAAATTCTTTGAGGCCATAAAGATAACAGATTGAGCATCAGTGATGTTCCTGTTGAAAATCCATTCATTTCTAGATAGCCAGATGTGCCAGAAAATAAAGATTGTTTGTTCGACTTTTCTTTTCAAAACATTAGAGCTCTTATCAGCAATAAAAGCAGACCACCAAGAAATTAAATCAAAATGCTGGTTATGAAAAGCAGACCAAGAGACAGGACTTAGATTCCAAATGTCCTTTGCTCTAGGACAAGTCACTAAGATGTGTTCAGTAGTTTCAGACTCCTCACCGCAAAAAGAGCAACTGGAAGGGATAGGAAGATAGTTAATCCTACTAGTCAAATGCGATCTGCAAGGAAGGATGCCTTTTAAACATTTCCAGAAGAAGTGTTTCAGCTTATTAGGGATGGAGAGGGTCCAAATCAGTTTCCAGAATTTGTCCTGGGGGTTAGAAGAACCAGGAATATCTGGATTATCTTGGCTAAGAGAGTTATTTAACTTTGAGAAGAAGAAGACATAAGCAGATTTAAGAGAGAAAGATCCATTTGAGGATGGCTGCCAGCAAAGGATATCTGAACTGTTACAAAGGCTTATGGGAAGAGTTAAAATTTGATTAGCATCCACTGGCCAGAAGAGGGTTCTAATTTTGTTTTCATCCCAAATATTGTTCTTAATCAGATCTTTAACCCAGAAAATATTGGGAGCAGAATAATTGGGTGTGAAAGGCTTGGAATTAGGGTTGTTAGGGAGCCATCTGTCTTCCCAAATTTTAATGGATTCGCCATTTCCAACAGACCAAAAAAGGGCTTCTTTAAAAGTTGGAAGAACAGAAAGAATACCTTTCCAAAAACCAGAAGAATTAGTAGACTTAGTAGCTTGCAGGATATCAGTGTGAGGAAAGTACCTAGCCCTTAAAACTCTGGAAACCAAAAGGTCTGGATTTTTAAGAAATCTCCGGATCCGCTCTTTGCTAATGTATGCCATGTTCAAAGACTCTAGGTCTCTAAAACCCAAACCACCCAAACCTTTAGGGAGACACATCTTTTTCCGGCATATCCAATGAATGCCTTTTTTTGATGCAGAGAGGTCTCCCCACCAAAAGTTAGCCATCAGTGAGGAAATTTCACTGCACAGACCTTTAGGTAATCTGAAAACAGACATGGGGTAAGAAAGAAGCATGGTAATTACAGATTTGATCAAAATTTCTTTTCCACCCTGACTGAGAAAATTATTTTTCCAAGAGGAAAGCTTGGATACAATTTTATTCTTAATGTAAGAGAAGACCTCTTTCTTAGATTTACCAAGGTGCAAAGGAAGCCCAAGATATTTAGATTGAGGGGCAAGAGAAATCCCAGGGAACAGGGGGAGAATGGCATCCTTCATATCATCTTTCACCGCTCTTCCAAAAAACATCCCTGACTTCTGAATATTTACAAGTTGTCCCGAACAAGATTGGTAAAGTTCTAGAATTCGACGAGAGGTTCCTAACCATAGAAGGATCGGATTTACAAAGGATCGGTACGTCGTCGCAAAAAAAAAGTGAGAAATAGAGGGACTATTTCTAGCCAATTTTATACCCTGGATGGCACCAATTGATTCAAGATTTTGGAGGAGAAGGCTCGGTCCTCGGCACGGATCGAAAAATATAAGGAGATAGAGGGTCCCCCTGCCTTATACCCCTAGTTGGCTTAATGAAACCAGTCCTGCAACCATTTATGATGAAAGAGAAAGAAGTAGTGGATATACATTCTATGATCCTATTTACCCAAGCTTCACAAAAACCCATTTTTAGCATAACAAATTTGATAAAGGGCCACTCAACCCTATCAAAAGCCTTTGCCATGTCTAATTTGAGAGCCAAAAATTGAGATTTACTGGTCCTATCATGCATCAAAAGGTTTAGTATTTCATGAGCTAGTATAAAATTGTCCGTGATGTACACGCCATTAAGGAAAGTCGATTGAGTATCACTGATACAAGAGGGCATCACTTTTTTCATCCTGTTGGCCAAAATCTTAGAGAGGATTCTATAGGACACATTACAAAGACTTATGGGCCTGAAGTGAGTGACTTCAAAAGAGTGAGGATGTTTAGGAATTAGAGAAATGCAAGTATGATTTAGTTCTTTAAGCATTTTGCCAGAGACTAGAAAACTTTGGACCATTTTCAAAAGATCATCCTTAATGAGATGATAAAAAGTTTTGTAAAAGAGAGGCGTCATACCATCCGGCCCAGGAGCTGAGTGAGAGTTCATACGAAGACAAATTTTTTTAACTTCTTTTTTTTCGAGATGGGCGGCATCGTGTCGATTCATGGTAGGAGTGATTTTCCTCCTGATAAAATCAAAATGCCCTTCCAGATCTACAAAATTACCTGAGGCACAAAATAAAGAGGAGTAGTAAGAGGAAAATTCATTAGACATCTCATTTAAAGACTGGCACCAGTTATCTGTGTTAGCCATTTTCAAAGCATCAATGTGATTTCTCCTCCTTTTGCTAGAAACAGTAGCATGAAAATACTTAGTATTTTTATCTCCACATTTTAACCAAGAAATCCTAGCTTTCTGTGACCAAAATATCTCCTCCAGTCTATAGGCTTCCTTAAGTTCATTACCAATAGATATGATAGCATTAGGGTTAGAATGATCTTTTATTGCTGAATCAAGCTTGGCTTTAAGATCAGAAATCCTGTTGGCAGAGTTAAAGGATCTGCTACCCTTCCATTTAAGGATCTGAATTCTGACAGCACCAATTTTTTTATGGAATTTATACATATTAGAGCCAAAAATAGACGTATTCCAGCCAGTAGAGACTGCATCAGAAAAACCCTCCATATCAATCCACCTCTGATCAAATACAAAAGAACTTTTCCTCTTAACATTTAAAGGATTTGTGTCTCCTAACAGGATACAATGATCTGAAGCAACAGAATAAATATGGTGGCATGCAAACTTAGGAAAAAGGTCATGCCATCTACTAGAAGATAAAAACCTATCTAACCTTTCTAAGGTTGTGACTTGCCCATCACGAGTTCTTTTCCAAGTCCAAAAGTGACCTTGAAAGCCAAGATCAAACAGCCTGTTACTGTTAACAAAATTTCTGAAATCTCCAAGGGAGCTTTCAGATCTTGAATAGCCACCAAGTTTTTCATTTGCATTTAAGATATCATTAAAATCACCTGCAATAACAAAATGATCACCCCAGAGAACTATTCTGTTAGCTATAAAATTCCAGTCTTCCTCCCCGGTAATAGGATTTGCATTGGCATAGACCCCAATAAACCACCATGAGAGATTATGAATAGGATCATCAATCAATACTTCAATAGTGCGGTATGTAGTGATAATTGATGAGATAGACATACCTTCTTTGCCATAAAAGGGCCATGCCACCAAGAAGGCGGTAGGGTTGACTGCAACAAAATCTTTGAAGTGCAATTTTGAACAAATTTTCCTGATCAAAGTAGCTTTGTTTTTTGTTTCACATAAGAAAACCACATCTGGGGAGTGGAGTCTGCAAACCTCCTCAAGTTGGGAAACTGCCAAGGACCCCCCCAGGCCTTGACAATTCCACACCGGTGTCCTCATTGTGAAGGTGGGAGCCACTGGGGGGCTTCCTCCACCCTATTCGGCATACACAATTTTTTTTGGTCGGGTTCTAAAGAAGAGTCGGACGCAAAGCGAGTTTATATTAGAAAGTTTTCTTTTAGATAAAAAAAAGTTTTCCAAATTTCGCATCCCGATCTCTCGGGATACCTTATAGTGGCGAGAGCGTATATGGGGCTAGTGGATATTTCAGGATTCCCAGCATTCAGATTTTGGGAGCTGCTAAGATCAATGGAGGTGTTATTGGGTTGAGATTCTATAGAGGTTTCCATAGCATCCGGATTAGCATCAGCACCTAGATTAGAAACTTCATCAAAAACAGTTAAATTTTGTACTGGATTTTGAATGGTGTTTGTAAGAAAAAGGTCATCTTGAGGGTTAGGGCCTTGTTGTTCCTCTTGTTGAACTTCTTCTTGCTGGACAACACCCTCATCTTCACACATTTCCGTGATGGTAATTTCATTTTGAAGCTCGTGTGATTCTCTAGATTCTTTTCCTTATCCACGATCCGCCATTTAAGTAAGGAAACCCGATTTAAGGTGCTTTTTTCGTGGCATCAAGGAATCGGTGTGCGAGAGGTGACACAACATTGCCATTTCGAATAAGATCTAGAATAAAATCTGGAATGAAAAGCTTGCATGCAGGGTCAGCTTCACTGCTTCCACTAGAAGATTGCCCAATTTCAAGTTGCCTCCCCTGTTTTAAGATGTTTCCACTAGAATCGTAGCCTTAGCCCCGATCGGTATGACCATATTCCTCATTGTTTTTTCCTTCGACTTGAATCCTTAGAAGATGTAGCCTTCATCCAAGTTCCATATTGATCGTCCTTGTGGATGTCTCGCTTAAGATCCAAGCCCCTAGTGTAACAAGATCGAGATGCATGTCCAATAATGCCACGGTAAAAAAGCAAAAATATGCCAAAGTCTCATATTTAAAAACAACCCAAATCCGATCCTTGTCCAAGGTTACAAACATACCTCTAAGCAAAGTGGTTTTGTAAGGTCAATTTCAACCAAGCATCTGAAGAAATTACCTTGCATGTTATTTGAAGCCGGAGTTCTAACATCAATAACCTTGCCAAATGACATGCAAATATGTTTTACAACGATTTTGAGTCGCCTTCGGGAGGAAGGTTCCGTAGCCGAATCCGAGTGGCCCCGAGTTGAAAGCTTGATTATCGGCTTCAATCCCCTTCTTCCAACGCTTCACTACCATCAGATAGTTTTCATAGAACCAAGGACATCCAGCCATGACACGATCAACATCCTCACCGTGATTGAAGAACACTTGGAACTTACTAGTGCCAATGCTTTTGAGAGTGAAGCCTCCGGTGAAATCCCAAATAATCTTCAAAATATTCTCGATTCCTTTGAACTTTACTGGTTTATCAGTGTAGACTTTACATACAACACTTCGATTACACTCTTCTTCTGCCGATTTTGTAATATCCTTGGGCAGAATTACCCCACAGCTTTCTATCTCAGAGAAAGTAAAGTTCTTCAACTGATTTTCCAGAGAGTCGTCCATGTGCAATGGTGAATAAGGCGCTAAGGAAACTGAAATTGCTAACCGATTGGAGAAAAACTTACAGAAAGGAGGGCATGCAAAGGATTAAAATTTACAGCAAACAGAGAAGAACTCTCACAGCAGAGAGAAGAAAACTCTCTAGAGATAGAGAGAGAAATTCCCCACAGGAAAAGTTTCTTAACAGAATGTCAAAAAGAGAATAGTATAACCAAGAAACAAACCATGGTATTTAGTATTTACATGGCCATGACTTTATAAAATCCGCAAAAGTTGAAAAAAAAAATGCTTAAATATATATTCCTATATAACTGCTTGACCGTAATTTATATTTGTTTGAATCTCATCAATTCACATTTGCCTTGAGATTATATGTTGATCTTCAATGTAGTACAAATACTATGCCAACAACAACACAGTGACACAACATATCTTTATATCATTAATTATTATTGTTAGATGTATATCAATATATGCTATATATCATGATCAGTGCTATTTGGTTTGGAAGCAAATATAACTTGATCTTCTGTAAATAGTGATTCATTACACTAGAAGTTTGAACTTGGTCAAATCCGATTCTCACCTAAAAATCATTGTACTTCATCATGTTTAAAACCGAGTTCGAGTCTTCATCAATTCCCCAATAACGTACAAATCTCTTTCATGTTCATACCAAAAATAGGAAATCCCTAAAAAAATAAAAAAGTAATAAAAAGAGGAAATCCCAAAAGAATAATTAGTGATTCAATATACACCATAAAACTAGCTAGTCTTCAATGAGATGCAACAATTAGAGCAACGCATTTAATAACTATCGCAACATGATAAAAATTTTGTTTTTTTTTTATTATTTGTCTGATTGTGACAACACAATATTTATTAAAAAACGACCTAGAAAAAAGTTTTACATTTTTTCCCATTCGAATTATTCTAAATTTGATATAAAGATTTGTTTTGGAAGGAATGATATAAAGATGATATATTTATACTGATACTGATTGAAATAAATAAATAAAAAATAATAATGGATGCATGCAGGCAACAATGCCATCAAGTGAGAAACACCCTTCAAGAATCCCAATGTGGAGAGGCGTCAAGGTAGCATACCTCATTGTAGCAATCTGCTTATTCCCTCTCGCCATCGCCGGCTACTATACCTACGGCCAGAAAATCCCGGCCAACGGCGGCATGATGACAGCAATTTACGCATTCCACAGCCGTGACGTGGCAAGATCCGTCTTAGGTCTGATCAGTTTCTTCGTCATCATCAACGCAGTGAGCTCTTTCCAAATCTACGGCATGCCGATGTTTGATCAAATGGAATCTGCATACACGACCCTCTTCAAAAAACCCTGTCCACGGTGGCTCCGGCCGGTTATTCGGGCTATGTTCGGTTACGGCTGCTTCTTCATTGCGGTGGCGATCCCGTTTCTCGGCAGCGTCGCCGGTTTAATCGGCGGAATTGCATTGCCGGTGACGTTGTCTCATCCATGTTTTATGTGGATCAAGTTAATGAAGCCCGAGAAATATAGCCCAACGTGGTGGATCAACTGGGCTCTTGGGTTGCTTGGAATGGGCCTGAGTTTACTCCTTATTGCGGGCGGGTTATATGTCGTTATTGACACTGGTGTAAAACTTAATTTTTTTAAACCCAGCTAAATTAAAAAATTCATGTATCACGAAGACAAAAGTAGCAGTTTTTTTTTTTTAATAATACTATTTGTGTAATAATTAAAATGAGCAAGCAGATGAATAAATTTATACCTGCATTTTACCGATTTTCATGTATAAACGTTTCATCACAATGAAAACTATCCGAGTTTTTGAAAGTCAATTGTCACTCTAATGTCACAACATCGATAGGTTTAATATGGTTCCACTAACGACGTTATTAAAATGTTGTTAACCGACAAATATAGACCTGAGCTTTCACCAACACTTAGGTGGAAGTCTAAAGCTTTAAGCAAATACATGTATCTAATATGTACCATTACAATCAAACTGTATTAGATTAAAACGACTTCATAATAATTAAGGATTTGGTACAAAATAATTAAATAGACCACCAACTTTAACTTCGGACAAATTTTATAATACAACCGTTGTAGCAAGGTTGTACCAAGTGGCATAAATTTTTTGGTACAACCTTGCTACAAACCGTTGCACCATAAAATCTCTCTTAACTTAGCCAAAAAATGGCAAGTTCTTGTACAATGATTCCATTTGTGGAGTTTTCTGATGTGGCAGCATCCAGGCCACACGTTTGATAATTTACGGTGTATAGTCATAACGTTTTACAAATGGAATCATGATACGAGAACTTCCCACCTCACTATTAACTGTAGACACAATTCTGTGGATGAATAACGTTGGACTTGATCCCATAGATGCCGGTTAAAGCAACTCCACATGTAACACTAGTGGAAAACTTGGTTTTCACAAGGCTTCCTAAAATGTAGGCCTTGGATTTAATTGTGAAAGTAAGGTTAAGAGGAACAGATACACCATCAAGTTGGCCTTTGACTCCATTCAGTAATGGCATACCACCGTAAAGTGGAACCTGATGCGCTTGAACTACCACTGACACTGTGTGCCCGCTCTTTCTTGATTGATAGAACTCCTTCATCTGCTCGATATTCGCCCAAATTAAACAAAAGGAAAAGAATGATTAAAATCAATTGAAAACAGAGAAAGCGAAACACCTAATCCATGAAATACTTGAAAGAGAAGATGGCTGTGATTTTTTTTTTTTTTTTCGTTTTTTGGGTGTGTGTGTGTGTGGCGGGGTGGGGGGATTTACGTATCCTGCAATATGCACAGGTAAAAAAGCGATTGTTAGTGACACAACACTAAACTTATTGCTGTGGGACTAGACATACAACCGGCCTCTTCAAAGACGTTTCTAGCCCATATAATCGACTTTGAGACTGTTGATTGTGATACTCGACCGTTTAAAAGTCGATTTTAAACCATATAATCGGTTTTTGAAAAGTCGAACATGTGCAAGCACGCTTGTTCATGCCAGACAATAGCTACACGGAGCTAAAATCTACCTGTACTGCACCCCGTTGGATGTCTACAATGCATAATGACATGATCCCATGTAGCAATGATGAATTATCACAAGCAAGCAGTGCTTGGTTTATTAGTAAGTCTCATTTTGTGTGGTGGATGTGATAGATGATAAAAGACTTCTTGCGAGGATTTGGACGTAGTAGGTAAAAGTCCGTAAAAGGAAATTGTTAGCTCCATTTTTAATTCTACATGTTTATGTCACACAACACTCATAGTGAGGAGTAAACCTAGGCGAAAGAGGGGTCGCCTCTCTCCAATTTAGATGCTTGAAAATCGTCTATAGCCTGGGCTGCTAGGCGCCACTTTGCTAGCAATATACTCCATGTGAAAATTGTGTTGTACTTTCTGATGGAAAGTTCAGATGATTTACAGATACACACACACACACAAAAGGTGCAAATCATTGACACCATAAAGAAGGTCATTGTGGAAAATGGAAGTGAAACAGCCTCAGACGTGCAAAAAGGAAACTTCATGTTAGACATCTAATGAATGCAATATCATGAGGGGGGATAGCTTATCGCAATGGTAAGTCATCATCCTTTTATCAGATGCACGGCGTCTTTAGCGAGTGCTAGACCAGAAATGTAGTAAAGCCATGAAAAGGAAGATAAAGGTCAGAAAAGAATCCCCTGTTTCTGCTGCTATCAGTGAAGGTATATGGAAATTGCCATCAGGTGGGGAGTGAGATGAAGAAACGAATGATTTTGAGGTGAGGTGAGGTGAGGTGAGGTGTAGTACTATCCAGCTCAGTGAATAAAATCGAGTATTTCTGGAATTTAGAAGCACTATATTGTTCACAGTGAGTTGGTGACAAGAGCCATCCAAACTCAAGACCTGTCTCTTCAAGAAGTTCCTTGGACAAAGATAGTTTGGCCTAAGAAACACATACCTAGATATGATTTGATCCTTTGGCTTGCATGCTGTGAGAAACACACAACATGCGAAAAATTAATGGACAGGAAACTGACCCATTACCAATACCTGTTCTTATTCCAAGAAAGTTAGTTCTCTATCCGCAAAGGCAGGAATGTGCGTCAATAAACCTTTCCAATGGCATAGGTTTCTTAAGTAGCTACAAGTGATTAGTATGAATTCTAAATTTCAAAAAGGAAGTGTTTGAATGAGCCTGACTGCCCCTATGTTTGGCCTATGGCAAGAAAGAAACCTCAAGTACACAACAACCAGAAGAAGGTCCGATCATCAAGCCTGAAGAAATATTACCTAATATCAAACTTTTTGGGAAGAAAGTCTTTAATGGCATCACACATTTGATTTTGAGCTTCGCCTTTTAAAAATCGATTATAGACCATAGAATCGACTCATATACGGTCAAGTATAACAATTGACCATGAAAGTCGATTCTATGGTCTAAAATCAACTTTGAAAGTCTCGGTTGTATGTATTGTGCCACCATATTAAGTTTGGTGTGGTGCCATATTAGCATGCATGTCTTGTGAAAAAAATCAATTGGAAAATAGCTCTAATGAAGTGCCATTACCCTCTTCTTGACTTGATCACTCATGTATGTACAGAGTTCTCTTTTGTTGAAGTGATTATTTCAAATTCTAACTTATATTGATTGAACCGACTTACAAAGAACTTGCTTCATAAAGTCCAAGAGTTCAATTTTACTCTTCAATGATTAATTTTATGTGAAAAGGATCATCTGTCTCCCATCCTGTATCCCTCTGTGCCTTGTATAATAATTTTTATGAAACTATAAAAATACATGTATGATTATACAAGAAGATTTATCACTAACTATATTTAGTCAATAAAAAATGCTGCTCCTTTCGTTCATTGTTGTAAGACCTTTTTGGATGGGGCACACAGATTAAGACATTAATAAGATATTTAACTTTGACAGTGAATAGACTAAAATAACCATGAAAAGTGTGTAAATCAAAGGCATTGCTGAAAGGTGAAGCAAAATAGGTGTAAAGTAGGAGAACAAGTATTAAACTATGTAATGGTTTTTCAAAGGGTCATATAACTAACAAACGGAACAAAACAAATAGGTTCATATTATAAAAAATGGAGAGAATAATTACAATTTAAGTCCCTAGATATAAGTTATTTTAGTTAACAATTTTTTACTCATCTTACCCTTTCTCTACTTTATGATTATTACATTAATCATAGTTAATGGGTGTATTAAGACTTGCGGTCTAAAATTAATGACATTTAAACTGATTTATATTTAGGGACGAAGGGGTACTACTTAAAGACAGTTACGAGACACAATATAAGACAAGACATAACAAGAGACACATTAGAGCATTCGTAGCTGTAAATGTTTGTAAATTTGTATTTTAGAGGTTTAAACCTTTCAGATTTATAATAAAGATTTTGTAAACTGAACTCTATATCTAATCGTATATGGTATGAAATACAAATTCTCTATATTTTAATGTTGTAGAGACTGTATTGGAGACTCTGAAGCAATACACCGTAAATAGAGACTATGTAGCATAAAAATATGTGGTGAATGAACCGTAAAATAAAGAATATGTTAAGAGTATTTGAGACAAACGATGCGGAGTACTACATACAAAGGCGGCTCCACATTGAGTGAATGTGGGGTCAGCCAACCCGCTGGAAAAAAATATCACGATATGTCATTCTCTTTTACATAAATCTATATATATACGTGAAATTGACACGCTAATTTATATATATATATATATATATATATATATATATATATATTGACTCACTTTTTTAAGTATCGACATGTAATAAGCTATAATGTTGGCATCCCGAATTTTCAGGAACGGCCCCAGACTACACACTACATATGAAACCAGAACGAATAAAAAGTCAAACAATCTAAACAACAAAATTTCAACAAGACAAACAAAAATATAACTAATTAAAAAGTTAAGAGAACACATTTTCTATTGAAACACATTGTAATGTGAAGCCAGAAAGATTAATTTAAGTGGGCAATGGATTAAAAAAAACAGAATGCTCACCAGACCAGAGGCAACTTTGAGGTCGTAATAGTAAATCTGAAAAGGTGTAGCTTTCACGTGAACCCCAAAAAAGGTAGCAGGATTACGGTATAGCATCCTGACCGTTGAATTCAAAGTAAGCATATCCGTAGGGACCCCAGTGCGGTCCTGCCCTGCTTGTACCTTGAAATTCTCAAACACAATGGTCTGCACTTTAGCTCACATCAGTACATATCCAGTTATTATCCACCAAACCCAAGACAAATAAGAAAATTTGGTTGTTTCATTATTATTTAATTTCAAAACACCTGAGTTTTTCCATGTAAATGATAAATAAATAAAGTATAACAACTCTGTTTTTTCGGTTCAAATAAGCTTATCCCCCACACCCACACCCACACCCACACCCACAGTGTATTACCAAAAACAAAAAAACAAAACAGAAAAATAACATACATTAATAATTTTCCCTCACATCTTCAGCATGTATAATGGGATTATCATTACTACACCACCAGCAATCTATTTTTTCTTCTGAATGCGCAATACAAAGCATTTCCCAGAAATGTTTCTTTTTGGGTTGGAAAATGAATTTTTAGGGCAAAATGAAGTAATATTTCAAAACTAATTAACTATATTATTAAAATTTTATAAATAAAATATAAAAAATAAAAAATAAAAAAACAGCTCCCTAATTTGAGCCAGAAAACATCCAATAAAAACCTAAAAGGTTTACGGCTCGTGACCTTTTAGGATTTTCCGGGTCCTACCTAAATTGATGGATGTTTGCACTTGGACTGCTGTTTATTCCAACAATTGTCGATGGAAAAATAAATAAATAAATAAAAAATAAAGAGAGGGCATATTACCTTGACGGAAATTTCGGGGTTATAGGAAAGGCTTGCACCCCAAAGAATCAACGAGAAAATCGTGAACAAAATCACAAAAAATACCACAAACCAAAGCACATAGAACTTCAGGTGACCCCTATCGTCGTCACTTAGGTCTTTTTCTTCGTCGTCGTCGTCGCCGACCTCCCTGTCAGGTATCATCTGAAATTTCTTCCAGCCATTCATCTGATTCTTCAAAGACGCAGAGAACCTCGACGTCGACGACTCACGTGAGTGGTGAACCGGAGAACAGTGGTACTGATACTGATATTGGTACTGGTAATTGTGCGGCGGAGAGCCAGACGGACTCGAACCGTTGTAAGACATTTTCTCCACCATCTCATGCTGCGAGTGTGACGGACTCTGGACGTAGTACAACGGCCGCCTCGATGGTGACCGCGGCGGCGTAGTTGCGGCGTCTATACTCGTCACCTCCGAGTCCGATTTGCCGTGCAGATTGACCTTCATTTTGAGATTGAAAACTTTTTCTTCCTCCGATTGACACGGAAATCAATCGAAGGGTAGGGTTTTTAAAAAGGGAGGATTTTGTTTTCGTCACAATAAGGAAAGTTTAAAAATTATTAAACGCGCTAATGAATTATGGTGCATTGTGGAATGTGGATAAAGGGGAAAGTGATAAACTGAGCATAGATTAAGCGCTTCGAGAATCGAGATAACAAAAGGTGGTAAACACGCATGTCTAAGCCCATCTTTAAAATACCTCCGTTTGTCAACAAAAAAAAATATATATACAGTATATATTATTCTTAAAAATAAAAAAAATAAACACGTTATTTTTTTTTTTTTAAGAGGCGAAAGACACACGCTCATCATTAATACGCCTCAAGTGGGGTTCACTCGATACTTTTTTTTTTTTTTTTTTTTTGGCCGGAAACGAAAGGAGGGGAGGTGGAAACGAACCCGGGTCTCTAACCACCTGTTTCGCAGATTAACCACTGGGTATGCTCTTCTGCTGCCCACACGATACATTAAATTGACTCAAATTGAATTAAAAATAATGATTATTTGATTTATTTAAGTGAGAATTTAAAATATTTTCCATAGCTAAAACCAGCCGGTAAGACTTTCCAACTATAGTTAAGTCAAAAAAAACATTCATCATTCTATCTTAAATTTTGTCAGAATCAACTAGGGAAAAAAAACATAAAAATTGAAGAGCGAAAATAAAAACAAAATTATTGTATAATAAGATTTTTTATTGTGTGAAACGACATTCACTGTATAAATATATTTGTTGGCGTTAATTTCTCGATTCGACGTAGATATAG
This sequence comes from Gentiana straminea, assembly GCA_036785695.1. Taxonomy (NCBI): domain Eukaryota; kingdom Viridiplantae; phylum Streptophyta; class Magnoliopsida; order Gentianales; family Gentianaceae; genus Gentiana; species Gentiana straminea. The sequence goes on along the minus strand of JAVUPR010000266.1, from coordinate 8,807,865 downwards.
TCTTTTATTTCATTAAGAGATATTCTAAAATACAATTTTCCTTAATTATTTGTAATGCATTAGTGTACTGAAGTAACTTCAACAGAAACTTGACAGATATTTTATCCAATCTAATGTTCCGCAAGCCTTTTGCAGCATTCGCGAGCCCTTGAACCATCTACAGAAAAGCCTTAATACAGGGAAAAGACCACATCATGTTGCGAATTTGTAGCACCATTGTGCAAGCCTTGAAACACAACCGTATGCCCTAAGCTAAAGCCTTGATCGTGGGCTCAACACTTTGTAAAGAAAGACTTGTCGCGTACAAGCATAGGTTGAGGCTTTGTAACTTTAATTTAGCGTAATGCGTACAGGAACGTGATTAGACGAACCCCGAGCTCAACACTTGCATGACGTCTCTAATCGTTGGTTTATACGATCATGGAGTTTTTGTTTTTACTGCAAGTGAGTCTCTTCTTAATTACCATTACCAGAGTAAAGCAGTTTGAACCCTTCAAGGGTCTAGTGCTACGAACGCATGTATCCAAAACTTTTTATTTCTTAGGTCGAATGCCCACATGTCGGAGTTATCATTTTGGAATTAAAGTTATTCAAAACAAATATAGCATTAATATTTTATCCACCATATTAAGGATAGTTACATTTATCATCGCTTACATGTTTATTACACTCCGACAATCGCAAAAGATGGTAACATCATCTAGATGTAAGCTAAGTTCACCACACAATTCCTCAACCACGAAATTTCATTAACAGTTTATGTCATTATCATATACTATACCTAAGTGGTAGACAAAACAACAACATGTTGACAGCCTCTCTCATTACCATATACTCAGGGTAGTTGTAGTTGTAATGACCTTGGTGGGAAAAAGATATCAATAGTACCATATGGCCCACCTAAATTGATAGAATTTACCAATTATGAAGAAAATGAAAGAATTTGCATAAAGTAAATGGGTGCAATTTATCGTCTACTTTTGGATTGGTTGGTTGATGGACTTGAAAGAATGGAAGGAAAAAAGAAGTCATTACAAGTAATTTCTAATATTCTCCAATGTATATTTTAGAGATGTCAGATAAAGTAGATAATCAAAGAAGTCACTACAGTCGCTCTCAGACAGACAAAGCGTAGCCGGTGAGGACACAAAATGGATTAAAAATATACTCCAATATTTATGTATGAGTGAAAAGTAAAGTCGTTTTTTTTTTTTTTTTTTTTTTGGGTGAGAGGTCAAAGTAGTTTTGTTAATTAAGGCAATGCCCATTGATGCGTACTTAAGTTGTGTACTATCCAAAGAGGAAAAAGTACATTGTCAAAGCTTTGGATTCTATTTGCTTCTTTCCCCATCATTTTCAAGCCTTTAAAGTGCCATGTGAGCAAATAGTGGTGATTTTGTAATTTTAAATTATGACCATAAAAAAAAATGTTATAAATGCAAACAGTATTTAAAAATAGGGAAACTTGAATTAATATGCTCAAAAAATAGTTGTTTGGAAAAAATATGTTTGAAAAGTTAGTTATTTGGAAAATATGCTTGCCAGGGCCGCAGTCGCGACGCATGGACAATTCGACGACGTATGCGTGCTGTATGCGGCGAAACATATTTAACCCAAACAACTACTTTTCAGGCATAGTTCTTCAAATTTCCCTTAAAAATATATATATCCCACAATTGTTGATTTTACATTCTTCGTAAGCAAAAGGCACAAATCTCTTTAAAGGTTCTTTTTATTTTTTTATTTTAGGAAAACCTCTTGAAGTTCTTGTGTGGTGAGAAAATATACCCCTATTAGACTCGTGGGTTGATCGGAGCGACACAGTTTCCATCTAGGATAGAACCGTGTGGTTCTGACTAACCCACGGTCTCTCCATATTACTCGTGGGTTGATCAGAGCCACACAGTTTCCATCTAGGATAAAAACTGTGGTTTCGACTAACCCACGGTCTCTTCGATGCATATGGGATAGCATACAAGAAGTTCCCGAAAACCCCTCTCTTTTAAAGTTTTATTGTCATTTTTTAAATCTATTCCTCAATTACTCCATCCGTTCATATTTAACTGTCGCATTTGTCAAAATCAAAAATTCATTTTTATCTGTCGTAGTTACATATCTAATAAATATTTTAATACTCTTTCTGCTTTTCAATATTACTTTTCAACTTTCTAGACTTATTCAACCGATCAATCTTTCATATTCAATACACTACTACACTTTTCAACTTTTTTTTAGTATTTTATAATGAAAGTCAATGCAACTACTTTTTTTCTTAATTTATGTGTTTTTCTCAAATGCATTAGATAATAAGGAACGGAGGGAGTAATATTCATAATCCTATACATTTTTTACAACATGGATTTAAACAAATATTCAAACGACTAGACTTACGTGGGTACAAGTACAACACTGCCGAACCACCACCGGAAACCACTAGACAACTGTTCGACTTCACAAATCAACTAACAAAACAAAATAAAGACAACAACTTGTGGTAAACTGATAAACCCCCAATTCCTGCAAGTTTTTTTTCTCGTTGGAGAGAGAATTGAACATGCAAATGAAAGAAACAACTAATATTATCTAATCATACAAAATGTTTGTTTGACCGAATCTAGACATCTCTTTCAAGCCATGAGCAATGCCCAATTGGTCCTATACATGTGACTCTCGATCGGGAAAAGAATTGCAATAGCTCAATGTGCAATATCAATGAGCCATGCATAGACCTCCAGTTACAGGATCTAATACCTTGATGTAAGCGTCATTGAAGTGTATACGCGGGATTATTCACACAATCACAATGCAATGTGTATTGCAAATTTTTCTCATCATATCATCATTAAATGTGGTGTAAACATAGATTTAGATTGTAAATTGATAAAAGGTGAATTTTTAATAAGTTTTCTTAATCTAAATGCATAAAACTAAAATGTGTTTGGACACACTCTACTCCCTTATTCCATTTATTTCAAAATAAAAACAACTTTATTAATATGAATGAAGTAACATTATTTTTTTCTACTTATATTCACAGCCAATTACACAAACTCAAAGTAATATAAACTAAAGAGAGTAACATTATTTTTGAAACCTTGTAATTTTATTAGAGAAAGAACAAAAGAGAGTTATAAGGCTTCTTGGGTCCTCCCGGCCCCCCCCTCCAAAAATTAGATGTCCACAATGCATTTCCCCTACCTCCTTAAAACTCCAGTCCAGAAAATCTGATGTGGAAAACCGGGTGTTAGGGAAATAAACTAACACTTCAATCAAATTTCATTCTTCGAATAAAAATTAACCCAATTAAAACCTTGTCTAAATATATAGGCAAACATGGATCATGCATCCAAAAAACGTTAATAATAGGGGAGCCAAATAGGTTTGCAATAAAATCTTGCAACAAAAGCATCCTATTTTAAACAAATAAATTAACACTTATTTAATAATACGTACCCATAACTTAACGGGCATATATTATGTCACCTACGGGTAAGTCCTCTCTCTCATGGTCGTTCTAATAGTAATATCCTAAATATGGGGCATTCCTTCCTAAGGAATCAAATGGGTGATGACGGGAAGGGACCGGTAATGGCCTATTTCCATAGCCACGTCCATAGGGAAGATAAGGGTAATTCCCGTAGTTAGGGCCGCCCAATGCATAATTACCCGGACGGTTGTAGTTATACAACGAATTGTTCATATCGTTGTGACGTGTTCTATTTACTTGAGGATGATTAATTTTGGACCAAACTAACTCAGCATGTTTCCCTGTTCTTGCCAATGCGGTTAGGACCATATCTGGATCCACTTCTCCCGATATCTTAACAAGTCCCCGTGGAGCATCCACCGTTATCGAGTACACCCCTACATATCACAAAACAAACCTTACACCACATACAATGGATTATTCAAATATAATACAATTTAATGCTTGCAAAATAAAATACGTGCATGCTTTAACAGTGCATTAATTGTGTATCCACTTTGTGAGCTAAAATTATAATAATTTTATTTAAATAAAATTTCGAAGGAAAATAACTGTTAGGTTGCATGGATTGGAGTACATCACGGGTTGTGGCCGCAGGGGCAGACCCCCAGGTACCCCATTTAAAAAAAAAAACTTTTTTTAAAATATTAAAACACGATAAAAATTGATGTTTTAGTTTTTTTTTGATAAAATATGTAGTTGTTTATTCCCGATCCGCCACGTGTGGGTTGTTTTGAACATGGCCACACAAAAAGAATTTCTCTTCGATATTTCCCAATCTGAATCAAGTGATCTTTTTACCTTAAAAAAAAAAAAAAAAAAAGTCAAATGATCTTTAAAGGCACCCCACTAATACTGATGAATTTCTTGATACATGAAGAAGATGAACTAAAGTTCAAATAAGAAAAGAGCGGGAAGCGTAAAATGCAGGAGAAAACTCTGATCGATGTTATTGATTAAACTTCAACTAAACTTTCAAAATGATAGTTTAGCTACTTATATACTGATTGTGATCAGTAGATTACACTTAGGAGTGGTTACAACTGATTAACAACTTCCTAAATGAATCTGTGCAAATGTGTTCGACTTATTCCCTCTGTGAACTATTCTACTGCATCTGTCGATCATGCTGCACTTGCCCTGCTGAACTTGTACCTTTGAGTTCAGTTTGTAATGATGTTGTTAACTTCAACAAAAACTACTTGGGCACAACCCTTAAAGGTAATGCATGGTAGATTTAATGGGATGCACTTAAGGCCCACCTAAAAAATTAGACCAGAGTTTTCATGGACAGATGGACTATGTTTAGGGATATGATTACTTACCCATGCTTTTGAATATTAGTTAACTTTTTTTGAAAAAAAAATCTCTATGAAGATAAATTATGGAGATACTATCTATGTTATGTGGTAATTTTTCTTTTAGATGTTTGAAAGTATCCAAAGAATTGGAAACAAAAGAAGTAGGCGAATGAAAAAAAATTAAAAGATAATCGAAATCAGAAAGTATATTAAAAAAAAATCAAGCAAGGAGAGTCAGAGAAAGGATACATAGATTGGATAGAAGACACGAAAGACAACCAAAACAAGATTGGCGTATAGACACTCCACGTAGTCTTTCGTGGACGCGGCTCATCTGCTGTGAAATGGATACGGCATGGGCTGCTGTGACTCAAAACGGAATCGTTTTGTGTCAAAACGACGTCATTTCGTTCTGAGGTTTTTATAAAATAAAATAAAAAAAATCAGCGCGACGTCGTTTTTGCCCGACGACGCCACAGCAGAGAGGGATACGGCAGAGGATCCCAATTCGTCTTTCGTGTCTTTCATCAAATGAAGGTTTGTGACGTGCGCTTAATGAGACATTTCACCCCTACCCGTTTCCCGTATTGGCTCAAGTCTTCTACGACTCTTGCTTTAAATAATCATTTAACTTTTGATTTCGATTAGCTCCCATTAATTTTTCGTTTGACCCTTAATTTTATTTTCTATTTATTTTGTTGGATCCTCTAAGTCCAGATCATCCAAAGATAAATTAAAAGTTAGAATTACGTACCCCTAATTATATTCAAAAACATGGTTAAGCAAACATATATCCAATCTCTTATAAGTAAACCTCTTTAATATGCCAATAAAGTTAGAATTATACGTACCAATTATAGAGCCCAATACTTCCATCATCTGCATCTTGCAAGCATCACAATGCATATTGACTTTCAAAACACAACTCTGCCAAATACATTTTCAAGATTATCTTACCTTGCAATTATTCATAAAGTAAAAATCCAGATCCATTTAGAATTACTACAGTTAAAAGCAAAAAAGCACAAAACGGAAACCCATCCCTCAACCAAAAAAAAAAAAAAAAAAAAAAAAAAAAAAAAACAATAAACTAAAAAAATCTACCCAAATCTTTTTACAACTAAAAAATAAATTTATGTTAGTAAGATACATCTTTTCCAGAAAAAAAAAAAAAGATCAGTCATGGATCATGCATAAAGTAGGAGAATGAAACGTGTAAAAATATATATATAATATACATATACATATATATAAAATGATTTGAACTAAACATTTTAGTTCAAAAATTAAAAAAATCCAAAACAAGTTGTCCTAATAAAATCCAAACTAAACACATAATATATCATCTGTTGATCCAAGCTAAACACATAATTTCATTTGTTTATCATCAATTATATATTTCTTCCATACGCCAAACGCCGTATCATTTCTGCATAAAGGAAAAGGATTTAGGAGAAGAAGATAGGGATTTTACCGCATCTGCGAAATCCATTGCGGCTGCCGATTTTTTTTTCTATTTTTTTTCAAGGAGAAAAGCTATCGCCGTTTTTTTAAAAAGATAGGGTTAAGTGAAAATACATAGCGTATCCTCTATTTATAAGATGTTTGTGATTCAGGAAAATAATTATGCCCGTCGCAAAAATCTCGTAAAATATTCTACACAATCGTCTTTGAGAAAAAAAAAATATTGAGTGTTCTAAATATATGGAAAGTAATCAAAAGTTACCTTAGGTATAAAATGAAAACATTCCAAATTAATCCTTTAATTAAGCAGAGAATCTTTACAAAATAAATGAAATTAAAAGCGCAAAATACAACAGTATCGTTTTCCCATATGAGTTTTGGCCTTGTGTATGAGCCAAAGCATTTCACGGCCTAATTAATCAAGCGCAGAAAAAAAAAAAAATGGTACTAAATCCGTTTTTTTAACTTTTAAATTTTCAGGATTTTTTTATTATTTATTTATCTGTCATTTTACAATATCAATGTATCATTTATTATTTTTTGGCTTTATTGTTAAAAGGGACAAAATAAGAATGAAAATTTGTAAAAAGGACAGTGGAATTTTTTATCAAACCAAACAAATTTAATTGGATTTTTTGTATTTTGAGTAACAAACAGTTGAATTGTCCTTTAATACATGATTTTTTTTCCACTGTCCTTAATCCTATTTTTCAATTTTTTTTTGTCCTTTATTACCACTCCCCCTTATTTTTTTTCCCTGCCCCTCATTTCAATAATCTAAATTTTGGTACAGTTTTTCAAGCACATTGAACGAAGGTTTTTTTTTTTATACACCTTATTTCAAACACATTAATCATTTTTTTAATTTATGTGATTCTTTTTTTCTCCGACAGTTAAAAAAAATGAAAATAGTAAGAGATAATAAAAAAAAAGAGTTGTGTCATTAATTGCACTAATTTTAGGCACGTATTTGATTCATCACATTCGATATACCTTTAGGTTCAATCTCGTAGGGTATCATGAAGGGCATGTAGGGTAGTCTTCGTATGTATCGAGCAAAGAGGACATGTGCCGTTTATATATGATAATGTTGAGTCTCATAACAAAAGATGTTGTATGTAGTGCATTACATCGATCTTGCAAACCGTAGAATGAGGCTCCTCTTTGTGGACCTTTAATTTTCCATATTTGCTTCAACCCACACCCCCATTTTACCCCCTAGTCCCATTTACAAAAAAAAAATTACATTATTTTTTTATGAAATAGTAAATCATTTTAATAGCTAGAAGAATATTTAGTATAGTAGTATTTGACTGGTCTTTATTGGGTTATCCAATCGTTCATTACGATTTACTACAAATTTACAATTATCCCATACTTAAGTTGTTGATTCTTTGAGTTCGCATCAATCCAATCCTAGAAAGAAAAAAACTTTCCCACTCGGACCTCGTTAGTGTATTTCTCCAAACTTGTTGAGACCAATTAACCACAATCTCTTAAGGTGTAAATAATTTCAACATACTTGGTTTAGCACCAACATATTATTTCCCATCTTTAATCTAACTACTCGCACTATGTACCGTTGCTAGAATGACCGCCCATTTTTTAAACTCATTGCTAGCTGAAAATAAATGAAATAATATATATGTATTGTGACACTTGGCATCAATATATAAATGTCACCTAGAGAGTTTGTTAGGATAAGATCTACTCCTAGATCCTTATCCAAGAATGTAGTAGTATATGTATGTGTAGAGCTGCACTGATGTAAAGGATAACAAAACAAATATGCTTGATTAATATTATCCTCTTTTCCTTCTTGGTATCAGAGCCGTCTTCCCGGAGAAATGGCGGATGATCCTTCACCAACGCCGTCCTCCACCATGGATGCTGCAACTTTAATTCCACCACCAACAACAGATTTCTTGAGCTCTTTCCAAGTTGTTACAGAGATACCACTCTCCCATTTTCCACCCTTTACAAATCAGAGTTTACCTTTCACTTCAACTTTGCCGTTTCTACGCTCACTGAGCTCGTTACCGTTTCAAAGCTCACTGGCTATCACAAGTCTTCCAGCTAGATCTGGTGCTCTTCCAGCTCGATCCTCAGGATCTATGCTGCCTTTCAACACCTTATCACCATCCCCGTTTCATAGCCATCTAAATCAATCCACTACAGTCAAACTTAATTAGCAGAGATAACTATCTTTTATGGCGGTATACTATTATACCGATTGTCAAAGGGTACAAGCTGGATGGACATCTTCTGGGTACAACTCCGAGACCTATAGAGTTTGGAACATTAAACAGAGCTACTGTGGATGAATGGGATTCGATTGACTCTCTACTGATGGGATGGTTACTTGGCTCCATGACTGAACAAGTAGTCACTGAGTTAATTGGTTGTTCTACATCTCATGAAGTTTGGTCTACCCTTGAATTGTTGTTTAATAATCAATCAGAAGCTCGTATGTTAGAGTATAAGAGTGAATTGACTAAAGCTAAAAAAGGTAATAAGACAATGGCATATTACCTTGCTATGATGAAATCATATAATGACAACTTAACTGCAGCTGGATATCCTCTTTCTAAATCTACTCTACTCTTGAAGGGCTAGACAAGGATTATGAGGATTTAATTGTGAACATTACAACGAGAATTGGTTCACTGAACTAACAGGAGGTTTAGTCTCAGTTGATTACACATGAAAGGCTCTTAGCCAGGTTTAATCCCACTGCTCAAATGCATCTATCTCAGCAGAATATCACTGTTAACGTTGCTTCCTACTCTGGTGGCCCAAGGTCAGGAAATAGGCCACCCAATCCTGGTCATAATTCTTTTAGAGAAAGAGGTGGTAGAACTGGCAGAGGCAGAGGAAGGGGTGGTGGAAGATCAGGTAAAGCCTACAAATAATAAGAATGCTCCTAGAGTGGTGTGTCAACTATGTGGAAAGGGTGGACATATGGTTGGAATATGTTGGCATAGGTTTGAAACTGATTTTCAACCTGTGGATATGCAACAACAAGCTAGACCTAGACAAAATTCAGCTTTCATTGCCACACCAAGCTCAGTTTCTGATCATGCATGGTATTTAGACAGTGGTGCTACTAATCATGTCACCTCGGATTTGGCCAATCTCAATATGAGCACACCTTATAATGGTAATGATACATTGACTGTAGGAAATGATGAAAATTTAGTGATTGCACATATTGGACACAATACCCAGCACACACCCACTGCATCACTTTTTCTCACTGAAATCCTTCATGTCCCTCAGATTACTAGAAATCTTATTAGTCTTTCTAAACTAGTTTCTGACAATGATATTGTTTTTGAGTTTAACTCTACCCTCAGTTTGGTTAAGGACAAGGAAACATGGAAAGTTCTTCTCAAGGGGAAACTCAAGGATGGGCTCTATCAGATAGCCAATCTGGATGCTAAGACATGTCAGACTTCCCTTCAATCCAACAACAAAGCTGTGTATCTTAGTCAAGCTCAAACACAGTCTCTTAAGTCTGTCGGTCTAGATAGTAATCCTAATATGTGGCATAGGAGACTTGGCCACCCTTCTAGTGTCATTTTGAGTCAAGTTCTGAAAGACTGTAATCACCTCTTGAATATTAATGAAAATCTTGTTTTTTTGTGATGTTTGCCAATTTGGAAAATCTCATTTTTGCCTTATTCTGCTTCCACTTCACATGCTACTGCACCATTTGATCTTGTTCACACTGACCTGTGGGGACCTTCCGCTATAAAATCCACAGAGGGACACCTTTACTATATCCATTTTCTAGATGACCATACAAGATTTACTTGGATCTATGCTTTAAAATCTAGGTTTGAAGCCTTGTCTGCTTTTATCATGTTTTCTACTATGATTGAGACTCAGTTTTCCTCTAAAATTAAGTGTCTCCCGTCTGACTGGGGAGGCACAAATTTAAGCATGCAATGCTTTTACAAGTAGAGGCACAAATTTACTCTACAATCCATATTCAAAGAATTCCAGTGAAACAAGACTGTAATTATATGAATGGGGTAGTGTAATCATAAAGAGCATTAAATGCTGAAATTCAGCAGTCATGAAGAACATTAAAGAGCAACAACGAGAGGCTGTTTTGGGGTCTGCATTAATACAAAAGATGCATATGAAAAGAATAGCATCCCAAGATGAACAGAAGAGAAATCCAAATACATATGAATGTGCAATAAATAAGTGAGCTAGATGTAAAGCATATGACTAAAGTACTGCAATAACAGACAATTAATGCATATGAAATGGTAAAAGGGAAACGATTTTAGTATGAATGGAAGAATATACATGCAAGAAGCATATTCGAGATTTTTAACCAAAAGAAGAAAGGAGAACAAACCAGAGGAGAAGTGAATATGCAATAAATCAGTTACAACAAATGGAATATATATCAGCCAGATAGTAGAAAAATGTTGTCTTTTAACCAGTAGATTTTAACATGCAACAAAAAGTTAGTCTTTTAACCAGTAGATTTCAACAAGCTATAGTTTCAGAAGTAGAAGTACGATTTTCTTCCATATCCATTGGGTAAAAGACTTTTTATTTCCCTGAAGTGTTAAGATTGACAGCTAGAACGTGTAGACTACAAAGGTGTACACTTTCTGACAAAATACCGAACAAAAATTAAAACTAAACCAAGAAAGAAAGCAAAGAAAGTTTATCAATGTCTTATCTGTCATTCGAAAGTCGAAATCCATTCCATCCCGTAGCCTCCATTCTCCACATCAAGCTGTAAAGGCGACATTTTTGTGGTAAAATCGGCCCCGTGACACACTCCTCCAGCTCTTGGACGACAGAATACATCATCAAACATCGAGATGGAGGCCGGACGACAGCAAAATGCAAGACAATTTCTAGTGGAGAAGGCACGGATCGAAGCCGCCGTTTCTTGTACAATGAATAGGTTACACTGGTTTCATGTTTATCCAAAAAGAGAGAATAATTTCAACTCCCGAAAAGTCGAAATGTGTTATTTCAACCTCTAAAAAGTCGAATTTTACACAGGTGTGGTGCCCGAGTATATTGGATGTGATGCCATTAACATTGCCCATTAATTATATTAAGGGTATTTTAAATTTTTTATTAATAAAATAAATAACCACTTTTTTCTTTTTGAATAAATGAATTAACACCGTAACTCTTCTCCTAACAAAGAATGTGTGCCGAACGAGTGAACGACACGGCTGAGAAACCAAGTTAATTAGTTTTATCAATTTAGGTTATAAACAAAATTGGACGGCAGGCTTCTAATCAAAACAAAAAAAAGACGCCCTATCAAAATTCTTATATATTCCTTCCAGTAAGATTCACTTTTTGTTTTTTGTTTTATTTATTTATTTATATATTAAAAAAAAAAATTCACTCTTAAATATTACATCACCTTTTGTATTTATTATCGAAAACATCTATTGCATGCGGCATCACGGGTCGTGAGATTCCATTTTTTAGAGGCGGAATATCTCATGGTGGTGTCTCAAAAATAAATTTGATGGATATATAAAGTCGATCACTAAAGACTCTTTTTATTATTAGTGCCAAGATGTAAACGAGAATTGTGACTAACAGTTCAGGCATTGATATCTTAGCCGCTATGCATTGTCTTATATTATCAATTGTAATATGGAATCGTTCATAAAATGATTCTTTTTAATTAGCTGGCCGGATTATTAATTAGTAAATACAGTAATTGACGTTTATTTGAGCCAAAACCAACTGTATAACATGCATGTATCGATACAAACATATATGAATGGCTAATGACCATATTGTGCAATCCGCCTTAAATATATTTTAAACCTCCCTTAATTGCCCTTTATTAGTTTAGAATGCATGCTTTTGGGAGGGGGTAGCCGGCTCGATCTCTTATATATCAAATAAGATATTACAATCAAACAACTATTCATTCAATTCCTTCTTCAATTTTTCAATATGGAAAATGGATACTACATGATGTGGATACTTGTTGCAGTTTCCTCTCTAGTGGCAAATGCCGAACCTCCGGCGGTCTTCGTATTCGGCGACTCGACTGTTGATGTGGGAACCAATAACTTGTTGAATGGAAGTAAAGTCAGGGCAGACTTTCCATACTATGGGATTGATTTTCCAGAATCAAAACCAACTGGCAGGTTCAGCAATGGCTTAAATGTTGCAGATTATATAGGTATATAACTTTTTTTTTTTTTTTTGCTATGTTAATTTGCATGGAGAGTTACATATGTTTTTCTGAAAAAATATATATTTCTTATATTGATTTTGGGTATGGTTATATATTACAGCCTTGCTAATTGGACATGAGAGGAGTCCACCTCCATTCTTAGGTTTTGATGGTAACCTTGCAAACTATCTTTTTCAAAAGAATGAGTTTAAAGGTTTCAACTTTGCCTCCGCCGGCTCTGGTTTGTCGGATGACACTGGTTCAACACTGGTAATTAAACAAAACTAACCCGAGAGAAATCCTAATCTAATTTAATTAAGAAAGCTTTCATTGCACCACAATTGTCTTGTTGATGTGGTGCAATGAAGGTTTGATCTTTTCTACCTTGGAAATGATACACGTACGTACGTACGTATCTGACTACGTTTTTTTGGAAATAGGGAGTTGTAACATTGATGCAACAGATCAGACAATTTGAAGCAATCAAAGATAATCTTACTGCTATCGGGGGCATAGAAACAACCGAGTCCTTTCTGAAGCAATCGATTTTCATTATCAGCACCGGAAGCAATGATATTTTTAGTTATTTCGCGACTAACAGCACAGAGTATCCTGATGAGTTCACAAGTCTTTTAGTAAATGCATATGAATCCACTATCAGGGTAAGGCTTCATTTCTTGTTTTTCACACAAGCATCAAATTAGTGCATATATATATATCATTAACAATTAACAAAACGTGTATATACTATACATACAGACATTATACGGTATTGGGGCAAGGAAATTCGGCATTACGAGCATAGCACCAGTGGGTTGCTGCCCGGTTCAAAGGGTTCTCAATCAAACAGGAGGATGTTTTGATCCTGCAAATGAGATAGCTGAAATTTTCCATCCAAAACTTAGCAACCTATTAAACAACTTAAGCTCAGAGCTTTGTGGAATGAAATATTCACTAGGAAATGCATACCAACTGACTATGGACACAATCCAGAATCCACTCCCATTAAGTAAGCAAACTTTCAATCAAACATATATGCAATAATGAAATTATTATTAATTCAAGCTTATGATTTGCTTTCCATTTTCCATTGTTAACAGATCTAACGAATGTGGACGCTGCATGTTGTGGATATGGGAAACTAAATGCAGAGAAACTATGCGATCCGACTGCTAATCTGTGTGGAAACCGTGAAAACTACTTGTTCTGGGATTCATTCCACCCATCACAAGCTGCATCTCTTGCGGCTGCTGAAATTCTATACAATGGTCCAACTAAATATGCATCTCCTATCAACTTGGCTCAGCTGGCAAAAGATGATATTTAGCCACCAAAAACCCCCCCCCCTTTAACTAGTCTACGGGTATTAATTAATGCTACTCTCGCAACTATTCATTCACAACAACGAGTAACATAACTTAATTTTGAACCATTGATTATGATGGATCTAAATCATGATCAATGACAGGTCCTACATCATTCATTCGTTGTAGCTGTGATTGTGGTTGTGACTGTAGCATTACCTAAATGTTTATTTAAGAATACTTAATTCAACACCACAAGTTGGTGCTCATCAATTTGATCATGTATCATTTGGACTTCTTTCTATGTTATTTCCACTAATTCGCATTTTCTTATCAACCCAGTACTAGAGATCGTTCCTGATTTTCAGGATATATCTATATCTACCCGTATTTACAATAATTTATTATTACTCTTGTAGGAGTGTCACTTTGTTTCTGCTACAGACTCTTGTTCCTGTAAGGTATTTCTCTTATATATTTATTGGAGTAAATTCAGTTTCTTTCATTTTTGTGTGTGATGTTACGACCATTATAATGTCTTTCCAATTATATTGTTCCAAGTTTTGAGCATCTTCCGGGCTTTATATCGATCAACAGTACCGTTGACTCTCATTTTCCTTTTGAAAATCCACTTGCAACCTAACGGTTTGCAATCTCGTGGTAAATCTGTCAGAATCCACGTATTGTTACCCATTATGGAATCCATCTCGTCATTGATGGCTTCTTTCCAAAATGATACATCCTGAGATCCCATTGCCTCAGAAAATGTTCTTGGATCATCCTCAATATTGTAACAATATGAGTATTGATATCCAACTTCATTTCTCGAACCTTCCACCAAATAAGTTACAAAATCCGGTGGAAATGTCTTTGCTATTCTAGCCCTCTTACTTCTTCGAAGTTCAGAGGACTCGACTTGAGAATCATTGTTCTCCACATTCTCCACTCCAACTATTGTAGGAGCAATGCTCTTTGGTCTAGGAATAGATGTAAATCTATTCTCATCAAATATGGCATCACGTGATTCTATTACCGAATGTACAGCCACAGAATCACTAGGTTCTATAACATAAAACCTATAAGCATTGGAATGACTAGCATATCCAATGAAAATGCAATCGATGCCTCTTTCTCCTATAGTTTTAATTTTAGGATCGGGAAGTCTAACAACCGCCCTGCAGCCCCAAACTTTTAAGTAATTCAAGTTTGGTTTCTTTTTGAACCAAAGTTCATACGGGGTAGCGAAATTCCTTTTATTAGGAATTCTGTTTAGTAAATAACAGGCCGTTAACATGACCTCACCCCAAAATCCATTACTCAATCCTGAGTAGGACAACATGGAATTTACCATCTCTTTTAAAGTACGGTTTTTCCTCTCCGCAATGCCATTTTGTTGTGGCGTATACGGTGCAGTAACCTCGTGTATAATACCACACAACCCGAAGTAGGTTGGATCATAGTATTCTCCACCTCTATCGGTACGAAAACGTTTAATACTAGAATTTAATTGCAATTCTACTTCACTTTTATAAATCTTGAATTTATCAAGTGCCTCATCTTTAGTATTAAGTAAATACACATAACAAAAACGAGTACTATCATCTATCAAAGTAATCACATACTTCTTATTTCCCAAAGACGGTGATGCATTAAAATCACACAAATCACTATGGATAAGTTCTAAAATTGTAGACGATCTTTCACCACCACGAAATGGCTGCCTTACAATTTTATTAAGCATACAAGTAGTACACTTATCCATATTGATATCAAACGGGGGAATCAAAGCATTTTTAGACATAACATGCATACGTTTATAATGCACGTGTCCTAACCGAGCATGCCACAACTTTGAGACATTAACATCAGAAATATGCATAACTTGATTAACTTTATTATTAACAATATTAAGCATAAACATATTATTACACAAATAACCAAAACCTATAAATACACCATGTTTAGATAATATATACCTATCGGACTCATATACTTGTTTATAGCCCGATTTACATAATAATGCACCGGATACAAGGTTCTTCCGGATGCACGGAACAAATAAAACATCAAATAGTTTTACAAATTTTCCAGAACTGAAATTTAAAGTAACGGTTCCTACACCACTTATTACAGCCTTCGACTCGTTTCCCATTTTTAGTATGGAGCCATCATTCACCGATTCAAAGTCTTCAAACCAGTGTTGATCCTTGCATACATGTCGTGTTGCTCCCGAGTCGATCCACCACGATACATCATCATCCTGCATATAAAATGCTTCAGAAATAAATGGCACATAATTCACAACCGAATTAATACCAAAATTAACATTCTGACCTTGATGTTTGGGTGGTCCTTGGTCTTTCGACCCCTGTTTTGGACCTTTGTTCTTTCCGTTCTTCCGCACTCGGCAATCAGCCTTGTAGTGCCCTGTTTTGCCACAAATCCAACAGGCACCTTTTGGCCTTTTTCCGGATTCTTTGTCGCCAGACTTGAATGGTTTCTTTTTCTTACCATTTCCTTTTCCCTTGTTTGTTTTAGAACACTCCCCGGCCTCCATTACATGAATGGATGTCGATTCATCAATTTCTTTTCCCTTGGATTTCACACCCTCCTGCGCCCTGAGGGATTCCTCAATACGCAGATGGCTACCAAGTTCAACCAAGGAGATTTCTTCCTTTTTGTGTTTTAACATATGTTTAAAATCTTTCCATGATGGCTTCATCCATTTCCATCTTGTGCTATGCAAATTGGCCTAAAATGCGTTGAAGTTCATTGAATTGTTCCATTACAGACCGTGTATCTACCATCATGTATTTCATGAAATTACCAACTAGAAACTTTTTAGCAGATGCATCTTCATTCAAGTACTTAGTTTCTAGTGCATCCCATAATTCTTTTGCAGATGCAAAGTTTTCATAAATATCAAACAACGAATCAGACATACCATTTACAATGTGACCACGACAGATATAGTCATCATTTTCCCACTTGTTCCGCCTTCGCAATTCCTCCAATGGTGCATCATCATCAACTTCTGGTATCTCTGTGCTAAGAACATATACCACTTTCAAAGTTGTGAGAAGGAAATGCATCTTTCTTTGCCACCTCCGGAAATCAACGTCTCAAACTTGTCTAGTTTCCCGAAATTCATCATCAAATCCTTTGCATTCACCATTGTGATCAGAACAATAATTTAAGAAGAATGTTGTAATTTGAGGGTGTGAAGATGATCAACAATACTTGAATTCCTGCAAAATAAAAGACTTGGAACCTCTCCGTTTCACGAAAGAATCGTTGTCCTTCTTAAATTATTCGACCCCTATACTTTGTTCTGGGTATCACGAATATTTAAGTGAGATAAAACTGAGAGAACAACCTTTAAACTCTGGACAAGAGATTAAAGAGCACTTAGAAGTGTTGAGTTATATAGAATGACTAACAAGGATGCTTACAATTGTTATTCTTATGTTTAACAATGTATACTTGCTTATATATAGCACTTGGATCTGAAAAAGAGCAAAGGAATACGTCCTTTAAGTGATAGGCACCAAAAGAAAAGGTATCATTTGGTTGTACCCACTTAAAACAGCCAAAAGACACCAAAAATCGCTTTTCGGACCACGGTGTCCATCCGTACGGATACGGTTATCATCCGGACGGATAAATCGCGATATCAAAATTTTACGGTTTCACCTTTCATCCGTACGGATAGATTCTTATCCGTACGGATAGCTCTCAATCAGAAAATTTGGATTTTCATTTCACATCCGTACACTCGTAAACACTTATATAAGCGTGCACTCCGTACCTCCATACTTATATTTTAGCTTTACGAGCATAACCACCCTTGTACTAAACCCCGATAACCTCAATGGCTTATGATTATACTTAAATCACCAACAGAGGTTTTTGTTTCGCGGGATCATGTTGAGAATTTGGTAGGTGGTACATCACACAGTGCTCAACGCCCTTCAACGATGGTGTTTATTTTATTTTTTTTGACGAAACGATGGTGTTTCTATCACAAGCGGTTTGCAATGAGAGAATTAAAAGTAGTTTGGAATAACTAGAAGTGTTTTTTCCCCAGAGTTTCTTTGTTTTGTTTGTTTTGAGTAGTTGTATAGGCGTTTGGTTCTTTTTTTATAGAGTGTGTTGTGAGTATTTTCTCTTTTTAAGTTTATAATAAAGATCCGGTTTACACGAACCGTTGTTTTAATCTTCTATCTATGTATAAAGTCAAAACAATTAGCCTTGTGTTGATATTGATAACATGTTCAATTCACTTTACAATGAGTACTAGTTTTATGGTGGTGCTGATACATCATTTTATACATATTCTATCAATGAAATTTGTTAAAAGAAGCAAATGTCCCTTACAAAAAATGTGTAAATATAATGGCTATATATTTATTTATCTATTGATCCTGTATCACAAAATCGTTCTTGAAGTAGGACCAATTTAAAATTTCCGTACAACTTTTTTTTTTTTTTTTTTTTTTTTTTCTTCCATTTCTTTTACAAATAAAAGTACTATTTTGTTTAGCTCTAAATCATATTGGTCAGTTAAGTCATACTTGTTTCAAAATCATTTTGATATTTGTGCTTGTAATTTAGATAACTCGGTTCAACTCAAAGAAACCGGCCAACAATAATCAATGTATGCAAAAACAGAGCCAGAAATTTATATACAAAAACTATCTTCAAATAATCAAATGGCCTTATCACAAAGTAGAGTGATAAGTATCGCATTTATTATTTTGAATGACGGTTGATATTAGTTTTGGGATATTACTTTTAATTTGGCATGTGTTTACATTAGTTCAATATAATTTTTTTCAAATCATTCATTTGACTTTACTCATATAATACTATTGATGTATTGTATATATTATCAGGTGTTATTCTTAGATAAGTTGTGATTCTCAACTAATAATATATTATGTTCATGAAAACAGTAAATAAATAAATAAATCCGAAACAAAATCAAACCAAAGAGACCCAAGCAAATGAATTTAGCCTAAAAACCGTTTCAGTTTGTTTTAAAATTTAGGTACAAAATAATTCGATTTTATAAATGAAATAAAAAAAACAATCAAATCGGATCATGTTCACCCCAATAACTCCCTACTTCAATCGAATGCTAAAGTTTTGGTAGCTCTTAAAAGAACTTCATGAATTCTAAAGTCTTAAAACACCGTTTAATCATAATTACTATCGTTTAAACACCATTACTATTATTTCGTTGTGTGGAAAAAAAAATCATAATTACTATCGTTAGTCAATTGGCCGGTACATTAAAAAAAAAAAAAAAAAAAAAAAAAAAAACAATCAAATCCTTAGTCAACTACAGACAATTTGATGTTTTTGCCGCCATACATTGTCTTATATTATCATTGTAATTGATGTTAATTTGAGCCAAAACCAACTGAATAACATGTTTCGATGCAAACATATATACTAGCTATTGATCATATTGTGCAATCCGCCTTAAAAAAAAACTTGCCCTTTTGGTTTGGAATGCTTAAGAAATTATACTATATAAAGGCATTAATACTTTCACAAAAATGAGATATTACAATCAACCATTCTTCTTCTTCAATTTTTCAATATGGAAAATGGATACCATATTTGGGTACTTGTTGTTTCCTCTCTAGTACTGGCAATGGGTCTTTGCCACGTGGCTAACGCTGAACCTCCAGCAGTCTTCATATTCGGCGACTCGACTGTTGATGTGGGAACTAATAACTTCTTGAATGGAAGTAAAGTCAGGGCAGACTTTCCATACTATGGGATCGATTTTCCAGAATCAAAACCAACCGGCAGGTTCAGCAACGGCTTAAATGTCGTTGATTTTATAGGTACGTAATTACTTGTTTTATTGCTATACTAATTAATTTGCATGGAGAGTTACATGTGTTATTTGAATACATGTATATATTTCTTTCATATATTGATTTGGCTATGGTTATATATATATTACAGCCATGCTCATTGGACATGAGAGCAGTCCACCGCCATTCTTAGGTTTTGATGGTAATCTTGCAAACTATCTTTTTCAAAAGAATGAGTTCAAAGGTTTCAACTTTGCCTCCGCCGGCTCTGGTTTGTCTGATGACACTGGTTCAACACTGGTAAGAAACTAATTATCCCCCTAATACATGTACAGGACAAATCCTAATCTCTAGTTTTATAAGTAGGCTTAATTTAAAGAAGAACATCCTAGCTACTTTGGTGCAATGAAGAAGGTTCTTAGTGAAACATCTTGCGCGCTTTGAATTATCCTAGATTGCAAATCATACACGTATCTGATAATTACGTACGTTCATGGAAACTGCAGGGGGTTGTAACATTGATGCAACAGATCAGACAGTTTGAAGCAATCAAAGACAATCTTACTGCTATCGGGGGAATTGAAATAATCGAGTCTTTTCTGAGTAAATCACTTTTCATCATTAGTACCGGAAGCAATGACATCTTTGGTTATTTCGAGACTAATAGCACAGAGCATCCTGAAGATTTCACAAGTCTTTTAGTAAATGCATATGAATCCTATGTCAGAGTAAGATTAAGCATATATATCTCTAATATCTCATTAGCAATAAACTAGTGCATGTGTGTGTGTGTATATATCATTAACAAAATGTATCTGCAGACACTATACAGCATTGGTGCGAGGAAATTCGGTATTACAAGCATAGCACCAGTGGGTTGCTGCCCAGTTCAAAGGCTTCTAACTCAAACAGGAGGATGCTTTGATCCTGCTAATGAGTTAGCTCAAATTTTCTATCCAAAACTTAGCAAACTTTTGAACAGCCTAAGCTCAGAGCTTTATGGAATGAAGTATTCATTAGGAAATGCATACCAACTGACTTTGGACACAATCCAGAATCCACTCCCATTAAGTAAGCAAAGTTTCAATCAAACAACTCATCATGCAATATATAATGAAATTATTAATTCAAGCTTATGATTACTGTTGAAATTTTGACAGATCTAACGAATGTGGACGCTGCATGTTGTGGATATGGGAAACTAAATGCAGAGAAACTATGCGATCCGACTGCTAATCTGTGCGGAAACCGTGAAAACTACTTGTTCTGGGATTCATTCCACCCATCACAAGCTGCATCTCTTGCGGCTGCTGAAATTCTATACAATGGTCCAACTAAATATGCATCTCCTATCAACTTGGCTCAGCTGGCAAAAGATGATATTTAGCCACCAAAAACCCCCCTTTAACTAGTCTACGGGTATTAATTAATGCTACTCTCTCAACTATTCATTCACAACAACGAGTAAAATAACTTATCTTTCGACCATTGATTATCATGTGTCTAAATCATGATCAATGACGGGTCCTACATCATTCACTTGTTATGGTTGAGTGGACGTGAGAGTAACGTTAGCCACCCGACCGTTTATTTTGTAATACTTATTTTAATACAACAAAGTGGAGCCCATCAATTTGATCTAGTATCATTTGGTCTTCTTTTTTAAGTTATTGCATGTAACATGCAATTCTTGTTACCAACCGTAGATGCATTTGTATTCTAACGTTTGGGTCTAAGTCTAAAATCTTTCTTGACTTCCAGGATATATATATATATATATATCCATCTGTATTTTATTTCTACATTTACAAATATATAATACAACTAATTAGTTAAATTCAGAATAATTAAAGAACATGGCCAGCTCTGCATATACAATACAGCAGGTTCATTATGGTTTTAAATGTTTTAGCTGAAAGCACAAAGTGATCATCCATCATCTGCTAATATGGTATCACAAAAGTCAAATCCATTGTTTCTGCAGATCTCAGATTCATTCCCTGCGGTGATGGTTTCCAACAGCTCGTCTCTCTTCATATGCATCGTATTCATCCAACTACAGGGCTCCTCCAGTAAACGTAAAATCTGTAACATGGATAAAAATAAATCGAAATTTTATCCAACTCAAGAAAAGAAAAAAACAGAGTATTGTCAGAAATAACCATTCTTATGGATGGCCTTTTAGATGAATGTAAGAGACAAAAACGTGCAGCGATCATCATAGTTTTCATCTCATCCTGTTCATACTCATTATTAAGGCCAGGATCAATAAGTCGTTCCCATAGTCCGCTACTTAGAAGTGATCTAGCCTGCAAAACAAGAGCCATTTCAGAATCTTTCTTAGGTAAAAAGAAAAGAAAAAGAAAAATCAAATCTTTAGACGTCTTTAGTGGCACCATATCAGGGTGAGGTTCAATTTGCTAGAGGCAAATCTCACTGTGTTGCCTCAAAAGTAAGTTTTGTTTGGGGCAACTAAAGACGCAATCTTTTTCTTTTGAAAATAGCAAAAATTACCCACAATACTAAGCTTTCTTGTCTAGACATAGCCCTTGTTTGAATAGCCTCTTTCCCAGTGATTAGTTCCAAAAGCACAACCCCATAAGAATAAACATCTACTTTTTCATCAACTTTTCCATACATCATGTACTCAGGGGCCAAGTATCCAAATGTTCCTACAACTCGAATTGGCTTAGAAAACGTTGAGGCTTTTTTAGCTTGGTTGAGTACCAATGCTGATCCAAAATCAGATAGCTGTGCTTCAGATCACAAGTAAAGGGTTAGTAATTTGTTGAAAATAGACAAAATTACGCGTTTAAAGCGTCTACAATGCTAGTTCCACAACAAAACAAAAAGGACAATGTCAACTTACTTGTGGTTGGCCATTCTCAGAGAGGAGGATGTTGGATGACTTCACATCTCTGTGCACAATCGGTGGAGAAGAAGAATGGAGGTAGTCTAAGGCCTTTGCCACACCAATAGCAAGTCGCATCCTTTCACACCATGCAAGCTGTTTGAGTTTATGCTTCAGAGACTCTTTCAACAAATTGTATACAACAGCTTGTATGTTCTTGCAGTAACAGAAGCCAAGAAGCTGAACTATATTTTCATGTTTCAAACCATTCAGTATTTCCACTTCCTGGAACAGATCATCTTCAGAATGCTGTGAGACATTGAGTACTTTCACTGCAGCAGATCGTCCATCAGCGAAATCGGCTCGATAAACCTTGCTATGTCCACCTTCTCCAATCAACATATCAGTGCTAAAATTACATGTTGCACACTTGAGTTCTTCAAAGTAATAGCGTTTGCAACTCCCTTTAATTTCTAAAGTCGCGAATTGGTCAAACAATCTCTTTGTTACTTCTGGAAAGCTTAATCTTTTCGTGTACTTACGAGAATTTCCTGTGTCGTTTTCTCGTGGTGGTAATGATGTTAAGGAGCTCGGCATTGTGGAGGATTTTTGGAGACTGAATTTAGGTTCTTCTTTGTTGTGACTGCTGATTGATGAAACAGTAGATTGAAGGGCTTTAGGCAAAGAACCTTGTTGAGAAGTCCCCTGTTTCTGCAACACGATTTTACCTCTTCTGTCCATTACTAGAAGACTGCAACTTGGAGGCAATGATTTCAAGAGTTTGAAAACAGATGAATCTTCAGGCCTTGAGAAAAAATAAAACAAGAAAAAACTCTCAGAACCATACCATACGCAAGTGCAACACAGGGCGCCTTTAGTGATACCATACCACAGTAAAAACAATCAACCGATACTGGAAAGTTGATTCCAGTTTCAAGAATTGACTTTCAGAAAAGCCAATAATTGGTGCTAAAATGGTGGATTTGATATGGTTTCATTAAAGACATCATTCTTTAAATTAAAAAAAAGACAGGCAATACCAACAACTGGTGCAGCCAATAACAAGGGTGGAGGCAAAGGTTATTCGCACTTGGCGGCTTAGTTCATTTGCATAGGAGCTTCCCACACTAACCTTGACATGGAAATTAACCTGCAGATAACATTTGATTATGAAACACATTTGGTGCATGGAAGCAGAATTATGTTTACACATGGAGGGGCTAACTAATATATTGATGAAAATATATAAGCCTCAAACCTGTTTAGACTTGCAAAGATCTTCGTGCATGTAAAAAGTGTTGGGATCAAAGGTATCGTCTTGTGGCTCTTGGACATGGACAGCAAGCACAGTATCCATAGGAAGGACAAAGAAATTAAGCAAAGAGAAAAGCATCTCTCTGCTAAAATTATCAGATTTCAAACCTACTATTATTGTACGCTTCTTTGTAGTTGTTGTTGTTGTTGTTGAGGAGGTAGTAGTCTTCATGAAAACTGAAAAGATGCTTGCTTTGTTTCTTCTTGAGCTTCCAATCATCATCATCATGTACGTATGGCTTGGGCCTTGGGGTTGGTTAACTTTCTGTGCAATCAAAATTCGTACTCAATTCTTTTCTTAACTTCTGTACCCCATTATTAATTCAGAGGTTGTGGGCAAAGTTGCTTGTAGTAAAGTTTCGCCGTTATGGGTAGGTGCGGATCTGAACCTTAAATTTTTTTGACAATGGGGTATTGAAACAAATTTAAAGAGCGAGTGGGCAACATTAATAATGTTTTTACTTTTTTTTAACAAGGGTCGGGGGAGCTGCCCCACCTTCATCCGGAAAACACACCACTGTATACATTATGCTTCATTTTCTTTTCCTTAAAAAATTTCATTTGTAGTGTACTCAACATCTTGCGTGATATCAGCATTTGCAGGAATTTGTTTTGCAACAGGGTAGACTGTCCCCAGATGTTTCATCTCCATACTTCAATACTCAATGGCTATGTGCCAATTGGTCACCGACAGAACAAAGCGGAACCAACTTTCCTTAAATGCCCTCGTCCCTCCCATACTCCCGCTTTTACTTTTTCATTTTTTAAGGTCCCCCGGTTCGGTTGCACGGACACGGACACATGGACACGGATACGCGGATACGGACACCGGGATACGGAATTTTTAAAAAATATAAGATACGGGTGCGACGGTCAAAATGTAAATATTAAAAGTATAAGGACTAAAATGTAATTAATAAAAAGTATAAGGACTGGTATGCAATTATTAAAAATATAAGGACTAAAAGGTCATTATCAAATACTATAAGCACTAGAATGATAAATTTAACCCAAGCATAATAACCAAAAATATAATCATGGGCTCCAAGGTAGTACGCTTTCATCCCACAACTTCAAATACAAAACATCATAGTTAGAATTTTCAAAACCAAAGCGATTTCATGAGTTAGATCTCACCCAAAATACACAAAATACATGAAATACTACTACAATAGATGAACAGTTCAACATCATCTCCAACATCGTGACAAAAGACGGATTCCAACTCCGGTTCATCTAATGTGACATTAGCTAACTCAAGAAATGAAATTGTACTTCGTTCGTCCCAAATTACGGCTATATATTATACGGGCTTAAAAAAAAGGAAGATGATCAATGTTTTCACTTTCCACAAAAAATAACACATTTCAATGAATTTCATAAAGTGAATGATAAAACCAAACAAGAGAAATATGTATGGTTTCGGTCATTATAAAACACATGGCATAGCACATGGGGATTAGAGCTATCTAGAGTTAGGGAAAAAAAAAAGAAATACCGTCTCCAAAACTAAACATGCGTGTCCCAGGTCCGACTCGCGTGTCCGAGTTTCGACTCGCGTGTCCGAGTTCCGACTCGCGTGTCCGACTCGCGTGTCCAATTTTTTTGAAAAATACAATTCGGTCCGACACCGTGTCCAGTTGTGTGTCCGCCGTGTCCCCCGCGTGTCCGTGTCCGGTGCGTGTCCGACACGGGACACGCGGCCTAAATGGAGTGTCCGTGCTACCTAGCCCCCGGTTCGTATACCGGTCCAACTGATCCAAAGTTCGACCTAGGTCGTGTCTGCAAAATTTGCTGACGATTAAATCCAGAGTTCTTTCAAGATGACGCCTCAGAAAAAAACCGAACCGATGATCTCTAGGTATTCTCAAATCATCAACACTTGAGCCAAGCGTTATTCCCGCTTTTCTTCATATCATTTACCAAACTTGACGGTTTGAGAGTTACTTACATCATTGAATATTCTGTGACAATATTTTTTGGTGGGTTTCTATTGGCACACGTCAAATTACTTCTGGCACCCATTTATTGAATATTTTTTCGGTTGAACAAAACGTCATCCCAACTGGTGTTCCTCCGTCACTGACGTTGGTGTTCAAGGAGGAACATCAGTGGGGATGACGTTCGTCTTTTTGAAAACAGTGTGTTGCCGAAATAATATTTTGTGGTGCCGGAAGTAAATGGGTGTCCGAAGTAATTTGGCGTGTGCCAATAGAACCCACCTATTTTTTTGATACAAATATAATTTATCCATTTATCACTTTTACTAGGTAGGAATATCTCTAGAAAACATCATAATTTTTTAATTTAATAAAAGCAAACCAGAGTGTAGAATTTTTTTCGTTTGTGTATAACGAAAGTCAGTTGCGGACCTACATACAACTAAGAGATCCGAAAAAATATACTAATATGTGTAGTATGCATTTTGTTTGACCCCTTAATTTTTATTTATTTACCTCTTCAAATTTTCGTTGCCCCTTACCCGACATTCTGCGTCCGCAACTGACCATTGCAAGCAATGATATATCAAATAAATATGTTCACTACATCTTTTGCTATACGTTTTTTTTTATCATTATTGATTTTGGTACTACTAATATCAACCAACATATCACACAATGTGATCAATGATGAAAAATAATGTATTCGAAAATGTATTACTTCTTAATGTGTAGTGTTAGTGCATTAAATCATTTTCTATAATCACTACTAGGTTGAGTTTGGATCAGGTTGTTGTGTGACTTCGGTTTGAGTTGGTTTGGTTTGTATTTAATACAATAAGTCAGTTTGCTTTGGACAATTTTTCCCCTAAACCAAACCAAAATACTATCTAAACCAATAATTTAATCTGAACCGGTTTTGTTTTGAGTCTAGTTTGGGGCTAGTTTGTTTTTTTTTTTTTTTTCTTTTTTTGATTTTAATGAACTAAGCCTTTTATTAGAAAGTAAAGAAAAGGTTCGTACAAAGCCGTATTCTGGCCCTCCCCTTATACCAAATTACGTAGACGAAGCATAGCCCTGCCTCCTTGTAACCTATGCGTGGCAAACCCGGTGTGGGAAAATCCGGCGCATAAGAAAGAGTACAGCACCCTATGCTTCCAAAAAATAAAAGATCCCCCAAAAATACAGTCGAAATGCAAAATATAGTAATAGAAACTTTGTTTGTGATCAACATCCTCCGTCTTGAAAGTAAGGTTGATTGCCGTCTCATCAAGATTATGGATAGTTGAAGTGATGAGTGTCCAGAGTGCCTCCAAACTCACATGATACGTGGAAGAAAAAGGGTCAGCCTCAAAATGAGTACGAATATCAAAGTGCTTTGAAAGAATAAAAAGATAACATCTAGTTTGCACCCTTCAAAAAATTGAAGGGTGCTTCCCAAGAGATGCTCCAAGCCTCCTCTTAATGTCGGCACTCCAAGATTTGATCCATTCTACGAACGTGAAGTTTTTCTCCTGTAACAAATCGTGGTGATATGGCATATGATGATGCTGAAAAAGTCATCAACAAGATTGAGTGGATGTAAAGGTGGATATCTGGCTATAAAGAGTGTATGGAAGTGGTGGTGCTAAAAAACAAGATTAAGATCTTCAAGAGCAATATGGGGGGGTGTTTGGTATTTTTATGTTTATGAGCTGAGCCTGAAGAGGCTGCCTACGTACCCTTTGTAAGGGATCAAGCCATGCGTAGTTCTAGGAATGAAGTCCCTCCCTCCTTGTGATGAAGGTGATGTAGGTATTTATAGAGGTCATGAGCAAGATAGGTTGCGAGAGAGGACAGTTGGCAAGTCGGCGGGCTGAGATCCTAGCGGCCTGTTGAGAGCCTTGGCGGACTCGCTGAGGGCCTTGCGGCCTCGATATGGGCCTTGCGGCTTGAGAACCTTGGCTTGTCTTATCTTTATGTTGGCGGCTCTGATCTCCGGTGGATCTAATATCCTCGGGCTCACGGGCCGGCCCCCTAGTCTGATAGCATTGCATAGGACCAAAGGCTTGGAGCGGGACCGATGCCATGCGAGTTCGCGGATTGTGGTGGCCGGTGGCTTAATCCACTATTCAGGGGATCGGATGGACCCGAATAAGGATCCGTGGCCTGAATTACGATTTAGGCATATCAATGGCCCCTACTCCGTGTCTTAAGCATTTTCTTGAAATGTTAGGCGAGGAGTAAAGTCTATTCGCAGATCCGTTGCCTTGGAACACTATGATGGCTTGCTATTGTAGCGGATCGCCTGTTAGCTTTGCCTAAATGTCATACTCAGAGTGGGTCTTTTCGTGGCTTGTGCGTCATTGATCGACTTCGCCTCTTGTGGCTTGTGCCATGAATTGACTTTGCTTTTTGTGGATTTTGTATCGTGAGTCGACTTAGCCTTTGGTGGTCTTAAGCGCCTTTGGTCTTATAGAAGGCGAGTTCCAAGTATGATGCCGAGCTGAAGTTGGACTTATAGAAGGCTCGCTCGAAGGCGAGTTCCAAATATGATGCCGAGCTGAAGTCGGACTTATAGAAGGCTCGCTCGAAGGTGAATTCCAAACATGATGCCAAACTGAAGTCGGACTTATAGAAGATTCGCTCATGTTAGGAAATCTACGCGGGAACGCAGCGGAATTCAAAAATTTATTTCCTATCGACCCAAAATCGACTTCGTTTAAGCAATAAACAAATAAGCAGTAGACAGTGGTTACCTTGGTTGATCTAAAAGATCGACGCTTTGACCGTCTAAGGAGAGTAGTTCTGCATAGAGCCGCCCAAATGTTCGGCCTCTACCGCTAGTCCACACGAACAGCCCGCCGGAATCCCATCATGGATTGCTATTGGAAAACTCCGGTTGCTAGACCGACCATTTTCCCCTCTCTCCAACTCTCTATAGGATGCTTTCTATTTTACACAAGAACTATTAGTTCTTGGAATTGTGATGTACAAAAGAGCTTGACACCCACCTCTTATTTATAGTAGAAGGTGGCGCCACTTCAAAATGTGGAGGAGAAGAAAACATTTTTCCAATAAAATAAGGAAAATATAATTGATTGATTTATCTCATTTATTATAATATCTTATATTAAATAAATCTAGGATATTGTCAATATCTTATATTGAATATTTCCAAGATATTGTCAATATCTAATATTGACTATCTTTATTATATTACCATAAATCAATTTACACATGTGTATATATATCACTTATATATATTACAAACACATAAATCTATATATAAATATATCTAGCTATCACAAATGTGCACATGTATATCTTATATACATGTACAGCACACGCATGTAACCATATATATATATATAAATATTAATATCTAATATTAATATATGGTAATACCATTAATTAATTTTCACAATCCAAGTGTATCATATACGCACACAAATTGCGCCACCTTAGCCAATAAATTGGCATCCGGAATATTCTTCAATTAATATAATATTATTAATATCTTGTATTTAATTTATTCATAATAAATAAATACCACCATATTAATTTACCACTATAACTCTTATAGTCTCGAGATAAACTTTCCTTATTTGGTTATCATCTATAAGCACATTTTAATCCGGCTAGATGTTCTTATGTGTGTGACCCGATAGGCTTCCGAATATGTTGGCCGTAGACACAAGGTGCAAATTACGAAAATGCCCTTCATGCCTAACGATCACGGGATAGCGTCTAGCAACACACCGTGACCCCCAATCATCGGAAGAGTCAAATGCAATGACTACTACCTTTCATGTGAAACAGTTACCGTGTAACTTACAATCCTATCGCTGTAATAATATCCATACGGTCGTTAGTCGAGTGTCAAAACATCAACGACCGTATCTTATAATCTGGATATCATGCTCTCTCGAAGTAACTCGTTTACTCCCACTTTGCAAAGATTCACGAGAGTAAAACATTCCTTATAAGAAGGCCATTTCGGATATTCGATCCCAAACATAGGATACGCGATTCCCGGATGACCAATCATGTATACTCCGCATGCTTCGCATCATACCCAATCACTCCCGCATGATCGCCCCGTGGCTGGGAAACCTCAATAGTGTCAAAGCATGACAATCCACACCGTGATGCCATGAAGACTCCGGTCCTAAGGATAATTACACAACCGCCACATAGTGTGACACTTATTCGTGTAAGTGGGTCAGTCTAACGTTCGCATTCTCTAATACACGTCCACGTACAGTCCAAGTGTCTTTACACTTCGATAGACGAGATCTATCCCTGCCCTTAAAGACATAAGACATATAATACGTGCTAGCCTGTTCATACTATCAATGCCCTGTTTAATAGTACATCGGCTTAGAGACATTTAAGTATCAAACTTATTAAAGTGATTAGAGATCTCATCAACCATAATCGCCTATCACGGTTTCTCTACCACGCTTTAATACTAAGGACGTTATCATATAACAATTTATAATTGGTTCTTTAAAAGAACATATATATGACAACAGAAAAGCCATTTAATATATGCATAAACATAAAGAAATAGTAGAAATGATCCGACCCGGTCGGATCCGGTCCAACCCGATTGGTTTTAGGACACTATTTCAACATTCTCCCACATAAAACCAATCACTCCACACGAGACCAAGTTGGCCAAAATCCAATCACTCGTACACACGAGACCATCTTCATACCTTGTTAGTGTGAAAAGCACAAGTTTTAATCTCAAATGATATTATTATTCATATTTATTATTCTCTCACCGATGTGACAATAGTATTTACACTACGTAAAACCCTAAGCCGTTTATAAACGGATCGCTATCAATAAGCGTAGTGGTTAATCGACGGGTCTCTCCTTTGACGTATCTTGTGATTGTCTTATCCGGACTTTCGGTTAAGAGAACATTGTACTTGGATTGAGTGAGTAGTCCGTGTTATTACGGATACGGAATCCATTCCTTCCATTTATGGAAGTAGATAGACGCTTCCCTTGTTTGTTAATCCTAGAAACCGATCGATCGCGCGAGTTCATATTACACGATTAGCTACCAAAGTGAGTTATATGAATTAATTGATCACTAGGGGGTTAATGGTAAATAAGGATAAGAGGTTCTAAAAAGGGTTAACGGTAACTTCCCGATTTAGAATGAACAGTCTATGGAGGATTAATCCATATGTAATGATTATATCAATGGACGCTTATTATTATTCTCGTGAGGAGATAAATATAATCTTTTAATCGGAGGAGTGCAGTCACGGGATTATGGTGGCATATTCCTGTGATTGATTTATCGAATATAATTATTCTATAATTATTTATTTGATTTATCGGAGCCGCTGATTATTAGTCCATGGTCCCCGACGTGCCTCCTAATATAGCATAGGCATGTTCTCGGACGTCGAATCCCGATAATATTGATTTAGTTCTTGTTGGACTTTATTAAAACGATATGTGAATTAATTGTTTAGTGGACTATTAAATTAGTTGGGCTAAATAATTAAATATGTGGAAAAGACATTTTTCATAATCTTGGCCCAAGTGTGTGAAATGTGTGGAAGCCTTTATACCTAGGGTATAAGGTGGCGCCACTTTGTGTCATTAATTGTTGGGAGATTTGTTTTCTCAATGATTAATAAGACATGTGCATAAAATATTTATTGGATAAATATTTATGGTAAGAAATAAAGATAAATATTATTCTAGATTTGTTCTAGAATATTATGGGATTATCTTTTATTTAATGGGATTATTATAATTGATTTTGTATTAATTATTAAATTCTTGGAGGCTAAGTTTTACTCTCCTATATAAAGAGAGTTCTCCCAAGCCTTATACACAACATAAAATTCGAAATTCACCTCTTGGAGAGGAGAAAAAGAATTTTCGGCCAAGGGAGAATTAGGGGCACATACCATGCTCCAAATGACCAAGTCAAAGGAACCGCCTCAATACACACATGAATCTCTGACGAGACCCTGGTCCTTGCTTCAAGCAATGAATCCACTTACTATATCAACTATATAGAAAAGGTGGAAGAACCGTACAAGGTTCAGGAATGAACCTTCTAGATCCATGTACTGCTCCCGCTGCGCCTCTAAGGCACTACTTTGTTTTGGCCTGGTTGTAGAATTTACAGTGACCCATAGCTAAGAACATTTCCAGCTCACTGTATCACTTAAACAAAGTGACTAAAAACCTAGACTGTAGCTTCCACTCACCTTCATAAGACTCAGGATATACGTCTGTATAACTATATTTATCTAATTCCAAGTTTCGATAAACTAGGAACTCTTCCTTAACTCATTTAAGGATATTCTCGGCATTCACCAGATTTACTTTCATACTTGCACATGACCATTCATGGACTATGAACATATGGCATTACCTTTATGATGGTTCCAATTGCCGTAGCAAAGGAAACCTTCCATAAGTATCATCTTTCACCTTATCTTTAGGACAAACGTCCGAACATAGATAGATCTTGAGAACACAGGCTAGCAGTATCCCCTGTCACGATCTATGCTAAACTTCTTTTAGCATCACATCTATATAGGTAAACTATAATCTAATAGCAGTTCAATCTATCACTATAGATTCTTATTTCTAAAAATAAGAACTGCTAATCCAAGTGCTTTCGTAAAGACCTTGAACTACCAAACATTAATTGACTGTGACATGGGGTGACAATTCTCGAGAGAGATATCCAATACCTTACTCAAAAATTGTAACACACTCCCACTATCCTTCTTGCACATTGGGCATATCCTTCTTTTGACTAAATCAAAATCCTTTGATTATCAAACAAAGAAATTGTCTAGAGAAACTTGTTTGAGTCCATAAATGGATCTCGTGGGCTCACATATCATGTTATCGTCTATGAACATCGAGCTGTATGCCCAACGTCTTCAACACTATCATATAGTCATGATACGAAGTTACAACAAGCATAGTCTGAATAGAACTGGGCTCACTCTAGGTAAGACAGACTAGGTTCATAACCTGGTTGTCACTGATGGAATCTAATTCAGATATTATGGCTCCTGGCCATATCTCTCAATCTGCCTTTCAAACATTCCTTCATAAGTCGTGAGATATTCATTCTTCAAGATGAACATACCAGCAGCCTTTTCAGGCTTGAGGTTATCCACATACTTACAGAACTTTTGTGTGCACTGAGCAGTGTTCAACACCTCATCGCTATGCAGCGTCTGCTCATGTTCCAATGGTTGAACATGTCTTTGTGGTTCTCAAACTCTTTTGAGATCTTATTCACTCCTACTGTTTCTTTTGGAAGAAACACTTCCTTTAGAAGACAGCATGTTTGGAGACAAACATTTTGCTCCGCGGACAAGTAAATAATATCTAGTGTACTAGCTAAGACATTCCACAAAGTTGCATATGTCGTACTAGGCTCCAAGCCTTTCTGACTCAGCCTATGACAACTTCAAATCATCGGTTAAGATAGATTCGACATTATCCTCTTCCATATCTAATATGGAATTTATTCAACCTTTATTCTTTGGAACTTGGTTAAGTATAAGGGCACTATCCCGAAACGGGTAAGGGATACTTCGCATGGCTTGCGTCACACTTTTATCATATAAAGTGTTGTTTCCATTCTGAGAACACAATCTAATTGCGTATCTCAAAGATGGTATCCTTCAAGGGAGAATCTTATTCCTTTTCAGACGACTTCTGAAACATCCTTCAGGTATTAATTACTTCAATCCAATTGAAGATTAATTCCTAAGTAGCTCATCAATCTCATATTCGTACTAGCTCGAACTTTTCGGGCTTTCCGAATTATGCACTTCACTGAGTACACTTGACTATTTCTAAAAATAGTCGTAGAGACTAATAAACAATTATTTGTGGCATTAATTGTCACAAGCCAACAAACATCGGTATGTTTAGGCTTCAGACAATTTTTCTAGATTTTACAACCTTTTTCATAAAAGGGTATTTTAGTCATCTTTAGGTAAGATACGTATTACCCACATGATTCATAATCATATGGTTCAAACATTATCAGAATGACGTTTAATTACACGCTTCCTTCCCAGAGAGACTATGTCTAGAACAACTACAAATATTAAGGATAACAGCCATATAAATATTTAGTCGAGATCCCATCACATATATCAACTATATAGTGACATCAATCTAGTATGTTAGATTCAGTGACCTTCCAACTTTATCGGAATAACATTTATTCTTTACAATTGAATATGTCTACTAAATCCTAACAAATAACTCAAAGTATGTTCTTCATAAGAACCGGAACATAATAACATTTATTTAGTTCCCTTATCAGTTTACTAGATCCAGAATATGGTAAGTGTTACAACGTTTGCTTCACCTTCCATATCTGTTTTTAATCTTTCTAATTTAATCACACTCGCAAGATATCATATATCTAAGAGTTGACTTGAACTTAAATAGATTTATCTCAACTCACTTGCCTATAATAGAAACTTCAATAAGTTTTCTATTTAAGCACATGCCCTAACTTTCATTTTAATCCTTCAAGCACTTGTAAATGTTTCTTAGTGTAGTCTTCATAAGACTTAAAAAAGATCACAAGAGCTATGTCTTTGATTTCCTTTCATAAAGAAAATATAAAGTTTATTAAATAGTTTATTTAGCCTTTTGAATCGTATTCAAAACATTGACTATTTAATTAACCTTTAAGCAATGATAGAATTAAGTCGATACATAAATCTTACAATTTTGAAAACAACCTTTCCAAAATTAGATGTAGTCATAATTATCCAACGTTTGAATTAATTGTCATCGTATGACTGAATGATCATCTTGGATCGTATCCAATATATGATTAATTCATTGAAACTTATTTCAAATGATTCGATCATATCATGAGCTTCCGCTTTCATTAATAATTAAAGCCTTGGTGTACTCCATCAAATATGTAGTCTCCTTGTCTCTAACTACTATAACAAGATTGCTCGTGTCATTGCTTATTTTAAAAGGATTAATATTACTTAACCATATTTGAGAACGTTTCTAAAAGGCAACAGTCATAATTTGGTTTTACTAATCGAGAATAAAACATAAATATAAAGTTTGCTAAAACTACAACATAAAAATGAAAATAAAAGAGTGTTGTTGTTTATACACGCAAAATCAAAACTGGTCTTTGGGATTATGATTTTGCTCCCACTAGTCAACTACTCCCAATTTACTTTCAAGAATTTTTCAAAATCCTTTAGTGGCTGGAATCCTATCTAGTTGACTCGATCCCCGACGTGGGCCGATCAACCGGATCAATTTTGACGGGTAGGTACCTCTTACCAATCGCGTCCAAAGCGACTTCCAGTGGTTTGACTAGTTGTTAATGGCTATTTTATATGAATTTTTATGATAATTTTCTTATAAATTTCCCCACATTATTAATATTTTGCATTGGATTTGGGCTTTATAATTAATTTAATGAGTAAAGTTGCTATCGAATTAATCAAGTGCAAAATGGGCTTTAAATTGGGTTTTACTTTAAATTTTATATCATTTTGGGCTATATTATGTTTTTGCATTTTCTTAGTTATGATATAGATAAAGATAATATCAAAGGGGTGAGGTGGATTGTAGATAAGCTCAAGTTTGTTAAAGGAGAGATCAAACGTGCATCAACAAGTGGATAAAACGGTTACATCTCAACGGGATTAGAACGGGCGTTTGAAGGAAACCGCTTCAAGTCCAACGGGAAGCTCGAAATGAAGAAAAAGCGAACTGGAACGCACGTCCCATCACCGAACGGGCGTTCCATGCATGAAACCGGCGTTCCAACCGTAGAGTTGCTTTGGTTTTCTATAAATAGTCGTCACTTGTAATCTCGAAACATACATTATTATATTTCATCTTCTTCCCGGATCGAAAATTTTCTCGAGCTCAAATCCCAAAAGTAGATTCAATTCACTTTTTAGTCTAGATTTTATGGATTTCTCTTCAAGCTTTGTAATCAATCACTCCATGGATAGCTATTTTTGGCAAACGTGGGGATGCAATTGTAATCAACAATCGGTTTTCTTATAATTAATCTTGTGTTCTTCAACAAAGGTTAGATCATTTAGCTTGCTTTATTTGTTTCAATTCGTTTACATCGAAAGATAACGATTTTATGATGCTTCATGAATGAAAGTTTATGAATTTAGATCATCTTGCTAAATTGATTGAACAATTAGTTTTTAGCCCATAACGAAAGTTGCTAAATTAATTGTTCGGGTCGTTAATCGAGGGATTGCACACCTAGATCGTTAATTGATACAAACGTCGTTAAGAAATTAATCGTTTTGCTTTTGATAAGGTGAACCCACCTTTGTTGAAAAACACTTTTGGTTGAATGTAATTGAACCTTTATTGTTGATTAAATTGCTGAACCAATGTTTGCCTCTCTTTTCCCGAATTACTCGTTTTTGATTGCATAAACGTAGTTTTTACTTTTCACCGCCGTTTAATTTAGTTAATTTAAACGTCTTTCTTTCGAATCCAAGTGATCCTCTCATAGCTTTGAATCAATTTACGATTCTCTGTCTATGCTCGTTTTACCATTGAATCTAAACCATAAAACATCATCAAAAGCATATCCCTGTGGATCGATACCTGTACTCATCCTACTATACTATCAACTACCCGATATTCGGTCGGTTAGGAGTTAGTTTGCATAATAAGTATTGGTTTTATATAAATTGTTTTTGTTTTGAATGATTGATGCAAAAATCTCCAAACACTAGTCAACTCTTTGACAATTCACATCGTCTATGTGGTAGTCAACCTTATGTCTCTAAAATCAGACGGTCCTGACGTGGGCCAATCACCGCAAGATTCTTAGTCGATTCGTAACCCAAGTATTCATGAGATCTCATAACGATCATATCTCGATAATGACGATATGCCCATGGTAGGTCAACTCCCGACGTGGGCCGATCAGCTGGATCCGAACAAGGGCTCTTCACCGTCATTATAATATTGTGAGACATATTATGACTCGATTTTTTTTGTTGTGGGAGTAATTTTAAATTAATTCACTTAATTACTTTCGAATTAATTCTCTTAATTAATTTAACTACGGTCTCATCAAATATGTCTATCTCTATAGACATACATCCTACACATTTATCTAGATCGTGCCTAGTCATGCATCTATCGTATCATATAAAATAAATACAAGCATAAAATAAATAAATGCGTAAAGTAACCGGTATGATCATGGACTTTTCCTAGGTGCGGTTTCGAATACAAACTGACGAAACCGCGGGTCACAATCTAAGGGTAGCTACAACCGCCAATAGGATCTTTAATGCTCCAATCTCCAATGGGATCTTTATTCTTCTTTCTTTGGTCTCCATCTTCTGCTCCATTCTTGTTACATTTAATTCTATCTAATAAAATGAATACACCCGCCGCACACGGGAGGGAGCTAACGGGAATGGGATAAATGCAGAAAATAAACTAGGTCACGTTCTTCATAACGGCCTAGAACAATTTTTAAACCAACAGAAAAATTAAATCATTCACATCTATCCTATCGCTCGAGTCCATGATCAATCGGGGTCCATATAATCATATTATATCTACTATATCTAATCCATACAATAAAATCTTATGAAAAAGATAAAATTAAAATTTAACTACTTGCGTCTTAATTAATCAATTAACATTTAATCTATTAAATAATTTTATCCAATCAATTAACTAATTAACATTTAATTAATTAAATGATTTTAATCGAAATAAAATTACGATTAATTTTAAACGTTTTTAATTTTAATTTTAATAAATTAGAACTATTCCAATAATAAATCAAAATTAAAATTATGTCTCTTTTGTTTCTTTCCTTTTGATTCCTAATCAAAAGGGATGCCTTTGGTTTCCTAAACCAAAAGACATCTTCCTAAACCAAATTTGGTTTAGACCTGGCCACTTTCCAAAATCAAAATTTTGGAAGTGGCCTAGGCCTAGGCATTTCACAAATCAAATATTTGAAAAGAGCCTAGGCCTATTCCAAATCAAAATTTTGAAAAGGCCAAATAATTTTAGTTTAGGTCTGGCCACTTTCCAAAATCAAAATTTTGGAAGTGGCTGCGCCAGCCTTTTCCGAAATCAAATATTTAGAAAGGGCTGGCCTATTCCAAATCAAATATTTGGAAATGCCATTATTATTTTAATGCGTTACGCGCATCCCAATAAATTTCCAAACTATTTGAACCATTGGTTAGCCACATGACACCACTAAACAAAGAAGATTTTAATCACAACTATGAATAATTTTGAATCACAAATACACAAAACAAAAACCGGGGACCACCGCATCACACCAGCAGCTGCTGGCAGCCCGGAGGCCGCCGGCGGCGGCGGCGATCACACGGTGGTGGTGCTGCCGTCGATCGGCCGAGCACCACCATGGCCGCACTTTTTTTTTTTTTCGTGTATCAATTTTGCAAATCAAAAATCTTTCATCTTTTAATTACGTGATTTAAATGATAAAATTAACTACGCAAAATAACATGCTTATTGCTTAAGCTCGAAGCTCTCTCTGATACCACTGTTAGAAAATCTACGCGAGAACGCAGCGGAATTCAAAAATTTATTTCCTATCGACCCAAGATCGACTTCGTTTAAGCAATAAACAAATAAGCAGTAGACGGTGGTTACCTTGGTTGATCTAAAAGATCGACGCTTTGACCGTCTAAGGAGAGTAGTTCGCATGAGCCGCCTAAGTGTTCGACCTCTACCGCTAGTCCACACGAACAGTACGCGCCGGAATCCCATCATGGATTGCTATTGGAAAACTCCGGTTGCTAGACCGGCCCTTTTCCCCTCTCTCCAACTCTCTATAGGATGCTCTCTATTTTACACAAGAACTATTAGTTCTTGGAATTGTGATGTATAAAAGAGCTTGACACCCACCTCTTATTTATAGTAGAAGGTGGCGCCACTTAAAAGTGTGGCGGAGAAGAAAACATTTTTCCAATAAAATAAGGAAAATATAATTGATTGATTTATCTCATTTATTATAATATCTTATATTAAATAAATCTAGGATATTGTCAATATCTTATATTGAATATTTCCAAGATATTGTCAATATCTAATATTGACTATCTTTATTATATTA
Organism: Gentiana straminea; assembly: GCA_036785695.1. Lineage (NCBI taxonomy): Eukaryota > Viridiplantae > Streptophyta > Magnoliopsida > Gentianales > Gentianaceae > Gentiana > Gentiana straminea. The sequence goes on along the minus strand of JAVUPR010000266.1, from coordinate 8,769,042 downwards.
CCATAAATCAATTTACACATGTGTATATATATCACTTATATATATTACAAACACATAAATCTATATATAAATATCTAGATATCACAAATGTGCACATGTATATTTTATATACATGTACAGCACACGCATGTAACCATATATATATATAAATATTAATATCTAATATTAATATATGTTAATACCATTAATTAATTTTCACAATCCAAGTGTATCATATACACAGACAAATTGCGCCACCTTATTCAATAAATTGGCATCCGAAATATTTATCAATTAATATAATATTATTAATATCTTATATTTAATTTATTCATAATAAATAAATACCGCCATATTAATTTACCACTATAACTCTTATAGTCTCGAGATAAACTTTCCTTATTTGGTTATCATCTATAACCACATTTTAATCCAGCTAGATGTTCTTATGTGTGTGACCCGATAGGCTTCCGAATATGTTGGCCGTAGACACAAGATGCAAATTACAAAAATGCCCTTCATGCCTAACGATCACGGGATAGCGTCAGCAACACACCGTGACCCCCAATCATCGGAAGAGTCAAATGCAATGACTACTACCTTTCATGTGAAACAGCTTTCCGTGTAACTTACAATCCTATCGCTGTAATAATATCCATACGGTCGTTAGTCGAGTGTCAAAACATCAACGACCGTATCTTATAATCTGGATATCATGCTCTCTCGAAGTAACTCGTTTACTCCCACTTTGCAAAGATTCACGAGAGTAAGACATTCCTTATAAGAAGGCCATTTCGGATATTCGATCCCAAACATAGGATACGCGATTCCCGGATGACCAATCATGTATACTTCGCATGCTTCAATATCATACCCAATCACTACCGCATGATCGCCCCGTGGCTAGGGGAAACCTCAATAGTGTCAAAGCATGACAATCCACACCGTGATGCCATGAAGACTCCGGTCCTAAGGATAATTACACAACCGCCACATAGTGTGACACTTATTCGTGTAAGTGGGTCAGTCTAACGTTCGCATTCTCTAATACACGTCCACGTACAGTCCAAGTGTCTCTACACTTTGATAGACGAGATCTATCCCTGCCCTTAAAGACAGAAGACATCTAATACGTGCTAGCCTGTTCATACTATCAATGCCCCGTTTAATAGTACATCGGCTTTAGAGACATTTAAGTATCAAACTTATTAAAGTGATTAGAGATCTCATCAACCATAATCGCCTATCACGGTTTCTCTACCACAGTTTAATACAAAGGACGTTATCATATAACAATTCATAATTGGTTCTTTAAAAGAACATATATATGACAACAGAAAAGCCATTTAATATATGCATAAACATAAAGAAATAGTAGAAATGATCCGACCCGGTCGGATCCGGTCCAACCCGATTTGGTTTAGGACACTATTTCAACAGCTCAATGATGAATTCCAAACATGATGCCGAACTGAAGTCGGTCTTATAGAAGATTCGCTTGAAGGCGAATTCTAAACATGATGCCGAGCTGGGGTCGGGCTTATAGAAGATCGCTCGAAGGCGAATTCCAAAATGATGCCAAACTAAAGTCGGACTTATAGAAGATTTGCTCGAAGGCGAATTCCAAACATGATGCCAAGTTGGAGTCGGGCTTATAATGCCGCATGAAGCGGACGGGCTTAGGCAGTTTTTATGGAGTAAAGTGACTCGATGCAGGGGGCGTACTATGAAGCGGACAGACCCGGATGCCGCGCTATTAAGAGGACGGGCTTATGATGTCGTGCTATTAAGCGGACGGACTTGTGAGGCCTTACTAGTAAGCGAACGGGCTTGTGATGCCGCGTTATTAAGCGGACGGACTTATGTGCCGCGCTATGAAACGAAAGGGCTTTTGGTGCCGCACTATTAAGCGGACGGACTTATCGTGCCGAGCTATTAAGCGGACGATCTTATCGAAGGCTCTAAGTGGCAATTAACCTTAGCCTTTTGAAGGTCATATGGGGCGGATAGCCTTGACCTTTTGATGTTATATTTGGGCGGAGTGCCTTAACTTCGTGGGGCGGCTTTGATGGGTGAATAGTCTTAGCCTTTTGAGGGTCGTATGGGGCGGATAGCCTTGACCTTTTGGGTGCTATAAAGGGCAGATAGCCTTAGCCATTTGAAGTTATATTTGGGCGAAATGCCTTAATTTCAAAGGGTGGCTTTTATGGGTGAATAGCCTTAGCCTTTTGATGCCGCGCTATTAAGAGAACGGACTTGTCGTTGGTGAAGAGAAATCTCATTTTGATGTCGAGTTGATCTCTGGTGTGTTCTGAAAATAAGAAGGCTCGTCCCGCCATTTTTGGTTGGGAGAGTTCCAAAAATAAGATAGCTCGTCCCGCCACTTTAGGGCAGGAGAGTTCCAAAAATAAGATGTGTAATCATTTAAGTAGTGGAAATAAAACCCGATGAGAGCTTGTATCTTGAGAGCTCGTAACTTGGAGAGCTTGAGGGATCTTAACTCAGAGAGCTTGAGAGCTCGTAACTTGGAGAGCTTGATAGCTCGTTTTGGGGTGCTCATTTCGGGGCCCCATTTTATACCTGGTGAATCTGTGGTGAACATGGTGGTCATGATGGAGACCTTCACTATTCTGATCGTAACCTTAACTTGTGGCCGCTCTTCGGCCTTTGAATGCATATTTGCTTTGTTTCTTGCATTGATTTTTCTAAGTGTTTTTTAGTTTGTATCTTTATTTTTGCTCGAAATATTACCATCTTTTGAGTCCGTAGTTTGGGTCCACTATCCGGTATATGCGGGCGTACGGCCCCCATGTTTTTGGTGAGGTTGAGAGCGCTGAGTATAGAGCTCGCTAAAAATAACTGAATCGTAAAAATCGGACCTATTGTTGTCGAATCTTCAATCTAGATTAAAAAATCCGATGTGCGGCCCCCTTGTTTCAAGCAAGGTCGTTGCGGGCTTGGTTGAGATAAATGTCGAATTCGGGTCATTCCCGTTTGTTTGAAAATTTCCACATGCGGCCCCCTTGTTTCAAGAAAGATTGAGGGCGAACTTGGTTGAAAAAAGTGTTGAGTCTGTGCAATCATATGCCTGTTTGAAAATTTCCATTCTCGGCTCCTTGTTTTGGACAAGATTGAGATCACGAGTAACTTATTTGGAGAGATTGTAAATAGAGAGCTCGTTGTTGGAGAGCTAATAATAAGAGAACTTGTTGATGGAGAGCTTTTAATAAGAGAGCTCGTTGACAGAGCTTATAATAAGAGAACTCGCTTATAATAAGAGAACTCGTTGACGGTGGAGAGCTTATAATATTTAATGAGAGCACCGATTTATTGTGCGATAAATGCGATTTTGTATCTATGGGGGTCCCATAACCTACGTCATAGACTTAGTATTTATTCATGAATCGTATTGTTTAATTAATGTGTATCTAAGTTAGTTTATATGAATGCTTTACGAGTTACTTGTTTAATATGTTCGTATGATGAAACGCTGAGAGATATGTTCAGGGATGTAATCGGGGACGAAATTGATTCGGGTGACCGAATGAGTTCACTCGGTCGACCGAGCCCACCTATTCGGTCGACCGAGCCCCGTTTTATCCGTTAGATAGCCATGTCTTTATGGTTAGGTTAACTTAATAGAATTTATTATCTCGGTAGGTATGGCTATGGCTACGTTACTCGCTTAGTTTAATTAAAATGTGTAAAAAGGAAATACCAATATAAAACTCTTAGGTAGGCTTATGAATTGATCTTCGGACGTTCGGCGTTATCTAGGTAGGTTTATATTTGGGGATTGCTAGCACTCGATTATACATACGTCGTAGATTAGCATGAGACTATAACTTGGTAGATTTAGCTTATAATAAGAGAGCTCGTTGATAGAGATTGAGCTTATAATAAATTATCTAGGTCTCGATAAAGTCTATAATTGGGGGCGTTGTGTCACACTTTTCTTGTCTTATGGCCTCGTATACCCCTTGACATGAAGTTTGAGAATTACAAACGAACAAAATAAAATGCGGGCCTAGTTGTTATTGATCATGTAAAAGTTACAAGTTGTTTTCAATGAGAGCGGTTGATCATGGGGGCCTATTTATAACATCATACACCTCAAAATAAATGCGTTAAAATGTAAAAGTTACAAACGGTTGATAATAGATTACAACTACATAACCGCTTTCTATATTATACACTTTCTATATTATACAATATCAAACCGATCGACAGGTTGCCGAGTCTCGTCTTGTCGCCGGTGCTCGATCTTTATGCTTGATAGCAGTTTCGATAACTTTGATTGATCAGCAGAGTGCACTCAGCATTCCCATCAACTTCTATACTGTAACACCCCCTCAAGTTGTGAGTGGTTCATGAACAGCTTGCACTCAGCATTCCCATCAGCTACTTGAAGTCTGAAATATCTTTGAAACTCCCAATTTGTCTAGTAGATAAGAGAAGATAGGTGCATCTAATGCTTTGGTGAGGATGTCGGCTATTTGTTCTTTGGTATTGACTGGAAGAAGTTTGATGAGTCCTGATTTGACCTTGTCTCTCACGACATGACAGTCAATCTCAATATGTTTGGTTCTCTCATGGAAAACAGGATTGTGAGCAATGTGCATTGCACTGGCATTGTCACAAAATAGCACAGTAGGCAATTGGACTGGAACTTGAAAATCCTGTAATATGTAGATGAGCCATTGGATTTCACAAACTACATTTGCCATGGCCCTGTACTCTGCCTCTGTTGAACTTCTAGTTGTTTGTTTCTTTGCCTTCCAAGAGATTGGAGCATCTTCTAGAAACATCTTGTAACCTGATACTGATCTTCTTGTTTCAGGACAGCCAGCCCAATCACTATCTTTAAAACCCTTAAGTAAAAGATTATTGTCTGCTGAGAAAAAGATGCCTTGGCCAGGATTGGTCTTCAAGTATCTCAGCAGTCTATAGGCTGCTTTCATATGGTTTTCAGTAGAAGTGTATGGTATGGTAAAAGTGAGGTAAATTAATTTGCCTACTAAGGATCTGTATGCAGTGTTGTCTTCTAAAAGTGGTGAGTCACCATGTTGTAAGGTCTGCTTGGACTCCATAGGTGTCTTAGCAGGTTTTGCTCCCAAACATTCATATTCTTCTAGGAGGTTAAGTGTGTATTTTATTTGTGAAATGGATATGCCTTTTGGACATCTAGCAGTTTCAATGCCTAAGAAATATCTCAATTTTTCAAGATGTTTGATGGTGATCTGCTGATCAAAAGCCCTTTTTACTTACTGAACCAATCCTTCACTGGGGCTTGCTGCTATGATGTCATCAACATAGACTAATAAAGCAATAAAGGACTATCTTGACCCTTTGGTAAACAAACTGTGGTCATTTTTGGATTGAGTGGATCCTTGAGCCTCCAAAGATTCAGTCAACTTGCAATTCCATTGCCTGCGTGCTTGCTTGAGGCCATATAATGACTTAGTAAGCCTGCAAACTTGATTTGGTTTGGTTGCTGCACAGCCTGGAGGTAACTGCATGTATACTTCTTCATGCAAATCTCCATGTAAAAAAAGCAGTATTAACATCCATCTGATGTAGGTGCCAATTGTGGGCTGCTGCTGCTTCAAGTAAGGCTCTCACTGTAGTGATCTTGACAACTGGTGAAAAATTTTCTTTATAATCAATCCTATATGTTTGAGTGTAGCCTTTTGCTACTAATCTAGCTTTATATCTCTCTCTGATCCATCAGGGTTGTATTTGATTCTGTACACCCATTTGCACCCAATAGGTTTTTTGCCTGGGGGTAGATCAACTATCTCCCATGTGTGAGTCTTTTTTAAAGCTTCAATTTCTTTGTTCATTGCCTCCTTCTATTCATCATGCTTGATGGTTTGATTGTAGGTCTTAGGCTCCTTACCAGCATCAATAGCATCAATGAATCTGGCATAGTCTGCTGAGAGGTTCTCTAGACTCATTACTGCACTCAACAGATGTGGAGTCTGCTGAAGAACATTATGAGCACCCCCTTGATAAAAGGTTGGTGATTTCCTTGTTCTTGTGGACCTTTTGGTTGTGTGGGTTCAGGTGCCTGATTCACTGGTTCATGCCTTGTATTGGATGCATCAGCTTCCGTTGATCCCATTTCTGGTTGGTCTGCTGACTCATTTAGCAGGTCATCAAAAACTGTCCATTACTGGCAAAGGAACATGCATGTCAGCAAGATATATAGGCTTTCCCAAGACCTGCTGAAAAAGAGTAAAGTAAGTTTCATGGAATTGAGTATTCCTAGCAACAAAGATATCTTTGTTGGTAATATCTAAGAGAATAGCACCCTTGGAGGTGGTTGAATTCCCAAGATAGACACAAGTTCTACATCTTGAGTCAAATTTGGTTCTATACTGTTGAAGTGTGCATGAAAAAACTAGGCAACCAAAGACTTTAAACACATAATAGTTTGGTTTGGTGCCATAAAGAACTTCATGTGGAGTGCTTTCTTTCAGCAGTGGTGTAGGTGTGGCATTAATCAACTTTACAACATGTAAAAGACAAAATCCCCAATACTCAATTGGTAGATTACTCTGGAACCTCAAACCTCTTGCAACATTCAACAGATGCTGATGTTTTCTTTCAACAATACCATTTTGCTCAGGTGTACTTACACAGGATGTCTGATGTATGATACCCTGCTGAGCATAAAAGTCAGTAAGTTGGAACTCTGCACCATTTACAGATCTAATTACTTTAATAATTTTATGAAACTGAGTAGAAACAAATTTAACAAGTAAATCCAGAAAAAATCATCCACAATAGTGAGAAAATATTGTTGTCCATTTACATTAGGGTGTCTCAGGAGACCCCAAATATCCATATGAACAAGGTCAAAAACAGCATTTACAGCAGTGGTACTTAAAGGAAATGGATTCTTCTTCATTTTAGCCATAGGACAAACATAACAAAGATCATGATTACAAAATTGGACATCAGCAGACTGTGAACTAATGACTTGCAGTCTCTTATCTGGCAAGTGTCCCAGTCTGTAGTGCCATAAAAGTGCATCATATAATCTATCAAATAAGGTGTGATTCTCTACAGCATTGATAACAGAAAGTTTTATTGGCTGATCCATGACATAAATTCCTCTCTAATCATGTTCTTGTTCTTGTCCTGCAAAACACACTTGTTAGTAGAAAAAACAGCTGCACCTTTTGTATGATTAATAAAAGAAGGTAAAGATAAAAGGTTATACTTAAAACCAGGAATACAAAACATATCATGTAGGACCAGTTGAGTGTTGACCCTCACTTGGCCTATGTGTGTGACAGAGACATTATTTCCATTAGGTAATCCCATTTTTATACCAGATAAAGGTTTAGGATTACTTAATAGATCTAATGATCCTACAATGTGATCTGTGGCACCAGAGTCCAAGATCCATTGTATTGATCTTACTAAATTTAGGTCACATGATCCTGTGGCAGGTGAGGAATGTGTAACAATGTCAGCAGGTTGGCCAACAGCAAATCCTACATGTCTTTGAGGGTCATTCAGCAAAGCCATCAACTTGTCAAGTTAATGTGCAGTAAAATTGGGAACCCTGGTCCGGCAGACCTGCTTGGTGCCTGATCTTCTTTTGCTGATTGCTCCTCTTCTACCATATTTTCCCTCTTTGACTTGAAACCAGGATGAAAGTCATGCTTCTTATAACAAGTTTCCTCAATATGGCCATTGAATCCACATAAACTACATTGCGTCTTTTTTGGATTTTTAGGCCTGGGATTTGCAGCAGAGTTAGGCCTGTTGACAGTCTGATTGTGTCCATGCCCATTCTTTTGTTATAATAGGACCATGGAATCTTGATTCTTGGCCTTGTTAGCCACATATGACTTCTGTCTCTCAAACTTGATTGCCATTGCAAAGGCATCATGAATTTTAGAAAGGCACCATCAACATTGGCTGTGAAACCATTGGTTTAAATTCATCCCTTAATCCTTTAAGGAATTTCAAGACATGTGATGATGCCAAATAATGCACCACCTGTAAATCCGGGCCACGTGTAATCTAAGGGTGAGCTGTAAAGGGGATCGAATGGCTAAAAGTGAGTAAAAGATGGTGTTTTTGGTGTTTTGTGGCTGAGTCCAAGAATGTATCTTGGATTGCCTACGTATCCTGTGTAATGTCCAGGAATCAAGCCTTACGTAGTTCCTAGAATGATGTATTTATAGGCACACGCCCTTCTTCTGCCCTAAACTTGGGGCGGTTGGGTCTATTGACATAAATACCCTTAAATGGGCCTTACCCCCTTGCCCAAGTAACCTGTTGGGCGGTGAGCCCTGGTGTCTGGACAGGAGGTCTTGGTATCGACTCGATGCATACCGACGTGGGCGATCGAAGTATGACACTCGCAAAATATCCCGGTAGTTATAGCCTTCACTGGTGAATCTCGTATTCGATCCGATGTACATAACCGACATAGACTTTTCCACATGCCATCTGGACCAATCAGATAGCTCCATGTGGAGGAGTGAATCCCCGTATCGTCATAAGCCCCCGAGATCGGAGGGAAGCTCATCTCGAATGCTGAGGTCGGATCTGAAAATTTGAATAACCATTTCGACACATGGTGTTCTTTTAGGCGGGAACACAGCTGTCTCTCCTAGCCGATGTAGGCTGTCGTAGGTGACGTCATGCCGTCAGCATTAATTGGTACAGGAAACAAAGCGTCTCCTATTGGGCCGCGTGGAGATTTGGCCCTTGATTCTCGCGCTGCACGCCCTATAACTGCCTCCAAATCGCCCTTTCAAATCATTTTGGAGATTTCGCAAGCATAAAAGGAGCCCAAGACTTCGTACTCTCTCATTTGTCATTATTTGTCTCAATTTCATCAGGAAAGTGCAAGTAAGCCCCAATCTATTCAAACTCTTTGTCTTTTATTTTCTGCATCTCTTATTCATTCCGTGTCTAGTAGCGATAGTGATTCACAAAACAGAGAGGAGGTTGTAGAAGTTGAAGAAGAATCGACAGAGCAAACGGTTTCTGAGCATCCAACTATCTCCGGTGAGAAGGTTGCCGGAGAAGAAGAAGGGGAAAAAGGAGAAGAGGAAACGTCTTCTCGACCCGCGGCCAGACGTCAAACCAGGATGAGGGGCCAGGGGCCGTATGGTTGCATATCCAATCTCTCCCCAGAAAAAGCCAAAGCCATTTCTCTTCGATATGGCATTCCTTATTCCTCAGAACATATCAAAGTGTCACACGGCCAGTACCAGTTCGCCTGTGACCCTCCACTTGGGTTCTGCACCATTTACGAGGCGTAATTGAAGGAGGGGCTTCGGTTTCCTTTCGATCCGTGCCTCATTGCAGTCCTTCAACACTACAAGATCTGTGTCACCCAGCTTGCGCCCAATGGAGTTAGGAGCGTAATGGGTTTCGTACTGGCGTGTCGAATCGCCAAGGTTGAGTTCTCGGTTCGATTATTTCGTCAATACTATGCCCTGTCGAGCTTGCGGGATGTGGGGTGGTATACATTTCAGAAGCGTCCTCTGGCGTCGGACTTCGTGAGAAAGGTGACCTCGTCCCAAGGCGAGTGGAAACCTAATTTCTTCTTTATCCGACATGGGTTGGTGGATATTGACATTCACACTTGGTTTAAAAGGCCACAAAAATGGCATGATAGGCTCGACTCGGATATCCTTAGTGGGTGCGGGATTATTGAGAGCGTCCACCCCGATGAGAGCGTCCACCCCGACGTCGCCACTCGAAACTTGCATTCCCTATATCCTTATGCTGATATCGAGACGGCTGGTCCGGGCGCATACCTCGAACTTGATAAGGATGTTCGCATTTTACGTAGGACCTTTATTCATTCTGTCGAGCTGCAATACTTGAGTATTTTGTACTTTTTCTGTGTTTATTTCGTATTAATCGTATTCTGATGTCGATTTTTCTCTGTTCGCAGTGGAGCATTTCTCAAAGATGGACGCTCTGGGCAAAATGCCAGACCCTAAGACCACAGACCCGAAGAAAATCCAGGACCTCGCCGGTATCAGGTCGAAGAAGCCGGCGTCTGGTGCCACATCTGCAGGGCAGAGGGGTCATCCCGATCCTCCACCCCTGTATCAACATCTGACATCCTGAGAGGTCAACCCGATGAGGCCAGGGTGATGGTGCAGACAGAAGGGGACCTCGTCTCGAGGAAGCGTCAGAAGACGACCGAGGTGCGGCATGGAGTCGGGAAGGAAACACGTAACCTTGCCCCACCAAATGCATCCGAGCCGATCCCCGGGATGAGTGTGGCGGAGATGGAGGCCATGACTCCAGAGGAGCTACATGACTTCATCATGAAGAGCCATCGAGCTGTGAGTCTTTCCTTTATTTCCTTTGTAGTTCCGCGATCTCTTGTCTGTTTTCAATGTTAATGGTGTTCCTTTTTGCAGACTCGACTTGCTACTAAAGTAGCTTTAAATAGAATTGAGTCTCCCTCGGCGGCTCTGGAGGAGCAGAAAGAGACTATCACCAAACTAACCTCCGACATCGAGAAGCTGAAGGCCAAAGCCAACAAGTTGGATGATCGCCGCGTGAAGCTGGAGTCCGATCTGTCCAAAGCTCAGAAAGACATAGCCGACAGGGATGTCGAGTTAGCGGCGGTGAAGTCGGAGCTGGAGAAGACGAAGAGTGAACTGGCGACGGCAATTCAAGCCCGTATCGAGCTTCAATCTCTTCTCGATGGTCTAACGACTCGCATGGAGACGGCCAAAATGGATTTCCTGGCCTCTCAGGAGCTCGAGGATGACCTTACGTTGCTGATGACTCAGGGGATGAAAGGAGGGTTCACGATGGCTCTTGACCAGGTCAAAGATGTTGACCCGACGTTTGATGTATCCACCATCGCGAAGGCCTACTTGTATGATCCCGAGGCCATTCCTCGATACGGTCGGTATTTCTCAGAGTTTAAGGCCGGCGTCTCGTTATACAGCAAGTATGTGACCCCTGCCTTGGAAACTGATGGAGCAGAGAATGCAGAAAATGTCGAGTCGGAGGAACAAGTCGACCCTAACGCCTCGTCTTCCCACCAGCCAGCTGTCTGATGTTGTTTTCTTGTTTGTCTTTTTAAGTACTCGATTCGATTTGGTTGTAATGCCTTTGACATTTTTATTTGTTTGAACTTGCACTTCCTTGATTCGACCTCGTAAACTTGAAACTTTTCAATTTGCATTCTGTCTTTTGTGTTTACATTTATACAATTTGTATTCTGTCTTTTATTGATCATTTGCCTAGGGTGTAGTCCTTTGGACTTAATTCCCTTATAAACACTGCCTTATAGGGTGTAGTCTTATGGACTTAATTCCCCTGCTGGCCCTTCGATGTGTAGTATGAGTACACGACTCGTAGTACACTTGAGTATGAGTCGACCTAGCATTGTACTGCCTTATTGGCTTGACTTGGCTATTTGGTCGAAGCTCGACTCGATTATCCTGCCTTGTCAGGCTTAAAAGGACATCGTATTAAAAGGTCCATACTCGACTGTCGCACATCGTGGTGCATATGATTTGGTCGAGTTGAGTATCCATCGTGGGATCTTCCGCCTGCCTCGCATCGTGGCTTATTGGCAGGTCGGGAGTGATATAAGCACTGTCGGTGACTTGGCTTTTTCACTATTTTGCTATAACTCCATCAAGTCGATGGTGTGCAGCTCGGAAGTGATGTAAGCATTGTCAGTGACTTGGCTTTATTCACTTTTCCGTTTTAACCCCTTCGTGTCGAGGTATTGCAGGTTGGAGGTGATATAAGCATTGTCAGTGACTTGGCTTTATTCACCATACTGCTCCGACTCTGTTGTGTCGAGGTCTCTTATTGGAGTCGATTTTTGGTCTTTTTTCTTCTAGCCCCTTTTTCTTTTTTACATGAGCGCGTGTGTTAGGAACAATTTAGAAAAGAAAATTACTTGAATAAAAGGCATTGAAAGCAACTGTCACATCGACCTATTACAAGTAGCTAAAAATTGAAATTGCGAATGTCATAAATTGAATAAACAGCTTAAACGTAGTATTTCCGGAGATTGGTGGCGTGCCACGTCCGGGGCACTGTGCTGCCGTCCGATCTCCCCAACTGATACGACCCTTTTGGGTGCACCTTCAGAATTTTATATGGTCCTTCCCAATTCGGATCGAGCTTGCCTATTGGGTCCTGCCTGCTGGCTTCGTTCTTTCTCAACACGAGGTCCCCCACTTGAAAGTATTTGTACTTTACCCTCGCGTTATAATACTGTGATATCTTTCTTTTATAATTGGCCATTCGATATGCCGCAACCTCTCTCTTCTCTTCGATGTTATCTTTCTCTTGAAGCAGATCGGTGGCGTTCATTTCAACGTTATATGCCAGGACCCGAGGTGAGGCCAGTCCGATCTCCGCAGGTATCACTGCTTCGCATCCATAAGCCATAGCGAAAGGAGTCTCTTGGGTAGCCGAATTGGGTGCCGTTCGATACGACCACGATATCGGGTAACCGAGCCGCCCAATCTCGACCTTCGTCTTCCAACCGCTTCTTCAACCCAAACTTGATTTGCCTGTTTGTCTGCTCGACCTGTCCATTGGACTGAGGTCGGGCCACCGATGTCGTTCTATGTTCGATCTTGAATTCTTTGAGCCAATCCTGCACGCGGTCATCTAGAAATTGAGTCCCGTTATCCGATATCAGATACTTGGGAATTCCAAACCTGCACAAAATGTTCTCCCACAGAAACTTCTTGATGGTGTGAGCTCTGATGTCAGTTAGGGCTTTAGCCTCGACCCATCTCATGAAATAATCAACCGCGACCACGACATATTTGAAATTACCTGGAGCTCGAGGTAAAGGACCGACTATATCGACCCCCCACTCATCGAACGGCCATACCGACTCGATGGCGCTCATTTCTCGCGCTTGTTGGTGGGTCACTACATCATGTACCTGACAAGCCCTGCATCTCATCACCAATCGATTGGCATCCTTCTGCATGGAAGGCCAAAAGTAGCCTGCCAGTTTGCATTTTCGTGCCAACATTCTAGCTCCGCAATGATTACCACAGATTCCTCGATGTATCTCCTCGAGAAGATAAGCCCCCTCATCTTCCGATGCACATCGTAGCCAAGGTGTTACAAACGATTTTCGATAAAGCACATAGTCGAGTAGAGTGTACCTCGAGGCTTTGCAGCCTGACTTTTCTGGCCTGAGACTTATCAGACGGGAGAATTCCATCTTTTAAGAATAACGCTATCGGATCCATCCATGTCGATCCTTGAACCACTGGTTGCACGTCGACCTCGTTATAGCTTCGCTCCGCCAACATCTCTACCAGAACTTTCTTCTTCGACTTGACATTCGATGCGAGTTTAGACAACGCATCGGCCCGTTTATTCTCACTTCGGGGTACTTGCTCGACATGAATCGTCTTGAACTTTGACAACAGACCCTGAACCACTCTCAGATAACTCTTCATAGATTCTTCCTTGGCCTCATACTCGCCTCGTATATGATTCACTACGAGCTGAGAGTCACTGTATACCTGGAGGTTCTCGACCCCCAATTTCAAAGCCAGCTTCAAACCCGTGATCATTGCCTCATACTCAGCTTCGTTATTTGTAGTCTTAAATTCGAATCGCAGAGCATAAGGGAACTCTTCTCCCTTAGGACTGACCAACAACAAACCAGCCCCAGCTCCTTCTCTACTCGAGGCACCATCGACATGGATGGTCCACTGCTCATCTGATGACTGCCTATCATGTTCCAACTGAATTGACAATCCTTCTGCTATGAAGTCCGCTAGAGCTTGACCCTTAATGGCTGTACGAGGTAGAAACTCGATATCGTACTCAGCTAGCTCGACAACCCACTTGGCCAATCGACCCGATGTCTCGGGCTTGGCCAAAATCTGTTTCAGAGGCTGGTCGGTGACCACAGCGATGGGGTGTGCCTGAAAGTAGGGTTTCAATTTCCTCGATGCATGAACCAGACTCAATGCCAATTTTTCAGCCGGCGTGTATCTGATCTCTGGTCCATGCAATGCCTTGCTCACAAAATACACTGGGATCTGTCCCTGATCTCCTTCTCGAACCAATACTGCACTCACTGCCTCTTCACAGATTGCTAGATAGACCAGGAGTTTCTCTCCTTCTCGAGGTGAAGACAGCGTTGGTAAATCAGACAGATACTCCTTTAAATCATCGAATGCTTTTTGACACTTCTCGTCCCATTGGAACGGACTCGCTTTCTTTAATATCTTGAAGAACGGTAGGGACCTTTACGCTGATATCGACAAGAATCGATTGAGGGCCGCCATCCGACCCGTTAATCGCTGCACTTCCTTTACGTTACGAGGCGTAGGCATGTTCCTGAGGGCCTCGATTTTATCTGGATTAGCTCTGATACCCTCTGTCGATATCATGTACCCCAGAAATTTTCCAGATCGAACTCCAAAGGTACATTTATTTGGGTTAAGCTTCATGTTTGCGGCCCGCAGTACTTCAAAGACCTCTCTGACATCGACAAGAAACCGTCCCATGGACTTGCTCTTGATCAATAAATCATCAACATAAACCTCCATATTTCGACCTATCTTGCCCCTCGAAAATTTTATTGACGGCTCTCTGATAGGTGGCCCCCGCATTCTTCGTGCCAAACGGCATTGTTACAAAGCAAAACGTACCAAATTCTGTGATAAACGCGGTTTTTTCCGAGTCCTGGGGGTCCATGAAGATCTGATTATACCCCCTGTATGCATCGAGAAAACCAAATACCTCGAAGCCCAGTGTCGAGTCGACCAACTGATCAATCTTTGGAAACGGATATGAATCCTTAGGGCACGCTTTGTTGAGATCTGTAAAATCGACGCACATCCGCCAGCTCTGATCTGGCTTCCTAACCAACACTGGATTGGCTAACCAATCCGGGTAGAATATCTCTTTCACGATTCCCGCAACTAATAACTTGTCGACCTCTTTCCTTACTGCCTCTTTCCTTTCAGGAGCAAGGTTTCTCTTCTTTTGCCGTATCGGCTTCTTTTTTGGGTCGACGTTGAGTCGATGTACGGCTATGTTCGGCCGACAGTGCCCGGCATGTCATCTCGCCTTCCATGCAAAAACGTCTCGATACTCAGCCAGGAGGTCGACCAAGGCTCTCGTGTCGGGGTGTGGCATCCACTTCCCGATCCGGACCCCTTGGCCTTCTTCCTCTTTCCACACTCGAACCTCCTCTGTCGGGTCGGCGGACACCCAGCTTCGATCCTCCTCTTCCTCAGGTATCAATTCTTCAACCAGCACCTGCCCCACCCCTTTTCCTTTAATCGTAACCAGACTACAATTCCTGGCTACCTCGACGTCTCCTTTGACTTCATGGGTCCCGTACCAGGTGGGGAACTTCATGCTGTTGTGGAATGTCGAGATGATGGCTCTGAGATCATATAAAGCTGGTCGACCTAATATCGCGTTGTACCCTGAAGGGGCCTTAACTACGACATAGGCCATTTCCATTGTTCGACCCTTATCTCCGTCTCCAACCGTAGTCAACAAATTGATCGACCCGACAGGGTGAATGGCTCGCCCGTAAACCCAAATAAAGGGGTAGATAACGGAATAATGTCTTCATCCTTTAACCTCATGGCTTTGAAGGCTGAGTAGTAAAGGATATTAACGGCGCTCCCACTGTCGACACAAACTCTTTTTATTCGTCCCCGGCTTATCACCGCCTCGATTACTAATCCTTCGCTATGACTGTGGGAACTTGGAACGTCATCCTTGGGTCCATAACCCACCTCCGTCGTAAACCTGATTTCTTTGACTCCCTCGATCTGTCCGATGATTGCCGACTGGATCGAGGGCGATCCGACTCGTGCTCTGCTACGATCGTGTTAACGTCGTATCCGACGCGATTATCCCGATGAGGGTCTCGGTTCTGATCTTCTCGATGGTCATCCCGACGATTGTCCCTGAATGTCGGCTCGGACGACCTGTCCCGACGACTCCGATTGTCACGACGTGGAGATCGGTCCTTCTTTCCATTATAAGTTTTCCTTTTGTACTCTCGACGGCCCTTCGGCTCGTCCCTTTCTGACCTGTCGATCACTTCATCCAATCGACCCTCTTGAATGCAGGCGTCGATGTCTCTCTTCAAATCGAAACATTCCTCTGTGTCATGCCCCACGTCCTTGTGATAGTCACAATACTTATGGGTATTTTTTCTTTTCTCTGGGTCCTTGGACATCGGCTTAGGTGTTCGTGCAATATTCTTCTTAATCATAATCGCCAACACCTCCCCTCGAGATCGATTGAGGGGTATAAAATCTCGTTCTTTCAGATTCCCTTTCTTTCCAAGCCGATCTGAGATCGGAGCTGTCAATCGATCAAAAACGTTGGTCTTGCTTTCCTCGTTCCGACCCCTAGGCTGACCCTTGGTCTGGCTTCGGGAGTCGTTCCTCGAATTGAGGCCAAGTGAAATGGTGTGCAAACGCACTGCCTCTTCACCTTGGCAAAACTTATGGACTATGTTCACACATTCGTCCATATCATTCGGCATCTTCTTAGACAATTTGTCATACAACTTCGTATTTCGCGACCTCCAACGAAAGCATTAACTGCCGCAAAGCATCACTAGCGTTATGCACTTTCATGGCCTCAAGATTAAAGCGTCTTATGAAGTCAATAGTCGACTCCCCTTTCTCTTGCTTGATATTCATGAGGTGTGTAGCACTGAGGTGGAACTTCTTATTCCCAATGAAAGCATCTCGAAATTTTTGTCCCAGCTGTAAAAAACTTGAGATCGACCCGGGGCGTAGCTTGTGGAACCACTCTCGAGCTCGACCTGTGAGCAACGAGTCGAAGGCACGACACTTCATGGCATCATTTGCGTTCCTCAACCTCATCAACGATATATATCGATATAGATGGTCCTCTGGGTCCGTAGTACCGTCATAAGGTTCCATCTTTGGCGGTTTGAATGACTCAGGCATCGTGTATATCTCTATCTCGGGACTAAATGGCGATTCGAGCCATTCTGTGACCTGCTCCTTCCCTACTATGTGGTTGAACTCATTTCGGATACTCTCCTCGACCTGCCGCTGTTGGCTTTCTTGTCCAGGACGTCTGTGGGCGTTAGTCACGCTGATTTCAATTGCTCCTTCCTCACACTCTTCTTGAGGTTCGACAGGCCTCTTCCCCTAGCCTTATCTGCCTCCTTACGACCCAGAAGGCCCAACAAGTGTTCTTCAGGAGGATTACAGATTCCCTTACCTATGAATGCCGACGCCACCACCCTTTTCAGGGCGTCTTCATATAAAGATGTTAAGTGATCTGCCATATCCTGTAGCTGCGGGGGAAGCTGAGGCCTGGGTGGATCTGCAACTGCGGGTCTAGATCCAGTGGGGACTTCTTGAATCTGAGATGGAACCCCTGCTGGATCTATATCCGTGTGCTCTTCGATCTGCATGTTCTTACTGTTCGCCGGTTTCTTCCTTGCGGGTGGTGCCATACGATTTCTTTACCAACTCACCGGTAGAAGACCCTCCTTTTAGCGCCAAATGATGATGCCAAATAATGCACCACCTGTAAATCCGGGCCACGTGTAATCTAAGGGTGAGCTGTAAAGGGGATCGAATGGCTGAAAGTGAGTAAAAGATGGTGTTTTTGGTGTTTTGTGGCTGAGTCCAAGAATGTATCTTGGATTGCCTACGTATCCTGTGTAATGTCCAAGAATCAAGCCTTACGTAGTTCCTGGAATGATGTATTTATAGGCACACGCCCTTCTTCTGCCCTAAACTTGGGGCGGTTGGGTCTATTGACATAAATACCCTTAAATGGGCCTTACCTTCTTGCCCAAGTAACCTGTTGGGCGGTGAGCCCTGGTGTCTGGACAGGAGGTCTTGGTATCGACTCGATGCATACCGACGTGGGCGATCGAAGTATGACACTCGCAAAATATCCCGGTAGTTATAGCCTTCACTGGTGAATCTCGTATTCGATCCTATGTACATAACCGACATAGACTTTTCCACATGCCAGCTGGACCAATCAGATAGCTCCACGTGGAGGAGTGAATCCCCGTATCGTCAACATGTTCAGCCTCCATATGATCCATCAAATTGCTGATTGCATTGCATTGACATTGCGGATCACAGGAACAGATTGTCACGGGCCTGATGGTCTTGATTTCTTCCCAAAGTATCATCAGTTTTGTAAAGTACTGATTGACAGAATATGTGCCTTGTTTCAGTAGGTGCATTTCTTCAAGAAGATCTGAAAGCCTTAATGCATCAACATTTGAAAATCTTGCTGCAAGATTCTTCCAAACTGCATGTGCATTCTTGAAGTACATCAAACTTTGAGCAATGGTGTTCTCACCAGAATTTAAGATCCAAGATCTGACCATTGTATCACATTACCTCTATGCATGGAAGTCTGTTGAATCTGCTTCTGGCTTTTTGATTGTGCCGTCTACGAAGCCAACTTTGTTCTTGGTGATCAACACCATCTCCATGGACATTTTCCAGGGATTGTAGTTATTGCCATTCATCAATGGCTGAACAAGAACCAGAGAAGGATTCTCATTAGGATGAACATATAATGGACTGGAGGGACTTATTTCTTGTTTCTTAGCTGCCATTTCTACCAAGAATTTTAGAATTGATTCTCAAATCGATAATGATGGATAAAATCCGGTCAAGAATTGATCAAAAAATAGAGAAAGAGATGACAGTTACTCTCAAGAAATTGAAAACTCAGAAAAGATGAAGAACACTCTCAAGTTTCTTCAAAAAACACAGGAAAGCTTTTAGAAATTCTCAAATTTCTGCTCTGATACCATGATGAAGTTTGTAGAATTACAAACAAACAAAATAAAATGCGGAATTATTATTGATCATGTAAAAGTTACAAGTTGTTTTCAATGAGGTTGATCATGGGGTATTTATAACATCATACACCTCACGAATCAGTTAGGAGTAAGTTACAAACGGTTATAACATATTACAACTAAATAACCGTTTTCTATATTATACACTACATCAAACTAATCAGCAGGTTGCTGAGTCTTCGTACTGTCAGCAGGCTGCTGATAACTTCGATTGATCAACAGAGTGCACTCAGCATTCCCATCAGCTTCTATACTGTAACATACCCAGTGAGCTTATGTTGGGAGAGCTTGAGGGCTCGTGCTTGGAGAGCTCATAATTGGAGGGCTCGTAATCTTATCAACTCTTGTGGCCTTGGCTTTTTTCAAATTTTCCTTTGTTTGTAATAATCTTTATTTTTCTGCACGTAACTTGTGGCCGCTGATTTGGGCTTTGAGTGCATGTTTGCTTCGTTTTTTGCAATGATTTTGCCCAAGCATATTTGAGCTTGAACCTTTATTTTTCGATGCCGGCGCATCTGATGCGGAGTTGTCGGATTCCACATTGATTACGGTCGAATACATGGACAAAAGGGAGCGTTTGGACGGGTGTTAGTAATTTGGCCGTAACTTTCGGCCCCGATGTCCGTTTTGCACGCAGGACCCCATTCGGAGGCGGTTCACGGCCGTTTCAAAGCCAAAATCAGCGGTTTTCCCTTACATTTCGGACATCGAAGACTTTTGCACGTTTTTCACAATTTTCTTATTTTGTTCACGAATTCAATAAAGATCTAATTCCGGATTCGTTCATTTAGAAAAGTCCGTGATTTCAGCATCTTGATTTCCATGTTGAGATATCTCATCTTTTTCGAGTCCGATATCTGGGTCCGACGTATCTGTATATATATGCATATGGCCCCCCTCGTTTTTGACGAGGTCGAGGACATTAAAGCATCGAACTTGCTAAAAATGACTGGACTGAAAGTCTTACTTGTTTCTGATGAGCCCGATGACTGAATCGGAAAAAAAAATCGATGTGCGGCCCCCTTGTTTGAGATCACAAGTAACTTGTCTGGAGAGCTTGCAATGAGAGAATTCGTTGTTTGAGAGAGTGAGTGCTCATCCTGGCGAGCTCATATTGGCAGTCTCGTTCCGTCACACTCATTCGGGTCGGTCCTCTTCTAGGCGAACTCATTCTGGTCGGTCCCCTTCTAGGCAGACTCATTCTGGTCAGGCCCATGGATCTGCCCTTGCCACCAACCATATCGTACTATCTCACTTGCTTTTGTGCTAAAGAAAAAATCGTGCTAATCAAGTATGGCTCTGACATCCCTGACAAAGTGGGTGAGCGTGTCTTCGGTGAGCCGATGGCGGTACCGACGAGAGTGACCGGAAAATCCAAGAATCCATAGAGAGTAGTGATAAATCAAACGCAAACTCTACGGATTGTGTGCTTTTGCTCCTCAAAACGTATGCCAGCTTAATGAAAAAGCTAAAGGGCTGCTCCATATATTTGTTTTTCGCCGGAAAAAATGAAGAGATGAGTTCCGACCAAGTTTTGAAGAGAACTCAATGGGAGCAGCGGTGATTCAGGCACAAACCCAAGTATTTCGCATAAAGCTAATAAGTGCTACTACTTACTTGATGTTATGTGATGAAGATCTCGTTGAAGACTTGGGGTCTAGATGTAGATCTTGTTGAAGATTTGAAGATCTGGAACTAGATCTTGTTGAAAGCTTGAAGATCTGGAAATTCGGATGAACTGGATGAAGATCCCGTTGAAGGTTCAACTGGAAAACAAAAAATGGGCGGTTTTAGGTTGCCGGAAAACAAAAGATGGGCGGTTTCGGGCCGCCGGAGCTGAAAGATGCCTCTATAAGAATCTGACCGGAAAAGATGTAGAAAATGTTGTTTCCCAGTAACGGAGCCAACTAATGATGCCGAAAAAGTCATCAAGAAGATTGAGTGGATGTAAAGGTGGATATCTGGCTATAAAGAGTGTATAGAAGTGGTGGTGCTCAAGAACACGATGAAGATCTTCAAGAGCAATATGGGGGTGTTTGGTGTTTTTTTGTTTATGAGCTGAGCCTGAAGAGGCTGCCTACATACCCTTTGTAAAGGATCAAGCCATGCGTAGTTCTAGGAATGAAGCCCCCCTCCTTGTGATGAAGGTGCTGTAGGTATTTATAGAGGTCACGAGCAAGCCAGCTAGCGAGAGTGGACATCTGGCAAGTCGGCGGGCTGAGAGCCTAGCGGCCTGCTAAGAGCATTGGCGGACTCGCTGAGGGACTTACGGCATCGATATGGGCCGTGCGGCTTGAGAGCCTTGGCTTGTCTTATTTTTATGTTGGCGGCTTTGGTCTCTGGCGGATCTAATGTCCTCGGGCTCACGGGCTGGACCCCTAGTCTGATAGCATCGCATAGGACCCAAGGCTTGGAGCGGGACCGCTGCCATGCGAGTTCGCGGATTGTGGTGGCCGGTGGCTTAATCCACTTTTCGGGGATCAGATGGACCCGAATAAGGATCCGTGGGTTGAATTACGATTTAGGCATATCAGCATATATTTCTGAAACAAAATAAAGAAGAGATAGTAGGGATAGAGACAACCTGGTTTGCACTCTTCAATACATTGAAGAGTGCTTCCCAGAAAATCATCTTTGTTTGACCAAGCGAATAGCAGGCAATTCAAGTCTATCGCAAAGAATAAGAAGGCGTAACTCCAAAGGAATAGTTGTGTGGTTATCATATTGACGGAATAAGCCAGTGGGACTCGAGGACTTAGCTAAGAAATCCGCAATTGTATTCGCTTCTCTATAAATATGCTGAATACAGTTGCTACCAAGAAAGCGGCTTGTCATCATGTAAAATGGAAAAGAGGACCAATGAGTCCGTTTCCACAATAAGTGGAAATATATCATTCCTAGCACAAAAGTCCACACCATAGTAGAGTGCTTTGACTTCAGCTTCAAAACTATTGGCAGTTCCAAGAAAAGCAGAGCATGCATGAACCAAACTACCTTGATCATTACGGAGAATGAAACCGCTACCTGAGTTTCCAGGGTTGTTAATCGAGGAGCCATCCGAGTTAAGCTTAAAGAAATTCGTAGGAAGGGGTATCCACATAACTGTGAGTGGGATTCTTTTGGGTTTCACGGAGAAATGTTTCAAGACGCCGAGATGCAAGAGAATATCATCTTTATTGTCCAGACGACAGACGGGTTTTTGATAGAAAGCCATGGATAGATCCTTGAGAATTGAGTGAATCATTGTTTGCGGAGTGTCTAACATGCCTTCAAAAATAAATTTGTTTTGCGCCTTCCAAAGCTCTCAGCAAACAAAAGTAGGTATATAAGTGCTAACAAGCTGAAGCGCACCTGTAGACTAGTTATCTCACCAACCCCAAAAGACGCGTTTTAAGTCTACCATGTTAACATAACAACCCAACAAAGTTTGGAAAAAATGCCAAACCTCAGAAGCAAAGTCACAATGAAGGAAGAAGTGTTGTGTGGAATCTTCATTTTGGCATAATGGACATTTATAAGGACTAGCAATCCCATACGACGAATGACGTTCGGCATGGGAAGGAGATGGTTAACAAAGCGCCACATGTTTTATCAAACATGGTTTCTTTTTAATGCAAAAACGGTTAGGAGTTGTGACTAGAAAAGCTATATTATATTGTTTTAATTAATAAAAGTAATATATGACATTGTAAAATCTCTGTTTTTCATTAATAAAATTGCTGAGTTTTATCCAAAAGAATAAATATATATATATCGCTTCAGTTTTATGGTGGTTCTGAACCACCATGTCATAGTTGTTTCTCTAATAGGAATTCTTAAAAGAAGGGTAAAATTATAAAATAATGGCATTTATATTTTACACAGTCGGGCCCCCATGTGTTATTCCATTTCCTATTGGTTCTGAATAACCAAGTCATACTTGGTCCAAAACCAGGATAAAATTTGCCTACAGCAAGGATCTTTATTAATTAGGTAGTTGTAGTACAAGTTTAACTGTTTAAGCAGTAACTACACAGAGTATGAATTATATATAGTAAAAGGGGACTGGGGACGGGACCAAATGTATTAACTATACTAGTATAAGGGCATGTCCAAATTGCTATGCTTTTAAGTCCTCCTGTGTCCACTGACCAATTCCTTTTCAATTACTACTATGTTTCAGAGATTCTATATTGCTTCTCTGCTGAAACTGATATTGTGACCCCCGTCCCGGATACCGAGTCCTTATCCGAAAAGAACATCCGGCATGCATATATTAACTTTTAAAATCGTCAAAAGTAATATATACATAAGCCTCGTAACAATCAATCAGAGTAAAAGCGGAATAAATTAAAACTAAAGATAACTCGGAAAAGATTGTCAAACGACAAACAACGGATCACCAGTCCCAAAATCTACGTCTAAGAAAACTGAAAAGACAAAACAACGAAATAAATGTTGTTTAACTTATTACATCCAAATTTGAAAAATGAAAAGATACTAAAGCCTATCTCTCAAAAACTGAATAATAAAACCGCATAAAATAAAAGTCCATAACATCATAATCTCTTGAGCTCAAACGTCAGCTCCGTCATCATAACCGTACTCATCATCATCCTGACAACCACCTTCTCGGGGTGGGGACAATAAAGAAAGAAGGGGTAAGTACTTACGTACTTAGTAAGGGGTAGAAGTAACGGTTACACAATATATTTATATAATATACATCAAGATAAAGTCTACAATCTCTACCACATAGGTTGCATTAAAATACACTCCCCTCTGCTGGGTCTGTTAGCACCATCACGAGCAATTATCTATGTTACATTGTAATTCAAGGACACAATGCCCGAATGATGGGTATGCACCGGGACATATTCAAGACTCATATGGCACGGATGGTTCCGTGTGGAACATTTCCCAAGACCCGAATATTGTCCGTTACGTATGAGAAATGATTCCATGCTTGCGCGAATCATAAATGTGCTCACCAAGAATTACAATGTTTTAGCTTTTTAGACTCATCACATATGTTTATTACGTAGTTAATCTAACCACCTACGTTCATTCCACATAAAAATGTTTCCTAAGGACATCTAGTCCTGTACAATCTATATTAACTACCTAAGACGTTGTAAAAGCGCATCAATGACTACTAAACCAATGACCCCGCAAGGTCTAAACAACCGCCTTCCGCTACCACCTTCTCCCCGTAGGGTCTCTCGGTTAATGGCGATTGATGCTTAAGCGCACTGAAGTCGGAAGTTAGACTTTACACATTCCAATTAATGTCTCAAAATACATACATACCAAACCATTACACATGAAATAATATTTAAATACCACCGTTGTATTTTATCATTACTGTTATTATTATTATTATTATTATTATTAGAACAAGGAAACATAGTTACTAGTTTTTTTTTTCTTCTTCCTTTCCTTCTGTTGACCATCGGCAATAACATGTGTTCATGGTAACACATACATCAACAATTCTCTTTTTTTTTTTTCTTTACAGCAAATGGTACCGACAGTACCAAAACAATATTAGAATAATATAATAAAAGAAAACAAAAGCTAAAAGTGCATCTCTGTACTAAACTAGTACTAGACTAAGTATCCTCCTAATACGAACATCTGCTACAAGTGCCCATGGAGACTCTTTCATGGAAGTGATGAAACTGTATGGTCCAGAATCGTCCATATGGGTCACTCCCTACAGAGGAGTCTTCATGTTAGAATTTCTCACCTAATACATGTTTTTTTTTTTTTTTTTTTTTTTTTTTTTTTAACCAAACGAAAGCAGTAAAGTACCCATTTTTTTCTTCAACAACTACCCCCCTTTTTCCTTCCTTTGAAAAGTTGTCTGCGACAACTACTCTCCATATACCAAATGTGCACATATATTTAACAGAAATAAAACCTAAATCCAACGTGTATGGAAGCAAATAAATAATTGAAACTAATTATAACATAATTAAATCCCGGTTGAACACCCCCTTACCATAGCAATTCCAAAGGCGATTGAAAGCGAAAACGAATAGTAAAAACCTTCAATCCTCGATTCCAATAATTTCTACGAATCACCTACGATAATTTACCATTACACTACGATTAGGCAACCTTCTAATTCATCAAAGCTCAAATTTTCTCAAGAACATACGGAATCTATAATTAGGGTTAGGAATGAAAACTTACCGAAAAAAAGAACGGTTGGTATCAAAACGATCGTCTCCTCGCGGTGATCAATTTCTTCTACTATGGTCCGCACCGAAAATCAACCGTTAAACCCCGAATTTGGAAAACAGCGTTCGAACTTTTCTTTTTTCTTCTCCCTGTTCTTGCCGTCAGCTTGTCCCATTTTTTATCAGAAAAGTTTAGCATATTATAGTAAATGGGAATTAAGGGAAGTATTTCCGTTAAATACTCCTTTAATAAATCCTTGATTAAATAATTAATACCCTTCTAATTATTTTCTTTTAGGTTAAATATAAAATAGGAAAATAAATAATTAAATTCCCTTTTTACATCTTTACCCTTCTTAAATTTTCAGGGTATTACAGATATGGACGGGATATTTGGCACTTTGAGCTTTTAGACCAAGTTTCATAATATCCTATTTGTATTGTAAACTAGAATGGGAAAGAGGAATTTATATTTCTTATTGATAATTCATTGTTGATACATTGCATTTATAGGAGAAACTAGCACACCTTTGTGATTCATTCACACATAGGGTTTGCTACATCTTGAAAAATAGTGCAGACATATTTAACTAATATGAGCAAGCAAGCTCTGTAAGATCTTGAATATCTTTGATTATTCAACATATATATATATACCCTTAATAATGCCCCTCGTCCCTTTTAACCCCCTAAGCCTCTACCCCTTACCCCTGTAAACCCTCCTCTACCCCTACCCCATACCCCATACCCCATACCCCCTAAACCCCTAAGAACAACCTTCATATTGGTCAAATACCATTGTCAATTTGTCATTGTCTAGTTTTTTCAACTCTAAGCAAGTAGGGAGGGAGCGCATTATTAAGAAAGTTTCAACAAACGTGAATGATCATTGGCCTTACATTTGGAGCCCATAGAAATTTCCATATCTTTTCGTAAAGTCTAGAGCTTTGAGCCCTCCATTGCATTATTCTCGTTGTCCTTCAATTCTCTAGCAATATGATACCTAGTTTTTACCAAATAGTCAGAGACCATTACATGAGTAGTAATGCTAAATGAGCTTATTCGTTGGATTTTTCCCTAACAGAGATATAGACAAGATGTTGTTGGCTTCCAAGGGTTGAAAGCAAGTCGAACTGACTTTTGATTCCATGTGCGCGAGCAGAGTGGTTAATTAGGCAACTTACTCGATCCGCATTGAGGAGATCTACCTTAGGGTGAGCTTTGAATGACAGTTGTAGAGGGACGACATTTTCTCCATTACCTATCCTCCATTTAAATCTTTTAAACTGAAGGTCTTGTTTCTTAAAAAGACTACTCCAAATTGTTGAGGGTCTAAAGATGGCAGTTGCATATTGATTTTTTTTTTTATAGCAAAGTACTTCGCTTTGAGCACTATAGCTGATAATGAAGCGGGATCAGAAAGGATTCTCCATACTTGTTTTGCCAAAAGAGATAGGTTCAAACATGTTAGATCTCGGAATCCCATCCCCCCCACACACACAAATCTCGGTTTACAACAATATTTTCACGCCTTCCAATGAATTTTTCGTTTACCATCCTCTTCACCCCGAAAGAAATTTCTCGTCAATTTCTCTAAACCATCAATCGGACCCTTAAGTAGCTCGAAGCATTGCATCCCAAATGGACTCGGACCGGTGATTTGATTAAAACTTATTTCCCGCCCGGAGGTAAATACCTGCCTTTCTAGCCATTTAATTTCTCACTCACTTTATCTTTAATGTATTCAAAGATCTATGTATTTGAACGCCCAATAATGAAAGGCAGGCCCAAGTATTTTCCTTTAACGTTTCCTAAAGGTATTTAAGAATATCCGATAGCTTTCTCTTTGTTTATGAGTTAATGCTTTTGCTTAAGAAAATATCTAATTTATGGAGAGGGTGGTTTTTTGTCCTCACTCATAAAGTGAGATCGTATAAAAATACGTCGATAAATCACAATTTTCACTTGATGTATACATATAAATATGCATCATGACTTTTCTCACGTTTTTTTAGTGAGTAATGATATTGTCACAAAACACTAAAACACAACAAACAATATTACATCTTTTTATAATGCAACAATTATTTAAAAAAAAGGCACACCGTCACTTCATAAATAGCATTGTCCTTGACAGACTGACACATTATAATATAACATTAGTTTAGTTTTATGTGAATGACTGTGACGGTGTCATTTTCTTAAATATCATGGTTGTTACCGACATTATTATACATTGAAGTTAAAATTAGTGAACATTCATTAGGTAAATATTCTAATGCCGGCCCTTGAATACATGAATAAAATAAACATTATCCACAAATAGATAGGAGGTTACATTTTGTCTTTTGTGAATGGCAGTATACAAAGCTAGTGCCCATGCCGCCTTCCACGGTGAAAGGAGACTTTCACAGTTGACACATTTAGGCTGCTCTCTGCATTAACGGGACCCACCAGCGTTGTCTTTATTTGAAATAAAACTGTACTACAGTAGTAGTACTATTTGATTTATTTTGACACAATCTTTTTCCTTGTTTTGTTCTTAATAATTTTCTGTAGGAAAAAAAAAGGAAGAAACTTGTGGGCCCCTTTGCTCTAGCAAATCGACAGTCCTCCTTGAGTTGCGAGCTTGAATGAAGTTAGACGAGCTATGTTCAAGGGAAAATTCTATTGTGGACTCGGAACTGTTTACGTGGCGGCAAAGATATGATCTACACAGCTGAGGTGGACCATGCGCGCGATGCCAGTATTCCACCTCGTGAATCGCATGTGGCCCCGTATCGTCGCCACATGTATATTCCCTCTAGAATGAAGTTAGATAAGCGACCCATGTTCAAGTTTAAACGTTTTAAACAAGATTATAAAACTTTTTTTTTTTTTTTTTTTTTGAGTACAACAGGATTATAAAACTAAGGGGAGTGATAGGTTAAACACACCATTTATAAACCATCATCATCTCACCACATATTTTTTTTTTTTTTTCGCAAAAAAAATTGAAAAAAGCTTAAATTTTGAAACATACAATTTAGGATTATAAAAAACTAATAATATCAAAATGTAACGTCGGATTAATTTGAAAAAAAAAGAAAAAGAAACAGGTAGTCAATAGATATGAAATACCTGATTATTGTATTATAAATTTAACATTTTTTTTTATTTGTGAAAACTTGCTAACAACAATTGAAAGGCAATATTCTCATGATATTAATCAGAACATGCAATTGATTATAAGTCCTTTTAAAAAACATTTGAATTTAAGCTATTAAGTCATGTAGGTATATTAATCAATTGATGACTCTGAATGTATTTTAAATATTTTTTGTGGTCTTATATTTATTACACAAGGAATGTTTATATTATATTATCACTGGATAATGCCATGTTGGCAACGTTTTTTATTGGAAATGATGAGAAGATACATGAGCATTTAAATAAAAATATCTATCCTAAAAAAAAAACAAATCAATTGATGCATAAGGTAAACATTACTTTTTTTTGGTTTTTGGATACAGAGATCTTTATTTAAGTATTGAGAAAAGCCTCCAAAGTTGCAATACATCACATTACCTATCTAAAACAATGAAATAATGTGGTCTCAAACAATAAATAAAACATAAAAACGACTAGTTTTCAACATTTAAGCAAGCCGGAGATTTCTAGCCCTTCTGAAACCAAAGGAGATAGTAACCAACTTTCTGTTTGGGTAGTGTTACTCTCCATAATTACTAGTAAGATCTAACGAGTAAAAATTTTACTTTTTTATATATCAATGGTTTAAATGTTGTGTATTAGTGTCCTTTTTTTGTTTTTAAATAGACGGCATATTTTCAAAGTACATTAATACTCTATCCGTTCAAAAATATTAGTTACTCTATATCTTTTTGTTTATCCTAAAATATAATTCGTTTTATGTTATCGATGAAGAATCTATATATTATTTTTCTCTATTTTACCCATAATTTATTAATATTTTTTTTTGAGAAAACAACTCATTTTATTAAATCACATCCGCCAAACAAGCGGAAATAACATCAGTCGGGGGTTGATCACCCCAAGAGATCCTATCATGACCCAATAAAGCATGTCTTGCTAAAAGATACGCGGGGACATTTCCCACACGCCGAATAAACAAGAAAGAAACCGAATGAAAAAAACTACGTCTAGAGAGACAATTCTGCACGAGACAACCAATAGCTGTAAAATCCGCAACAGGACGACTGAGCCGCTGGACGCAAGCCAAGCAGTCACTTTCCACTTCCAAAAATGGGGTTCCCAACTGCTCTGTCTCCATCAGTGCTAAGTCTATCGCTTTCAGGTCCATAAACTCAACTGCCGCACCCGGGTCAAAGTGATATGAGAAAGCCGCCTGAATCTCGCCCCGGTGATTACGAAACAACACACCAACCCCAGCCCCGTATTCCGTAACCGACGCATCTACATTACATTTGATCATGCCTTCAACCCGCCTTACCCACTTATCCGCATAAAGCTGCCGGGGTTGTAGCACTCAAAAGGCCGCCACAATATTCACGAACTCCCTAGCCGCAGCTAATGACTGCTCACAAATAGACGCCACCCGCACCGCCCGTCCATCAAAAACAGCAAAGCAACGAGCTTTCCAGCTACCCCACATCAGCCAAACAAACTAAGCCACCTGAGCCACCCCAATCTCTTCCACCAACCGAAGAAAGAGCTCGCCAAATGAAGACGAGTCTAAGCGCCCCAACACCTGACTGAAAGGGGACGCCTTCCAGATCTGATCCGCCAACTCGCATTGAAACATAGTATGTTTGAGATTCTCAACCTCACCCCCGCATGCCAGACAAATACCGTCCCTCATCTTCCTACGCAGCAATCCGTGACCGATAGCTAAACAATCCTGCAAACACCGCCACATGAAGTGCTGAATACGCGGCTGCACACGCAGACTCCAACACAACCACCACATCTTATCCCTCCCCGTAGAAGTGGAAGGCCTCGTTGCAGAGAGAGAAGGCCGGTACAAGGAAATGACTAAAAAATACCCAGACTTCACCGTATAGACACCCCTCCAATCATAGTGCCAAATATGTCTATCCGAATGAGTGCCTGGGGCAACCGTAGTAGCAAGAATCGCATCATTTTCCCAAGATCGGAATAAACCCCGAACATGAGTAACATCCCAGCACCGCGTATTGGGTAAAAAGAGGTCTGAAACCTTAGCGCTGGTAGCCAACTCATGCCCAACATACGGTATTCGAAACGACGTAGGCCTCTCTATCCAAGCATCATGGAAAATATACACCGTGTCCCCATCCCCTACCTGCCAACGCAATCCGCTAATCAACAAATCCCCCCTCCATGATGCTACGCCATAAAAAAGAGGGCCGGGCACCCAAACGGGCCCCCCTAAAACGGCGACAAGGGATCCCCTTGCCGAATCCGACGGGTTGGAATGATTCTCCTGCTCGGCCGCCCATTGATCAGAACCTGGTAAGACGCCGTGGTGACACATTTACAAACCAGACTCAAAAACGATGGGGGAAAACCCATACACTCCATCACACACCAGAGATACCGCCATTCTACCATGTCAAGAGCTTTTGCCATATCTAGCTTTAGCGCCGCATGGTTATGGCATCCAAGTGCACCCAGCTTCAACGAGTGGAAAGTTTCAAAAGCAATAATCGCATTGTCAGTAATCAGGCGACCTAAAACAAAAGCACTATGATTTCCAGAGATAACATTTCATTAATGATAATCAAATGATATTTTAAATTTTTTTTTTAAATTTATAACATTCAATCATTTTTTTAAATATTTATAAAAATATCGAAAATGACTTTTATATTAAAACGAAAGAAATAATAACAGTACATATCATAATCATAATCATAATCATAATCAATGGAAAAAGTAGGGCACTTTTATATCACATTAATTTTTTATGATTTTGCTAAATCATCTCGAAGTTTGATCACACACTCTCTTGTGACTTGTGAGTTGTGACTCCTCTCCTGCCAAAGGTCCAACTACAACAGTCGTCATCTGTTGTGTGGGAGTAGAAAGTAGAAACTAGAAACCAGTGTCTCTCACTTCAATTTTTTTCCCATACAATAATTCTCTGTCGTTCAAACTCCATTTTCTAACTTCCACTCCATTCTTTTCTTTTCTTTTCTTTTTTTCTTCCACGACAAAGCACTAAACCACAGATTATCTTCTTCCTATTCTTCTCTCCTTTCCTTTTTTATTTTCCCCCACAAATTCTGTAAATTTGTCTCTTTTTTTCTCTCCATCATTTTGGGGTCATCACGTCACCCCAAATTAGCTGAAGTTGGAAATGGCGGGGAGTGATTCCTCAGATGACCAGTCTGATCAGCAGAGTGAAAGGTGTGGGAGTTATAGTTTGAGTGCAGATGTCAGCGAGTCGGAAAGTTCTAGTAGCTTTACCGGCCGCCGGTACGATGATGGTGCCTCTACTTCGTTTGCTTCGTCGCCGCTTCTTCTGAGCAGGAATCTGCGTGGAAATTCTGCTTTTTTGCCTCCGACGATGTTTCCGCTCTTGGCCGGCAAGGATGTGAATTTCTGGGGTCAGAAGTCTCATAAACGCGATTCCGATTTGTCTGGTTCGTACTTGTGATTTATTTAGCAAAGCCATTTGTTGTTATTTTCTTTAATCTTTTGTTTTGAAAGCCTTTTTCTCTTAAGCATTTGGTGGTGTTGGATTGTTAGTTCCCTCCCATCTTACTTTTTTTTTTTTTGTTGTTGTACATTCTTGAATTTATTGCATTTGTAGCCTTTTCAGGTTTTCTTAGTACCTACTAGCGTGATTATTCTCTTGATATCCGTCTCGATTTTGTGTTTTTGTAGAAATTGAGATGATGAAAGAGAGATTTGCTAAACTATTGCTTGGTGAGGACATGTCTGGTGGGGGAAATGGAGTTTGCACTGCTTTAGCAATCTCAAATGCCATTACCAATCTTTCTGGTAATCCCATGGTCTTCTCTACAAAAATTAACTTTAACATGAAACTTAAGTCTAATGCTCTAGCATATTTCTTTAATCTCAGCAACTGTTTTTGGGGAACTGTGGAGATTAGAACCATTGGCAGAACAAAAGAAGGCCATGTGGTGCAGAGAGATGGAGTGGCTTTTATGTGTGAGTGATTCCATTGTAGAGTTCGCGCCGTCAATACAGCGCCTTCCTAATGGAGGCACTTATGAAGTGATGGAGACTAGGCCCCGGTCGGATTTATACGTGAACCTCCCTGCTCTCAAGAAGATTGACGCTATGTTGCTAAGCATTCTTGACGGGTTTCAAGAAGATACAGAGTTTTGGTATGTGGACAGGGGAATCATTGTGGGTGGCGCAGACAATTGTGATGGTGTTTCCTCGGATGTAACAAGTGGGAGGCCTTCAGTTAGAGAGGAAGACAAATGGTGGCTTCCATATCCTAATGTTCCTCCAAATGGTTTATCGGTGGAAGCAAGGAAGAGTCTGCAACAATGCAGAGATTGCACAAATCAGTTACTCAAAGCTGCTATGGCAATCAATAGCAATGTGCTATCTGAAATGGAGATCCCTAATGCTTATGTCGATTCACTACCCAAGGTTCTTTTTTATCATTTAATATTCCTTTTCCGTGTTATGTTCGTTAATTGAATGCAAACGAGAGAGGACCTGTGTTGTTTGATTGGTACCCCTTATGCCATGCGTCTCTCTTGTAACTGTCTTGATGATCTAGTGAGAGACAGCTGACCTGATTGGACATATTACTATCTGTTAATTTAGAATTCTCTTTAAGCTTTTACAACTTGCCATGGACTTTTCTTTCCTTTTCTCCGATGTTTCTATCCGTTTCTTTTTTTCTTTTTGCCTAGTATATATCGGTAGAGTATGAACCATGCTGATAAGCCACATCTACATTAAGTTTGAATGCCTTTTGACTTTGCAAAAATATTATGCTTCAGTATCTCGAGGAATCCGTAATGCACAATTCTGAGTATTGGATATAGCTAACTGATCTGGTCTTTGTTGGATGCTAGACTATGGTAAATTTAAGCATAGATGGATATGAGAACATTAGCAAACTTTAGAATAAATTCTTGATGTTGTGAGGTTACTTGAATCTTTTTAATTTTTTAATGAAACATTAACTCATGTGCAGCCTATATGTATGATATCCTAGTGATTCTTTTGTACCATTAAATTCCCTCTGAATACTGAAAGGGCCTAAGGTTTAAATAGCCATTGTTCATTGCATATCCTCAGTCAGATGCGTTTTTGTTTTCAGGGGCAAATATACATGATTTTGAACGTCATAAGATTGCCCTTTGTTGGAAAGATGCTCTTCCGTAGTTTTCCCTCATTCCCTGGCCTGTGTAATTTCATTTCGGATCTATACCTGCATCTTATTTTTTATTCAATTGGCATCGCAGACCCAAAAAGCATGCTTGGGAGACATCCTCTACCGTTATATAACTGCTGAGCAATTCTCGCCTGAATACCTTCTTGATTGTTTAGACTTGTCAACTGAATACCGCACATTGGAAGTGGCAAATCGAATCGAATCTGCTGTGTATTTCTCGATGCTGAAAGGCGGAAAAATGACTCCAAACCATCAGAAAGTTCTGCGTAAATCGTGGGGTGGAAAAGTCAAGGGTCATGGTGATAAAAACCAAGTTTTAGCTCAAAGAGCAGAAACCCTCTTGCATTGTTTGAGGCTTCGTTTTCCTAGCCTTCCTCAAACTGCTCTAGACATGTGCAAAATTCAATACAACAGGGTAAGTTATTAGCTCATTCAAGATCTAAAAGCTATTAATTGGTTTTTAATGTGTGTAAAGTAGATACATCTGAAAAGATCTCATTTTTATTGCAGGATGTTGGGCAGGCAATTCTTGAAAGCTACTCAAGAGTAATGGAAAGCTTAGCATTCAACGTTATGGCTAGAATTGACGACGTATTGTTTGTAGACGATGCAACAAAGCGTTCCAACGCAGAATCAAAGTTATTATTCAACAGGGGTGGATTCAATGGTTGTCCAATCCAGAAACGGATGTCACCAAGTCCATTTTCGATTCAACACACCCCTTACGCGTCACCTTTTGGAACTCCAGCATTCTGTTTATCACCTCCTACAGCCAACAGTCCCAGAAGGGATCTTTCCCCTGTGAACGAAAATGGCCTTGAAGGATCACATCACCGTACGTTAGAGGACATGAAACCTGCTGATTTTGAAAAGCTGTTGTCTTATGCTGCAAATCTCGGTTCCAGAAGAGTAAGTGAGGATGCCTCAGAGCGAGACTGAATTCGAAGAACCAACAATTATCATCATGCATTGCCATTTTTTGTGCAGACAACTACGTTTTTTTGTTTGGACAGTTATAGACTGTGATATCTATGTTGGAGGGATGGCTAGATTTAAGGGATAAAATACACCATCGGTCTCTTTTGTTTCGTGATTTTATCAATTTTATCTTTTCGATGTTCAAACTATAACCTATTTGGTCATATTCTTTGTAAATCGGTACTTTTTTTAATCTGTTGTGTCACGGGTCAGATGATTCTTGATTCTTGACTTGTTAACAGTCAAATGCTAGACCGTAAGTGACACGATGGACTAAAAGTGTGTAAAGAAGAGGGATCAAATCTGTCAGAGTTTAAACATCATCAATCAAGGATAAAATCGTGAAACATAGGAGACGGATGTTGTGTTTTATCTCTATGTATTTGATTGCTAATGTTAGTTGCGGAAATAGCTAGATCAATATTCTTTGAAATTTATGTATGAAGAAGATGGAGCAATGTGCGAATCCAGAGTATACTTATTTCTTGAAGAGGTGTAGTTATTCTTAATTGCTGTATCATCTTTCCCACTACATTGCTGCAGTTGCATTTGGATGGGTGTGTTCTATTCTCTTACTTTTATGGTTACATTATAATTCAAATAACATCTTAAGTGAAATTTCATACTAAACCAAAATATATGCAAATAATTACATGTCCAAACTCACCATAATGTGTTTATGTTATTACTTACTACTTATTACTTATTAGAAGGACAATAATTGATTGATTATACAAGGAATATATAACTATACCGTACTACATAGATGAATTATGCAAAGTTAAGTTGTGCTAATCACTGTTAAATATTCCCTCAAAAAAATTATTAATTAAATAAATTAAATATCCTAATCATAAATACGATAGTTGGTAAGTTATGAAATTTGATTGTATTGATAATAAATTATGGGTAAGATTTGAGAAAACGATGGGACGGTAGGTGACGAGGAATACCCGACTATTGCGCCGGTATTAGGTAACGCGACTAAATGCCACAGTCATCGGTTTTTCTTTGTAGGTAATAGTGTCACACGGTAAGATAAACTCCCGGTGAGAAAATGATGAGAAAAAGGGTGGGTTTTTTTTTTTTTTTTTATTTTATTTTATTTTAAAACTTTTGAAGAGGTAATGACAGACTTAAAGATGTGCGGCGATTGAGTGATACTCCCTACGTTCCGAAATAACTGAGGCAGTTGTTAAAAACACGCATACTAACGATGTGAGTTAATGTTTTAATTTGAATGCCAAAATGAATAATAATTAATACAATCCTGTATTTATTCTCTCACTCCTTAATAAATTAGGATAGATATAGAAAAATATAGTAAATGTATCATTGGAAATATAACTGTCTCAATCATTTTAGAACGAATCTTTTTGGCAAGTGCCTCAATTATTTCGGAACAAATGGACTAGGGTTTGAGTGGCGGTGAGAAAGATAACGAGAAAGAGGTTATTTTTAATATTTATTTCGATATTTTTTATTTTACTTTTGAAGAGGTAACGGAAGACTTAAACATGCGCGGCGTTAGAATGATAATTGAGTAGGGTTTGAGTGAGTCACGGATATCAAAAACCACATAGTAAAAAATGAGTCACGTAGGATATGTGTGGGCTTTGAGTGGATTTTGTTTTATTATAATATTGTGTACAAGTTTACTCGTTTAAATAGTCTTTCTACAAGTTTTTTTTTGTCCAAATAGATTTTTCATCCTAAAAAACACTTTTATACGTATAATACCCCTAATCACCCCCAAATTGAAGTGTCACTTTCGGAACCATACTTCCTACAGCTAACACGTGTCCGGTAGGGCTGAGCAAAAAACCCAATGAACTCAATCCAACCCAAAACCCAAACCGAACCGACCCAAAAACCCAAACCAATTAAAACCCAAATTTTTTAGGTCGGGTTTTGACCCGAACCGAAAACATTTTGGGTTGGTTTGGTGTTTTTTATTTTTTATTCGGGTTGACCCAACCCAACCCGACTCGATATATATATATATATATATATATATATATATATATATATATATATATATATATATTCCATCCAAAGTAAAAGGTAGTTATCATATTGTTGCTATCACTTCATTTTTGATTTTCGTCTACGATTCTTTGACCTTTCTTCGGAAAAAAAAAACTGTGTATGTTTTTTTATGTATGACTATTGGTGTTTAATTATTATCTCTATATGTTGTTGGTTTGTTATATGTTGTTGGGCTCTTAATTATCAAATTTTAATGTTTCTTTCCTAAAAAGTTGTTTTCTTTAACGATTATAGTTATGAACATATGGTATGGAACTCGAATTTTGATGTATACATGTGTGTGGATTTTATAGCATAAAAGTTTTATGATCGATGCATGTTTTATGGATGAAAACCCGAAACCCAACCCAGACCAACCCGAAACCAACCCGAACCAACCCATTGGGTTTTATAGTCGTTCGGTTTGGTTTGTGTTAGATTTTTCTTGAACTAACCCGACTTATACTATGGAAAAACCCAACCCAAGTCGATCCAACCCAACCCAAACTCAGCCCTAGTGTCCGGTTTCGCGGGAACGCGCAGCGCAAACGAACGTGAGCTGCTATATCGAATCCCCCGCTGGCCATCGGGGACCGAATGGGAAGGCCATGATCTGCAGGGGAAAAAGAACCCATTCTTCCATTGGAAGATGCCTCCACATTATTATATAATATATATATGTAATAGAATTGTCATTCTAAGATGATAGATTCTCTTTCTTTCTGTGTGACATAGGTGATATCGATGTCAGAGTTGTCAGGGTTCCTCTTATAAGATAAATCAAAACTCTAATTGCAATTGAAGAACCCCATAGCCTTAAATTGAATAACACAACCCATAATTGCAATTGAAGAACCCCTAACCCTAAATTGAAGAACTCAAATCCTAATTGCAATTAAGACACCTAAACCTAAATTGAGAAACCGCAGTTGAACCCCACCCAAACCGCTGCCGGAGACCCCAAAATCGCTGAAACCACCGCCGGAAACCTTCAAAATCACTGCCAAACCCCATTAACAATTTTGTTGTAATTACTCGTTGAACAATCGTTGCAAAACCCTAAATCCTTATTATTATGTAGAATATCGTTCAAAGTGTGGGTTAGAAAAGAATGGAGGCGGTGAATTGTAGACCTTGACAGGAGAGGGAGATGGGGATGGTCGTCGTTTTTTTATTTTTTATTTTTTTTTGTTTTTAGTGAAGGGAAGGTCGTCGTTTTTTTTTTTAGTGAAAGGAAATAGATCACTGCTGTTTTTGGTTGGTTTGTTTTAGCATAGTGTTGGGAATTTTTTTTTTTTTAAATGCTGAAAAATAAAATATTTACTTCAACCAAATCAAAGGTTTCATCCATAGTTTATCAATCCAAAGGTATTTTTTTCGTTTTTTTTCGATTTTCTGCGTTTTTTTTGTTCATTTTTTCCGTTTTTTTTTCGTTTTTTTTATGCCAATTGAAAGAATTCTTTGTTTGGATAACGAATAAGTGTTGATATTCATCGATTTGTGATATGTGTAGAAGGTTGTTTGTTTAATTTTATTAGTTTTCGATTTTTATTGTGTATGTGGATTTGGTTTTAGGTTTTGCTTGATTTGAGATTTTTAAAGGGATGGAGATATATAATTATCCGTTGACTTGTTGGTGGAATGGTGAAATTGTAATTGACGGTGAAAATGTTACCTACAAAGGTGGTTGTGAAACCTTTATTATTGTCAATAGTAACATTGGTATCAATGAGCTTAAGAATGAGATATATGATGCTATGGAGGTTGATAGAACTAGATTTGACCTAAACGTGAAGATGAAATTCCCTAGTGTGCGAGGCTATAAAGTGTTAGCTTTAAGTAATGATCGTGGTTTAAAAGCTATGTGGGCAAGCGTGTGTCAATCGAAAGCCCCTCTATGGATTTATATATTGAATTGACACCCATTGAACAACCTAACATGTCATTCACCAACATGCTTGTTAGTCAAGTTGAGGATCCCAATTGGTTTGTGTCTTTGTCGACTAATAATGTTGATGAAGCATCACTTTAGATGGTAATATCGAAGGGGATGAGATTGAAGACGAAGATGATATGTTGTTGTTAAGTCGGGATGAAGATAGTGGGGTAGACCTAGTATCATTAACGGATCATGATACCGAGTTTACTAAACTTCATTCCATAGATGAAGAATGTTTAAACAAATTGGTATAACTCAGTAACTTTCAATATAAGAGCGGTGGTGAGTTTGAGGTGGGGCAAGAATTTTCCAACAAAAAAGCATTGGGGCAAATTGTGACAACATACAATGTCGAAAGGAACCAAGTCTATAAGACCACGGAATCGAAACCTCACACCGTCACATTCAAATGTGGAAGGAAACCAATTGCTTGTAGTTGGTATTTAAGAGCCTCTCAAAAGAATGTTGCATCGGATGTCTTCACTATCGTCACCTATAAAGGCCCCCACGAAAACTCTTGTGTGGTTCACAAACCATCCATGGATCACCCGAATTTAAAGCGAGAGTTTATCAGCAACGCTATAAAGCCTATTGTGCAAGCAGATTGGGGGGTGAAAGTTAGTGTATTAAAAGCCTTCATAACAAAAGAATTCAACTTCACGATCTCTTATGGTAAAGCATGGAGTGCAAAACAAAAGGCGATAGGTGCTCTTTATGGAGATTGGGAGGAGTCTTACCAATATCTTCCTCGTTACATGGAAGCTTTGAAAGAAGCAAATCCGGGCACCGTGGTGCATTTTGTTAATAAGCCAACCCACGATCCTTACACTTTGAACAATTTCATTGTGTTTTTTGGGCATTTGGCCCCTCAATCAAAGGTTTCCAACATTGCGGGCTTTGTCATCACAATTGATGGAACTCATTTATACGGGAAGTATCGTGGCGTTATGTTGATTGCCATGGGAGTTGATGCGAATGAACAACTTTTTCCATTAGCATTTGCCATAGTTGAAAAAGAAGATCACGACGAGTTGGAGTTGGTTTTTGGCTTGCATAAGGTGTTTTGTCACAAAACGTCATGGACTTTGTGTCATCTCTGACCGGCATGCGGGTATTCTATCAGCAATGTCTACAGAGGGTAGTGGTTGGGAGGAGCCATATGCTTTTCATAGATTTTGTATCAGACATCATGCATCCAACATCCAAAAGACGTTCAAAAATACGGATTTGAAAAAAATGTTTACCAACACAGCTATGGAACATCAAATTCGCAAATTTGATAAAGGGATGCAAAAGATCGGTGCACTCAATCCCCGTGCTAAGAGTGTGTTAGAAGGCATTCCTTTAAGCAAGTGGTCTCTTGCTCACGACGGCGGGTTAAGATACGGTATCAAAACCTCTAATTTATGTGAATGCTTCAATGGTGTGTTAAAGGGGGTTCGATTTCTGCCTATTCAAGCCCTTGTGAAAGCTACTTTTACTCGAGTAAACAAATACTTTGTCGATCGACGTGAAGTATCAAGGAATAGGATGCGTAATGGTATGAAATGGTCGGAGAAGATAACGGTTCAACTCGAGAGAAATAGTGAAAGCGCCGCTCACCGTGAGGTTACTTGTTTCAATATACAAGAAGGTATATATGGAGTGGTCACTAGACAAGGTAATCGTCATGGATGCATGGCTAATCGTAGTCACACGTTGAATCTTTCGAAGAGGACGTGTACATGTAACAAGTGGCAAAACCTACATTATCCATGTTCTCATCTTATAGCGGTTTGTCGCTCGCACTCCATAGACACGGATCAATATGTTGACCCTTTGTTCTCATGTGGGGAATACTTTGGTTCTTATCGTGCATGCTTTCTACCTGTGCCTGACGAGGATTATTGGAAGACAATGACAGGACCGGTACTAGTAGTCAACCCCGCATGGAAAAGAGGCAGGGGACGTCCGAAATCTAAAAGAATCCGTAATGAAATGGATGAGTTACCAAAGACAAAGGTTACATGTAGTTTATGTAATGTCCCGGGTCATAACAAGCGCTCTTGTCCATTGAAACAATCTAATTTGCCCGGTCCTTCACGGTAATGGTTTGTACCTAATGTCTATTCTTTTTTTTTTTTTTTTTTTTTTTTTTGAAATTAAACATTTTCATTAATGTGTCTATTCTAGTATACCATGTTTATATTATATTCATTTGTTATATAGTCACTAATGAATTGTGCTTTATTTATGTAGATCACATGGAGCCGGGACCAATTAATGATAGCGTTCTAAGACTTCAACAACAACACCGAAGCAGCATCATCTGGGATGGAGAGGTAATATAATCGTTAATGTTTGCTTTTTCGCAATAACAATTTGTTTCTTTATAAAAAATAGTAACATGTTTTTTTTTTGCAGGAGTGTAGGTCTCTCGTATGTCGCACGCATCTTATGTCAAAGCAACATTATCAGGTGCATGATTTGGTAGTTGATTTTTTGAGAGAGACACAGTTCTATGGGATCCACAGGTTGTCATTTGTCGCCATTAATGCCGATTTAATTACCGCATTAGTTGAGCGGTGGCGTCAAGAAACACACACATTTCATATGACAATTGGAGAGGTGGCCATAACGTTACAAGATGTTAACGTCTTGTTAGGTCTTAAGGTCGGTGGCTTACCTATTACGGGGACAACGATCATCGATGGGCCGATCTCTTAGAGCAAACATTAGGTATAAGGCCACCCGAAGGCGCTTTTAAAGGTAATACCTTGAAATTATCGTGGTTAAAAGATAATTTTCAAGGGTTACTGTGGATGCAACCGAAGAACGTATTCATAGGTATGTTAGAGCATATCTATTATATTTGATAGGAGCCGTCCTCTTCCCGGATAAGAGTGGAAATAGGGTTCAACTAATCTATTATCCTCTAGTGGTTGATTTGCACCGACTTGGTGAATATAGGCTGGGGAGTGGGGTACTCGCTTGTTTATACCGGAATTTGTGTGTGGCAAGCAAGAAAGGGGCAAGTGAAATCGGTGGATCTTTAGTGCGCTACGGTTGTGGTCATGGGAGCGTATCACCATTGGTCGACCTACACGGATTAAGTCACGTGTTACGGAAGAAGAGGGAGTAGACTATCCACTTGGGTCACAAATGCAAGCGGGAGTTGACCCTTTAGGATGTAAGTGGCTACGAGTTGAGCGGATGTATACCGATCATTTATCGGGGTTGGTAACCTATAGACATGCATTTGATACTATGACGGATGCAATGTTCACATGGCAACCATACACGTGGGACATCCTTAGCCATCTTCCGCCTATATGTTTTGAGGACACCGATGAGTGGATTGTAATTGCTCCACTCATTTGTTTTGACGTGGTGGAATGGCATTATCCCGACGAGTAGTTCGACAATTCGGTTGGCATCCAACGGTGCCTAATGAATGTGACACAAGTGTCCATTTGCACACGCTTGATAGGCGGGGAAACACAACGGATTATGCGCTTAAGCACGGGGATTATATTCGGTTGTGGGCCGATCGCAAATCATCGTTGGTTCCACGTGGTGTTCCTTACAACGGTTATCTTCACCACAATGATATGTACTTACGGTGGGTACCGTCGGATCACCCGGCGCATTATTAGCCCTCAAAGTGCAAACGTTGTTGAAGACTATGAAACGCAACACAATTTCTATCCTACCGCTGCCGACTATGAACAACTTGTAAGTATATTTTAAATTTTGTTTTCTAATTTCATACATAGAAATTTGTTTTATTTGTTTTGTGTTTACACATTTCGCGTACGACGGGGAATGTTTACTCGCTATCAAAATACGACTAGGTTGCTTGCGAACATGCCGGATGACATCCCGATGGCACAAGTGAGGCTTATTCAACAAAGTGTTGGAGTAAAATAAAACCAGGGTATTTTTTCCCTTACAAATAAATCTTTGTTTTTATTATTTTTCTTTTAACTCCATAACGAGGAGTACTACGTAAACAAAAAAAAAAAAAAAATTGTAAAAAAGACTAACAAGACAATCATCCCTTATTAATTTTCTTTTACTCAACATGAGTTTTTTTTACAGACTACCAAAAATCCATAAAATTACGTAATGTGTTACGTAAATTTTAAACATAGTTTTTGAACCATAATTTAGGGAGGTAAATTTTATGCTTTTTAAAACATATTTTCTCAATCAACTTAATTTTTCAATTTAACTATTTCCTTTTCTCCTAAAAAAAAAAAAAACAATCTCTTTTTCTCCTTTTCTCCTTTTCTCCTTTCTTCGTCTGTTCACACAAAAGCACAGAGGGCGGGTGTGTTCAAAGTCGTATTACTTCTAGTTAGTTGAACGAACCAAGTGAAAATGAAGACGAAAACCGAAGCAAAGAAATCAAAGGAGCAGACTTTTGGCTCGCCTTCTCTGCCAAGCAGCCTAACCGATGCTTCCCGTCTGGTCGGTGGCATTGTCGAGAAGGGGTTTTCAGGACAGCCTCTTAATGCTCCTTCACCACCGCCCCCGCGACCCACCGTCCTCCCCTTCCCTGTGGCCCGTCACCGTTCTGATGGTCCCGTAAGTATTTCCTCCCTAATCCCCTTTTGTGTTTGACAATATTACACACTACCAAATATTAATATTAGATTAATTGTCCTGAAGCTAAAGCTTACTGTTTTTTTTTTTCTTTTTTTTCCTTTTCATTATTCAAGTTATTTTTGTGGGTGTCAGGGTTGCTTATGCCTGGAAACTAATTTGAAACTAGTGCTTGTTTATTTCTGCCAGCTTGAGGAGTCGAGTTCAGTTTCTGCATTAAACAATCTCGACACTTTTAGTTGCTTCTTTGCTTGTTTTCCTCCTTTAGTACCTTGCCTTTATTGTGATTGATTTATTTTCTTGAAATAAATTGATTGTGTAGCTTTGGGCTCCGGTTGTTAAGAGTGCTGATCGCGGTAAAGATGGTGGTGTGGAGGATGAAGACGATGAAGACTACGATTCTGAACAACTTATGGCTTTTGCCAACCCCGTCAAGAGAAAAGAGAAGAAAGGTTTGGATTTAGCTCGGTGGCAGGAGGCAACGGCTAGTGGTGGTAGTGTTGTGCCTAAAAACCAAATTGATAATAAGGAGGTTATCAATGTTAAGAATCAGAGCAAAGCTAGTGCGCAAGTTGCAATTTCAGATGGCATGGACAAGGCAACTGTTTCTGCTAATAATGATGGTGCAGAGTTTTCTAGGATACCGACTTCAGATAAGAAGGAAGAAAAAAAGGTAGACATGGACATTGAACGAGAAAGCTTGAGAACAAGTCCTAGTCAACACTACAAGGATCTGGAATGTGCTTCTCCCGCAGAGACTTCTGGCCGGAGTGAAGGAAGAATTAATGGGGTGACTACAGAAACAAAGGACAGAAATTTGACAGAGACAGGCAAGGGATCATCGGAGATGGATAATGCAATGCGTCATATTTTGAGAAATGATATGGTATCTGGTTCTGATTCCCTATGTATGGTAGATGAACATGGGTCCAGTAGTCTTGAGAGTCAAATTGATGCTGAGAACCGTGCGCGATTAGAGAATATGACTGCTGCTGAAATTGCAGAGGCACAATCAGAGATAATGGCCAAGTTAAGTCCTGGTCTGTTAAATGTATTAAAGAGGCGTGGACAGGGTAAATCGAAAGGTAAAATGAATATAGACTCTAGTACGCTTAAAGATGGTAAAGTGTGCCAATCAAACCCTGACAGCAATTTGGTGAATTCATTAGTTGATGATGGAACCTCCAAGAAGAAGATGAAAATAGACTCCACATCAACCCAAAGCCAAGTCTATCATGGTGTTTCACACCTTTGGTCCTCATGGAGCACAAGGGTTGAGGCTATCAGACAACTAAGATTTTCCTTGGATGGCAATATCGTGGAATCTGATTTTGCTCAGTCGCCAGTTAGTGGTAAGTTTAATATATCTTTTCTGAGACTCCGAATTTCCTTGTTCTGGAATTTGCTTAGTTTTCTTTCTTTTGGTCATCATGTCAAATCGCCATTTTGGTATCCTAAGGTGCAATGTTGAATGCATAAATTGCTCTCAGCTGCTTAAGTTGCTCTTCTTATTTCTCATTTCCCCGTGTCGCCTTATGGGTTCGGTGTGCCTTAACCATGCAACTGTAGTGACTTTGTAGTTCTTTATGATGTGAAATGATGTTGCTGAGTCAGACCCTTCGTCCAGAAAACAACAAGTATAGGATCCGTTTGGATATGATATATTCAGATTTATTGTCATTCATTTAATCAATTTCGGATGAAATGTTGTTTGAATGGCATTGATTATCATGTCGAATAAAGTGGATGTGATGTATTGTGAGGAGAATGAGAGATCACTTATTCAATGAAAAAATTTGTTTTATTCAGATGAATG
Source organism: Gentiana straminea (assembly GCA_036785695.1). Lineage (NCBI taxonomy): Eukaryota > Viridiplantae > Streptophyta > Magnoliopsida > Gentianales > Gentianaceae > Gentiana > Gentiana straminea. Next base: position 8,724,348 of record JAVUPR010000266.1, on the reverse strand, counting down.
AATTGGAGTAAGGGAGTAAAATAATATTATTGTCCAGACGTGAATCTTGTTTATCGTCTTCTGTAGGCAGTGTTTCTGCTCAAAATGGGTATGGAGTGGAGAATGCCTCTGAAAGAGACTTTCTTAGAACCGAAGGTGATCCAAGTGGTATTGGTTACACCATCAAAGAAGCAGTGTCTCTGACACGAAGTGTGGTAACTTGCAATCTTTCACTCTAATTTGATGTTTTCCGTCAATATCTTCCTAAGGTTTGCATAAATTTTGAGGTCTTGTCTATTTAATTGTTTATTTTTTCCTTACAAATGTGCAAATTCAGGTTCCTGGGCAACGTTCTATTGCATTACATCTTATTGGTGCCATACTTGATAAGGCAATCCATGGCATTCTTCGTAATAAAGTCGGATGCACTTTGCAGTTGGCTGAGGCTGGTGTACCTGATTGGGAGGCCATTTGGGCTTTTGCCCTTGGCCCAGAACCTGAACTTGCCTTGACTCTAAGGTAGGTATTTATGTTCACCTTTGTGCTTTGTTTTTCTTTCACAATAACATTTTGCTCTTCAACCTCATATTAGGCAACACCGATGATTATTCACAATTAAAGGGTTTTTTGGTACATCTAACCATGTTATTTTCAGTGCATTCTCTATGTGTTTAACGTGCGATTGTTGCTCTTAGAAGTTCACATCGTGATCAGATGAAAAAGAACCTCTCCTTTTTCTTTTGTTTCGACGCTTTTGGCCTATGGTAATAGACATGTTGTATATCTACGTAGAGGCTATTTTTGTTTGGGTGGGGTGGGGGGTCGGGTGTGTGCCGAGATTGTGGATGAACCTAGCTTCCAGGTCAATCAGGATAATCCTATTAAAGTTGCTATGTTCAATCACACATTGGCACTGTAGGTTGGGAGAATGATGCTTGCCTTTTGAATGGTACCTATCTTTTTTACAAGAACCCCCCTCCCCACCCTTCTGCTACTTTTGGGCCTCATGATTAACGCATTGCGTACATATTTCTCAAGGTTTATTGGAATAGTTCAATGTTCATGATTATGTTTAATTTACGGCATTCTGTTTCAGACGGACACTGTACAGTTCCAAAACGATTCTCCCTTTCAAATTTTGCAATTCTGATTATTAGTGCACTGATGATTAATCACATATGCTCTTTAAGCAATATCTTACTGGGAGAATAAGCCTAAATTTTTTAGTTTGGTACTGAACATTGAACTAATATTTCATACTTACCATTATGTTGTTGACTCCTTCCACCCGTGCTAACACGTTAGTCTGTTAGCCACCTTCCTCTTCTCCCTCCTCAACACGCATCTTGAAGACAAGGAGAAAAAAGGACTAGAAAAACAAGGAAAATATAAACGCGGAAGCAGGAAAAGAGAATATTCTTATTTTCTTATAATCATCGAAGCAAACATGTTTAGCATTTTAACTTGCAGTATGTTTGTAATCATAAGAGGCTTTGTCATACATTTATTTGTAGGATATCTCTGGATGACACCCACGATTCTGTAGTTTCAGCATGTGCAAAGGTTATTCAATCCGTAATGAACTGTGGAGTAAATGAGATATTCTTCAACACGTCCCAGGTGCAGCTGTAGTTTTGTTGAATTGTCTCCTTTGTATTGGCTGTAAGTTGGCGCTTGCATGGTCCTGAACTCATTTGATGTACTTTTGTTACCAGAAAATACCATCTATTCAGGATGCTCTCCCTACTGCTGCTGTATTTCGATCTAAACCACAAATTGACACCGGTTTTCTTGGCGGTGGCTTCTGGAAGTACAGTGCTAAGCCATCTAATTTACTTCCACTTGCTAGCAAGCCTGAAGGTGAAAATACCATTCAGGACGATGTTGTTGTTGCCAGTCAGGATATAGTTGCAGGCTTGGTTCGGATGGGAATACTGACAAGGATTCAGTATCTCTTGGTGGAGGTAAGGATGTAATTTAAATCCAAAAACAGCGGTGTGCAGTACTGAAAACTGTGTGAATCTACATGTTATAACGATTGCTATAAGTATCACCTAGGTTACACAGGTACGGATATGGGTGCACATGCATAAATATTGGAAATACAGGGATCAAACTGTAAAGAATAAATAAGGACCAAATAATAAATATAAAACACAATCTAAAACAATTTATAGCGACTTTCTTCAGTTTTTGTTGTTTTTCATGATTTTGGATAAGTTTTCATTCATTATCTAACGGCTTTTACTTAATTTTCAACATGGTTCTTCATTTCATATATCCGTATTATGCATATGCATATCCGAATCCCGTATCCAACTTTTGAAAATTACAAAGTCGCCTCTGGTGTGTATCCGACCAGGATACACATCGGATATTGGATATGCTACCGGACAGAAGTATCTGTGCATCATAGATTATCACTGTCCTGGTCTATAGGCTCCTGTACTTGCTTACCATTTCCTTAACACCTTGTCTTCTGAATCTGGTGGCAGACAGAACCTTCAGCATCTCTTGAGGAGAGTTTGCTTTCTATACTGATCGCGATCGCAAGGCACTCGAAAAAATGTGCAGCTGCAGTCATGATGTGTGATAGTCTTGTTCAGATAGTTGTCAATAGATTCACATTGAATGAACCAACGAAAATCAGACTTGCAAAAATCAAGTCAGTCACTCTATTGAAGGTAATATCATCTGGTAAAACTCCTTTTTATCATTGTATATTGCACTTTTGACTCCAGTGAGTAAATTGTATCCGATCTTATTTGCCTCAAGTGAAATTGTTCTAAATTTCTCTTTTCACTGTACGTAAGGTATTAGCCCAAATGGAGAGGAAAAATTGTGCAGAGTTTGTCAGAAGCGGGACACTCCATAAGGTGACGTGGCATTTAGGTCGAGATATCTCTCTTACTAAATGGATGAAGTCTGGAAAAGAGGTCTGTGGACTTTCAGCCCTTCTTTTGGTGGAGCTATTGCAGTTATCGAGGGTCTGCATCATGTACGGGTACTCCGTATCTTATTTTGCAGATTTATTTCCTGCCCTGAGAGTCTGGTTGGATGTTCCTGCCTTTGAAAAGCTAGTTGATGACTCTCTTCTGAGCGAGTTTTCCGTGATTTCTAAAGAAGCATATTTTTTTATAGCCGCTCTCGCAAAAAGGCTCCCAAATTTTTACTCGCCAAGTCAGCACATTGCTGATGCAGAAATGGAGACATGGTCTTGGACTTACGTTGGGGGGCTTATAGATTTAGCTCTCCAGTGGACTGCAGTGAAGAAGATACCTTATTTATCCAGATACCTCGACACACAAACATAGAAGAACAGTGCATTATGCTGCAGGAGGCAACCATGAGCTCACTATTATTGGTTGTATCTTCTGCTATGCACATGCTTTCTGCAGTGCTGGAAGCTGTGGTTCCTGTGGGAACTGTGGATCTGAATAGCGGATGTCTGCCATGGCTTCCTGAATTTGTCCCTAGAATCGGGCTTGATCTTATTAAAAATGGTTTTTCTTGCTATACAGCTGTAAATGGTTCTGGTAATGATGGTAATTTTGTCGAGTTCTTGTGTCATTTGAGATGTAATGGCGGACAAGAAGCTTCTATAGCTGCTACATCCTGCCTTCAAGGCCTAATTCAAGTCGCGGGGTTTATCGATAAGTTGATTCAGTTAGCTAAACCTGAGCATAAGAACCTGTCATCTCATCACAGCCAAGAAGCCAACGTCCTTACTAATGGGATAATTCAATCTTCTATTAGTGAATTAGAACATATACCGACAACTCGTATGAAATATGCTTTAGATTGTCATTCGGCCCAATCAATCGAGATTTTCGGTAGGGGTGGCCCTGCACCAGGGGTTGGTGTAGGCTGGGGTGCATCTGGTGGAGGGTTTTGGTCCACAAATCTTTTGCTGGCTCAATTGGACGCACGGTTAATCACTTCCTTGCTCGGAATTTCGCCACTTATGATGTGCAAAGATCCTTTTTCTGTTGAACAAACCCTAAGCTGCATCCGGAAATTGAATTCTGCATTAGAGATATGTCAAATTGCAGGACCAAGAGAAAGGTTATTATTGGACAAACTGTTTGATTTCATTTTCGAAGCTACTGTGCTAAAGTGCCTTGATATTAGTATACACCAATTTCTTCAACTTAACAGCGGATTAAAACCTTTCGGGTGGAAGTATGAAGAAGACGAGTACATTCTGTTTTCCTCTGTTTTAGCTTCTCATTTCAAACGGCGATGGCTATCCACTAAGAAATCGTCCAAACATAAGCCCGAAAGCCTCCCTATAACCAAGAACAAGTCTAAAGCCAATGGTTCTCTGGACACAATTTACGAGGAAACAGAACCATCTACCATCGGCGTGGAGGACAATACTTCTTCAGTAGTACAAGAATGGGCTCATCAAAGGCTGCCACTTCCTAATCATTGGTTTTTGAGTCCTATTTCAGTTACGTATTCGGTTGCTTCTAGTAAAGAAAATGATGAACCAGACAAAGAAAATTTCGTTGAAGTTGGACAAGCTGGGCTTTTTTTCCTTTTAGGCCTTGAAGCTATGCATGTTGTTCTTACTCCTGACTTATGCAACATAGTAAAGAACGTGCCGGTTGTTTTGAAGCTACATGCTTTGTCAGTGATGTTGGTTGATGGATTGGGTATTTTTGAAAGCGAGAAGAGTAGAAATATTTACGGAGTTTTGCAGACCATTTATGGACAGCTAATCGATAAATCAAAGTTGTCAGATGCTGAAGTTCTATACTTTAAATCAAAAGTGCATGATAGTTATTGTACCTTTGTTGAGATTCTTGTGGAGCAATTTGCTGCTGTTTCTTATGGAGATGCGCTGTTTGGTCGCCAAGTTGCTGTTTATTTACACCGTTATGTTGAAGCTTCGGTTAGGCTCGCCACATGGAATGCTTTGTCTAATTCTCGTACTCTTGAACTCCTCCCGTGTTTGAAGGATTGCATAGCTGAATCTGACGGATATCTTGAACCCGTTGAGGTATGTGTTTGAAACTGCTATTTTTATTTATTTATTTATTTATACAGAAACGATATTACCTTGTACATTGGACAGTTTCTAGTTTGTTAATGCCATAAATGATGATCCCTTTACCAACTATTTAAGGAAAAAAGAAACTATAAAGTTTGTGGTGCAGTGTGAACCCATGATGCACAGATTCTTCTGCTTGGCCACCTGTATCTGATACGGACATGGATACACGTCTGGGCCATTTATGCAATATTTGAAAGCTAGACCGCGATCCGAGTATGCACATCCATAATCCTGATACGTAAAATGAAGAATTTTGTTGGAAATAGAAGACAAACCACCAATAAACGAATGATAAGCTACCCAAAATGAAGAAGAAAAATCAAAATTGAAGAGAAACTACTAAAGTTTGTTTTATGTTATGGAATTTAATATATAATTTGATCATTATAGTTCTATTATTTAATGTTTTGTCTCCTATATTTTTCAAAAATCTTGCACCCGTGTATCCAAAACCCTTTTGTCTGTACCCATTCAACATAGGTGTGAACCTAGGTATAGCATGTATCGAATCAGTACAATGCAGTCCTTGGATTAAAGATTATACAAATGCCAAACTCTACGAATTTTCAATTTCTATATTATTTACATTTGATTGGTTTTAGAAAAAAAGGATGTTGTGTGTGAATATTTGAATTATAATTAGCATATGGATTTCAGGATGACGAGAAGATGCTGGAAGCATACATGAAGTCCTGGGTTTCGGGTGCTCTGGACAAAGCAGCGATTCGAGAATCGATGTCTTACACATTGGCTTTACATCATCTGTCCTGTTTCATATTTGGGGATTGTGTTAATGACAAGGTTTCTCTTAGAAATCTGGTTGTAAAATCCCTGCTACGGGACTGTGCTAATAAAAGTCATCGTAAGGTATGTTACTGTTAAATAATGCTCTGTCTTCTTCATCTGTGTGGTTATGATCTCTTCAGGCACGTGTTAAAGGCATCACAGTCTATATACGCTTCAGGATTAGGTTCGACTTCATAGCGGTTGAATGTGGACATTCGATCTCTACAAAGTCGGATGTTAACCGTACATTTGACTTTCCAAGGGTCAAATATCACTGTGGTGCCCTAAAAGTAGAGATTCGTTTTCGTTGTGATGCCTTTAACCAGTGCCTCTCTTAATACATTTGACTTTCCAAGGGTCAAATATCACGGTGGTGGCCCAAAAGTAGAGATCCGTTTCCGTTGTGATGCCTTTTAACCAGTGCCTCTCTTAACTCATTGGGATAGAAATGTAAAAATCGTGAAACAAAAGGGACGAAACATGTCTTTCCGGTCATTTTCTTTTTAATAGAAAAATGGGGTAATATATGTTATGTTATGGGACCCTTTAATTGCATTTACCCATACTACTACTGGCATCACACACATTTCGGCCTTTTAAAAATCAATTAAGGTTCGATCTATTGATAGTCGAGTAGCAAAACTTTAGGCATCCATGTAAGGCGATGGACCGTGACGCGTGACAGCACACTTTAGGCTTAGGTTCGATTTTGTAGAGGTGAAATAAGAGAAAAAAAAATTGGAATGAGCATGTGTTGGTGGTGACAGGGCATGATGATGAAATTGGTAAAGTACAACAAGAAGAAAGCATCAACAACAAGGGAAGAGGGGTTTGGAATGGACAACAAGGACGTTTTTGAGCAGCAGCAGCAGCAGCAGCAGTTAGAAGACAGAATTCGAGTAATTAAAGAGATCTGTGAGGGCAATGTTTCCATGCTGAATCATGTGGAAAATCTCCATTCTGATTGCACCACCAAATAATGGGCCCTATGGCTATGCCCCCCATATGTTTTATTTATATTATTAAACAATCCAAAGCTGTGAACACCGACAGCAAATGCATGATTGATGTTGCTGTGCTTTGGTTGTTGGCGGCTATTCCCTTTCTGGGCCCACTTTTGCTGCAATCATTGCCGGATGCACATCCAGTTCCAGGGTTTTTTTCTTTTTGTAATATTTTCAGGGATTGTTTTATATATTAAAACAATATAGTTTTGTTGTTAAAAAGAATTTGTATATTTACCCTTCAATGTTTTTTTTTTTTAATTTATGTTTTTTCAATTTTGTTTTGTGTCCCAACCTAATGAGTCCATTTGTTGATCAACTGCTTTATATACTTTTGTAAGCACTGTATGGACATTTTATTTTATTTTTTATTTTATGAAGAGATATGTATGGACATTTTTAATGCCAACTTGTGATAATAAATCGTTACAATGAATGACGTTTGGTTTCTTTCTCAACCAAAAATAAAATAAAAATTGACGTATGGTTTCTTGTGGGTTTTAGGCTGCCTCACCTTCCTCATTTTTATTTTTTTTATGATACATTTCGTTTCAATCAATAATGTTGGAGTATTTATTATCAAGTGTTGGAGTATTTATTATCAACTACTAAGGGGGTTTAGGATTTTTACCTTTTTATGGTCTTAACTCCAAGAACGATAGAACTCCAAGAACACGTATTTGAGAAGCCACGACGCTTCCAACGTGTGTCTCCCAAAGAACACCAGGTGGATGGTGTTTCCCGCCGGGACCTCCTTGATATACTTCTGGGAAAAATCCCGAAGATTTTTCCAACTCGAACCCTAAGAATAGAGGCGAAACTTTCAGCCAATTTCTCTTATGAATAGTGACGTGAATAGTGTGTTTCAAAAGGCTTGGAAGAACTCTCTTTATATAGGAGAGTAAAAACTTAACCTCCAAGGATTAAATAATTAAGAAATAATTATTACATTAATCCTTTTTTCAAATAAAAGATAAATAAAATAATTATCCCAAACAAATTAGGATAAATAAATATATTATCCAATATTCCATGATTTATCATTTAACAAATAAAAGATAAATCGCACATTAAATAATTATCCAAGAAACTAATTCCTTGAATTAATTAAATAACCATGCATGCGCACCTTTTTTCTAATCAAGTCATGCGCATCTTTCCATTAGTTTTGACCAATTGGGTCAAAATTGGTCAACACACCAATTCGGTCGGGCGTCCCCACGAAAATGTATTTTCCGTGTATTTAATTATTTAATTCCAACTAAACAATTAATCCACATATCAAATTAAATAGTCCAATCCAACCATTTAATTATAATCGAGGTGCAACGACGAGAAACCTATATGCTATATTAGGAGCACGTCGGGGAATTACCGACCCATATTCGGTAGCCTACAATAAATTAAATAAAATTATTCGTCGGACGAAATAATTATATCTAACCTATTAATTCCGGGATTACACCACCATAAACCCGAAACCGAACTCTATCGAATATAGATAACTTACACTCAATTTATGAGTCGAAAGCGTCCATCGATATAATCATTACATACGGATAAATCCTCCATGTATCGTCCATTCGAGTGGGAAGTCTCCGTGAACCCGACTCGAATATCTTATCCTTATTCACCATTAACCCCCAGGTGATCAATTAGTTCACATATCGACTAGTAGCTAATTAGTCTAAATATGAACTCGGCCGATCGATCATTTTCTCGGGGCTAACAAATAAGGGATCGTCTCTCTTCCCGAGGGAAGGAATGGATTCCATATACGTGATAGCACGGACTACTCACTCATCCCGAATAGAGCCAACGAGAAGTGTTGGACCACATACTTCGAAGTGATCCTTACTAACACATCAAACTCTACCCTAGTCTAAGCGGTCGTACGTGATCACCTCGGGATTAAGATTAATCCATATATGATCATCTTGTGATTCGATAAGACTTCTCGATTACGGAATTATATCGAGAACTCAAATCAAATCGGTCCAAATATATGATTATCATCATATATAAATGCCCCACTAGGTACCCTATTACCGACGGTCCGGATAAGGCTGTCACACCTAAAGTGTTACGGGCGCATTAATAGCAAATTAATCATGAGACCCATACTCGGATTAATAAACGCTACGGACTAAGTTAATTTTAAGTACATCTCACTAACTCAATCCTCTTGTGTATAGGCATACACCGAGTTATGTGATTACATAAACGAGGTACTTAGGGTTTTCGGTAGTGTCTTAATATAAGCATAACGCATATAATTGAGATGAATTACTAATTACGTCCTAAAACAATTATACAATTGTCTTTCGGGCACTACACTTATAATCTCCCACTTGCACGAAAGGCAAGTGGATTAATTGTTTTAGAGCACACCCTTATTTATCTATATCTACAACATTCTCCCACTTGCTCAAAACAAGTGAGACGAATCCCTCAAATATGTACCCTCCAAGCGCATCTTAGTAATTCATCCTTCCAAGCACGACCGGAGTATGCCTCCGCGGGGGTAGGTCGGTGACCCGGTGCGTACTCGGAATCCGAATACCATGTGACTTGGTACACTGATTAGGTAGGATGTCGGCTTGAGTCAATCTTTGGGATCGAAACGTCGCCTTTCCATCTAATCCGGTGGTACGATGTCAATATGCCTTTGATTCAACACGAGGACGAAATCGACTTAACGATCATCCTTAATCGACCTAAAGTCGAAATTAGTGTCATCACTTATATTCTAGTTTACACCGAATATACTAGCATATTATTCCTCATTCTCCCGAAGATACTTGAGGATTCACTAAACATCCCATTTCGTATTCATCCGCGAGGTTTAGATAATCATTCTGAGAGGTAGGGTAGACTACATCGTTGCATGTTGCATAAATGCAAGAATATCTTAGCCGGTGAATGGGTGGGATTGCCAATGATCGATTCTCGTGGATTTGAGCGAATCTACTCCTTTAGAATGAATCCCGATGGCATGTCGGACTTTGACTTCGTATAACACACCCATGTTGTTTCCAACTTGTTTCGGTGTTACCATTCACAAACACTAATCTACATACTACTTTACTAATATTGATGCCAAGTCTACAAAAGACTTATCAACATTCGGTCAAGTCCACATATTAAAATGTATGACCTGAGGTTTGCTTTAATCCCCGAAGGATATAAGCTATGGCGGGCATCCCGCCAAAGGTTCTTTCTGAATAAATTAAGATACCGTTAGTCTTGCAAAAAAAGTCTTAGGGAATCACCCCTATTTTCTGCGTTTTAACGAATCCATTATTTGTTCTTAGCTAAAACCCTTCTGTTCTGAATGAATTCAGATTCCGTTGTTCGACAAGGAAGTCTTCGGGAATCACCCCTATTTCTTGCTTTCGACGAAATCAAGCAAGGCGAGTGGTGAGAGAGATCACGGTCCGGTTAACTCTCTACCTTTTCGGGAATCACCCTTATTTTCTCGGCTTTCTTGTGAAAGTTAAACTTTCCTATTCATTCTACTCTTCTTCATGTAGTTCCAATTACTCCCACCGGGCCCGAGGTACTCGGGTGGTTCTACAAGAGTTTCAACGAATTGGAGTATCATACTCCATTCACGGGGTTATGGCTTTTAAACCAACCTCTATGATCGGGATCCTACACGGCCCACAAAGGACTATAGGTCATCAATCTACCCATAGACCGTAAGGTCTTGCAATGGGTAATGGACAAACCATACTCCCACCGCGTTCGGGGTGGATTGATATACCGATCTAGTTTAGTAGTTCTTATTAGTGTTGTCACCAACCGCCGGTGTTGGATGTGGGTGAACAAATCGATTAGTAACATCTTGAGTACATATACTTCAAGATCCAAGGTTGTTATTTATAGACTCTATCGGACCGAGTTAGACAAGTATAACCGTCATTCTCGATTTTCCGAGTTTCATAACCAACCTTTACTCAATGCATTAAGATATTTCACGTCTGAACGTGTACGCAAAATTTCCGATCCTATCTTCAAGCACTCGGTGCTAAATGCCTCTATTTACGGAAGTGGGGTGAACCGAATTCACTCCTTATCCACAAATGCGTAGGCATCTTTTAGGTAGACTTCTCGGTTTTTCAATACAACCGTTATTTTGCAACCAATATCTTAAATGAGTTCGACGGCGTATCGTAGCACATCAATAACTATTTAAGGCAAATTTATGGTGTATCCCTTAGTGAAAACATTCCACCGGGAGGCGGTGCCAAGCATCGATCCCGAAGACTACGCGATAACCTATTTCGAGTATGGAATACTCTATCTCAGTGAAATCGAGAGATTTCCTCCAAATATTTTGGATTAACTTATTGGAGTTTCGAGTAGTTGTCAGACCAGATGTCACTACTTGAAAAAACTCCCACTAGCTTGTACCTTTCATACGACCCCGAAGGTCAATATGAACAAGCTATGTAACTTCTTTGAATCTATTACCCTTTCCCGATTGAAAGGAAACTTAGGCATTGTTCCTTTGAGACGGGGTTCCTTTGACTCAGATAGGAATCACCCTAAGCCGGTCTGAGATCTTATCGTTGGGGAATATGCACTAATTAATAGTATATAAAGAAGTGTTTATCTAAATATGGAAACCATTTGCGTTTATGTAGTTTTAAGATGCGTTACTAATACCTTTTCAGCAATGCTTAGTGGTTCTGACTTTATCAAACAAAAGTACGAGTCTTGGATTCGTGCTACGAATATCATAGTCATCGTCAATAAGACAAACAAATTACCCTATTGAAAATGAATACGCTCGTTCCCAACAAATCCGAACACAGAAAATGAATTTTCTGTGATGCTCAAGAATTGAATCCGAGATTCATTTCCTTATATCACTCTCACTAGTCAATCTGAAATAACTGCCCGTTGTCTATTTTGTTTATCTTTTAATGCAAAGCTACCTAGTTCTTCCAAAGAACTTTAGCTTTCAAGAAAATTGCTAGGATACATTGGACAGTGATCCGAAATCACTTTCATTATCCTCTAATTTCCAATTTATTAATTTTCCGGTTTAGCCTTAAAACTACTTAGTCTAGATGACTAACACGTATAAACATTCTTTCCCATTCTCGACTTTCCTTAGATGGAAACAATCTTGAACTAGCGGTTCGTGTGAGTAGACACTACTTAATGCCAACTTGTGATAATAAATCGTTACAATGAATGACGTATGGTTTCTTTCTCAACCAAATATCTTTTGTAAACTAAGTATGGTCGTCTCTCGTTCAACACGAGCGTGACACCTTGACACACATGTATTTATGTCGGCTTAAGTTTTTGTGTAGCGCTCGAGAGAAAAATTTCTTCCGATAAAAATTGACGTATGGTTTCTTGTGGGTTTTAGGCTGCCTCACCTTCCTCATTTTTTTTTATAATACATTTCGTTTCAATCAATAATGTTGGAGTATTTATTATCAAGTGTTGGAGTATTTATTATCAACTACTAGTTGTTAAAGCTTCAGCCTACCCCTAAAAGATAATTATTGAATAAGAAAATTTGACCTTAAAAGATAACATTTGAGACATTTAAGTAATTATGAAAATTCCTCAAAATAAAAAGGTAATTGTTGAAAAAACAATTTTTTTAGGGAAAAAAGTAACATTTTAGACATATACTTTTTTTTTTTTCTGAGAAAGAGACGTATACTTTAAAATCATTTTGTAACACATTTGTCACGGATTCTCTGTGGAATCATTATGAAATGTTTTTTTTTAACCATATGCATCAAATATTATCTTTTACATTTGAAGGCATTTTTCCAAGTATCACAAATAAAATTCATATTAAAAAAAAGGCAAAACCAATAATGGTAAGATTTCCATAATAGTTTTCAGTGTCGGAGTGATATCGCCATTTGTGAGGAGTTGACATTTAAACAAATCTACACCATACAATTTAAATCCAATTTAAAGAAAAACGGTGTAGATCATGTCACACGACTTCACTCTACATATAACGGGTGCATCTAAAAACTTGATATATGATGTGTAATGCAAAAAGACCAATAATGGTAAGATTTTTAATAAGGTACCGACAATGACAGTGGGACTTTGGATCCTCCGGTGTGAATCCAGGTTGTGAAGGGTGCTATGATTTGATATCTAAATAAATCTGACCATCCAATTTGATTTTAGTTTAGACACATTATTAGGTTTTTATTTTAATATACAAAATAAATCAACAAGCTAGTTTATTTTTACATTTTGATTGTGTGGTTGGATCATCATCAACCACAACACTCCTCATTACTTTTAAAGAAAAGCAAGATTATCGTTAATCATCTGGCTGATCTATTTTAATTTTTATGTGGACAAAAGTAAGCACCGACCCTGGCCTCGATACTTTTCGGTATATTATTTTTGAGGGGTACTTTTCGATATTTTAAATAACAAAAATGATACTCACACACATTTCCCTTGATTTTTTTTTTAACGGTCATTTTTCATAATTTGTTTTGTTTTTAATTATTATTATTTTACAATACTAGTATAGTGTTTATTATTTCTTCCACATTAACCCTTCATATTAATAACCTAAATTTTGATACAATTTTCATGCATAAAGAATGAAGGATAATTTTGTTATTTTACCTTCTATTTCTGATACATTAGTTACTTTCTTAATATGGACAATTATTCAAAAGGACACATATTGGACTTAATTAGGTAAAAATGACACTCAAAACAAACACTTAGTTATAAGGAGACAAATTAGATAGATAGACCAAAATACCCATAATGAAGAAAAAATATTAAAAAAAGGGGAACATGCTGTTTGTTTGTTTTTTTTTTTCACTCCTCCTGGACGTTAAAAGTGTGTGTGCTTTTTTTGTCCTCCTGGACGTTGAAAGTTTTTTTTTTTTTTTTTTTTTTTGGACGTTAAAAGCGTTTTTTTTTGGGGCAATGAAAGTTTATTTTTTCTTTTTTCATTGACAACCGTGATGCATTGACCACTGCGATGAAATGACACCGCGATGCACTGACAACCGCGATGCATTGACCACCCCCAATGCATTGACCACCGCGATACAATCACCACCCTCAATTAATTAACCACTGTCCACTGCGATGCAGTGACCACCTCGATGCAGTGACAAGAACATTTGCAATGATTTATGCAGTGACATTTGATGTTTGCACATACCACATTATTTTCTGAAGTGACAACGATTTATGCAGTGACAACGATTTTCGTCGACACGATGTAGAGTCACTGTGATGCATTGACCACCGCGATGCAGTGACCACCCCGATGCAGTGACCACCGTGATGCATTGACCACCGCGATGCATTGACCACCGTGATGCAAGGACCACCCTGATTCATTGACCACCGTGATGCAGTGACCACCCCCCAATGCATTGACCATTGTGATGCATTCACCATCCCGATGCAATGACCATCGCGATGCAGTAACAAAAAAATTTGCAATGATTTATGCAGTGACATTTGATATTTGCTCATACAACATTATTTTTGAAAATCAAAATTTTCTTTATAAATCGACGCGATGCAGTGATGCTACGATGCAGTGACATGTGATGTGATGATGCAATGATATTTGACAATGAAGTGACATGTGAATTAAGGTTGTAAGTGAGCCGAGTTACTCATGATCTACTCGTACTCGACTCGCAAGAGAGTGACTCGATTCGGTTTTTTTCGAGTTCGAACTAGAGTCGAGCTACTATAATAATTAACCGAGCCGATCTTGAGTTTTAAAATATAGTAATCGAGTACCTCACGAGCTAATCGAGCTTCATTAAATAATTATATTTAATAAATTCATTATAAAATATTGTTTTTTATAACTCAAAAAGTATTATTCATTGACCACCCCGATGTTGTAAACACCTCGATGCATTGACGACAACGATGCATTGACCACTCCCGATGCATTGACCACCCCCGATTCATTGACCACCGCGATGCGGTGACCACCGCGTTTCATTGACCACCGCGATGCATTGACACTCAATGACACCAACATTTTATAATGTGACACCCAATGACAACAACATCTTATGAAGTGACACCCTATGCAATGACATCAACATTTTAGTCCAAAGCATACTCAAACCCACCATCAAATTCATGTCACTGCACCAATTTTCTTTCAAATCAAACTCAAACCCCACGTCCGACTCCATCTCAAATCATCTATTTTCTTGAATGTAAATTGAAGAGTCCAATTTTACGATGCTGTGACATTTATTACATGACTCCGTTAACAAATGAGAATTTTATGCAGTGACAACAATAATTGCAACGGTTTATGCAATGACATCCAACTATTTTATTCGAGTCTATATTCGAGTCGAGTATTAAACGAGTATATATTTGAGTCGAGTATTATACGAGTCGAGCTTTATTTTATGTTATATTTTATTGAAAATTAAATGAATTCTAAGAAAATAATCGAGCTTACGAGCCGAGTCAAGCTATATCGAGTACTTAGCGAGTCGAGTTTGATCTTGCATTTTTATGGCTCGATCGAGCCCAAACTTTTTTAGTCGAGTCAAGATCGAGCCTTAGGGAGTATCGACTCGACTCGGCTCGATTACACCCCTAATGTGATGACAATACACTTATTTTACAAAGTTACTAAATTTGTGTATTGAATTGTGTATGCAGTGATATCAATGTCACTACATCATTCTCTAATTGTAAATGCAATGACATCGATGTCACAGCATCAATTTTCTTCCAAATCATACTCAACCCACCATTAAATTCATGTCACTTCACCAATTTGGATGTCCATGACTATCAAGCAAATCGTGAAAAAGAGAACATCCAACTTGAAACTATCTCTATACATAAAACCCAAGATTGTGATGATATTATATAAAGAAAACGAATCACAGGATTCATAACACATAAACCTTAACATCAAGACACCCATATGCCAAATAGACAAAAGAGTGACATTCATAACACACAAAACCTCAATATCAAGACAATCCATATGCCAAATCTAAGCATATGAAATATATTAATGAAACAGTCGATTTACATCATGTTTAAAAGGTAGAGTCACTTTTCCAATAGTTCTTATCTCGCCGTCTTTTCTGCAACCAAAAGTCTGGAGACTTGTGTCCACGTTTGGAGTCAACATCAATTTCGAGTATAAACTCGCAACCCATCGATCCCAGCAGCACAAATGATATCAAAAAAATACCCAAAAATCTGGAACAAGACAGAGGAAGAAGAAGAAGAGGGAGGGGGGAAACAGATCGCAACCATCTGTCTTTAAAACCCCAAAAAACTTTTCTGTCACAATAAATTGCCATATCACATTTTTATACTATTGATTTTTATAACAACTATATGAATCAATATGTCGCATATCACAACGAACGACTCAAAAATATTTATAAATTTTATTATGCATATTTTTTTGTGCCACTAAAACTAAAGAAAAACAGAAACACAGCGGAAGAACTGATGTTTTATTAAGATTGATTTTAATTGTTACAATACTTTCTCCTTTATATATGAGATAAAAGCTAGATTCAAAATAAATGATAAAATCTCAAATAATCCTAACCTAAATTTAAATCAAACTATCACACTTTAATTTAAACTATAATAACAACTATATTTATCTCTTTAGCATTATCTTTGATTTATATCTTCTAATACCCTCCCTCAAACGAGGCCGGGTTTGGAGGCCGAGTTTGTCTTTGCATATTTTTGTGATGTTTAGGAGGGCATCTCCACTCCGGAGGCTTTTCCGGAGTCCATTAGTTGTGTTGATTTAGAGGGCATCTCCACTTCGGTTGCTATTCCGAAGTCCATAGTTGTAATGTTTTTGGAGGGCATCTCCACTCCGGCAGCTCTTTTGGCTCTTCCGGAGTCCTTAGTTGTGATTTTGGAGGGCATCTCCACCCCAGATGGTCTTCCGAGGTCCATAGTTGTGATTTTGGAGGGCATCTCACTCCGGCGGCTCTTTCGGCTCTTCCGAAGTCCATAGATTTGATATTTTCGGAGGGCATCTCCACCCCGGCTGTTCTTCCGGAGTCCATAGTAGTGATTTTTCGAGATTGATTTTGGTTCTGGTTGAAAAATATCTGATGTCGGCCTTCAAATGTGATTGATACCATGGATCTGCATCACATGTATAAAATAGATGTAGAATAGGTGCCAAAATAAATAAATAATAGATGTTATATATAAAGTATTTATTTATGAAGTAGAAGTGACTCCGTATATATATATATATATATATATATATATATATATATATATATATATATATATATATATATATATATGTTTATTTTGTTACGAGAAAAAAAAAGGTTGGAAAAAGACGCGAGAAAAAATGGTTTTTTTTTTTTTTTTTTTTTTTTTGGGTGTGATTTGGAGTGATGTTGACAGAGAAAAAAAAAGACTAAACAAGATTGGACTCCAAAAAAAAAAAAAAAAAACCGGACTCAAGAAAAATAATTAAAGCTCAACTTTTGATGGTGTAAACTCGTAGGATGCATTCTATTGATGGATCTGGATATGAAGAAGGGTAACATGAGTTGATTTTTTTTTTTTTTTTTTTTTTTTTTTTTTTTCTACTTTGGACGACAACTTGCAATAGGTGTAATATTTCTGGGCTCACTAAAAAAAAGTAGACACATGAATAATAATAACAATAAAAGGATATATATGCAATGAAATGTGGACGCATGATGAAGAAGAATATGCAACGTGTAGCAGATGCAGGTTTTGATAATGAAGAATTAATTTTTTTTTATTTTTTTAACGGAAAAGGATCGGGCGAGAGTTTGCGAATGTTAAGGCACTCGAACCCTCGCCCCTGTCTCTGATACCATAAAGAAAAACAGAAACACAGCGGAAGAACTGATGTTTTATTAAGATTGATTTTAATTGTTACAATACTTTCTCCTTTATATATGAGAGAAAAGAGATAAAAGCTAGATTCAAAATAAATGATAAAATCTCAAATAATCCTAACCTAAATTTAAATCAAACTATCATATTAGAAGATAAAATTAAGAAGATATGAATGGAGTTCAAAAAAGAGATAAATATGATATATTGTCAAAATAATTTAGTAGTTTGAATAAAAAATTGGTTATTTATTTTTCAAATTATTAGAATAATTATAGGTTTTTGTCCAAAAGGACAAACTAATAACTTTATTAGGCTACAAGTATATGGATGATTAGAAAGGACAAAACTTACTTAACATTACCAAAATACCCTTTTCCTATATATCTATAAAAAAAACCCTCCTTCCAAAAAAAAATAAAAAAACCGTCGCCCTGAATCGTTCATCTTTTAGCAATGGAGCTCTTCGGCGATCGGCATCAGCATTATAGCAATGGAGCTCGTCGGCGTCACCATCTTTTATTTGTCCGGCCATCAGAAGGCGAGGGGTGAATCGTTCAACCGTCACCCTGAATCGTTCAGCCCTGAATCGGCGCCCTGAATCGTTCAGCCATCGCCGCCGCCGCCATCAATTATCAGCAACGAAGAAGAGGGAAAGGTGATTGGAGTTGACGCCTCAGTGGATGGTTAGCCGGAAGGGAAGGCTGATTCAAGAATTTGTCAATTATCTATTGATTCAAGAATTTGAAGTAGGCTGTTTGTTTTTTTTTTTTAATTTTAATTTCTTGATTCAAGAATTTGAAGCAGACCCATTCGGATGTTTCTGTTTGGAATTGGATTTATGGGTTTGCTTAAACGATTATGAACGATTGGTGCTTGGAAAAGGAGGTTTGCTGCTTGGAGAGGGAGGTTTGCTGCTTGACGGTGGACGGACTGGAGGTGGTTGCACCGGCGGCCATGGTTTAGGGTTTTACTGCAGGATCCCGTTTTTTTTTTGTTTTTTTTTTTTTGTAAAATTTTTTGGGTTTAGGGTTGTTATTATTAATTTTGTAACGTTACTACATTTTTTGATGTACTTTATCTATTTTATGGGCTGTTACTACTCGTTTATTGGATTTTACGACATTTTACGGGTTGTTACTACTTCTTTTTAGGCTGTTACCACTTGTTTATGGATGTTACGACATTTTTTAATGTTACGGGCTGTTATTCCGTTACGACATTTTACGGGCTGTTACTACTTATTTTTTAACAAATAAGGGCAGTTACTACTTGTTTTTAGACCGTTACTACTTTTCATTGGATGTTACGATATTTTACGGGCTGTTACTACTTATTTTTTAACAAATAAGGGCTGTTACTACTTGTTTTTAGACCGTTACTACTTTTCATTGGATGTTACGACATTTTACGGGTCGTTACTACTTATTTTTTAACAAATAAGGGTACATTACTACTTGTTTTTAGACCGTTACTACTTTTCATTGGATGTTACGACATTTTATAAAATATTACTACTTGTTTCGATCGTTACTTTAGAATTATATTTGGATTAGTTTTTTAGGTTTATCTCATATGATTTCTCCACTATATAAGAGTGATCCATTGTATGCATTCATCAATTCAAAAAAACAACGATTCATAGTTTTTACGTTTCCGCACGCATTCTGATTTTCTTCATGGTATCAGAGAGGGAGGCGAGGGTTCGAATACCTTAATATTGGTGAACCCTCGCCCGATCCACCACCTCTATTTCATTTCTTTCTTCCACCGTTTCCGTTTTATTTCTTCCACCGAAAGAAAAAAAAAATCAAATTCATGCACAAGTGCATGATATCTTCTTGCATGGGTCTTGAAAAAAATTAAGCAGATATGAGTCATGGTCACATAATCAGACAAGTGGATCGATCTGCAATCTGCATTAGTGTATTTTTGAAGTTTTTTTTTTTTAGGTTCTATTTATAAATAAAAGATTATTACATATATCATCATATCTTTTTATGACATCTATTTTATATCTGTCTATTTTATTTTCGATGCAATTGAAAAACATAGATCTCTCCGTCAGATGTGTGTTGCAGAGATAAAAAAACACTTTTGCAGTCATCAGGAAAATTGAACAGATTTTTTTGACAAAAAAAGAAAGAGCCACAGGTTCAAAGCCAAGAGCCAGGAGCCAAAAAAGAAATAAGAAATTTGGGAGCCTAAAAGTTCGGGTGTGTCAAAAAAAACCCGTATTATCATCTTCATTGACGACAAACGTCGCCTCCAACCCCGGCAACGTTTGAGGGAGGGTATTAGAAGATAAAATTAAGAAGATATGAATGGAGTTCAAAAAAGAGATAAATATGATATATTGTCAAAATAATTTAGTAGTTTGAATAAAAGATTGGTTATTTATTTTTCAAATTATTAGAATTATATTTGGATTAGTTTTTTAGGTTTATCTCATATGATTTCTCCACTATATAAGAGTGATCTATTGTATGCATTCATCAATTCAAAAAAACAACGATTCATAGTTTTTACGTTTTCGCACGCATTCTGATTTTCTTCAAAAACCCTTCGACAAAGATCAATCGATGTTGGCCAATTCAATGCATGAATTGGGATGGGATCTCCTGTATAAAAACAATTATTGTTAGAATTAATGAGTTACCTATAAGTAATGGAAAATATTTGTTTCACAAAAAAATTGATATAACGGGACTTCACAACATATGTTCATATCCTTGATATTTATAAAACCAATAAGAATCAATAGCTAGATCATGCACATAACATGATATATGATGTAAAAGTGTCTTATATATTTTGTTGTGAAATTATCACGCTTCAGAGCTGTCCCTGGGGCAGGCCAATAGGCCGCGGCCTAGGGCCCATGCCAAAAGCTAAAATTTTAGCCCCCCTCGTTTTCATGTAGTAGAACTGTAATTTAGGTCAATTTTTTTTACTCAAACTAGAAACCGGTAAGACACAAATTTAGCCGAATTCAGTGAAAGAAAGTCTAATTTATATTTTTTATAACGCTAATCAACATAGTATAGCTCGAAAATAGTTGTGATATATATATTTTCATAGGATTGAGGGCCCTAAATTTTTTTAGCCTAGGGTCTCCGATTATATCGGGACGGTTTGGACTGCTTGTAAATAAATAGAATTTGAGATATATAGATCATACAAGCACGATGAATTAACCGAATGTACTTATAGGCATGGATCAGTGAGCTGGATCGAAATAAACTACTCGGGGCATAAAACGCGATAATCCTTTAGATATTACGATGTTAGTTGTGTTTGATTAGTTGAAAACGATGGCATGGAAGAGGGCGTGAAAGAAGGGTGAATTTTAGTTGGTATCATGGAAAATACTTGTGTGGAGAGGGGATTTTAAGGTAAGTGACGGGTGAAACGATCATAAACACACTGTTTAAATACATAATGAAACTGTGTGGTTCATATTGAACCACACGGTGTCTCCATATGTGTGGAGACACCACACAAATATTTCCCTCTTCACATAAGTAAAATGAACCGTGGAATCCATTTACGGGAAAAAAAAAGAACCGTAACACACCATTTATATATATATATATATATATATATATATATATATATATATATATATATATATATATATATATATATATATATATATATATATATCTTATATATCTCCATATAAGATGAAGTAACATGTAATATTATCAAAACTGCATAGTTTATATCAATGATATGAATTAATTGTGTGCTTATGAAAATTTCACGGGTCAATTCACCCTAGCTACGTGGTGCATATATATACCACATAAAAGTTTGGGAGTTATTATTCGCACCACGCCAAACCTATCGCTGCACCACTTTATAGTTTGCACCACACCTTAAATGAAAAATCTACCTTTACACCACAATGATTTTGAAACTTATTTCACTCTTTATTTACATCACAATTTCTACCTTTACACCACACTTTATAACTATTTCCACACCAATTTACTTTTATTACAAATTAGTCCCCCTATTTTCACCACCTTATAACCCACACCTCTAGTTACAAACCCCAAATTTTCCCACCATAAACACCTTCTTCATTAAACCCATTTCAAAACAAAACCCTTATTTCCATAATTTATCATCATCTTCTTCATAAACCTTCATCTTCATCCTCATCATTTTTTTTTTCATCATATATTCATCTCCATTAAAAACCCAAATCTTCACCTTCAAACCCACCTTCAAACCCAAATCTTCATTTTCATAACAAACCCACCTTCAAAGTTTTTTCTTCTTTTCATCTTTAAATCATCTTCATCTTCAACTCTTCTTCTTCTTCTTCTTCTTCATCTTCATCTTCATCTTCTTCATATTTTCCCAATTTTTTTTTATCTCATAACCATATCTATACAAAAAAAATCAATAGCACCACAAAAAAAAGCTTTTTTGGACGATCTATAACCATTTTCAATGGATGAAGGCAATGAATCAAAATCACACCTTGGAGAAATTAGGAATTCAAACACCATGGATGAAAAAATACTTTTCAACTCAATAACTTACTTCATGTTATTTTCCTTAGATTAACATGTCAAAATTAGGATATTAAACTCTCATGTTGTGTTCGGTGAATGAATTTTGACAAAGTTTAAGCCTTTTGTATCATTAGATCTCGCCCAGGTCGATGCAACCTTACTAGGGTCGAGTCTCAGAGATGCAACCTTGGTAAAGTCGCATCTCCTATGCAAGATGCAACCTTCCCAAGGTTGAGTTGTGCGTTTCGAAACCAGTAGAAACGACCCTCTTGGGGTCGAAAACAGGGAGAATCGACCCTCTTGGGGTCGAAAACAACTCTGTTCGGAGAATCGACTTCACGTAAAGTCGTATCTCCTAGGATCGACACCCAGGAGGTCGAATTTTGTAAATTCGACTGTCTTAAGGTCGTATCTCTTAAAAACCCTTTAAAAATAATGAAACTTTGTGTCATTGTTTGCCTAACACTTATAACACGTAGAATACAATTTTTGAGGTTTCCATAATAGTCAAAGCCATACGGGCGATCAAAGCCATGTTTAATACATAAAAGTCAAAGCATATGATAATTGTCACAAAATAAAATAAAACATATGTAGTTATTGAAGTACAATCATTTTTTTCTTGTCTTTCGGTTTTCATTCTCCAATAGAATTGCCTTCCCCTTTCCTCCTTTGGCATCATCCTTAGATTTGTCTCTTCCAACATCGGATGGTTTGCATATTTTAATACCACCGGGCTTCCTGACGGATTTGCTCTCCTTTTTCCTTCTCCATATTAGATTTGCTCTTTTTTTCTCGGCATCCGCAACAATTGTAGACTTCTTTTTCTTTGTCACACCCGATGAAGTCTCACCATTCTCCATATCAGCAGTTCCGACGCAAACCCCTTCTTTGAGTGTGTCCACTATCAATTGTAGACTTCTTTTTCTTTTCCAATTTCTTTCTTCGTCGTCGCTATCTTCATTACCGATTTTATCCCTCAATTCAAGTAATAACGATTTTCTTTCCACGCGTTTATCCCCTTTTTCTTCCACCCGTGTGCTTGTTTTTCCTCTTCTATAAGAGCCAGTCATTGCTTGACGTTTTCTTGAACACTCCTCATCTGTGATAGATTTGCTTTGGCCCTTTGTCCTAGCCATCTACACATAGAAAATTAAACACAAGTTCATGATCATTTTCTATTCAAACAATCACACGATACAATCATTAATCATCTAGGTTTCATGATCTATACACATTTAACAAATAAGAGGGAGAAACGAACTTAATAGAGTAGAATTTGAGAGATTCGACCACACGAGAAGTCGTTTCTCGTTTCCCATTTTTCGACCCTCACAAAGTCTCTTTACACACAAGACATGCTACCCCCACAAGGTCGCATGTCAACACTCCCTTTTTTTTTTTTCAACACACGTGTAAAGCTCAATTCTTTGTTTACAATCGACATCATCAAAATAGTTTCTTGCTTCTATCATCTTTATACATTCATAACATAACTCACAAACTATATGCATCAACAAAATTACTACTTGTGCATAATACATTCTCTTAAGCATTTTATCGAACACTTGGTAGGCATATAAAATAACTTGAAGAAACCTAACAATGGCTATCAAAATATGTTAAATGAAAGATGATAAATACTATATAAACGTATACGTACTTGTTTAACACCTTTGAAGCAATGAAAATTGATCTTGTAGTTGTTGATTGGTGAAGATAAAAGTATGAAATTAAAATGAGTTGTTGTTGATTGGTGATGATGGAAGATGAAAATGAGTTGTGATGGAAATGAGTTGCTGTTCTTGTTGACAAGTTTACTTAGATATCAATGAATTTTGTGGGAAATGAAAGAAGGAAGTTGGGAAGAAGATGAATGGGTTTTTTTTTCAGAAATGAAGAAGAGGAAATTGGAGAAGAAGATGGAAGAGGGGGGTGGGTTTTGTGTGAGAAATGTAAAAAAATAAGTTGGGGAAGAAGATGAAATGATGGGTTTTTTTTTAGAAATGGAAAAGAAGATGATGGAGAAGAAGATGGGAAGAATTGGGGGGTGTTTTGTATTTTTTAAAAGTTTAGGATATATATATATATATATAATTATTTAAATCTGAAAATAGTAAAAATATATTGACAAAATGATTTTTTTTTTCAAGTTTTGAAAAGTGACTGTGGTGTAGTGATAGATTTTTAATTATTAAAATAATAGATGTGGTGTAAGAGGTAAATGACATATTTTTCATAAACTTGTGGTGTAAAGACAGATTGAGTGTGGTGCAAATAATAGCTCCCTAAAAGTTTTCCATATAAGAGAGTTGAAGGACTAATGATACGGTACATCCATTCACATAATAATTATGTACACTGTTAATACATTAAGTCTAAATTGATATAAGTATGGGATGATAGCACAATACTTTTTGATTTAAAAACCTTATGCCCCCAAGTGTGTGTGTATATATGACTAACAGGAGCATTGGGCATCAATGCTCATAATTCAATTGAATTAAAGTCATCTTCTCTTTCCCTTATCCTTTTTTTTTTCATCAGCATCAAGACAACATTATTGATATGGGAGACGACAGCAAGAGCGGTTCTCATCAGGTGGCAGCATTTCGAAATCCTACTGCCGGCGATGATGACGATGAGAGCAAAGCTCGAGTGGATATCTGGAAATATCTGTTCGGATTCACAGAAATGGCGGTAATCAAGTGCGCCATTGAGCTTGGAATAGCAGATCTCTTAGAAACTCATCTTCCAAGTCGCACCATGTCTCTAGATGAACTCTCCGCCGCTCTAGGTTGCTCTCCGCCTTACCTCCACCGTATCATGCGGTTTTTGACAAACCGTAATATATTCAAGGAATCAACCCCTTCCAATTACACTCAAACGCCGCTTTCCCGCCTTTTTGCGAGAAACGTTGAAAACAACGTGACTGATCTGTTTCTGTTAGAGAGCAGCCACGTGATGCTGGAGCCGTGGCATGGTTTGCGTGACCGTGTATTAGCGAATGGACCACCGGCGTTCGTGGCGGCGCACGGTGAGGACGTGTGGCGTTTTGCGGAGGCGAATCCTGGTCATAGCAAGCTCATCAATGATGCGATGGCCTGTGATGCGAGGGTGACTGTTCCGGTAATAATGGATGGATGTCCGGAGGTGTTTGTAGGGATACGAACAGTGGTGGATGTTGGTGGAGGGGATGGCACCGCAATAAAGATATTGGTGAAAGGTTTTCCATGGATCCATGGCATCAACTTTGATGTGCCCCATGTTGTCTCGGATAATATTGCTACGACGGAATTTTGTGAGGGTATTGAGCATGTCGCCGGCGACATGTTTGTCAGCGTGCCCAAAGCCGATGCTGTGTTTATCAAGGTTAGCTAACATTACGTTTTTCAAAAACAAAAAAAAAAACTATTAACATCACAAGTTATCGTCTCAAAAAAAACATTACAAGTTATCACGAGAAAAGTTACTATATATATATATATATATATATAAATAGGGGTCAACTTCGTAATTTTTCGTACATCTCCCCTGCCCGGAGCCCAGGTATCATACACACCCCCAAAATATAGAGAGTACGACACTTAAATAAAGATAAAAGGAGTATATAATAGCATTATCCTCGTTTTTCCAAAAAAAAAAAAAAAAAAAAAAAGCATTATCCTCTTGTACACTCTCTCTGGTAAGCTACTCAGCTGATGCTACTAGCTAACATAATTCAAGACTGAGTTAGGCACATAAGTTTATCCACATAAATTATACAACTGTCAATTTTTCACCAAACATTTTAAAACTTTAGTATAAAAAATATGACATACAAAATCTACCTTTTCGTGGACATGTGTGGATAATTTAGGTGTATTAATCATTTGTGAACATAAATGATGGTGTTTGCAGTGGGTACTGCATGACTGGGGAGATGAAGAATGCATCCAAATATTGAAGAAATGTAGAGAAGCTATTCCACAAGATAAGGGAAAGGTGATCATCGTCGAGGCTGTGATAGGCGGCGGTGATGGTGGCATAGAAGGTAATAAAGAACACAATGACAAGCTCGAAGATGTGGGATTAATGTTAGACATGGTGATGATGGCTCACACAAATAAAGGAAAGGAAAGGACATGGGAAGAATGGGTTTATGTTCTCAATGAAGCTGGATTCCGAACATACTCCCTTAAACCCATCCAAGCCGTTCAATCCGTCATTGTAGCATACCCGTAAGGTGGAGAAATTCTTCTATTGTCATCCATCTGGCGAGTGAGCCGGCGTAGCGTTATGTCACGTCGAGTAATATTTCAAATAGGAGACCATCGAAGAATCACCCCTAAGTTGGCTTTGAATATCTTTGTGATGACCCAAATAAGTTGATTTGCTTGTATTTTTATATAATCAACGTATTTTTGTGTTGAATGTATGTCTCTTATTGTGTTGCGAAGGATTTGTTATGTAACTGTTATGTTGTTGATTTCATGTAACTTTTTTAAGCGGGAGGGTGTAGGGTTTGGTGTGTAAGTGTTATATCGTTGATTTTATATGTAGAGGGTGTAGGGTATATGTTGGTGATTTCTGTTTGACTGTTTCTCTGCTTTTATTAATTATTCCCGTTTTATTTTCCTTGTTTGAATGATTCTTTAGGGATAGTACCCACTCTCCTAGATTTTAGGAAGTAGTTGAGTCATGTTGTTAGTGTTTCCGGTTTTCTTGGATCCTTTACAGTTCATGTATTTGTTTTGGCTATTTATAGCTACTTTGATAAATGAATAAAGCAGAGAGCAAGCTTTTCATACCTCTATTGTTTACTTTACAATAACATTTGGTAGCAGAGCCTACTCATTAGGATCTGTTAAAAGGAAAGCTATCAGGAAAGATGTCAGAAAATAGTAGTGCAAATGGAAAGTTTGTTCAACCGGCTATTCCTAAATTTGATGGGTATTATGAGCATTGGGCTAAGCTCATGGAAAATTTTCTGAGGTCTAAGGAATACTGGAGTTTGGTTGAAGATGGAATTACCACAATTCCAGAAGGTACACAAACTTCAGCAGCACAAGTGAAGGAAATTGAGGAGCAGAAATTGAAAGACAGAAAGATCAAGAACTTTCTCTATCACTCAATTGATAGGGAAATAATGGAGACAATTCTGAATGATGACACCTCCAAGCAGATCTGGGATTCAATGGCTCAGAAATTTAAAGGATCTACCAGAGTAAAGAGGGCTCAACTTCAAACTCTCAAAACTGAATTTGAGATGGTGAAAATGAAGGAAGGGGAGTCTGTAAATGTATACTTTGGAAGAGTTCTGGTTATTGCCAAAGGAATGAGGGCATGTGGAGAAAAGCTGGTAGAAAAGGACATTACATCAAAGATCCTGAGGTCACTTCTACCTAAGTTCAACTATGTTGTATGTTCTATTGAGGAGTCCAACAATGTGGATATCTTGACTGTGGATGAGCTACAAAGCAGTCTGCTTATCCATGAGTTAAGGATGCAAAATGTTGCAGAAGAGGAGCAAGTCTTGAAGGTTTCCAGTGAAGGAAGGGGCATGGGAAGCTTCAGAGGAGGACGTGGAAGAGGAAGAGGGAGACATCCCTTTGACAAATCAACAATAGAGTGCTTTAAATGTCACAACCTTGGACATTTTAAGTCTGAATGTCCTACTTGGGAAAAGACTGCAAATTATGCAGATGCTGATGCAACTGAACTAGATGACATGCTGATGATGGCACATGTGGAAATGAACAATGACACAAAGGAGGAGGTATGGTTTCTTGACTCAGGGTGCTCAAATCACATGACAGGTAACAAAGAGTGGTTTAGTCCAAGTCACTTTAATGATAAGTTTAGGCATTCTGTAAAACTGGGGAATAATCATAGAATGGCAGTGCTTGGAAGGGGGACAGTTAAACTAAACATTGATGGGATGAACCAGATCATCAGTAATGTTTATTATGTGCCTGAACTCAAGAACAATTTGCTAAGTATTGGTCAACTTCAAGAAAAGGGACTGGTTATTCTGATCAAACAGAATACCTGCAAAGTATATCACCCTACAAAGGGATGCATCATTCACAGTAATATGACCACAAACAAAATGTTTGTCATATTGGCCAAATATCAGCATGTGGCAAACTGCTTCACTGCAAAAACAGAAGAGATGGGGGAACTTTGGCACAAAAGACTTGGGCACATAAATCATGAAAGCCTGAAGAAGATGCAAAAGCAAAAGTGGGTTGAAGGAATTCCAGAAATCAGCTTCACTGACAAAGTGTGTCAAATATGCATGAAAGGGAAGCAGCATAGAATGTCAATACCAAAGAAAAGCAACTGGAGAGCTGTTAAGCCATTACAGCTCATACATTCTGACATTTGTGGCCCCATTAGCCCTATGTCCACCAGCAACAAAAGGTACATACTCACCTTTATAGATGATTTTTCCAGAAAATTGTGGGTATATTTGCTTAATACTAAGGATGAATCATTTACCATATTCAAGCAATTTAAAAGTTATGTGGAAAAAGAATGTGGAATGCCTATCTGTGGGTTGAGAACTGACAGGGGGGGAGAATTCACTTCAAGTGAATTTATGGAATATTGTGTGAACAATGGCATAAAACGACAATTGACCACAGCATATACACCCCAACAAAATGGGGTGGCAGAGAGGAAAAACAGGTCAATTCTGAACATGGCGAGATGTGCACTTGAAGAACAGGGAATGCCTAAGAAATTTTGGGCAGAAGCTGTAAAATGGAGCTGCCATGTTTTAAATAGGATTCCAACTACTGCTGTACAAGGCAAAACCCCTGAAGAATGCTGGAATGGAAGAAAACCTGATATTAGCTATTTCAGGGTTTTTGGCTGTCTTGGAAATGTTTTAATTCCAGAAGCCAAAAGACTGAAATTGGATGCAAAGAGTCAGCTGTGCATTTTTATTGGATTCAGTGAAGAATCAAAAGGCTACAAGATGTACAATCCTTCCACAAAGCAGGTAATTATCAGTCCTGATGTTATTTTTGAAGAAAACAGGAGCTGGAATTGGGAAAGAACAAATGCAGAAAAGGTGAGTGATGTGCTAATCTGGGAAGATGAAGAAGGGGAGATTGGTGAATCAAGTGATGATGAGGCTGATGATGAGGAGGAGCAGACTGATGACCCTCAACCTAGTCCAACTCAGTCTAGTACAATTCAGAACACCAATCAGTTGCTAGAAAGGAGAATATCCAGAGTTCCAGCCTATTTAAAGGACTATGTTACTGGTGAAGGGTTAACTGAAGAAGAAGAAGTGCAAAATCTAGTTATGTTCTCTTCATCAGATGATCCTACTAGCTATGAGGAAGCTGCAAATAACAAAAAGTGGATGGAAGCCATGGATTTGGAAATTAACTCTATAATAAGAAATCAGACATGGCAATTGGTGGATGCCTCAAAAGGAGCTAAGATCATTGGAGTAAAGTGGATATACAGAACCAAGTTAAATGAAAATGGTGAGGTAGATAAGTGCAAAGCCAGGCTTGTTGCTAAGGGATATGCACAAGAACAAGGAATGGACTACAATGAGGTCTTTGCACCTGTTGCTAGATGGGATACAATCAGAACCATCATAGCATTTGCTGCCAAAAATGCATGGACATTATACCAGCTAGATGTAAAAAGTGCATTTCTGTATGGGGAATTGAAGGAAGATGTCTATGTGAGTCAACCTCAAGGGTATGAACAGAAAGGAGAGGAAACAAAGGTGTACAAGTTGAAGAAAGCCTTGTATGGCTTAAAACAAGCTCCAAGGGCTTGGTTTAGCAGAATTGAGGGATATTTTGTGGCACAAGGTTTTGAAAAAAGCAGTCATGAGCATACACTATTTGTCAAAAGGGAGGGAAGAAACATACTGATTGTAAGTTTATATGTTGATGACTTGGTTTTTACAGGCAATAATGCAGATATGATAAATTCATTCAAAAACTCTATGAAGAATGAATTTGAAATGAATGACTTGGGCAAGATGAGCTACTTCTTGGGAGTTGAAGTACAACAGACAGAAAAAGGTATACACATTTGTCAAAGGAAATATGCAGAAGAGATACTAGAGAAATTTGGAATGAAGGAATGCAATGCTGTGAAGAATCCCATGATTCCTGGAAACAAGTTGAGCAAAGATGAAAAGGGCAAGAAAGTTGATTCAACCTACTTCAAACAGTTGATTGGGAGCTTGATGTACTTGACTGCTACAAGGCCTGATTTAATGTACAGTGTTTGTCTATTGAGCAGGTTCATGGCTAATCCAATGGAATCTCATATGTTGGCAGCTAAGAGAATTTTGAGGTACTTAAGAGGGACAGCTGGTCTTGGCATTTTCTATCAGACAGGGTGTTGTGATGACTTACTGGCATATACAGATTCAGATTATGCTGGTGATACTACTGAATTTAAGAGCACTTCTGGCTATGTGTTCTTATTAAGCAAAGGAGTTGTGGCATGGTCATCAAAGAAACAATCTGTTGTCACTTTGTCTACTACAGAAGCTGAGTATATTGCTGCAGCATCTTGTGCTTGTCAAAGCATTTGGATGCAGAATATACTGAAACAAATTGGAGGATCACAGAGCAAGACTGTCACTATATTATGTGACAATTCATCCTCTATCAAGTTGGCTAAACACCCCGTGTTTCATGGCAAAAGTAAACACATAGCTGTGAGATTTCATTTTCTGAGAAATCTCACCAAAGAAGAAGAAGTTAAGATGGAACACTGTGGAACAAAGGAACAGCTAGCTGATATCATGACCAAACCTCTTCGATTGGAGGCATTTGAAAGGCTTAGAAGTGCAATTGGAATGAAGATGTATGAAGACGTAAACTAAAACTGTGTGTTTAGTTTAAGGGAGGATATGTTTGACTGTTTCTCTGCTTTTATTAATTATTCCCGTTTTATTTTCCTTGTTTGAATGATTCTTTAGGGATAGTACCCACTCTCCTAGATTTTAGGAAGTAGTTGAGTCATGTTGTTAGTGTTTCCGGTTTTCTTGGATCCTTTACAGTTCATGTATTTGTTTTGGCTATTTATAGCTACTTTGATAAATGAATAAAGCAGAGAGCAAGCTTTTCATACCTCTATTGTTTACTTTACAATAACAATTTCATGTATCGGTATTGCTATGAATGATTCACGGTTTAGATGTGACATGCTAATATTTATCCATAAAATTATACTTAGATCAAGTGTAATATAACATTCACAACATATACTACTTCTCATTTGGTTTTGTTTTATTCATTTGTTTATTACGAAAAACAATAATTACAATTTCATTCTTAAGGAGGAAGGAATTTTGTCGTAAAATGCATGGAACTATGTGCATTGAAGGGTGAAAGTGAGAAGAGGCATATTTACTTTCTTTCCACGGTTAACCTTCACGATGCTTCCATTCCGCTGATGTACATTCCTACTATGATGTAAAATAGTGCATACTTGTCGTTGGATCATGAAATGATGTTCACGTTGAAAGGTTCTCCAATGCCAAGTACCATAAACAATCTCCCAAAAAAGGTATTGCCACACTCGCTCTTATCCAATGGGACTCTCTTCGATCCTTGAAGGTTCAACCGGAGCCAAGACTGCAAATTATTGTCGTCAAAGAAAGTCGAATAAGTATCTATCAAAATAGCCATTTTCCACACTTTCTTTGGCCAAGTGCAATCGCGAAATGCGTGCATGATAGACTCCTCATCTGTTCCACAAAGTTTGCACCTACTATCCGTAGTCATATGATGTCTCAAAAGCCACCGCCCAATCATAAGGGATTCGTGTCCTAATTGCCAAAGTAAAAAATCGTAAATTTGAGGCTCCAGGTTCCAAAAAAGCCGCCAGAGTGTGTTATTTTGTTGCGTTATGGGATTTTCGAAATATAGAAAATCATAAGCCGAACTAACAATATATTTACCATTAGTTTCAAGCTGCCAAACAATCTCGTTGTTGCGAACCGTGAAACCTAGCTCCATAGCATGAGCCGCCCTGCTGATAGCCCGCCAACAAGGTGAGGATGTGGGATTCGGCTGGATGAAGGGGTTACCGTATTTACTGGCCAACGCTTGGACCCAGAGTGCGGTGTCATCCGTTAAAACCTGTCATGATCACCCACTGCAAGTATCACTATTTACGGAAAATTCTAATGCAGGGACTCTTTATTAACACAGATCGTCGGATGATTGTTACGTGTAGAAAAAGACAAAACTATCTTATTTGTTTATATCAATGATAGTTATCTGACGGTCGGTTCTAATAGGAAATCATTGAATCACACCACTGTTTACACCCCTAATGACGTCTCATCAAAAACATATTTGAGGTCATAGGTTTGATAGGTAACTAAGTTTTTTTGTTAGGTGCATTTCCTTAACTCAACGGCATTATGCAAGAATCCATCTATTATATACATTGACCTCAAGAACCGGAGTGTGCAACATTATCCGGCAGATAAAAATTGATAGATATGGCGGCATCATGTTCCTCTGCACTATGTTCTTCGTCTCCTTACATTCACCTCCCAAAGACAAAAACCACTCGTCCATTCTTCCGATTCTCTTCTTCTTCTTCTTCTTCTTCTTCTTTTACGATCGCCGCCTCCGCCGCCGCATCCAAAACCCGAGCTCTGGCGTCTCAATTTGATCTCAAGACTTATTGGACGACTTTAATTAAAGAGATTAATCAGAAGCTGGATGAAGCGATTCCTGTTCAGTACCCTCACCAGATCTATGAGGCTATGCGTTACTCCGTCCTTGCTAAAGGTGCTAAGAGAGCTCCTCCTGTAATGTGTGTTGCTTCCTGTGAACTTTTCGGCGCTGACCGGTTAGCTGCCTTTCCTACTGCCTGCGCTCTTGAAATGGTATGATTTTATTCTGATCTCTTAATTGTGATTTTATTTCTAGTAATCTTATTGCCTCACCATGCTGAATTGAGTAGAATTGAATATGTAGCACTTCGTTTTCATAATTAAGCTTATGGATTTGTATGAAAATTGAGTAGAATTGAATTGGTGGACACTTAGTTTTCATAATTAAGCTTATGAATTTGTTTGATAATTGAGTAGAATTGAATCGGTGGATGGTTCGATCTCATAAGTAAACTTATGAATTTGTGTGAAAATTGAGTAGAAGGCTTCGTTTTCATACTTAAGCTTATGAATGTGTGTGAAATGTCTCTTATGGATACCGGGGGGTGGGGGGGGGGGGGGGGGGGGGGGGGGGTGGGGTTATTTTGAAAAGTAGGGCAGTTCCTTGCAAGCATAAGAAGATCTTTGGGGTAAAAAAACTTATTTTGTCAAAGCAATAAAACTAGGAGTACTAATTTTGATCTCCAACTTTAGAAACGAAGGAGGTCATTACGAAATTGGGAATGTAAGTGAAGGTCTGTACTTGAGGTAAGCTACAGGGAAGCTGTGCTGATGCTAAAATCTGGCGCATAAAAGTATTAATTGATGCCGTCTTGAATATAAGCTGATCTTCAACAAACAAAAAAAAAAAAGAATATAAGCTGATGTAGCTTGACACTTTTTACAATACGAGTAATCCGTATAATCTATAAGCTTAATTGGATGATGTATATGTGGCAGAAGCAAATAAGTTGTGAGCCTTTATCACTCAATGAATGTTCAATGATTAGTGAATTCAGATTTCTGTATTTAAACTTTCTTGTACAATTTGATCATTCTTTTGGAAGTTGTTAGAATGGTGTTCAGTTTTGTTAGCAGGTTCTATACTGTAACCTATGTTCCAAATTTACGCAAGGAGTTTTGATTCATGTTTTCTAATACCGGTTGTCTTCCCAAATCTATGTGGCTATTACAAATAGGTTCACGCTGCTTCCTTGATTCACGATGATTTGCCTTGCATGGATGACGACCCATCACGACGTGGCCAACCATCAAACCACACGGTATATGGTGTTGACATGGCAATATTAGCCGGTGATGCTTTGTTCCCACTAGGCTTCCGCCATATCGTGTCCCACACTCCAACAGATCTTGTTCCCGAGACTCGCCTTCTTAGGGTCATTGCAGAGATAGCCCGAGCTGTAGGATCAACCGGAATGGCTGCTGGTCAGTTTCTCGACCTAGAAGGAGGACCGAATGCAGTTGATTTCGTTAACGAAAAGAAGTATGGTGAAATGGGGGAGTGTTCAGCTGTGTGTGGAGGTTATTTAGCCGGTGCTTCAGACGAGGAGATCCAACGGTTGAGAAACTACGGTCGAGCAGTAGGCGTGTTGTATCAAGTGGTTGATGATCTATTAGAAGAAAAGGCGAAAAGGGATAACGGATCTGAGGAGTATAAAAACAAAGGGAAGAGTTATGTTGGAATTTACGGTGTGGAGAAGGCGATGAAGGTGGCTGAGGATCTGAGAGCTCAAGCCAAGAGGGAATTGGATGGTTTTGACAAATATGGTGATAATGTGCTCCCATTACACAGTTTTGTAGACTATGCAGCCGATAGAGGGTTTGGTCTTGAATACTGATAGTGGCTTACTTGATAATTTTCTTATAAGGACCCTTTATTTGCGCGCCACCGCAAACTTACCGTGGCACTGCACTGGCTTTTGGCACTACACACAGTCGACCTTTCAAAAGTCGATGGTAAAGATGACCTTTTTAAAAGTCAATTCTAGACTATATAATTGAATTGATTTTCCAAAAGTGGGTTGTGTGTGGTATTGTTGGTATGTGGAGCATCGGTAAATTGGGAGTGGTGGAAACAGTAACCCCTTTTTAATATGGTAACTGCCCTGACTGTTTTAGGAGAAAACTGGAGGACTGGTTTGTTGCTGGAAAATTGTCTGAGTGCCAAATAGGAATTATTTGAGTATGCCGAAACCCATTTTCTTTGTTTGAACCTTTAATTAAATTGTTTGAATGTGGGGGAAGTAGGCATGCAATTTGGAAGGGTTTACTTTGTATAAAGGTGTTATATGTGTGACTTTTGTTATGTTCCAAAGCAAATTCTAGATCTTCAGTAATATTTTTGTTTGTGTTGTTTAACATGATGTCCTGCTTAGGAGTAATTTTTTTTTGTTGTTGTTGTTGTTGTTGTTGAAAAATGGAAGTAGTAATTGAATTGATGAAATAAATGTGTGTGTTTTGTATGTGTTTTTTTTTTTTCCAACCGACTATGATGCAGCTGTACCGGTACCCAGTAGTAGTATTTTTCAAGATTGTAAGTATGCATAAATTTTACAATGGTCCTGGACTAAATCCTATTTGGTGTGTCAAACCAATAGGATTTTAGTGTTTTGTGGTGGTCTCCAATATTTAAAAATCAATACTCAATCATGTTTCTCCAAATTGATGACATGGTGGTCCAATTATTTGGTTCAGGACCACCATAAAACTACTGGGAAGTATGGGACATGCGGGTCTCAGCAATAAAGATTGGCTGTTTGGGGGCTTACATTCAAAGAAACCGAGGATTTCGACCTTTTACAACACTAATTTTTTTGCCGTAAGTATTGCAAAAACTGGATAACACGATCCATAACTTTCGCACGATCAATGATCAATCTGAGAAAAATTATAGAAAGTCATGATTATTTCTTATTCTCTCTCTCACACACACTAAGAGTGTGTGGGTGTGAGTTGAATTAATCATAATCATCCACTTGGTATAACCTGAAAATACCCGTTGGATCATAACTCTTCTCGATCAATAGAGGCCTTTGAGAATATGGGAAGATCATCTGGATATATATATATATATATATATATATATATATTTTTAACTTAAAAAATCAACTGGAATCTGTGTCGTTTTGCAAAAGAAAAAACAATGCAATATTCCTGAAATATAAGTCATTATAAGTCTTTTTATGAAACCGGATATTTTTATTATAAGCAAAAATTGTACTCCCTCCGTCCCATAATATAAGCGCTTTTCGCCATTTTCATTACGCTTATTTAAAATAACATAATGAATGAGTTGTTTTTTATTATTTCAACGCAAAATATTGTATTGTTTTTTGAGGCTAATAATAATATTACATTGTTTAGTGTGAAAGTGAAAACAATGCATTTAATATTGTATTGTTTTGTGAGAAGGACTTATATTTTTGGACACTATTAAAAAGCCAAAAAGACTTATATTACGGGACGGAGGGAGTACAAGGCTGTACAAAAGAGAGCAAAATACATATTTACGGCAGCAACTAAAATATAACACTAAGACCATGCTAGCCCAAGTTCACGTGCATTGCGCATCACATTGGAAATGAACACCATTGTTAGGGGTCTTTGGGCACCATTCTGATGAAAGTCTTCACCAAATGCTTGAGATGAGCCCCCGAAAGAGGAATCGCCAAAACTCGATGGTATCATGTTTAAGTAGTGCTGTTAAACGAACAGAGCCGCTCGTGAAGAAGCTCGTGTTTGGCTCGTTAGTGTTCTTGATCGTTTGTTCGTTAAGCTTAACGAGCCGAGCTCGAACATGATTGTAGGGTCGTTTGCTTAACGAACGAACACGAGCTTGGTTCGCGAACGTTCGATTATGTTCGCGAACGTGCTTATATAAATACATCAATTTACGGTAACTCTGACTCAAAAGAGGATAATCCATTCATTCATCTAATAGATATTATAGATTGAATTTATATAATATTTAGATATTTTTATAGTAATTTTAGTTGTGTAATATGTAATTTTAATGTCTAACTTGTTATTTTTGCACTTTATGTTTTATATTTTAACGAACCGAACTCGAGCCGAATTCGAGCCAAACTCGAGCCGAAAGACAAAAAAATATGTTTAACGAGCCGAGCTCGAACATTTCATCTTTTAAACGAGCCGAGATCGAACATAATTCTTTGTTCGTTTAACAAACGAACGAGCTCGAACGAGCTCGTGAGCTAAACGAGCTCGAGTTCGAACCACCAATACTTGGCTCGGCTCGGCTCGTTAACAGCTCTATGTTTAAGCATATTCACATCGAGGCAGAAGTCGAGCTAGCTCGGAATAGCAGCAATTGAAATGAAATCATACCAATACGTTTGGTGTATCACCCCTCTTCAAATTTTTCTAACCACCGTACAATCTCGGAGGGCATGCATTATGGTCTCTGTTTGGATGCCACAAATGGGGCAGATGTCGTCCTCGATGATATGCCGGGAAAAGAGAACTCCAGCCGTGGGGAGGGATTCCCTACGGGCTTGCCACAAAAATAAATTACCTAAAAGCAGGCCTTTGATATCCCAAATAAGTTTCCATCCACGGCTATCCAAATTAGGCGAAGCCAGCTCGTTTTGTAAAGCATGGTAGGCCGAGCTAATCGTGCCCGAAGGGTGTAGATTCCACTTCATCTCGCCTTCGTCATCAACACCGAAGGCATCTCGTAGGGTCTCAGCCGCAAAACAAATATGACGTCAGATAAATAAACAGCCAGACTTGGGCGTAACAAAGGAAGAGCCATAACGTTTACGCAAAATTTGAACCCAAAACTTATTCCCCTCCTAACAAGTCATTATAAGTTTTCATCCTAAGTTTTCACATTGATTAAAAAGTGATTAAATAGCATTAATGTACGGCTCAAATGCCTAATACACCATTTCATTATCATAAATGCAAAAATTTAAAATAACTAAATGTAGTTGGATAGAAAAAAAATGATAAATTAGAAAGAGAAAAAAAAAGATAATTATTGTGATTTGTTTTTAAAGAAGTTATACGGTGACATTACACAAATTTTACAAGGTCTTGTGTAACGCCCCACTCCCGGATACCGAGCCCTTATCCGGAAGAGAAACGTTCGGCACGTATAGCATTAAATAAATCTAATATTATACGCAAGCCTCTACGTCGTCGCATCAAAATAAAGCAAACGGAAGCTAAAAAGACTCGGGTAAAAACAAAATGCTACTATGAATAGAAAGTAAGCATACTAAAGATGGATAGTTAAATTACAACGACGAAAAACCTAAAGACTTATAAATTACGAGGTCTTAAAAGTATTGTACAACAAGTCTAAGGAAAGAAATATAACTAGCCTAGTACAACCTTTACAAAGAAATAAACTAAAAGCTTCGCCAAGACTTCAATGTCTTCAAAAGTCGTCATCTACACTTGGGCAACCTGTTCGTCTTCTCACCCCACAATGCATACAAAAGAAAATGCAAAGGAGGTAAATACAAAGTACTTAGTAAAAGTGAGAAACTAATGAATAACTAAGTTATACAACGAAAGGTTATTATTACGATTATTAAATTACCATTATGAGACCGACTCAATCTACGGTTCACTTCATGTCCATCAACATGTCATGACTAAACGTTTCTAACTTAACTTATCTTTGTTACAACATGTTTGCTAGGGCACTACACTTAGTGAGATATGCACTAAGACAAAAGACGCAACCCTATAGAGATAAATCTCTAGCGGTCCCGAGACAGTCATTCCACTTTGTCTGGCCAACCCTAGAGAGCTGACCGGTGAATATCTATCTCGTTCGTGAGTTTGTCCGGCGGAATGATCACTACTTTATCTGGCGGGTCTAGAATCCGGCAATGATCATCACCACTTTATCTGGCCAAACGTCACATTGCCGATATTGTACTGTGCCTATCCAAGTTCTCATGATGTTTAACCTTTTACTAAGCAAGTACGTATTTATTAAATAGTTAACTAGCCGTCTAAGTGTTTTCAAATAATCTCCCTCAC
Source organism: Gentiana straminea (assembly GCA_036785695.1). Taxonomy (NCBI): domain Eukaryota; kingdom Viridiplantae; phylum Streptophyta; class Magnoliopsida; order Gentianales; family Gentianaceae; genus Gentiana; species Gentiana straminea. The sequence continues at coordinate 8,685,420 of JAVUPR010000266.1, read as the reverse complement.
ACATACTACTCTCTTCCTAGACCACTAGACATAAACGAGGCCTAGCAATTACACACACATTGATGAATACTAATTCATCAAAGTACAAGCCCTTTCATGCCTTTCCGATGGTCCCGGACTTCAACTCCCTTTAAGAGTACGTCCGGTGCCTGAACCAAACGCATCAGAAACTCAATCGAGGTTTGTTCATTTTCATTTAATCTTATTTAAGATCATTAATGAACTACAATTCAAGCTAAGAGTCAAAATAACAAGTTATAGGTATATAATTTATTGAGTGCTCTTTCTTTTCCTTTTTACTAGACTTGCAGGTTTCTACATGAAAACTATTAATACTAAACAAAACAAACAAACAAAACCCACAGATTATACTCTTTGACCCCCGCAGCGAGTGAGCGGCGCTACGTAAAGGGGCGATGACGTTGATTCGGTCGGACGGGGCGGCGCCATCTCGGAGAAATGTTTCCTGGGTTGATCTTCTTGATCCGGCCGAGCCTTTGCATGTATGGCGGGCCCACAGTGGGCGAGAGGGAATGCTTTGCCCTTGGTACGAATGGGTCCCGAGAGGCTGCGATCCGGACCGGATTGGGGATTGTCATATCAACAAATGTTTCCCCTCCGAGTGTCCGGAATGTGGGGGCGATCCTATACTTAGGCCGCTTTGTAACTTTCTTTGTCCACTTGTATTTATTCGTAAATGCTCATTTTGTTTTTCCGGGTTCTAAACCGCTCTCTTTTGTAGGTATGGATCCAAATGCTCGCAGGGGCTCGCCGAAACAAGCTTAATGCGGAGGCGGATAAGGCGGCCGGTGCTCGACGGGAGGCTTTGAAGAAAGCTCTAGGGATGGTGCCCCGAGCGTAGACGCCTCGATTGTCGAAGAGACACATAATCCGGAAGCTGCGACCTCTTCGCTCTTGTTGCGACTTCTCTGCCGTTGTTGCGGGCCCAGTGTCGAGTCGGTGCCTCAAAAAGACCCATCCCCCTACTAAAGAGTCGCACGGCACTCGGCCGACCTCAACCGTAGAAGGCGAAGGATGATCGCCAACCCAAACGGTCCGCTCCCGGCCCGGCGCATCTTGAAGAGGTTGAAACTCCCGCGGAGAAGAGCGCACCCTGCCGAGACGCCGCCACAAGGACTTTGCCCCGAGGTTACTGCGGGAAAGAGGCCCTATGGTTGGATCCGAGCTTTACCCAGATCTTGACCTATCCAAAGCTCGCCGGGTTGGTGAAGCAATTGCGTGTGATTCCTCTTGGGCCGATCCCTCTCGGTTACCACGATCATGTTCAAGTGGAGATTGGCCGGGGCATATTAGCCCGCTTTGCGGCTCACGACGACTCTCCGCCTCAGATGAGATTCTTTGAAATCGGGGATTTGAGCGGCCAGTTGGTATTGCGGCTTCTCTGGTAAGACCGGGTTGTTTCCTTTTTTTTTTTTTTTTTTTTTTTTTTTTTTTTGCTTAATCATCCCCTGTTTTCCACGGCTCGGTGCTCGTTTAAACGGGGTACTTCGAGGCCGCCGAGAGGCGCGATGCGAGAGGTGAAGAAGGTGACGGCGCAGTACCGGGAGCGACCGATAAGGCGAGGGTTACCGCCGAAAAGAAAGCTAAACATGCGGCCGGCGAGATGGAGAAGATGAAGGCAATCATGGAGGAGCACTCTGGGATGGATGCGAGGTCAATGAGAAAGTTGCATCTCCGACAAAGGATTATGCGGGGGCGCGGAGGAGATCGCCGTGTTGAGGGGTTAAGCTTGGCCGAGGCGGAGACGGGGCGCCAAAGAGGCTCGCCGAGAAAGCCATGGAGGAGGCTGCAAGAAAACGGGCCGAGGCCGTCGAGGAGGCCAAGTCCGGGGCCGTTCTTTGCCTACAAGAATTCGGATGACTTCTTCGACCTTATAGAGAATAGCTTTGACCAGGGCGTTAGTCACCTAGCTCGCCGTATACGGGCGATCGAGGCGGGGGCACATCACTCTGGAGGATATGGTGCGGTGGGTGAACACGCATCAAGGTCATCCCAATTTAGTGGCCTTTCACCCGGAAATCCCCTGTGCAAACGAGCTCGTTACCTCGATTCGGACCGAACGGCCCTTAAACGTGGCGAGCCCTCGTTTGGGATCCCGCGCTTGTCAATCCCGTGAATTTTGAGACGTTGAAGAAGCCGCCGCCTCTCGAGCAAGGCGACGAGTTTATCAGCACCCCGCCTACTCCGCATGCTCTCTAGATTTCTTGGACTTTTCTGCGAGCTCTTTGAAAATTTGATTTGTAACTTTGACTATTTACTTTGCGATTTGACTGAATCTTGATTTGTAATAGCTTGACAATTTATCTTCTCGCATTTTTTCAATTTATACTTGACTTTTCTTGTCGCCGATTCGATCCGGCGGCCTTTCGCGAGGCGCGTGACGGGTTATTTTATTTTACGTGCTTTCTTGATTCGTGCGAGGTCGCTTAATAATTTGGCGACGTCGATCCGTCATGAAACGTCGTCGTCTTGTTCTAACCATAGTCGCTAAGCGACGCTAATTTTTCAAAGTTTCGGCGGCCTCATTGAGAGCGGTGCTTTTGTCGAAGATGTAGAGCTTCGTTAAAGCAGCGCCTTTGACCGTGTCATTAACGCGAGAGTTATGACCCACTAATGACTAGGTGTCGGTTATGTAATCGTAGCCATAAATTTCGGTCTCTTTATGGTCTCGGCGCTCCCCGTTGCCTCGGTCTTCGGGTCGGTTGCATATACGGCCCTAGGATCCGGTTAATCCCAACCGTTGATTATACCCCTTCTCTCGGTATAAAAAGGGGGTTATTTTGGAACTCACTTTACCTCTTGCCTCATACCGAATTTTGCTCTCTTCCTCAATCGTTCATTATCCTCCTCCCTGTTTATCCTCCAAACTCCATGTCCCATCCGGGGAAAGCACCGGGTTCGGATATTCAAAGCTCATCCCATCCGGGATGTTTCTCCTTTTTTCACCACTCGCTTCCCCCGTAGCCAAGGATTATTTCGGGATTTTTTTTGAGTGGCGTGATATTATGAGGGAGAGGGGCTTACATGAACAACGAATAGAAGACGGCTCCATGCGTCGCGCGTTCGGCTTTACGGGCCGTGGGAGTTTATTGCCGAGCCTCTCGGGAGCGGTTAATGTTACCATGATACGGGAATTTTACTCCGTGTTGTCCGATGTAGCCTCCGGCGGGGCAAGTTGAGCGACATTTCTCTCCGGGGTGTTCCCGTTATCTTTACTCCGGAGAGAATTAACCAAGTTTTTAACATACCCGCCATAAATCCCTCATCCCATTATGAGATCGCCTGGGACCTTGCGGATGAGGAAAATAGGCGCATTCGTGCGGGTATTGCAATGTGCGAGCCGTTCCCCGAGAATCGGCGGGTTTGGTCTTTGGGAGTGATCTTGCGTCCGACCTCTCGCGACGACCGTGAGTGGAAGAAGTTTATAAATTCCCGCGCTCTTATCACTCGCCGATGCGATGTTGTTAGTGAGAGCGAAGCGCTCCTTCGCATGCCATTCGCGACCATCGAGTGGATATGGGCGGGAGTGTTGATCCATCGCGAGGCTCTAAGATATGCGTGCTCGGCGGTTCAAGGTCGCCGTGGTGCGGTCGCCGCATGCCTTTCGCATCGCCGATATCCGAATTATGCGGTGGCGCCAGGTCCCTTCCATACACTCGACCGATATGTTTGAAAAAACTTATTCGGTGGAGCCACTTGCGGTACATGATGCCGTTTTTGGACCTCCGCACATGTGATCGGAGGAAGATAACCATCCTGCAGCGGTTGATGGAAGTTTGTCCGGGCTTGATCGATATGTTTGAAAAAACTTCTCATCGTCATTTTTTTTTTTTTTTTTTTTTTTTTTTTTTGTGATGACGACGAAAAAGACAAGAATGTAAATACAATTTGGAAGAACGACTTTATTTGAATTGGCTCGTTACATATAGTATTTTTCGAGCATTGTCTCGTATGCCATGGCCTATTATACTCGCGGCCCTCCTTGTCACTTAGTATGTACGTCCCTTTTGATAACTCGCGAAATCCGTAGGGGCCTTCCCGCTTTTCCGATAGCTTTCCTTTTTCGCTTCGTGGCCCGTGGCTTGTCTTTTTTGTAGAACATAATCCCCGACGGCGAAGTGATGATTGCGAATACGTTTGTCGTGATGACGCTTTGCCGCTGTTTATAGTTGACCGAACGATTGTATGCCCGGATGCGCCGCTCCTCTACTAGATCGAGCTCGAGTTTACGCGCCGCCGTGTTATTGACCTCGCCGTAGAAAACGACCACGGGACTTGGTAAGGCCATTTCCACGGGTGCCATAGCCTCGGACCCATATGTTAAAGCAAAAGGAGTTTCCCTCATTGTGATTTTTCGCGACGTCACGAGTGCCCATAGAGCCGCCGGAAGGTGATCCGGCCGGTCTTTGCCTTCTCACCCAGGCTCTTCTTTAACACACTTAGGACCCGTTTGTTGGCATTTTCGGCTTGCCCATTTCCTTGCGGGTAGCACACGGATGATTGCCAATGTTTAACATTGTTCTCTTCCACGAATCTGTCGAATTCGTCTCTCGAATTGAGGTCCGTGATCGGAAACCATCACTCTTGGAACACCAAATCTTGTCCATATTTGATCGAGCAAAAAGTATGTTATGTCCCCGGTATTGGTTTTACCAAGGCCTTAGCCTCGACCCATTTAAGTAAAATAATCCACCGCGACGACAACGTACTCGCAACCCGAGCGACCCTTCTTCAAGGGTCCGACGAGGTCGATTGCCCACATGTCGAAAGGCCGTGCGGCTACCACTATGCTTTGTTCGGCGAGGGTAGCACGGGGATATTTGCGAACCTCCGGCAAGTATCACATGCGCGGGTATGAGCTTTGGCGTCTTCATCTAATTTTGGCCAATAATATCCGGCTAGAAGTACCTTCTCGCGCTAGTGTTCGATTGGAGAAATGGCCGCCGCACATTCCCTCATGTAGCTCGTTAGGATTCCCGTTACCTCTCGGGTCGTACGCATCGCGAGCGGTTTCGAGAATGAATGACGGTAAAGCACGTCGTCCATAATCGTATATCTTGCCGCCGCTTCTTGCTAAGGCCCTAGCTTCGCAAGGGTCGCTCGGAAGCTCTCCTAACTCAATATAAGACTTCATGATGTCGACCCAACAAGTGTTGCGGGTTGGAAATCCATGATCTCGCCCAGGAGATGGCGGGTTCCGATAAGTGTTCGACCGTGATGCTTTCGGGATCGTACGACGCGTCTTCGGCGGTTAATTTGGACAAGTAGTATGCCCTATGATTGTCCTCTCGAGGGATGTTTTTGATTTGACAATATGTGAAGCTACCTTCGAGTCTTTTGACGAGGTTAATATATCTTTGTAAAATTTCGCAATGAATGCCATATGACCCATTGATTTGATTTACCACCAACTGTGAGTCGCAAAATACTTGTATATTTTCGACTTTCATGGCTTTGGCGAGTTTCAACCCAGCAATGACGGCCTCGTATTCGCCTGGTTGTTAGAGGCGGTGAAATCAAATCTCGAGCCTCGCTCAATTTCTTCCGATGATCCCGGTTCTAACGGGATTATTCTGCGCCGCACCCTTTGTGATTAGCGGAGCCATCAACGTAGAGCCGCCAACGTGACTTGGCCGATAGGCTCGTCCTCTGCGGTGACCCTATCTTGGTCGCGTTCGGAGCGGAGAGCAACTTTCTTTCACCTCTTCGTTGAAGCTTGTTTCCTCGCTATGAAATCCGGGAGTGCTTGGGCCTTTACTGACCTTCCGGGGCTCGTATCGGATATCGAACTCGGTAAGCTCGATGGCCCGTCGGAGCAATCGACCGGACGAGTACGGCTTGTGAAGGACTTTTTGTCTTAGCGATGCATTTGATAATACTACGATGGTGTGCGATGAAAAGTAAGCCCTTAATTTGCGGGCGCTATAACAACACAATAAGCCAACTTTTCTATATTAAAATAACGACTTTCAACGGGGCTTAGAGCTTTGGAAACATAAAAAACGGCTTCGCGAGCCTCACTCCTTTTACAAGTGCCGCGGCTACGGCCCTATCGAGGCCGCCAAATATAAAAACGAGTGTCCCCGAGCCTCGGGCCGGTTAGCAACGGCGGTCTTGATAAGTATTCCTTGAGGTCTTTAAATGCCTCGGGAGCATTCCGCCGTCCAAGAGAGAGGTACCGGCCCGCTTTCGAATTTTGAAGAAAGGCGGACTTCTTTCGCGGATTTCGAGACAAACCTACCCAAAGTGACGTGATCCCGCCGTTGAGCCGGCGTACTTCTTTAATACCGGGTAGGTTCGCTCATGTTGACCGGGGCCTCGATTTTTTCGGGATTTGCTAAATCCATCGTCTACCAAATCGTATGTTTCTTATTTCCTGAAAAAGGAAAATAACATAATACAATAACACCAAACAACTATACATTATATATTTGTTAACTAATCTCTTTTTTTTTAACACTCGGACCCAGAACTAAATAAAAATAATAATATTTAAAAAAACTATACTTAGGGAGTAAACAAATAAACATCTCTAATATATTAAACCACACTATGTAAATAATTAGTTATGTAGTTATAGGTATATAATTTATTGAGTGCTCTTTCTTTTCCTTTTTACTAGACTTGCAGGTTTCTACATGAAAACTATTAATACTAAACAAAACAAACAAACAAAACCCACAGAATGTACTAATAAAGCACACCCAAAAAAAAAAAAATGAAAGAAAGAAAGAGTAATATAAGAATACAGAACAGGTGGATTTATTATATATATCAATATTTCTGTTCGACCTGATGTGAAAGGTTGCTCTCAGTTTGACACATAGTTAAATATACCGATATATTATGTATAGTACACACAACAATTCAGACCCTTTAGAGTACTTCTATTCAAATCTATCACTCTTTTCCTCAATCTAAACATCACAAAACTATAATTATTCATTAGGAAGAGCCTTTTACCTTAATTGCGAACAAAACCGAATCCCAAAACTGACAGCAAAGCTTGAATCCTTCGATTCACAACTCCTACAACCAAACTACGATATTTAAACGATACTCTACGATTGAAACAATCATTCACACAATCAAAGCTCGAATTTTATCAAAACGATCAAGATTACGATTTTAGGGCTAAAACGAAAACTTACTGTTTAGAAAACGAAGAGTATGAGAAATGACCGTCTTCATCCAGTGATCGATTTCTTCTACTGCTGCCTGCTCAAAATCTTGACGGATTAGCCGCACGATAGAAGTTTACGTTCTCCATTTTTCTTCCTGCGTCTTTTCTTCTGGCTGCGTGGTTTCCTCTATTTTTTTTTTCAGAATTGGCGTGATGTTTTAAGTGATGGAATTAAAGGGTTTATTTATATGGTAAATAATAATTAGTTTCCTTAAAAAATAAAATCTCATATTCTTTTAATTAAATCAATTTTTAATTAATTAAATGGGACGAATAATAATTAGGTCTTAATAAAAATACCCAATTACTGTTTTACTCTTTTTAAAAAGTCGGGATTTTACATCTTGAACCAAATTTTAGTTGGTGTGTTAAACCAATAGAATTTAAAAGTTTTGCGGTGGTCTTCTATGTTTAAAAATTAATCATCAATAATGTTTTTCTAAATTGATGATATAGATGTCCAATTACTTGATCCAAGACCACCATAAACCGTGTAGAGCTTATCATTTTTTTTCCAACAACAATGTGGTAAGAATTTGTCCTTCCCATGTTTCTATAGACCAAATTATCAAAAGTAGGTTCCAATCAATTAGGTAAGTCGTAACTCGTAAAGAGAAAGAAAGGAAGTGCTTTGCGATAGATAAAAAGAACAGAACGGAAATGGCGAGTACGCCGGAGTCGGATCTAAATCGAGCAATGAGGCTGGATCTTCTGCCGTCGGCGCTCATCGCCTCAATCATGACGAAGATGGACGTCACCTCCATTTGCTCTCTCGCCTCCACATGCCGCACCTTTCGTTCCTGTGCTTCGCATATCCTTTGCTTTATCCCTAACTTCCATCTTGTGGTGAGAACTACTCTCTCCCTGTTTGCAAATCGGAGAACAGACAATTTTTTCCCTTATATTCCTCTTTTTGTTGACTAATTTTGCATTTGTTAGGATATTGGAGCATCAAATGACATTCTGAGGCCCTTGTTGACGCCCGTGAACCCTTACCTTCGGAGCATGAAGTTAGATTGCTCTCGCCTGGATGATTCCTCGCTCAATTCTCTGATTCGACCATCTTTAGAGCATCTTTGCCTTCACAATTGTGCCGATTTCAGTGGAAGGCTTTTATCTTGTGTCGGCCAGATATGCAAAGACGTCAGGCACGTTTCCTTTATCCTTTCTCTGTTATTTTGGCAGGTCGTTCTGTAAATTTAAAGCAACGGTACGGTGCTATGTGATATGAAAAGATGTTTAAAGTTGATTCGGTTATGCTTTCAAAGACAATGTTATTAGCTTTCCGGCATTCCCCTTTCCTATCAGGTTTCTGTTCTTGGGTTCAGTGGCGGAGAAAAGGGGGAGGTCAGTTGATGTGTCTGATCTACAGGAATTACTCACTGGTTGCACCCAGTTGGAAGTAAGATTTACTTGTATGAATGGCCTTTTATATGGATTAACCCAAGCATAGAAGCTGAAACCCTTAACTTATTAGTTAAATTGAAAGGAATTTAATTACAATTTTGTGACAACATTCGTAGGTTGGGTACACATGATACAACGACTCTTCAATAAATCCTGAGCTTCTGAAAAACTTGCTGCACACATGTTATTCTTGCTTGTTGTTCGATTTTGTGTTTGAGTGTTTATGTATTTGCTGACCCTGTTTGTCCTTTTGGCAATCACAGATATTCATGCTGATGTTTCTATGCATTAAATGACCTCTCTCACTTGAGAAATCCCTTTAAGTTTTAACTAATTTGAGAATTTGTGCGTTTACAGTATGGCGGATGGCCTACATGGTATTAATTTACTTCTACCAAAATCGAGAAACCTTCTTCTAAAGGAAGGCAGCCTATGTGCATCCCATGTTATCGTTGAATTTTCCTTTAGGTGTTTAAAATAGTTCAGCTCATGATGTGCTTTATTTTAGCATTTGACTGGATTTGAAAATTGTATAATTGCTCAGACTTGATCTTTTGTCAGCCTGCAATGTGAAACCATACAAGTAACTGATATACCTGGATTTCCTTTTTAAAGAGAATGAATAAAATTTAAGATCTTCGAACAAATGGGACAAACTATAGTCATTGTTTTCGAAGGACCTATTTCTTATGTGGTTGGTGATTTTGTGGAACTGCTACTTCAATGTTGGACTCTTCTAGAGATTACATGCTTCTAACGCACTTCTCAATACGTGTCAGTATTTTTTTTTAAAGATTATGTTTGTTTTGTATGCCTTCAAAATACTTGGCATGTGTCTAACATTATCTCAACATAGTTTTGAGACATATCTGGAAATTGTTTGCACATTTTAGTAATATATTGTTCAAGGTATGCTGTTGTTGACGACGTCTGTCATCACTGCTATTTTTATTCTTATTCTTATTCTTATTATTATAAAGCTACATTGGATTTCATTGAAGATATTGTAAAGAGTGCATTCTAGAATAGGCATAAGTATCCAAAAACACATGGTCCCTAACCATCACAAGGAAAAGATCTACGCAGCATATAAAGTTTCTGATCTAAGGCACTGCTTGTACTCAGCAGCCAGTTTCCCTGTACTTTCTTCACATGATTCCGGGAACCAATAAATAGTATTACAATAGCTAGAATCTTTGTGGTTACACTTGCAACTTCTATTTTGCGTTGTCTGCATTTTCAAATCTGATTGTGTGTTGCCTAATTTAATCCGTTCATACTATGTACGTTCAAATCTTAGTGTTTGTTCTGACTTTCCGTTATAAGTTGAAGATAAATCATTTCGCTCACTTTTTGGAGACCCGTCATTATTATTATCATTATTTTTTGCAATTTGCATTCAGTGTCCTAGGCTCTGAAGCTATGCTTGTTAACACGGTCCTTTATATCACGTCTCATGTCTTTGCTTCATTAGGTGATGAGCGAATTTGGGACTTGAAAATTTAGCACCATAAAGCATTATGGTGGATGAGGTTGCCAGAAAAAGGACTTGTTAACATAGGCACAATTGGACACCTAGGTTCTTGTTACTTCCTGAATTTGTTGGCTAACATAGGCACAATTGGAAATGTTCAGTTGTAACTAAAGGCATTGCTTTATTTAGATATAATGTTAAATCTATGGCAGAAAATAATTTTGTTTAATGATTAAAAGCTATTTTGGCTTTGGGGTGTTTCTTTTGGGGTCAAATCTGTGATTGCAACATGTGCGTGGACGGAGCCATGAATTGGTCGCTAACAAATCAATTTTACTACAATCCTCCTTGTGCTATCGTTTAAATTCCAAATTGAGCTTGCATATTCAGATAATATTTGAATGTGATCATTTGTCTATGCGAAATGTAATGGATCTGTGCTTTGTACTCTTTTCTAGATTCTGGTGCTGATGCTTGATGCCTCGATATTTTCACGACGGAGATTTGCTACCATCTGGGGCTTGCCGTCTACAAAACTTGTTTCTCTTGAAATTGGATTCATCTCCTCTGTAATGGTGACTGAAATGCTTAGCCCAGTAATGGGGCCTAATCAATCACCACAGCCTCCATGCGTATTACCTGGCTTACAGAAATTGTGCCTCTCAGTGGACTACATCACTGATACTATGGTTGGTATGATATCTAATGTTCTTACTTCATTAACTCATCTGGACCTTCGAGATTCTCCAATTACTGAACCAAGAACAGCATTTGACCTCACCAATATAGGTGTTCAGCAAATAAATTCATGTGGAAAATTAAAGCACCTATCTTTAGTAAGAAGCCAGGACAGTTTGCCTACATATTTTAAGCGTGTGAATGATCTTGGTATCCTGTTTATGGCTGACAAGTGCTCTGGAATGGAAAGCATTACACTGGGTGGCTTTTGTCAGGTTACCGATACCGGTTTTAAGACACTGTTGCATTCATGTGCTAACTTGTACAAGCTTAGGGTTTCTCGAGGGACTCATCTTACAGATCTAATATTTCATGACATTAATGCAACTTCCCTTTCTTTGGAGCATGTTAGTTTCCGATGGTGCAATCTCTTGACTAACTTTGCAGTTACTAGTTTAGCTTGCAATCGAGATCTAGCAGTTCTTGATCTTAGGGATTGCAGAAATTTAGGGGATGAAGCCCTACGAGCAATTGCTGGTCTTCCTAAGCTGAAAACATTACTAGTAGATGGCTGTGATATCAGTGACAATGGATTCTACCACTTAAGTAAGAACAGAACGAGTTCTCTGGTCTCTTTGTCAGTTCGAGGATGTAAGAAATTAACTGACAAGTGCATTTCTCTTCTATTTTCTGATTCATCGAACCAGGAAATGAGAGAATTGGATCTTTCAAATCTCCCAAACCTATCTGACGCTGCCATGCTATCGATTGCAAGAAGCCGTGTCCCCCTAACTGAGTTACGAATGAGACAATGTCCTCTTATAGGCGACACTTCAATCATGGCACTGGCTTCAATGAAGATTGATGAAAACGGTTGGCAAGGTAGTAGTCTGCGGCTGTTGGATCTTTTCAAATGTGGTGGAATGACACAGCTTGCATTTCGCTGGTTAAAGAAACCCTATTTTCCCAGGATGAGATGGTTGGGTGTTTCCGGGATAGCAAGCAGGGATGTTGTCTATTCTTTAATCAGGAATAGGCCGCTCTTACATGTCGCGTGCCGAGGTGAAGAGTTAGGGTTTGACAAGTGGGATAACTATGATGATCTTTACATGCATGATTATGAAGAAGTTGATGAATTTGAACAGTGGCTTCTTGAAGGAAGTGATGAGGAAATGGAAGAAGCAGAAAATGATGAATGATGATGGATGATATGCTATGGTGCTGGTGTAATATAATGTGGATTAGTTCTTGTGCAGATTGTGTGAATAAAGATTGGGAAATTACCTTTTAGCCCTCCTGTGTTTTAGGAAAACTGCCCTTCACCCTCCTTGTCTTGATAATCTGATCTCTTGATCTTCAAACCATGCAAAGCAGAAGGTCGGTTTTCAAAGAGTAAAGGATGAAATTCGATGGTACAACTGCTGTAGGAAGACTGTACCAAGTGGATATAACCTTCTTTCAAAGGTTTGTATCTTAAAATTTCTGGGTGAAGGATAGTTTCGTCAGGTAAAAAGTATTGCCCCAAGGATAGTCTAAGTAATACTGTGGTTATTGGATTTGTTAGTTGAAAAAGTTATGTTAGTTGTACAGGGTTGTGCAATTGTAATTTAGTTGGTGAAATGTAATTACGCACATGTTTTTTTTTTTTTGTGTGTGTGCGCACGCGCGTGCTCATTCTAACACTATGGATACTGCATTTTCTGGAAACTTGTTGATGGTTTAGTGTTGTAACTTGGAACTCAAATTCAGCTTATGCATCTTTTGTGGGAGTATTATGCTTGCGGTTTATTTTTTCAACATGGTCAACCCCCCCGCCCGCCCCGTTAAAAATCTTCTGGGTTTATTATTTTTACACGGTCTATCTATATGTGGAGAGTGATCATATGGCTGGCACGATATGTTTCACCGGGCCGCGTCATACTCAGCTGGATTGAAAACGGATGGTTCTCACTATGGAATGACCACGTAATCCTTCCGTAATATTTTCCTTCTTCTTCGGAATCCCTATAATCCGGAGGAAATGTCAATGTCATGCACATGCCATTACTTAGTGGGCCTAATCCCTATAATTTTATGCAAACGTGATACGCACGGTCAAAGTTATAAGTCTTTTGTACTACATTACATTATATTATAAAATGATGTCTTCCTCATCAAGTAAACGGCTCAAAGGATAAAACGATTGTGTATAATGATTGATGTAATACATAGATGTCATCCACATCAGGTAGGATTTGGTCCTCGACCATAATAAAATTTGTTTACACATGTAGAGGTTTTTTCTTTTTTTTTTTGAATACAATAAATTTATTAATTTATTCTACTATGTAATTTCAAATGAGGTATTCCTCATCGAGTTATTACTCCCACCCTCTCAAAATATAAGTCGTTTTTTTTATGTTTTCACCAAAATTAAAAAAGTGGTTGAATTCCATAGAGAAATGTCTAAAATATCGTTTGATTATCATTAATGAAATGATTATAAAGTATATAAAAATAGTTGGATTGTTAATAAATTAGGAGTGAAATATAGAAAAGAGTAATAAAATTTCATTAGTAATGTTGAACGACTTATATTCTGAGACAAAAAAAATATAGATTGACTTATAGTATGAGATGTAAGGGATACGTACAACACGACTTGAGATAGTTTATGTGACGTGTTTAGCTTGAATTTATTTTTTTCCTTCCGAAAACAAAATATACGCACGCATAAATTTGTCCTCAATGGGGCTAACTTGTAACGGTAAACCATTACTTATGTGTCACGTGTAATTATATCATTGGATGAAATAAATAAAATAGAAGTTTCCATATTTATGTTTTCGGAAAATTTTATCCCTTCAACTGCACATTTGTGTTAAACTACACTAAACAGATTTGGCCCGCCCACTAAGATCAAGGGAAGTACATCTGTATCATAAAAAATGTCTATTTTCCTAAAATGAATCGTCCTATAAAAATGTTTATTCAAAAAACCGATACACCATTTAATGTATTTTTTCCAAATCTCTATTCTAACATTTAATGTTTTTATATTCATTTCATATTCGAAAAAGTATTTATTATGTAATAGAAATATATATATCCATTAGTAATTAAAATATAATATATTAATTATTTTATTAATCAGTGTGCATCACAAAAAGTTGACACTTTTTGTGTGACGGAGGTAATAGTACGTTAGATTGATGCATTTATATTCTTTTCACATAGTAAAATTATGTGTAATTAAAGAGCCTAAGAATAAAACGTGACATTGAGATCAGTGTTCGAACCCCATTAGGGGCAAAAAAAAAAAAGCCTAAGAATAAGAATACATAATAAATTACACCCAATATACTACGATCGTCCCAAAATATAAGTCATCATACACTTTTAGATTTGTCCCATAATAAAAGGTATTCTACATTACTAATGCAACATTTATTGTCACTTTCTCTATATCTTACCCCTAATTTATTATCAATCCAGCCACTTTTCATTACTTAACAAGTATTACATTATTGATAGTCAAGGTGTATTTTAGATATTTAACATTCAAATTTATGATATTCAACTACTTCAATCTGTGTGAAAACTCCTAGGATAATTTATAACACAATTGTATCATGATTTGTGTATAATGTTCTGTATCTTTAAGTTTATCCGTGAGGCTGAGGATGACACTAACTTCAAAAGTAAATGCCATGAATCGCGCAACAGATAACTATAAAACAATATCCATGGAAATGTTTACAACTTTGAACTTCATTATTTCAAAATATATATTAAGACTTTGAATATCAAGCAGACATATACAGATATCCCTGTGAATAAGATTTTCATTGTATTCCAAAAGAGATTTTAATTCATACTCTCGTTGAATGCAACGACGACGAATCTATATAAGTAGTTACCGGATTCATTATTACTCAAGTAGCACAGTCAGATCCGCAGTTTTAGTGCGTTATAGGTGGTATCAAAGCAAGTTAAGTGTCACACCGTGAGAGGCGATGGGGGCACCTCTAATTACTTGCGGTAGAGTCCTGGCGAGAACGTCAATTCTTTAAAAGGGGAAAATGTACTATGCCAAATCGAAAGAATGAGAGAAATAATATTAAGATATAAGGTTGATGTATAATTAATTTGGTAACTCGTGTTAATCATTTCAGGCCATTCGAGAAGACGACGGGAATACAGTAATATCACACATCGAAAGATTGAGAGAAATAACATTAAGATATAAAGTTGATATATAATGAACTTGGTAACTCGGGTTAACTATTTTGAGCCAAGTGAATACGACATGTCTAAGTTGTTACTGGATCAATTATGACTCAAGTATAGTATTAAGATATAAGGTTGATGTATAATGGATTTGGTGTTAATCATTTTAGGTCACATATCAGTCTGGTAGCCATTGCATGGGGCCAAGGACGGAGGCAAGTAGTATACCAAGGGGGGCTAAGTCCACCTGGAAAAAAAAATATTACTCTAAAAAATATATGTAGTCCAGCTCGATCCATAAAATATTTTTAATCCAGCCCACCCAACGAACCGGATATAGTCCATTAGCCCACCCAAAGTTCAAATCCTGGCTCCGTCCTTGCATGGGGCCTCAAATTCTTTATTTTGGAATCGTCTTCATGTAAACACCATGGCCCATTCGGGGGCCTCTGGCTCCGTATCAAATGAGGGCGCTGGGGGAAGGGGCTTCAGGTAGACTGATTGATTTGGGAGCAGTTCCTCTGGTAATTCCGAGAACGGCGTACAACCTTTCTCAGTTTGTGTTGGAAAGGAATTCGGCGGTTTTTATCAGTTGACAATCCTTTACTCCGACAACATCTAGGGTTCCTCAAAGTCTTCTCTGATAGCTACTAACTAAGTCTGTCGACTTATATCTATCTAGATAGAGGATAAAGTCGTTCTCAGACCTCGGACCATTGGATAAGAAGGGAGTTAAAGAATTCGAAATGAATGGATAGAGGATACGGAGTAGCTCGATACATGTTTTATTGAAAGAGCAAGAGAGAGTTGAGTTGGAGAAATCTCCAATCAATACGCTGGTGAGCCCAGAGATGTTGCATCCCCCAAGAAGACGCCCCCCTTATTGAATTTGGAGTCTAATTCGACAAAGCGTCCCCTCTTTCAACCATGCTACCGGACGATGGCAAAAGCTAAGATGCTTAACAACCTATCTGCGATCAAGTGGAATTATGGCTCAAGTAGCGCTGCCAGACTAAACAAGAACGATGGATCTAAGTGGTTATTAAATTCATTATGACTCAAATAATGCTGTCAGATCGACCCGCAGTTATGAAGCGTTACACGCAGAATCAACATCAACGGGTCCTCCAATTTATCGATTATTTTGGTTTTGAAAATTTTAGTTTCATCGTGCCTATGTAATGATCATTTCGAATAAACAGTTGCACAAATATTTTTTTTAAAAGGTCGATTGACATATGGCTTATTGCATCCGCATTCGTTTTGATATTAATTGTTAAAATCAATTGTATTTACTATGTTAATATTTATCTCTCCATCAATCGGTATTTTCAATTTATATCAAGTGGGGTTATGATTAATCCAATTCATACCTACACACTTCCGTGGGTGAGAGAGGGATACGAAATAATCATGGTTCTCCACTTTATATAACCCGAAAGTACCCGTTGCATGATAATTTTTCTCGAAAAAGAAAAGGATTGCATAAACAAATCTCACACAATTAATATGAAGCTTTATTATTATTATTTTAATGAAACTTAGAACCTGGAAACTTTTTTATTTAGTGGCAATGCCTGATGGGAGGAATTTGGGTTAAGTTCGTAACGCATAAGGTCTGGAATTTGGTCTACGTTCATAATGACTTTGCCTGCTACACTTTTTTATTTGATTATAATAACGTGCTCATATTGTTGAAAACATTGGCCCAAACCCGTATAAGAGGAATGATCTCATCTCCAAAACCTAGGTTGAAATGTGAGGAAATTCATCTATTAATATGGTGGGTGAAACAACCATAAGCTCTCCAATGTGGGATACTTTAACACACCCCCTCAAGTGTGGGCCGGGCACACAAAGCCAACAAAGAGGCCAAACACTTACACAATTGGGATACTTTAACACCCCCTCAAGTCTGGGCCGGGCACACAAAACCAACAAAGAGGACCAACACTTGCATAATAAAGGGTGGCTCTGATACCATGTTGAAATCTGTGCCCAAACCCATATAAGACAAGGGGCATTATCCCCAAAACCTAGGTTGTGAGGTGATGGAAGTTCATCTCTTAATATGGTGGGTGAAACAACTTCAAGTTCCCAATGTGAGATACTTTAACACATTATATTTTATGATATCAACTTCAATCATTTCCAGCGTTCAAATGTTAAACAAATTAAGTATTTCAGTTATAAATGAATGTTCGATAAATGATAATCTCGTCAAATGAATAATATTTTCTGGTCCTGACTTGACAAAAGGGATTAAAATAATATTCGATAAATGAATATTCTCGTTAAACGAATATTTTTTTTTCTGATTCTGAGGGTATTAATTTATTCTCGTCACCTCTTCATCTTCTCTCCCCGTTTTTTTTTAAATGAAAGGACTTTAAATTGATTGACTTCATTTAGTTATTGTCTATAGAAAGATCGAAACATTTTTTTTTTGCATAGTTGATGTTCTTACGTAAAGGAAAAGTAGCTGCAATCTTTCTAATAATAATATACCTAAATATGTGTCATGGACAAAAAATTATTAATGAGGAAGATATAATTATTGACAAAATTACGCACGTAATTATATGTTGCATTTTTTTTTTCTTTTAGAAAAATAGCAAGTCTAAAAAGTAAAAACATATACTCCAATGAAATTCTTCATGCACTTTCTCAAAGTCTAACATATTCAACGCCTATTTTCATAACAACATAATAGCGAAAATATACAGACTGGTGACTTATTCATCGGGGTATTAATTTTGATTCATTGTATAAATAATATCTTAAGCCTTATATTTTATATGCATCAATCAGATATATATACATAAATTAAACCCTTAACGTGTGATATCCCGTAAATTCACGAAAGGGCATTTATGTCATTTTTTAGGTATTTATCGAGTATCGTATTTTTCCCGAACAAATAAGATATTATAAGTGTTATATTACAAGATTATATCACAATTAGATTAATGTAACACACTTGGATTAAAAACTAGACATCAAATTTCTTCATCATCTTCAACTTTTACACTAATGCTTTCATCACCATTTATACACTCCACCTTCACATCATACTCACACCACCTCACACCACCATCATTTCACTTGGTGAAACCTTGCACTATTACACTTCAAACACTTCACCTCCCATACCACACCCACTCAAACACTTACATTATTTCCATAACTCCCATCTTGCACATTAGCATAAAAGCAACACACCTCACTCACTAGCATTTTCTCTACACATTTTCTACCCATAACTCTTGCACCATTTTCTCTCATGTCACAAGAAACACTTCACAAAAGCACTTGCATTTCTCTACAACTTCCACTATCAATTCACCACCAAAATACACCACCGATTCATCTTGCATTTTCTTGGTGATTGAAGAAGATTTTGGTTCATGGTTGTTGAAGTCAAGTTTTGGTTCCAGAATATATTCTTAATTCAAGATTAATTCTTGATAGATTGTTCAAGCCAAGAGGATCTTCAAGAGGAAAGCTTACCACCATCTCAAGAATCTCTTGCTTTGGGTATGTTTAAGAAAACTCATCCATCCAATTCCTAAGCTTTTAGTGTTCTTGGTTATTTAAGTATTTAGATGTTGTAGTAATTCACTAGAATATTATCTTGTTGTAGACATTGAAGAAGAGGCTTAGAGCTTTTGGCTTGAAGATTTTGGAGCTTTAACTTGAAGTGCTTTGAGGTAGGAAGATGTTCTCATTGAATCCATCTTGTGTTAATTCTTGTTGTCATGTTGAAATATGTATTATAGACCTTATACCTTGATTATAGACTTTACACCATGTTTTAGACCTTGGAAATCATGTTCTAGGACTTGGTAGAAGAATTTAGAGTCTTTGCATGTGTAGGATGTTTTGCCTTGAATTGGAGCCTTAAATCTTGTTGAAATCTTTAATTCCTGTTTTAGAACTTATATATTATGTTTAGACATGTTTTAGGAAGGATTTGGATAAGTTTTGAGTGATGCATGTGTGAGATTTCCCTTAGAAATGACCTTAGAAAAATTGTAAATTTTTGGCTGTTCGGGTGCTCAGGAGTATGCTTGAAGGAGACAAGCACACGCTTGTCCTGAGCAGAGAGTTTGGAATTTATTTACTGGGAGCTCAAGAGCACGCCTGTGTAAGACAAGCACAGCCTGAGCAGAGAACTCAAGCGCATGCCTGCTAAGCACAAGCGCACTCCTATACCCTGTTTTGTGTGAAAAACGTATTTTTGACCCCTTTTGAGCATGTTTTAGTGTAGATACCTTTTGTGGATTGTTGTAAAGTTAAATGTGAGTGTTCTAGTGGCTTTGGCTCCGCACGGACCGCACCGTTACTTACGGGTGCATTGGAACATGAAACGTTTGGCCTTACGAGGTGTTGTTCCGGAATGACAGCACCATACTTGTTATATGACGAAGTTAGGGGTTCGGTTTCTAGTGGATTTGGCTCAGCACCTTGTGGAGACCCTCTGCGGGGAGAAACTCGGGATCATTGGAAACCTTATACCTTAGCCTCGTGGATATTGGATTAGAATCCGGTATTTCTGTGACACGTGCTAGGTAGCGTAACATAGAGTTGTCTAAGGTCTAGTAGTCCATAGAAGCCTTTTTTATGTGCAATGAACTTAGGTGGTTAGTTTAAACACTTAAATACATATTTGAGAGTCTAAAAGATAAAGCATACTAGCCCTTGGTGAGGCACGTTTTATTTTCGCAACCGGGAGTCCGACTCCACTTTATCCGGGATCATGCCATATGAGGGGTTGAATATGTCGTGGTGCATTCTCACCATGCAAAGTGCCCTTGGACTTTTATGCAACACATAACCTTGCCTTGTTGAGTTTTACTAGCCGGGCTAGTAGAGGGAAGTGAGATGTTGAACATACGTGGCTCGGTTGTTACATACTCGCTATTGATATCTCGTGCTATGATTCCGTTGAATATTTATGTTGTTGTTGTTGGATTCAAAGCTTCTGCTTCCTACTAAGTACGTATGTACTTACCCCTACTTGTTTGTTCCCACCCCGAGAAGGTGATACAGGTTTCGAGGAGGTTTTCTAGTACTTCGAGGAGTGACCTCGTGATGATCGGGCTGATCCTTTTTGTTGCTACTTTTATCAAAATTCGGCTATGTATTGTAATAACTATCTTGTTCCTTAGTTGTAAAACTTTATAAGGATAAGTGTTGTAACCTTTTGGATTTGTGGATTATCGCTGTACTCTCAAACTTTAAATGTTGTTCGGTTTCGACATTTGGTTTTCCTATTTTGCCCCTAGATTTGTACTAAATCCCGAGTTGTTTAAGTTCCGCAATTATACTCTGATGTTGGATTTTTATAAGGCTTACGTATATAATTCGGTATATACGAGTTAAATACGTGCCGGGCGTTCATTTCCGGATAAGGACTCGGTGTTCGGAAACGGGACGTCACATAACGTTTATAGCTTAATGCTTAAAATATTGTTATTTAATTAAGCTTCAGAAGAACAACATTATTAGTAATTTTGCCCGTGCACGTACATTAGTTGACGATCCATGTAAGTTTGGCGTTTTGGCTCTGTTTCATTTGTCTCTTCCGTCATTAATTATTTTATATGATTATCGTTAAGGTGATATATATGGCATGAAGTTTGTTCACTAATTAACAAACCACTATCAGAGTTGTTTATCCAAGCCATCATAAATTACAACCATGACATTAGTTTTGAGAAGTTCGATCGGAGTGTTATCGATCTTACGGACGTGTCACCCTAAGATGGAAGGCTTCAATTAATGCTGTTGGGATGGAGAAGAATTTAGAGAAACTATTGCCGAGACTCGAGAGACATTTTTCTATTCGGAAAATTAAAACCATGCACAGACATATCCTCATTCAGTTTGCTAAGTTCATGCGGCTACATGAAGAAGATATTTCACTTAAGACAAACACTTATTGCCTATAATCCAATGTTTGACTTTCGTTTTTGTAGCCTCCACTGCAATGGTATTGTCATTTTTGCCGGCCGGCAAACATAGGTCTGTTGATTGAACAATGTAGAGTTGTTATCGCGTTTGAGTTTATTTTTTTATTCTATTATTTGTTATTCTTTTGTTAATATCTATAGCTCGGAGTTCGTTTACAAGCAAATTATACTGCTATCAGAATCTGTTTTTAAGATTTTGGAAAAACAGTCATTTTGACAATAAAAAAAGTATCTTTTTGAAATATCAATTGAATCTTGTGGTTATAGGTTTTTTTTTACGATCTGAAGGATGAGATGATAGTAAACATCATGTAGATTTTTAAATGTAAAAATATCATTTCTTCCGTGGATATTGGGGTATATTTGATCATATTTTGTGCACAACTACCTTTTAATAAGTAACATGTCCAAGAGCATTCACATCGGGATGTCTTAACTGATTTTCTATTTTACAAAACTGATCAAACACCACTTTTCATATGTTAGGGCATTCGCATCATATACTATTAACAGATTCTCTACTTTACAGTTTTAAACATACATTTTTCTAGTTTACAGAATTCCTATCCAAGATGAAACTGATGAATTCCATGAACATTCAGTGTTTATGAATCAAGAACACAGAAATATGAATTAAAGAAGAAAAGGAAAGCAAATAAACTGCAGAATTTTATTATTGATCGTTAAACTTCAATTGGTGTTTACAAAGTGTAATTCAATGTATATATAGACTGTCTTAGCTGTCAATTAACTCTCTAGGCGGTTATAACTGATCCTAACAAGATAACCGCTCCCAACTAACTTTGTGCAAAAGTGTTTGACAAAAGTCCTCAATGAACTTCAGGTGATAAGTTTAGTTTGGTGTTGTTTCTTGTAAGCTGCTGCTGCAATCTGTTATGAGCTTTAACACCCCCTCTCAAACTGAACTTTTGGGTTGATAAATGTTGACCAAAGGATAAGATCTCAATAGGGTTAGAAATCTGTTTTTATCCAAGGCTTTTGTGAACAAATCTGCTAGCTGCATTTCTGTAGTGATAGGTAGTGGTTTTAAAAGTCCTTGTTGGTATCTATCTCTCACCACATGACAATCTATTTCTATATGCTTAGTCCTCTCATGGAAAATAGGGTTTTCTACTATGTATATAGCACTATTGCTGTCACAAAACATTGGAATTGGCCTTTCCTGTTTAATATTGAACTCTGATAGTAAATAAGTGAGCCATTGGAGCTCACAGGAAGTCATTGCCATGGCTCTATACTCTGATTCAGAGGAACTTCTTGATGATGTTGTATGTTTCTTAGTCCTCCAACTGATAAGTGAATCCCTTAGGAATATTGAGAAACCTGTGACTGATCTTCTAGTGTCACTGCATCCCCCCAATCTGCATCTACATAACATTTGAGTTCTAGATTGCCTTTTGCTGAGAAGAAGATACCTTGTCCTGGTGAACCTTTTAGGTATTTCAGAAGTTTGTGAGCTTCTTGAAGTTGCAATTCTGTAGGTTTGTCCAAGAATTGGCTGAGCTGTTGTGTGGCAAAAGTTATGTCAGGTCTTGTCAGACCTAGATAGAGTAATTTTCCTACCAAGCTTCTGTAATAGCTGTTGGAGTCCAATGTTGCAGAATCCTTGCTGTGTAATTTAATGGAGGCATCCATAGGAGTGCTACTTGGCTTACTGATGGACGTATTTTCTACGGTCCGGTCAAACAAAGACTCGAAACCTTAGCAGAATCTACCCTCTAACCGGCAGTGTACCGGGTCGATTGTAGGATAGTGCTTGAGGAGTCCGAGGTCGAACCCACAGAGATTGGCTTTTGAGTACCACGGTTGAATTAACACTCGTTCGGTCAAACGTATAGGTGTGAAGTTATACTATTGCATAAAATAAAGATTACACTAGTCGGATTTCTAAACGATTAAAAGAAGTATGGCCGAACTACGATCCAACGGATAATTTTACCTTTAGAAAGATTACCCCGGGAGTGTACCTTACTCTACCATGCCGTTTAACGAAAACTCATAGGTCAAACCCCGTATTGGAACTGGACTTGATGACTAGGGCGTCAATCTAGTACACGGGTAGGTGTCAAACTACCTTTCAAGTCCACAATCTCTACGGTCCCGAAACCCCGTTCCCACACGTCGCCGCAACATACATTTATAGGCTAACGTGTGTGCAACAATGAACAATGTTGTCAATATCATTCAAAGCTATTAAAACAATCAAAACAAGTTTCGTGATATGGATTATCGATTAAAACGTTAAATTACGCGCTACACTACCTCCCGGTTCATCTCTCTAATGGTGTTTCAACCGCCTTCACATAGTTCAACCATACGGAGATTTAGCTACTCATACTCGAATCTAAACAATGAAAGCAAGAGAAAAACATCACAACAACAATAAAACAACAAGAGAGCATACCCATTTCGATTACTTAATGAACTCCCAAATTCGAGCTCCAAAAGATCAAATCTTGACAGTTGAAATGTTATAGATCGAAGATTTAAGTTGTACAATCAAAGAGAGGATCGAAAGAGCTTTCTAATGATATATGGCACTAATTCTAACTCCAAAGGATGAAGAAAATCGCCCAAAATCGCCCAAAACCTATCCTACTTGCGGCTGCTGTCCATTAGGGTTGGAATGAGGGAGTATTTATAGGTGGAGCAGAAAAATACGCAGCAAACTGGCCCTGGACGCCAGTCCAGCCATTCTGGACGCCAGTTCACCTGAGAAATGCAAGAAATGGAAGCTTGTTCTTGAGTGGACGCTCATCCAGAATGGCCTTCAGTATTTCCACCATAACTTCACTTCTAGGGATCCAAATGAGATGATTCAAGATGCATTGGAAAGCTGATTCACTCCTCTACAACTTTCATCAAGACAACTTTCCCTGAAAATGCCTCCAAGTGTGCCCAAAATGCCCATGAAGTGACTGGTTCTGCTTTGAATCGCTTGGACGCCCGTCCACCGAAGATCTCAACTCTCTCGAATCGATTTGGCATTCTCGGACGCCCGTTTGCACATCCCGGACGCCCGTCCACATCCCCGGACGCTCGTCCACGTTTCCGGACGCTCGTCCACTTGAATTCTCAACTCTCTCGCATCAAAAAGGGCACCCCGGACGCCGGTTCATATTTCGGACGCCGGTCCGAACCCAGCTCCGTCTTTTGCTCATAACTTCACTTCTAGGGCTCCAAATGAGGTGATTCAACATGCGTTGGAAAGCTCTTTCAATCCTCTACAACTTACATCAAGACACCTGGACCAGAAAATGCCTCCATCATAGGCCAAAATGCTGCTGAATTGAACGTAGGGTGAGGGCAACAATTATCTTCTTCCTTTTCTTCATTTTTCTCCTTCTTTGGCTCATTCTTGCACCTTGATGATACTTCTCATCATAAATCTTCGCCTTCCGGGTTCTCGAGACACCCTAGTCCTGCATCCATATGAAACAACAAGCAAACGTGTAACCCCGCAAACTACGGGTGCTCGGGAAAACGAGTATAAAATGCTAAAATAAGGCCGAGTTTACGGAAAACCGACGATCACTCGCCGTGCAACAAAACTTCATTTCATACTCAAAACAGGGTCTAAACTAACCCGAATCATGCCGAAATGTGATAATCGTGGGCTAAACGTACATAAATGTACGGTAAAGTTGGTTCCTATCACCACCCCACACTTAGCCTTTACTCGCCCTCGAGTAAAATAGGCATTCAAACAATACCAAGGAGTCAACTTTACGGTACATGCATGTGTTTCAAAATATCGAGGTAAAAGGAATTTAACTAAGTGAATGTATTACCTTGACTCTACCAAATCATGACACGGAGTGAGTGTGTGTTGAATGACGACGACTTATGCTTAATACGATTTCGGGCTTGGAATACCGGACAAATGACTTTACACAATCCTGCCCTTCCTAGAATCTCCACTAATCGGGATTAACCAAGGTTAAACACGGTCCAGCAGGACTTGAGCGGTTATAACGTTAGGCTAGGGTAAATTCGGTTAATCGAAAAGGGTAATTTGGGAAACTGGAGAAAAGAAATACGAGTGAACATAATCCAAACACGTACCACGTCTTCTTCACTATACAAACCATCCAAACTCCTTTTTGATCATTTTCGACACTTTGGGAACTATAGGATACTGAAATACCTGAACTCATTGCCAAACTCGACTATGTTTCAAGTGTCGTGAGGCGAGCTCGAATACTTAGTACCTATCTGACTATCCCTACCCTAACATCATCATTGCTTTAAGCTCATTGCCCTTTTTCAACCCTTTATTTCTATATACAACACAATTATTTGATTTGATTTTTATTTTGGTTCTTTTTTTTCATTTTTTTTTTCAAATGAAACCCGAGCATCCAGCACAACTGAGCTCCTCCTCTCCTTATAGCTTCAAAACTGAAGAAATAACAACCCACCTCAAAAACGACAACAACTCCCCCCACCCCACACTTGCCTCCACTCGTAGGGTCAAATGAAGGGAATGTGACCAAAATAAGGCTCAAAGGTAGGTTTCTGGCTAAATAACAAAGCGGCTATAATGCGAATGGTGGTCAGACCATTCTATCAAGGCTGAGAGGGGCTACGAAGGTCAAATGTTTGGTTCAGGCTTATTTGGCTAAAGTAGGGCAAAAAAGAACGCCAAAACTGTCATCCCGTGTTCCTACCAAGGCTAATCCTTCTATTTCGCCTCGAAACTAGGGGTACAAGTGTGTAAAGCAATCGTGATAAGCAAAAACGTCGTCAAACGTGTACTAAAAAGTGTTCCGTATCATGATAAAGTAGACTCACTGTGAAACATTTACAAAACTAAAAACCTTTCACCACTCAATTGTGAACAACATGCATATATCGTGGTGTTAAAAATCTTGGAAAAATTTGAAAAACGGCCTAAAAATCGACTCGGAAACGAGTAAAAACCAAGTTTATCACATCACGGCATAAAACTTTTAAGAACATACGAAATAAGCTAAGTCGTCCCACCCCCCCACTTTAAGTGAAGCACCGTCCTCGGTGTGTGAACGAGAAGGAAAAAGAAAGACTTAGCTTATGAGCCCGGAAAAACGGCGCGATCAAGTCCCGTGACGGTCGTGAAAGTAGTCCATCCCGAATCCCTGTACAGTGAAAAACAAATCCAAGACATACATGCACGGGACATGGTCCACGTGCCAAAGCATATAGTAAAAGGGGAAATTCGGGAGTAATAAAAAGAACGACCTCGTCACGTCGAAAACTTGAACCGGTATGTCACAAAGATAGTCAAATATGATTCAAACATACAATAACAACCCATCATGTCCAAACGTGCCCAACACAAGATCCACGAATCCCAAAACAAGTCACAACAGAAAGACTTCACAACCAACAAAAACACAAAAGACAGACCTCAAAATAAGCAAAACACAGGAATGGTGGGTTGCCTCCCACAAAGCGCCTTTGTTTTACGTCGTTGGCTCGACAAAATGACTTATACGGTGCCAATTTTTTTTAAAGTTATACTATTGGCACAGGTGAGGAAAGGGTAGAAGTGCTTTGTTTAACGTCGTTAGCATCGACTTAATGGCACTAAACGGACTCATAACTCAAAAAGACTCAAAACAACAATCCAAATATTTTATTTCAAACAAGTATTATCAAAACCATCAACCAAAATCTAAACTCAAAAAGATCAACAACTTAAGAAGAATAAAAATAGAAAGCATCATGGAAACCGAGTTCACTAGCAACTTACCTCTCATGGCCCTCGATGTTACCTCTTGCCAACTCGGAAATCCTCTTTTGTCAAAATATCTCACCATCCTCTTCTTAAAATTGCCATTCCATGGTGGTCTTTCCTCTCTATCATCTCTACATGCGTCTTCCACCCGGGACCCTTCGAACTTAACCTCATAGAACTCATCCGCACAGAATGGAAGGGAGTAGTAGTCCGGGACCGGTCTATCAAAGATGACCAAACTATCCGGGGGTATCAACATAATGGGCTCATCCGCATGATCTTGAACCACTAGCGAGCTAGGCGGCAAAATGAGCTTTCCCATCTTCTCCTCGTTTTCGAATCCCACCGGATCCACGGCCTCAAACAATTCTATCCCATCTCTCGTCGAGGTGTCATGATGGCCATCATCGGGATGTGGTATGATAGACAACGGTTCCACCTCCCTCACTTCACAATCATGTGTATCTTCCATGTCCCGCAGCATGGCAATATCAAAGGCTTCCGGCTCATCTAAGACGAGGTAGGCTCCACCACAAGTGGCTCGACATGCTCATAAAAACTCTCCACCGACTCGCATGGCACATCATCAACTAATGGAGAGAGGGGCGATCCCATATCAACCTCTTGCATCTCAATCTCTGGCTCCTCAAAGAATGTGCTCAAATTTATTATGCACCCCTCCACGACATTGTCTTGTGGATTATCGGAAGGCGTTGAAATAGGTAATATTGGCACATCTTTCATCTCCAAGTCTTGCATCTCATCTTCATCCAAAACTGAATCCGTGCCATCACCAAAACAGTCTTGCTCACTCCTATAAATGGGGGTTTGCACCACGGACTCTACCAAAACATCATCATTTTTTATCTCATTGGTCGGAAGTTCACTAGGTAGAACTTGGAAACTCGTACAATCAAATACTACAATGGGGGGTGGCGGTGATAAATCCAACTCAATCTCTGGATCCTCTGGGGCGAGTACCTCATTATAGCAACTTGCCTCATCAATATCACTATCTACCCGGACCGTTTCAATGTGTGTCACGTCACCAACCTCAATCGCCTTTTGTGTGCAAGACTTTTCTTTTTGATCCGGCATCCGGGCCGTCATGAGAGACACGATATCCTTAGACATCCAACATAACTCGTATCTCATATGGGGCCAATCTTCATTGGATGGGCGAGGTCCTATACTCCCATTTGGAAAACTTGTCTTGAATCTCCCCGGCCCGTTCCAAAGCATCCACGGCTTCTTTATGTAACACGAGCATCCGGTTCAACCAATCAATCAATTGATGTGCCGACACTTCCTCATCCATAGCCATAGAAACCACGTCCATCGGCTCTCCGAATAATGCCCACTTCGCGTTCCTCTTCTACATAAGCGAGGTCAACCAGCTGCAAATGTTGATTTTGAGAGCTCCAATTCCAAGGTCCGTTCGAGTCATAATTCTGATTCTGCCCTTGTCCTTGATCTTGGCTCCAATTGCCCCCAAAATTCTGTCCATTATAGTTCCCCTCGTCATATCGATCATCATCGTCCATTCCACATCCCATGAACTCACCCTGCTCTTGGTAATACGGTTGATAGAACTGATTTTGACCAAGCTTAGGTGCCCAATGTTGGTAGGCATATTGTTGCTCATGTGAGTTGCATTGTCTATAGTATCTATCCATTTAGGCTCAAGCTGCAAAATCACATAAAAACAACAAAAAAACAATCACAGTGCCTCGTCACCACCACCTCATCAATAGGTGGTGTGGCACTTCAGCTGCAATTCAAAGCAAAACAAAAAGAAAAACAATAAAAACGACCTAAGCCCAAGCTTTCGGTCAACTATTGTGATATCAAAGCGCTGCCAATCCCCGGCAACGGCGCCATTTTGATGGACGTATTTTCTACGGTCCGGTCAAACAAAGACTCGAAACCTTAGCAGAATCTACCCTCTAACCGGCAGTGTACCGGGTCGATTGTAGGATAGTGCTTGAGGAGTCCGAGGTCGAACCCACAGAGATTGGCTTTTGAGTACCACAGTTGAATTAACACTCTGTTCAGGTCAAACGTATAGGTGTGAAGTTATACTATTGCATAAAATAAAGATTACACTAGTCGGATTTCTAAACGATTAAAAGAAGTATGGCCGAACTACGATCCAACGGATAATTTTACCTTTAGAAAGATTACCCCGGGAGTGTACCTTACTCTACCATGCCGTTTAACGAAAACTCATAGGTCAAACCCCGTATTGGCCGGACTTGATGACTAGGGCGTCAATCTAGTACACGGGTAGGTGTCAAACTACCTTTCAAGTCCACAATCTCTACGGTCCCGAAACCCCGTTCCCACACGTCGCCGCAACATACATTTATAGGCTAACGTGTGTGCAACAATGAACAATGTTGTCAATATCATTCAAAGCTATTAAAACAATCAAAACAAGTTTCGTGATATGGATTATCGATTAAAACGTTAAATTACGCGCTACACTACCTCCCGGTTCATCTCTCTAATGGTGTTTCAACCGCCTTCACATAGTTCAACCATACGGAGATTTAGCTACTCATACTCGAATCTAAACAATGAAAGCAAGAGAAAAACATCACAACAACAATAAAACAACAAGAGAGCATACCCATTTCGATTACTTAATGAACTCCCAAATTCGAGCTCCAAAAGATCAAATCTTGACGAGTTGAAATGTTATAGATCGAAGATTTAAGTTGTACAATCAAAGAGAGGATCGAAAGAGCTTTCTAATGATATATGGCACTAATTCTAACTCCAAAGGATGAAGAAAATCGCCCAAAATCGCCCAAAACCTATCCTACTTGCGGCTGCTGTCCATTAGGGTTGGAATGAGGGAGTATTTATAGGTGGAGCAGAAAAATACGCAGCAAACTGGCCCGGACGCCAGGTCCGGCCATTCGGACGCCGAGTTCACCCGAGAAATGCAAGAAATGGAAGCTTGTTCTTGAGTGGACGCTCATCCGGAATGGCCTTCAGTATTTCCACCATAACTTCACTTCTAGGGATCCAAATGAGATGATTCAAGATGCATTGGAAAGCTGATTCACTCCTCTACAACTTTCATCAAGACAACTTTCCCTGAAAATGCCTCCAAGTGTGCCCAAAATGCCCATGAAGTGACTGGTTCTGCTTTGAATCGCTTGGACGCCCGTCCACCGAAGATCTCAACTCTCCGAATCGATTTGGCATTACGGACGCCCGTTTGCACATCCTGGACGCCCGTCCACATCCCCGGACGCTCGTCCACGTTTCCGGACGCTCGTCCACTTGAATTCTCAACTCTCTCGCATCAAAAAGGGCACCCGGACGCCGCTTCATATTTACGGACGCCGAGTCCGTAACCCAGCTCCAGTCTTTTGCTCATAACTTCACTTCTAGGGCTCCAAATGAGGTGATTCAACATGCGTTGGAAAGCTCTTTCAATCCTCTACAACTTACATCAAGACACCTGGACCAGAAAATGCCTCCATCATAGGCCAAAATGCTGCTGAATTGAACGTAGGGTGAGGGCAACAATTATCTTCTTCCTTTTCTTCATTTTTCTCCTTCTTTGGCTCATTCTTGCACCTTGATGATACTTCTCATCATAAATCTTCGCCTTCCGGGTTCTCGAGACACCCTAGTCCTGCATCCATATGAAACAACAAGCAAACGTGTAACCCCGCAAACTACGGGTGCTCGGGAAAACGAGTATAAAATGCTAAAATAAGGCCGAGTTTACGGAAAACCGACAGTCACTCGCCGTGCAACAAAACTTCATTTCATACTCAAAACAGGGTCTAAACTAACCCGAATCATGCCAGAAATGTGATAATCGTGGGCTAAACTGTACATAAATGTACAGTAAAGTTGGTTCCTATCACTTACATACTGAAAAGCCATATTCTTCAAGTAGCTCTAAACAATATTTCCTTTGTGAAAGTACAATTCCTTTGCTGGACCTGGCCACTTCTAGCCCTAAAAAGTACTTGAGATCCCCCAAATCCTGATGCCAAAATTTTCATTTAAGTAGTCTTTCAGTTCTTTAATTTGGTTCAAGTCTGGACTAGTGACAAGCACATCATCCACATAAACTAAAACTGCAATAAATGAACTGTCTGATCCTTTGATGAACAAACTGTAGTCTTGTTTGGATTTTCTGAACCCCCTCTCAAGTAAAGCTTGGGATAACTTGATGTTCCACTGTCTACTAGCTTGTTTCAGGCCATATAAGGACTTTTGAGCCTACAAACCATTCCTGGTTGAGCATCAAACCCTTGGGGCACTTGCATATACACCTCTTCAGTTAGGTCACCATGCAGAAAGGCATTGTTGACATCAAGTTGCTGTAGATTCCAGTTTTTAGCTGCTGAAATGGCTAATAATGTTCTCATAGTTATCAGCTTTGCTACTGGAGAGAAGGTGTCCAAGTAGTCCAGTCCCAATTGTTGTGTATAGCCCTTGGCCACTAATCTGGCTTTAAATCTTTCTATTGAGCCATCTGATTTCCTCTTGATCATATACACCCATTTGCAACCTACAGGTTGCTTGCCTTGTGGTAATGGTACCATTTCCCATGTTTTTGTTTGCTGCAAGGCATTTATCTCATTTTGCATAGCTTGCCTCCATTCTTCATGTTTTACAGCTTCATTGTAGCTCTTTGGTTATGTCAAGATTTGAGAACTGAAAATGTAAGATTGATAGGAAACAGATAAGTTTTTCATTGTATCTACTTTGTCAAGTGTATGTGGTGATTTTGAATTCTGAATGTTATTGCACTTGTAATCCTTTAAATATGAAGGAGCTCCCTTGATCCTTGTTGATTTTCTAGTTTGTGGATTGTCAAGATTAAGATTTTCTTGAACTTTTTCCACAAAGTATATGTTATCCCAAGGATCAGGATCATGTGGACCAGCAGTGTGATCAGAAAGTTGATCAGACATATGTCCTTGAGCTGAATCTGAGTGATTAGAGTTCAAATTTTCAGTTGACATTTCATCAACTGTATTTTGAGTATTCATACTGTCAGTCCAAGGTGCATGCTGGTCTGTAGGAACTGGTAAAGGTAAGTTGAAGATATCACATGAACTGGAATCCTTTTGTTTAAAAGGGAACACCATTTCATGAAACACCACATCCCTTGCTATAAAAATTTGCCTTGTATGAAGATTTAAGAGGTAATAACCTTTGACATTAGGAACATAACCAATAAACACTGATTTTATACTTCTAGGTGCAAATTTGTTATTGTCATGATGTAGATTAGCAGCAAAAGTTAAGCAACCAAACACCTTCACAGAATCAAAACTAGGTTTTACTTTATGTAGCAATTCAAAAGGTGTCTTATCTTGTAATAATGGTGAGGGTGTTATGTTGAAAAGGTTAACAACATGAATGACAAAATATGACTCCTAGCAACATTAAGGATGTGTTGATGCTTTCTTTCAACCACTCCATTTTGCTGAGGAGTTTTAATTACCGAGGTCTGGTGTATGATGCCTTTACTGGCATAAAATTCAGGCAATTGAAATTCTAAACCATTATCAGATCTCACAACTTTAACAGATTTATTGAACTGTGCAACAGTCATATTACAAAATTGTTGCACCAGAGGTCTTACTTCACTTTTGTTTTTCAACATGAATATCCAACAAAATCTACTAAAATCATCTACTATAGTAAGGAGAAATCTATGACCATGGATACCAACAGTTCTATAGGGGCCCTCAGATATCCATGTGAACAATGTCAAACAAATCTGTGCAAACAGAATGACTAATAGGAAAACTATTTCTCTTTTGTTTTGCTTAGGTACAGACATCACGGACATGGCCTACAGGAATCTTGACTTGATCATGATCTTGTTTGATGACCTTAAGTCTTTGATCTGAGGGATGCCCCAATCTATAATGCCACAACAACTCAGATGCACTAGCAAACTTGTCATTAGCAACATGAAATGTATAACAGGATTTGTCAGCCTTTAAAATGTATAAACCTTTTACTAATTCAGCTGAACCAATCCTCTTTAGTGTAATCAAATCCTATATGACACAAGAATTCATAAAAAAAAAAACTTGATATTATAAGCCCTAGTCCTAATTAACTAACTTATGGACATCAAATTATGATGAAATTCAGGTACACATAAAACATTCTCAAGAATTAGATCTTTATTAATAAGGACTTGACCTATATGAGTAATCTTTGCATTTTTTCCATTAGACAAAGACACAAACAAGTTATCAACAGTTTTGCAAGATTTAAACAACATTTTGTCATAAACAACATGATCACTAGCTCCAGAATCTATGATCCAATCAAAAAGATTATAGGATTTAGTCAAACCTGAGTCTGTACTACCAAAATTGGTAGATAGAACAACAGAATTGATAGAATTGAAACCAGTATCAGGAGTGTCCTGCACCAAAGCTCCACCCCTTAAAATATTCAGTATATGTTGATATTGTTCCTGGGTGACAGAAGCCTTCAAATCTTGGGAAATCTGACTGTGATCCTGACTTTGTTGATCCTGATCTGACCAAGAACCACCATCAGTAGCAACATTATTGGCATAAGACCTGCCTCTGCCACTTCCTCTAAAATTGGGGGGAAATCCATGCTTCTTATAGCACATATCCACAGTGTGTCATGTCATGCCACAGTGAGTACACTGGGTTTTTTTTATTGTTGTTACTGTAATTCTTTCTAAATCTAGTGTTCTGTCCAGGGGTTTGAACAACCCTAGCATTCTTATCCACATTGTTTATCAGGCTGCTACCAAGAACTCCAGAAGAATTGGCAGTATGAGCCCCAAAACTATAGTGTTGTTGTCTCTCCTGCTTGAGAGCCGCGCCATAGGAAAAACATTCCGCACAAAGGGAAAAGGAGAAATCATCAAGACTTGAGACTTCATAGTAGCAAAATTGTCATTAACACCTTTCAAAATCCGGATGACATGATTTCTTTCATTATGCTCCCTGTACCAATATTGTTGTCCACAATCACAGGTGGGAGGAGGAGTGAGGGCTAATAGTTGATCCCACAAGATTTTGAGTCTTGCAAAATATTCTGAAACAGATGAATCACCTTGCTTCAAACTTTGAATTTCATCTACCAAATCTGATAATTTGTTTGCATCTCCTCCCCTATATCTATCTTCCAAGTCATCCAAAATATCTTTGGCAGTTTTGTATGACATAACACTCTGAGCAATCGATTTAGACACAGAATTTCCAAGCCATGCCTTAACCATGTTGTTATTCTGGTGCCATAATCTGTAATGAGGATCTGTAGCAGCAAGCTGAGGGATTGATCCATCAATGAAACCAATCTTATTCTTTGAAGATAATGCATTCAGAACGGCTATCTTCCAACTGTGATAGTTGGACTCATCAAGAATAGGTTGAACAAGGATAAACGCTGGACTTTTTCCAGGATGCAGAACAAGATCTGCAGGAACAGCACCTCCAGGACCTTGAATGTCCATTGTAACGCCTCAAAAGAAACAGAAAAGAATGCGCAAGAAGAAAGAAGTGCGGAAGAAATTCAAGAAACTAAAAGCTTTGATACCATGATGAATTCCATGAACATTCAGTGTTCATGAATCAAGAACACAGAAATACGAATTGAAGAAGAAGAAAAGGAAAGCAAATAAACTACTGAATTTTATTATTGATCGTCAAACTTCAATTGGTGTTTACAAGGTGTAATTCAGTGTATATATAGACTGTCTTAGCTGTCAATTAACTCTCTAGACGGGTATAACTGATCCTAACAAGATAACCGCTCCCAACTAACTTTGTGCAAATGTGTTTGACAAAAGTCCTCAATGAACTTCAAGTGATAAGTTCAGTTTGGTGTTGTTTCTTGTAAGCTGCTGCTGCAATCTGTTATGAGCTTTAACAAAAATGCAGTAGATTCTCTATTATACATAATGCAATAGACATAAAGTAAAATTTACAGAATCTGTAAGAATGCGGTAGATGTAAAGGAAATTTTACAGAATCTGTAGTTTACATGATCAAGGGATTAATAATCCTTCAACTGGAAAAGAGAAAATTAGCTGCTTATTGACATAATAAAAAGCACAAGAAATAATTCAAAATACCTTGATGAATTGCAGAAAATTGAGAAGAGTGTAGTTGTTGAAGAAAATAAACCCTAGGAAAAAAAAGTAAAACTGAAATAGAGTATCTGCTGCAGTGTTATTTTTCATGTTGAAATCTCTAAAATGGAGTTATTAAATGATTTACAGTATCTACTGCAAGTGCTTTTACAAAAATCTATACACATGATCAATTATATCAGAATCTCTACTACAACTCACACACATGTGGGGAGGGGGGAGGGGGTGACGACATGTGTCTCAGAAGCTGAGACACAACCGAAACGAGACGTTGGACATATGCCCATCACACTCAGGGGCGGAACCACCCTATGCATGGGGTGGTTTCAAACCCCCCCCAAATGGTGTCAAGCCCCCCCTAAATTTTTATTATTGTATTAGTAGTAGTGTTAATATTAGCATGTTATGTGTCTTTTTTTTTATACAAAAGACTTTATATCCTAGTGGTTTAAAAACAAACTCTTTTCAGTCTCCATAATTCTAGGTTGTAAGTTCAAATCCCACCACCAACATTTTTTTATTTTTTTCCCGGATTTTTTTCCATAATTCTAGGTTGTAAGTTCAAATCCCACCACCAACATTTTTTTATTTTTTTCCCGGATTTTTTTCCATAATTCTAGGTTGTAAGTTCAAATCCCACCACCAACATTTTTTTATTTTTTTCCCGGATTTTTTTTAGCTTTGCAGACTTGCAGTTTATATACCAAGACCATCCCGAAATTTTTTTCAGATTCCGCCACTGATCACACTAAATTTAAAAGGCACACAATCCTACTGACTTAAAGTAGTGGAAACTGCAGATAAAATAAGGAAGCAAAAAAACTACTAATAAATAACATGATTGGAATCAGAGAAACACGGACTAATCGCACCGCCACCACATCTGGCTCTGACTTGCGGTATTAAAGAAATTTATAATTAAGGAGAAAAAAACAATTTCATTGTGTTTATTTCAGTCATCTTACAGTGCTTCTTATAGGACTTTACAATCGAAAGGATAACCCTAATTTTGGGATAAATATAATTCAAACAAACTTAAATTTAATTGAAGAACTAATCTTTATCTAAATTCAAATAGGAACTTTGGAAGCAAGGACTCTGCTCGCCTATTGACTTCGATTTCGTTGCTCCAAGGTTTGATATTTATCTTTTTGACCTTTATCTGATTTTTTGCATTCCCCTTCATTATCTTGATTTTGATTTTGTACTTTATCCAATTGTGGACTCTTTTCACTCTTTTCATCCCCCTTCAATCTGGCGTATAAAAGGGACTGAATACGCAGATTGTTGCGTAAAAAAGAGAATCGATCCTTAGACAGTGGCTTAGTAAAGATATCGGCAATTTGTTGTGTAGAGGGAACAAAACGAGTAACAAGCTGTCGAACGGACACCTTTTCCCGCACAAAATGGTAGTCAAGTTCAAAATGCTTGGTCCGAGAATGAAACATAGGATTCACAGTCAAGTAGAGTGCACTTATGTTATCACAGAGGAGGTGAGGAGGTTTAGGCAAACACACACCCAGATCCCGAAGTAGGTAACTAATCCAAACCAATTCTGCAGTAGTTGAAGCCATTGACCGGTACTCCGCTTCTGCACTGGACCTGGCCACTGTTGGTTGCTTCTTGGAACTCCAAGAGATACAATTTGCACCAACAAAAACACAGAACCCACTGGTACTTCTCCTGGTAGTGGGGCAGCCTGCCCAATCCGCATCACTGTAAGCACACAAGGTAACTGGACTTCTGGACAGATAATGTAGCCCATGATCAGCTGTCCCCTTCACAAACCTAAGGATCCGTTTGACTTCCTTGAAATCCCCCACTGTAGGAGTAGCAAAGTGCTGACAGACCTTGTTAACAGCATGAGTAATGTCTGGCCTTGTAAAGGTTAGGTACTGGAGTGCACCCACTATGCTTCTGTAAGTAAAGGCATCAGTAGGATCTGAGTCTGATTGTTTAAGCTGTACTTTAAGTGCCAAAGGAGTAGCAATAGCACTACAGGTAAGCATTTGTGTCTTCTCAAGTAGTGCATTGGCATACTTTTGTTGTGTCAGCATGATTCCCTCTTTAGTAGGAACAATTTCAATCCCCAAAAAGTATCTAAGTGTTCCCAAATCTTTAAGTGAGAATTCCTGACCAAGTTTGTCAATTAGTTTCTGCATGAAAGTAGGGGTGTTGCCTGTCACTATGATGTCATCCACATATATCAACATAATGACAGTGACATCCTGCTCCTTGAAGACAAACATGGAGGAGTCGACTTGTTTGCAAAAAACCTAGGTGAAGTAGGCACCGTGATAGTCCGTCAAACCAGGCCCTTGGGGCTTGTTTGAGTCCATACAACGACCTCTTTAACAAGCACACATAATCGGGGTGGATTGAGTCTTGAAAGCCCGGAGGTTGTTCCATATACGGTATCTCCTTGAGATGCCCATGTAGAAAGGCATTCTTTACATCTAGTTTGCTTCATCTTCCATCCATAGGATACGCGCCAAGGAAAGTATCGGCCTAATGGTAGTAGGCTTGATCACAGATCGAAAGTTTCATCAAAATCCACTCCCCGGTCGTTGAGAATACCCTTGAGCTACAAGCCTTGCTTTGTATCTCTCAAGGCTACCATCTTCCTTCGTTTTCACTCTATACACCCACTTAGAGCCAATGATATTGGTGTTTGGTGGCCTAGGTACCAATGTCCAGGTGTCATTTTGCTGTAGTGCTGCCAGTTCTTCTTTCATGGCCTGGACCCATTCTGGTTGTTTCAGAGCTGTCTTGATGCCTTTAGGTTCTGGAATAGTTGTCCCCTTGTGTGCTTCTAAGGCATAATCCTGCAGATAGGATGGTGGTCTTCTATCTCTTGCTGGTCTGATAATAGGATCAGCTTGTGGTGCTGATTCTGGTTCTGCAAGTTCATTGTCAGATGCAGTGTCTGAAGCATGTGCAGATGCAGGTTCAGATGCAGTGTCTGAGTCTGTATTATGGTCCATACTTGGTGCATTGTCTGTATCATCTGGTGTCACAGGTTCTGAGATATCTGGTGATTCTGTGATACAGCAACCAGATGTTGTTCTGTGTTCTGGATTATCAGAAGGAGTTGTATCACCCTGCTCCTTTGAGTGCCACTCATCTTTTAGGGGGTAGGTTACATATTCTGCTCCTGTTCCTGGTACCTGCATAGTCAAAGGTTTAAAAGGAAAGACATTTTCATTAAATACCACATGTCTGGATATATACACCCTCCTTGTCTGTATGTCATAGCATCTATACCCCTTATGAGAAGGACTGTAGCCTAGAAAAACACATGGAACACTTCTTTTTTCAAACTTTGATTGACCATGGTGCCTCAAGGTTGGGAAACATTGACATCCAAACACCCTTAGGGCGTGTAATCGTGGTTCCTCTTGTAGAGCGATGGTAAGGAGTCCGAAACTTTAGACTTGATGATGGTAATCTGTTTATTAGATGGACGAGAGGTTAAGAAAGCTTCAACCCACAAATGTTGAGGTACATTGGCATGAAACATGAGTGTGAGTCCGATCTCCACTACATGTCTGTGCTTTCTTTCTGCCACTCCATTCTGTTCAGGAGTGTGAGGGCAAGAAATCTGCAAACTGATTCCACATTTTGACAAATGATCCAAGAAAGTGTTTAGTTTAAACTCACCTCCTCCATCACATTGAAAAATTTTAATTTTCTGATTTAACTGATTTTCAGCTAGTCTTTGGAATTTTAAGAAGCATTCATAGAACTCGGATTTTCTTTTTAAAGGGTAAAGCCATGTAAATCTTGAATAATCATCAATAAATACCACATAGTAACGATAACCTTGATTTGAGGCAATTGGTGCAGGCCCCCATAAATCACAGTGCACCTTCTCAATGGTAAAGTAGATCTTTTATTACTTTTATTAAAGGGAAGCTTACAACCTTTGCCCATTTGGCAACTAACACGATCCTAGAAGTTTGTGTCCAATCACTAACACCGATAAGACAATCTTTATTTAAAACGAGAGATAAGTTTTGAATGAGGGTGTCCTAGTCTCTCATGCCAAACCGAGACAGTGCTCTTCCCGACTTGATTGCACCGAGGGCTTCCTCCGAGACCCGCATCCACCGTGTATAGTTTTCCTTTCCTATGGCCTTTTGCAATTATCTTCGACTTTGGTCCTTGATCACAAAACCGAGTCGGTAAATTCACGTACACACCGATTATCGCTTACATATTTACCAACGTACATTAAATTCTTTTTCAATGAAGGAACCACCAAAACATCCTTGAGCTTTATATTCCCAATTTGTGCATCACCAGTATGGGTAATATCCAGTGCAGTTCCATTTCCCACATAGATTTTATCATTACCAACATATTTTCTTTTAGTTAGAAGATTACCTTCATCATGAGTCATGTGTGAGGTTGCTCCTGAGTCTGCATAGAAAGATGGATCATAGTTTTCTGTTAGGTTCATTGCAGCCAATGCTTGGGGAATCTCCTCTGACTGATAGGCATGATCGAACCTATACCAGCAGTCAAGGGCTGTGTGATTTGGTTTGCCACAAATTTGACAACTCAGCCTTTGTTCAGGATTGCTGGTGTTCTTTTCAGTTTGTTTCTGATGTCCTTCTTGCTGCTTCGGTTCCTGCTCTGTGGTTCTTCCAGCAGGAGCAAAACCACGTCCTCTAGAGTTGAATTGAGTTCTTCCACCTCCTCTTCTGCCTCTTCCTCTTCCTCTTTGAGTGAAGTAGGCTTGATTGTGATCTGCAACTGCCTTCTGCTCAGTTTGTTGTGCCTTGATTGTTTGTTCATATCCTTGCAGGGCCATAATTAGTTGACTAAAGGAAGGGTATGGAGGTTTTGTAAGCATTGCAGCTCTAAAACTCATGTACTCGGGACCAAGTCCATGAGAGAACGAAATACCTTGTCAAGATCTGAGATAGGCTTTTTTATAGCAGCAAGACTATCACAGATTTGCTTGAACTCCCTTAAATATTCATCAGTAGATTTATTACCTTTCTTTAATCCCATAAGTAAATTTTTTAAATTACCTTCCTTCTCTACTGTGTGTGGCAGAAGTTGTTCATCAAAGGATGACCAGATCAGAAAAGCAGTTGCATCCTCCTCATATATCATACTCACAATTTCTTCCTTCATGATTCCTAGGAGCCATGAGACCAGTAGGCCATCATTGACCTGCCAGATGGGTAATGCTGGATTGTCAATTTCTTCACCAGCATCATTTTTTATTTTAGCTTCAGGCTTTTCCGATGATGT
This sequence comes from Gentiana straminea, assembly GCA_036785695.1. Taxonomy (NCBI): domain Eukaryota; kingdom Viridiplantae; phylum Streptophyta; class Magnoliopsida; order Gentianales; family Gentianaceae; genus Gentiana; species Gentiana straminea. The sequence continues at coordinate 8,645,334 of JAVUPR010000266.1, read as the reverse complement.
AATGTGGTGGTGTATTCCAAGACTTTTAATCAGGGGAACTACCTGAGAGCGCCATAATAGATAATTTGTGAGATTCAGCCTTATGGATATAAGACTGGAACATTGGTGAAATTGTTGGATCGTGATAGTTGATTCTTTGGCCATTGTGGTGTAAAAAAAACTAAGCACGATATGTTGTCTCTGATACCATAAAGAAATTTATAATTAAGGAGAAAAAAACAATTTCACTGTGTTTATTTCAGTCATCTTACAGTGCTTCTTATAGGACTTTACAATCGAAAGGATAACCCTAATTTTGGGATAAATATAATTCAAACAAACTTAAATTTAATTGAAGAACTAATCTTTATCTAAATTCAAATAGGAACTTTGGAAGCAAGGACTCTGCTGCCTATTGACTTCGACTGCTGCTCCAAGGTTTGATATTTATCTTTTTGACCTTTATCTGATTTTTTGCATTCCCCTTCATTATCTTGATTTTGATTTTGTACTTTATCCAATTGTGGACTCTTTTCACTCTTTTCAAGTATAACCTGTGAACTATTTCTCTGCAAAAAAAAAAAAAAAAAAAAAAAAAAAAAAAAAAAAAAAAAAAAAACTCTGTAATAAGACAATTGTTGCAAAACTCCAACATCCAGAAATAATAAAGCAATAAAAGTTTCTCAAAGATAAACTAGTTGGTACGCAGGTCTCAACTTTACGTCTTTACCTCTCACGATATGTCCTACTAATCAAATAATTTAAGCGAAACATCTTTACAGTTTACTGCATTCATCCTATACTCATTCTCAAGGTTTTGAAGACCGTCATTTCATGTATATCTTCTTGGGTACGTAAAGGAAAAAGGCTAGGGCCTTAGGGGTGAGGTACAATTTTCTAGCCAGCAGGGCCAAACGGAAAACGTACCATTCAGACGATTAGATCACAAGATTACCATTTCAAAACTCCAGATAAAAATATTATAAGAAAATTATAAGTGTTATGCAAATAAGAACTATATATGTCAAAAAAATTAAAAATAAAAACTATATACTCCCTCCGTTTTTTTAATTTGTCGTAGAGAAAAGATTCAAACAGATTAAGAAAATAATTATATGTATAAAATATAGTATTGAAAATATATTTTTTTATTGGGGATGTAATTACTTTATTGGTAAACGAGTTTTTAGTATTAGAAATATATTTTTTATTGGAGATGTAAATACTTTATTGATAAAAGAGGAAAAAAAAAGTAATAAATGATACATTGAAAATGTAAAATGATAAATAAATAAAAACAAAACAAATTCTAAAATATGACAGATAAAAAAAAGGAAGGAGTACTATAATTGTATGACACGCACGCCCTATTCAAAAGGTCTTAAACCAATGGTACGTCGTCACGGGCGGCTTCAGATTTTGATAATAGAGTAAAAAATGTTTTATTTTTTTGTGTTTGGAATATATAAGTTTATAATATATATATATATTCAATTTTATACAACTGGTTATGGGTCAAAATATGAAAAACAGTGAGTCCTTACCTTAAAAGAGTGGATCAATGCACACAAATTAATGAGTCAAATTCCCATATATCACGTATAGATGTGTTTATAAAAGAACTCTCACGGTTTATTGCTAGTTACATTTTTTTTTTTGGGAGGGGGGAGGGAGGTTGGCCGCCCCGTACCTGTTGTGGGCGGGGCGGCTCTAAATAGAGCAAAATGGGTCACTTGACCCTCTTAAATTTAAAATAAAAAAATAAAATAAAAAAAACCTTAGGTATTTTTTACACTACTTAAATTTTTTATGGCCAGCTAAATTTTTTACGTATTAACACTTGACCCGTAATTATATTTGAATTTTTATAATTAATGCTTATAAGCTTGTAATATGATGTAACGCTATCGATCCCGACCTGTGTCCAAGAATTCCTGCAGCCGTTCTTGTTTGTGGGTGGCGCCGCCCCTATATTTATGTCGCATGAATCGCCTCGTCGTGAATGATGAAATATTACATCTCCCACAAAAGTAATTATGATGTAAAACCGTATCTAACCTTTATTTTAAAGAGAGCTTTTTATTGATCAACTTGGGCCAAAAGGCCAAAACATTACAACTGGGAGGTATTAGCGAAATGAATGGAAATTAAACAGGATCTATAGTCCAAGTTAGTCTCAGGTCCCTCGAACGTGTAACTGCTCTCGAGAGAAAAACATGTATAGGAGGAAGGACACAATATGTCGAATGCGTGACTTTGTTACGCCAAAACCATATCCCGTAGACTATCTCGCGGTAAAGGTAAGGCCAATGTTTACCCGATGCTTGATTTCTGGGACCTTGTTGGATGCTCTCGCGGACCCAATCTTGAATATCAGAGGCAGAGAAGAAATTCACCCAAAGGGTAAGGTGGAGAGCTTGTTTCCAAATACGACGAGGCTAACTGCAGTCGCGTAAGGCATGGATGAGGGTCTCCGTGTGCTGGTAGCATAATTGGCAAGCGGAGCTGCTGGAGATGTGTCGAAGTGCCAAAAGGTTGTTGACAGGGAGGCAGTTTTGGCAAATTTGCCATAAACAGAGGTTGTATCTCAATGGCTCCTTAAGGCTCCAGATGCAGTTCCAATCAAAAGTACTCTGAAGGGCATCCTCATTCTCGAGTTGAAGCAGAAATGCGACGTGCACAGAATACTTACCATCGCTAGAAGGGTCCCATTTAATGTTGTCATTCTCTATCGTAAAACTTGGCTCAAACACTTTGGCCGTGCGACAAATATTTTTCCACAAAGCAGAACAGCCTGCCTTCGGGCTGGCAAAGGGGTTCCCGTACTTATCAATAAGAAGCGAGACCCAAGGGGAGGTATCATCAACCAGAATATGCCAGACTAGTTTTCCCACAAAATGCAAAATTCATTTCCTCTAGCCGTTTCAACCCCAACCCGCCACTATCCTTGGGCTTACAAATGTTTTGCCAAGAGATATAATGCCAACGTCTACTATATATCTTCAGTCTCATTCCAAAAGAATTGACGACAAAGTTTATCAAGTTCCGCGATAGTACCTTTTGGTAGTTTTGTCGTTTGCATCACATAGTAAGGAAGGGTCGATAGAGACGTGTTAATTAGAATGGATCTACCTGCTTTCGAGAGTGATTTCATCTTTCAAGAGGTGAGCTTTCTGCGCATTTTGTCAACCAGGAAGGAGTAGGTTGTCCTTTTGACTCGAGAATGTATCAGAGGTGTCCCCAAATATTTACCCATATTGGTCGTGTGTGTCATTCCCAGCTCCTGCCCGATCAACTGTCTAAGTTGCGTTCTAACATTACCCGACACATGAAAGGAAGATTTCTGTGTACTTATCTTTTGTCCTGAGACGGAGGAGAAGTCAGCCAAAACGGTTTCCATAATACCTGCTTGTTCCTCCGATGCTTCCTAAAAAAGGATGAGATCATCGGCAAAGAAGAAGTGCGAGAGTGGAGTAGATTTTCTGTTGAGCTTAATTGGTTTCCAGAGACCCTGGGCCACTGCATCTTCAATTTTTTGACTCAGAATTTCCATGCAGAGAACAAAAAAGGTAGGGTGCCAAAGGATCTCCCTGTCTAAGCCCTCTCTCCGGAGTAATCGGATCCAATTTCTCCCTATTCCACAAAACCGAAAGGGATACAGACCTCAGACCATGCATAACTAGATCAACAATGTTTTTGGCGAAGCCAATTGAAATCATAATTTTTTCAACAAAATCCCAGGACACTCTGTCGTAAGCTTTCTTCAAATCGATTTTAATCGGCATAAACCCTTTTTTCCCCTGTTTTATCCGAAATGTATGAAGGGCCTCCTGCACAATAATAATGTTACATGTGCTCCCACGCGTGCACATGTTCAGGTTCAGGTTTTGCTGGTTTAACAATAGATTAAGTCCTTTGTATTTAGTACTTGTTCGCATTCACAGACTCAAAGCATTCTGCATTTAGTCCATGTAATGCACTTTTTATAAAAGATAACTTGCAACAGTGAATTGCAATGATGAATGAGACCTTATTCTCTCTTTTGATACGGAGTTGCAAGTTAAGTAGTCACTAAATGATATATTGACGGGGCCGAGAGTGATCTTCCATCTTAGTCCTAGATTATTATTACACTAGTAAAATTGAGTGCCGTGCAAAGCACGGCGTGCCCATGCTAGATGTTTACCGTAATGTCAAAAACTATTAAATATAAAATACATTTCAACTAAAATATCACTCCACACATTTTAAGTATAACACAATATAAATGACGAAATTTTGCCGGCATTGATATTATACAACAAATTATGATGTCAATTATTTAACATAACGACAATTATAGTAAAAAAAAACTGGAGTGGGCCGATGAACAGTGAAAAATAAAAATAATAAAAATTGGGCTGGGATTTTGGGCCGAATGAACAGTAATTAAAATAAAAAAAAGATTGGGCTGGGCTTCTGGCCGATGAATAGTAAAAAAAAAAAAGGAACCAATTAAAAAAAACACTTGTCCCCCTCCCCTTCACCCTTGTCTTCTTATTATATAAAAGGATATCCGAAGGTTAGATACGGTTGTGAAGTTGCTAAATAAGATAATCGCCAATCGGCTGCACCTTATGATTGATAAATTGGTCAGCAACTCGCAGATAGCTTTCATCCTAAATGTCACTACAAAAAATAGACTTTTCCGTGACGAACATATTCATCGCGAAAAGCATGGATTTTCGTCATTAGAGGTATTTGCAACGATCGTTACAAAGGGCGATGTATGATTTACGGATTAAGCACATAAGTCACATATGTTTGGTAGGGAATTAACTTTAGGACTCATTTACTATAATCGATATATCACTTTTATTATAAACTATATCAATCCTTCCCCAATCCCCATCACTGTATCAAAAAAACATTTGATCCCCCTCTAGCAAAGGGTAGATACGCCTATGAGCCTAGCTGCCTGATATAAAACATTTGTTTTTTTGAGTGATTTTTTATATCAGCTTGAATCTACACGTGAAAAAAAAGCAGTTCGAATTAGCTCGAGTTTGGCTCAAGTAAAAGGTGCATGCGATCGAGTTTGAATTTATAGCCATGTCAAATTCGTGTTCGAACTCAAGTTCATAAAATTCGTAATGTGCTCAACTCGATAATCTTAATATTCGATTCGACTCTGATCGTTTACATCACCTTTTTTTAGGATTTCATGATAAAGATAATTGTCACCAAAGCCTCATCCAAAAATTTATCCACAATACAAAGGTGAGACCATGCGTTTCGTGACAAAATACAAAGCCTTTCGTGAGAAATCTTTCTTTTTGTCACTAATCAATAGAACATTTTGTGACAAACAAATAAAATTATTGTCACTAGAAGCTATCATTTGTGACAAATCTACTCTTTGTCACCAATAATTTGTCACAAAAAAATCTTTTTTTTTAGTGTCGAGCAATATCTGACGCTTATGAATTCCCTAAGGTTGAAAGATCCCTCTTTGAACATACTGATAACGAAAATGAAACCCTAATAGATCTACGTTCAAGCTTCATCGATCAAGAACATAACAAAAGTCAATGTTAGCTTTTTAAGCCAACAGGCCGAAACTACTGTACATATAAAGAGAGATATGATTTTTCCTCAATCATAAAACTCTTGTAAACGTTTGTGCTAGATCGATCTCCACTTCACACTCGTCGTTTTAATCACTAGAAATCAAAAACCGATGCACCGATAATTAAAATCTCGTTTCTTGATTCACCTTTAATTCAACATAAACCCTAATAATTAAAGAACCAAGAGGTAGGTTTAATTTGAAACCATTATTTAATAATTCCAAAATATATTAAACAACACAACGAATACTTGCTCATAGTTTAATCTCAATACTTATTTATTTTGAACGGCAAAAAAAAAAGATTTTATTGTTAGAAAAATATTCAGCAAGGTGAAAATACAACAAAACCAATCGAGAAAACAAAAAACACCCCCAAAACTAGAAACAAAACCGTAGACTAAGAAGAAATAGCAGTAAAAGGGTCAAGTTTCAATTTGGTCCACCCCTGTTGAATTTAAAGTAACGACATGAAAACCCATTCGAAGTATATATCTCGACTGAATATCTGCAAACATATATAGCTACAACATCGAAAATCTTATGGTTGAAAACCAGATTATTTCTTTTTTACCAAAGCTTCCACAATGTCACTTTTCTAATAGCATTCTCAAAAAACAAAAAAACAAAACAAAGTAAAAACTACGATACCCTTAAATAAAAGTACGAGTTAGTTACGGTATATATATACACAAGCCAACAGTTATAGGAAATAATGCCAGGAACCCATTGATAAATATTTAGAAAAATTAATGTTTGAAATACTTTGATATGTAAATTTATTCGGATTACTGTAGATATAAACTATCAAGCATAAAATCTGTAAAATTCAAGTTCTTTTTATTAGATTATGGTACACGAGAATTCAGATAAATTTAAAGAGACTATCAAGTATATATATAAATCTGTAAAATTAAAGTTTTATGAATAGATTATGGTACACATGAATTCAGATAATTGAAAGAGTTTGAACTTTGAATCCATAAAATATAGTGATTTGTTATCAGCATTTTTCAAAGGTTGGGTTTCAATCAAGAGAGGTCTCACCGCTCTGTCCCTACTCCCTACAGATTCATGTAGGGTATAAACAGGGAACTCGATCCCCTACGGTGTAAGGGGTGCACTGCGCGGTGCTGTACACTCGAAACGACGTCGTTTCGATTGTGCATTTTTTTTATATCGGACTGAAACGGCGTCGTTTCGAGTGCACGGCACCGCTCGGTGCACCCCTTGCACCGTAGGGGATCGAGTTCCGTATAAACAGGGGGTGGGATCCCTCCGGTACAAATATACGGTAATCTCCTACGGTACATAAATATTAAGTTGCCACATGTATCATATATCATCACAACCGCTCTTTTTTCTTTTGGCATCAAACAAAATGGAACGGCATCGTTTCACCAGCATTTTCTTCACCCATGCTTTGTACTTTTTTTTTTGTTTTGGTCGAAGTCGGATATTTTATTAAAAAAACTTAAAGAGTACAAGCTTTACATCGCAAAGAATTTACACAATATTTACAAATAAAGCAACACTACGACCATGCTAGTCTAAGCTCACCATCTTTGGTGGTCGACGTGCATCGCTTCCGTGTATCTCTTGGTTTCTCCAATACCAAACTCCATGGACGAGCTCGCGGTAAGAAATCTCCAAAACTGAATATTATCATGTTTGTACATGTTCTCGCTTAGGCATCGACTGATCCAAGAAGCATCTGGGACTGAATTAAATTGATGCCAACAATGTTGATGAATTACTTGCTTCCACATATTCTTGACCCAATAACAATCTCGTAGCGCATGGATCGAGGTTTCTAAGGACGTGCCACAAATGCTACATGTCCCATCATTAATGATGTGACGTGAAGATAGAAGATCTGCCGTAAGAAGGGCGTTTCGATGAGCTTGCCAAAGAAAAAGATTGCTGCGAAGGGGGTCTTTAATCGACCAAATATGTTTCCAAACATGGTTAGAATGTACGGACTAAATATGGCACATACTACCAACCCATGCTTTGTACTTTACTTCATTATCCTTTTCTATTAATTCTTTTTGCATCCCATTTGTGTACAACATTTTTGTTTCATCATTTGCTACAAGTAATTGTTTTCTATATTTTCATTTTTTTTCCTGGCGAATTATTGATTCCAAATATATATATATATATATATATATATATATATATATATATATATATATATATTATATATATATATATATATATTTCTTTTTCTTCTTGGACTTGCTGTGTTGAACACTTTCAATTAAAAATAATGACTATAAAGTAACGACTCGTTTGGGTTGATGTAATGTAAGAAATGAAATATTTCTTTTTTCGTTTCATCAATATGGAATATTTGGAAACATAAGAATAAAAATTATTTTGATTCCAATGTAATAAAATTAAAAAAGATCATGGAATGACTGGATTGAAATAAAAATTATTCTATTTCTTTTTTTTTAAGGTAAAAATTTATTCTATTTCATTACCTACCAAACGCACTAATAGATTGATATTATTCCATTCCATTCAATTTCATCATATTCATTTTTTTTCAATCAATCCAAACGAGCCATAATTGTAATGAGTCAGAAGTAGACTCCATTCATAGTCAAATCAATAATTTTAGATTGAGTAATTTTTAAATTGATAATTAAAAAATATCACATTTTGGAAAGATTTTTAAGTGGATAAGTTTGATAAGGAGATGTACAAGTTGTCAAAAATTTATAGGTTGAAGAAAAAAAAAACACTGAAAAGGAGTGTCACAATTCATTAACATTTTCTCTTTCCTCCCTTATTTTTAAATATTAATAATATATTTTGATCAAAATCTTCAAACGTGATAAAAGTTTCACTATTTTTTTTTTGCTCTTCGTTATGAGATGTGGTTTGATATCATTACATCGTTTTTAGTTCAGTGAATTTCAAAAAACAGTGAACTTTGATATTGAATTTCGACAGTGAATTTTCTCAAATTACGTCGGATTATGGCCATTGTGGTCCGGTCTGAAACATGCAATGTTATTTGTAAATATAATGGAAATGGACATCGTAATTGTTTCCAATATTCTCAACTAACAACAAAACACGGGCAATTAGAATTTTATCGAATATCTCAACCCCAAAAGGCTGAAAATCAAAGTTTTACAAATAAAAAAAATAAAATAAATAAATAAAATGAAACTCATACAAGAATTTTGATGCTTAAAAACAAAAGAAACATACTAATGTTCAAAAATAATTTAGCAACATACAAACAAACAGAAACAGAAAAAATAAAAGAAATGTCAGTGGAAAAAAGAGCAAAAGAAATAAACATATAGAAAACAATTACTTGTAACAAAGATGAAAGAAATAAGGTGCACAGAAAAGGGATGCAAAAAGAATTAATAGAAAAGATAATGAAGTAAAGTATCTGGAAAAAAAAAATGAAGTAAAGTACAAAACATGGGTAAAGAAAATGCTGGTGAAACGATGCCGTTCCATTTTGTTTGATGCCAAAAGAAAAAAGGGTGGCTGTGATGATGCATGATACATGTGGCAGCTTGATATTTATGTACAGTAGGAGATTACCGCATATTTGTACCGGAGGGGATCCTAACCCGTATAAATAAAGAGTAATTCTGTCTCTTGAGATTCCTGAAGGGTATAAATCGAGGACATATAAATCGAGGGTTGTCGTTCGGTAACTTAGTTTGTAAATTCAGGTTGCTGGCCTGCACACATTTTTTTCTTTAAGAGAAGTCAATACAAGGATCGACTCCCACAAATCCACACCTTGATCATTTTCCAAGAGTCTGAGTCATGACTTTGTCGGCCTATACTTAAGAACGGGTCTAGATCGAACCCCACATCTCATCTCAAACTGTAAAAAAACATTTATCATTGAATTAGACTCAGATTTAGCACTCTCTTCCAATACTATGTGGACTTTCATTGACCATATATAATCCTGACTATTTAGTAGTACCTCCGTCATAAATGTAAGTTTATTTAGGTTTTTGTTTTGTTCAATAATGTATTTCTATTTAAATAACGAATGGAGTATTTATTACAATTTTCTTCTTTTATCTCTTATCTATTATTATCTCACTCAATTTTTACTACTATGCATTAATAATCATTTTAGAATTTTTCATCAAAATTAATGACACATAACCAATGCAACAAACTTTATTAATTTATGTTAAAAACCTAAATGGACCGGGGTAGTACTATGTATTATCTTTTCTTACGCTGTAGACGTCGATATTGACGTTTTTTTTAATAAAAAACTGTTTAGGATGGCAGCATGTTCTAGACTATTCCATGTTTCAACGGCAACGGGCTGCCGCAGTAGCTCACAGAAAAATAGAAAAAGTAGTATTATTAAATTAAATAATGATATCCTGTACTTTTAGTGACTTACAACCTTTTATTTCCCTGGTATATATAACTAAATAACCAAGTATAATGATAATATAAAATTGATCCCCATTGCATAACTATATATATTTATTTGATAGAAGATAGATCTGACCTTTGGATGTTTGGAAAGGCCAAATCTTATCCACATTTGCTATATACAATCTGACCCTTTGGTGTCTTGAAAGGCCATTTACATTTGGTCATAACTGCCACGATCTTCCCTTTGTATGGTAAATTGTTTTTGGGTTTTCATTTTGTTTGATAAATCATGATACTAGTATCGTTATACCGTGCATAATGCACGGTGCATGTCCATTCCAGACTGGTATCTATCATGTTGGTATGTCTTTATGTGCTATGTAGTGTGAATCAATAATTAAAAGTAACGATAAACACACAACTAAAAAACATATATATATAAAATTATAAATAACATTTTTCAAGCACAATATAATTGTGACCGGAAACATACACAAACAAGGGCAAATTTGAAAGAATTACGAAACGAATAAGTAAAACACGAAGTGATAAAGAAACGAAACGTACATGAAAAACGATTTGAAAAGATTATGAAAGAGGAGCACAAAAAACAAACAAAAAGCAAAATAAGAAACCCAATACCGACGTCAAACATATATAAAATTAAATTCAAAGTGATATCAAACGAAAATACGAAACCCGATGTTCCTAAGAAATAAATTGTACGTAAAAACGATTTCAATAGACTACGAAAAAAAAATGGAAAAAACTAAGTTTAAAACCAAAAAATAAATCGAAAAACACCGACATAGTAGTAAAATACCAGTTATTATGGCCGGGTGATAACAAAAGTTTAACGACTTATAACAATAATTATATTACAATATTCCATAGAATAATAATAATATAATATTATTTTTTTTGTAAGTAATAACATAATATTATTGAATGAAACGCGCATAGTAAGAAGAGAAAAACCGTGATGTGATAAAAATAAAAAAAAAACAAAAAAAAAACGCACAAACGTTGCTATAAGCCCAAAGATATAACAAAAGCAAAAAGGGTATTTTTTTAAAAAAAAAAAAAAAAGGCAAAACTGTATGGGTCAATCACGTAGTGACACGTGGCAGCACCAAAGGCAACAAGGAAAGCGTGTAATATAGTCCAAAACCGATGGCAAAAAAAAATACCATTCATTAACTAAAAAAAGCGAAGGTAAATAAGAAACAATAAATACGTAGCACAATTTGTTAAATCAATCGAAAATATATAAAAAACCGATGTCAAAGAAAACGATAAAACGAAAAACACACAAGTGAATAAAAAACACACACATGCTAATATATAGGAAAGCAAAAAAAAAAAAAAAAACGGTAAAAGCGAAAAAAAAAAAAAATTTAAAGTCAGACCAATAGGGGGCGCCACGTGGCAGCTCCACAAGAGGCGCCCCTTCTCCTTTATTATATATAAGGATATATATATATTATTTTTTTTTTTATTTTTTTTTATCAATATAGACTCATACCCATGAGCAGGGGCGACCGTACTCTTTAGCATTATAGCGTAGTCGATTCGTTAAAAAGAATTATAATAGGTAAAAAAGGATATACACATGTACTATAAATGTTTGAAATTGATCTGTCAATTTTTATCGATCAACTATTTTAATGTATTGCTAATGAGTTATCAAAAATTAAATATATCAGTCCAAATTTATAAGACAGGATTGTCCGACAAATTTTCGACTCGCATCCTAAATTTTTTTGGAACTACCTTGTCATTTGTCAATGGTCAATAGAGCAATAGTATATTTTTAGATGAATGAGGATAAAATGTGTGGTAAAACCATGGGTGGAATTGAGTCTCGTAACCCTTTTATCCGATTTTTATCGTGATAGAATTCGAGAATCTATTTTTTGCCCTGACACCAAACCCAAAAAGTTTCTCAAGCCGACAATTGGGATACACGAATAATCGGTCCTGCCAGTTCAGGAAAAGATATCCCGAAAAAATTCGTTTTAGTTTTCCCAACAAAATAATTTAGCAAATAATCACACAAACACCACATCTCTAAATTAAAAGTTATGTCATGAAGAGCCCAGTTTTTTTCTTCAATTTAGCCACCTATTTTGGAGGTGGAAAATCAAATGGATTTGATTTGATTTATGATTTTGTTGTAACTAAACTCAATCCCTAACAATTACTCCATCCGTTCCGAAATAACTGAGGCATTTGTCAAAAGGATTTGTTTTAAAATAACTGTGATAGTTACATTTCCAATGCAGTATTTATTGTGTTTTTCCTACGTCTACCCTTATTTATTAAGGAGTGACAGAATAACTTATTACACCTTTTATTTAGTAAAATGAAGAGAATAGTTGTGAAATAAATAATAGCAATAAACGCTGAAATAAATAAATAATTACTCAATGTTTATCATATTATGTTGAGAAAGATAAGTAAGTATATATTTTATTTATCGCGTATCACAAAATATAATCTCATCAGGATTGAGTTTGACACAAAAATTTATAAAGCTTGAACACAAATAAAACAAAATAAAAACCATAACAAATCAAAAGTCGAGAAAAAAAATATTGCAGGTATGGAAAATATTATTGCTAAAGTTCAAAAAGAAGATATTAATCTGGTAGTTTTAATGATAATGATATATTAATCATCAAATGTAAAGTTTTGAAATATATAATATTTTAATAATTCAGGAAGGGTCGTGAGAACATGATGGGAGTCGGGTAGGATCAGGATTTCGGAACATTTTTGTCAACCCTAAATGAAACATCTACAATATCACATTAAAAATGTAGGAGAACCATTACTATATGTAATGTCGAGAAATAAAGGATTTGTTAACATGACTTAACCATTTTGGACTAAGCGACGAGGGTAAGTCTAATTAGTTATTGGATTTATTATCACTTGGGTAGCACCATTATGTCTGAGTTCTGAGACGTTACATGTGCATGGTATCACAACATATACCAAATGGAACCAAGTGTCACATTGTGAAAGACGAAGAAGGCTAGCTACCTAGAGATTCCTCTTCTAGTAAGGATGCGAGTTCATGCATTGAGAGTATGGAGAAACATTATCATGATATAAAGTTAAGACATAATAAACTTGGTATCTTGGTTAACCGTATCTCACATTTAAAAAAAACAAAAGAAAGATTATCATTATATAAGGTTGAGACGTACGTAATGAATTCAGTAACTCGAGTTAATCAGGGCTACCTCTAAAGCCCACTCCTAATGAGGACGCTAAGAAACATTATCATAATATAAAGTTGTGACATAATAAATTTGGTAATTTGAGTTAATCATATCCACATTAAAAAAATAAAAAGAAAATAAATTTACCATGATAAATAATCGAGACATAATGTAATTAATACCTTGAGTTAACCATTTCAAATAAACAAAGACGATTAATCTAAGTAATTATTGGAACAATTATGACTCAGTAGTGTTGTTAAACCTAACTTGTGAGACCTTACAAAACATATTGCCGATGGACCTAAATTATGGGACATTACAAAACATGTTGTAATTCAATATATAGTGAACAAATTTTCAACTTTATATAAATGGATTGGTAGGACTTTATCAATTTTCTAAGTCAACAATGTTATGTCTACAATAAAATTGACACAATAAAAAAATACAACACATTTTACATCATTAATTATAATGTAGCCAGATGGGTTGAATATTCTTATGAAGGAAGTCATCGTTAAAGAGAAGTTTAACGGGGTCCGAATTGGGAATGATCAAATTCTAATTACTCATTTACAATATGCTGATGACACGGTTTTCATGGGGGAATAGAGTTCGGAAAATTTGAGGAATCTGAAGAGGATTTTGTCTTGTTTCGAGAAATTATCGGGTTTGAAAATAAACATGGGTAAAAGCTCGTTGACTGGGATAAAGGTGCCAGATGAAGACATTAGCTTTGTGGCAGCTTATTTCAAGTGTAAGTCTAGTGCCTTACCGTTTAAATACTTGGGATTGTGGGTGGGTCAAAATCTAAAGAAGAGAAAGGCTTGGGAATACATTATCCAGAAATGTAAAGTGAAACTTGATGCTTGGAAGTGGGCTTCCTTATCGGAAGGTGGTAGATTGGTTCTCTTAAAAGTTGTTCTAAACGCTCTTCCGCTCTTCTTCTTCTCCGTCTACAAGCCTCCTGAATATGTGTTGAATGTCTTGGAAAGTGTGAGGTCTTCTTTTTTTTTTGGGGAGGGGTTGGGGAAAAAAGAAAATTTGCGTGGGTTGAGTTGAGCAAATTGCACGCTCCGAAATCTTTGGGTGGCCTTGGGGTGGGAAGTCTTAGGGTACAGAATATGTCTTTGTTATGTAAATGGTGGTGGAGATTTTTCTCAGAAATTGACGCGTTGTGGAGAAAGGTGGTTGTGTCTATTTATGGTGTGAAGGGAGCTTGGGGGGCGGATAGTGATCGGGGGAAAGGGGGGAGGGTTTGGAAGGGGATAATTAATACTGTCAATTCGGTTAAAAGGGTGGGTGTTGATTTGTTGGGGTCGGAGCGGTGGGTGGTGGGTGAGGGTAGTAGGGTGAGGTTTTGGGAGGATGTATGGGTGGGATGTGGAGCGTTGAAAACTGTTTTTCCTAGGCTTTTTAGACTGTCTTTGGCCAAAGGTGTGGATGTAGAAAGTATGGTGAAGTGGGTAGATGATAGACGTTCTTTCTGTTGGTCATGGAAGAGGAGGTTGAGGGGATTTTAGGAGGAGGAAGTAGATGAGATGGAGAATTTAATTAACTGTGTTGATGGAAATGTAGGTCTAGTGGACAAATTGAGATGGAGCCTTAACTTAAATGGCATTTTCTCGGTGGCTCATTTGCGGGAAAAGATCGAAAGAGAAGTGTTCAAAAATACCTTCTCGGCTAATGAGCAGGTTGTCAGGTGGAACAAACTGTTACCTTCAAAAGTCAATATCTTAATGTGGAAAGCAAGTCTAACAAGAATTCCTACAAAATCAAACCTTATTATCGTGGAATTGCAGTTCAAGGCTCTTGGTGTCCGTTATGCTACAAATTCGAGGAAACTGTTAATCACCTATTATTCGCCTGTGATGTGTCATTATTGGTTTGGGAGCATGTTAAGCGTTGGTGTAAGATTGTGGGCCTAAACGCTTTCTCGTTTAGTGATATTTGTTTTTTGCAAGCAAGGTATGTTGGAATGGGTACGACGAAATCGGTCTCTTGTTTATGGGAAACTTTGGTAGGTGTTACGGCTTGGGTAATTTGGTTGTTTAGAAACAAAATCATCTTTCGTGCGCAAGTTTTAAATTCGGAGTTGATATTCATGGAAGTGCAAAGATTATCATTTTCTTGGATTTCACATTCTAAGCGTCTCAAGAAATTGAAGTGGGAAGAGTGGATGGCGAATCCTTTAATGGCTGCAATCTAGCTTCAAGGTATTTTGGAAGTGCTGTGCAAAAGTTTCAAGATGATATGGGGAAGCTCGGTGTCCGGCTAATTGGAACATTATAATTTGTAGTTCTTTTTTTCATTAAGCTGCGTATCTATCACTGTCAATTGATGAGATTTTGGTTCAGGTTGTAATTGTTTTTAACATCTTGCTGATAATGGAATAAATGGCTGTTCAAAAAAAAGTCAATATTATAAGATATGTTGTGTTTATTTTATCGTGGACACAATATTTTTTTATCCTCTTGCCAACGTGTGAAGTTTAAAGAGTCAATAATCAATTTTAGAAAATACGACAACGTTTCCTCTACGTTCGTTGTCCAGAAAACTGCTACATTTAATAGGTTCTTACTTTCAAGAGATTTTATGGTGCAACGGTTGTAGAAATGTTGTAGTACCTTCGTCCTATATTATAAGTCATCCTAACATTTTTCATCCGTCCCACAATATAAGTCATTCTAACATTTCAATGCAATAATTAATGATTTTTTCTTGTTTACCCTTATTCCTTATTTCAAAGCATTACATTATTCTAATTAGCCTATGGGCATTTTAGTCCAAAACTATCAAAGTTGGATCATTTATTGAGTTTCTTAATATGTGTGCATAAAACTAGAATGACTTATAATATAGGACGGATGTAGTACCAAATTACATAAATTAGAGTCTCTCCTTTTTACTCTCTATCACATAATACATTATTATCGTGTGTGAGATATTAGAAATAAATTGTTGTAATCTATGTCATTTATACAAATTTACTACTATGGGTTGTATTGTAAAATTTATCCTCACCTCCCCTTGGTTTCTCAGAAATTTTATTTGTGGTTTTTTTATACGGATCATGATTAAGACACATGCATATTTCGTACATAATGAAGTAATTTCATACACAACACACATAATTCGCATACTTTTTTTTTGCTTAAAACCCCCGGTATCCGGGATCAACTGTGCCCGACTAATCCGGAGTTTAGTCCAGGTCATGCTTGCAGAGTCTGACTTCTACTCAGGGGTAAGGTCTGGCCAAGAGTTTTTTCCACATGGCGCCTGAGAGGAGAATCGAACCGGTGACCTTCCTAGGCATTCTCAAATCATGCTTGCTACTTGGTTACATAATTTGCATACTTTAATACTATATCATACTACATCCGTCCCATAAAAAGTGTCCATATTTTACTATTCACGCATATTAAGAAACTCAATTAATGTGTTGTGTTTTAGTAGTAATAGACATATATACCTCTAGCTTATGATTAACTAGTCAAAAACCCATGCTTAATGCACGGGAGAATATGAAGAGAGAAAAACTGTGAGATGAACCACGTTTAGCAGAATGAAAAATGAAAATAAAAAAAAAAAAGTTTTAGACTCCTTAAGATGAAAGATGAACTACTCCCATTAAAAGTTTGTGAAAGCAATAAGAAAATAGATATTGCATCCTAAATGGTTTGAAATTGATCAATTTCACTAAAAGAAGAATGAAGCGATGGTAGATCACCTGAACATCGATCAAGAAATATTACAACAAAAACAAAACAAAAACAAAAAATATATATATTTCTAAAAAAAAACAACAATTAATTCCACTGAAAATCTAAAAAGGTTGTCAAAATGTGAAGCAATAGACCCGAGCATCTCACAACACCATAGCCGTCATCAGAAAATATCCTATCAGCATCACAATTCCAAAACAAACCCTCAAAACCGCACCAACAACGAAACAAATGATATCCTTTAACAACAATCCATAGCTAGCAACACACAAATGAAAAGAAGAAAATCTGAAACAAAGACACTAAGCAGTGACATGAATCCAAAAAAGATGTCAACCTGAAAGGAACTCAACAACCAGATGGTGGAAGATTTAGAAGATTTAACATCTTTATAACAGGATCATCACCATCACTTTCATCTACAATCATTGATGTATTTATCATTCATGTTTATCATTTTTAGACTACATCATACATTATTATTTGCATTCAAATAATAACAAAAAAAAACAAAAAATCAAAAAAGAAAGAAAAATAAAACACATAACATGTTAAAAATTTAGCGTTGCATTTTAGAACTTCTAGCACCAAGACTGCACATTCTAGACACTTTACCAACCTTTTAAGTTCTATCTTGCATGAATTAATAAGAATCAAACGGTGAAGAATCTATCTAAGCACACACTTTTGTTGATGCACACTGACTTTGTAACATTTGTTCATAGGTTTTTGGGTAGTAAAATCTTTGAACCTAAACGAACGCCACTTAAAAGTGAGGTTTACTTAACCAAAGAGCGCACTCGCTCATATTTTCCTTTGAGTGGTATCCACACATTCCAATGTCATTCTAGAATTTGCATTGAAATACATTTTGAGACCACATTTTCAGGTTCAGTGCACTTAAGTGATTGAGGCACCTAGGATTTAACCACTTCGAGACCCACTTTTGTTAGCCTACCTGATATTTATCCCCTAGTGTGCCCCGTCTAGCCTGGACCATTTCTTTGATTAAACTCCAGAAATTATACCCATGGCATTTTCTTACGATATCCCCTCTTTTGTTGACCCTATTGTCAAGGGATTGTATGAATAGTTGCATGAAATTTTGAGAAAGTACCTAGAAGTGAATATTTAGAGAAGTATGGCTTGCAGTTATGTAATGAAGGTGTGTTTCAAGATCCTAAAAAAAAAAGGTTGAATGTTGAAAAAAATGAATGAAAGAATAGAAAAGAAAAAAAACTGAAAAAAGAATGAGATTACAATGAAAGAGTGTTTTATATGTTGAAGAAGTAGCTTGTTTTCGGCCATTTTTTGCAAGCTTCTTTGGAAAGTATTGTTTGCACTTCTATTCTGAGTTATGAGATGTGATGTTTTGGAGCCATGTTGTGCGTTCAGTTGGGGTTATGAGTTATGAGATGTAATGTTTTGGAGCCATGTTGTGCGTTCAGTTGGGGTTATTTTTGGTGACTGAGTGATAATTGGTGTGGTGATTCTTTCTTTCTCCTTGACAATTTAGCCCATATTTTCCCTTTTCCCACCTTATTTTCTGTCCCTAGCCCCATTACAACCATGTGAAAGACTTCATGATTTGTGTATTGGATTTTAATGCATAGTGGTGGAGATTTGATTGATATGCAAACTAATGATAATGCTTGGATGTGTGTTGATTTTGAGGGTGTGTGAATAGTCCATGTGCATATAATATACTGAGCGATATCCGTGAGAACATGTTGGGGTTTGTTAATTTTTCCACTTGAAAATTTGTGAATCAATGTGATAATGTGAGTTGTATGAATACTAGTGTGTGATATATATTGTTTGATCACCGTTCGACTTGAATTATGACATGTGAGATAGATAAGAAGGTTGGACGGGCGTCATTTTTTTTTTGCATATTGTTGGTGCTTTGAAGACATGTTAGGATCATGCATCATGAATTTTGCATTTCACGGTCTATTCGAGAGTTGTAGGATGCTTGGGGACAAGCATCATTCAAGTGTGGGGGAGTTTGATGGAATCGTAAATGATTGGTATTTCATTGCATTTTCAAGATTATTTTCTATAGAGATATGCGCTTTTGTGGTGCGTTTGATGTTGTTTTACAGATTTGACGAAAATAAGCTTTGAATGAGTGTTTTTATTATGTGTGACATGGAATGAGAGAGTGGATTATAAAAGATGTGACTGCAGAAGAAAAACTGGAAAATGGTATGATCATACCATTACATTGAAGTGAGGCTGATAGCAAGTTGCTTAAAAGTTGAATTTTGCCAGCTTGTTTTTATTGGTCCATCATTAAAAGACTTCTTATTTCTTATTGGTTGAATAATATTTGACTTTTATTTTCTTTATTATTTTAATATTTATCTTCAAAATAAACCCAAATCTATCCTATATTAGCAAAAAAGTGGCGTGGCCACCAGGGGATGATTCAGCAAATAAATAACATTTTTGAGTGAGGTTCGGAGACTAATGCTGCGGCGGCTGATTCACCTGCTACCATTGCCGCTTCTTCTTCTCTTTTTTTTTTCCTCATGCTTTGAATAATTCTTTATTACGGTGAGTATTTAATTTATTTTCTTTCTAGTTAAATTATTATTGAAGATTCGATTGATGCAACAGTAAGATCGAATTGGTATTTATTCCTCGTTTTATTTATTGATATTTATTCATCTTTTGATCAATTGTCTCTACGATTAATAGTTAGCTTGGTTATTTTCGCGAGATAATTAATTTAATCATTGAATCGTCTGCTAGTTGAAATATTAAATCCGTACTTGTTTGTGATTTTCAGACAAGTAGCACATGATATGAGTTTTTCGGTTCGCAGCTGGAAAAATCCACTATCATGAAGATGAATAATCTGAATTAAAATTAACCCGCGTGTGCGTTAATATTCAGAGGTCTCTCAGATTGTAATGCTGCCGGAACACCAAACTGTTGAAATAGTGTCCTAAACCCAATCGGGTTAGACCGGATCCGACCGGATCGGATCATTTCTACTATTTCTTTATGTTTATATATATAATAAATGGTTTTTCTGTACTCATATATTTGTTCTTTTAAAAAACCAATTATGAATTGTTATATGATTACGTCCTTAGTATCAAACTGTGGTGGAGAAACCATGATAGGCGATTATGGTTGATGAGATCTCTAATCACTTTAATAAATTTGAAACTTAAATGTCTCTAGGCTGATGTACAATTAAACAGGACATTGATAGGCTAGCACGTATTAGATGTCTTATGTCTTTAAGGGCATGGATAGATCTCGTCTATCGAAGTGTAAAGACACTTGGACTGTACGTGGACGTGTATTAGAGAATGCGTACGTTAGACTGACCCACTTACACTGTTAAGTGTCACACTATGTGGCGGTTGTATAATTATCCTTAAGACCGGAGTCTACATGGCATCACGGTATGGATTGTCATGCTTTGACACTATTGAAGTTTCCCCTAGCCATGGGGCGATCATGCGGTAGTGATTGTGTGTGACATTGAAGCATGCGGAGTATACATGTTTGGTTGTCTGGGAATCACGTACCCTATCAGTAGGGGTGAATATCCGAAAGGGCCTTCTTATAAGGAATGTCTTACTTTCGTGAATCTTTGCAAAGTGAGAGTAAATGAGTTATTTCGAGAGAGCATGATATCCAGATTATAAGATACGGTCGTTGATGTTTTGACACTCGACGAACGACCGTATGGATATTATTACAACGATAGGATTGTAAGTTACACGGTAACTGTTTCACATGAAAGGTAGTAGTCATTGCATTTGACTCTTTTGATGATTGGGGGTCATGGTGTGTTGCTAGACGTTATCCCGTGATCGTTAGTATGAATGGTATTTTCGTAATTTGCACTTTGTGCCTACGGCCAACATATTCGGAAGCCTATCGGGTCACACACATATAAACATCTAACCGGATTAAAATGTGGTTATAGTTGATGACCAAATAAGAAAAGAATTTATCTAGTACTATAAAGGTTATAGTGGTAAATTAATATGGTGGTATTTATTTATTATGAATAAATATAATACAAGATATTAAATATGTTGATTAATTAAATATACACATAATGTATGTGTATGTCGAAATATATATATATATATATATATATATATATATATATATATATATATATATATATATATATATATATATATATATATATATATATATATATATATGATATACATGTATTTTGTAAATTAATTAATCATAGTATTAATTAATTAAAGAATATTCCGGATGCCAAAATTTTGGCTATGGGGCGCAGTTTTTCTTATGTATAGGATATATTTGAATTGTGCAATTTAATTAATAAGATTACCATAATATTAATATTAGATTTTAATTGATTTTGGAAAGAAAAAAAATAGATTTATGGTAATAAGATAAATATAGTCAATATAAGATTTAGACAATTTATTGGAAATAATTAATATAAAATATTGAATATTAAATGAGATAAATCAGTCAAAGGTATTTTCCTTATTTTATTAGGAAAATATTTTCTCTCTCATCAATCTATTAGAATCTAATCCCAGTCAGATTGGGTTATGAAAGTGGCGCCCAAGCCTCTATTTAAGGGAGGATTGACTAGCTCTTTTGTACAATACAATTCAAAAAACTATTAGTTCTTGTGAAAATAGAGAGTTTTTAGAGAGAGATTTTAGAGAGATAAAAAGTCGGTCTAGCAGCCGAGTTTTTCTGGTAGCAATCCATGATGGGATTCCGGCGAGGTGTTCGTGTGGATCACCGGTAGAGACCGAACACTTGGGCGGTTTCGTGCAGAAACTACAACCGTAGACAAAGCGTCGTTCCAATTGGATCAAGCAAGGTAATCATTTGTCTACTTCTTTTATGCTTGTTGCTTAAACGAAGTCGATCTTGGGGAAAAGGAAATCAATTTTTTGAATTCCGCTGCGTTCCCGCGTTGATTTCCTAACACAAACTCCTATGACCGTGTCTAGTGATGTCTTTCGGTTAGATGGTAATTAGTGACTGTGTCCTGATTACCAAAATTAGAAGAGATTGGTTACTTGGCGCATGTCGGTAACTATAACCAATTTATCAATGAATTAACGAGTCATCCGTGCATCAGTGATCGGATGAGTAAATCGAGGTGGATATAATGAATTTAACTGGAACCTTTCTTTTACTTATTTTCAGATTCTTAGTTTACTTAGTTTTATTAGTAATTAGTTTAAAATACCGTTAAAAAAAAGTAGCATATATGTGAACGATGGTATGTTAACCCACTGGGCCGAAACACCAAACTCCTATGACGGTGTCCCATGGTATTTTTTTTTTAACGGAAACGAAATATACGCACGCACACATTATGTCTCCATGGGACTCGAACCCAGATACTCCGGGTTAAGGGGCCACGGTAATCACCACTGGGCCGATGCATATATAGTGCTACTATCAGTGTTAGTGTTTGAAAAACAAAATATTTTTAAGAATTTAATATCTCATAATTGAACTAAAGATATGTATCCACAGTAAGAAGAATAGTCAACACACCTAACCAAAATAAACTAAACAATTATCCTCGGGGTTAGCGATACCCAAAACTTGAAGTATGCAGTTAATCCTAACAATGCCCATCCAAAGAAGGCTTAACCGAATCATAAAGCTATAAAGGCTACTATACAGTAATTAACTTTTCATTTTTTTTTTATCAAGATAAAAAAAATAACATAAGCGAAATTCGAATCCATGACCATATTTTGATGAAACAAATCCAAATTCATCGGAAGCATTATGTGGAAAGGAAAAAAGAAAAATAAAAAAACCCTTCTCTATTTTTTTGCATCCGTGGGAAGATTTCCAGAGGTATGAACTTCCATCAGCGAGGGGAAGAAGTTATATCTTGATGAAGCCCTACATTTTATCAGCAAACACTAACATATAAAACATTGTGCTGCAACACTAAAGAAAATATTGTCCTTTACATCATGTCGACTCGGCAATCATATGCAAAATAAAAAATAAAGTGGTTCAACAGGTAAACGCATTCACAACATAATAGCTACTCGGAAATCATATGCAAAAGAAAGAACAAAGAACTTCAACGGGGAAACACATACTCATACTTAGATATTTCCTCAGATACTTGCTCTGAAAAAGCCTTCACTCCGGAAACACTATGTGAACGGTGGTATATTAACCCACTTTCCAAGAGTTCTGCATCATAACCAGAGACAAAGTAAAGTGACCAAGGGCATCAAACTTATATAAACAAAAATAGACAAAATGAAAAAGACCAAGCAATAGCAACAAATAATTACCATTTTCAACTTCGTCGGTATAACATCCCTACATCGAGTGATCCTAGCTTGATTCGGTGAACCACGGTAAAGATGGAACATAGACGGTATACAAAAGCAAGGGCATAAAAATAGTTAGAGGCATCAAGATTTTAGCCCCGGAAAGCTATTATCTCCCTGAAAAGAAATAAAACACAACTCATTAGTCGAACCCAACCAACAACATCATATTCCATTAGTTTTTTTTAATAGACATGGGTGATTTCCTAGGCATTTATGGGATTTCACTTCCAAAAAAGCTGATACATTGAAGCCTAATAATGTTGTAATTATTAGACTTCCTATAATCGTACTACAGGCCAGGGTTACCTTAATAGAAAACTTCATAACTCAAACTAAGAATAAGATTCAACTAAAAACAATATTAAAAAATATATTAGCAATATTCAAATGCTCAAAGCTTTCATGATGTGAAATGGTGAAAATGAATGATACACATATTGATTAAAAGAAAAATAAATCATACCTAACAAAATAATAATAAAAATAAACTATATTTCTTTCAATCAAGCGGATCCTCCTTTTTAAGCAGGCAAACCACATCTCTGAAGTAGTGAAAACAAATACACAACCTCATGCCAAAAGAAAAAATCTATATATAATAGATAGAGGAAGGGAAATAAAATCAATTGACCCGTATTGCACGACCTGATACTATATCTATGAACCTGTGTCGTCATGGACCTCCATTTTTTTTTTCTCGAAGGCTGCGGAAAAAAAAAAAGTCCTTTGTCGATTGAAGTACTGTAGTATATATATATTTAACGAATTAAAGTAGTAAACAATCAAGAACACGCTATAACCTAATCAATTACAGAAATATATGGATCGACCTTCCTCGTCAGCGGCCGATGTGCTCCATGAATGTAATCTGCCAAACCACATGTGGGAAAACAATATACCAAAAAAATCATTGTAAACATGAAAATATAGGTTTGCTAAATTTGAATTATATCGGTAATGATACCTGAGAAGCCCCATCCAACACTCGATCACCATTCTCAGCCACTACTGCATAATAATTCCATAGCATCCGATCAAAGATAAACCACAACCGCATAATAATCCAAATTAAAATGAAAATGAAAATCGACACAAATATTTGTAAAATTTTAGTTTATACTTGGAATATATCAAACCGAAGATAAAGATGAAGATTGTTGCATAACTGTATCTAAAATTAAAATAAAAAGTTGTTTTGGCACCTAGGGTAGGATGTTTACTAAATCAATGGAGCCTGAAAAAGTTGCAGAATATGAAGATTTTGAATTGATTGTCATTTTTTTTTTGAATTCCCATGATTCTAGGGATTGTATATGGAAATGTGGAAAATCAAATCGAAAATATGCATCAAAGAAGTGGTTGGCTGATATTTTAGGGTTATTTTAGTTACTATTGGGTATAACCGGGTCAAAAACGGATTTTGGGTACAAATTTTGGGTAATCAGGTAATTGTTGCAAGAGCATATTTAGGAGTACTTTTTTTTTTACTGAATATGAAGATTTTGAATTGATTGTCATTTTATTTTTCTTTGAATTCCCATGATTCTAGGGATTGTATACGGAAATGTGGAAAATCAAATCGAAAATGTGCATCAGAGAAGTGGTTGGCTGATATGTTAGGAGAATGCACTTTATTTTTTTTCTTTTATTTTAATTACTTTTGGATATAAACCAGGTCAAAAACGGATTTTGGGTACAAATTGTGGTAATCGGGTTAAATCCCTTTACCGAATATGAAGATTTGAATTGATTGTCTTTTTTTTTTTTTTTTTTTTTTTTTTTTTAATTCCCATGATTCTAGGGATTGTATACGGAAATGTGGAAAATCAAATCGAAATTGTGCATCAAAGAAGTGGTTGGCTGATATTTTAGGGAGAATGCACTTTATTTTATTTTAAATACTATTGGGTATAAACCAGGTCAAAAACGGATTTTGGATACAAATTATGGGTAATCGCGTTAAATCACTTCCTCTCTCTCTCTCCCTCTCTCTCTCTCTCTCTCTCTCTCTCTCTCTCTATATATATATATATATATATATATATATATATATATATATATGACGATACCGAATCTCGCACATCCACGCGGCGTCGCGAGATGGCCCTCCTTGACGATGCTGGATTTTGTCATGTATAATTTCGGGTCAATTTAATCTAGGGATGATTAAATCAAGGATGATTTTAGACCGAGCCCGAGAGTCTCTCTCGGGTTGCTACGTATCATCGTCATCGTTGAATCAGGTCAATCGTTGTCGTATATTTATAGGAGTTCATTACCCTAACCCTAAACCATCTCGGTTTGGGTAAAATGCAGTATTAGCCCTTTGGGCTTTCACTTATTCTTGTTCAGGAGAACCATCTCGTGACGCCACGTGGATGTGCGAGATTCGGTATCGTCAATATATATATATATATATATATATATATATATATATATATATATATATATATATATATATATATATATATGAAATATGAAATGAAAATACAACAATAAATGTGAGGCTAGAGGTATGTGTGGAAAAATAAGATTTTTTTTTTTGAAGGAGGAAAAATAAGATTAAATGATATATTGGTTTTATAAATGAACAATTTTTCTCGGACAATTTTTTTTTTTTTAAATGTAAACAATTTTTTTTTTGGGACGGAGGCCTTACATTTTGTTTGTATGAAATTATAGATAATAATCCTTCTCAATAAAATAAAGAAATACAGAAATTAATGTGCAGCGGTTTTGAAAAATAAATGACACGAACTGTTTCTTTTTCGGGCGGTGGGCCTAAAGGACAATATAAGATGGTAAATGATGAAAAATGATGAAAAACAAAGACAGTGGTTGAGAAGGACAAAAAAAAAAGATGTACAGAAATACCCTTAATGATAAATTTTTTTTTTCTTTTCACATTAAAGGCTGGTAAGGATTTGCAGGGTGTTGGTGTTACTACGTGTTGGTGTCACTACGAGTTACTACATTATGTGTTGCTATGTTTGAGGGTGTTTGCATAGTGGTGTTACTACGTCGGATAGTGTTCACGGAACCAACGTGAAATACGTGTTATTTCATATGTGGGCTTTCACTGTGATACTACATTATGCGTAACTACATTCTTTGTATGGAGTATGAATAGTGGTGTTACTACATGATGAAAAGGGCATGTGTTGCAACAAGTGTTACTACAGAGAAAGTTCATGTTACTACATGACTATTATTATGTGTCAATAATATTGATCGGTTTTGAATGATGGTGTTACTACATATACATCAAATGAAGATGGAAGAAAAAATAAGGCTTCTTGCCAAAAATGATGGTGTTACTACATATACATCAAATGGTCTTCATTTTGTCAAAAATTGCATGATATATACAAGTGCCTTTGCCTTCTTTTGATAGGGCTGCTTGCCTGCTTCTAATTTGAGTATCACAACATCTTTAAAATGCTCGTTTATGCTATCATGTAGCAAAATCTTGTCGGTGATTTAAACTAAATAGTAGAACCAATCATTATTTTTTTCCCTCTCTTTATTTGCTGCAACTAATCTTGCCTCTAAACTCTGAAAGTAGGCATCTTTAGGCATTAAATTGTCACCGGAGAATCAGGGAGATCAAATCCCCGGTTCTTCTTGCCTTTCTCAGCTCATAGCCTTGACTCACTGCAATCAAAACAACGGTTATACAAAAATTTTTTTGTTTTTTAAATGACATTGTTTCCTCACCTCTTATTTTCATTTAGTAAAATGTTGTGAAGTACCATTTTTAATCTAAAATGGGAAGAAAAAAAATAAAAAAATATGGTTGAGAAGGATAAAAACGCGTGTATGTTACATTCTTACGGTTGTAGCAACATGTAAAACACACGTAAATACGTGCAGCGTTTTTGTCACTGTTATCTTTTTTCTTATCCTTTTTTTCCATTTTGTATTTTATTTTGTCGTTCACTCGCGTCCCTTTTTCATTCTTATTCCTTAATATTGTCGGTGGAAATAAACGATGCCACGTAAGCCCTACAAATATCCACAAAAAATTCCCCGTATATGCCGAGTTTCCACGTGAACCTCCCATTTTTATAACATATTAATTAATAATAAACATCTATTACTATTAAATAATGTAAATATATGAATTGTGACTATAATAAGGTACGATATATATCGAAGTGGACGAGTATTTGGCGGTGTGCTGAAAATGATTAGTCATTGACCTAAGTATTTTTTACAAATCTCCAAAATTAATGAAGATTCGCATAATAAAAAGAATAAACTTAGTTTACCTTATTATAATGATTATAATTTAGCTTAAATATATATAATTATAATTATCAGCATGATTTTCATGCATGCATGCATCCCTTATAGAAAAGCCCATACTTCCTACACAAGGTATTGGGATATTACCCAGCCCGGCTTATATAAAACATAACAATTGATACATCTGTAAAATGTGATATACTGTCTAACTATTTGCATCAGTTGTTAAATATATTTATTCATTTTTTATTTGGTATAGTTATATTTCCTTTTTTTATCAGCTATAAAGTTATGTTTCAAAACAATATTTATCGTCCATTTTCCATTATACCATTATTTATCCTTTTTTTTAGATTTTTGGCAAGAAGGACGGATTTACTTATAAATCTGGATGTAAAGAAACTGAAGATTAATCAGGACAAAAAATCGATGTGGTTACTTGGGATTGATCAAATGATTCTACCAATCAATGCATTTATTGCTCTTTCACCCTTTATTATAACCGACAATCAATTCCTCATGATTTACGCATCAATTATCACTACACATTTTTTATTTTAATGTAAAACAAAAACTCACTTTATGTACAATTTTGATGCAAAATTACGTCACCTATATTATTCGATCCATATCAGTGTTAGTACATTTTTTTGGTGTAATTACATCTATTTTATCGGTTGTTACTACTACTTTTTCAATCTTACTACATTTTTTGGATATACCTATATTTTATTGACTGTTACTACTTGTTTTTCGAGTGTTACTACATCTTTTTTGTTGTAACTTTATTTTATTGGTTGTAACTACTTCTTTTTACATGTTACTACATTTTTTTATTGTAAGTATATATTTTATTGATTATTACTATTTTTTTTATATTATTGTGTAACTACATTGAATATTTCTCAAAAAAAACTACATTGAATAAATTGGTTTGACAAATTCACTCTCCATAATTTATGGCACGAAATGATAAGATATTTAATTCAACTTTTTCTATAAAAAAGAAATCATAGATATTTTCGTTCATTTATCATAAATTTATATTTTTTAACCACACGAAATACAAGTTGTCCTTCCAATTTATGACATTTTTTTTGTCCCTTCCACTTTTTTTTAGGAAAACCATTATTTATCCTTTTTGTTTTGAGAAAACAAGAACTTTATTAATCAACATCCACCAAACAAGCGGCCAAAATATAGCCAGGGGGCAAGGATCCCCAAGATGTCTTAAAATGTAATCACAAAGATGTTTAGAAGAAGCGGCGGCGACATTCCCGCATGCCGAATAAATAAAAATGAAACTGATGAGAAGCTGGGTAAGAGGGTCAAGCAGTCCTGCATCAAACAACCCTGAGTCGTAAGGTCCTCCACTGGCCGTCGGAGACGTGAAACACACGCCGAACAATCACTATCTACCTCCAATCGTTGAATTCACAAGTGCCTCGCCTCCTCCAGAGCCAAGGAGACAGCCTTAAGCTCCGTGTATTCCACTAGATCCCATGGGTCAAAATGATACGCGAAGGTGTGGATAACCATTATTTATCCTTAGTTGAGACATTGGGAAAAAGTTGAGACATTGGAAAAAAGAATTGCATTACATATACTCCCTCCGGAAAAAAATTTGTTCCATAATAACGTAACTGAGGCAAAACATTTTCCAAAGCACTATTTATTGCTAATTTTCCTACTTTATATTTAATATTTTAAAAAAAAGACTGCATTAATCATTTTACATTGTATACATTTCATTGTTAACATTAACTTTTTGTTTTTTTGTTTTTTGTTTTTTTTTTTTTTTGCACTTGGGAGTCTCCGTGAAAGTCCGGGCCGATTTGAGCGAGAACGTAATTCAGTCCTTTGTTGACTCAGCAGCAAAGTAGTCTTCTCTACAAGCAGGTTCTAGAAATTTTTCCATATCTCTCTGGGCCAGCATCAATCCCGAAGGGCATGTAAAGATGTCTCCTCTTCTTGCTCGCAAATGCCGTATATATTTGACTCCAGCACTTGATACCGGTATAATCGTACATTAACCGGAAGTGCATCATTACATAGCATCCAAAGAAAATGGAGTGTATAAAAACGGAGTGTATAAAAAACCTAAAATTACAAGACAAACATCATTTCGCTGATTAACTTCTATGTACTTTAAAAAAGGAATTAAAAAAAAAAACTATACCTGCATCTCTATCAACTTAATAATCAAACATTCAATTATAGGCATTATCAATATACAAAGATGTTCTCAAAACAAAAATATATAAAGGAAGATGCAGATTCAATGCATAAAAATAATTATCTAAGTATAATTGTTTTGAAAATGTATGTATTCTCAAATATTTATGTTATTGGTATGTGAAAGCCAAGTTGGATGCATCTGGTTTGTTGGTATAACCGTATAAGTGTAACCTTTCTCGCTGGGCCGGGTGGTGGTTTAATTAGCTTTGTATCAATATTTGTGTCACTGCTGACGTCATTAATTGCAAACATAAAAATAATGAAATAAACAAAGGAGGTGGAGTTTGTCCCGGCTTGAGATCATCGTCCAAGTTGTGTGTCTAATTTCGGTGTTTAAGTAACTACGTCGTTTCATGTGTATTTGAATTTTTAAAGAAAAACAAAACATAAAAATCAAACATACATTAAACAACGTAGTTTTTAATTAGAGCTCGAAATTAGATAGACAATTTGAACATGTGATTTCAAGCCCGTTTGTCCCCACCTTCCCCACCTTACACATGCTCCTCATGAAATTTTTTTTTTTTTTTTTTTTTTGACCATCAACGTCTAACGAGTAGCTTGCCAATTCATTATTTTTTATGGAGTAATTTCACTGTTTAATAAAGACATTTTATAAAAGTATTGAAATATAACGTTAATTATTTATCTCTTTATTAGTTTTTTTTAAGTTTTGATATAATTGACAATTCAACATGATATCAGAGTGAAAGGTCTTTGATTCAAACTCCGTTTCCGGCACAATTTTCGCCAAACAAAAAATAAATTCATAGGTCTATCTACTTTTTATAGGTTCACACGGGCTTCTATCCCCTCTTATAGGCCAACACTAGATGGGCGTATTGAAATGTAATGTTAATTATCAACCTCACATTCACACATGACCATTCTCTCCTTTCATATCACACTTGAGGAGGCGATATTTGAGGAGGCGTGTTGAGATATAATATTAATTATTTACCTCATTTTTCACACGGGTCTCTTTCCTCTGTAATTGACCCACACTTGAGGGGCGTATTGAAATATAATGTTAATTATCTACTTCCTCATTCACACGGATCTCTCTCCTCTTTTATAAACTCACACTTGAGGGTGCGTATTGAGATATAATATTAATTATATATTTCACCATTCACACGGGCTTCTCTATTCTCTTATAGACCCACACTTTATATAGAAGGCGTATTGAGATATAATATTAATTATTTATCTTTTAATCAAAGTTTTTGGAAAAGATGGTAATTCAACATACATATATCAAAGTCGAATCTAAAGTTTTCTTTTTTGAATCTGAACTTGTACAAATTTCCAGGTTGTGTTTCTACTGGATACAATATTGAAATTGGTTTGTTGAAAAAGCATAATTTCAAAAGGTTGACAAAGCAGTGGGTACGTACGTCGGTTCAAGGATCATTTGCTCTCAAGCTTGTTACTTATCCTTAAACTCGCATTTGGGATTTGTATTGACTTAGACGATGTAAAAATATACGCGGATATTCGGATATTTCTTTCTTTTATGTGTATTATACTTTAGTGTGACTCTTATTTACTTTATTTAAATATCTTTCTATCACTATCGATATACTTATTTATCACAATATCTCTTGTCCTAAAATTTTGTGGATAGAGATGACCACACATTATATTTTTCTTCGTATAAGGACAACGCCCAATATTATTTACTCAATTAATTCAACCGCACCTTTCCGTCCTAAAATGGTAGTATAAAATTACATCAAATATGGAGTAATAATGGGTTTCTTTGTTTGTAAAAAAAAAAAATTTAAAAAAATATGGAATAATAACGGTAAAATTAGAATTGGAAAAAAAAAAAAAGCCGTTATATCACCTAATATATTATTTTTACGATGATTATATTACTATAAAGTTTCTCATAAAGTATAAGGGAAGAATTATGTGATATATTTTATATTATTTAATATAAAAACTAACCACGTATTATAATCGTCTCTAAATATAAATCGTTTGTACATATAAAAACTGTGACTATATACGAAGTTTTTTTTCCTTTCGGTGTTTGCTAAGAGTTATTTTAGAATACACAGTAACATGTTTCTCGTTTTAACATCGATCAATTTATTATCCATTCAAATACTAAAATTGCAATAATGACAATCCAAACAGTTTGAAGACGTTTCAGTATAAAATGTATATCTTAAATTCATCGCTCAAACCACTCTTATATTGTAATGATACGTTTGTTAGGACGGAATGGAATGAAATGATTTTTCATTCCATTTCAATGTTTGTCTATGATTATGAGAGAATGTAATGGAATGAAATTTTATTTCAATGAAATGAAAATTGTATATTTTCATTCCTTCCAAAAATAGATGGAATGTGATTGAATAAAATAAAATCGACAAAACACGTGGGTGGTGGGGTAAGAGTGGATGGGTGGTAGGGTAGGTGATGAAGTAGGGTAGGGT
Organism: Gentiana straminea; assembly: GCA_036785695.1. Taxonomy (NCBI): domain Eukaryota; kingdom Viridiplantae; phylum Streptophyta; class Magnoliopsida; order Gentianales; family Gentianaceae; genus Gentiana; species Gentiana straminea. The sequence goes on along the minus strand of JAVUPR010000266.1, from coordinate 8,613,114 downwards.
AGGGTAGGGTAGAGTAGGGGGTGGGGTAAGGTAGGTAAGATGCGTAAGGTAGGATAGGGTGAAATAGGGTAGGGTAGGATAGGATGGGGTGGTGAGTAGGGTAGAGATCGGTAAGGTAGGGTAGGGTATGGTGGTGGATAAGGGTAGGGGTGGGTAGGGTCTGGTAGGGTGTGGTGGTGGGTAAGATAGGGAAGAGTGGGTATGGTAATATAGAGTAGGGTGGTAATTAAGTAAGGTAGAGCAATGGTGGATATGGTGGGGTGGTGGGTAAGGTAGGGAGAGTGTGATGGGTAAGGTAGGGGTAGGGGTATGTAGCATAAATGGTGGGTAAGGTAAGTTAGGGTGGGTGGTGGGTAGGGTGGTGGGTAGGGTGGGGTAAAGTGGTGGTGGGTAGGATAGGTAAAGTGAGGTGGTAGGGTAGGGTATGGCTGGGTGATGGTGGATCGAGTAGAGTAGGTGATAGGGTAAAGTATGTAGGATGCGTAAGGTAAGATAGGGTGATGGTGGAGTAGGTAGGGTGGGGTGGGTAAGGTAGGGTAGGATTGGTAGGATAAGGTAGGTGAGTGGTGGGTAGGGTAGGTAGGGTGTGGTGGTAGGTAAGGTATGGTGGGTAGAGAGGTACGGTGCAGTGGGGTGTGGGGTAGGACTACCCCACCGCACCACTCCACCATATTCTACATTTTATTCTATTCTTTCACATCTCAAACGCCGTAATGGAATGAATTTATTCCATTCCATTTCATTCTGCGTAACAAACATGTCATAATGGAATCAAAATAACCGGCTAATGATATGGGTGATGACACATTCACTCTAATTCAATCACGTTACTTAAAGTACTTGCATCAGATGTTCTAAAATAATACTCTATTTTATAGTTTTAAATAAATATTTTTCTAGTGTAATGAATCTCTATCTAAGATGAAATGCATCAGATTCTCTATTTTACGTAATGAGTTAGATATAAGAGAAAATTTACAGAATCTGGATAAATATGGTAGATGTAAAAAAAAAATTTACAAAATATGTAGTTTACAGTAAAATGTAGAGTATCTATTGCAATGCTACATTTCCTAAATCTGAATGTTGAAATTTTAAAATACAGTTTTTAAAGGATTTACAATATCTACCGCAAGTGCTCTTACATCTATGTTTTATCAACATAGATCATGATAATATATATGTATGTATGTTATTAATTTGTGAGTCATAATCTTTAATCAATAATGATACACAAATTTTAAGACGATTCATGACCATTGAAAATTTTGTGATATCAAAAGATACTACTAATTTATAGCATGATAACTTTGTAGCTTTTTTTTTTCAAAATTTTTTTAATGAACAACCATGAAATAATAATAATAATAATAATAATAATAATAATAATGGATAAAGGATGTGAGACATGGATGACTCAATTGAAATGGATAAATAAATGTCCCCCTATAAATAAGGTAAGAGAAAAACAAGGAATCAGCACTCCATTTCCGTCCGGATTCGCATGATAAAAATCCATTTGCCAACACATTTTCGGACCGCCCCGCCCGCCTTAAACCCTCTTGCCGATGACATTATTTACAGAAGCAGCCACTTCACGGCAGTCATCACATCCATCCACCACCACCGCCATTAGAACAGATCCATTGAGAACGTGAAATTCAAGACTCAAGAGACCTTTATCCTCGTTTTCTTTGCTTTTATTCACGTGATTTTTCTTCACATCCCCGGGAAATCTTCCTGTTACGGTAATTTTTCACGTCAATTATGATGTTTGACATTGGAAATTGTGTGCTCTGATTTTTGTATCTTCACATATACACGAGATAAAAGCCATCTTCTCCAATCCAATCTCCATACCTTTTGAGTAAACAAGGCCAGCAATTTATTATTTTGTTTTGCAAGAGCTGAGTTGAAAGGTAATTTTTCACGTAAATAATGTTGTCGCATAAAGATTTTTGTTTCTTCGCATTTAAACGTGATGGAAGGTACCTTGTTCAATCCAATCTCCATTCCTTTTGAGAGATTAAGGTGAACAATTTTTTTTTAATTTTTATTATTATTTTTATTTTGCAGTAGCTGAGTTGAAACTTAAAAATGGTGATCGACGATAATGACACGTGTACCAGCAAACCCCCGCCGGAGTCGAGCACGAGCTGTCGGCAGCAGCGGAAGAAGCTGGAGGTTTACAATGACGTGCTTCGGAAGCTCAAAGACTCTCACCACCCGGACGCGCAATTACCAGCCTTCGCCGATCAACTTTGGGCACATTTCAATCGTCTCCCCCTCAGGTTTTCAATTTCTCCTCCGTCTTAGCTTTTTCATTCTTCAACTCTTCATCAGTCCTCTCCCTCTCCACCTACGAATCTCAAAACACCATGCATAGTACACCATATTCACATCTGTAGATCAACATTTGATGCATTTGGATTTTGATCTACTTGGGAGTTGGGAGGATAGATTTAGAGTCTGACTTTTCATGACTTCGGTCCTTCATCCCTTTTATTTCATTTTATTTTCTGAAATTCTGAAGACGTCCCTATAACTTCGCAAATTTGTGTGAAGATTGGAGGATAACATGGACGCATATAATTATAAAATATAAATATTTCGTGTATTCCTAATCAAGTTTTTTTGGAATTTTTGTTTATCAATTGCATCAGATCAGTAATTAATTAAACTGAGTTTGTCTATGGTGAAGGTATGCATTAGATGTCAATGTGGACACACCAGAAGATGTGCTTGCCCACAAGCGTTTGCTGCATCTTGCTCAAGATCCTGCCAATAGACCTGCATTAGAGGTCCGGCTTGTCCAGGTATACAGATCCTTTCTGGCGTAGCTTTGATTTAAACACAGATGTGGACCATGAGAGAATGTGAAGGAGTCTTCTACCTTTGGCCTAAGCCTACGTACGCAAATGAATGGTTATTTTAGTGTTCCCTGGAAAAAAAAAAGCGATATAGTTTTGCCATAAAAAATACTCTAGTACCCTCTTCAATTTTTTATTTTTTTTTCAGTGCCCACTTTATGGATCTGTCACTGCCAAGGGGTACCCCCTACCTTTATGTGCAGTGTCTGAGAATTTATATCTTGTTGCTGTCATCTGATTATGTATCTTGTCTAGTGTGCTTTTGCCCTTTGAACCTGCTTTTCTATTTATTTTTTTGGTTGGTGTGTTCATGAACTTAGTTCATTTGCTTGCATAATTTAGTTAGTGTTCAAAAATTGTTCTTCAATCCATCAAATTGCTGATCATTTTCGTTATTTTATGTTATTGTTGGAACTATTCATGTAGGTTCCTAATATTACTGATGGAAATTCAGCCAGTGCTTCTGATCCTAGTGCTCCAGGAAAAGAAGTAGTTCGGAGGTATTTGCCTTTAGACAATATTCAAAATACTTATGGCATTTGGTTTGATGTAAGACCTCCTGTATAGCTCTCAGTACAATGCCATTTTGATTGCTATTTATATCTTTCAGAGAGAGGGGGAGAAGTAGAAGGAGAGAGAGTGATCTCACTATTATGGTCACAAGTCTCTTATTCTTTCCCACACATTATGATAATAAGTCTTCATCATTTTCAACAGCATTCATCCACCACCTGCTTTTGGTTCTTCGTCTAATCTTGAAGCACTTGCACCGGAATCAAGCAAATCCCATAACGAAGACGGTGACATTATAGAAAACAATGATGTGAGGGTTTCACGGTATGTTATTCTGAACATGAACATTCTGCTTTGGCCGATTCTTTAGTGCTGTTTCAATCAATAATTAAGTTTACCTTCATCTGGAATAAATTTTAAATGGCCATCTTTTGAAGTAGTTGAATTGCTTATATATATATATATGCTTTCTGGAATTTTTTGACAGTCTAAGAAACATGGTGCTTGATATTTTTCACAAAGTGCATGATAGATATACCTTCAGAAATTTCCATCTTATTTTATGAGATAGAATTCTTATCAGGAAGCAAGTAAAAGTTTCTATTGCATTTAAGAGCGCTTTTTGATTGTATGTCTTTATGCCATCTCTATGTGATAAGTAGCTTTAAAATGCTAGATATATATCAGCTATATATGTGTTTGATCAGTGGTGCTTTTGGAGAAGCCTTGATATACATGCATATTTTGCTTTTCATTAAATTAATGTCACTTCTAGAGTACTGGTGATGCTTACTTCTCCAGGTGATTGATGATATTGTAGGCCTATGCATGAAATTACCTTCTCGACAGATGACAGGCAAAAGCTCCTAAGTCAGGTAATCTGCTGGCCACGAGTCTTTAGATGAAAGATACTACTGTTATTTCCTTACTATGATTCTGTTGGGCAAATATGATCATCATGATATCTACTGTGCAATAGATCAATTGGTTGATCTTGAATTCCCCGCTGTTTAAATTGGCTTCTTTTAAACTGTGCAAATATGATTATCATGATATTCAGTATTGCATTGTGCATATATAACATGATTTTTGTTCTCATTCTTAATTCTTTGGTCTTGTTTCGCAGTTGACTTCGTTGCTTTCAGAAATCGGCCTGAACATTCAGGAAGCACATGCGTTTTCCACTTCGGACGGCTATTCCCTTGATGTCTTTGTTGTTGATGGTTGGCCATACGAGGTATTATCTCGACTAATTATCTGCCAGGAAACCTGGCTTTGTTGATTTTCTTAGCACACCATTATCATAAATGATTGAATTTCGTTCGATATCAACCTCAAATTCTAAGCCACTAAATGCAATTTTTTTCAGTAGTGCTGGACTTTCTAACTGTAATTATAATTTATGAAACAAAGGGAGTTATAATGATGATAGTGAATAAACAAGTGCTTTAATGTACTTTCAGGAAGTTGAGCAGCTTCGCAGTGCAATAGAAAAGGGACTTTTAAATATTGAGGTATTACTATATCAAACCTTTCTAAGATATGTGATTGACAATTCTGTTTATGATTGGGATTCTTGGTTGTTTTATACCCTTTATCTCTTCACTGTCAAACCAACACCTGCAATTTTCATCAGTTTTGTTTTCCTTCATATAATTGCTTTTAGAATAATTTTCTGTAACCCATTCTTTCTCCTTCCATATTTCACGGGTGTTGCGTTTTCTTTTTCTTTTTTTAAACCGTTTGATAGAAAAACTTACAAGACAAATATGCTGAAAACCATAAATCAAACAAGTGAAAGAATGTTACGTTACTATGTGTTCTTAATGAAGTTTATGATTGTTGATTACCATATTTCCATTGGATTCCAGCAGCAAGGCCGGCCAAATCAACTATCTTCATTCACTCTTGGTGGCTATGAAAGAATTGAAATCAAACGTGAACTTGATCAATTTGCCATACCTAGTGATGGTACTGATGTTTGGGAAATCGACTCTCAGTGTGTAAAAATTGATTGCAAAATTGCATCCGGATCATATGGTGATCTGTAAGTATACGGGAAATATCTCACACCGATGCTAATTATTCATGTTCGGGATCTCAACTGATTGTTTCTTGTGCTTCTTCTAGATTTAAAGGCACGTATTTTGGTCAAGAAGTAGCTATCAAAATTCTCAAGGCAGAACGTTTGAAGACGGAGTTACTGAAAGAATTTGCTCAAGAAGTATATATTATGAGGTTCGTCACATAAACTTGAACCAGGACGCTCTTCATGACCGATTCTGCAATTTCTCCTCCTTTTCTCTGTATACATTGGCTAAACATTAAAATTACATTCTACTTTTTGTTAGTATTGAATATTTTGTGAAGCGAGAGACTATCATTGGAATGTGGTAGCCTTACACTATTAACTATCATGACTGTTTGTGCTTCATGCTTGCAGAAAAGTTCGGCAAAAAAACGTAGTGCAGTTTATAGGTGCCTGCACCAAACCTCCAAACTTGTGTATAGTAACAGGTGCGTTTCGAGTTGCAGTATAAATGATAAAGAGAATTAACACTTTTTGTATGATTTCCAAGTTTCATACCATGTACTGAATTAAATATAGGACACTGTATTACAAATTTCTATTTTCTTGTTGGTTTCCTTTTAATTGTGTTCCACCTCCAATTTCTATTAATTTTATCCGGTTAATTGTTCAATTCGTGACATTTGGTATCAGAGACACCGTTCCTCTGCCGTTTATCTGACTTTACCTTCTCCGTTTTCTTATTTCTATTGTTGTTTGCTCCTTAAGAAAAAATATTACAAAAAAAATAGCATGGTGCTCAATCTTGCTGAAATGGAACTCGATTGGCGATTGAAATGGTTCTTCAGACCGTTCCAAATGACTGGAATGACTGTAGAAGATTATTATGCTCGGTTTCGTGATTGGAAGGATGAAATGGCTGGCTTATCATTCTCGGCTGAAGAAGAGGATTATATTGATGGATTCATTGCAAATTTGAGGTGGGATATACGATTAAGAGTTGTATCTAAATGCCTGTTTATGAGTAGATTGAGTGATGCTTTTTATGCTGCAAAATGGGAGGAATCAATGATGTTTATAGAAGAGAATCTCAAGGAGATCAAAGCAAACGGGGTGTTTGATGAAATGCGCAGCCAAACCACTGTTGAAAGTCAGATGGTTACCAAAGACGACTCTGTTGACGAAGCCAAACCCAAAGGTGATTTGCAGTTGACACTAGTGGAAGGAGATATTAATCAAGATAATATTGATCATATCAGCAAATTTACTTCCTCGCAGAGTGATGAATCTCAGGTGGATGTATTGGGAGAAGAAGCAGAGCAGGTGTTCGATGAATTTCCAGGGTCGTTCCCAGTGGAGCAAAATGCTGGAAATATTGAAATAGAAGCTGATGTGCTTCCATTTGTTGATCTGCAATCAGTTTTAAGGTCTGAATGTGAAGCTACCGTGAATAGTTCAATTAACGTTTCAACCAAGGCATCGTTTGAAGAAGTGACATCAATTATGGAAGTTGTTTTGGGCAAAAATGTTATAGAGGATGATGCACACCAAGTGTTCGATAAAATGTCAAAACTAACTTCAATGAAGCAGAATGACAAGAATGGTGGTTTTAAAGAATTAGTATTATCAATTGTCCAATTGCCAAGAGTATTGAGCTGTAGAAGTGAGGTAACAATAGTTAGTTCATGTCATATCTCATCTAAGTCGATGTTTGAAGGAGCATCCATGTTTGTAGATGTTAAGAATCACGAGTTGGATGTTGATTTTTGGGTTGATGGAATATTAATGTTCATATTCGATCCCGGTGGATATTCTTCGCTCCTCATGGGCCGTAATCTGTTTGAGTTTGAATACTGCTTCATACCGTTCCAAACTCTATACAAATTCGATAAATTGCCAGAGTCACACACATTACTAGTTAATTCTTCTAAAAGGAAACTCAGGTATGTGATTAATTGGTTTGCTGCATCAGAAAATCATCACGGTGAAAAGTTCGATTATCGATCACCGTATGCAATTAGTTTAATGGAAACATGTGTTGAGGTTGTTGGTTTGTTTGTGAATGAGGAGTTTGAATTGAGAAAGTGCCTAGGATTAACTAAAATTGATCCAACCATAAGGTGGCTTGGAGTCGCATCAATAGACTCAATGTCAGCTTTATTGCGTCTCTTTTGGTACATTGAGCTGGCAGTTGATGGTATGAATGGTGTCTCAAAATTTGTTGACATTCTCTCTACTGCCAAGAAAGGTCATTATGGATCAGGGCTTCTTTGATGACACCAAGATCATGGTGTTGGTGAAGTACATAGCAGAAATTGGATCTTATGCTAAGGAAACAAGATTTGGCTCTAAGCAACATTTTTATTTGGATAATTCATCTTCATGGAGTAACACAAACATGAACCAACGTTTGGAGAGTTTGGAATGTGGAAACAACTACGTGGCCTCTTATTGTTTATACCAGTTTCAGGCCTTGTGCACCTCCGGTGTATGGAATCCTAGTGCATCAGGGGTGAAGCCTAGCAACTTAGAGGAGATGCTACATTGCAAGAACCTTTTATCCCATCTCAATACTGCCCAAAGCTGGACAACGTATAAAAGTGTGGTTGCCCCCTTGCACCATGGTGTCTTTATTGTGAACCAATGGATGATCCCTCAATTCAATGATCGTATCAAGGCTCATCAACAAGGAGAATATTCTTATGAAGACTTTATCTTGGAGTTTTTAGCAGGCATATACAATATTTATTACTATGGTGCAGCTGGAAAGGAGATGGAAGAATGTGAAAAAAGATTACTTCAAAGGTATGATCAAGAAGTTTTTGCTGTGTTACGGGTTGCATCAACACCTTATAGAATGGAGACCGAAGATCGTTTCACACAATTCATATGGAGTATGTTTGCTTGTCATAAATCCTTGATAGGCATGAGAAGACCATCAAATGTAGTCGTTGTGGTCACTTCCGGCAAAGGTATTACGGTTGTTAAATTGGAAAATTTTGTGTGGGATCCGGGTCAATGTGCCATCTCCGTTTACATCCTTGAGGACAAGGATGTTTTGAAGAGGAAGGGAATAGGAGTACGAGTGGTATTGAAACAAGATGTATGGTTGATTGGAGCTTCTGCAAATTACAATGCACATATGAGGTTTTTAGCTTGTTTTCTAGTTGAGTGGAAATTGCTCTTGCTATTCATTACTTCGTCAAAATTCCGAATTGGAAAATCGTACAGTTCGATGGGGTCGTTTGTTATTCTTGGCAGTCTCCTTCTCACCTCATTTGACTATAATTGCATGTGGATTAACAATGACTATCCTTATGAAAAACAGTCTTCTTGGATACGAAGCAAGGGAATTGGTCCTGCTATTTTGGTAAATGCTCAAACTCTGAATAGTGTTCGGTATATTAATTCCAATAGCAATATCAATGGTCTTCGTATGGACGACTTTGTTAAGGAAACCTTGTTTAAGTTTGGCTATGCTGTTGTGACAACTCTGATCAAGGAAATGCTAAGAGTCTTCAATTCAGTGTGGTTTTGGAAACATCAGTGGGGCTGTAGGAAGACTTTTGGGCTTGTGGCAGTTGATAATTGGGAGAATTTTGTATGGGACCCCGGTCTTGTTTGGGATTTTCAATTGTTTGCTTTGTACTGCAGAGTTCATGTCAGGAGGAAGCGTATACGACTATTTACATAAACAAAAAGGTGTATTCAAGCTGCCTTTATTACTCAAAGTAGCATTAGATGTTTCAAAGGGGATGGACTATCTTCATCAGAATAACATTATACACAGGGACCTGAAAACTGCCAATCTCCTGTTGGATGAAAACGGAGTAAGATCATAGGTTTTATGCACTCATTTTAGGCAAACCACTCTTCTTGCATTTGTAGTTTAGACACGCTGCTTCATTGTTAGCCTCTTTCGCACTCAAAAGCCAAGAAAGACCACACTTAGAGTAGGGTTGTAAGTGAGTCAGGTTATTGGTGAGCTACACGTACTTGACTCGCAAAAATATCCGACTCAATTCGGTATTTTTCAAGTTGAGCTACTCGAATAATTAATCGAGAGCCAATCTCGAGCGTCAAGATCTAGTAATCTCGTAGCTTGCCAGCTAATAGAGCTTTATTTAATAATTATATTAAACAATAATTTATCTACAACATTCAATATAAGTTGAGTAGAGTTCGAGCTTTTGCCACATTTAATAGAAATTATATGCACTCTTAGTTGCGTCGGGTTATTTCGAGCAGTAAACAAGTCTAGTTCAATTTTGCCTTTGATAAATCGAGTTTTAGTCAAGTTGAGCATGAGCCCTGATGAGTATCGACTCGACACGGCTCGATTACACCCCTAACTCAGCGATCTTCCCAAACTCCCATACAACAGGTAGTCAAGGTGGCTGATTTTGGCGTGGCAAGAGTGAGAGCACAGACTGGAGTCATGACTGCAGAGACTGGGACCTATAGATGGATGGCTCCTGAGGTATACTAAATATTTTCTGAGAAATTATAAAGAAATTTCATAGTAGTACTAGTATATAACTATACATACACACTCAGAACTTCTCTGTTACATCTTCTTGTGTAGGTTATAGAACATAAGCCCTATGATCACAAGGCTGATGTTTTCAGCTTTGGAATTTTATTATGGGAATTGATAACTGGAAAGGTATGCTTATTTTTAGTTGGCAGTAATTTTAACACATTAATTGTCGACAGGTATTAATTTATTGAAAATAGTTATTATTTTCCTTTTTTATTCACCAGATTCCATATGAATACCTAACTCCATTACAAGCAGCAATTGGAGTTGTCCAGAAGGTAAAAAAGTTGTTCACTCCTTTTTGAAATTGCATACTAGAGGAGAGACTACATTTCTAGCTGCACTGAAAAGTTGGACATGTCATTTGGTGCTGTGCAATTAAGTTTTTTATTTGAATATCTATATATCTATATATCTATCTTAAATAATAGGGTCTTCGTCCAACCATACCGAAACACACACATCCCAAACTTGCTGAGCTACTTGAGAGATGTTGGCAGAAAGACTCAACTTTGAGACCTAACTTCAATGAAATAATTGGAATCTTGCAGCAATTAGCCAAGGAGGTATTCTTTCTTGTTTATTTCTTTTTTTTAGCCCCTCTATTCTATCCCTATATATTTGTAGGGATGAGATAACCACTAATTTGGGGCCTCTATATTTAATACAACATTTCTACAACGATTTTTAACACTGGACAAACTCTTTATGCATGTGGTTTAGGTTGGAGATGAAGTAGAGGATCGACGAAAGGATAAACTTGGAGGTTTTTTTTCCTCGCTTAGGCGTGGACATCACTAACTAAATGAATACCTTCTTTGTAACTTATGGATTTTTCTTTTTTTCTATATATTTTTTTATCCTTGGCTGCACATTATATATAGTGTTGTTATATATTGTTCCTTTCACTTTGTATTTTTCTCTTCTTTTTTTTTCCCGTTTGTGGAGTATTTTATGTAACATCTTACTCTTGTCTACTTGCAGAAAATGAGTCCACATCTTAGGGCATTCGTAGCAGAAGCTCTATACGTACTCTATCCCTAAAATGAAGATAAAATATAGAGTTTATCTCAAATAGCTCCCACAGCAAAGTCTTTATCCCTATTTATTTTTAGGGATATGAATAGTGCATCCTTACTTGTGATGATGCACTATTCACGTCCCTAAACATATTTAATTATTAAAAATTATAGGAATAAAGATAGAGATGCTGTTGGAGTGAAATAATAAATATTTAATGAGTATGAATAGAGTTGTGAGGTAGAATATATATTATTTAATATTATTTGAAATGTTATAGGGATAATGATAGGATGCTGTTGTGGAGGTTTTTGAATTGTGATGCTGTAAAATAGGGATATGTATTATTTTATATTATTTTAAGGATAAAATTTGGTGATTCTGATAAGAATGTCCTTAGTTTCTTCCTTGAGGGGAAAAAAAAAAACCCTCACTCGGTCGAAAACATCTTAAAACCTAACCCAATTTAATATGAAAAACCTTCAATAAAATGAAGCAAAACATTTTGGGTCGGGTTTGACCCAAAGCGAATGTAAACCATCTTAAAACCTAACCCAAATTAATATGAAAAACCTTCAATAAAATGAAGCAAAACATTTTGGGTCGGGTTTGACCCAAAGCGAATGTGATTGGTTTGATTTTTTATTTATTTTTCAACCCAACCCAAACGCATTTACTCTCGGCTAAAAGATGGAAGGTATCATTGATCTCAACATTCCTTACTGCTCATAAGATGGAATGTACCACTAATCTTATTAACGGTACCATCCACATTGCCCATAGTTCAAATTTTTCAGATTTTTCCCTTCTTACCCCTCATTTCTTCTCCTTTCATTTCAACTTATTCATTATTTCTCCATTGTTCTTCAATCTTATTTTTCTCAAAGAGATTCATTAACCATTTTTCATAACAATGTTGGTCTCATTAGTATTATCCACCCACCCTACTCTACCCATCATTTCCTAACAATCACTCACCAGTCACCATTCATATCACCACACCAAACCCTATTGCACCACCCCAACCTACCCAACCCTAGCCTACCCTACCCACCACCATACCATACCCTACCCATCCACCATATCATATCAACCTTACCCCACCACTCATCATACCCAACCACATCCATCTTACCTTGCCTAACTTGGCCCTACCCAACGCACCTCACCATACTTGCTCGCTTCACCTAACTTCACCCCACCCTACCGTCCCACTCTACCATTTTTTACCTATCACTCATGTTACCCATCACATACTACACATTACCTCTTTACCTACCGTTACCTATTACCTCAACCTACCCATCTATTGCCTATCTAACAATGCCCTACACTACCTACCATACTCAGTTACTCACACCACAGTACCTTACCTTACCTACCATATGCTACCGCATTGTATCCTACCATACTCCACCACCCACCTTACCTTATCTAACCTGACCCCATTCAACCTACCAACCCCACCCCACCGTCCTACCCATCCCCTACCCTACATCACTCATCCTACCTTACCATACCCCATCCCACCACCCACACTACCCCACATCACTTTTACCCACCACCCACATGTTTTCTCAATTTCATTACATTCCTTGACATTACATCCATTTTCAGTGGTTCCATTTGAATAAATTTCATTCTATTACATTAGTTTATAATCACTTCTAGAAATTTGGATGGAGGGAATTCAAATCATTTTATTTCGTTCCATTCATGCTAAACAAACAAGAAAAAGTTTTTATTTTGAACGATAAAAAAGTGTATGCACGTATATTTCGCATCCGTCAAAAAAAATCCCCCATGAATGAGAAATAAGATTACGAGTTTAAAAAAAGAAAAGAAAAAATCCACCTCCTTTTAAGGTGTTTGCGGTTGGATTTGATTCGATTAAAGGATTTTCAAAACTAAATCAAAATGTTTCGGTTCGCAAAATATGAAATCAAAATCAATCATATTAAATTGGTTTTGATTTAGTTTGGTTTTTCATTCTTCGATTTGATTGTGTTCGGTATGTCGGTTTACACTTTATTGACTAATGCAAATATAACATAGCGACTAAATTGATTTGCTAATACATAATTGCCCCCAAGATAGACAAACTTATGTCTATGTAGTGATCCAAATTATTATGTCATTACATATTAGTCAGCATGTCCTACGTCTCATTTGAAAAATAAAATCTTCCAAGAATATATGGAACCCAGAACGTTTCAAAATTGTTATCAAAACAAATATGTCATCAAAATATGTCAACACAAGATGAAATTTGACATACTACACCCGTGACTGGCGGATCTACCTTATACTTGGTGGGTCACATGACCCATTGAGATCCGGAAAATGTTTTTAATACTAAAACGATATAGTTTTGTTGTTAAAAAATATGGTTTTGTTGTTAAAATATATAGTTTTAGGTTCCAATGACCCCACTGAAATAAATTTCTAGATAAAAAACCTAGTTTTAGATTTCGATGACCCCACCGAAACAAATTCTCTGGATATATATATATATATATATATATATATATATATATATATATATATATATATATATATATATATATCAAAACCAACTCACACAAATCAGATTGGTTCGGTTTTTGGTTGGTTTGGTTTAATTTCATAGTTTTAACAATCATTTAATCAGTTTGATCTTTGAAAAACCGAATAATATTAACATTTTAATACAACCAAACCGGTTATGTTGGGACAGATTGCTCACACTCTTAAATGCCTAAAGAAATATAGTTGCGCCTTTACTAAAACCAATTTAAAGATCAATCGCTTACCGTTGTACTAAAATCGGGTGTTAGTAAAGGCGCAACTATATTTCTTTAGGCATTCAAAAGTACTGTGAAGATCAAACGTTTACCGTTGTACTAAAATCAATTGGTGTTAGTAAATGCGCAACTATATTTCTTTAGGAATTCAAGAGTGTTGTGGGCAATCTGTCCCAACCCCCCCGCCCCCTCAAGTGTTAGCAATCTGGCCAACACTTGCACAATTTTTTCATTCAAGAGTGTGGGCAATCTGTCCCAACACCCGTTGTACTAAAACCAATTGGTGTTAGTAAAGACGCAACTATATTTCTTTAGGAATTCAAGAGTGTTGTGGGCAATCTGTCCCAACACCCCCCTCAAGTGTTGGCAATCTGGCCAACACTTACACAATTTTTTCATTCAAAAATGTGGGCAATCTGTCCCAACCCCCCCCCCTCCAAGTGTTGACAATCAGTCCAACACTTGCACAATTTTTTTTCAAGAGTGTGGGCAATTTACCCAACACCATTCTCAAGTGTGGACAATCTGTCCCAACATTTGCACAATTTCTTTTTAAATAATGTTCCAAGTAGGGTTTGATCTCGTGACCTCTAGCTCTAATACCATATCAAAGATCAAGCGCTTACCGTTGTACTAAAACCAATTTGTGCTAGTAAATGCGCAACTATATTTTTTTAGACATTCAAAAGTGTGGACAATCTGTCCCAACACATTATATATTTAGTGTTATTAGTATTGGTTATAATAATCATCTTTATGAATGCTATTTATGCTAATAGTAGCAAGTAGCTAGGTGAGCCAAATTGAATTTTATTGAGAATTACTATTATGTAAAAAGAATATACTATTATGGGGCTAACCGGCTAAGGGGCCATTTGTTAAAACTGAAATCTGAAATCTGAAGTCTGAAGTTTGAAGTCTGAAATCTGAAATCTGAATACATTAAGTATCTGAATGATTTAAGTACTGAAACTGATTAGACTGTTTGGTAACACTATAAATATGAAAACAGAAAATGTTTTATTTTTAAAATTTTATATATGCCTATATATATATATATATATATATATATATATATATATATATATATATATATATATATATATCCACATTTATTATGATAGATTGCATGTATAAGTTTTGCTATTTATATACAATTCAAATAATACATCATATCTTAATGAAAAAATGTACTATTACGTATACTACAGTAATTAAAAGAAAAACAGATTCGTAAGAAATAAAAAAAATTTAATACTTTATTCAGTATAATAAGATACATACTATACAAAAGGTATTGACATGAGAAGCATAAAAATATTAAAAGCTCATTTAAGAAAAACACATATAAAAAAAAGGTAAACATAAAAAATATTTCCTAAAAAAAACCACCCACCTTTAAAAAAAAAAAAAAAAACAAGAGCGGCAGTTTGATTTCAGCGTTAAGCGCTCCACCATGCGCTGAATTTTTCCAAATTTTTTACATATATAAAATTAAGTGACACTTAATTAATTAAGATATGTTAAAAATATTATCAAACACTTCTAATTCTAACCGCCACTTAATTTTTTCAGAATAAGTACTTAATGTGTTTACCAATAATAATCTTTATGAATGCTATTTATAATAATAATCTTTATGAATGCTATTTATGCTAATAGTAGCAAGTAGCTAGGTGAGCCAAATTGAATTTTATTGAGAATTACTATTATGTAAAAAGAACAAACTATTATGGGGCTAACCGGCTAAGCAAGGCATTAATTAGCTAGCCAAGACAAAACACGAGAGCAAAGCTAACAAAGTCATATACGAAATTCTAAAAGTGGTATTTTTTTGATTTTTTTTTTTCTCATCTATTTTACACTTTATCTGTTTCTGGAAATAAGTTGCGGGAACTTCAAGTATTCTTTAGAATTGCAGTTGTTTTTATGGCTTTTGCCTTAATTTGAGAATTGTTTAGTAAGATGAAATATGAGAAATGATCGATTGGGTTATAACATACTTATCAATAATATAATAAGAAGTGGTGTTGTGATCACGAGCATTTGAGTCACAATTATTGATACAACACGCTTTAATTAACACTATTAATTATAATCAGACAAGTAATGTGACGACAATTGATTTGAAACAACACGTGTTTATACAATTGATCAAGGTATTTGATATATTGATTGATATAGATTATACCATGATTAATAGCCTAATGTAATGACATGTTCACAATGCAAAGGTAAAAACGATTACAGGTCGCTCGGCGCGTGCCTAATTCATTATCATTTGAACACATAAACCTCACGTGACAATGATATCATACATAAAAGAAAGAAATACAAAAGAAAAACACATATTTGAACAATCACGGATTGTAATATGGAACAACAGATAATGTTCAATGCAACAGTGTACCGTTGAGCCGGCAGACCATACCGCTGAGCCGGTTGAGATCGATTTGTCTAAAGCAGTACCTCCAGCTTAGCTAGTCTATACTACACAAAATAAATACATACTACAACAAAAATCCCAAACAAAATTCATAACTTCAGTCCACCAATAAAAGGAAAAATACCAACAAATAGCCTACTTTGCCTGTCATAAAAAATTTAAAGAGACAAATAAAAAATTTAAGGGAGGAGCAAACAAGATACATACTACATATATTTGTAGGGTTTTTTCGGATTAAGGGAGGGTACGTAGTTGCCTTCCGTAGCTGTATGTAGGTCCGCCACTGTTAGTTAGTAGCCCTGATGCCACAAGTGCCGCAAAATTTACATTAGACTTCTCTCAATGAAGTATTAGAACAATGAAAACCGATTGAAGATAATTAGGAATTGATTAGAATAATAAACTTTTCCCAAACGACTTAACACAAAATCAAAAGTTACTGTAAGTTGTGAAGATACAAGCTCCAAATTACGAGGAATCATTTGTGGTTGATAATTTGCTATTAAAACGACCTTTATCAAAGCTTTGAAGAAATTTTTTATGATGAAGAAGGTTGAAGAATTCATACAACCGATTTAGGGTTAAGAGATTGTAACAAAAGGATTTGTATTATGTACTATGTAGTATTGTGTGTCGTTTATAGGCACATCAACCAAGGTTGCACGCCCGTAGAATTCCTCCTTGAAACTCAAGAAGCACCCACAGTTTACGCTTTGTGTTGTCACAGTAAAATGTAGTATATTACTTTTTGTGATCGTTTTGTTACTGTAATAGTTTTCGGTAGTTTGACATATCTCGATCAATAAAAAAATTAACTCCAACCAAAATGAACGTAAATCGAGAGTTATGTATCCAAATATAATACACTTGTTTTTTTTCTTTCTAATTGAGCTATGCCGATGTGACGTTTTTTTTTTATGCTTAAAGCCCCGGTATCCGGAACCCACTGATCCGACTAATTCGGAATTCGGTCCGGATCCCACTAGTCCGATGCGACGCGGCGTATTTCAATTATATATAAAGATGGAGGAAGATAAAATTGTTAATTGTTAACTCAGTTTATGGTGACATGCTAAATATTTCCCTAAGAGAATTATTAATACGTATAGAGTAATTGAACCGTAAACGTAAACATGCAGCTTAATTAAACATATGAAACCATAATTTTGTCAAAACAAAAAAACAAAAAGCACGATAATTAAGCATGGCTCCCGGCCACCCTGTTGAGTTGTCCGGGCTCTTCTTCTTTCTTCCGCCATTACCATCCCCAATTTCTTGCTCAAACACGTTTAATTCCTAGTCATTAGGCAATATTTCCTGAATATTTCTAGAAAACAAAACATTATTTATATATATATATATACACGCAATCTCCATAGCCAAAGAGCTCGCAGTGTTCGTTGTTTTTACGTACGTTTTTTTTTTTTTTCTTTTGTTGTTCTTCACGTGAAATTCAGAGCTACATCGAATTTACGTGCATTCATCTTCATAATTTCTCGATTAATTCGTCATTTTGATGATGAATTTCTCTTCTTCTTTCAAAAAATCATTCAAAAAAACTAGAAGGATTTCCATTGAGAATCTTGAGGATCCTCAGGAGGAACAACGGCAGCCTATTCTCTTTAATCACAACCCTGAAAGTGAAACCGCCACCTCCGTCGACCACCACTTTGACCAAACAATCATGTCTCCCTCCTCCGTGATCGAACACCCTGAAATTATTGTCAAGATTGACGGGGGTGATCAAAAAAATAATGCTATGATCAATAACAATGTTCATGTTCACGAACAAAATGTTGGTACCAATAACAGCAGAATCTGGAAACAACCTAGCTACGAGTTCTGGCAAAATGACGACAATGATGTGGATGCTCTTCAGGATCCGCCTACTAGATTGATTTCACAGTTTTTGAATAAGCAAAAAGCTGCTGGAGTCGTGAATATGCCTTTAGATATGGATTTGGAAATGGATGAATTTGGCGGTGGCAGTGGCGGTCGACATCATGAACATGATAAGAATAATTTAATTGGCACTGCAGATTCAAGTCCTTTCAATTTTCCTACAACACCTGATGGTAATGAGCGATTTTCCAATTCCAAGGATCTAAAAGTATCTTTTCAATCTACTCCTCTTGACAACAGAGCGGTCGATATCGCCGCAGATGAAATCCCTCATTGTCGTCGTTGTGAAGGTGACCATGATCAGTCCTCCTCTTCTTCTTCCTCTGATGATGATACAGGTAGTAATAATGAGAAATTGACTGGCCCTAGTAGGAGGGGCTCAAATGCAGATCGTAGAAGCGGTTTAATAGGAGAGGATGGACAGGTGCTCAAGTGTTCTTCTTTCACAAGAAGGCCAACCATATTAGGTAGGTTAAAGACTAAGTCCAGGTTAATGGATCCTTCCCCTGAGAGAACAGAGCGAAAATCGGGTAAAGTTGAAAAATCAGGGGTACTTAAGTCCGGATTGTTGGCTAGGGCTTCAGGGTTGTTGGGGAAGCCCACAGAGGAGGAAGAAGACGATCCCCTTTTCGATGAGGATATTCCTGAGGAGTACAAGAAGGCTAAGCTAAGTGTCTTGATACTGTTACAATGGATTAGTCTAATTTTGATAGTGGCAGCTTTAGTATGTACTCTTGCTATACATGATTTGAAGGTAAAAACCTTGAGGGGTTTGCATTGGTGGAAATGGGAGGTTTTAATCCTTGTTTTGATATGTGGAAGATTAGTGTCTGGTTGGGGGATTAGGATAGTGGTTTTCTTTATTGAGATGAATTTCCTTCTGAGGAAACGCGTTTTGTATTTCGTTTACGGTATCAGAAAGGCTGTACAGAACTGCATTTGGTTGGGACTGGTTTTGATTGCTTGGCATTCAATGTTTGATAAGAAAGTTCAAGGGAGTAATGATTTTCTCAAGTATGTCAACAAGCTGATGGTGTGTATGTTGGTAGCTACTTTGTTATGGTTAGTAAAGACCTTGATGGTTAAAGTTCTTGCATCGTCTTTTCACGTTAGCGCCTTCTTTGACCGGATTCAGGAATCATTGTTCAATCAGTTTGTGATTGAGGCACTTTCTGGACCTCCATTGATTGAGATTCAGAGCTATCAAGAGGAAGAGACGAGGATGATGGCTGAGGTAAGGAAACTTCAGAATGCCGGGGCAACGTTGCCACCCGAGCTTAAGCCACCTGGCTTTGATCTGCCAACTAGGAGTGGTAAGGTGAGTGGAGGTCTGCCTCCAAGGCCGCCAAGAGCACCGAGCTTTCAGATTTCTGGCTCGATATCTAAAGATAAAAGCGATCCTGTAATAACGATTGATCACTTGCATAAGCTAAATCCTAAGAATATATCAGCTTGGAACATGAAGAGGCTAATGAAGGTTGTTAGGCGCGGTTTTTTGTCTACTTTGGATGAGCAGATTATGAATTCCACTCACCATGATGAGTCTGCAACACAAATTAGAAGTGAAAATGAGGCCAAAGTTGCTGCTAGGAAGATATTCAGAAATGTAGCCAGATCTGGTGCAAAGTAAGTCACCTTATTAATATATTAGATTTTTCGTGTTTTTATCTGCACGATTTTGTGCCCTGTTTTTCCTGCAACTCCGGCTGAGTATATGTACCACAAGTTCTATGCATAAATGGTTTGTTTTATTGAATCAAATTTACATATTCAATCGGTTTATGAACTTGGCATTTATTATACAGATACTTTGATAACATTTATTGATTACATTGAACATTTTGGAATTCTGTTGTGATCAAATGATGGCAGATACATCTACCTCGATGATCTGTTGCGTTTCTTACGAGAAGAGGAGGCTCTTAAAACAATGGATGTTGTTGAAGGCTCATCAGAGAGTGAAAAAATCAGCAAAGCAGCCTTAAAGAACTGGGTGGTACGATACGGATGAATCAAAATATTGCTACTTTTTTTCGTTTTCTTGCAATCTTAATTAAGTAGAATATAATTGAATAACTATGCATACCTTCTTATACACAGGTAAATGCATTCAGAGAGAGAAGAGCACTTGCCTTAACACTGGATGACACGAAAACCGCAGTGAACAAGCTTCATCAGATGGTAAACGTACTTGTTGCTATCGTCATTCTAATAATCTGTCTGGTGATACTACAAATAGCAACAAGCAAGTTCTTGCTCTTCGTAAGCTCCCAGATCGTGGTAGTAGCTTTCGTGTTTGGGAACACCTGCAAGGCTATATTTGAATCTGTCATATTCGTATTCGTTTTACACCCTTTCGACGTCGGTGATCGCTGTGAAGTAGACGGAGTTCAGGTAATTAAACCGTCTTGGCTTTCTATTGAATAATCACCAAACATGATTCTTAATGTGAAACTTTGTGAAAAAAGTGCAGATGATTGTTGAAGAAATGAACATATTGAATACAGTTTTTCTAAGATATGACAACTTGAAGATAATGTATCCAAACACCACTCTATCCACAAAGCCTATCTTCAACTATTACCGCAGTCCGGACATGGGTGATTCAGTTGAATTCAAAGTACATATAGCAACTCCAGCTGAGAAGATTGCTCTGATGAAGCAAAGAATCTTAAGGTATCCATGCTATTAACTTTTATATGTATAGTGACGAAACTGTACGTATTTGGCTTGATTTGCTGATTAGTTCTGAATTGGGATGATATATGCAGTTATATTGAGAACAAGAAGGACCATTGGTACTCAACACCAGCAGTAGTGTTAATGGAAATTGAAAGTTTACAGATGATAAGAATGTCTGTTTGGATCAGACACAGAATAAACCATCAAGATATGGGAGAGAGATGGTTTAGAAGAGCTCAGTTAGCAGAAGAGATGGTCAAGATTTTTAAAGAAGTCGATTTGGAATATCGTTTGTATCCTATTGATATCAACATTCGCAGCATGGCCCCTACTCATCCTTCTTTAAACTCTTCCTCTAGGGTACCTTCTATGTGGATACCTGGCCCTAATTGACCATGATCAATACACAGATGATTTCGTAGGTACGTGTCGCTCGCTTTTTACGATGAATGTTTATGGTTTTTGAATGACTGATGATGTACATTGATTGTTTGTGTTTCTTGTAGGCTGCAATTGTGCAAAAGGGAAATGAGCAGTGGCAGGCTATATGCATACTATAAGTTATACTAGTAGCTTTGGGGGATTTGGGTAAAAAAAAAGGAATTCCAAGGAATTTCAGTATATCTATCTTGGTAGCAGTATGTAGTACTTGAATGTGTATACAGTGTTATTGTTGTCCGGAAATGATTTGTTTATAGAGAAATTATTACACAAAATGATTAAACTATATCATAATGATTTGTGATTTTTTTTTTAAGAAGAACAACCCTTTCATTACTCGTTGTCCGTCATACTAGCGAGAATTACATTTGGACGGGGAGATGGTTTCCGGGAGACACTTCCCACTAATTATAAACCCTTTTTTGCAAGCAAATGAGCTGGGGTATTTCCTTCTCGCTTAACAAAGGAGAATTTGAAGAAAGAGAAACAAGCTAAAAAAGTAGGACAATTCCAAGTCAGGCAAGTCTAGAGCTTCGGCATTTAACTTTTGGCAGACTGTAAGAGAATCCGTTTCAAAAATGACTTTGAAAAACCCCATTGGATAGACAGAAAGATTGCATGATATACCGCAACAGCCTCTCCTACGTGCACTTCAAAATTTCCTTCCAACTTCCACGAAAAAAGATTGGAGTATGTTACCACTATTATCCCGGATTAGACCGCCAATAGTAGTAAAGTTTTCGTTGAAAGCCGCATCTATATTGAATCTAACCACATCAATACCTGGAGGAATCCATTGTTTGGGTGTGCTACAACCGGAGAATGCAGAGTAGGTCTTGTGATAGCCTCATAATACTCCATTGCTTCAGATTCAGCCAAGCGAATTATAGTAGATACCGAGACATCTTCTCCCTCAAAAATGAAAGCACATCTACTTTTTCATATACGCGCGCCACATAATACAAATAATTTTTGCAACATCGAGCACGCTCTCCTTCTTCAGTTTGATGTCGAAAGAGTCCCCATTGAGACGATGCGGAGTTGCGTCCAAAATTTTCCCTCTAGTACCATTTTCCATACAGCTCTTGTGATTTTAAAAAGAAATTTTGAAAAGCAATTTGACAGGGTGGATCGTTTTTATTTAGTTTTTCCGTACGAACTAGGATACGGCATTGCATGAATATTTTCAATTATAAAAAAAAAAATCTTATTTATATAAGAATATCAACTAATTAGCCGTTATTATTCAAGTGTCCAATGTTAACGACTATTTTTGTAATATTGAATAAATTATTCTATCCAAATGAGCTCTTCGCATTCACTTGATGTTTTCTGAAAATAAAATGTTGCTCATAAGATGGTTAATCATGCGTATTCATTCATACAATCAGGGAACGCAAATCCTAGACGATGGAATTAATCATAAGAAAAATTGCAAGCATCAACATAACATCTTATCTTCGATCACTGATGGGCACATATTTAGTGGGTATTTTTGTTGCAATTTTGGTTAATTTTGTGGGGCGATATTGCTTTTATGGTGTTTTCTAGCTTTGTTTTACAGTCGTCCTAACGAAATCGGAAGGAATCGATTTTCGCGCACGATATGCTTGCGAGAGAAGAAAATAAAGAATGAGGAGAAATGGAAGTGGTTGCAACGACAGAGAAAATTATGATGTGATCGCATTGTGCTATAATGTACAAGAAGCCCATCAGGCCCAATTTATATGTTTCATGATAAGTGGCTGCGAATTAATATTCTCCTTTGGGGCCGTATGCTGATGGACCATTTATTTTGGAAAATAAAGCCCAAAGGAGAATATTAATTCGCAGCCACTTATCATGAAACATATAAATTGGGCCTGATGGGCTTCTTGTACATTATAGCACAATGCGATCACATCATAATTTTCTCTGTCGTTGCAACCACTTCCATTTCTCCTCATTCTTTATTTTCTTCTCTCGCAAGCATATCGTGCGCGAAAATCGATTCCTTCCGATTTCGTTAGGACGACTGTAAAACAAAGCTAGAAAACACCATAAAAACAATATCGCCCCACAAAATTAACCAAAATCGCAACAAAAATACCCACTAAATATGTGCCCATCAAACTCCCCCACACTTGAATGATACTAGTCCCGAGCATCCTACGACTCTACTAGACCACGGAGTGCAAATGCGAAATGCATGATGGATGATGAATGATCCTAGCCTGTCTTCAAAACACCAACAATATTCAAGAATGACGCACGTCCAACCTTCTTATCCACCTCACAAGTCATAATTCAAGTCAAACGGTGATCAAACAATACATATCACACACTAGTATTCATACAACTCACATTATCACATTGATTCACAAATTTTAAAGTAGCAAAATCAACAAACCCCAACTTGTCCTCACGGATAATCACTCAATCAAATTAGTAACCGGGACAATTCACTCACTCTCAATGTCAACGCCAATACCAAGCATTACCATAAGTTTGCATATCAATCTAATCTCCACCACTATATATTCAAGTCCAACACATCAATCATGAGGTCTTTCACAGGGATGTAATGGGGCTAGGGAACAAAAACAAGGTAGGGAAAATGGAAAATGTGGCTAAAACGTATCAAGAAGGAATAAAAAATGATACATTGCAGGACAGTCAATACATTGCAACGGTTTTATTTAGGAGAACCAAATGCAAATTCAAGTTAATAAAAATATCATGAGCTCAAGCATCTAAGGGAAGCAGCATGTGATCACTCTTTACTCCTTGATGACACAAAACGGGTATAAAAAAGAAGGGATATCGTAAGAAAATAGGCCAATGGTTTAATTTTCTGGAGCTTATAAAAGAAAAGGGGTCAGGCTAGACGGGCTCACTAAGTGGTACAAAATAAGGGTTGGCTAACAAAAGTGGGTCTCAAAGGGTTTAAACCTAAGTGCCTCAATCACTTTAGTGTGAAGGACCCGAAAAGCGTGGTCTCGAAAAGTATATCGATGCAAATTCTAGAATGTCATGGTATTGTGCAGATACCACTCAAAGGGAAACGAGCGAGTGCGCTCTTTGACTAAGTAAACCTCACTTTTAAGTAGCTTTCGTTAAGGTTCGAGGTTTTTACTACCAAAACTCGTAAACAAACGTCATAAGGTGAGTGTGTATCAACAAGAGTGTGTGATTGCATTGATTCTTCATCGTTTGATTCTTATTACTTCAAGCAAACTAGACCAAAAGGTTGGTAGAGCGTCAAAGCATGTGCATTCTTGACGCTAAGAAGACCTAAAATGCATCCTAAAATGCAGCACTAAATATTTACCAGCTGAAACTTATGTTTTGTGTTGCAACTTGCGATGAGAAATATTGTTGCATTCCGAATTTTTATGCATCTCAATGATATAATGGATCGATCGATCCCTTTTTTTAATGAATTTTTATTAGTTGTATTTAATTTTTACACCGTCCCGTGCAATGCACGGGTTTCATGCTAGTGTGTATATATGCAATAGTGAGATAAATTGATTTTTGGAGTTTTTTGTATTGGGAATGTACATTTTTATTGGAGAGGTAAATACTGTGTTTATATATTATAATTAAACTGAAGGATAAATGTGGGAGAAAAAAAATAAATACTCTATTGGTAATGTAAAATGACAGAGAAATAAAAACAAAACAATTTTTAAAAAGTGTCAATTAAAAAACGGAGGGAGTACATGTTATTGTACTCTTTATTACAAATTGTCATTTTAATCACATGCCTTCGCGTTATGACTTACAAGTTAACTAGTGATCTAGTGCATTTGAGTTAATTAAGTGTGTTTTAATTATGTTTTGAGTGAGTAGATAACTATATGAGTTTTTAAGGCTATAAACACATTTAGTTCGTAAAACTAAGTCTTGGTGTAAAGAGATGTTTTTTCCTTTTTGGTGCATTGTACATAAGTTTTTCACAGTTTTAATGAAAGATCCGGTTTACAAAACAAAAAAAAAAAATCCTATTATTTTGAGAATTAAACCACATAAGAGTTTTGATTAACTATTGTTAACTATCATTTTATCGGTTTTATCTTCTATTTTCTGCATCATTTGGTATCAAAGCAATAATTTCACTTGGGCGCTTCTGATGTTTAAAATGAGTTGGGAAGATGACCGGATCTGCGACGGTGTTCGGGATTCGAAGATCCGATAGGATATCGTGTCAAGGCCTTATCAAAAGTTCGATATTTTTCCTATCAGAATTGGATCAAAGTGTGATTGGGCTAAGACACGACCCAAACCATGGTTGTCGCCGAGTGGGAAGAGATTTTCCTCTTACGGTTGGGAGTGAAATCATCATAGATTGTTACCTTCAAAGTTGCAGCACGAGCGATCAGTCGAACAAACGGCAGTTCAAATTGATTTCCCCCTACACTGGTTCCCAAAAAATAGAAGACTTGTGGGACTGGATTTATGATATTAAGGATTACTTCGAAGAGACAACCACCGAAAATGATTCAACGTAAGTTTGCTTCTTATACTCTTCAAGATGAGGCTGGAGCATGGTGGAATCAATTAGAGTACCACCGATTTTCATGGTGGAAAATGAAATATTTAATGGTTGAGTGTTTCATACGCATCAGATGTTCGACAAAATTTCCCCCTAAGTTTACAAAAGTAGGCAAAGCGTCAAAGGTATGTGTCAATATCCTAACGTGGTCTTCCACTCCTCAACAATCACCAAGATCGAAGAAAAACGACCTTATGTAGAAGTTGTGAAACAAATGATGACTAATGGGCTTGCGCTCTAAGTGTTCGACAAAAGTTCGTTTGAGATCATGAGACAATTGCCCATCTTTCTTACATCGGAGTCAATTACGTCAAGATGACACTGTGCTTTAATTGTCTAACCACCCTGATGGTTGATGGTCCACAAATATCAAATAGCTAAAGGATGATGATTGAGGCACATAATATACCCACACAAAGTTGCACATTGTAATTTTTAACCACACAATGAGACTTAATAATAAAACAAAAACAAAAAAACAAAAAATCTCAACCACAAAATCAGAATTATGGGGATGGGTTGGGGGTGTACTAATCCTTTTCGATATATACCTAAAACGGTGGTTTCAGTAAAAAAAAAAGTGGATATTAGTTATAAGGCCGTCGTTAGAGACTTAATAATCATTTAGGACACTCAAAAAACTTATTCGGTTATAAGGACAATCTATTTTTTTTCTTTTCCTACTGACATTACTTCCGAAACCCATCGACTTTCTTGCTAATGCTTATGTTTGTACCGTTTCTTGTCTGTCTTACTGCTATTGTATTTCTCCGGGAAATCCCACCGTCTTCTACCTCCGGCGAAGAAAAAGAAGAGTCAAAATACTTTGGGGTTATTAACATAATCCATCCGTTCCGTCACTTTTTTAATTCTTTTTAATAATTTGTTCGTTTTTGTTTCTTTTCTCGCGGTTGAAGGATTTCGTGAGTTTGTGTACCTTTTTTGAGTTGTTAAAGTGGGTGGCATTGAAATAAGGGTTTGGAATCATTAGTGGGGTCTGCTGATTTTCAAACTTCTGTTCAACTGTTTTGACATACATTGGTAGGTGTTGAAATTTTTTCTGTTTTTTTTTTCATAGTTAAATTACACTTGTAATTTTTGTTTTTTTAATGTTTGATATCATTTTCATTTCTCCTCTTAATCGACACCCTTCTGTGCGCTATTTGATTAAAAAAAAAACTTCTTTTCTGTGTTTTAAATCAGTGTTTCAGGTTTGAAATGAGTGTCGTTTTGTTGTTTCGCCGCCTAAGTGGAGAATGAAGAAGTTGTTGATTGTGTAGTTCTTTGAATGGTTAACATGTGAAAAGGGAACCATTTTCAGGTAATTAATCAGATCTTGGGTTTGAGGATATTTGAATTAATGCATTTTTCAGTATGGAAGCCTATATCCCGCTGTGCATCTATGATTGTGGAAAAGAGGGGCAGTCAAAAAGGAGAAGGTTCTGGTTCGACAAAAAAGAAAGAAGGTAAGAAGAAAAAACATCAAAATCTCAATAATACACAAGAAAATAGACTTAGGTTGTTTTTCTTTTCTCTTATGGTTGTCTTTGTCCTGTTTCTTAGGTTGCAGGTCGATATAAGTGCTTTATGGCATTTGCCTAGCGTGGTTTCTATATTGGAGCCGGTTTATGAGCTTGCAACTATGAAAAAGAGCTATCAATTGTTAAAGGGCAGGACCATGATAGCTTTCGACCTTGTTTTTGTGTATATGGCTATTTGTGGACCGATCACACTATATTCTCATCGGTTGTGGTTAATGGTGGGGATAATCATGATGTGCTTACAACAATTATGGTTGGTGGATTTTTGGTTGGGTTGTCTTGGTGATAGTTAATGCCGGCCTATTAGTGTAAAGTGTGTTTTACTATGTGTGCAAGAGTTACCATCATCAAGAGATTGACAAGAGTGCCCTATATGATCATCTTGCTGATGCAGGCTTATGCGGTGACATTGCGATTATGCGGTGACATTGATGACTTATTATGCGCAATGACATTGATGTACGATGCGGTGACATTGATGACTTATGCGGTGGCATTGATGTCGGATGCGGTGACACCGATGTCGGATGCGGTGACATTGATGTCGATGCAATGACATTGATGACTTATACAATGAGATGTCACTGATCAAGGTTGTCAATGGATCGCGGTGGTCAATACATCATTGTATTCAATGAATCGCGGCGGTCATTGCATCGGGGTGGTTAATGGATCCCGATGGTCAATACATCGGGGTAGATGGTCAATGTATGATGGTGATGAATACGCCACGTAGATTTTTATGAAGAAAAAAAATTGATTTATGAAATTTATTCGGAAAAATATCAAATTTGATTTTAGAATAAAGAAGACGAAAAATATGAATTTTAGTGAAAAAATTATGATAATCCGAGTTTTAGATCAAAATATATGACGTTTATAAATATGATGAATTTAAAAATAAAAATAAAATAAAAACCTGCTGTCGTTCCTTTTTTTCCTTTTTTCTTTTTTTTCTTATGCAGTGACATTGCTGAATATGCAGTGACATTGATGACTTATGCGGTGACGTTGATGTCGACGTGACGCGGTGGCATTGTTGACTTATGCGGTGACATTGATGTCGGATGCGCAGTGACATTGATGACTTATACAACGATGAGCCACGATCAAAGTTATCAATGGATTGCGGCGGTCAATACATCATGGTATTCAATGAATCGCAATGGTCATTGCATCGGGGTGGTTAATGGATGTCGGTTGTCAATGTATGACGGTGATCAATACGCCACGTCGATTTTTATGAAGAAAAAAATTGATTTTTGAAATGTATTCGGAAAAATATAAAATTTTATTTTAGAATAAAGAAGACGAAAAAATATGAATTTTAGTGAAAAAATTATGATGATCCGAGTTTTAGATCAAAATATATGACGTTTAGACATATGGTGAATTAAAAATAAAAAAAAAATGCTTTGAACGTGTGGTGCTTTTTTTTTTTTTTTTTTTTTTTCCTTTGAGAGCTTCTTTTTTTTTTTTTTTTTTTTTCCCTTTCTTCCTTTTTTTTTTCCCCTTCTTCCTCTTTATCCACTTAAAATTAGAATGTCCTTATAACTAAATAAGTTTTCCTTTTAAAATTAGAATGTCCTTATAACTAAATAAGATTTCGGAGTGTCCTATTACCCCTAATAAGTTGAAAATCAGTCCTTTTAAATAATTAGCCCAAAAAAAAAAGACCGTCTACGATGAATCCATCTTCTAGAGGATATCAAGCACCTTATTAGTTTGTTTGATAGCTGCATCATTTTATACACTGAACGATAAAGTAGCAGGATTGTGCATAATCTTGCTCTCTCTTGCATATCCGATGTAGGCATTTTTAGGAAAAACCGCACGTTTGGCTCATTTCTAACTAATAAAATGCTTTCCTCTGTCGTGGAAAAAAAAAAAAAAAAAGAAAGTTAGTGCTACTCCATTGCCTCAATTTTCCCTCCTTTAATTTGATTTTTTTTTTTAAACTGACAATTTATGTCAAAAAGAAAGAGGAGGGGAACCAACCAAATTATCACTCCTCCGCCCTTTTCCGCTTCTCCGTCTCGAGTCTCAAAGCTCTAGAAAGCAGGATTTTTACAGTGAAATGTGAAGGAGAACGAAACACCGGCAGCCATGGCGAACCTCTCCAGTTTAGTTCACGAACTCCGGGAACGTATAGCAGCTTCATCCTCCACTCCTCCTAACAAGCAAAACGATGAAGCATTGGAGGCGAGATTCCGTGCTGTTCTCCCCAATCTTCTCAATACTTATGTTGTCCCTTCCCCTTCAGGTCTCCTTCTCTTCCTTCCTTAACCTTTTCCGATTTCTCAGTACTTTTCGATTTTTTTAGTTACTTAAATTTAACGATTATTTGATGATGCTGTTTCACAGCTAAGGAAAGGGAGGTAATGGCAGTACTGAAGCTGTTGACACACACCGCCAAAAATTTTCCTGGTGTGTTTTATCATGGCAAGGCTGCTTCCGTTCTACCTATTATTGGTCGGATATTGCCTTTCTTTGCGGAACCTGTGTTTCGGTGAGTTTTTCAGATTTCATTTTTTTTATATTTTATTTCACGAGAGTCCAGTATCCATTGCTTGTATACTTGCGTTTAGTATCCTA
Source organism: Gentiana straminea (assembly GCA_036785695.1). Classification (NCBI taxonomy): domain Eukaryota; kingdom Viridiplantae; phylum Streptophyta; class Magnoliopsida; order Gentianales; family Gentianaceae; genus Gentiana; species Gentiana straminea. The sequence continues at coordinate 8,583,215 of JAVUPR010000266.1, read as the reverse complement.
TGTCCCTGATATTGAGGCTTCGGGGAAAGTGTTCATTGTATTTTAACCTCCAAGACAAATTCCCAATATAAACTAATCAGCTCAGTTGAGAGTCTTGAGACTGTCGGTCTAATTTTCTGCAGCTCAATAGGAAAATAAGACTTTTGTTAGAACAAGAGTTTTGTTTTCTTTAACTTTGTTGAACTTAGGCAGTAATGACTTTACAAGTACTTTAAGCTTAATCCGTTTCTTCTGGAAGTAATATTTGAAATGTCACATGTTCTTAGGTGCGTGGTTTACTTTAATTTCACCTAATGTTCTCGCCTCAGACTTTTGCAGTGTTTTGAAGTTGTTCTTACTATTTATTTTTATTTTTTATTTTTTATTTCTCTGTTTTTGGGCATGCAGCTATTGGCCTCTGCTTCTTATTTAATATTGAGTTGCAAACTGATTTATTTACTGCTTATTGAACTTAAAAAGCTATTTCTTTTAGAACATTGGGCAGTTTAGAGACTTCCCGTGATTGGCTGGACTTTTCTGTGTTTTAGTTATACTTCTCACTCTGAAGTGCTTTTGGTTTCCTTGCCACTGAAATAGTGAGATTCAACTGATCTGGTCTTTTCCAGGTCTCGTCATGGAGTGATTTTTGAAACTTTGTGTTCGTTGTTATCTTTGCTACGTACAGGAGACCGAGATTCATACCGCCAGTTTTTTGTGGATATGATGTCGGTAGTGGAAGGTATGCAAAAAATTGATTTTATATTATTATTTTGAAGCTTAATCACTTGTGTTCCTTTGGCTGTTATCGATGGCAAAGATCTTGAAAACTACGTAGCTTTTGTTCCATTGCTTTTTATTACACGAAAAGAGGATAAATTGACTGCTCAAGAATTTTGTTGAATTTGAGTAATGTATCCCTGGCTTTCATCTAGCCAATTGGAAAAAACTGATTCACTATGTTTTCCTGCAGACCTTCTGTATGTAACTTCGCTTGGCAATGATGAGTATCCAAAGGCACAGCAAAAAGTACATTTAAGGTGCTTAAGTATATCTTTTGGTGGAGTTTTTGGTGATGACACTCTTAACAGTGATGTTCCAGCATCCAATAAACCCTCCAATGGGGGTGGCATTTTGATTGATCTCACAGGAAAAGAAAGGTGGCTGCCTTTCGCTGCATCTGCCATCAAGTTAGTTTCTAGATGTCTAAGTGAAGGAACATTACATGTCGAAGGACTTCTTCATGCTTCATGTGTGGTGACTGCATGCTCCCTTTTGAGTTATGGTGATGCTGACTTGCATATGGTGAGTAGCTGTCCTACCAAGAAATTCATCTTGTTGGGTATTTATATCTCACGTGATCATATTTTATTTAGAATATTGTTTTGTTATTGGTTCATGACTTCCAAGTTCTTTCACAAAGGCATGTTTCGATTTCATGCGCCTTGTTGGAGCTGTCATGGATTGCGACGTCATTCCTTTTGAAAGGTTTATCCAGTCCATAGCAATCATTCTAGGAGAATATCCGGATAGCTTGTCAGCCTTCAGGTAATTTCATCTTCAATACCTGGTTTTTTTTTTTGGCCTTTTAACTGTATGTGTTCCGGTTATAAGTTTAGGCTGATTCCTGTCTTTGAGAATGCGGTCTTATTTCTGTAGCTCCCACCCCCCCTGTTTTTTTTTAATATCATTTATTAGTTTTATTGCTTAATATGTACTTGGTATGGTTTCTTGCAATGACTTTTATCGTCTTGTCTTTCAAACTTTAAAGTACTTTGTCCGTAGTTGGCTCAATTGGTAATGGCCTAAAAACTCTGCATCTCAAGAGTACTCCTGTGTAAGGTGCCGTGTTAATACTTGTTGTGTGCTAGCTTGAATGCTTTATTTTGGAAATTGGAATATGGTCATGGGAGCTCGAATACATTCTTTAGGTCAACTTGTCTTCACTGGATAGTTTGACATAATTTAGTTATGGAGGACATGTAAAAATCTCTCTCGTTTTTGTTTTTCCATGGGGGAGGCTGACGGTCTCCCCTCTCCCCCTTCCTGCTCCTGTCCTGGTGATACTTGCTAACAGGAGCAAAGATTTAAAACATTGATTTATTTGCCTCTTATGCAAGATGGCCCATGAATCATGTGCTTTCAGGTGAATCATGTTGTTCTTAGATTGCAATACGCGTTAATAGGATTTGATGAGTGGATGTGAACTTTCGATGGTGCCAAAGGTTAAAATCTGAATTTATCCCGAGAATGACCAGAAGCTGATTTCGTGTATGATGAATTTTCTGTTTCACCTGGCTAAAGCTTATTTTTGTGGTCTCATTCTTCTATTGAGATGTGATTGTATGAAGTATTAAACATGCATCTATCATGAAGACTGGTGAAAAGATGCAAATGAGAGTAAATTTCTTTTTCTGTTCATGGAAAGCTGCTTTCAGAAGAGCTAGCACCATTTTCTGTGTGGAATTTGTTGAATTATGTAAGAACTTAAAGAATGAGGAAAGTATTCTTATTATTTTGAATAGAAAGCTCATTACAACTTAAAGACCATCACACTTCTATTTATAGAGTGGATGTCTAACGGATATAAAAGAAAAAGCAGGAAACACCGTTCCAACGGCTAGTTCGACAGTGTTCATGTTTCTAAAAACAGCAGAAAAGAAAGGTAGTTTAGCCACTAATTTATATAGTTATTAGGGCTAATTAAGACAATAAAAAACTAATAAAACAATAATAAAAGACTTGCCAAGAACCTGGGATTTAACACTCCCCCTCAAGTTGGTGAATGTATATCAATCATTCCCAACTTGCTGAGAAGATAATCAAAAGATTTCTTAGGTAGTCCTTTAGTAAGAACATCAGCCACTTGATTTTGAGAGTGGATAAACTTGAGCTTGATCACTCCACAGTCCAACTTTTCCTTGATAAAATGTCTATCAACTTCAACATGTTTTGTTCTATCATGTTGAACAGGATTGTGAGAGATGTCAATTGCTGATTAATTATCACAATATAGAATCATAGGAGCCATTCTCTGAATCCTTAGGTGATCCAGAATGATTTTGAGCCATAGGAGTTCACAGACACCCGCTGCTAGGGCTCGAAATTCAGCTTCAGCACTTGATCTGGATACTACCCCTTGTTTTTTACTCCTCCACACTACTGGATTGCCAAAAAGAAACACACAATGGCCAGAGGTAGATCTTCTGTCATTAATGCAACCAACATAGTCAGAATCAGTGTAGGCCTCTAGAAGCTTTTGATCACCCTTTTTGAATAACACTCCTTTGCCAGGGCAGCTTTTGAGGTAGTACACAATTCTTTCAGCAGCATTTTGATGGCACCTTTTAGATTTGTGCATATACCTGCTCACAATGTTCACATCAAAGGCAATATCAGGCCTTGTGTGAGACAGATTTATGAGCCTTCCTACTAGCATTTGATAAGCATTTTTGTCCACATCTTCATCTTGGGGTGCAAGGTTGATCCCATGGGTGAACTCTATGGGAGTCTTCATAGGTTTGCATCCTGTTTTGCCACAGTCTTGTAGAAGATCCAGGATATACTTTTGCTGGGAAATTAAGATTCCCTGTTGAGATTACATGACTTCAATGCCTAGGAAGTACTTCAATTTCCCTAGTTCTTTGATGTCAAACTCATTGCTCGGAAAGTTCTTCAGTGTTGCCTTCTATATCATCAACATACACTAAGAGGATGGATCTTGTGCCTTGTAAACTGAGTTTTATAAACAATGTGTGATCTCCTTGGCTTTGTTTATAGCCAAGACTTATCATAGCATTTGTGAATCTTCCAAACCAGGCTTTAGGAGACTGTTTAAGGCCATAAAGGGCCTTCTTTAATCTGCACACTTTTCCTTTTTCTATTTGGAAACCAGGAGGTATATCCATAAATATGGTTTCCTCTAGGTCTCCTTGAAGAAAAGCATTCTTCACATCAAACTGGTTTAACTTCCAGTCAAAGTTAGCAGCCAAGGAAATAAGTATTTTGACAGTGTTCATCTTTGCCACATGGGCAAAGGTGTCAAAATAGTCAATTCCATGGGTTTGGGTATACCCCTTGGCAACTAATCTTGCCTTATGTCTTTCAATTGTTCCATCAGACTTGTATTTGATGGTAAAGATCCATCTACAACCAACTATTTTAGCCCCTTTGGGGAGCTCAACCAACTCCCAAGTTTTATTCTTTTCAAGAGCATTCATCTCTTCTTTCATAGCTTTTACCCAATTTTCATCCCCTAAAGCATCTGAGAATCTTTTAGGCACAAAACTGTTTAGAAGATTTTTCATAAACCTCTTTTGTTTGTTAGAAATCCTGTCATAAGATAGGAATTTTTTCATAGGATGCAGGGTACAAGCCCTAGTGGGTTTTCTTATAGCAATCGGAAGTTCAACAGAAGGAGAGCCACTATTTTTTCCTTGTTCAGGTATAGGAAAAGTACGGTCATCCTCATCAAAAGTTTGAGAATTTTCAGAAGCATTAGAAGTTGATTCCTCATTGGTGCTAGAGACTCCATGCTCACTTGTGTCAGCAGTGTTTTCCTTAATTGGAACCACATCCTGTAATCTAATCCAGTTCTTCCTGGTATAGATTATAGGAGTTTTCTCTTTGTTATTATTCACAAGGGGAGCATCGGATTGTTGCTTAGTAAGGGGAACATCAAGTTCCTGTTCAGTGAAAGATCCCTCATTATTCTGAGAAATAATAGGAATCTGTTCTTTCTCATCAAACTTTGATGAGTCAGAACTAATGTCAAGAAGAAACATTTCTCTTTCAGAATCTGACTTAAAGTTCTCCCCCTGAATTAGGGATTTCCTTGTGAAGTAGGGATGCATCTCATAAAAGGTAACATCCTTGGATATAAAAGTGTTCATCTTTGCCACATGGGCAAAGGTGTCAAAATAGTCAATTCCATGGGTTTGGGTATACCCCTTGGCAACTAATCTTGCCTTATGTCTTTCAATTGTTCCATCGGACTTGTATTTGATGGTAAAGATCCATCTACAACCAACTATTTTAGCCCCTTTGGGAGCTCAACCAACTCCCAAGTTTTATTCTTTTCAAGAGCATTCATCTCTTCTTTCATAGCTTTTACCCAATTTTCATCCCCTAAAGCATCTGAGAATCTTTTAGGCACAGAACTGTTTAGAAGATTTTTCATAAACCTCTTTTGTTTGTTAGAAATCCTGTCATAAGATAGGAATTTTTTCATAGGATGCAGGGTACAAGCCCTAGTGGGTTTTCTTATAGCAATAGGAAGTTCAACAGAAGGAGAGCCACTATTTTTTCCTTGTTCAGGTATAGGAAAAGTACGGCCATCCTCATCAAAAGTTTGAGAATTTTCAGAAGCATTAGAAGTTGGTTCCTCATTGATGCTAGAGACTCCATGCTCACTTGTGTCAGCAGTGTTTTCCTTAATTGGAACCACATCCTGTAATCTAATCCAGTTCTTCCTGGTATAGATTATAGGAGTTTTCTCTTTGTTATTATTCACAAGGGGAGCATCAGATTGTTGCTTAGTAAGGGGAACATCAAGTTCCTGTTCAGTGAAAGATCCCTCATTATTCTGAGAAATAATAGGAATCTGTTCTTTCTCATCAAACTTTGATGAGTCAGAACTAATGTCAAGAAGAAACATTTCTCTTTCAGAATCTGACTTAAAGTTCTCCCCCTGAATTAGGGATTTCCTTTTGAAGTAGGGATGCATCTCATAAAAGGTAACATCCTTGGATATAAAAGTGTTCATCTTTGCCACATGGGCAAAGGTGTCAAAATAGTCAATTCCATGGGTTTGGGTATACCCCTTGGCAACTAATCTTGCCTTATGTCTTTCAATTGTTCCATCAGACTTGTATTTGATGGTAAAGATCCATCTACAACCAACTATTTTAGCCCCTTTGGGGAGCTCAACCTACTCCCAAGTTTTTTTCTTTTCAAGAGCATTCATCTCTTCTTTCATAGCTTTTACCCAATTTTCATCCCCTAAAGCATCTGAGAATCTTTTAGGCACAGAACTGTTTAGAAGATTTTTCATAAACCTCTTTTGTTTGTTAGAAATCCTGTCATAAGATAGGAATTTTTTCATAGGATGTAGGGTACAAGCCCTAGTGGGTTTTCTTATAGCAATAGGAAGTTCAACAGAAGGAGAGCCACTACTTTTTCCTTGTTCAGGTATAGGAAAAGTACGGTCATCCTCATCAAAAGTTTGAGAATTTTCAGAAGCATTAGAAGTTGATTCCTCATTGGTGCTAGAGACTCCATGCTCACTTGTGTCAGCAGTGTTTTCCTTAATTGGAACCACATCCTGTAATCTAATCCAGTTCTTCCTGGTATAGATTATAGGAGTTTTCTCTTTGTTATTATTCACAAGGGGAGCATCAGATTGTTGCTTAGTAAGGGGAACATCAAGTTCCTGTTCAGTGAAAGATCCCTCATTATTCTGAGAAATAATAGGAATCTGTTCTTTCTCATCAAACTTTGATGAGTCAGAACTAATGTCAAGAAGAAACATTTCTCTTTCAGAATCTGACTTAAAGTTCTCCCCCTGAATTAGGGATTTCCTTGTGAAGTAGGGATGCATCTCATAAAAGGTAACATCCTTGGATATAAAAGTCTTCTTTGTAGGAGGATGGTAGCATTTATAACCTTTCTGTGTATTGGAGTATCCAATGAACACACACTTAACAGATCTGGGATCAAGTTTTCCCCTGTTAGGTTGGTATATGTGAACAAAGGCCTTACATCCAAACACTTTAGGATGAACTCCCTCAGATTTAAGAAAATCTGGAAAGAGTTTAGTAAGAGTATCAATGGGGCTCCTTTTTCCAAGGACTTTTGTAGGCATTCTGTTTATGAGATGAGCAGTAGTTAGGACTGCTTCTCCGCAATAGTGTTTTGGCACATTCATTTGGAAAAGAAGAGCCCTAGCTGTATCCATAAGGTACCTATTTTTCCTTTCAGCCACCGCATTCTGTTGGGGTGTGTAGACACAAGAGGATTCATGTATAATCCCTTTTTCTTCCAAAAAAGGACTTAGGAATCTATTGAAGTAATCCCTAGCATTGTCGGTTCTTATCTTCTTGATTTTGACATCAAACTGAGTCATAATCATATTGTAGAACACAGGGAAAATCTGAGCAAGATCAGATTTTTGTTTCATAAGATACAACCAAGTGGTTTGGTACAATCATCAATAAAGGTGACAAACCAGTGAGCACCATTGATATTGGGGTTAGTGGAGGGACCCCAAATATCACTATGTATAATATTAAAAGGCTTAGTAGACAGATTAGAAGACATAGGATAAGGTACCCTTTTATGTTTAGCAAATTCACATTCAGTACATTTGAAGCCATCAGAATTCAAACCTTTACATAGATTAGGGAACAAATGCATAAGAATCTGAAAAGAAGGGTGACCAAATCTCCTATGATACAACATAATCTTATTATAATTAACTTTAGACAGAAGAGATAACTTATGACAACTAATCTTGTCATTATATGCAACCTTCAAAACATAAAAACCTTCTTTAGCCCTAACAAATCCAATCCTCTTCATTGTTTCTAGATCTTGTATCACACAGAAATTAGTAGAGAACAAGGCATAGCATTTAGAATCTCTAGTTAACTTTCTGATAGATATAAGTCTAGCAAAGAGATTAGGAACATGTAGGACCTCTTTCAAGGTCAGATCATCATTTATGACCACACTACCAATGCCTGCAACACTGATTGAGGAGCCATTAGCCACAGTAATGCTCTTTTCAGTGGTACAAGGTAGGTAGGTGGAAAAACAAGCAAGATCAGGGGTCATATGGCCAGTAGCTCCAGAATCAACCACCCAATCTCTAGTAACAGTCTGATTTAAGAGATTTATGGAAGCCATACCTAAAAACACCATAGATGATGAGGGGTTTTCCAAGGTATCTAGGAACTTCCTTAATTTCTCTATCTCAGATTGTCCAAGAGTAGGGTTCTGATTCATAGAGAGTTGATCCATCTCTTGCCCATTACTATCAGACTTGCCAGAATTTGCAGTGTGAGCCAAGGGTTCTTTGTTTTCCCTTGGTCTCCCATGCAATTTCCAATAGAATTCCTTTGTATGCCTGCTCTTTTTGCAATGAAAGCAAAACAGGCTGGCCCTGTCAAGTTTCACATTTTCCTTTTGAGAAGGAAACTTCTTTTCTGGATATCCCTTTGACTCATTGGTCTTGGGGTACCCTTGATTTTTCTGACCAGCTATTAAGGCAGAACCATCAATAGAGGGAGTATCAACCATGACACCCCTCCTACTTTCCTCTGCTCTAACAATAGCAATAGTTTCATTTAGGTTAGGTAGATCATCTTTCCCAAGGATTTGAACCCTTATAGGATCAAAGTCCTGCTTTAAACCAGTGAGAAAGGAAAAAATCCTCTCTTTTTCCATCATCCTTCTTATTGTGGCAGCATCATCTGTCTTTCATTTGAATACATTGGTAATGATCAAGCTCTTGCCACATACCTTGAAGGAGACTGGAGTATTCAGTGATGGATTTGTTACCTTGCTTGGTGTTTTGAATCTTTGCTCTTATCTCATAGATTTGAGCAGCATCATTCACCTTGGAGTAGGACTGCTTGGCAGTGTCCCAGATTTCCTTAGCTGACTCAAGAAACATATAAGGGTCATTGATTTTTGGAATCATAGAATTCCAGAGCCATGACATCACCATAGAGTCCTTTTCATCCCAGCTAGCAAATTTGGGGTCATCCTTTGCTGGACCAGTCCCTAAAAGATGACTCAGCTTGCCTCTACCTTTCAAGAAGTTTCTGACAAATTGTGACCATTTCAGATAATTTTTGCCATTCAGCCTATAAGCAGCATGAATGTTTTGGAGTTCCCCTGAAACTATGGGATTTTCAGTGGTGGAAAAATCAGTGGCTGCACTAGTAGCAGTAGATTCAGCCATTGATCAAGAAATAGAGATTTGAAATTCGAATTTTTTCAGAAAATTCCGGAAAAGAGACCTAAGGCTCCGATACCATGTAAGAACTTAAAGAATGAGGAAAGTATTCTTATTATTTTGAATAGAAAGCTCATTACAACTTAAAGACCATCACACTTCTATTTATAGAGTGGATGTCTAATGGCTACAAAAGAAAAAGCAGGAAACACTGTTCCAACGGCTAGTTGGACAGTGTTCCTGTTTCTAAAAACAGCAGAAAAGAAAGGTAGTTTAGCCACTAATTTATATAGTTATTAGGGCTAAATTAAGACAATAAAAAACTAATAATAAAACAATAATAAAAGACTTAATAAAAGACTTGCCAAGAACCTGGGATTTAACAAATTATAGTAAATGCTCTAGGACTTTAATTTACTCAAGGTTCAATTGAATGTTCGTGGTGATTCTGCTGAACTCTTTTGTGGGTTTTCCCTCTTACGATTTCTGGTTTTCCTGAATTGTGTGCTTTTTCAACATGTATCTTCGGATGAATGGTGGTTCTCTGTTATATCCCTCTTTGGATTACTTACAAACATGTGTATTGGATCTCTTGCATTCGTATAAAATGTAGCCGGAATACGAGGAACTGTTGCTTATGTCTTCTTGATGTTATTGAAAAAAATTGTTGCTTGCACTTTTTGCCTTGCCCATCTTTTTTAATTATACAGGTTTTGATTGTAGGAGTGCAGAATATGATTCATCTTTGGGTGCTTGTCTTCATGCATTACACTCTATTTGTCCGGATGACGTTGTCAAGTCAACTGCTGCAAGTTTACTAAGTGTCCTTGTTGAGTCTCTGCTCAAAACAAGAAGCCAGGAGCTTAAGGTATGTGTTTTTGTTATGAAATTAGAGTGCTTGAGAACTGTGTTACCCTGTTTAAAATAGACCCTCAATTTTCAGGTTGTGTTATGCAATGCATATGTAAGGATTGCCAAAAGTTGCCCTGTCCATATCTGGAGGCCAGAGTTTCTTTTATATTGTCTTTGGTCATCTGAAGCAATTATCGGTTTGATTGATTGTTTTCAAGTAGCTATATCTAAACTGGGTCCTTATTTCATCGGAGAGGAAATAACTATTGGCCGCGAAAGGGATTCATCAACCTCAAGTTATGTTGTCTGTGAAGGCTTGCGGACTGGTGACAAGCGACCTGCTTTGAATGTGGAATCTTCCTATCCTAAGCGTCAAAAGATTGCCGACAAATTGAAGGATTATAGCGTGGACTGTCAAAATAAGGATCAGCTTATGAATGATTTTTCATGTATAGGAGAAAGAGAATGTGCTAGTCAGTTTTATGAATCGTTAATTATATTTGTTGAAGATCTTTCACCGCTTGGTGATAAAGCTAAATATTCGAATTCCGAAGTTGCCTTAAGAGCCCTCAGTACACTGACCATTGCATGTTGTCAATGTCAGCACATGAATCTCTCAGTTCCTATATTCAAGAAGTTTTGCAGCTGGATTCCATGGGTAGCTGAGCAGGTTGGATGTTATATTCTTACTGTTTAGTTTATGGCAAAATCCTTGGTAAAAATAAATCTTTTGCATCTGCAGGCAGGTAGGCAATCACCAGACCCTTTTGATTTGGCATTATTTTTGGAAGCGATTCACAATCTCTGTCTTACACAAGGTGTGCGACATATTTTTGCATCACCTTTTTATTGGTAATATTTGGCTTATTTGACTTATCTGACTTATCAAAAGATATATATTATGAATTTAGTCAGATCTTGTTTTCATGAACCTGGTTGCCTGTTAGTCAGATCTTGTTTTTAATAGTTTAGGCTCTGTTCATGCATTTTCATGTGTACTATTATCATTCTCTGATGATGACACTGATTTCCAGATAGAGGTTTTTCTGAACTTCCAACCATGTTCTGGGTATCCAGTTATTCTAACATAAATAAAATATGGAAGAAGTTGAAAGCAGCTGTTTCCTGTCTTGTTGCAGTAGATGAATGTAGTGCGCAATATTTAAGCTTAAAAAACACGAAGTTTTCTCTTCTTTTTTTAAGCTGGTAAATTTGTTCAAGATATCTAAGAAACTGTTTCAGAATTTGCATAAACCTGTCCAGAAAGTACATTATGAAGACAACACATGCCCGCTACCTACTCTAAAGCAACGCCCCTGTTCTACAAAATCTAGGAGAAAATACTTTTTCTCAGTTTACAAATTATGCACAGCAGTCGTAACATTCCTAAAATGGACACCTTTTGACTCCCAAGTTCCAAAATTAAAGTATCAAATGAATCACGAAATTAATATATTAATAAAGTATCAAGTGGAAGGAGTATTTTACTTGTATTTTTTTCTTCTTATTATTCTTTTGTCTGTTGCTGCTTCTTCTCTTTTCTTGCTCTAACCCTTAGCTGGTATACTTAGATCCACAGCACCGTTCTTTCTCAAAATCAGTATCATTGGTATCACTATCCGTCGAAATTGTTACATGACCAGGTAAAATTTTCTGCAATACATCTACTGTTCCATGCTTCCTACTTCCTGAGCCAGTTCACAACTGCAACCTCGGAAAAGGTTTTAACATCATTAACATTCAGACAAACATTTTACCCTTCTTAGCCTCCGACTCATGATCAGAATGCCATTAAGCACTTCAAGCTTCCTGAATTCTAGAATATATTACTATTCACTTGGAGACAAATCCAGTAATTGTTTTCATGTTTGTCTAGACACAACAACTCAGTATGCATTATGTCTGAAATCTAAACTGTTGAAAATATAAACCCCCATACAAGAGTAGGGGCCTCATCCTCAAAACCTAGGTTGTGAGGTGAGGGAAGTCCATCTCTTAATATGGTGGGTGAAACAATTACAAGTGCCCAATTTGAGACACTTTAACACGCCCCCTCAAGTGTGGGCCTATAAAGAGCCTGGCCCACATGGCATATAAGGGGCGCTATAAGGCCAACAAAGATGCCCAACACTTGCACAATAAAGGGGTGGTTATGATACCATGTTGAATTACCATCTCTCCCAAAACCATCATACCATATTTATTTATCATATGCAACCTCTTAATGTGATTCCCCTGCCTTAATCCCACAAAAGTTCATGCTGAAGATACCCTTTCCTAATCAATAGTTCTTTGATCAGGATTCATAGGTTGGGACCTCGTATGTAAAGTTTTAAATGGAAAGTCATGCTAAGAAAATGTAGACTTCTCTATAGTTATCTGCTTTATGTGACAAGGTCTTGGTTTTGAGTTGCACAGGTAGCCTCAAATAGAAACATATCACGAGGCTGTGCATGTTAGGTCCAAAGTGGCCGACCCCTTCCCTGAAACTTGTAGACCACGACCCTTTAATTGACAGGTCTGTAATTAGTTTAATTGATAGTTGAAATCATACCTCGATTTTGAATTTAAACTTGCTAATTCAAACATGATAGTCATACTTATCTTTGTTCTATCTAACTGTATCTGATATCTGCTCTGTATAGGCTCCCTTTCTTTGAGTGGGGATGCCTTTGAATTCCAGAATCAATATGGTGAATGTTTTGGCCCAATACTTACGCTTCCGTGGATATTATCACTTTCCCATTCACCAGTGAGGGAAAAGTGCCTTTCTCTGCAAGTACTATCCAAGCTGGGTTCCAAATCACATTTAGAAAGTAACCTAGATATCCTGGATTTGGGTCTTAATGATGAAGCTGATGAGGTCCGGCAAGAAGCAGTCCTATCGATGCCGCTGATGGTGATTTGGTCTGGTCTTGACTGGCTGAGGCATATGTTAAAGAGGCTTAAGTAAGTGGTCATATCTATGCTGCCTATGAGAAGTCTCTTTAGTTATGTGTTGCAAGATTAGCATACGCTTTCACATATACATACAGTGTTAAATGAAGACGTGAATATGAATGTCACCGCCACATAGCAAGTCGAATTGTGTATGCATGTCTTAGTGAAGCTATTAAAGAAGTTTATTTGATCAACATATGAGAATGTGTCCTGATGTTGAACCTGGGGGCTTTGCTCGCTGATGCTTTATGTCAATTACACTCAAGATAGGGGTGGAAGTTTTCATTTGATTCATTATTTATTTATTTATTTATAAATGTCAGCATGGGGGGTTTCTCTTTTTAAAGGCTCATCACCTGTGTAGAGAGAGCGATGAACATTAACCTTTTTATTTCCTCCTTGAATCATTGCAGGATTTTGGGGCAGGATACAGATGAACGAGTTAAGAAAGTTATTCCCATCTGTCTTGGTTACATGTCATGCCTTCATGGTTTGTGTGTTGGTGCAGTTATTAGTGAAAACAATTGCAAAGTCTACTTAAAAAAGGAAGGTGGACGACTAAATCATAACTCTGATAATCTGTTGCAATGTTTCTGGTGCTCCAAATGTGACAGGAGAGATATGGCAAACCTTGAGATTTGCTCCAACGCTATGAGTATTCCTGGCTCTCTTAGCGCTGCAAATTTTACTGATTGTGATTATAGTCTTTTAGTGTCTATGTTTTTTTCGCTCCTTTATGATGGTTCATCTGAAGAAGTTCAAGTTGCTTGTGTGGGGATCATCCATCGTGTCCTACTTCATGGAACGTTAGATATAGTACACAATGCAAGGTCCGATTGGTTGAATTGTATCAAATTCTTGCTCCTCCATAAGAAAAAGGCTGTGCGAGAAGCTTTTTGCTCACAGATTTGTCCTTTCATTGATGAGCCTATCTTAAACTGTTTGTTTCCTGATGGTGAATTGGCAAACAAAACCAAAGAACAGAAGTTCATGGACCAAATAAAGCATGCTTTAGCGGCAGCTGACGATCCATTGATTTTTGAGACTCTTCTTGAAACTGCAGCAGAGATTATGAATGCAGTTAATACAACAAGCCAACTTTTTCTGCTGTGCCTTATCCTATTAATCGATCAGCTTGATAATCCTTGTGTGGCTGTTAGAATAACCGCATCAGTGTTGATTAAAAGATCTTGTTGTCATGATATCAAAGGAGGATTTGACTTTGTTCTGTTTAAAGATATCAGTACTCGAAATGAATTGTATGATTATCTATCACTGAGGCTGGCTAGTCGACCACAAATGATTGAAGAACTTGCAACATGTGTCCTTGGTGTCGAATCTAAGGAACTTGTAACGAGAATGATTCCTGTTGTTCTTCCAAAGCTTGTTGTGGTGACAGAGCACAACAGAGATCAAGCCATTGTCACTTTGTATGAGTTGGCCAGATACTTGGAGACAGATATGGTAGAACTAATTGTTGACTGGCTTCCCAAAGTGCTTGCTTTTGCTCTCCATCGAGCTGATGAGCAGGAATTACTCTCTGCTTTGAACTTCTACCTTGAGCAGACAGGATCTGATAACCAGGAGATTTTTGCTGCTGCATTACCTGCTCTTTTGGATGAACTTGTCTGCTTTACCGATGAGGATGATTCAGATGAGGTTTCTAAAAGGTATGTTAAGATGTGAAAGTATAAAGTACTCTTCATAATTCATTAAGCTTTTGGGAGACATGGTAATTTGTCACGACATCGGTGCATGAGGTCTTAGCTGAAATCTCACTGCTCCCACTCATTGACAAAAAAATAGTTTAATAGGCTTGTTAACTCTGCTAAAACATTCTACTCTTATCCATGTGTTACATGCTCATACGTGAGAGGGCATGTTGATATATGAGTGTGTAAATTACTCTTTTCCTTATAGCTTATGCTTTTAGGTGAGTAGGTAATTTATCTGGTACTAAAAATGCTGTGAACTTTATATCACTCACCAGGAATCGACCAATGCTCAAATTGGCCATACTATCTTGGAATGGGCTCCCTTCCTGAATATACCCTCATTTCCCAAATTTTCAGAGCCCTTTTTAGTTGAAGAGTCACACTTCCCAATCCAACTCCTTTAAATTCTTGAAATTATTTGATATCGTAAATACTTACAATATGCAACTTTGCAGCTATTTATTGCATCACCTTTAATGAATTTCCTGTGTTAAAGAGAAGACCGCTTCTAATTTGTCATGCTGGTTTATTTTTTTCTGCGAGATAATGCTCCAGATTTTTATTAATAGGTCTCTCTCTCTCCTTTCAACTTATGTACGTCTATCATGAAACACCCTTTTATTTCCTTGTTTTTTTGGTAACTGAGTAATCTTTTCGGTTCTCTGAACTATGGCTGTTTTTTTGGGGTGTATTTGGACAATTTTTTTCTCTCTCATTCACCCCACTAAGAAAACATCTTCATTCATTTAAATAACATAGTTTTCTTTCTCATGCTTTTCTCCTCACAATACATCACATCCATTTTATTTGACATGAAAACCAATGCAATCCAAACACATAATGCGTTTTTTGAATATATATTAACCCAAAAAATTCATGTTCAAATAGATCCTTGATTTCTTTGCATTATATACAGTATATTACACAAGTTATATTGTGAAATCAAGTTTTTTAGGCTCTGCGTCTTAGAAGAAACAGTTAGAAACTAATTGCAAAAGAACACAGTAGTATTTAGTAATCAAGTGCTTTTATTTGCTTTTGAAAGTAACCGCTGTAGTGTAATGTTTAGATGTGATAATCAATGAAATAATTAATTTAATGATTTTGAAATGATGTTTGATGTTTGTTCCTTCCACGTACGTAGGTTAGCTAGAGTACCTCAGATGATAAAAGAAGTTGCAAGGATCCTGACTGGTAATGAAGATCTTCCAGGATTTTTGAAGAATCACTTTGTTGGCCTCCTTAATGGCATTGACAGAAAAATGCTTCATGCCAAAGATCTAATGCTACAAAAACAGGCAATCAAGCGAATACAGATGCTTATCAATATGATGGGTCCACATCTCAGCACTTATGTACCAAAACTTATGGTTCTTCTCATGCATGCCATCGAGAAGGAACATCTCCAGGTTGAGGGTCTTTCCGTGTTGCAAATTTTCCTCAAGTGTCTGGCAGAAGTATCTCCTTCCAGCACTAAACATGTCATTTCTCAAGTGTTTGCTGCTCTTCTTCCTTTCTTGGAACGAGAAAGAGAAAAATCCACTTCACATTTTAATATAATTGTGGAGATCCTGGAAGAACTTGTGCTTCAGAATACCCATACCTTAAAGCAGCACATCCACGAGTTCCCTCCTTTACCCTGCCTTCCAGCTTTAGCAGATCTAAATAAAGTGATACACGAAGCACGTGGTTCAATGAGCTTTAAAGAACAGCTTCAAGATTTTTCTGTTGGGTTGAACCATGAAAATCTGAATGTTAGATACATGGTTGCATCTGAACTCAGAAAATTTCTGGACCTCAGAAGGGAAGAAATTATAGGTTTTATTGTTAAGGAAGATGACCAAAATATGGATGTTATGAGCTCTTTGATTCTCTCATTGCTGAGAGGGTGTGCCGAAGAATCTAGGACTTCAGTTGGACACAGGCTGAAGTTTGTCTGTGCCGACTGCCTTGGAGCGCTTGGTGCTGTTGATCCTGCCAAAGTAAAGGGATCTGTAAGCACGCGTTTTAAAATTGCTTGTTCTGATGATGACTTAATTTTTGAGCTTATCCATAAACATTTGGCTAGAGCCTTTAGAGCTGCACCGGACACCATTGTCCAAGATTCTGCTGCATTGGCCATTCAAGAACTACTGAAAATTGCAGGGTGTGGGTCTTCACACGATGAAAATGCTGCATCTTCTACTTCACATATGACAGTTGGACAACCTCATAAGGCCCCAATATCTGGTATTAAGAGCGTAGGAAGCTGTGCTAATCTGAATGGGAGGGGTCAGAAATTGTGGGATCGTTTCTCTGATTATGTTAAAGAGATAATTGGTCCTTGCTTAACCTCAAGATTCCAACTACCAAATGTGTCTGATTTTTCCTCTTCCGGTTCAATTTACCGACCTTCAATGTCTTTTAGACGATGGATATTCTTTTGGATCAAGAAACTGACTGTGCATGCAACGGGTTCTCGTGCAAATATTTTTAAGGCCTGTCGAGCTATTGTGCGACATGATATGCAAATAGCAACATATCTTCTGCCATATTTAGTCCTGAATGCCGCTTGCCATGGTAGTAAGGAAGCTCGTCAAGGTATAACGCTTGAAATTCTCTCAGTCCTTGATGCAGCAGCTTCCGATAATACCAATACTACTGCGTATGGTTTCACAACTGGCCAAAGCAATGTCTGTATTCAAGCTGTATTCACTCTTCTTGATAATCTTGGTCAATGGGTTGATGACATTGAGCAGGAGCTTTCCCTTTCCCAAACTCTTCCGCAATCCAATTCTAAGCAGGTTTCAAAGGCAAAGGATAGTAATATGAATGTTCCAGTTGATGTAGACCACATGCTTATGCAATGTAAGCATGTTACGGAGCTATTGGCGGTGATCCCTAAAGTGATCCTAGCCAAAGCCTCTTTCAGTTGTCAGGCATATGCTAGGTCCTTGTTATATTTTGAATCTCATGTGAGGGAAAAGTCGGGTTCTTTTAACCCTTCTGCTGAGAGAAGTGGCCTTTTTGAAGATGATGATATTTCATTCTTGATGGAGATATATAGTAATTTGGATGAGCCAGATGGGTTGTCTGGTTTTGCTTGTTTGCGGAAGTCAAAGAGCTTACAAGACCATCTATTGATAAATAAAAAAGCAGGAAATTGGGCTGAAGTTTTAACTTACTGCGAGCAGGCTTTGCAGATGGAACCTAAATCTGTTCAAAGGCATTCAGACGTCCTTAACTGTCTACTTAATATGTGCCATTTACAAGCCATGGTCACACATGTAGACGGATTAATGTCTAGGATTCCTCAGTACAAGAAAACATGGTGCACACAAGGTGTTCAAGCTGCCTGGAGGCTTGGCAGGTGGGATTTGATGGATGAGTACCTCAATGGGGCTAATGAAGAAGGTTTGCTTTACAGTAGTTCCGAGAGTAATGCTGTATTTGACATGGACGTTGCAAAGATTCTTCAGGCAATAATGAAGAAGGAACAGCTTTCAGTGGGTGAGAGAATTGCATTATCAAAACAAACTCTAATTGCTCCTCTTGCTGCTGCTGGCATGGATTCTTATGAACGAGCCTACCCGTTTGTGGTAAAGCTTCATACGCTGAGGGAACTAGAAGATTTTAACTCGCTACTTGCAGGTGAGTCTTTCTTGAATAAACGTTTTCTTCAGGCCGATTCAGAATTCTCCAAGTTAATTGGTAACTGGGAGAGTCGGTTAAGACTCACCCAACCGTCTCTTTGGACAAGGGAACCACTTTTGGCTTTTAGAAGGCTTGTTTTTGGAGCCAGTGATCTTGGTGCTCAAGTAGGAAATTGCTGGGTTCAGTATGCCAAGCTGTGCCGTTCAGCTGGTCACTATGAGACAGCAAATCGTGCTATTCTTGAAGCTAAGACCTCAGGTGCACCTAATGTTCACATGGAAAAAGCTAAACTTCTCTGGAGCACCAGGCGTGCTGATGGTGCCATTGCTGAACTGCAACAATCTCTTCTGAACATGCCTGTGGATGTTGTGGGACCTGCTGCCATTTCATCCATCACCAGCCTCTCGTTGGTTCCTGTGAATCCACAACCTTTAATTTGTAATACCCAGTCTTTGAATGAGACTCGAGATATAGCAAAGACTCTGCTCCTGTATTCAAGATGGATCCACTGCACTGGACAAAAGCAAAAGGAAGATGTGATAAGTCTTTTTTCAAGGGTGAAAGAGCTGCAGCCTAAATGGGAGAAGGGGTACTTCTATATGGCCAAGTACTGTGATGAAGTACTCGTTGATGCTAGAAAACGTCAAGTAGATAATGAGCCGTCTTCAGCTGCCTCAAATTCTGAGAGATGGTGGTGGTCTTACCTTCCTGATGTGCTGCTATTCTATGCGAAAGGGCTCCACCGGGGGCATAGGAATCTCTTCCAGGCCCTTCCAAGATTACTAACATTGTGGTTTGAATTTGGTAGCATTTATCTAAGAAAAAACTCTGCATCCAATAAAGAAATCAAGAACGTGCACACAAAGGTGACATATTGTTTTAAGTGCTTTTGATGGTCCTGTTTGTTTGGTTTCTGCTTGTTTTTATAACTCCCCGATTTTACTTATCAAAGTGCTTTTCCCAAGGTTCTGACTCTGGCTGTTTTAATTTGCTTGCTTTTCTTTGAGGTAATGAGCATCATGCGTGGCTGTCTTAAAGATTTGCCAACATACCAGTGGCTAGCTGTCCTACCTCAACTTGTTTCAAGAATTTGTCACCAAAATGAGGAAATTGCTCGTTTGGTGAAACACATTATTACATCTGTCCTTCGCCAATACCCACAGCAAGCCCTTTGGACTATGGCAGCTGTCACAAAATCCACTGTTCCTTCAAGAAGGGAGGCTGCTGCAGAGATTATACAAGCTGCCAGGAAAGGATCTGGCCAGGGAGTAGCAAGCTCCTTGTTTCACCAGTTTGCTTCTCTGATTGATCATTTAATCAGATTATGCTTCCATGGTGGACAAGTGAAATCAAAGGCGATCAATATATCAACTGAATTTAGTGCATTGAAAAGGATGATGCCAGTAGATATTATAATGCCGACACAATTATCCCTGAAAGTTAATCTGCCTACGTTTGACATCGTTGGGGAAAATTGTGCAACATTTGATGTTTTCTCGTCTACAAATATTCCTACAATCTCAGGAATAGCGGAGGAGGCTGAGATCCTCCCGTCTCTTCAACGACCAAAAAAGGTAAGGCTTCTCTGGCTATATATATGTTTGCAATCTATTTCTTTTTCCTTGTTTGTGCGTGTTTTTTTTTATTGGGGGGCAACTGGCCAACCTATCTGTATTAGTTTAACCATGCACTCCAAATCTACTTCCTAGGGCACATAGAACTTATCTATTAGAACTATGAAACGATTGTAGTTTTATTTATGCAGATCATTCTTTTGGGCAGTGATGGTTTTGAACGCCCCTTTCTCTGTAAACCAAAAGATGACCTCAGGAAGGATACACGTATGATGGATTTTAATGCGATGATAAATCGCGTACTGTCCAAAAACCCTGAAAGTCGTAAGAGGAAGCTTTATATTCGCACATTCGCTGTGATTCCCCTTACGGAAGATTGTGGAATGGTTGAATGGGTCCCGCATACTCGTGGACTTAGACAAATACTCCAAGATATTTACATGAGCTGTGGAAAGTTTGACCGACAGAAGACAAATCCTCAAATAAAGCGTATATATGACCAATGCCAAGGTAGTAAAGTTCCTGAAGATGAAATGCTGAAGAACAAAATCCTCCCAATGTTCCCTCCAGTATTTCATAAGTGGTTCCTCAAAACTTTTCCCGAGCCTGCTACCTGGTTTAGAGCTCGAGTTTCTTATGCTCATACGACTGCTGTCTGGTCGATGGTTGGACACATAGTTGGCCTCGGTGATCGTCATGGAGAAAATATTTTGTTTGATTCAACCACCGGTGACTGCGTTCATGTTGATTTCAGTTGCTTATTTGACAAAGGTTTGCAGTTAGAGAAACCTGAGTTGGTGCCTTTCAGGCTGACGCAGGTAAACATTGTGACCCCCCCCCCCCCCCCCCTTTTTTTCTTTTTTTTTTTTTTTTTCTTTAGTTAGGTCATGATTGCTATAACTGACTACAATTATCTGAAATTGCAGAACATGACTGATGGTTTGGGGATTACAGGATACGAGGGAATATTCCTTAGGGTCTGTGAAATTACACTATCAGTATTAAGGGCACACAGGGAGACATTAATGAGTGTTCTTGAGACATTCATCCATGATCCTCTAGTGGAATGGACAAAATCTCACAAATCAAGTGGGGTAGAAGTTCAGAACCCCCATGCACAGGTTTGAATTTCTCCACATATTTCTTTTCTTTAGCATAATTAGGTGGTAGTGCATGATTTCTTTGTTAATCTGGATTGGCTTTACTTCATCGTATTGCAGCGAACGATTAACCATGTGTAGGGATAATGACAATTTTAGTCCCTTTTGCTGCGAACGATTAACCATGTGTAGGGATAATGACTGCCTTAGTTTTTTTAACATTTGATCCTGCCTTATATCCTATCATATTCAGTTACAAGAATCGTAAAACAGAACATTTGGGATAAAGACGTTTTTAGTGTCTTTTGATTTACGATTTTCGCACTTTTATCCGTAATGTTTCATCTCGACACTTTTACTCACAGATACAATTTTTTTATATTTCCAGTCTATTTTCACCACGTGTCAAGTTTTTATTGGTCAGAGCCTATTGTACTTACAATGCTGGTTGTTTGACACACGACACTTTGGACTGAAAATGCAAAGCAAACAAACACAGACGAGGTGTAAAAAAGCCAAGATAAAACATCGGGTAGAACTGCAAACATCGTGAAACATAAGGGACTAAAAACGTGTCATTATCTCTTTCACGTTCAAACTTGTTTATTAGTTGCATTAATTTAAAAAGAATTGCACTACTATAAGATGGTAACAAATAGGTATGTGTATATTTGAAATTCAGAGAGCCATCAACAATATAGAAGCGCGACTGCAAGGAGTAGTAGTTGGCGTTGGAGCTGCACCGTCATTACCTCTGGCAGTAGAAGGACAAGCTCGTAGGTTGATTGCAGAAGCAGTTTCTCATACAAACCTTGGCAAGATGTACATATGGTGGATGCCTTGGTTTTAAGAATTTTTTATAAGATAGCAAATCTGAAATTTCAGAGTAAGTTTACTTTTGTTTTAGTCAATAATTTGAAGCAGTGGGCGTGACACATTGTTATTATTGAGTGATCTTGTTGCCTTAGTTCTCTTTTACTCCCTCCGTTCCTAATTATATGTCGTGTTTGAGAAAAACACAAATTAAGAAAATGAGTATTTCAAAATAAATAAATAATGGAAAGTGTAGTGGTGTAATGAATATGAAAGATTGATTAGTTGAATGAGCCTAGAAAGTTAAAAAGTAGTATTGAAAAGCGGAAAGAGTATTAAAATATGTATTGAAAATGTAACTACGACATATAAAAAGAAAATTTTGATTTTGGCAACTGCGACATATAATTAGGAACGAAGGGAGTATTATGTATATGGAAGCTGCAGGCTTGTGTTGTTGTCCAATTTTTAATTTTTTTTGATAAAGGGATCTTTTTATTGACTTGCCTTCAAATAGGCGATATCATCAAATTACAAACGTGTTTTTAGTAGAAAATCTAAGGACTAATATAAACACCAAGCTAGGCGGAGATTCCTAGTTTGTTCCACAACTTTGGCAACAAAAGCAAACGACGGCGGCTTATCCTCTTCATGACCATGAGGGTGCTTGTTTCTCCACATCCAAATCCCGTATAATGCTTCCCTCCATGTATACATCCACTTCGGTGTACCAAAGAGATTTTTCCCATTCATATTCAAATTAAGTCGTACCCAATCCACCATTGAGGTAGCCCCACGAGGTACGCAATGGTTCCAAACTTCCTTAGCCCAATTACAATCGCGGAGGGCATGAAGTATGGACTCCTCCCCTTCCTCACAAATGTCGCAAGTTGGGTCGTCCACTATATGCCTGTCATAGAGCATACGGTTTACCGGAAGGGCACCATGAACGATACTCCATAAGTTATAATTGCCTCTCGTCGGCCCTTTTAGGTCCCAAATCTTATTCCAGATGTCATCCAGAATCCCTTGATCAACAGTGGGTCGAAGTAAGGAATAACCTGAGGCCACTGTATACTTACCTTTTGGATCCCCCTTCCATTAAAACTCATTATCAATCTGCTCGAGACCGTCTCTAATGTATGAATAAGCCTTACAGATGCCTTTCCATGTGACGAGCTTCCTATTTTAGCTATGGTTGACAATTCCTTATACTTGTGAGATAAGGCCTTGACCCACAGGGTGTCCTTCTGGGTAATGAGATCCCACACCAATTTCCCAAGAAATGAAATATTCATATCGTACAGCTTCTTGAAACCCAGCCCGCCCACTTGTTTTGGCAGGCAAAGAGTATCCCAAGCTATCGTGTGCATTTTACGACCTTGATCATCATCTCCCCAAAAAAATTGTCTACATGTCTTCTCCAATTTATTCAAAATTGTAATAGGAAGCAGGCCAGTTTCCATGGTGTAAAAGACATGTGTTGCCAAAGAACTCTGTATAAGAATACGTTTCCCCGCTCTGGAGAGGCATTTCAATTTCCAACTACTCAGCTTGTTCCTCATCTTGTCATCTACTTTCGGAGCACCACAGCGAGCAGGGGCGACTCCAGGATTTTCGACATGGGGGTCAGAAATTTATCAATTTTTTCCCGTATCACATATATATTTGGATATTGAATTCTATACATGTAATTATGATAAAATAAATAAAAATAGGAGGGTCAATACATAAAAAATATGGAGTCTTTATTCGCACCACACCAAATCTACCACTACACCACATTCCAATAAAAAAAAAGTGATATCTACCGCTTACCCCACATCTATTATTTCAAAATTTCCAAATCTACCAATACACCACACTCTCATCTCAAAATAATAAAAAAAACACTATTGCCAAACATGTTTTGCTACCACAAGATATTTGTATTTTTATATCTCCCCAAACTTGTACAAATTACAAAAACCTCACACCATTAAAAAAAAAAACACCTGCTCATCCGGTTATCCCCATCCTCCACATTTCTCCTCTTTTCTACTTCAACTTCCTCACTTCTTCTTCTTCAAAATTTATTAATTTGCAAAATGGAACCGAAATCCAAATCCACAACCATGGGCTTTTCTCCAGATCCAGAAATCACTTTAAACGGCCGATGCTTCATGTCAACCTTAACAGTTGGGTCGGAGAATCAACGGCCGATGAGACGTTTGGCATTAAAAACAGTGTTCTGCGAGTTCAATAGCCACTTGATTCTTAGCTGCATCGTCAATTAGGCGTTCGGTATGAGTGAAAGCAACATAGGATAGAGTAGTTATGTTGCCTTGATCATTGGAAATGATTTCAACTCTGTCATTTTGCCAAACACCAACGCAAACTTGTATGTTGTGCCCAGATCGATTCCGATTGCTTTGCCTTCAACTTTTCCTGCCGCCATTGAAAACTAAATGCAGAATTGCAATTACTAAAGAAGAATTTTTTGATTAGAAAAAGTAAAATTTGTGTGAGGAAATTTCTGAAAATTTGTCTGTGTGTTCTTATGCTTTCTCTGAAAATTTCTGAATCATAACGATGGAATTGGAATGTATATATACTAGTTGGAGAAGGAAAGGGTGGGGAAAATTGGGGTGAATTGGAGAGTTGATGAGAAGAAAAGGCCATTGGCGTGGCCAAAAAAGAGAAGAAAAGGCCATTGGAAACGGAGTTACCTGTTTTACGGCCCATCCGGTACCGGAAAATCGGTTTTTATAAATGCAATGGTGAATCTATTTGGAGATGGTGGAAATGGGTGGTGGTGTTGGAGGAGAATAGGAGATGGGTGAAGAAGAAGAGGAGTTGATTGGATTGATTTAGACGTGACCGGTTCCGGGCCGGTTCCGGATCGGTTCCGGGTCCATGGCACGACCCTCCGGTTCCGGGTCCAAAATGGAACCGGAACCGCCGGTTCCATTTTCTAGCCGGTTCCCGGGAACCGGCGGGTTTGGCGGTTCCCCGGTCCGGGTCCGGGTCTCGGCGGTTCCCGGGTCAGACGGTTCAGATCACGGTTCCAATCCCGGTTCCAAAAAAATCAATTTTTTTTTACAAATTTTTTATAACTTACGTTAAAATTAATAATAAATTCTAATTGATTATTAAACTATATATAATATTTAATTTCATAAGTATGTTTAAAAAAAACACACGGCTTGTATAATATTTAATTTCAACCAATCTATATATAATATTTAATTTCATAACTTATATTCTAGATAATTTGTAAGTAAATTAAAGATTATAGTTTTAGAATTGTTTATTTTTTATGATTGATTTGTAAGTAAATTAAACTTATATTTCATATATTGATTACGATGATTTATACTTATAATATTATTATGTGTATAAGTTGATATTATATCTTAATGAATCGAGGCAAAATGTATATAAAAGTTGTTTTATTAAGCAACACCATTACATAATTGAACAATACATCAATGACGACAGTCACGGCACACTTGAATCACTTTATGTTGTGGCACTAGTAAAAATTAAAAAACAACATTTTATGGTATATTAAAATAAAATCAAATATTTTGAATATAAAATCAAATATTTTGAATAAAATCAAACATGAAAAAAAAAACAAAAACCGCCGGTTCCGGGTCCTCCGGGCCGGTTCCGGCCGGTTCAACCGCCGGTTTTTCGGCCGGTTCTTTGAACCGCCGGTTCCGGGCCAGGCCGGGTCCGTTGGAACCTAAAACCGGGTAGGAACCGTGGAACCGCCGGTTCCGTGGACCCGTGGAACCGGAGGGTTGGACCCGGGAACCGGCGGGTCCGAACCGGATTTGGACCCGGAACCGGTCAGGTCTAGATTGATTAAGGTGTAAAAATAAGGGACTAATTTGTAATAAAAATTTGGAGTGGAAATAATATGAAAGTATGGTGTAAAGGTAGAAATGTGATGTAAATAAATAATGAAAAATATTTGAAATTCAGTGTGGTGTAAAGGTAGATTTTGCTTTTCTGGTGTGGTAAAAATGGTAGAGTGGTGCAGCGGTAGATCAGCTGTGGTGCGAATAAAGACTCCCTAAAAATAAGAGGGTAAATTTCACATATATATGTATTTATAAAAAAATCTCCACTATTTATACATAATATTTTTATTTTAGGGGGTTGGGCACACCCGCAGGTGGCAATGTAAAGCCGCCCCTGACAGCGAGGGTCAACCGTTGAAAAGTTGAACCTCATACATATGAAGTTTGACTTTCTATAGGTCAAATCGACCTCTAGAAAGTCGAACCGATGTAGACACATTTGAGGACCGCAATGTATATAGCTAAGTAATTTGTCTCGAGCTTTTCTCGACTTCCAACTTGTGATTCATTAAACACACTCTTTACTTTTCAGTATTATTACCATTACATTCATCGCTCCAAGCGTTACGCTTTGAGTTCCATTGTTCAAGTCAATCTTTTTATTTTATTTTAAAAATCCATACGAATCTATTCTTTTCTTTCCCTCATTTTTCTCTCCATCCAAAAATTCTTTCCCTCTTCTTTCTCTCAATTCAAAAAAGGGGCTTAGTTTGTGGAGACTTATGGTGTGAGGTTGAGGAGGTGGAGTGTTGGTAGTGCTGATAAACGAACAGAGCCGCTCACGAACAAGCTCGTGTTCGACTCGTTAGCATTTGTGATTGTTCGTTTGCTTAGCTTAACGAACCACTCATCCAAGCTTGAATAAAATTATAAGCTCGTTTGAACAAACTTGCGACCGTTCGATTATGTTCGTGAATCTACTTATATAGATAAACTAGTGTATAGTTGAATATTAATTTGCTCTTTGTTATTTATTAATTTGGAATTGGTTATTGATACCTTAACGAGCCAAACTCGATCCGAACTCGAGCGGGAAGGCAAAAATACGCGTAGTAAATCAAACTCGAACACATGCATGAACAAAATTTCTTTATAAATGAGCTGAATTTGAACATAATATTTTGTTCGTTTATTAAACAAACGTTTGCGAACAAGCTCGTGATATTAACAAACCAAGCTTGAACATATTTTTTTGTTCGTTAGTTAAATGAATGAACATGAACAAGCTCGTGACTTAAACGAACACAAGCTTGAACAACTGATACTCGGTTCAGCTCGGCTCGTTAACAGCAGTAGGAGTTGGTGGGATTTGTGATTTTTTTCTTTTTTCGAAAAACAAAATAGGGTTGAGGGCGCCACAGGTATTGTTTTTAATTATTATTTTTGGTTTAATGGGATATTTATATAAATATGAGGAAAAACAATCTCATGATGGTGGTGCACGATATCTTTCCACATTCTACGGACCCAACAACAATCTCTAAGGGCGTGAAGGATGAATTCACTGTAGCTTCCACATGATGGACACGAATCATCATTAATAACGTGCCTCACAGTAAGTGTGCCAGCTGTGGGGAGGGAGTTCATACGAGAATATATGTGTTTTATTACACGAGAATATAAAAGAAGATCGAATCTAGTTTATCATTTACAATTTGCCAGTTTCAGAATGGAATAAAAAAGGGAAAATGATTTATATAGTATTTTGTTGAAGTTCTCTTGTTTAATAGTCTTCGTACAATTTTTTTTGTTTTCGCAAGGTATCCCAAGACAATTGTCTGGGACTAATCATGCGAGGTATTGTCGGGCACCAAACGTGGAGACCTTTCCCAACAAGGTTTGCTGCATCCACAAGTGCTCGAACCCGAGACCTCTTTCCTACAAGTTTTTTTTTTGTTTAAATAGAATTTTCATCATCAACACCATTTTTATACCTATAATACTCCTTATCACCCCTAAATTGAACAAACCTAACCCCAAATTGAAATTGAACAATCCAAATCCCAAATTGAAGAACCCAAACCCTAATTGCAATTGAAGAACCCCTAGTCCTAAATTGAAGAACACAACCCCTAATTGAAATTGAAGAACCTTAAACACTAAATTGAAGAACCCAAACCCTAATTGCAACTGAAGAACCCCTAGTCTTAAATTGAAGGACCAAAACCCTAATAGCAATCAAAGAACCCTAGTCCTAAATTGAAAAAACTAAACCCTAATTGCAGTTGGACCCCACCAAGCCGCCGCCTAACCGCCGCCGGAAACTCTGTTAACAAACCGCCGCCAAACCCCCGGAAACCCCCAAATCAGAACGTCGTTTAGAGAGTGGGTTGGAAAAGGAAGGAGGCGGTGAACTGTCATCAACCCTAGACGGAATGATGATTGTCGTTCTTGATGGTGGCCATCGTCGTTTTTTTAGCGAAGTCGTCGTCCCTTTTTTGGAGCATCTTTTCTCACAACAAATTATTCTGACCCAATTTGAGTCAGAAAACGATGATTATTCTGACAATTCAAGTCAGAATTTTAAATGTCTTCCATACCTAATACTGTTCAGTGTGAAAAGAATTCACTTTTTTAGCGATCTTATATGATCGTTGTTGCTTTCAGTCTGATTTATGGTATTGTTTTAGGAAAGACTTATAAAAATACAGTGAAACCTTGATAAATGAATACCTCAGGACCAGAAAAAAATATTCGTTTAGCAAGTTTATTTATTTATCGATAAATGAATATATTATTCATTTATCGATAAATGAATATTTATTCATTTAGATAGTATTTTTACAATTTTCTTAATTTTTTTTCTTCTTCTTATTATTAGTATTTTTACCTATAATGTATGGTCAAAATTCTTATGAAAAACCTAATTAAATTCATTTTCTTTAGATTCTAGATTAGGAATACATGCAATATATGTACGGACTAAGTATGTACAATGTATTATGTATTGCTATATCACTATAGAAATGTGATGGACGTCGAACATCTTTTGAACTATCCTAACGAGAATGATGCAGTTATGGAATCGCCTACCGACAAAGAAATTATTGAATTCGTACTAAATGATGAGAATGATCGTGAACCAGATGATAGTAGCGTCATACCAAATGTGTCATCAAAATAGGTCTGTCAAGCAGTAGTCATCATACAAAATTACTTGCTACAACAAGAGCAAAATATTCCAGAAGTTGTGCATGCATTACAAAAAAATTAAGGATGTGAGGCATTTTGGTGGAATGAAAAAACAAAAACCTTTAGATGCATTTTTTGAGAAGAAATGACCTTTTATATGAACATTGTTGATTAGATGAAATATTTTTGTTTATTATATATATATATATATATATATATATATATATATATATATATATATATATATATATATATATAATTTAGTGATTATTCATTTATGTTTACATGGGGACTTTAAGGACTCGATTTGTTTTATTCGTTAATGCATTTAGCGAGGTTATTCATTTAGCCCCTTGGCCCAAGTCGGGACCGGAGAAAATTATTCATTTGACGAGGTTATTCATTTATCGAATATTTATTTATCGAGGTTCTACTGTAAGGGTATTTTTGTCCGTTATAACAAATCTTTGTTTTGATTATATTTTTTATAACTCCACAATGACGACTAGTACATAACAAAAAAAAACTTTGAAAAAAGACTAACCAGACAATTATCCCCACCCCCACCCCCAAAAAAAAAAAAAAAAAAAAAAAAAAGGAGTTTTGTTCTATAAAAAAATTTGATTCTTGTCAATTTTTTTCTAGCCATATCCTTAAATTTTTTTTTTAGGAACGATCTGCTCTTTATTTCAGTAGTAAAAAAAAAATTACATCAAAATTCATTGGGGCCAAAATCTACAATTCCCAAGCAACTTTTAAATTTTTAACTCTATCAAAAATAGTAGCAATAAACACAAAGAAAGGTGGTCGATCTCCACATCGTTGATGTATCACTTGGTTCCTCCAGTACCAAAGGTTATTCACAGTTTCTCGAAAAATATATGGCCAATCTCTCGTATGGGCAGGGGTAGAGAATTTGCCTTAATCCACTCCCCAATAGTGGGCCTCGAAAAGAATTTCTGGTGAGCCGACGCAGGTAGTAATGTCGCCATATAAGATTCGCCCATTGACAATCACGCAAAGCATGCAAGGACGATTCTTCTGCCAGATTGCAATGAACACATGTGGGTGAATGAGCAACTCTCCTCTTCCAAAGCAATTTGAACGTGGGAAGAGCATCATGTTGTGCTTGCCAGAGCATGAAATTAAGCCTATATGGGTCCTTGAGCTTTCAAATAAATTCCCAACTGTCATCAGAAGGTTGATCCGACCCAGAGTTGAGGAATTGATAGGCCTTCGCCACAGAGTATTAGTTATTTGGCTTGCCTTCCCAAGAGATCACACCATTGTCTGCAGAAAAACCATCTTTCAAATAAGAAGCGGCCATGCAGATAGATTTCCAAGTATGTGAGTCAGCAGCAGTAGGGGCAACAAAAGGATTGCCATACTTCATAACAAGGGTTTTGACCCACAACGAATGATCATCGGTAAGAATTTTCCAAACTAGTTTTCTCAAAAAAGGCTAAGTTCATCAAATTCGGATTCTTGAACCCTAGACCTCCCTGGTTCTTCAGTTGGCAAAGACTCTGCCAGGAAATATAATGCATTTTTCTGTCATCCTGATCCTCTCCCCAAAAATATTTACGACATATTTTATCTATCTCATTAAGCACACCTATAGGGATCTTGGATGCTTGCATCACATAATAGGGGTGAGTGGCCAAAGAGGTTTTAACCATCACCATTCTACATGCCTTCGAAAGAGATTTGATCTTCCAACTAGACAACTTTTTTCTCATCTTATCTACAATAAAGCTGTAGGTCACCTTGGTGCTTCTGTTGGCGGTCAAAAGGACACCAAGGTACGACCCCAAATCCACAGCAGCTTGCATTTCCAAGGCCTGACTGATAGAGAGTCTAGTCTGGGGGGTAGTGTTCTTTGAGAAGTAAACTCTCGATTTATGAGTACTCACCTTTTGACCAGAGATGGAACAAAATTCCTCCAGGACATCTCGGATAGTAATTGCTTGGTTCACAATAGCTACACCTAGAAGGATCAAATCATCTGCAAAGAACATGTGCCTCAAAGATGGTCCGGATCTGCTCACCTTAATTCCTTTCCATCTACCTGCCAACAGCGAATTGTCAATCTTCTGACTAACAGCTTCCATGCATAGGTCAAAAAGATAGGGAGCAAGAGGATCTCCCTGTCTAAGCCCTCTTTTAGGAGTGAAAGGACCCAGCTTTTCTCCATTCCAGAGGACTTCAAGTTGTGAAGTCTTAAGCCCAAACGTGACCAGATTCACCAATTTACTAGAAAGGCCAATCTTAAGCAAAATCTGCTCCAAGAAAGCCCAATTGACCCTGTCATATCCTTATTTTTCATTCATATAATTTTAGAGAAAGTGTATAAATTTTTGTTTTTCATTCATATAATTTTTTTTAGGTGAAAAATTACTTTTATTCAATTATATCAGCTGAGCATGCTAGTAGTACATGAGAAGGCGGCCTAGTGCCTCATTGTCTAAGAC
The DNA here is from genome assembly GCA_036785695.1 of Gentiana straminea. Taxonomy (NCBI): domain Eukaryota; kingdom Viridiplantae; phylum Streptophyta; class Magnoliopsida; order Gentianales; family Gentianaceae; genus Gentiana; species Gentiana straminea. Next base: position 8,552,199 of record JAVUPR010000266.1, on the reverse strand, counting down.
CAACTAGCGATAGACCTTAATTTGCTAAGAGATGAGCAGGAAAGTTGCCCTCTCGATTGACAAAAGAGAAGCAATGATTGACAAAGACCGGAACAAGGGCCTTACAATCATCAATAATTGAACTTAGCAAAGACAGATCTTCTTCATTCGATAAAAGTTTCTAGTGGATCATCTGCGAATCTCCTTCAAATATGATATTGAAGTATCCCTATGTAATGACAAAGACCATAGCTTGGTGAATAGCTAAGGTTTCAGCAATTGCAACATCATAGCACCCAATTAGCTTTGAGGAGAAGCTATGGAGGATGTCTCCCGAGCTATTCCTCACCAAACCTTCAATTGCTACTTCGAACCCTTTTACCGCTGCATCCTCATTAATATAATTTTAGTTGTCATTCCTATCCATACACATCCAATATTTAGTCATTGGATATTTGTCTTGACCCAAAGGTGTGGGACATCTTGCGCGCATATATATAACATTTATATATCTTATATGTATATGTTTTTATATATATATGTATATATAAATGCATATGTTATTACCTTCCAACACTTTAGAATTTAATAAATTTTCAATTACTCCGGCTCTAGTTTGAGCTTGAAAATGCTTAAAATTTTATCGAACATAATTGAATTGAATTAAAGCATGATTAAACTCAATCGAACCGATTTCAAACAATTTCTTTTTTGATAAAACGAATTCAAGTATCGTTGTTTTAAATGAGACTCGATTCGAATAATTTACCCCAAATTTTTATATATTTTTTGTTTTATAGATATTGATGTTATTTATTTGGTTACTCTCCCCGTTCCTATTTAACGGTCGCAGTTGCCAAAATTAAAATTTCCTTTTTATTTGTCGTAGTTTTTAATACATATTTTAATACTCTTCCCGCTTTTCAATACTCCGTATTACTTTTCAACTTTCTAGACTCATTCAACTAATAAATCTTTCATATTCAATACACCACTATATTTTTCAAGATTTCTTTAATGAAAGTCAATACAATTGGTCATTTTCTTAGTTTGTGTGTTTTTTTCAAATGCAATAGATAATAAAGCAATAGATAATAAGGTACAGAGAGTATTTATTTTAACCCAAGTATTCCAGTTGTCCTCGAAAAAGAAAAAAAGTAGGGTCAATTATTTAAAAGGATTGATTTTCAACTTATTAGGGGTAATAGGACACTCCGAAATCTTATTTAGTTATAAGGATATTCTAATTTTAAGAAGGAAACATATTTAGTTATAAGGACATTCTAATTTCAAGTGGATAAAGAGGAAGAAGAAAAAAAAAGGAAGGAAGGGAAAAAACAAAAAAACCGCTCAAAAAAAAAACTGCTGAGGGAACGTGGTTAAGTTTTTTTTTTTTTAATTTTTTTTTAATATTTTTTTATTATTTTAATTCACCATATTTGTAAAAGTCATATTCTTTGATCTAAAACTCGGATCATCATAAATTTTTCACTAAAATTCATATTTTTTCGTCTTCTTTATTATAAAATCAAATTTGATATTTTTCCGAATAAATTTCATAAAATCAATTTTTTTTCTTCATAAAAATCGACGTGACGTATTTATCACCGTCATGCATTGACCACTTACCCGGATGCATTGGCCACCGGGATCCATAAACCACCCCGATGCATTCACCGCCGCGATTCATTGGCTACCATGATGTATTGACCGCCGCGATCTATTGACAACCTTGATCAGTGACATCTCATTGTAGTGATTTATGCAATGACGTCTCGTTGTAGCGATTTATGCGGTGACTTCTTATTGTAGCGATCTATCTACGGTGATGTCTTATTGTATCGAATTATGCGGTGACGTGTTATTGTAACGATTTATGCAGTGACGTGTTATTGTAACAATTTATGCATACCTTTGGTTGTAAAAATATGCATTTAAACAAAAAAAAACAAAAGAAATATAGTTATTTTACAAAGTTATCGAAAATTTAAACCAACACTAATCAAATAAACCATCATCAATCAAATATTTAAAGATAACAAAGAAATAAAGTTACTTTACAAAGTTATCAAATGTGTGTATCAAGTTGTATATGCGGTGACATCAATATCATTGCATCAGTTATCTAATTGTAAATACAGTTATCAATGTCACTGCTTCAGACAACAATGTCACTGCATAAGTCATCAATGTCACTGCATAAGACGTCAATGTCACTGTATAAAACCTAACAACTACATCAGTCAGCTCTGCTCTTGTTTTGCATTTCTCCAAATGTGGAGCTTTTAATATGGATAGAAGTACAAGTTTGGTGAAACTACAAAGACTCTTCACTATGACTCTTGTAATGGCCACACGTTGTTTGTGCCTCACGATAATTAGATTCATTGTGGAATCCCTCAATTCTTTAACACGATCTTGAATCATTTGACGATCTTGTTTAGCTTAATGTCCCTGCATCATTCATCAATGTCCCTGCATAAGTCATCAATGTCACTGCATAAGTCATCAATGTCCCTGCATCCTTCTTAAAATTAGAATATCCTTATAACTAAATAAGATTTCGGAGTATTCTAAATGATCATTAATTCTCTAACGATAGCCTTATAACTAATATCCAAAAAAAAAAAAAAAAAAAATTCAGTTGAAGTGTCTACACATGTCACTGACACGGCATGCATTGAACTAGACTTTTACCGATACTACTGGTTTTTTTTTTCCTTCTTTTTTTTCTTTATGATATTTTTTGTTTGATTGATCCAACTTTCACCTCGAGGCGGTGGCGCTGTCCTTTACGGGTATGAGGAAGAGGGCGAGAGCTAGCACGACCGGCGGCGACCTGGCCGTTGTTGACATTTGGAAGCGAGAGGTCGGTGAACTTTCCTCCACTAATTTCGCTCGTCGTATCGGAGCATCTGAGGTATTTATTTCTCTGATCATAATCACTTTTGTTTTTCTCCTCCTTTTTGCTTGTCCATCTGATTAGATAAGCTTTAGAGTTTAGTTCCCTGATCGGCGGGTCGATCGGATCACCGAGAAGTGCATATCATATACCCTGCATTCTGTAATTTACTGATTTGATCTTCGAATTGACTGTATCATCTGTTACAGTTGGTTCTGGGATAATGTCACGTTATTTATGCTATATACAGATAATATTTAGGTGTTTGTTTACAAAAAGAAAGTTTTTTTTTCTTTTAATTACCATTGAGACTCCTGTTTAGTGCCAAACTCTCCATCCCTTTATTCATTCCTATATTGGTACACAAAAAGAGACAGTCTTGATTTCAAGCCTGTAATTTGTCCTTCCACTTGAAGCCCCCTCCCTCTTGATTTCAAACTCTTCCATCCCTTTATTCATTCCTATAATGGTACACAAAAAGAGACAGTCTTGATTTCAAGCCTGTAATTTGTCCTTCCACTTGAAGCCTCCTCCCTCTTGTTTAGTAGCAACAGTATAAACTGCACTTCACCATGAGTAAAGAATAACTGATATTGATTCTCTACCTCACAGCCTACAAGGTGCCCCTTATTTGAATAGCTGCAAGTGTTGATGCTCTACCACTTGTGACTAGACTGGCCATGGATAAAATCCTATTTTGGTACTTCCGTGATAAACATTACAATCCATCTGAATTGGGTTCTGGGCTTGGTACCTCCAAATTGTCTGCTGGAAGGATGAAGTGTATTCACCTTATTACAGGTGAATGTTGTAGATTTAGACGTGTACATAGTTCTGTTGATTCTTTTTTCAGTAGTGTACCTATGCGTTCATATCATTAAACTACATCCTCCTTTAGATTGTTATAAACAATTCAATCTCTCGAGTGATGATTCAATTTCTTTTATTGTTATCATCTTTACTGCTATCTGTTACTATCTTTTGGGGGGCTTCGCATTAACACAAGGAGAAGTGTTCTCTTTCGTGTATTCATTTCCATATGTTGTATGCTTGAAATATTGGCTTCTCTTTTGTTGGTCATTGCTTGCCAGCTTACAGGTCAACCTATATCTGACATAGTGTCTCTATATTATAGAGTCTCATCTCTGTTTTTTCCTATTTTTCCTTATTAAAGATTATATTGTGAAGGAAAAGTGTAATGTATAAATTATGTCATTTTTGGCTTTACTTTTCCAGGATCTTGTACTTCGTCTTGAGATCTTTAAGAAGCTCAAAAAGCACAGAGGTTGTGTCAACACTGTTAGCTTCAACGGATATGGCGATATTCTGATATCTGGCTCTGATGACAGGAGAGTCATATTGTGGGATTGGGAATGTGGAAATGTCAAGCTCTCATTTCGTTCAGGTCATAATAACAATATCTTTCAAGCTAAAGCAATGCCATACAGTGCAGATCAAAGCATTGTTACCTGTGCTGCTGATGGGCAGGTAGCGTTTTTCAAATTCCCTATAAAAAGTTGCAAGTGTTGCACTAAAGCTCAACTTCTGTAGCTTGGGGTTCCTGAATCCTGATGTGCTACTTTGTATGGGTGTCTGCACTCTTTAATTTTGCTTTTTCGCTTCCAATATTCTTCATTGCAAATAGAATCTTGCTGCTTCTAAGGTATTTTGACTGGTGATGGTGTCCAGTGAGTGAATGTACTTTCTTTTGCTGTGACCACAGAATATCATGTGTTAGATGACAAAGGATCTTCCCTGATTTTAGGTAAGACATGCTCAGATTCATGGAGGAAATGTGGGGACTACTCTTCTTGCGAGGCATCAAGGGAGAGCTAATAGCTTGGCCATTGAACCTGGAAATGCCAATATTTTTTACTCGTGCGGTGAAGATGGAGTGGTTCAACGCGTAAGTTGTAGTTTCTGTTCTAAGTGGTATTTACCTTAACGAGTACACGTGGACTGGCTAGAATTTGGTATAAACCTCTTCTACAACATAATGAGCTCTAGTCCATTTAGAAAGTTTTTGAGGGAATTACCTTTGGAGTTTTAACGCACACTACATTTTTTTATTTTTGAGATAGAAGCAAGGTCGAAGTAGTTATAATCCCTTGCTGATGCATACTACAATATTAACAGTGCTTTATAGCTTCGCATGTCTGCATGTGAACCCTAGTCTGCACGTATTATAAGGTGATTCCTATGCATGAAAACATTGATTTATAGTATAATTGGACCTATTTATTACTGAAAGAAATTCAACATCAAAATAGCTACCTCTGTTTCAAGAAGTGTTTCTTGGTTATTACCTACCTTTGGTGATTCCTTTCCCTTAAAGTGTTCTTTCTATCATTTCTGACACTTGAACATTAAGTTTTCCGATTGTCAAGTTCATGATGCCTTAGCCAACTGTCGAATTGGTGGTTTCTTCTTCTATTACACAAAGAATGTCATAGTTTCCCATCAGCTTGCATCATAATCCTTGAGCTTATACTCATTCCTAGCCTGATCTCCTAGCACAAAAATAAGAATGAACTATGGATGTGTTGACAGGGGCGGCTCCAGGATTTGTAACATAGGGGTCAGAAATTTGTCAAATTTCTCTCTTTTAAACATAGGTGTGTATATTCAATTTTTTACATCTAATTATGGGTCAAAACATAAAATTAAGGAGTCAATTTCACACACACACACACACACACACACACATATATATATATATATATTAAGAATGTGAGATAATGCATTAACTTTTTTTACAATGAAATGACTAGAATGTCCTTGAATATAATTAATGTGACCTTTTTTATATACCCTATTGTAATAAATAAGGGTAAATCAAGTAAAAACACAATAAATGTTGCATTGGAAATTGTATTGCCTCACATAAAATGGAACAAAACATTTTGGCAACTGCCTCAGTTTTTGTGGAACGGAGGGAGTACTAACTAATTTTTTTTAGGGGGTCGGCCGCCCCACTCCTCTAAAGGGTGGCGCCGCACCTGTATGCCGATCGTTGTCTTCTGGAGTTGCATGGGCATCATGTATAACTTCCAGCTTAGCTGTCCATCTGCACCAATTCTATAATCTTTTCTCTGTTGTAAAAGTCTCACCAACACTATTACATCCGTGCCTATTCTGATATTTCTTCAGCGACGTTAATAGCCTTTTATATAAATATAGGGTAAAGCTGTATATATAGGCCTAAAAAACCTGGTCCTTGCCGGGAACTGCATAGATGGGAATCTTTGATGCATCCTTTGTAACTACTTTTGGCTGGTTATGGATGAATTACCTTACCACAAATAAGCATGATAAGGTTTTCCTCTCTGGTATACATCAGGCTACTGTTGTCCTTGTTACAACTATTACTATATGCCTGCTTTCTTTCGTTAGTTTTGCTGTCTGCTTCACATCGATTGTGTATAGTCCAATGCTGATACTTTTGCCTACTTTTGCAGATTGATCTTAGAACTAAAGTCGCTACAGAACTTTTCACTTGCCAACCTGTCAGGAAAAGAAGCCATTTATCAGCTATTCATTTAAATTCAATTGCCATAGATCCCAGAAACCCAAATTTATTTTCTGTGGCTGGTGGTGATGAATTTGCTCGGCTTTTTGATATCCGCAAATATAAATGGGATGGATCTTCTGCTTTTGGCCATCCTGTTGAGTTCTTTTGTCCCCCACATTTAGTTGATGATGATCAAGTTGGGATAACTGGATTGGCTTTCTCAGATCAGAGTGAACTTCTTGTTTCATATAATGATGAACTGATTTATCTTTTCTCAAAGGACATGGGACTGGGACCTGATGGAATTCTCACGTCTCCTGGGAACAGTGGCAGTGATGCTAATGGTGACTCAATTGCATCTGCATCGGGCATGATTTCCAAGGTAAAATCTGGTCCCCAAGTTTACAAGGGGCATGTGAACTGCGAGACCGTAAAGGGTGTAAATTTCTGTGGGCCGAACAGTGACTATGTTGTGAGTGGTTCGGATTGTGGTCGAATATTTATCTGGAAGAAGAAAAACGGGCGTCTCATGCGTGTGATGGAAGGTGATAGGAATGTGGTCAATTGTATTGTGCCTCATCCTCGTGCAAATGTGCTTGCCAGCAGCGGAATAGAGAATGATATAAAAATTTGGACTCCCACGTCCCTTGATAAGCCTACATTGCCAACAAACATTGAGAAGGTAGGCCTTAACTATTCATTGTTTGTTCTAAATAGTTTTCTCATTTGTGATTTTATGCCCGTGGGGATATGAATTATGCATGAAATTAAAAGTGAAAAACTTTTACCAAAAATTAGAATGCCACTACAAAGGACTAATACTATCTTTATATTTAATATGTAAAAAAGAAAAAAGGAAAACGAAAGAAGTGTGTGCGCTCTAGCATAACATTTAAAGCTACACTTTTCTCATGAACTTAGCTCGATAAGGGAAGTGCTCAATGGCTTTTTATGCACTTCAACATGGCTATATATGTGCATTGTGGCTTAGCATCAACAAAATTTTAGACAGATTTTTGGGTGTCTTCGGATTAGTCACGGTGTCTTTGGATTAGTCACTGTGCAGTTGTTTGATTTTTGCATTTAAGGTTATTTTTCTTCTAGAAGTTGAGCATACATCTTTGATAGGATTTAGGGTGATCTGTCACACTGTTATATCACCAAGGTTTAATGAAAATGATAGGAGAAAGCAACAGCAAATCTGGATCTCCTTCTGTTGATTTCTTTGTGGCAGTGTGAAATAGTTGAATTCATGGAGTGTCCATACCAGTTGCTTACCTTTGGTTTCATTTTTGGGCTGTTCTACTCAACTACATATGCACACGCACACAAAGATTTACGCTTCGCGGGTGTAGGTGTTTTTTTTATTATTTAGATTTCTTCTCTTTGGCTGTTTTAGGATACACTAGCTTGAGCCAAAAAAGACCAAGTGATTCTCTATTTTGCCGTCTCTTTGGTTTCTTCTCTTTGCTTTCACCTTAGTTGAGCTTTATGTGACTTCGCTTTTGACTTCATTCCTTGTCGTTTAGAAGGTTGTGAGCCTTTTGGATGGAAAAGACATGTTGTTTGTCCTTATGCAGTATACTTGCCATGCCAAACTGTCTGCCACTAAAATAGTGGTTATTCAACAAGGGCTTACAGCCTCTACCGTTACAGAGTAGTTTTTTACAAGTTTGTTCAGCTACCTTCTCTCCAAAAAGCTTAAGCTTCAGTTTGTTGGGGGAGGTAGGTGATTAACATATTAAACATAATTGACTTCAACACGCCCCTTCGATTTTGAGCCTATAATAAAGAGCCAGGGCCAACTCAGGGCACACAATGGCCACTGGTATTGCCTGGGCAATAATAGGTAATACCAGGGCTACATTTAGCAAAATTTTTTTACATTACAAAGCAAAAGCCTTGGCAATACCACAAAAAGCCTTGGCAACAAGGCTCACCACACAAAGGCGCAATAAGGCCAACACCAAGCCCCAACACTTGAACAATATGAATGTGAAGACAATGCCCTGATACTTTGTTGAAAAAACATCTTCTCCAAAAGCTTAAGTTGTTAAAGAGGCAGGTAATTTACATTTTGAACGAACACAATTGACTTCAACAAAGCTGAATGTACAGAATGAGTTGCCAGGGCATTATAAATTATCTTCTGATAAATTTATTCTTCTGGATTAGGTAAATTCATTGTGTATAAGAACTTCATTCTTTGCGTGAACAAGACACGAGTCTGATGAAACTGTGGGTTTTTGCTTCATGCAGGGGAGACCGAAAAGAAGGCGGTGGATGAACGGTTTGCTTTTACCAGAAGAGCTTTTATTGCAGCTGATATCTCGTCAAAGGTGGAGGAGTGAACCCGAAAGTGGCGATGGAGCGGAATCAGATGCCGGTGCCGACCTGCTACAGCTACTTTTGTCATTCAATGCAGACGACGGTGATGTCTCCTCAGATGAAAGCTGAGATAAATAACAACAATGGTGAAGGAGATGGGTGTGTTGAGCAATTCATGTTCTGGAAAAGTTACAATCTGTACATAATAGACTAGTAATAAAACTCTACTTGGCAAAAACAAAAACATGTGAAACGTCATCCTGAATGGTCCAATAAGAAGAAGAGAGAGAATGCTTGTTTGCGTTTCTCTCTCTTTTCTTATTTAGTCCATATCAGTTACATTGACGTTTCACATCCATCTTTTTTGTCATGATAGAGTTTCATTTCTCTTTTCGGAGTTATTTTTTTTCTCCGGTAATTATGCACCGTACTATTTTCAGTGGTATTTATGTATGCACCATACTGGAAATTTATAATACTGCTTTGGTGTTTCATTATTTTATCTTTATTGCAATTATTATGCATCCTACTGGACTACTGTTGCACTATAATTCTTCTTGAGGGCAGTCCTTCAATGAAAAAGAATGTCTTATGATAAACAATCCAACCTTTATCCTTTTTCAGCTGTTGTTTTTGTCCTTGTTTTTTGTGGAAGGGAGGGGGAGAGGGAGAGGGAGGGGGATGAACATGACCACTTTAAGTTAGGGGTGTAATCCAGTCGAATCGAGGTTTGGGTTTGATTCAACTAAGAAATTTGGCTCTAGTTCAATCAATCCGAACTTAGGTAAGATCAAACTCAACTAGGCTTGAAATATATAGCTCGACTCGTATAATCTTATTTAGTAATAAACTTTATAAATATAATTTAATTAAATAATAAAAACTTGATTAACTCATGGGCTACATAATTATATATTAAAACACTTTGGATAATTGTTCGAATAGTCTGATTTGAACTTTAATTCGAAAAAAAACAAATCTCCTCACAAATAGTTAGTTTCACTTCCCATCACTTAATAGCCCAACTATGAACAATTGAGCTTGTAATGTCGGTTATTTTAATTTTAGTACTACTAAACAGATCCCCCAACGTCTCTACCGCCCCTAACAAATGCGAGATAGCAATCTCTTCCTCTTTGCCAAAGAGAACCCCCCGGAGCGCTCCTCCACTTACGAGTCATTAAGCAAAGCCGTAAATCCCTCCAAACAGACGATGAAGAGGAAGGGCGAGAGAGGGTCTCCTTGCCTAATACCCCGAGTGGGCACAATCCGTCTGCCATGCTTTTCGTTGAGCAAAACCCGAAAGGAAGCCGTTGACACACAACGTCTAACCAGGTCAATGAATGGAAAAGGAAACTGCATGCACTCCATCACGGTCCAAAGATACTGCCTTTCCACTCTATCAAATGCCTTGGTCATGTCAAACTTCAGCACCGCATGATGGTGAAAACCCTGCGCTGCCCCTACAAAGAATGGAATGCTTCAAAAGTAGTGATCGCGTTATCAGTGATAAGCCAGCCGGAAACAAACGCACTCAGGCTATCCCGACGTACATTATGCACTGCTTTAAGATTCCCGCTACCATCATTAGGGAGTTGGAGTGGGCGCTACGAGGCTTCTTTTGGGGTGACATAGAGACTAAGCGAAGGTGCATTGGAAGAATTGGGAGGCCTGCTGTTTACCGAAGAATTTGGGAGGCTTTGGGTTTCGGGAAGTGTTTTAATTAGGCCTCTGGCGAAGCAGTCATGGAGGATTATGAGCAACCCAGTCTCGCTGGTGTCTCAGGTCTTGCACGCGAAATATTTTGAGGATGGCACCTTCCTGCAGCCAAGTTGAGGACCCGTCCGTCATTCCTTTGGCGCGGTATTCTGGAGGGTCGGGATCTTTGGATTAGTGGATTGAGGTGGATAGTGGGATATGGGGACTCGGTGTTTCTATTTATTGATGATTGGACGAGCCACCTGAAGGATGTAGTTTCTTTGCGCAGCGGATGGATCACGATTAACAAATTACTATACATAAATAAAGGATCTAAATTCCTACAAGGGGGTTTAGTATAACTTACCAACAGTAGGAAGAGAAGCCAAAGTCTTCCAACGTGTTCTCCAAACGGCGGTTGGTGGACACCGTTTCTTGAAACTAGAACCTCCTCGATATGCACCAAGAAAGACTCTAAGTTTTTCTTCTCCTGAGACTAAGACCAGAAACGAATTCTTGTCTCCTTTTTACTACTATGGGGCGCAGAACATATATTCTTAGGGCGCGAGGAGAACTCTATTTTTATAAAGACAAAACCAAAAGGGAGAAACCTATACCCAATCGGTAATACAAAATAAAAGAGATAATTCTAAATATCATTATCCAATAAAAATAAGTGATAATTATAATCTTATAATAAGAAAATATAATTATCCTTAAAGATAAGAGATAAATAATAAATAAATTACTTTCTTTTATTTATCCAATTATTCAACAGATAAATAATTAATTTACACAATATGTCATCATCCAAGAAAACTAATTTCTTGGAAAATCCAAGACACATGGTGCCACCCTAGAGCCCACCAGGCCCACAGAAAATGCATTTTCTGTGTATCATATTATTTAGCCAACTAAACAATATTTCTCATATCAATTAATTAGCCCAGCTAATTAATAATCACTGAGGCCCAATAACAAGAAGATACTCGTATTATAGGAGCCACGTTGGGGACCATGAATCTATAACCAGTAGATCCAATAAATTAAGTAAAATATTCATCGAACTGAATATTTACACTTAAGTTATTAATTCCGGGATTACGCCACCATAAACCCGAAACCGAACTCTACCAATTACAGATATATACTTACACTCAACCCATCGAGTAAATAAGCGTGCGTTGATATAATCACTACATACGGACTAACCCTCCATAGACTGTCCATTCTGAGTGGGAAGTCTCCGTGAACCTGACTTAGAATATCTTATCCTTATTTACCATTAAACCCCTAATGATCAATTAGTTCACATATTTGACTAGTAGCTAATTAGTCTAATATGAACTGGGCCCATCGATCATTTTCTTAGGGCTAACAAATAAGGGGACTGTCTCTCTACTTCCCGCAGGAAGGAATGGATTCCGTGTCTGTGAAACACAGAACTACTCACTCATCAGGGAATAGTGCCAACGAGAAGTGACTCAGATCACATATCAAAGTGATCCTTAACTAACACATCAAACACTATCCCGAGACAAGCAGTACCCTATGATCACCTCATGATTAAGGTCAATCCATATATGATCATCTAATGATTTAATAAGTTTTCTCGATTACGGAATTATATCGAGAAACCCAGATTAAATCGGTCCAGTCCTATATGAATGCCATCATATATAAATGCCCCACTTAGGTACCCTCTACCGATAGTCCGGATAAGACTATCACACCCTAATGTGTTTTGAGCGCATTATTGGTGTTTTAATCATGAGACCCTAAACTCTGATTAAGTTCACCACGGACTAATAGTTTAAGTATATCACCACTAACTCAATCCTCACGTGCATGCCATACACTGAGTTAAGCGGTTACATACTGATATACTTATGGTTTGCAGCAGTGTATTACTTACAAGCACAAAGCAAGTAATAAAGTGAGATAAATTATGTTATCCATTATAAAAAACAATTACACAAATTGTCTTTCGGGCACTACACCTAACACCACCAACCTTCATTCCGGGGGCATAAGCTTCCAATGAACGCTAAGGTTTCATCTTTATTCATACCAAATACGCGAGTGTGGGATGTGCATCGGGTATGGGATCTGTTCAGGCCATAGGAGTTTGATGCTATTCTGGGGACTCTTGTAGCCCCATGGGGCATCCGGATAGGCGGCTTTGGCATTACGACCGCAAGGGTGTTTATACTGTTAGGCCAATGTACTACTTAGCTTTATCTTTTTATCGTCTGGAGTCTACAGAGGCGGGGCCGACCACATCGGGGGGAGTGGATAGAGTATGTAGGGTTTGTTGGCAGCTTCTGGTACAACAACATATTCAACATTTCTTGTGGAGGTGCCTTCATGACTGTATTGCTATTGGACAGAGATTTCTTAGGCGCCATAAAGGGGATGGAGTGTGCTTGGCATGTGGGGAGACCGTGGAGACTATGCGGCATGTGATCTTTAAGTTCGAGTTGGCGGACATGATTCGGAGAGTGTCACAATTTTCAGGGGTTCTGAGGGGATCTGGAAGGCACGATGCTCTGCGGTATTTGACGATCATGCAGTTCATGTTTCTGTGGTATGTTCGGTTTCTCTGGCTGCGTCGGCTGAGTATGTGGAGGCGATTAAGGCCTTTAGGGTGCAGGCCTCATTCCATCATTTGGTTGATAGATGGGCGAAGCCGCCGGTGGGGGAGGTGAAGTGTAATGTGATGCGTCAGTGACAGAGGCAGGTGCAGGGATTGGTATTATTTTCTGTGATGACCATGGGGCAGTTCTTCACTCCTTTGCATACCATTTTGATCCGGGAGACTCGCTTGAATTTATGGAGCTTAAGAGTATTTATTTGGCTCTAGAAGAGTCGAGACGTTTGGGGATCCAACGGCTGGTGGCAGAGAGTGACTGTTTGACGTGTGTTCTGTGCCTTCGCAGACTAGTGGAGGACCTCATAGCACAGGGTTGCCTAGTGCAGGAATGTTCGGTGTTATTACACAGTTTTGTTTCTGTTTCCATTGCTTTTATTCGACGTGTGGAGAATGTCCATGCGCATCTTTTAACTATGCATGCTTTGGTAGTCTTAGCGAGGGCTTCGTGTGCCAATTCACCCCAGGGGACGTTTCAGCTACTTGTTTTAAGGATATTGATTAATAAAATTCCTTTTTTCTTTAAAAAATATATTTAAATTTAGAGTTTGATTTGAGTCTAATCCTATTTTTAAAAATGCGTTAAAAATAATTATATATAGGAAACATGTGCTATGCACTTTGAAAACCGATATTTTGAGCCTAATCCAATATATATATATATATATATACACTATTCTTATCTAGGGTGGTTGTATTTCAATTCTCATCTAAGACGTCGTGTTAAATACTGTGGTTACATATTTTTTTATTGAGTAAGAGTTAGGCTAAAAAAAATTGCATAAAAACTGTGTCAATACTATCAAGTGGCATTTTAAAGAAAAGATACATCATCCTATGAAATGTTGATCGTCTGTTGTATACAGCTGGGATCCTCTGCTGTGGATTTTTGCTGCTGTATTTGCTGTGATAACTGAATTGATGTTTGTTCTTTTTTTTTTAAATTTCAAGCTGTTGATTTCCCATTTTTTCCCTTGAATATACACACAGCACCCTGCTGTATTTATAAATACATCAGAGGATCTCTGCTCCTGTTGTATAATGGTACTATGTTTGGTGTGTTTCAATAGAACAATGTTGTTTTGAGTAATGGTGTGTTTCAATAGAACAATGTTGTTTTGATTTTTAGAGATAACATGTTGTGTATATAGGAGCGGATCCCCCGCCGTGCAAGGTGTGCCATGCAAGGTGTTGTGCACCGTTTCTGTCGGAAATTTCGACGGGAGCACCATTTATATATATATATATATATATATATATATATATATATATATATATATATATAAATTTACTTTACTCTCTTCCCGTCGAAATTACGACGGATCCGTCGAAAATTCCAACGGGAACGATGCACAGCACTTTGTACCGCACTGTGTGTACCGTCGGGGATCCGCTCCCTTGTGTATATACTACATCATTCTCAAAATGTAAATCCATTTAATATCTTCTTTTTTTAAGGTAATAAGAAAATGATATTTAACCATTTTCTTAATATGTATGAAATTTTTTAAACGGATTTATATTTTGAGGGCAACTTAGTAATATTACTTACTCCCTCCGTCTCAAATTGTTTGGGACTTATTCTATTTATGGATGTCCTAAAATTAGTCTCATAACTAATATTAAACTAAAAAGTTCTTCTTAAATTCCAAAAATGCTCACATAACTACATTTATTAAGAACTTGACGTGGAGCCTCCTAGTGACAACTTGACCGTGGCTAAACCTTTCCGGTTCCAAGCTTGCTGGTTAAAACACAGTGATTTCCCTGTTTTCCTCTCAAATAATTGGACGGTGGTGGATGACGACATTCAAGGAACCCTCGAACTCCTCGCTCTAAAAATGAATGATTGGAATAAACAGGTGTTCGGTAATTTAGTTTACCGAAAAAATAGATGCAAAAAGCGAATTGCGGGTGTACAGCTCTCACTCTCGAAAGCTCCCTCGAATTTCTTGACCAAGTTGAATTCTGAACTTATGCAAGAATATGATGATATATTGGCGCAAGAAGAAATTTATTGGTTTCAAAAATCGCGATTAGATTGGATTGAAGACGGGGAACGTAATACATGCTATTTCCACACATCCACTCGGCGTAAAAGAGGTAAAAATAATATCATGTTCTTAAAAGATGCCTCTGATACTTGGGTGAATGATAGTGAGATCCTCTGCAACATAGTACGCCATTTTTTTATTACTCTCTACAGTGAGGAGCCGGTCCTCCCCTTTCCGCAAGGACTTTTTACTCCTTTCATAAACCATGCAGATAAACGCTTGTTAAATCGGCCGGTAAGTATTGGAGAAGTCCGGGCAGCTATCTTTCAAATGGGAGCGTATAAATCACCGGGACCAGACGGTTTTCCCCCCATCTTCGACGATAGCATCATTGAACTGATCATGTTCTCCCTCTCTAGCACTTCCTTGGAAATTCTCTGGAATGGCAGCCCTCTCCAAGGCTTCCGGCCTCATCGTGGCTTGAAACAAGGCGACCCACTTGCACCATATCTCTTTGTCCTTGTTATGCAGATTCTGAGCTGCCTTATAAATGAGTCGATCAATGCAGGGAGATGGAAACCGATTGCGCTTTCTCGAGGTGGACCTGAGATATCACACCTTTTCTTTGCAGATGATTTACTCCTCTTTGCAGAAGCTAATCCGAATCAAGCTCGGGAGATAGCCCGTATTCTATCCTATTTTTGTGGCGTTTCAGGGCAAAAAATTAGCACTTCAAAGTCGAAGTTTACAACTTCTCCTAATACAAGTCCGCAAAATGTTGAAGCTATTGCAGGGGAACTAAATATGGCACATACTACCAACCTTGAAAAGTATCTCGGGGTCCCCTTACACCATGGACGTGTCAAGAAGGACGACTTCCAAAATGTGATAGATAGAGTCAGGTCGAAACTTCAACCGTGGAAAGCCACCACCCTTTCTAGAGCTGGTCGATCTATTCTAACGCAATCGGTTCTTACCACGACACCCTACTACCACATGCAGATTGTATGCCTACCGGTCTCCGTTACGAACGAGCTCGACAAATTGGCTCTCTCTTTTTTCTGGGGCCACAATGAGGATAAAAGAGGACTTTATCTAATTGCTTGGAAAGACATTTGTCGGCCAAAACTCCTTGGAGGCCTCGGTATTCGATCGGCCCACGGGATGAATAATGCACTTCTTGCGAAACTTGTATGGAAGCTCTTAACCGAACAAGGAAAACTTTGGGTGCAGATTCTAAAGCGTAAGTATGGCTCTCCTTTCGTCACACCTAAACCAAACAGCTCATTCATCTGGCGCAACATCTGCTCCATTGCGGACTCTATTCGCGACTTAATTAATACTAATGACGAGGGCCGCATCACTTGGACCCCAACAACTTCAGGTAAATTCTCTGTAAAATCGGCGTACTTCACCCTCCAACAGATCTCTGGAGAGCCTGTACATTCTAACCATGTTTGGAAACACATTTGGTCGATTAAAGGCCCCCTTCGCAGCAACATTTTTCTTTGGCAAGCTCATCGAAACGCCCTCCCTACGGCAGATCTTCTATCTTCACGTCACATCATTAATGATGGGACATGTAGCATTTGTGGCACGTCCTTAGAAACCTCGATCCATGCACTACGAGATTGTTATTGGGTCAAGAATATGTGGAAGCAAGTAATTCATCAACATTGTTGGGATCAATTTAATTCAGTCCCAGATATAGCTTCTTGGATCAGTCGATGCCTAAGCGAGAACATGTACAAACATGATAATATTCAGTTTTGGAGATTTCTTTACCGCGATCTCGTCCATGGAGTTTGGCATTGGAGAAACCGAGAGATACACGGAAGCGATGCACGTCGACCACCAAAGATGGTTTTCATATCCGAAGCAATTCGTAAAGCCCGGGAGCTTAGACTAGCATGACCGTAGTGTTGCTTTATTTGTAAATAAAGTGTAAATTCTTTGCGATGTAAAGCTTGTACTCTTTAAGTTTTTTAATAAAATATCCGGTTTCGACTAAAAAAAAAAAACTACATTTATTAAGAAGATTAAGGACAATAAAAAAAAATATATAATTGTAAATTTGTCATGTTTTTAATGACCAGACAAACTAATAAATTATGTCGCCTTAAATCTTTAAAATTTAAAAATGTCCCAAACAAATTAAGACGAAGGGAGTACTTATCGGGAGAGGTAGTAATATTTCAAAAGTAGAGAAAGGGTGACATTGCGACAACAGTAAACTGCTGAGTCAAAGTATTTTAGTCAAATGAAGAATCTGTGGCTTAAATAGGGAGGAAAAATCATTATTCCGTGTCTGATTAAAGCATTCCTAAGTCGTCTTTGAAATATTAACTAATATTTTACTACATTTTAAATGCGTCTATGCAACATTCTCTGTTATTATGCAAATCTTAAATACTAACATTATAAACTAAAATTTCACAAGAAGCAAAATTCACTGGCAAGTATGCAAATTTAAGGGGGAATGAGGGAAATGACAGAAATATTTCATCAATTGAGTAGAATGACAGTTTTTTGAAACTTTTGTATAAAGGACAAAACTATTTATTCACTGTCGAAATTCACTGTTTAAATTCACTGACGAAATTCACTGTCGAAATTCACTAATTTTCAAAATTCATCGTCGAAATTCACTAATTTTCGGGATTCACTGTCGAAATTCACTGATTTCGGGATTCACTGGGGAGATTCACTGATTTTCGGGATTCACTGTTTGTCCTTCTCGCTATAAAAATTATGCAGTTGTCCTTCTCCCTATAAAAAATATGTAGATGTCCTGTTACTTAAAAATATTTCAGATTGTGTTTTTATCCCTAATTTTCCATTTTTTTTTTAAGAAGACAAAATTGTTGATGATGGAAGGGGTTGATAGAACCTCCTAAATAATGATACTACATCCGTCTCAAAATGTAAATTCGTTTATCTTTTTGTATTTTGTTTCATAATATAAGTCATTTTATGACATCAATGAAGTATTTATTATATTTTTCTTTCTTTTACCCTCTAATTTATTATACATCCACATACTTTACAATTGTTACAATAATGAGAGTCAAAAGACATTCTAAATTTTTACCATCAAAATTAATAACACTTAACTACTTTCTTATTCCATGTGCAAAAGTATAAACATACTTACATTTTGTGACGGAGGTAGAATTGTAATGTACACTTTATATGAGTCACATAGGAGGTACATATCATGTTGTCAGACACCGGACAAGCTCTCATATTCTTTTTTATCTCATCCGATAACGCTTTCTCTTAGAGTCCTTAAGGGGCTCAGCGACAGATTACAACAAACTCATGTTTTATTACGGTCAGCAACAAATCCTGATTTTTTTTTTCCAGAGGGACCGTACATATTTTTCAAAGTAGAATTTTTATAGGGGTCCATACATTTTTTTACCGGGGGAGGGGGGGTGTGGAACGTGCACTTTTTCCAGAGGACCGTACATATTTTTCAAAGACACTTTTTCATAAGACATTATGCCCCATTGTGGTTTGACATATGAAGCTGATAATACCAGAATTATCACGATGGCGGCAACGCTGGTTTAATGTGGATATCTGGCTATTTAGGTGTGATTATGCCGGTGGTACATGGCGGCAATGATGAACAATATGAAGATTGTTTGAAGATTGAAGTGGCGGACTCAGTGTTTGACAAATTAGCAAAGTCGGGTCTGCTTTGTATATTGTATCATGATCAATTATTTACATTGAGCCCATGTATATGGGCGGATTACTAATGACGATTAGGCTAAGTATGACAAGCCATAATTAAGCATGATGTGACGTTAATTAAGTTAGACAGTTGTTATGTGTTATGGTGGCTTCATGGTGGGTGGACCCGGTACTTGACCATTCCGATGTGTTTGCCTTTTATCCTTGTCATGTTTGCCTATATGAGTGGGCTTGGTCTGAGCTGGCGGACTGATGATATAAAGGGCGGGCCGGCCGGCCCCTTGCTTCGCTTCACACCATTTGAGGCGGACTGAAGGCTTTGGATGGATTTGACTGTACCCGGCCCGATCCAGCTTATATGGACGTGGACTTGTCGGGCCAAGAATCCTATCCGTTGTTGGGCCTTCGAACGGGCTCGATTATAGATCCGCAGTCTGTTTTACGAGTTAGGCGCATCAGAAGCTGATATACCCGAACCGGATTGGAGCCCAAGCATCTAGATTGGGCCTGATTACAAGCCCAACAACTGATCATGGGCCTCCATCCTGCTTGTCCGCAGTCAA
Organism: Gentiana straminea; assembly: GCA_036785695.1. NCBI lineage: Eukaryota > Viridiplantae > Streptophyta > Magnoliopsida > Gentianales > Gentianaceae > Gentiana > Gentiana straminea. Next base: position 8,532,872 of record JAVUPR010000266.1, on the reverse strand, counting down.
TAAGCCGGACACATCTCCACTCCGACACCTCGGGATGGAGGCCTCCATCCCGCTATCCATATTATCAGGCTGGCTAAACTTACAACAAAATTATGGGATGTGTCCGGCTTATTGACTGCATCCCGAGGTGTCGGAGTGGAGATGTGTCCGGCTTATTGACTGCGGACAAGCGGGATGGAGGCCCATGATCAGTTGCTGGGCTTGGAATCAGGCCCAATCTAGATGCTCGGGTTTCAATCCGGTTCGGGTATATCAGAAGCGTTTACCCCTATGTGGTTTTTTATTATATATGGTTTGCCCCCTAAGGTTTGTCGCAAACCATACATATGTAGACAGATAAAAAAAATCGTAAAATATTCTAAGGGAAATGACATTTTACCTTTTGTGGTATTCCATACAAAACATTTTACCTTTGACCTCTGTGGATTTTCATACGAAACATTTTACCCCCTATGGTTACATAAAAACTTTGTTTTACGATTTGCGGCTTACCCCATGGGCAAACCATATAATAAAAAATCATAAGGGTTAATGACTTCATACGCCACACCACAATGGGGCAAAGTGTCTTTTCCCCTAGAAAGAATATATGTGTAAGAAATTAGGGGTACATAGACCCATATGGCCATATGTACAATGCAAGTCCGTATTTGATGATGGCTAGAGGATGAAATTACAACAAAATTATGTTTTATCATTGTGGACAAGTTTGTCGTTCGTACAATCCACCTTACTAAGACTTCATGCATGTTTCAAACTCGGCATGCGTTCTGTACTCGTTTCGTGGTCCCCATCAAGGCTATGTGCATAGGTCCCTAGCTTAACATGTATTTAGTAGTTGCCGTGAACAATACCCCAAGGCCATGAGCATGTCTTTGGCTCGAGGTAGACGGTTACACCTTTTAGTAACTGGGTTTTACACGGTTTATTTACATACACATTAGTTATGAAGCAAGTCTTTTTTATTACAACACAATTAGAATCAACATGACACGATTCTTTCTACTTTCTCATATGTTGGCTTAATCAACATCACTACTATATCATGTTCATTATTGTCCGCAACTATGTAGGTCCAAGGCCGATATAAAGTTAATGCGTTGCTTGGTTTTAAACGTATAATACAATATAAACTTACTCTTGCTCATCCTCTTAAACTCTACACTCACAGTACTCGAGTGTTGGAAGGGTATACAAAAACAACCACTTCTTAGACTCTACGAAGGTTGCTCGAAGAGTGCTCATAATATTGAAATGTTTGGATAATAATAGAGTTACTCGTTAGAATTTACACAATGTCCATATTTATTATTTTACTACACATTTTTCAGTTGTAATCATTATTTAGAAAAAATCTAAAAAAAACCACAACTACAAAATGACATTAAATATAGACATCAGGTAGATTTTATTCCGAAATATTACTCTAAAAACAATCACAACAAGTAACTCTTTCACACACTGTCCGAAATATTTTAGGTGATTGATCAACAATTCATACGGAATAGTAAGGCATTTTCAAGTTTCTACCGTAATAATTGATGTAATCGATTATGTAAATCTAAAACTAATTAACCGATGAGACAATAATCTAGTGGCTATTGTTGAGGCCTCACGACCCAAAGATGCTAACCCTCAGTGAAGATATGCTTAGGGCAGCTCCAACTTATAGGTATTAAATTTTAAAATTTGATACCTATGAACAGTGTAAAGATATGTATCAAATTTTCATCTCCAACCCAAAGTATCAAAATTTGAGTTTGATACCTACAAGCAACATCTCCAACCCAAAATATCAAAACGTAGTAGTATCATTTTTTTTTATCCATTTTGATTAAATTTATGAATGTTTCAATAATATAAAAAATATTGTCTTAACTCAAAAAAAAAAAAATAATGTCGTATTAATTAACATATTTTTTTACTTAACCATAATTTTTTTTTAAAATAACCTAACAATAATTTTGAAAAACTATATACAAGAAGCATGTGATTTAATATCGGTTATTTAACAAAGAAATTATGTACGATGGATATATTGACAAAAATTCAAATAAAAATGGGTGTATCTGCCACGTGGCACCGTTTGATAGGCTAGGAAGATTACATAATCAACAAAAGTAAAGTAGAAAAAAGAGGGGACAAGGGGGGAGGGGGACAACTGAAATTGAGTGGCAGAACCCAACTTTTTGTCCTTTTCTTCGGCCACTTCCCTCCACAAGGCGCGTGTTTGCATTCTCAAAGGTATTAGGGGAGGTACCAAATATGGTACATCTCTTGGTATCATATCAAATTTTAATACCTATCAATTTTATTATTGGAGATGCTAGTAACTTTCTATAGATGTCAAAAAATGGGTTTGACACCCACCATTGGACTTGCTCTTATATTATATAATAATTGTGCCATTGGTTCTGGAAAAAAAAAATTTAAATAATCTAGAACTAAATTAAAAAAACCCAAAGAAATCAAAGTTGAAACTCAGTCAAATCCGGAGTTTTAACGTCTCCTAATTTGAATCTAGAAAGGTGACGTATCCGATAAATTAAGTCTCATCCCATAACTTTAGCCCCGTGCCCCATCATCGTCATCATCTTTGATTTTTTCTCACTAGAATCTCGCCAAAATACACACCCTCCCCACTAAAAAAAAGCTCCACAAATCTACAAAATCCCCCACTTCCCTCCTCCTTCTTCCTCCAATACTTTCTCTTCCACCGATGGATTCCATCACCTAGTCTGCACCGCTTCTTTGCTTGCAGGTGGGCTTTACTGGTTTGTATGCATTCTGGGTTCCGCCGAGCAGAAGGGCAAGCACGCCGTCAACCTCTCCGGCGGCTCTATTGACCGTGAAAAAGTTGCAGATAATTATAAACAGTATTGGTCTTTCTTCCGCCGTCCTAAAGAGATCGATACAGCCGAGAAAGTTCCCGCCTTTGTTGATACCTTCTACAATCTCGTAACAGATATCTACGAATGGGGTTGGGGCCAATCTTTTCATTTTTCCCCTTCTGTTCCAGGTAAATCGCATCGGGATGCTACTCGGATTCATGAGGAAATGGCGGTGGATCTGTTGGGAGTGAATCCGGGTTCTCGGATTCTCGATGCCGGGTGTGGAGTCGGAGGGCCGATGAGGGCGATTGCAGCTCACTCCGGCGCTAATGTCGTCGGAATCACTATTAACGAGTACCAGGTGAAAAGAGCTCGCGCGCACAACAAAAAAGCTGGCCTTGATTCCCAATGCGAAGTGGTGTGTGGCAATTTCTTGCAGATGCCGTTCCCGGACAACAGCTTCGACGGCGCGTATTCAATTGAAGCCACGTGTCATGCTCCGAAGCTAGAAGAAGTATACAGCGAGATTTACAGAGTTCTAAAACCGGGAAGTAAGTACGTTTCCTATGAATGGGTGACAACGGAATTGTACTCGCCGGAAAATCAAGAACACGTGGAGGTAATCAACGGAATCGAGAGGGGCGATGCGCTGCCCGGATTGAGAAATTACAAGGACATAGCTGGAGTAGCCCAGAAAGTAGGATTTGAAGTGATTAAAGAGGAGGATTTAGCTAAGCCGCCGGCGAATCCATGGTGGACGAGGCTGAAGATGGGGAGAATTGCATACTGGAGGAACCACATTGTTGTTACTGTGCTAGCTTTTCTAGGGATTGCTCCAAAAGGGGTTGTTGATGTTCATGAGATGTTGTTTATAACAGCTGATTATCTGACCAGAGGTGGCGAAACAGGAATTTTCACACCTATGCATATGATTCTATGCAAAAAGCCAGAATTGAAGAAATCTGAGAAGAAAGAAGATGATGATGCTGTTGCTGTCTAGTGCCCCCCATTAGTTGTTTTGATATTATTTCATAAAGAGCTTAATGATGGATGTAGAAGGTTAAATTTGTGTCTGTTGGGTTTTTCTGCTTCTTATTTTGTTGTTGTTCTTCTTTTTCTTCTTCTTCTTCTTCTTCTTCTTTAAGTTATTATTCATGTTTAAAAGTTGTTTATGGCTTAGTTTAAGTGTCGTCAATTACAGTTACCTGTTTGCTGCTAAGACTTTTGTAGTACTGTATTTGGTATTTTTGCCTCCTTTGATATAGAAAGATTATAACTTTTTTTCCTTTGGGAATTCAATTCAGTTTTGTTTGGAAAAATTGCATGTTTTCCTTGAAATGCCAACACTATTATTAGCCTTGGCAATTCCAAATGAAGCTCTAACAATAAGGTTAGCCCAACAAATTATAATTATAATTATTATGGTGTTTGTTGCCTTTAGCATTACAGTAATTTTATGGTGATCCAGGTTTAAGTTTTTGGACCACCAAGTCAGCACTTTCAAAGGGATACATTGGTGGAAAGATTTACAGGTAAGATTTCATTGGTGGAAGTTGAATTCCTATTGGTTGGGCACACCAAGTAGGATTTGGTCCAGACCAATAGTAAAATTTGTGTTAGCATTATCTATTGATTTGCCAAATGAAAAAGAAAAAAACAATGTGTTAAAAGTGTTATTCTTTGCCTTTTTAAGCGAGTTTGATAAGATTTATCGACTTCTCTTATTAAAAAAAAAATAAAATAAAATTATGTATACAAAGATAAGTGGATGCTCTCTAAGACAGACAGGCTCCAACTATTTGGATTTATTTTTTTTTGGTGCTTGAAGAATATTTAAAAGGAAGAAATAAAAGAAGGTGGTCATATTCATATGGACCTATGTTGTTTGTATGCATGTTGACAAAAGGAACTGATTGTAAAAATAAATCTGAAAGTAAAAAAAAGAAAAGCATCATTGTTGAGTCGAGATGAGTTGTCTTCATCTTATAGTAGGTTGTCTTTTTTTTTTTCTCTTCTTTAGAAAGTGTGTATGTGGTCGGAAAGTGATTTTACACGTGTGGGGTGTAACATGTCATGTGTGAGAACCCTTTTTTTGTTTGTTTTGTTGAGTTATTATATAAAAATAAATCATATGGTGGCTTTGCAAATCTCTATGAAAGATGCTCTGTATATACTTTTCTAAAAGCAATTATTATTATTATTATTATTATTATTATTCCATTGCTAGCTATTACAACTCGTCGTATACCATGTTTTTATCTTCCCTTTTTGGGTTTATGTCCACAAACACACGGGAAAAGATCCCCAACGGTGCAAGCTTGCACAGCACAACTTTCCGATGACACGAAACGGTGTCGTTTCGATCGAAACGACGTCGTTTTATTTGTTTTTTTATTTTTATTTTTACATCGCATCGAGACGGCGTCGTTTCGGATCGGAACGACACCGTTTCAATGCATCGTCGGGGGAACGGTACACCTTGCACCGGCAGGGATCGAGGTCCCAAACACACACTCCATAACCTTTGGGACTTTATTTTTTGTTTTGTTCCCCACTACACCTTATTATTTAAGGTTAATGAGGCACAAGAATAAAAGTATTTACAAAATTAAAGAATATGACAACTTTTAAAAAATGTTGCATCAAGGACAAAATTGTAGTTAAAAAGACCAATATACCCTAATTATAAACAAATCCTGCTGTCCATCATCATTCACGCCATTGCCGCAAAATTAGGGTTAGAAAATTGAAACTCACTGTCTCTGCGATTTCCAAGACAAGGAGCAGAAATCATCACAAAAATTGGACGCGAATTCAGGAGTACGCAATCGTTATCCTATTTTGCAACCATTTATACTCAATCGAACAGACTTCGAAGCTCAAAAAAATATGCTTCAGATAAGCTTGAAATATGCAAATTTCAATTTCTTCAAAAAAATTAGGGTTCGAATTCGCCTTTGCATCTTCCTTTCATCTGTTCAAGTAACAAAACGAGTGAATAAATTTCTCGAAATGGCGAAAACAAGATCGAAGTCAGCTGGGAAGCAAAAAACTGATGGAACAATTACTAAGTAAGTACTAAATCGAAGAATTCACTGCTCTGTTTCACTTCGTTTACTAGTCGAGATTTGAGATTTCTGTCATTTTGATTGTTTTTTTAGTGAACATTTACTCAAATTCACTATAATATGCATTGAATTTTTGTCACAGGTACATTATGCAGCAAACAAGATCAAAGTCAGCTGGGAAGCAAAAAACTGATGGAACAATCATTTTGATTGTTTTTTTAGTGAACATTTACTCAAATTCACTATAATATGCATTGAATTTTTGTCACAGGTACATTATGCAGCAAACAAGATCAAAGTCAGCTGGGAAGCAAAAAACTGATGGAACAATTACTAAGTAAGTACTAAATCAAAGAATTCACTGCTCTGTTTCACTTCGTTTACTAGTCGAGATTTGAGATTTCTGTTATTTTGATTGTTTTTTTAGTGAACATTTACTCAAATTCACTATAATATGCATTGAATTTTTGTCACAGGTACATTATGCAGCAAACAAGATCAAAATCAGCTGGGAAGCAAAAAACTGATGGAACAATTACTAAGTAAACTCTAAATCGAAGAATCCACTGCTCCGTTTCACTTCGTTTACTAGTTGAGATTTCTGTCAATTTGATTGTTTTTTTAGTGAACATTTACTGAAATTCACTATAATATGCACTGGATTTTTACTAGAATCATGGTGATATTGTTAGGATTTTTTATTGCAGCAAGTTTTAGTACTCACATTCGCTGCTATGTTTCACTGAATCTACTGGATGGTAAATCTATCAGCTCGATTGCTTTTCTCAATGAAAAAATCAAAGAGAATTATGTTTATACAAATGAATGTATACAAAACTGTATTCATTGTATATTTTGTGTGATTTGTGCAACATATATGTTATAACGTGCTTATGATATTCACTAAAATTTGTTGTAATATGAATTCACTTTGCTATAACATGCATTCACTTTTTTAGATGCAATCATGGTGATGTTGTTATGCATTCACTATTTTATGCATGTCAGAGATATATGTACACAAAGTATGATTCACTAGGTCAAGAAATATTAATAGAAATTCACTTTACCATTTTATTCACTGTTTACATACATTCATGCTGATGTTGATTAAATTCAAAAAGTCTTATTCCTTACTTGTCATCCCTAACTACTTTAGCTTTAACATAATTGCTTATCATGATCATGTTTAACTAGTTTCTAGCATTTAGGTTCCTCAAAGTTCGATTCACTAAGAATATTCGCTACAATGATAATTCATGTAATACACATTAAACACCTTGCCATAAGAGCCTGTATTTGCCCATATCACACTTATTATGTGAAGATTGGTACACTTGTTAAAAATTAATGTAGCTAATTGTCCTACCCCTGTTTCTCAATTTTTGTGTTTTAGATCGTAAAACCCTGATTCACTAAGAGAATTCACTGAGACAAGTATTGAATGTTAACTCGTTCACTTTACCATTTATTCATTGTTTGCATGCATTCATGCTGATGCTCTTTAAATTCAAGTCATTCATTACTTGTCATGCCCAATTCAGCTTTAACATGATTGCTTATCATTGTCATGCTAACTGATTTTATCACCTATGTTCCTGAAAGTTTGATTGACTAAGAATATTCACTACAAGGAATATTGACAGTACATGCATCTGAATGTCATATTGATGACACAAACTGTGATTCAAATGCCAAACAAATTCACTAACAAAAAAATGTGTTGTCTGCATTGATTTTTTCCAGGTACAGTCAATACAGAAACAACATCTCATATCTATTGGATGCATATAACATCATACATGAAAAATTGACAGGAAGTCACAGGAACATTATGCAGCAAACTCCTTTTAAGCTCTTCTTCAAAGCTATTGACGAAAAGAGGATATGTTCCAACAGGCGAAAAGACCAAGTTTTGGACAACATCATAAGCGCATACGTACCAGAAAAAAGAGGAATCAAAATTGGAAGAGAATGCTGTCAGATACGTAGGACTGATATCAAGCTAGTTTTTGGAATCATGGATGGCAATTTAAAAGTTGACAAGTACCACGGGAAGAAGGTCAAATCTGAATTTGCAGATAGAGTATTCCCAAATGCCCAAAACATCACAGCCAAAATGATGAAGGAAAAGTTAGTAAAACTTGTGGACAATGAAGACACAACTGTTGTGGTAGACACCGTGAGAGTCCTATGCCTTTTGATGTTTCAGGCATGTTTCTTCACAAACACTGGACAGACGATTGCGTGAAATATGTGGAGGACTTGGACACATTGAAACACTACGATTGGTCTTCTGCCATCTATGACACACTAATTCAGAGCCTTGAAAAAAAGAGAAAAAAGCCTCGTACGATTGGATGCACTAGTTCACTCTTGGTAAGAAATTCTAGGTTTTTTCCAAATATTTCTTATTACATGTGATTGCATATTAACAATTTCTTATTCTATTGTAGTATTGGATGTGTGAGCATGATAAAACAATGAAGCCAAGAAAAGAGGAGGATCCAATGAAGCATCAAAACCAAGAGGACACAACTTCAATTCAATATTCAGGAATTCCAGGGTGCACAAAGTGGGACTTGAGCACCTTGAACAAATTTGTGAACAAGGCAACAATCATGGCTTTGCCTAATCAAAGTGTAAGAACTGCATCTCCTATGCCAAAGAAATTTTCATGCCATTCATTTACATTCATTCACTGACACAATTCACTGTTTTAAAAATATATACATAGGTCATATGGACTGAATTGGAGCCTACACCAGCTGAGCTACAACTGATATCGGATTTGACAAAGAATCCAGTTGGACACGATTCAAATTTTGAAGATGACATTCCAATGCAACAACTCAAACTCAGAATCAAACTCCAACCAGTGGCAATGCATGAGGAAGACAAAAATGCACAATTCATGGATGAACCATCTGAAGAGGATTCCCTACACATAACACAGTTGGAAGAGCAGCATCAAAATGACACCTATCATTCTGAAGAAAATGCAGATTTCATGGATGAGGATCCATTTGAACAGAATGTCCAAGGCATGTTGGAGTTCAGAAAAAAAGAAAGATATTCTATTGAGAAGGCACTTAAGGTAATTACCTGACCTAACAATTACATGAATTCACTATAATAATTCCCCGTATCAGTAAATCATTTCATATATTCATCTCATTTTGTCAACAGTACCTTCTTATTCACTATCAAATTTCACTGTAGTTTGAGATCCACTATTGAGAATCACTCACTGATCTTCATTAGTGAATCTCATGAAAAATTTCAAAACGCATGCATTTTTTCCACCAAATTGTTTTACTAGATATACTTTTATAACATACAACATTTCATGAATGTAGGAAAGGGATGACAAGGCAGAACGTTTGAAAGCAAAAGTTAAGAGGATGAAGAAAAAGTTGAGAAAGCTGAAGCGAAAAGAGCATGAGATAAGCAAGCAGAAGGAAGAAATCAGAAGAACTGAACAGTGAGCTGCTTGTCAAACTGAAAAAATTTGAGGAAAGGGAGAATGAGATCAAATCCAAGATTTTCAATGAATTGGAGGAGGTATACAAAGGTGTAGTTGATGGTCTGAAAAAAGAAAATGTTGGACTTTTAGCTTCACTTACTGATGCTTTAATAAAAGATCACAATATTCAGAAGCATGTAAATGAAATGAGATCAAGATTGGAGGAATTTGAACAGCAGATGAGAAAGAGTGGTGATGAAGGCACTGAAGAGATCAGGCAACTGAACACAAGTCTGAAAGAAAAAGTGAAGCATCTTGAGGATGAGAACTGCACAAAAGAAGCTACTATTTCTGAATTGAACTCAACCGTGAGTGACCTACAGAATAGATTGGATGTATTTGAAGAAATGAAAAAATCGTATGAGAACACAATAAAGGAACAACACACAACAATTGATGCTCTTCATACAGAAATTGAGAATGCAGCAGTGCATGCAGTGACACAGCAATATGGAAACACAGATGCTAAGCAAGTACAAAAATCTGTGAAGCAAAGTTCACGTGTAAAAGCAATAAAAGAAAGGAAACAAACAGCAAGAAAGGATGATGACTTTGTATATCCAGAAGATAAGAAAAGAAGAACTGAATTCTGGACTTGACCAATGATGCTGCAATGTCCAAAGGATGGAAAAAAAACTGTGAAAGTCAGTTTAAAAAAGAAGAAAGCTTGTTACACATGTGGGGAGAAAATAACCGAAGAAGCATTTCAGTTGTTACACACAACAATGAACAAATATGGAAGATTGTAAGTAACAGTAGTTAACATATTTCTGATTATATTTTATTCGGTTTATATGATAATAAAATTGTGTGAACAATGTTTTCAGGGGGGAAGTATGGTCAGACATTGCGAGTGGTACCACAATCACTGTCTATGACATGGTGAAATCAGGGACGGACCCAATGTACACAAGGGGGGGTGCACGCCCCCCCCCACTCAACTTTTCGTGCGAAATTACTAAAATACCCCTCTAATAGTATTAAAGATCATGTATGTATATTATTTCAGACAAATTCTAATGTAATCTCTTATTTAGCTCAACTGGTTAGAAGAATTACTACTATACTTAAGGTCACTTGTTCAAAACCCGGCTGCTTCATCTTTTTTAACAATTTTTTTTAATTTGGCCCCCACTGGAAAAAAATTCTGGGTCCGTCACTGGGTGAAATTACTAGAGGGATCATTCATTACAGACAAGGTAAACAATTCGATCTAACTACTTTTTCTACGACAACATTCCAAGAAACCAACTAACAAATGACATGTACATTTACAGGTTATCGATGCATTTGCAACAATGCTAAGCAGAAACGAAGAAGTCCAGAAGGAATTTCACATACTGCCAGCATCAACTTGGGTGAGATCAAAATTTCTTGAATGGTCGTTATAAGTATTCACCATTCACTTGCAATATACACTGAAACATTTACTAAAAATCAGTGTGAATACATTTTTCATTTGTGTATAATACATAACAAAAAATGGTGATTGATTGCAGGGGTATTGCAAGAAATATGAAGCAACTGGGAACTACTCAAATCATTTTGTCGATAGTATGAAACCACATCTGAAAAAGGCAAAAATATTCTCATTCCGTTGTGCTGTCCAGGTGTGAAGCATGAATCATATCATTGGATATTAATCACATTTGCTTCGGGTGAAGAAGGAGAATGGCACATGTACAACTCATTGGCTAGCCGGAAAGGTGCTGTTGACCACTTTGAGAAAAATGCACTTGACATTGTAAGTATTATTTGTATTTGTGTTGTTAATATTACAGTAAAAATTTATATACTAATCAAATGTGTTAAACATGTGTTAATATTCAGCATAAATACTTGCGGAAATGCTTTTGTCCATCCGGTAAACTAAAACCCAAAAAAATCAAGAAGGTTGCAAAGCTTCCACAACAGGGATCGGATACGTAAGTATTATTCATTAGACTTTTTGATTCATACATGTAATGGAAATAATGGCTGACAAGTTTAATGTGAATGCCAAAATTTTGCAGGAATGACTGCGCAATATATGTCATGTACTACATCTACCAGATTGCACTTAATCAGCCAATTGACAAGAAATGGAACACTGATGGAGTGCAAGATTTCAAAGCTTTCTTAGTAAATAGTATTACATCTAATAAGATGAACATTGAAATGTTGGCAAACATAACTGTTAATGTGTAGATGCCAAGGGATCTACGCAACTTATCTTCATATTAGCACAAACATCACTATTAATGTGTATGCCAAGTGAAACCTATTGCTTATTTTCTTATGTCTGTCCTAAAATGACATGATTTGAATTACTGTGGACAAGATTTGAATTACAAGGAGACAACTATTTCAATCAATGTTTACATATTTCAATTATTATGCATTCTCTTTTCTTTTTGTCTATTGGTTGATTAGTAAATGTATAATTTTGATTCATAAGTTCAGTTACTACAGTGCTACTGTGAAAAATTCGTTTGTTTGAAATTCATTGTTAAAATTCACTGTTAGTCAAAAATTCACTTTTAATATTCACTAGTGAATTTCGACAGTGAAACTCATGAAAAGTGTTGTAACAATATAAAACCAACTCTCAAAACAAAACAAAGTTCATTACAACAAAAGTTTGGTGAATTTTTCATCAATTTGGATTGTTTGCATGCATTCATTTTGTACATACCATATAATACAATAATGCACACAATGCTACAAACACAACATGAAAGAACATTCAAATAAAATACATAAAACACAAAGATATAATTCATAGACTTTGTATGGGACTTGGAGCATCCAAGATGTACAGAACCACGATGTAAAATATAAGAGTCATAAGTCACTCAATTAAGAAGAACAGAGTCGCAAAATAATAAGCACAAGCTAAAATATGAAAATGTCTAGAATAGCAGAGTTATACTAATGAATGTCATCTACATCATAACAGAAGCAACACATGTCCTATGATTATGATGCCCCAACTTAAGGCACCGACCGCACATCATTTCCCATTTGGATTCACCTCTAGAAGGAATTTGCCTCTTCTTTGGCCTTCCAGGTTGCCTATTTGAAATAGGAGGTAAAACATCAACATTGGAATCCTGCGGCTCATAAACCAACGGCAGCGGATAGATTGCAGATTCATAACAAGCAGCATATGAACTCGAACGGAATCCAACATCAACAAATTCATGCAAGGGAGACCACTTTCATTATACGAATTGCCGCATGATCACATGGGTAACCATTCAATTGCCAAAACTTACAAGAACAAGTAAAATTCTCAAGATCAACCATACAAGATGGCGTTGAACGCACTTCAAATACATATCCACTTGAATTGATGATAATCCAATTCTTAGATGCGAAGAAATGAATCTCGCTAATATCTTGTCTATACTTGGGCAAATTGCAGAATTCCATGAAGCACAAGCGGACCTACGTTCTACAAATAAATCCAATGGATCTCATTATGTAAAAATATACAAGAGCATTTAAAATACTTAATACAAAAAGCAATTAAACAGAAACATACCAGAAATTTGATTCATAATCTTCAAGCGCAGAGCATCAATCATATTACATATGGGTAATTGCCTCTCTTTTACAACCCACAAATTAAATGATTCTGCTGCACTTGAAGACATTTCACCATATCGCATGCCTTTAAAATGAGCATTCGTCCATCTTTCAGCAGGTAAGGCGGTAAAGAAATCATCTACAATTGTCTTACCCCCTTGTAACATGACACTCATCAAACTATCATATAGATCAACTGTTGGTGCATAAGCACACTTGTCGCAAAAGATAAACCATACGCTTCTTAAAACCCTTGCCGAATCGGAACCTCTAAATTTGTCTTTCAAATTCAACTTAATATGAAAAATGCAAAAAGCATGGTCCGAATCGGGAAAACAATAGGCCCGGAATCTATTAAACCAAGTATTTCTATCCGACATAAACGTAATTCGCCTAGTGGGATCAACTATGTTCTTCAAATTCATAAAGAACCAATGCCAGTTCTCAGTATTTTCGGAGTCAACAACAGCAAAACAAGCAGGGTACAAGCCTTATACAAAAAGAACATATTCATATCAACACGTCAAGTAATAAAGAGAAGAAAGTAACACACAAAAAAACAGGAAAAAATGAATAAACCAACAACACAACTCTAGCCATAGAATGAATACGGTACCTTGATCACCATCTTTCACAACTGCCGACAAAAGCTGAGCTTTAAATTGCGTTTTCAAATGAGCTCCATCCAAACACAGCATTGGCGGCAATGCTTAAATCCCTCAATGCAGCCATGAAACGCAACAAACACCCTCTTAAAACGACTTGAAACCTCATCAACTTCCAATACCACATAAGAGCCAGGGTTCGTTTCACGAATCTTTGACACATATGAATTTAAAAAATTAAAAGATTCTTTCATGTCACCAAACAGAGCATTCTTTGCTTTTTCGATACCGGTCCAAGAATTGTAATATGAAACAGGCAGACCATGATTTGAAAAAAGCCGACGCTTAACATCAATAGGCTTTATTGAGGGATCATCACGAACTTCATTACAAACCAAATCACAAACCAAAGCTGAACTCATCCGATGCCCTTTGAAAGAATGTGATGACGTACCACATGTATGTAACTCATGCATCTTCTGTTAGTAATACCATCCGCAGCGGAAACGATTTATGGATCTAGATCTATAAACTACACGTAATAAAATAACTAGATCTATATCTACAAGGGGGTTGTAGAACATACCTCTTGGATCTCAAAATCCAAGTTGAAGAACCGCAATAGGATGAACGAAGGAAAGCGTGAAGAGCACCACGATCTTCCGTACGTGTGATCCAAGCAACTCCCGGTGGAAGGAAATTCTCGACTCGAACCCTTCCGATATGCTACCCGGAAAAATCTCCAAGATTTTCCCTCTTATTCTCCCCTTGGCCGAAATTTTCCTTCTCCTCTCTAAGAGGTAGAAGTCGAAAATTGTAGTGTGTTATTTGGCTTGGGAGAACTCTCTTTATATAGGAGAGTAAAACTTAAGCCCCAAGGATTTTATAATTAATACAAAATCAATTATGATAATCCTATAAAATAAAAGATAATCCCAAAATATTCTAGAACAAATCTAGAATAATCTTTATCTTTATTTCTTACCATAAATATTTATCCAATAAATATTTTATGCACATGTCTTATTAATCACAAGAAAACTAATTTCTTGTTGACTAAAAAACATGAGGGGCGAAATTCTTCATTATTGACCTAGTCAATATGATTTTTTCCACACACACTAATTGGGCCAAGATTATGGAAAATGTCTTTTCCACATATTTAATTATTTAGCCCAACTAATTTAATAGTCCACTAAACAATTAATTCACATATCGTTTTAATAAAGTCCAATAAGAACTAAATTAATATTATTAGGATTCGACGTCCGAGAATAGCTATGCTATATTAGGAGGCACGTCGGGGACCATGGACTAATAATCAGCGGCTCCGATCAATCAAATAAATAATTATAGAATAATTATATTCGATAAATCAATCACGGGAATATGCCACCATAATCCCGTGATCGCACTCCTCCGATTATGAGATTATATTTATCTCCTCACGAGAATAATAATAAGCGTCCATTGATATAATCATTACATATGGATTAATCCTCCATAGATCGTTCATTCTAAATCGGGAAGTTACCGTTAACCCTTTTTAGAACCTCTTATCCTTATTTACCATTAACCCCCTAGTGATCAATTAATTCATACAACTCACTTTGGTGATCAATCGGTGTGATATGAACTCGCGCGATCGATCGGTTTCTAGGATTAACAAATAAGGGAATCGCTATCTACTTCCATAAATGGAAGGAATGGATTCCGTATCCGTGATAACACGGACTACTCACTCAATCCAAGTACAATGCCAAGATGGGGTAATTCGGACCACGGACTCGGTGTAATCCTTAACCGTTAAGTCAAACTTCATACGATTCAAGCGGTTGATTGTGATCACCCGGGATTAAGATATATCCATAAATATGATCATCCATTGATTCGATAAGACTTCTCGATTACGGAATTATATCGTGAACTCTAATCAAATCGGTCCAAATACCCTATATGATATATCTATCATATATAAATGCCCCATTAGGTTCTCTTAACCGAAAGTCCGGATAAGACAATCACACCAACGTGTTCGGGCGCATTAATAGCACGTTAAAGGAGAGACCCGATACTCTCGATTAACTTCACTACGGGCTAATTGTATTTTAAGTACATCTTCACTAACTCAATCCTCCCGTGTATATACCATACACCGAGTTAAGTGATTACATAAACGATATACTTAGGGTTTTCTGTAGTGTAAATACTATTGTCACATCGGTGATTATGAGAATAATAAATATGAATAAAAATATCATTTCATTTATTAAATAAAACAATTACAAAATTGTCTTTCGGGCATCACACCTAACATCTTCTTAACATAAAAAAAATCCATTAATAATTTCCTTTTTCGCACTAACCATCCAAGCACAGCCTGTTTCATCCTTCTTTGCACACACTGTCATAATCCTCTTATCATCATTCTTAATGTATATGAAATCAAACCCACTGTGAACAGACATTTTACACAATGCTTTCCTAAATTCTGTTGCTCCACCAACAAATTTTTTACCAACACATTCTACACACTTATCCCAGTTGATAGACAGTTGCATATTCTCCTTCCGAGGACAAAACATAGGAAGCAAATTAATCTCCTCATCATCGGATTCAGTAATAGATGATGATGCAACTGATTCAATACTAGTAGAAGCCACGGTAGAAGCCACAGTAGAAGCCACGGTAGAAGCCGCAGTAGAAGCATTACAAACAACATATGCCTGTACACGTAATGCACCGAACGAAGCAGACACGGACAACATGATTTCAACATCTTCATTATTGAAGAGAAAACAATTTGCTTGTTCAGGTAATGAATAATACAAACTGATCATATCTTCTCTCAATGAACTCCATCTCTCACATATACGTAGCTTAATACTACGTAGAGTATCAAATTCTTTGATTTTCAAAACACATGACTCTCCATTGTAAGTACAAATAAGGAATACCATCTTCAAAAACCTACACAACAAACGAATCAGAGAAAATCAGCAGTCATTATTTCTCATAAAACACACAATATATGTAAAACAAAAATCAAACTCAGCATCAACAACAAATTAAACTTAACAAGCTCAGATTTATGTTCAATTCAATAACGAAGATTGAAATGTAACTTATAAAACGCATAATTCTATTTTACTAATACTCTAAAAAGGAATCAGAGAAAATCAACAGTGAATCACATCATTCCTCATAAAAAACACAGATTATTCAGAATCAAGAACGCTGTAAACTTAAGAAGCTGAAATCTATGTTCAATTTCATTAGAAAATTGAAATTAAACTTATAAAAATCAGATTTCCAATGTATACCGCGTTTCAACAATAACCAGAAATATACCTGATGAATAGATGACATGCAGAGAAAACATTCTTCGAATTAGATGCTCAATCAGCCGAATCTGGAAGCGAAACAATGGACTATAGATGATTAAAGTTCATCGATGCAATTTTTTGAGATAGACATTGAATTTCTTCGAAACCGAGAGAGATAGCCGAGATCCAGTTTATTCAAACGGGAAAAGATAAAAATGCCTTAGGAAAGGGCAATTTAGTCATATAATTTAATTATGTCCTTTAGCCAATAAAAAATGTTAAGTAGGACTGTTAATTAAAAAAAAATGCGTAAAGTGTCCTAATCCCTAATTTTCCTTATTATTTAACTATGAACCAGATCATATGTGCAGTGACATTATTTGTATCAAAATGATGTTTTAGTTTGTTTGCTATTAATGGACCTACACGATGTGATTTTGCTGATAAACCCTTCATAACACGGTGTTGTCAGTGCAGAGGTAATCGAACATGCCATACTCCAACATGATGTGTAATCATGGTACTCCGTCCAATATACCGTGAAATAAAAGTACATTATCAAGAAAGTCCGTTAAACATGCACATAAAACATGTAGGAGGGCATAAAGACATGTTTAAGCCATATTCTGATACATATGATCATACAAATGCAATAGTAACGTCATACTACCAACATATCTCCCCTAATAACAATTTAAATACAATGATTTGCAAAAATTACCAGAAAACATATTGTACTTCTTAGTACTCCAAACAACACATACACATAATAGCCACATAAACAGAACCATAGGTTGTGCCTGGATTTCGCATGGCTCGTCGAGGCCAACTCTGAGCCAGCTGAGATGAGCCTGGAAAAATTCCAGGCTCAGTTCCTGTTTCTCTTGAACCTAGCATAATGCATACACATTCTCTTAACTACAAAAATTTCATGCATAATTTTCCTGAAAACAGTAGTAAAAGCAATAACTTAAAATAAATAATAGTTTATTTTATTTTATTTTATAGAAGACCTCCTTACCTTATCAGTGCCAAATCTACGGAAAAAACGCAACTCCAATAACAACTATTCATCAAATTTAGCGACTCGAACTTTTGGTGAACCTGCTTGTCGAAATTTTGGCTAATACTAATTAAGATAATGTATTCACGAAAATCTACGAACAAGAAACATATTGTAAGATTTAAACGAACCCTAATCATGATTGAATCTAAGAACTTAAGAAACGATAAGTCTAATTACCTTTCTAGAAACATTTATGGATTCGAAACAACTTCTGGAACCAGATTGAGCTCAACACTGTGATATGCAAGATACCAAATAACAAAATCAGAACTTTCTGTCGAATTCCGGGTAGCTCGTTGAGGCAAGTTGTGCTTCCGCTGATCGAGGCAATCCTGCCAAACATCCGGAAATAGAAAAACAAATGCAAACGAAGACAGAATAACCAAGTTGCCAGAAAAACCTAGCTCGTGGGCTCAGGGTCTTACCTCGCCGAGGCGGACTTCTCGAAACTCAAAAACAAAAAAAAAAAAAAAACCCTTAAATCTTATGGAAAACTGAGAAATTATAATGACTTGGAGTCATTTTATATAAATCAAATATAGTAAAACATTTCTAGAAGTAGACGTTCATTCTAGACCACTCAACAATAAAAACACAGACGTTTAATTGAGGACGAGCAATATCCTATAATTATCTTATGGTGTTTTTTTTTTTGTGAAATGTATCTTATGGTGTTTTTTAACTGGTATCACATAAGTTAAACACTGTAACGTGTCTATTGTCTTCACGTGTGAAACTACTGCACAAAAATCTCCCCTACTTTTAAATCACCACATTTGTTGGGAAGATTGTATATATATAACCAAGAAGAAAGACGAATGATTCAAATTGTGTCACTAGTTTCACTCTTCAAATATAAAGGTTCATAGAAAAACCTCCCATCTGATGGGCCAGGCCCAAATTCCAGTTATACGTATTGTGGTCCTTAAAGTAAAACTAGCATGTGCCGATCGGCCGGAAAATGCTAGCCGTTTTTACTTATGGGAAACTATTAAAAATAAAGCAAAATAATATGTAACTAAATCTGTTTTTCTTAGCAAAATGTGTATGTAACTAAATGAGCCGCTCAGAGCGCAATTTTTAAACGCAACAATGAAAAATAAAACATTTTACATTGATACATAAGGCACATAACATATTTTTGTTCATCAGTCCACAAAAACAAAAAGCAGGATCTGTGTGATCAGACCCACAGCTATGTTTGATACACAACCAAAAGTTCATATATAGGAACATACATTGAACATGGTATTAGTCACCATTAGTGTTCATTTTGTTGCTTGAACAAACTAATGGATTCTAATAGTTGTTTGAACAAACTAATGGATTTTGCATCCCTACTTACATATTAGCCTGATACAAAAAAAAAAGCTTAAAATCTGATAATACATTTAACATGATATCGGTAATAATTAGTCTTCATTTTTTTAAAGAAGAATTAGTCTTCAATTAGTCTTCATCTAAAAAATATGAACTGTATTCCATCAGAACATGGCTGCGAACGAAGAGGCAAAGCCCAAAAGAGCTTCACCATTCAAGGTCGCCATGTCAAGCCGATGAAAAATTTGTTCAATAAACTACATCTTATGTTATCTTTAGCCAAGAAAGACTGGGGAATCTATAACCATTCTGTGTAAGCATGAATAGTCAATAAATCTGTGGTTAACCATTTGGCGGGGCAAATACAACCTCTCTGCAGCGTGATGCCCACCCAAATGAAATCTAACCGCCGATCAAGCTTACGCATGACCGATGATGCGTTTCTGATAGGAAGAGAAGAGAAAGATAACATAAGCTATCAACCCTCACCAGGTACGGCGGCCATCTCAGCCACAAGAACGCATTGGGATAACCAAGGGTGCAATAATGGATGAAGGTGACAAGTCGTCCCACCGACAGATAATTTTTGTTTTTTTTTTTCTATTAACAAAGGTTCCAATGGAAGGCGTAGGCACAAGGCGAGAAATGATAATTGGCCTATTGGGCTAACATTGGTAAGAAAATAAAACATCATATGGTAGATGGGAACATATTTGCTCAAAAAATTCGATAGGTGAACACGTCAGCTCAAGTTTTCCCTTTTTATTAGTGTAGAGAGAAGAGATATATTTGGCTATACTTCTCGACGAAGGAAACAGACATAACATTAATATTTTATTATTCAATTCATTCCTATTTATATGTCGCAGCTGCCAAAATCAAAATTTTTAATATGTCGTAGTTACATTTCCAATACATATTTTAATACAATTTCCGCTTTTCAATATTACTTTTCAACTTCGTAGGCTCATTCAACCAATTAATTTTTCATATTCAATACAACGCTATACTTTTCAAGATTTTTTTTGAACTTTATAATGAAAGTCAACACAATAAATCAACAGGGAAAAAATTTGAAAAAAAAAAAAATCAAAATCCGATGAACAGTAAAATGCATGTCCAATGAACAGTAAAAAAGAAGATGGGCCGCTGGACCGATAAACAGTAGAAAAGGATGTAAAAAAAAGGGTTGGGCCTTTAGGCCGATGAACAGTAAAATGATGAACCAATAAAAAAAAACTAGTGTCACTCAACCCCAACTTTTCCTTTCTTATTTAGATAGGAAGATATATATTTCTGTTTGGATTTTTCGGCTTTAAGAAAATTCGTTAAATTAGTTATGTTTTATTAATTTTAATGAATTTTTTAAAAATAATCTTTACTGTAATAAATGCAATAGTTGTAAATTATTGAAAAGTTTATGAATGTATAATAAATTAAGGGTAAAAAGAGAAAATTGTAATAAATAATTCATTGGTATTATAAATGGACTTATATTATAAGACAAAACAAAAATAAATAAATTAATGGACTTATATTTTAGGACGGATACAGTAATTTATAATTTAATGATTTTCTTATTACTAAATGTTATACAAGGAAATACACTTTTTTCTAGTTTACATAATCTATATCCAATATGAAATGCATTAGATTCCCTAATTTACATAATGCGTTAAATATAAAAGAAAATTTACATAATCTGGATGAATACGGTGGATGTAAAAGAAAATTTACAGAATTTGTATTTTACAATAAAAAATAGTGTAGCTATTGCAATGTTATTTTTCATTTAAAATCTTTAAAATAGAGATTTTGAAGAATTAACAATGTTTGTTGCAGATGTCGTGTTAAAAAATAAAAAATAAAGGAGATAAGGGTTCTACCGGCCTTATTCCTTTGGATGCCAAAACCTGGGAGGAGGATGTGGTTGGACATCACATACAGATGGTGTGTTCGGTATAGATTAAAGAGTATTATTATACAGAGAGAGTGAGAGGATGTACCTTTGTTATTTTGTGATACACCAAGCCCGGAAAAGAGCATGCGGATTCACATTGGGCCTGTACGTAGGCACAATAACGAATAGGGTCATTGGCCCAATCAATCCGCACCTTCATAAACCGGACTGGGCCAGGTATAATCCAGTTCGCCTCATGTACATACGATATTCATCATTGGCTAGGCAACATACGTCGATCAACAAAGCCTTCAGCTCGCCATCTTCAGGTCGACTTAAAGCATTGAGGGCCGACCTACTCGCTCCTCAGCTCGCAGTCCGCCAGCTCGGACCAAGCCCACTTGACTAAGTCCACAGAGTTCATACACGACGATTGCAGGCGAAGAACCCGCAGCGTTTATGATGCCAGCCCGCCCAATCAGAAGCTGCAACGTTTACCACATAGTTAATTATGCTTTAATTATATTTAATTGTGCCTTAATTACCATCTTTTGTAACCGCCGACTCTTAGTTCCCATAAATAGCGGCATTTGTGCCCTGGAAAGGGGAACGAATTATTGGAAAACGCAAACAATCTATGTCAATTTGTTGACAGTTAAGTTTTCCCGTTACAGCTTTATCGTTCTTCATATCTTCATAATTTTTTTATCTTATTCTTGAGCACCACCGCATTTTCATCGGAGAAACTGCTCACTTTTGCTAGATATCCACCATTTGGAATTCACCAAATCCGTTTGTGATAACTCCGGCGTTATCATTTTAGACTACAAATGTGATACACACACGTCTGAAAACCACTCTTATTAACCATAAATGAAACATTGATCAATGAAACTTACTAATTGACCAACGCATATAAATGATACTTGTATAAATGTTGTGTTTATGAAGTTGTGCATTTAACATTTATGTTTGGATTAATCCGCTAGCATATATATATCTAATATGCAAAAGTGGACATAAGAAGATAAGATTTTTTACCACTCAAAAAAGAAGATAGAGTATTTTAAATGAGATTCTTCTCTTTTGTGATATAAAACTCAGCTTGAATTGAACTTGCTGTTGGAGTGTCATGACTCATGAACATTAAACAGGTACAATTAAGTAATACCATAACCGTATACTTAGAGAAAATATATTTATTATACTAATAAAAGAATCGATTAATTTGCTTAATTAAAGTTGGTGCAGGATCATAACTAAAAAAACAGCTGTTAGTATCATTGCCATCGAGCATTCTCATTTAGAGCAACTACATTCCTAATCATTAACTTATAAAGTCCATGACGACACTAGCCATTAATTTTCTGGTTAGTATTTTGTTTTTGCTAATTTCACTGATATTTGATACAACAATTTGAAGTGGTCAAATTTTGAATTTCAAGAGCAAAACTAGCAGTGGCGTATACATAGATATGTAGATACACGCTCATTTTTTAGGTATATATGCTTTTAAGAAACATGTCACGGCAAGATTGTGTGCATCTGTGTCAACTTCTCATCCATGCATTAAGATGAAGATTGGGTTTATTGGTGATTAACCACCATAAAATTTGTCTAAGAAATGAGATGCAAATCCTATGTAAAGTCAAATTTCAAAATATAAAAGCATCTTGTCATATTTACAGATGACAACGAGTATATTCACAATTATCATTTTCTTAGAAGTAATAAACTTTTAAAAGAGATGTTTAAGATTCTCAACAAAAAAAAAAAAAAAAAAAGATGTTTAAAATATTTTTTATAATGTTACGGTTCTCCGGAAAGACGCTCCACTCCCAGGCTAGAGCAAGTTTTTAGACGTAGATTCAGTGCAGTGAATTCTTGAATATCCTCGACACCAACCTTTGCTCCTGGACTACAGGGGTATAATTTTATATGTTGTAGCCAGAAATAAAATCCGGTCTGCCACTTCAAGCAGATTTAGAGCTGCTAGAGGCATGGACTAGAACCACCATTAGTTTTCGATTTCAGAATTTATTTCAATAATTATTTTCCAGTCATCATTTTATCCTTGTTTTCAAGAATGATTCAGGAGTGAACTCTGAAACGTTACACATTCCTTAGTTACCTCTTGGCTCTTGATACCAAGAGCTAGAGAACATTAATGCTTACTTTCCTATGCATGTATTGTTTTTCAAATAAAAACCAGTGTACCGGAAAGAAGAGGGTGTCCCCGTACTATTTTAGTTAAGTCTTCGAGTATATATCAAAGGTTGGACCTACATTCCTTTTCATGATGGACCATTGATAATTATCTTGTAGGATGGGGTTCCGGATGAGGTGAAATTGATCCCTCTAAGGGGAATAATTAGAGTTATAATAATTTCAGACAATTAAAGTTTTATTTTTGTAAGAACTAATGTTAAATCCAGAAATTTGTACTTTTGTTTTCTCAAGACTTGTGGTATTATTACTATGAAATAAATTATTAAACAGATTATATTGTTTGATGAATTCCAAGAGTACGTAAAAGCGTTGTGATTCAAATCTTTAAAATTGGGGTCATGGCTAGTGGTAATCTGGTAAATCAGCGTCGGGTCATTGCAAATAGTTTCATAATAAAATGATCACAACATTTGCGGATCTGTGTATTCTAGGATGGGGTCGCGTGACCCTACTGACTTCCGTGATTTTCTTAGTATTAAAACGACGTAATTTTATAGTTGAAAATTGTAGTATTGTTTTTAAGAAATGTTGTTTTATAGTTATTATAAAAGATAGTTTTGTAGTTAAAAATGTAAATGTAGCTAGACTCTGATAACACCACTGAAGTAAATTACTAGATCTATCTTAGGTCACAACGTATCAGAGATTTCTTTATGAAAACTACGAATCGGAGTTTGAAGAAGGGCTGGGAGGGAGAAGGACCCCTTGACACGCAACAGATAGAGGCCCGAGAATTGATTTGTATTCGAATCATAGACGTTATATGCGCTTTTAATAATCAGTAGAGTAGAGTAAAAACTGTTAGACCTATTAATTCGTAAATTCTCTCTCTCTTTTTTTTTTTTCTTCCAACAACCTCCTTGGCAATGAAAGTAAACGCGCCGACCGTTGTTTCCAGTTCGCATATTCCCGGAGGAATTGCTGAATTGCATGTGGTGACGCCTACGGCCTAGCTAGCTACCCGACTACATTAGTTTAATGCATAAATAACTCCGGCTTTTTCATCCCTTTATATATAAGATGGGTTCTTAATCAACAACAATTCACACACCACAAGAGAAAACATATCAAAATCTACGTAAATTTCCTAACTAACATGAAGGCTGCTATGGTAAACAATGTGGGTGCCCTTTCGAGAGCAAGTAAAAGTGGAGAAATTGTCTGTCGACAGGCAAAGATGAAGATGATGCTGCCGTCGGCCGCCGGAAAATGGAGTCGTGAGGAGGATGAAGATATTAGTGAAGAAGGAAGATCTGAATCAGTTTCTAATTGAACTTGAAGGAAGAAAAAAGATGATGAGGAAGAAACGTCAGCTTTGTGAGCACAGTACTCATCATCGTGTTCTGACTCTGAGCACAGTACTACGACTACAACGGAAATCATGGAGGCCTGCACTCTTCACCATATATACCCGAAGATAAAATAATGTTGGGCCATTATAAATTATTGTTTTCAAGTATAATAGCATTTTAAGCAATATATTTGATTTTTGACAGAAAATATAGTAATAATATATATGTAAATAGTTGCCTTCGGGATTCAATTTCTGAAACGCTGTGTAACGCACCCAACTCAAATCTGTGTCTGTCACTATTTATTCTGTGTCTGTCGGTTTCATTCGGTCATAAAGCGATTATAAAAAATCTAGTTAACTGTTTAAATCGTCGTACTCGTTTCAAAACATGCATTTTGGTTAATCCAAAACATGCTTTGTGCATTCGTGGTAGAAACTTAATTGAGCAACCAAACAAGTGACCATAGTATTAAATACATTGATGATTTCTCATTTAGGAAATGTAATTAATTAATTTACCCTCCATGAAATGAATCCTATGTTATTCTTTGAAAGTAGTATCTTAATTAATTGTTACGTTGCTACATTAATGTTCCAAAATGTTGCAACATTACCCTCGATTGCCCCATCGTTCTTCTATACTCTGCAGCTTAAAACATTTTAATATACTCATTAATTAATGACATTCTAGATTATGGTATCACACATTCACATTTACGCTCGCTCTTTCTCTATTATTTTTGTTTTATAAGGAAATGTAATTATTTTTTCTTCCATTAAAGTTAATATCGAATATATATAGTACAAAAACTTCATTAAAGGCGTTGGTCCCGGTCCGGTAAGGATAGATCCGCCCTTGATTAGGGGATTTAATTGGATAATCAATACTTCATACAGCAGGACACTGCATTTTTTTCTATACCTACTCTTGGTAGGACAACAATATTAAATATTCCTCCACGTTATAAATCATATTAGTACCAAACTAAAGATCATTAAGAAGATAATGATATTAAGAAGATAATGATAGTAGGTTCCAATCTTATCAATGTCTACAGAAAATTACAATGTCAAAACAGTGTTTTTTTCCTGACATGGAGAGGCATGATCCCAGCTTGAATATATGTTAAAATGTCGGATAGTACATCAGCACGGTGCATATATATTTACTTGAATTAGAAATGTAAAGTCTCATCTCTGTAAAATAATATCATGTTCACTCTTATATAAATGTGAAACATAAATATCTTGTTAACTCGGTTTAGCATTTTAGACTAAGCAAGGAAGATGATCTAAGTAGTTGACCGGATTATTTAGAACTCATTTAGCGCTGCAAGGCCATCGGGGTCTGGGGCGTTACATGAAGATAGTCAGAGTCGATTGCCATATGGAGTTACGTGCCACACCGTGAGAGGCGGTGGGGGTCACCTCTAGAATCCTATGGAAGAGACGAGATTGGAACAAGTCCACGAGGACAAGTCCTGGCCGTTTTGTCGAAGACGTCAGTCCCTTAAGTGGTGAAAGTTTTTTTTGGAGTTTTGGGTTGGAGTTTTTTTTTGGAGTTTTGGGTTGGAGTTTTTTACGGCTCCGTTTGTTTTGGGTTGGAGTTTTGGGTTGGAGTTTTTTTACGGCTCCGTTTGTTTTGGGTTGGAGTTTTTTTTTTTTTGGTTGTTTTTTAAAAAGTGATTGAAGTAATGATTAGAAAGTTAATATATTTTTTTGAAATTTGTGTAAATTATGATTTGATTGGTGAAATAAAGTAGTTGATAAATAAAATAATGGTAAAAAAGTTTATAAAGTGAAATGATGAGAGATAATTTAATATTTTTTTATTTGTAGTTGAAGAAATGATTGGTAAGAGAAATGTAAGATATGATGGGTGAAGTGATATAAAAAAAACTCTAACGAAAACAAACGGAGCCGTAAAGTCTCACGTCTGTAAAGTACTGTCCTACTCACCCCTCATATAATTGAGGCGTAATGTCCTTTTCACCCCCATATAAGTGAGGCATAAATGTCTTATCAACTCAGGTTAGCGTTTTATGCCGAACGAGACGACGAAACGACCTACCATTTACGACTCATTTAATACTAAAGAAAATACACATGTTTTTCAATGTAAATAATGCATACGGAAAAAGAACATTTGTATTTTCAATTGAAATAAATATGAGAAGACTTTTTATTTTTGGGGCGTTACAAGAAAATACACATGTTTTTCAATGTAAATAATGCATACGGAAAAGAACATTTGTATTTTCAATTGAAATAAATATATCCGCACCGTTGAGACCAGACGTGCTAATAAAAATAAAATTACAAATATATACGATATGATATGTTGGTTATCAAGTAGAAATCAGCCTACATAGGGGTGACACAAATATTTGGCTGGAGCCTGGAGATAGCAACAGATGATGAATAATTGGAGCGTAATTTTCATATTATTACAAATGGTGGAGTGGTGTCCTCACCATGCACATGTGCTCTGGCCATGTCATTTCCCAATCGATCTGATCAAACCCCATGTCGTAACCACTGGCGGATCCAGGAATTTATTCCAGTGGTGTTATCGGAGTCTAAAACTATATCTTTTATCTATAAAAAAATTCAGTGGGTCACCAGAGTCTAAAACATCAAATTTTATCGACAAAACAACACTTTTTAACAACAAAACTACATAATTTTAATACTAAATTTTATTTTATTTTTTTAAAAATTCAGTGGGGTCACGTGACCCCCGGGGCACGGATCTGCCCCTGGTCCTAACTGCTAGTACAACAAATTAAATACAAAAAAGGCAAATTCTGCATGTATATTTTGTAATTTTTACTTAGATTAATCGTACTTGGCTAATTAACAAAGAAAGATAAACAAAAATAGACTATTTAGCCGTTTGGGTTAAGTAATTAATAACTTGGAAATGTCTAAAAAGATTTTGATTTTAGTATTCTCTAAGATTTCGCATTAAAGAGTTATTGGTTAGATCTTTAATTTCATATAGGAGTCTTTACGGGTAATATCCAGATTGAAATATGGTTTAGTTTGTCCCGAACACCCAGACTCAAATCTGGATTAATCAAATTCAGTTTGTCTGGAACACCGGGGCTTTATGTGAAAATAACAAAAGCAAAATTTAAGTCACATCCTCAATACACAATATCCAAACTTTAACATTAAAGAAAAACAAAAAACAAAATTGAATTAAACAATTTTTTTTTATCATGTATAGATTTAAAAATGAACATTGAAAAGACCATATAGGTTGATGGGCATCAGAACATTGAAAACCCCTTCTAATGACATCAGAGTATGTAAAGAAGAGTAGTGTTATTCTCGCAACGAAATCATCATAACCAAATGACACAATACACTTCACACCGTTGATCATAGTGTTTAATTCATTGATTTATATGTGTTCCATCACAATCAATAGTATAAAAATGTATTGTATCATTTGTTGTGAATATTTTGTTGTAACAATAACATTTGCATTGCGTGAATAATCCACTCAGAGGCAAAACTTAGTGATAAAAAAACAAGAATGTTGTGGAGATAGTTTTGCATTTGAGCTGTGTGTGGAAGCTCAATACGCATTAGGGAAACGCATTAGCTATGGACGGGGCGGTGAAATACACTAGGGAAATAGAATGTGCACTACGCATTTGTGCACAACTACTTCCACCACATGTTTTATCCCTATTGATTAAAACGATGAACCATTCATTGTTATGGGTCTCAACACAATCACTGTCCTAGAAGATGTTGTAGATAAATGTGTAGTAGATGTATCATCACTCATTGCATTATGCCACTTTTTATATGAGTGATAATACAACATTCTCCACAACATATCCATTTTTTTCCACAACATTCTCCACAACACCATTAATTGTGTTGGGACCCATAACAATAAATGTTTTATCATTTTCCTTATCCTTTACATCAATGAGATGCACTCATGTAGTGGAAGTGACACTACACAAATATCTAGTACACTTATCATTTTTATATTTATATAGACAAAATATGATAAAAGAGGTGGAAGTGGCACTACACAAATTTTTAGCCCACATATCATTTCTCTATTTATATAGGCAAAATATGATCAAAGCTACTAACATTGATACTCAGTACTATAGTTGTTATCCTAGTCACTGCATGTCTATGCTGGAGGGTAAATACTTGTGTGGTGTCTCCACACGGTGTGGAGACATTTTGTGCCACCATACAAACCATACTGTTTTATTTTCTATTTAAATTATGTGGTTCTGATCGTTTCATCCGTCACTTCATCTCAAATTCTTTCATCACACAATAACTTTCTATGCTGAAGGTGGAAAAAACCTCTTTGTCTTTATCACTGGGGTCCTTGTCATTTGGCATCAATATTTGAATCAATTAGATGTTTCTCACAAAAAGAACACGATTAGACAAAAACTCAAACAAGTAATCTACTTGTACAAAACACATTACTATTAAGCTGCTTTATCAGGTTACACCACAAAGTTATAACAATGTTTTTACACATTAATTATGTTGTAAGGCATATTGATTGATAAATATGATTTTACGTTATGACCCATCAAATTATAATATATTATTTAACTTGGTATACACATTTCAATCAAAAAAAAACTTGGTATACGCATAAATGAGTGACAAAATGACAAAATAAGAGTAATAAGC
The DNA here is from genome assembly GCA_036785695.1 of Gentiana straminea. Taxonomy (NCBI): domain Eukaryota; kingdom Viridiplantae; phylum Streptophyta; class Magnoliopsida; order Gentianales; family Gentianaceae; genus Gentiana; species Gentiana straminea. The sequence continues at coordinate 8,503,448 of JAVUPR010000266.1, read as the reverse complement.
AACTAAACTGTCAAATCATGTCACCTTTCTCACATTTAATTTTGAATAATGATATGGTAGCCATTGATTTTTTTGTGATGGGTCCCAATAGAATATATAGTGTTGATTGTGTTGTGTAAAATATTATGGTTTAAAATGTAGTGAATGTGTCACTACTGTATAATTTTACCTATTTTGTTTTCCTTCAATGATTAAGATATCAGTCTAAAATTTCGGAATTGATAGTTGCACATCACAAATTGATCGGGAAATGATTTGTGCACTATACAACTGTGTAGTGCACATTTCACTACATGATGTATTTCAATGGATTAAAGTGATTAATTATTTATAGTGATGGCTCCCAACAAAATGAATGGTGTTGATTGTGTTGTATAGGATGTTGTGGTGAAATGAGTTGTGGATGTATCACTATTCAAATTGATATCAGCACACCAACATCTTTAGGATCAAAAAGTGAAATAAATTATGTAATTCTGATTTTTTTTTTTTTTATTTAGTAAATAAAGTATTGATACACACATATATAGCCTAAATAGTTAGATAAATAAATAGGTTAAACAAATCATAAATGTAGGTGCCAAGTAAATGTTATACAAGACTCCAACATCCCCTCCCGTCAACATTATGTAGCGACTTCTTACAATCACGTAATGCATTATATAACACATCGTAATAAGAGAAAAACAACTATTCGAACATCATTATAAGAGAATCGTAAAATGTCACAACAGCATCATAAAAGCATTGATTGGAATCAGCATATATTGTCAGAGTATCGTAAAGAGCTACACCAGCATCAGAAAAACATCTATTTGAATCACATAAACATGACACAATTTAGGCAGATTCACCTATTCACGGTTTTCCAATCTGACCATACAACCAACATCTACCATAACGATGTACTTGACTTTCAGAAAGATTGAATATACGCATCATTGGATCGATATAAAAGCGTCATATGGTGCCACCGCTAATTAAAAACTCATAAAATGCAGTCATAAAGTATCAAATACCAAATACTGCTGAGAATAAAAGAGTCTAAAATGTCAATAATTATGAACAGTTATTGGCTACTGTTAATGACACAACCCAACCATTGGTTAATGCTAATGACACAATCATTCAAGCACAACATGTTTTTTCACATTTGATATCATAGCATATCGAAATTGCACATTATTGATTCTGAATCATAATCAATTATGTAAATCTGTGTAAAAACATTTTAGGACGGTTTGATTGGTTGTGGCATTAGCATTACCGAAACTAGAACTAAACCTGATGACTATCTATCAATCATGGAATTCTCTGTCCACTCGACTTCCAAAACAACAAAAAGTAGTACCAATCACCTGCAAAACATCACAGAAACACGCAAATACCTTACGGAAATCGCGATTCAGTTTCTCCATCAAGCGTGGTCCTCCGCCTCCTCCGCCTCCGCCGCCGTTGGTGTTCATCGTGTGGCTCATAGGAAAGAGGTAAGCCCAAGCAGCCTGCTGGAGAATCGGTTCCTTCATCGGAATTTCTCTCCAACTGTCCATCCTGGTGCCTCTCGGCGACAAAACAGCTGTAGGTGACGACGCCATCAAATCCTTCATGCTCGTGTACGAGCCAGGGTGACAAGCAACCATTTCTGTGTCGGAGGACATTGAATGCGCGCCGCCGGAATGATCTTCGTCCACGGCTTCTTCGTTAGCGTCGACAGCAGAGGGGGAGACGGCGGCTACTAATTTTGTGGTTTCAAAAAATTGATGCTGAATGGGATGGCGAGTATCATTATAAGCGCTAATTACGTCTATATCCATAATTGGGGGGATTAATTAGAGGAAGTTGAGGAATAAAAAGGGATTATTTAGGCAGGTTTTGCATGTTCATATCCAAATTGATTTGTGATTGGCATGTTCGGAGTGAGGATTTTAGGGACGGCCACGCCATCTCATACTCATCTATTTTTATTTTTGTTGAGGGTTTTTAGCTTTTTTTTATTCGGGGTATTTTCAAATATATCTTGTAGATAAATAACATTTTAAGTTTATTTTTCAAAAAGAAAAAATTGATATTGTTGTATATCTGGAAAGCAGGGTGTGCGTGGTTGTATGTAGGTCAGGCTGTGGATGTTGGCAGACTTATTATGACCGAGGAGTCAGATGCTCAGGAATATACGGATCTCCTACGGTCTCCCCTTCATGACCCAGTCACCGCGTCGTGGTCAACCACTTGGCAACCGCCGGTTGGCGGCTAGGCCAAGATTAATGTGGATGCGGCGCTTTCTGTGGATGCTTGTGCTTACGGGGCTGTGCTTTGGGGGTCAGATGGTCACTTACTACGTGCTTGCTCGAGCAGATTAGGCAATACTTCAGATGTTGATTTTGCGGAGCTTAGTGCCATCCACAAGGGCCTCTTCTTGGCCCGCGAGTAGGGATATCATTCTATATGTGTGGAGTCTGACTCTCTATCGTGCATTCAACGCCTTCAGTCGCCTTTTTATGATCTCAAATCCCTTGGTTGTTTAGTTTAGGATTGCCTTCTTGTGGCAGGATTTTTTGGCTCGCTTTTGTTTTCTTCTGTTAAAAGGTCTGGCAATAGGCCAGCTCATCTCTTGGCCCCGGAGGGCTGAGCTTACTTAGTTTTTGTGGACGGAGAACTTCACCCCCTTAACGCGTTCTTGCTGCTTGTTTTTCGGATTTACCTTAATAAAATGTTTGTTGTTTCGCTAAAAAAAATTACAAAATCAATAATCCATCTATATTTCAACAAAAATTTCATAATCACAACAACCTTTGTAACATTAATCCAAAAAAAATTAAATAATGATATAAACTATTTTTGTAATGATAAAATTATCATTTTAAATAACCCATGGCTGCCCTCACCGCCTATCTTTCGCGTCCATCCTTTGATTGGGACTTTGATTGGGAGCGATCCAAGCAATTTGGTAAACTCATTAATAAATCATTTTACTAGGGTTTTGAGAATACAATTTGTCCCGAGTCCATTTAACACCTTTAAAACGGATAAGATTCTTTTTATTTTCATATCTTTAATGGGGAATGACGATCTTCTTATTTTGCAATACTTAATAAATGTAGTTTACTCGGTGAGGACCGGATATCATCTTACAGGTCACTTAAAATTCTATGAAAATAATGAAGATACAACTAGTTCCAACTCAACTAAAAAAAATTGGAGTGGTATGTGGGGCTTAAAGTGCAGCCGCGTATCTCTCGTTTCGTATGGAAGATGATAAATGATATTTTATCTTTTAGAGGAGCTATTGCGAAACGTGGTATATATAGGCAAATTAGGCAATGGAGAATGTAAGATCTGCAATGTTGTGCAAATGAAATATTTGGCATGCATTGTTTGAATGTAATATGGATGTAGGTGTCTAGAAGCTTATCCCAGAATAAACCTTTTGTTGCATCTCCAAGTGGTTTTGATGGCTCATTTTCTTGACGTTTTGTTGACGAAGAAAGACAAGTCAAATGTGCTTTTAATCAATGTTTATGGCGTATTTGGAAAAACAGATCCTCACTTATTTTTAAGGAAAGTGCAATACAACTTATGCCTTATTCCGTGGACGATCCAGCTATTTTGTTCTCCGGTCTATAAAAAGCTCTAACTCTCATAAGTGATTTGAGGTTATGCAAAATGAGAAGAACTCCACAAAGGACAATGACACTTGGGATCTTCTACCGTCGTCAGAAGGATTGAAACACATTGATTGTAAATGGACATTTATGACCAAGAGGGATTCACATGGTGGGAAACTTGAAGAAATATGCCCAAAAAGAAAAACATTGGAAAAATATGCCTGAAAAGTAAACATTTGAAAAATATGCCTGCTTCCGCCGCACGAGGGCCGCACGCGTGCCGCGTGAGTGCCGCACCAGCACTGCGCGCCGCATGAGTGACGCATGCGCGCCGCATGAGTCGAGACATGTTTTTCCCAAACATTTACTTTTCGAGCATATTTCTTCAAGTTTCCCCACATGGTAATGTGAAAAAGATATAAGGTTTGTCTCTGTCATTATGGGATTTACTCAAAAGGAACATAGACTATAAAAGTCTTTCTCTCTAGTTTCTTTGAATGGCTCTTTTAGGATAATTATGGGTCTATTAGTATACGCATGAGCGGCGTAATGATCCGGGGATACGCCGCGAGCAGCCAGAGTTCCATGGTCGCCGCGATTCCGCGGCTTCGAGAGCTTGCGGGCTATGGAAATCGTCCGTGCTCGTTGGGTCCGACCGAGGTCGACATGTTGAGGTGCACGCGCATGTAGCCGATCCGCAGCTGTTATGCCGCGAGAGCGCCGAGCGTCCGTGCTGGTCGCCGCGATCGCGGCGATCCAGTTATGCGCGGTAGCTTGCGATGCGATGAAATCGTCCGTGCTCGCGTTGGTCCGGCAACCGAGGTCGACATGTCGAGGTGCTACAAAGCATGACTGAGCGATCCGTGCTATATGCCGCGAGGAGCCGACATTTTGAGTGCCCACGCCGCGACCGCGGCTTGAGAGCTTGCGATGGAAATCGTCCGTGCTCGTCGGTCCGACCGAGGTCGACATGTTGAGTTTCGGGAGTTATCATTTTCTGCGATCCCGTGCGAGATGGCGAAGTCATTTGTGTTGGCGAGAGCGAAAACTCGTACAAGCGAGCTATTGTGTGTGGCGTGCCACGCGAGCAATATAAATGGGCTGCAGAACGCTCGCGTATCATTAAATGTGACGTCCTTTCGCCCGACAACCGGTGACGTTTCGCCGTTGTGACGTGACGGTTTCCGGTGATGATGGCTTTTCGTTTTTTTACGCAAACTTCAAATTTCAAAGCGTCGTACCGGATTCCCGAAACTTTTCGCTTCCCGCGTAAACCCGAACCGTTGGACGTGGATAATCACAAATTACTAGTTGGTTGAACGCATGTCTATTTAAGGGGGGGTGTTGCCCTCTCTTTTTGCCACTTTTTCGAAAACCTCCTCCAAAATTCCCAGTCGATCAGCAGCCGAAATCAGCAGCATCCCGTGTGATTCAGAACCAAGTTTCCGTAATTCACTCGAGGCCGAGGTTGTGTTTGAACTTCATCGGAGTGAGCCTTTTTTCGCCGATCGGAGCGATCATCCTTGTCTTTCCAATTTTCTCGCATCCGTATCATAAAGGTACCATCTTTATCCGATCTAACACCTGGGTTTTTCTTTGTTGATCGTCTTTTGTGGTTGATTCTTGGCCCGTATAGATCATAAGTATGCTTTTTGTCCCGTAGATATTCGGATTTTGAGGTTTTCTAACCGGTGATAGTAATCCGTATGTCTAAACCCTTCTTTTGTGAATTTGAAGCCCTCAGGGATTAGGGTGCAATTTTCAATTTTTCCGTGTAGTATTTCTTTATGACCCCGTGGCCCCCTGTGCTGTTTGGCTTGCGCGGAAATGGGTCGCCGCTTGCAGTTAGCCAAACGGGTCGCCGCTTGCAGTCTTTTTTCTTCGAGCATGTCGAGCTCAAACTCACGCGATCGTTCGTTGGTGTCCTCGTTGAAATGCGACACTCGATGCTAGGTAGAGACATCTCCACCGGGTGTCATCGCTCCGAACCATAAGTCGTGAGAATGGGGTTTCTCCCGTGGTGGACTTTACCGCGGTCCGGGAGCGACCATAAGATCGCGGCGCCCCATCTACCCACCGCCTTTCTTTCCGCATAGAGTGCGCCTCGTGCCTCCGAGCACTTGTTTGTTTGCGTTCTCTCGCCCGACCATTACTTTGAGGATAGCCGACCGAAGACGTCGCATGAATGACGCCATGCTCTTTACAAAACTCGTCGAATTCCGTTCGAATCGTGGTCCATGGTCGATATGATGATGCGAGGTACCCCGAAACGAGTCCACACTTGATCCAATAAAAAATAGATGACCCGGGTGGGTAACGGCAATCTCTCCGAGGGGCTTCGCCTCGTCCATTTGGTGTAATACCGCCGCTACTACTATGTATTCGCATCCTCCGCGCCCTTTAGGCATTGGACCGACGAGGTCGATGCCCCACATTTCGAAAGGCCATGAAGCGGTGACGATGCTCGCTCTACTCGAGGGTAACTCAGGGTATATCTGCGTACCTTTGACAGGGGTCGCATTCCCTAACGAATATATCCGCATCCCTCAACAAGGTAGGCCGCAGTATCTCCGCGGTGATCGCCTCTTGTGCGAGGGTTCGACAGTCGGGATGCCCGCCGCACACTCCTTGATGAAGCTCACTGAGGATACCCTCTGCCCACTTGCTCCGGCCCCTCGACGCAAGCCGGCTGCGAGAGGTTTCCAGAACGAGCGCCCGTAAAGTATCCCATTTTGTACGACATATCTTGGCCGCTCGGGCGAGCCAAGCGGTTCTCGCCTCTATCTTGTCCGAAGGCAAACTCCATGCTCAATATAATCTTTGACCTCATCGATCCAAGAAATAGCCGCGCGGGAGTTGGAATATCCATGACCTCGCATCCGTTGGATGAAGGTTCCCCGAGGTATTCCAAAGCGGATGTCAGAGCGAGCGCCGCGTCGCCGTCGTATAACTTGGATAAATAGTCTCGCCCTCAAATTCGAGTGCGTGGTATATAAGAGAGCTCGCAATATCCGAACCGACGACGCAACTTCCGGACCAGGTCGATGTACCGCCGGCAGCTTCAACAATTTGCTCATATTGATTATGAGTTACATTAAATGGATGTAAAGGCAATGTTTCTCAGTGGTGACATTGACGAAACAATGATCTGGTTTTTTTTTTTAACACAAATTTCTACTCTTTTTATTAATAAACGAAATAAAGAGCTACAAATTTCTACTCTTTTTATCTGGTGTTTCCAAAAAACTTTGCGTTATATGATGCAAAAAATATGGCTTGCAAACTAAAGAAATCCATCTCTAGACTCAAGCATTTCCCATTATTAGTATGTTAGATTTCTTCAAATTACATTCTCAATTGGTTCTGAGTCAAATTCGGTTGATGAATATATATACCATAAGTTCAGTGGGTGTAGGTTCATACTCTGGTTTCATATGTCGATGATATCCATCAACGATATAGACTTTGGGCGTGAAACTAAATCCTTTCTCTTGTCCAAATTTGAGTTGAAAGATTTTGGTGACACTTATTTTGTATTAGGGATCCAGATATATCGGGATTGTTCTCGAGGTATTATTGAATCATCACCAAAAGGACTATATCGATAAAGTTTTTTTAAGTCGACATACTTGATTGTAAACCACATGGTACCTATGTGTCCAAGGGAGACAAGCTCAGTCTCAAACAATGCATTTTCTAATGATTTAACAAAGGAGGAAATGGAAAATATTTCTTTTGATTCATTTATTGGGAGTCTAATGTATATATGCTCAGGTTTGTACGTGTCAGGTTATTGCGTACATTTCAGTCATGTTGAGCAGGTTCTTAAATGATCATATAAAAGATCATTTGGTTGCGGCTAATAATGTTTTAAGTATTTCAAAAATCAGAATAAATGATGCTCACATATAACGAGTCAGATCGGTTAGAGATCATTCGGTATACTGATTCAGATTTTGGTGGATGTAAAGATACTTTTAAATCCACATAAGGTTATGTCTTCATTTTGCCCAAAAAGTTGTTTCTGGGGGTACTTAGCATACACTTATGAGTTCTTTGACCTTGGAGACGAAATTTGGGGTTTTTTTGAAGGCACAAGTGATTGGGATATGGATGCGGATTTTTTTAGACAGGAAATATGTATATTTCAGGCTGTGAGTTTTGGTCACATAAGGACCACTAATGATCATTGTGATAATAATTCCACAATATTTTATCCTAATAACAACAAGAGTTCGTTAATGTCTAAGAACATTGATATAAGGTTCCAAGTTGTTAGATTAAAAGTTCAAAGTGGAAAGGCATCTATTAAACTTATCATAATAAACTCCGTGACTGTGAATCCGCCTCTATGGGACTACCACTCAAGATGTTTCTTGAGCATATTGCTCATATGGGTGTCATGCCATTTAAAGATGCTTAGGTTTAGTGGGAGTTTTTGATTGATAATGTTTTGTTTTGAAGTACACACACTTTTTTCAGTTTTGGGTTAAAGTTAAAGTTATAGTTGTTTCTGCAGAAATCAATTTTTTGGTTATTTCACACTTTGATCTAGATATATGGTTTGTTCTCGTTGAAGTATTAAGGTGGACTAGTTGGAAACAGACATGTTAAGATCACATTGCATGCAATTTTCCATGCTACGCATCCATATCATGATCCATGTCATTCGATTTTATCAGCATACATACATTGATGGGTCCAGTTGCGATAGATGTGAGGGAGGCTGCTTTGGTCCCAAGCTGATGTGATTGATGGACGGGATTGGTTATTGATACATTTTGTTACGACAACAAGTTGTGCGGTATTTGATTATTTTGTGATAAATAGTTATAAGGAGATTGTTGGATCATTAATACAACAGTGGGCTTATATTTGAAGTAATTATTTATTATAGACCGACAATAAAGATTAACCCGACGTAAAAGTGATCTACTACGGTTTTTTGGTTATTGGCTATAATGTATCACTAGAATATGACATTTTATATGTAGAGGCTAAGAGGTAATTTATGTTTCGTTGATCGACAGAAATGAATGTAACAAAATATAATTTGCTATATAAATGGGTCGCCATGGCTCACACACGATTCCATTATATTTTGTCTCTCATCATCATATAGAAACTACATAATTTTTTAAAAAGGTTTTCTAAAAAGTCTAGTGAAAATTGTGTAGATCTAGAAGGTCAGATCTTACGGGAGATCTGTAGCACTATCGATTCAGGTACGCGTTTTCATTTTTTACTTCAGATTTTTGATAATTGACATAAACGATATTGGATTGAAGTGATATCCAACCTTTTGAGTATCCATTTATACCATATTTGACATTGTAAGACAAATCTATGTAGCATGGGTGAAATAGGGTGGAAATTTGCATCTAGTCAATATACAACCTGATACAATTACAATCATTTGTGTGTTTTAATACAATCTTACCAAACATAATTACAGTCTATCTTAGGTTTTCGTCCAATGACTGAATGATGGCGTTGTGTTATGTCATCTATTTAGAAATATATATAATATATTGATGATATATCAAATATGTGTATCTTATGCTTTCCCCCAATGAGGATTAGTTCACGGAATGATGGGCTTAGTATCATATTTTCTTTTACTATGTATAATAATAATGATGTATTTATCTGATTAAACATGTCAAACGACAATTTGATGATAATTACTAGGGTAGGCAAGAAATTATTATTTTAGTTATCCAATAAATGAAATAGGACTTTGGAGTGGGTCGGTGCACAAGGGGCCCAAAAGCCCAAAACGGAAATACACTGCCTGTGAGTCTGTCACAATTCATGTGGGTCCACGGAAAATGGGAGAAAGATAGAAGGGGTTAGGGTTGTGAGTAAATCAATCCAAACCGTAAACTGATGCAAACCAATCCGAATAAACCAAACCAATAAAAACTAAATAAATTGGTTGGTTTGGTTTGGAATCAAATCGAATTGCATTGGGTTGGTTTCGGATATTTTTAATTAAACCAAATTCAATTCAAACCAAACCAAAATGTTTATACATTAATTAGAATTATTATACCCATAACCCAACCGATCCAATATAACCCAATTTTTTTTTTTTTTTTTTTATCATTTTGCTATGTTGTTTTGGTTGGAAGATATTCATGGTATTTTGATCATTCTGTTATGTCAACATTCAGTCTTTTGTTATTTTGATGTAAATATGTAAATCAATAAATGCATGTATGTAAATATGCAACTATGGATGATTGATTGTAGCTGAATTATATTGTAATGTGTTGTTACTTGTTAATTGAATTAAGTTTTTTTTTTTTTTTTTTTTTTGGTTTGTAATTTATTTTAGTTTGGATATAGTTATTTAGAGTTTATGTAAAAAATGTTGGTTTTGTCATTTTTTTTTTTAAAGATTAGGCTTGTTAAACCGAAACCAACTCAATCCAAACCGAAACCAATTCGAACCAAACCATTGGGGATGACTTCGTTTTGGAAACGAATTATGGTGCCCCAAACCGACCCGAGTCTTTCAAAACCAACCCAAACCCACCCAAACCAATCCAAGCTTAGTCCTAGAAGGGGTATGTAATCGGAAAATGCTACTCACCTATATGTCATTTTTTTGTCTCAAAATATAAGTTATTCTACATTACTAATGAAGCATTTATTTGTAACGTCTCGTTTCCGGATACCGAGTCATTATCCGGAAAACAACGTTCGGCACGTATAACATTAAATAAATTCAATATTATACGCAAGCCTCTACGTCGTCGTATCAAAATTAAAGTGTTCAAAATGTTAATTATATAACCTTTGGGCCTAGATGACTAAGCTTTGCAATATCCCCACGACGTGTTAAAATGTGTAAAATGTTAATTATATGTATCATCATCAGCTTAAGCTTTTGGAGAAATTAGTTTAAATTTAAATGAGGCATACCGTGGAGGTAGTCAAGGACGTAGCCATGTGGTAGGCTTAGGGTGGCTAAGCCCACCCGGTTGTTATTTTTAGTACACTAAAAAATCTTTATAATTCAGTCTAATACAATCAGTCATCTTAATGAGCCCACCCGAGAATACATAGATAGTCCATTAGCCCGCCAAAAAATAAATTCATGGCTCTGTCGATCATTGGAGACAGTGTTGGTCTTTGGTTGAAGTCCAAGCAGCTACATATGTTGTAATTTCGTTTTGAGGACTCTTTGATTGTCTTTTGGTTTTGGAAATAAAGTGGTTCGTTCTTTGAAAAAAATAAAAAGTTGTGTCCATCTTGTAACTTGAATACGCATTCCTTTGTCTCTGTGTGTTAAGTCCTATCATATGTTTCTAATAATATTTCAGCTTTGAAACAAATATAAAGCAATACTACCTCAGTCCCAAAATGTAAATCTATTTGGGTTTTCTTACACAGATTTAAAAATTTTGTTAAATTGGTTATGTGTCATTAATTTTGATAAAAAAAAGGACTAAAATGACCTTTTGACCGTTATTAATGCAAAGTAATGAAATGTGGGTGAATATATAATAAATACGGGGTAAAATGAGAAAAATATAATAAATGATTCATTGGTTATATTTAAATGGATTTATTTTTTGGAACAAATCCAAAATGCTAAACGAACTTATATTTTGAGACGAGTAGTACTTCTTTATAAAGATGGAAAATCGCTAAATAAAAAAAAGATGGAAAAGGGAAATAAAAGGGGGCTTTTTTTAGGCAATGTTTTTTTTAAAAGCTTTTTATAAAATTTAAAAACCTTTATATTAGTTGCTACACCAAGTAAAGAAAAAAAGTATTTGGCTTTAACATACAATAACAGCTAGGTTTGGAAGAATCTGGCTTGATTTTGGTCAACTATATATTAATATATATGGACAAAGAAGTGTAAATAAGTTGATCTACCCCATTATTGTGGGCAAATTAGTACTTGGGTTTCTAATTTTCTATACAAAGCATTTCTTTTAGTTCAAAAGTTGACAGATAAAGTGGAGGTGATGAATTGGTGCTGATTTTACAGCAAAGCTTGAATAAAAATAATGTACATGAATTAGTGTTGATTTTGTAGCAAACAATATTTTTTTAACATATACAGAAATGTACGTAGAAAATGATGCATGTGCATGGGCGTGCCTTGGGAGACCAGGGGTCATGACCCAGAGCCCTTCAAAATTTATGAATATATTGATCCCATGAATATTTGACCAAATAGTGTATATATATATATATTATCAATTGAACAAGATATGCATGATGACATTGACTGAACGAGTTTCAGTAGTACTTTTGTTTCTAAAAATACTAGGAGTGATGCTACATTTTTTGTTAGTGTTTTTTTAGAAGAGACTAAAACAATATTTGGCCTCGAATTTAAATTTGAACAAAGACGCCCATGTGCGTGTGTTTATACAACGCACTGTTGTCAAGAGTATAACTAAGGCTAAATACATGAATAAAAGTCTATATCCATGGCAGCGACTGAAGTTTAGTGGCTTCTCTCTACTTCATGATCTACCTTTTCCGTCATTGCCCCTCTCATGTCTTATGGACTATGGTGTGGCAATGTTGGTGCCACGTATCTTGCCGCCAATCCCATTTTTCATGCCCACACCAAGCAAACTAAAATTGATGTTCATCATGTTCTTGAGTTTGTCTCCAAGAAGATTGTCTGTATTGATCACGCTACGTAATCCACCAATGATCGCAAAATTGTGTGGTCCCGAGATTATCACAATAAATTACCGGAGTTGGCGAGATATCATTCCATTTCTAAACCTCTTCGGTGTTTTGTTTCTTGGAAACTACAGTTTGGGTTCTTGAAAGACAATCTCCATATCCAGGGGGGACTTACCATGGGGCAAGGCATGGCATATGCCCTTTATTTTATGAAATTACTATACTACCCTTATCAAATTCTAATATTTTAATACAACAGGTAAATACATTTTGTGGAGATGCAGCTTCGTTCAATCCCTGCTTGGTACATTTTTTTCTTACAAAGTCCATCGTTTTGTGTTTTTTTTTCTTCCGTAAAGTCCAATTGCTTGTTAAAACCTTTGAACATCTTTTATAAGTTATCCTCTATATTTTATTTATTTATTTTTGGAAAACGATCTCTTTATTATTTCAGGGTCAAATGGCAAACAATACATCGTTGTTTCGTGTTACATCAAAAAAATCCTACACAAAAGACTTCCTTCTGTTTATTCAACATCCCAGGCTAACCGTAGATTTCTAGCCCTGTCAACCGCATGTCCTACGAACACAAACACTGGTGGTCTCTCTGTCGTCCTCGTGGCAATCCATGTTCCGCCATAGCCATATCCCACAAGCAACCCCTCTCCACAAATATCTCCATTTATATGTTGCAAAATATGACTCGTTTGTACTCATCAAATTGAGTCGAACCCACTCTTCGGTTGATCTCGCCCCAAAAAATTCACCCCAATTTTCGGTTGGAATACCCTAACACCAATCCGATCGAGCCCACTCACAATCCCGTAGTGCATGTAATGTCGTCTCGTTCTCCCCCTCACATATTTTACAAAGCTCAGAGGTGCTTACGTGTCATTTGAAGAGTGTATCATTTACCGGCATCATGCAAAGCTGGACAAAAATGTATACCTCGAACTAACAGAGTATTCTTCTTTGTGAGATTCTCTTGGTGAACATTTTCATGCAATGCTGGACACTGAAATCAATGACGGAGGTATATGTAAACATAGGGGGGCTAAGCCCACCCGAAAAAAAATATTACACTAAAAAATATATGTAATCCAGTTTGATCCATAAAATATAGTTAGAAAAGCTGGAAGAAGAATAATCATGTATTCTATCTCAACAAGTCAGGGATACAAGGCATATATCAACATTCTCTAACAGAATGTGTACACAATATCTAACACCATATATGTGGACCAATACAATCAAGACACATCATCATATACTTGGACCAATACAATTAAGCCACATCATCACTCAATAACCTATTTCTCAACACCCCCTCTCAAACTGAGTGTAGGAGGAAACTCTACATTCAGTTTGCTTCTGAAGGGTATGAACTTTGTAGCAGATAGAGCCTTGGTAAACACATCAGCAGTTTGATCACTGGTTGAGATACGATAGACATCAAGTTTTTCTTCAAGAACCTGATTTCTTACATAGTGGACATCTATCTCTATGTGTTTTGTCTTGGAATGATAGACGGGGTTCCGTGCAAGCCCTTCTGCTCCAGTATTATCACAAAAGATTACAGGCTTCTGAATAACTTTAATTCCCAGTTCAAACAACAAGGACTTTAACCAAGCTATGTCAGCAACAGCATGAGCCAGGCTCCTATATTCAGATTCAGTACTTGACCTAGACACAACTTGTTGCTTCATAGAATGCCATGAAACAAGTGATGAGCCTAGATAAATACAATGTCCTGCTACTGACTTTATGTCATGAGGGCAACACCCTCATCCAGCATCAGAATAGCCAGTTAGTACCATGTCTCCACCTGGTTTAAATTGCAAATTGTAAGATAGGGTACCATTAATATACCTTAGTGTTCGGAGGATTTTGCATCATTCAAAACAAACAATATTTATAAACCCTAACCTATATGCAAAACTAACTCCTAACCGACCGAATATCGGGTAATTGCTAGTAAAGCGGGATAAGTAAGGGGTCGATCCACAGGGAATTGGAATGTTGAATCTAATCTTATTAATTCCTTAAATTGTTACTACTAAAACAATACTAAAAACGATAAAGTAAACTGGACAGAGGATTGTTAGTCCAAAGCCAGGAAGGATAAAAGCGAAAACGAAATCTAAACTATGAACTATAAAATAAACATAGAACAAATATGCATGGGATCAAACAATATACAAACCAAGTGATTTCAATCCAAGTTCATCTCATGATTTTAATTCAATATTGTGGTTTCACCTTTACACGAGATACGAACTCCTAACTCACTAATTAACGATTAAAGATCCTATCTTTCTATGGTGATCTAGCGTTTACGCAACTCTCGTATTGTAAAACATCAATAGCAAACTAATCGCTCGATCCAATTCACATGACATCATAAAGCGCATAGAAAAATACAAAACGAAGTAAAGATCATAAGAATAAACAAAGGATTGAATAAATTAAAAGATAAACTCACATAGTTTGGTACAATGGATGATCTCCATGAATCAACAAACGAAAATAAACATCCTAATCTAACCCGGATCACCCGAGCACAAGGCTCGGGTGACCGGCCTTGGGAACCTCAGAAGTGCGGCTGCTGGTGTATTATCGTGTGTAAAAATTTGTGTGTTTTAGGGTTTGGGGCGCTGCTGCTTTATATAGAATTCTAAGTCGGCTGGGCCTAAGTCGGTGTTGGACGCCCGTCCAAAGTGGCCGGACGCCCGTCCAGAATACTTCTGAACATCCTGAATCGATTTCCTTCCTCTGGACGCTCGTCCAGTATTTATGGACGTCCGTTTGATCTGGACGCAACTTCGTACGCCGTCCGTCGCACGTCCAAACTCTTTGTTCTGCTTTTGCCAACCTGAACGCCCGTCCATCCTTTCATACGCCCGTCCACTATGGACGGGCCTTGAACGTTCGTTCACTGGCTTGATCTTCGATTTTCTTCTATCTTTATCCTTTCCTTCCATCTTTATCTCCTCTCCATCATATAAATCTTCAGTTAATTCATCTTTAAATCCTCTTCTAATCCATATCTCGTGTATCTACAATAATAAAAAAACATACCAAAGCGTAACATAATTCCAAAATAATATAAAATCACAATTTAAGCACATAATTCGTTACGTTTTGCAATTTAACTATTGAAAACACCACTTGCTCAATATTTCAATATAAAGCTCGATTTCTATGAAAAACATCCACATATGGGGGAAATTGATATAAAATATATCCTTATAAAACGTATAAAATCACCCTTAACACTTAGCAATCTCTTAAGAGCTTGCCAATGAACATCTCTTGGATCATGCATGAACTGACTAAGAGAGTTTACAACATATGCAATACATGGCCTAGTAAATGTCATATATTGTAGGGCTCCAATAATGCTCCTGTAGAGAGAGGGATTAGTCATAGGTATACCTTGATCAGTTTCAAAGGTTTTACCAGTTACCATTGGTGTAGTCACAGGCTTCAGATTGTTCATCCCTTGTCTGTTCAACAACTGTTGACCAAATGTTTCTGACTTAGAAATAGGCCATGTGAGTTTCTTGTAGCTTCCATTCCAAGAAATTGACCGACTTCTCCCAGTTCTTTTAGTGGAAATCTGGAGTGCAATAGCTTAATGAACTTTTGAATATGATGCTCTGAATTCCAGTCATAAGGAAATCATCCACATAGATTAGGATGTAGAGAGTGACTTGATCCGTATTCAGAATGAACAGGGAAGTGTCAGACACTGCTGATGGAGTCAATACTTTCATGCATTTCACACGTGTTTTACCCCTATTTTGTAGCACTTTGAGCCTCATTTCAATCAATTAGATGCCTAATCACGCTTATTTTATCACTCAAGGTTCCACATCACACTTAGTCGGAAATATCATTTTTATCATTGAAACGTGGACCTTTTATCGCACACACGGGGTACGTCGTACCCCATGATTTTACGGGATAGGTTTGTATTGTATTTTGCAGGTATAGGGATTTACTAGGCCCCAAAAATGTTTCAAGGTTGCATATTGGGATGGTTGGTAGGTTTGATCAAGCTCCAATGAGGAAAAAGCTTAAATTTTGGAATTCTGCATTTTCGGCACTTACCGAAGCAATCTCGGTGGTCACCAGAACTTACACAATTTGGGCAGACTGCACAGAAATCTCGATAGTCACCAGACCAGCCTTGGTGCTTACCACGATTTTAGCAGAATTAACAGCAAGTTCGGTACTTACCAGAAAAACCTGGATGGCCACCAAGCTCGGTTTTGAAGCTTTTTTAATCATTCCTCTCCATTTTCAAAAAGGGAACGAATTTGGACAGCTCTTCAGGGCGAATTTGGGGCTTGGAGAGCACCCTCTTCTCACCTCAAAATTCTTAGTTCAAGAATAGATTTAGCCACAAAAAGAAGATCAAATACAAACCAATTTATGTAATCTCCTTCTACTTTCTTAGATAGTTTCTCTTCTTCTTAGTTTCTTATTCAAAACACAAAAAGATTTGTTCTTAGCTTTAATTTCCTGCAATTTCTTGTAATTGGAGCATGGGCTTTGTTCATCCATGGTAGATACATCAATCTTTGGTTGAATCTTCATGGGAATTGGACTAATTTCATGTTTTCATCTTTGAATTGAGGTATCTCTTCTCCTTTTAGTGTAATTTTCTGTTTTCATGGATGTATTTGGTATGACTTGCTTTTCCATTGCATTATTCATGAGTAGCTAAGTTAAATGCGGCTTGGGTGATGTGAAAATGAGCTAGAAATCTTGTAATTGCTTGTATTCAAGTTGAATTGTCTTATATGTTCTTGATTTGTTCATGTCATGGTGATTGATCTTCATGGGTGTGATTAATTAATGACTAATTGCATCATCTAAGTGTTAATTCGAGGCGTAATTGTAAGAATTGGCATGGACACTAGTCATCATGAGCACTTAGTAAAATCATCTAGAGATAGAATTGATTTCTAGAGTGTGTGTTACCTAATCTTAGATTGGGCGATTTGTAGCACTTTAATGCGTAGCCATTCATTCAATCTAGTCCTAGCCGATAGATAGATGTTTGGTTATAGTTTGTTGATGCGAGAGATCGATTGACGTTAACATAGCGAATTGCACCTTGAATGTGTTGAGAACTCATTAGTGAAACTTGATTCCGAGTAGTTACAAGACCTCATATTTAGTTCATCGGAACATCACCCTAGCCACCTCGTTTCATATCATTTCTCCTTCATCCGAGTCATTTTATCCTTAGTTAATTGCACTTTTAGTTCGCTTTTCATTAGTTAATTTGTAGTTGGTTCATACTTGCTGCTTGATTAATGAATACACCTAGGCTAATTGTTTGGGCCGCTTTGGTACTCAATTGAGATTTTTCCCTGTGGATATGATCTTGACTCACCTAACTAGACTACAATTGACCCGGTACACTGCCGGTTAGATTGGAAACCTAGAAAGGCCGATCAAGCTTTATTATTGATCTTCATAAGGTGTGATTAATTAATGACTAATTGCATCATCTAAGTGTTAATTCGAGGCGTAATTGTATGAATTGGCATGGACACTAGTCATCATGAGCACTTAGTAAAATCATCTAGAGATATAATTGATTTCTAGAGTGTGTGTTACCTAATCTTAGATTGGGCGATTCGTAGCGCTTTAATGCGTAGCCATTCATTCAATCTAGTCCTAGCCGATAGATAGATGTTTGGTTATAGTTCGTTGATGCGAGAGATCGATTGACGTTAACATAGCGAATTGCACCTTGAATGTGTTGAGAACTCATTAGTGAAACTTGATTCCAAGTAGTTACAAGACCTCATATTTAGTTCATCGGAACATCACCCTAGCCACCTCGTTTCATATCATTTCTCCTTCATCCGAGTCATTTTATCCTTAGTTAATTGCACTTTTAGTTCGCTTTTCATTAGTTAATTTGCAGTTGGTTCATACTTGCTTCTTGATTAATGAATACACCTAGGCTAATTGTTTGGGCCGCTTTGGTACTCAATTGAGATTTTTCCCTGTGGATACGATCTTGACTCACCTAACTAGACTACAATTGACCCGGTACACTGCCGGTTAGATTGGAAACCTAGAAAGGCCGATCAAGCTTTATTAACTGCATGTTTGAATCCCCATTTGATTAGTTGCCCCTCAATTCCTCAAACCATGCCCTAGGTGCCTGTTTAAGGCCATATAAGGCCTTGTTCAATTTGCACACATAATCAGGCTTAGTTGCATTCTGGAAGCCTGCAGGTTGTGGCATAAAGACAGATTCATGTAATTTACCATTTAGGAAAACATCATTTATATCAACATGCTTGATATGCCAATGGTTAAGAACAACAATGGATAAGAAAACTCGGATGGTGGCTGCCTTTGCCACATGACTAAATGTTTCAGAATAATCCACCCCCTATTGTTGTTAGTAACCCTTGGCTACCAGTCTAGACTTGTATTTAAGGACCGAACCATCAGGGTTGAGTTTGGTTTTGAACACCCACTTGTTACCCATTAAATGATGATTAGGGTGAGGTGGTGCCAGCTCCCATGTTTGATTTGCAGTGAGGGCAGTGTACTCCTCATCCATGGCCTTTTTCCTGTGATGAAGAGCCAAAGCTGTTGATACAGAGGATGGTTCAGAAATCAAATCATCCACACAATGCTTAGACAGAAAGGTAAAAAGAGGTTTTGGCTTGAATACGCCACTCTTAGATCGTGTTTGCATACCATGACCAACATGAGGAGAAATAACAAGAGAAGGAGATGGGGAAGGCTGGTGAGAGGAAGACTGGGGAGATAAGAGAGCACTGGAGGAGACAGATGATGAAGGTGAGTCATTGGAATGATTAAAGATGGCATCACCAGGGGTAGGTGATATAGAAGTAGGACTGCCAATAGAAGGACTGGGAAATGAGGACCAGCAGGGTGTGAAGATGGACTGGGTGAGAGAATATCAGTGTGTGTAGTAGAGACAATAGGAAAATTATAAGATGAATTGAACTGAGTGGGTGGGGAGGTTGGGGATTTGGTATGGGGATGAAGAACATCATAAGGAAATTCATGCTCATTAAAGGTGACATCTCTACACACATAGATTTTGCCTGTAGAATCCATACACTTATGCCCTTTATGAAGATGACTAAGACCTAGGTACACACATTTCTGTGTATGATACTGAAACTGTTGATGGTGATAAGGTCTAAGATAAGGAAAACAAGAGCCAAAGGTTTTGATGAGATCATAGTTGGGTGGTTTGTGATAGAGGACTTGATGAGGTGAGATGTTGCCAAGAATGGGAGTAGGAAGAATGTTAATCAGACTGACTGCTTGTAAAAGTTTGTCCCACCAATACTTTAGAGGTAGGGATGCTTGGTAGAGGAGGGTTAGACCAGTTTCTACAATGTGCCTATGCTTCCTCTCAGATCTTCCATTCTGAGGGTGAATATGAGGGCAAGGATGTCTGAACTTAATGCCACATTGAGCAAGATAAGACTTTATTGTCCTATACTCTCCTCCCCAATCTAACTGGACAGGTTTAATCTTAGCATTAAATTGACAATAAAAGCATCAAAAGCATCAGATATAACTTTCAAAGGATAAATCCAAGTATATCTACTAAAGTCATCTATAAAATACATGTAATATAAGTAACCAGAGGTTGATCGAATGAGGGAAGGACCACATAGATCAGTGTGAACAAGTTTAAGAACCTTAGATGCTCTAGAATGGGAAACAGGAAAGGGAGTAGCATGAAGCTTTCCAAATTGACAATTATCACAAAAAGGCAACTCATCATTAACAGAAATATTACAATTATTCAAAACTTGGTTCAACACCTTCACAGAAGGGTGACCTAACCTCATATGCCAAACTATGGCTTCGTTACTTTGATTACTAGAAGTCACTAGACAAGCATATAATCTTCTGGATTGAGAGGAGCTCTCAAATTGATCATGATTAATGGATTTGGCTGGCAGGATCTTGTAAAGGCCATTTTCCAGGATTCCTTCCAGAAGAACCTTCTTTGTGGCTTGATCCTTAACAAGACATTTAGAGGCAAAAAACTCAATTAGAACAGGATTGTCAGAAGTCAATTTTGAAACACTTAGAAGATTCTTTTGAATTTTATGGACATGAAGAATGTATGATAGGTGAAGATTAGGAAGAAGTGTGGAGGAACCTGTGTGAGCAATATGTAGATGATTACCATTTCCTACAACCAAAGTATCATTACCTTCATACTCAAACCTCAAGGACAAGTTTCCAAGATCAGAAGTGACATGATTTGAGTCTCCAGAATCTGCATACCATCCTGAATCTGTGGTCATCTCTGGTGCAGCCAGATAAGCAGCCATTTGTCTAGAACTCTGTTAATTTGATTGTAGACTTAAGGGTACAAAATTCTCTTCAAACCTATGCCAACATTCTAATGCAATATGCCATGTCTTTCCATAGATTTGGCAAGTTGGCCTAGGTCCAGAATTAGAGTTGTTGTTGTTTCTACCTCCACCCTTGTTTCCTCTCGATCATCCATGACCACCACCAGAGCCTCTGCCCCGGTTGGACTGATATTGGCCTCTAGAGTTGTATCTTTGACCACTTTGTGCTAAGTTAGCAGTGGGATTACCCAAATCAATGAAGCCAGAAGGGTTAAATCTGGCTAAAAGCCTTTCATAAGTAGTTAATTGAGCCTAGACTTCTGCCCAATTCATCGATTGCACTCTAGACGTGATGTTAATAATAGCATATTCATACTCCCTAGGTAGACCGCCAAGAGTAGCAAGTATGAGCTCTAAACTAGAAATGGGGTATCCAGCAGCTGCTAGGCCATCAGAATAGCTCTTTATTTGGGCTAGGTAATCAGGCATACACCGAGCACCTTTACTGGATTTTGTGAGAGCATCCTTAAATTTGAGGATCTTGGACTGTGCCTGGCTGTTGAACAACGTCTCTAGTGTTACCCAGACTTTATGAGCCGAATTACATCCAACAACCTCCTGTAGTGCCTGTTCTGTCATGGACCCAAGCAACCATCCAATAAGCAATTGATCTACAGCTATCCATTCATCGTGTGCCGGATTTCTGAGACTTGATTGCAGTTATGAAGCTCCAACAGTAGAATGATGATATGCAAGTGGAATATTTGTTCCAAACAGGTGGTCTTCCAATTTATGTCCTCGAATAATAGGAAGGATGGTGTACCTCTATAGAAGATAGTTATTTCGATCGAGCTTCACGGTGATGCTCTGAGATAGGTTTGTACCAAACTGAGATTTAGGTTGCAAGAAGCTCGGAATGGTCAGAAATAGGGACGGAAAAGTCTGGCCCGGTGGATAGATGGAGGTAACAGGAGACTACATGTATAGAAGAGACATGCCGGAGATTGTGAAGTGTGAAGCACCACCAGGAAAGTAAGAAAATGGTGGAAGAGTAGCTTGAGTAGTTACACTAGTGGTGATATGTGGCTGAGTGCCAGGATCGATTGTGAAGACACCGGAGAAGATGATATGGTGTCTATCGGTTGGCCGGAATTCGCCATGGCCACCGCCAGCTCTGCTACCAAGTTAGAAAAGCTGGAAGAGAATAATCATGTATTCTATCTCAACAAGTCAGGGATACAAGGCATATATAAACATTCTCTAGCAGAATGTGTACACAATATCCAACACCACATATGTGGACCAATACAATCAAGACACATCATCATAACTTGGATCAATACAATTAAGCCACATCATCACTCAATAACCTATTTCTCAACAAATATTATTAATCAAGCCCACCTAACGAACTTGATATAGTCCATTAGCCCACCCAAAAATAAAATCATGGCTCCGTCCTTGACTGAAATGTATACCCCGAACTAACAGAGTATTCTTCTTTGTGAGATTCTACTGATGAACATCTTGCACATATAAGGACATTCATATGTAGTGTTTTTTTTTCCTTTTTTTTTCTTCGGATACGAAAGGTTACACCAACCCTAATTATGCCCCTAGCGGGGCTCGAACCCTGGTCTTCACATCAAGGTATAGTTAGCTAACCACTAGGTCGATGTACTGAGTACTTATATGTAGTGTTTTGCATGATGTATTAAATGTTAATTAAGAATATCTTCCAATGTTTTTTTTAGAAACAAATTTTCAGTTTTTTTAAAAATGGAGTATATCATAACGGCCGGCTCTTGGTTAATATGAAGATAGACATGAAAAAATTCAATTTAGAACCCAAAATTTGGACAATTTCCCAGAAGTTTTAATTAAGTGAATCTGACACCACCTCATAGACAGTGACGGAACCAGGAAAAATTTCCGGGGTAGTTTTGGTATATAAACTGCAAAGCTAAAAAAATCCGAGAAAAAAGATAAAAATTGTTGGTAGTGGGATTTGAACTTACAACCTAGAATTATAGAGACTTAAAATTGTTTGTTCTTAAACCACTAGGATATAAGGTCTTTTGTTCAAGGAAAAGACAGATAACATACTAATATTAACACTACAACTACAATAATAAAAATTTGGGGGGAGGGGGGGCTTGGGACCATATGGGGGGGGGGGTTGTGACCATTTGGGAGGGGGGCTTGAGACCACCCTGGGCATAGGGTGGGTCCGCCCCTGCTCATAGAATCTGTTATATTTCTTCCTTAATTAATCCTTAATGGTCCATTAGTAGGTGTGTTTGGTGCAGTCCCTTGGATTAAAGTATAAAAGTTAGAAATAACTTGATGTTTAATAATTGTATATCATCAATAATGATTAAATAATGAGAGAGGCACATGCATTCTGCTTATTTATGTCATCTTGCTGATATTCCCATTTTCATATGACAGGCGTCACACATTAGAGGATCTTGTTTTCTTTAGTGTTCTTTTTTTCTAAACAGTTAAAGGTTGTGGAAGATTGTTTTTAATCTAAAATGGGAGAAAAGGACAAGAAAAAAAGATAGTGGTTGAGAAGGACAA
Source organism: Gentiana straminea (assembly GCA_036785695.1). Classification (NCBI taxonomy): domain Eukaryota; kingdom Viridiplantae; phylum Streptophyta; class Magnoliopsida; order Gentianales; family Gentianaceae; genus Gentiana; species Gentiana straminea. The sequence continues at coordinate 8,480,209 of JAVUPR010000266.1, read as the reverse complement.
AAACGCACATGTTACTACATATGTTACTACATGTGGTTATAGCAACATGTAGTAACACATGCAGTAACAGGCGCGTTTTGTCATTCTCAACCATTATCTTTTTTTCTTGTCCTTTTTTCCCATTTTGTATCTTATTCTGTCCTTCTAGCCCGCGATCCCTTTTTTTAAATTTATGTCTTATTCTTCTTCTTTTTGGTAATTAATGTCTTTTTCAACATGACGGTGAATTATCATCTTTCTTAAAATAAAATAAAAATATGTTACGTTATCATCTTTCTTAAAATAAAATAAAAATACGTTACGTTGGTAGAAAATTAATATATTTAACTGTAACGCCCCGCTCCCGGATACCGAGTCCTTATCCGGAACCGAAACGCTCGGCACATATAATATTAAATAAATTCAATATTATAGGTAAGTTTATACTACGTCGTATCGATTTTAGCAAACGGAAGCTAAAAAAACTCGGAAATCATCATAATTGCTACTAAGAATAGAAACTCCAAACATACTAAAGATAGAAAGGTAACTTACAACAACGAAGCAAACTAAACGTACATCATACGATGTCAAAAGAAAAGTACAACACTTGTCTTACAAAAGTGTGGAAAAAAAAATACAACATATCTAGTACATCTTTTGAATGTGAGAAAGCGAAAGCATCATCAAGGCATCAACATCATCAAACATCATCCTCGGCAAGCTCGAAGTCAACATGTTCATCTTATCACCCCACAAAGCATACAACGAAATGCAATGTAGGTAACTACAATGTACTTTAATAAGAGGAAGAAGCTAAAGAATAACTGAGTCTTACAATAAAAGGTTCATGTTTTTAATTAAGTTATCTTTATGTGACCGACACAACTCTAGGATTTACTTAATACTCATCATAATGTCATGACTATTGGTTTCTAGCTTAACTTATCTTAGTTACATCCGTATATATTCAAAGGCACTACGCATGGTGCTACTCACAACGAAGTATCTGGGTGCAACATATTGGTGGATCACACCAATAACCACGGAAGTCAATTCTAGTAGACTCTAATAGTGCACGCGTTCGGTGAAGTCCCTCTTCCATTTAACCATTTAGAGGCCAGCAGAGTTAATTACTTTATCTGACCGCCCACACATTGCGATATAGACAGTGTCTTACCAAGAATTGCATGATGATTAATCTTTTAACTACACAAGTATATATGTTTGTTATTAGTTATTAACTAGCCACTTAAGTGTTTTCAAGTAAGCTCCCTCACACCTTGATCGGACTTTTCTAGATGTTCAATCTTACCGGCAGTGTACCTGGTCAATTGTAGTCTAGTCTAGTGGTCAAGGTCGTATCCACAAGGATTGTGAGGTTGAACCGAAAATCTATTATTATCTTGATCTAAGTCGCAACAAACAAGAAGGTAAATGTATCTAAGAATCTACTACTACAAAGGATGATAAAATGATAAAAGGCCTAACCAAGATAATGCAATGTTCAAGTCGACCTCTATTAGCATTATGGGAATGAACTACCTACCAACCTCCAATGGTGTTAAAGTGTGTGTTATCGGTGCACTCCTAAGCTAGTAGCTTCCCCTCATACGAGTGAATGAAACTACTCTATGTCTCCTCCTTAGTCTAAGTGTCCTAGACCTAATGATTCAACATGATACGAACTTTAATGCAATGACAATGTCAATAACCCCCGGATAAAAAATCGAATTCCACTTAAGGTCGATTTTACCTTCCGGTTCTCCTATCCCTTCTCCCACACCAAGCATCTCCTTTCTGTCTCAACAAAGTGTGTGTGTGTGTGTGTGTGTGTGTGTGTGTGTGTGTGTGTGTGTGCAAGTGATAGGTGATCAATCCAACACCAACAAGCAATTCAACGAAAATAGGAAAAGATAACAACAACACATGAAGCTATGAATCATAAATTAACATTCTCAATCAACCAATAGAGATAACAACTATAAAAAATACATAATCTTGGCTAGTGTAAATTAGCCACTCATTACTACAAGTACCGACATGTCAAGATTAGTATTCATAATAATGAGAACAAGTAAAACAATATTAAACTAAGAATTTACCAATCACAAGTGATAAACTTGAAAAGGGCGACCTTCATCACCTTCCAAAAGCTTCAATGGAGTTTGGTACACAAAAATTGTTCACCTTGCTCCAATAAAACATTCCAAAAGCTTAACTAAGGATTCTTAAGAGTTACATTTGTAATTAAATGCTAAATGAGAGAAATTTTGGCTATAAGAGCCCCTTGGGGCGGTTTGGAGCCACCAAGAGAAGGAGAAGAAGATGGGGAAGAAGATGGGTAATTGGGGGAGATGATATATATGACCAAAAATGAAGTTTATATGCTGAAACTCCTTTCTTCGACGCTCCGGCGTGCGCCGCAATAGGTCCAATACGCGCCGGTATTACTGAAATATCTCTGACAGCTTACTGCGACGCTCCGGCGCGCGCCGTAATAGGCCGGTTCTTCACAGCAGCTCGGTAAAATGATCATAACTTGAGGTGTAGACCTCCGATTGATGTGATTCAAAGTGCATTGAAAATATATTTTCTTGATCTACAACTCTCATGAAGAATTCTTCTCCATAAAATGCTTCTAAGTGGGGTCAAATGTCCGTTGAAGATAGGCTACGGTAGAAGCACTAAGGATAATTGATCCGTTTGAACTTGTAAGCTTCCGGCACACTCTTCTAGCTCTCAAAAGAAGTGTTTATACTCAACACGTGTTGTCACTTGGGGTCTTGCTTAACCTATAATCCTGCAATAAATCACCAAAATATCAATCGTAAACCCGACACGGTGCTCAGGTTACTATAACCGGTACAAAACCTATCAAAATATGATATTTTATATAATAATTACTATCTACACATTTGGATGAAACTAAGAAAATAATTACTCAAATTGGTACAATATTGCTCAAGGTGGTATCAGAAATGGGGTAAAATGTCATAAAAATAAGCGACAATTTGTCTCTCATCACACCTAATACTCTCTTACTTAGACCACTAGACACGGACAAACCTAGCACATACACAGACATTGATGAATACTAATTCATCAAAGCACAAGCCAATCATACCCTTCAGACGGTCCCGAACTTCAACTCTATGGAAGAGTACATCCGGTGCCGGAACTAAACACATCTGGAGTTTAATCAAGGCTTGTTCATGTTCATTTAGTATTATTAGATTAACAAACAACATTTAAAACTAGACTCGGGGCTCAAAACTGAATAAATACTAAAAAAAACATGTCTAGTGTGCCCACACTGGATTCAGTGCGCCCGCACTGGCCAAACAGAGACTTTTTGCCAGGCAGGTGCGCCTGCACTAGGCTCCGGTGCGCCCGCACTGGACTCAGTGCGCTTGCACCGGCTTCTGGTGCGCCCGCACCAAGCCCCAGTACGTAAAGACTTTCTGCCTCCCGGTGCGACTGCACCAGCATCTGGTGCGCCCGCACCAAGCGTAGAAACTCCCAAAAACTCAGTTTTATGCATCTAAACGATCTTCACTCGATCCCAAACAAGTTTATCATCAATAAACGCTGAAAAACAGTAGGAAAATACAGCTTTTACATACCATAACATCCAACAATTTAACTACAACTTAGAACATGATTTCTAACCAAGAATTCAACACAAATACTCAACATTAACATAATAAAACATTAATTAAACTTTAGGAAAAGCCTCTTACTTGATTAAAGCAATTCCCAAAGCACAACTTGAAAGAAACCTGCAGCACTTCCTCAAACTTCAACAAAAGACCTATGTTGATCAACAATTAAACTACAATTAATTGTGATCATGGTTTCTAAACAACGGAAATTATGAATCAAACCAAACGATGCCTTGAAACCTGATCAATTCTTGAAGAAACCAAGATTATGGCTAAATTCTTACCTTCTCAAAATCCTGAACTTTTAGTATCACCACGAAGCCCTTCTTCCGCTGATTCTATTCCTCTAAACGATTCCGAAACCCGTTGAATAATTTGTGAGAAATCGAAGAAAGTCTATTTGCCCCTTTTTGGTTTGCTCTCAACGTTGCCTGGAGTTTGTGAACGTAGATTTTCTGATTATCCTTTTGACAACTTCCCAGTATTCCACTAAATAGAGGAGAGGTTATTTTCCCCAAAAATAACTCCTCTTAACTAATTACCAACGATTCCCATTAATTACAATTAATTCCTTTATTTCCCTTCCAACCTATTTCGAAATATATATATAAATATATATTAAATACTTTAATCCATAAATTAAATAAACATAATATACCGAATTTTACAAATTAACACGTCTGTACTTTTCGAAAATTCAGGATATTACATTTACACTTCAACATGTTCCTCAAATACGGCTCAATAACAAAGAGTTTGGACAACACATGAATGCATAAAAACGCACAACAAAGACCTAACACAACAAGCCCAACATTTACGGGGAAGACAATATTAAAAGAGTAGTTTGTAAGTTTTTACTCATGACATCATATTTTCGTATCATGTTTAAATATATTCATCTCAAAAGCTTATTAAAATAGATAATTAACATACTAAATATTTCAACATGAGATCTGTTTATATATCACGTTACAAACATAAAATAAGATTTTATTTTGTGTAAAGTAAGTTAAAGTTTCTTCTGTGTGTACGATCAAGTTGATGATATGCAAATGCAATACATTAAATAAATGTATTTTATTTATAGTATAATGTTGAGTCTTGTTTTTTATATCATAATTGTGTGACAGATTTCCACGTGGATTCACCTGATATAAGAACAAACAAAAGAAACCAGCATCAAAGCTTATATTCAACTGCTTGACATTTGTCGTTTAAACACGTACTTGTTTATCGTTTTTATACCTCAAATAATATCTCTTTACTCTTAATTACCAATTAATTTTCAAGTTAATTTTCTTTTGTAGAAATTCAGAATATTTTAGTATTCTTCATTCCACGTGTCATGTATTCCGGTAGACTTCTTAATCTTATTGGCGCATGAGAAAAGAATAAGAAAGAACACAAAAAAATAAAAAATATAATAATGATTTGTTCTTTGGAATGGGTCGGCGCTTGAGGAATTTAAGCCAACACGGGGGCTGCGGCAAGGAGACCCCCTGGCTCCGTATCTCTTTGTGCTGGTCATGTAGGTTCTGAGCACCCTTATTGATGCCGCTGTGAGGGAGGGCACGTGGAAGCCCTTCCGTATTTCGAGGGGAGGGCCGGTGGTGTCTCATCTTTTTTTCGCCGATGATCTATTGTTCTTAACGGAAGCTTCGGTTAGTCAAGTAGAAAATATGGAAAAAGTGCTAACCACATTCTGTGACATTTCAGGTCAAAAAGTAAGTGTGCAGAAGTCTAAATTTTATGTGTCCCCAAATATGGACAATACAGTTGTCAGTGTTATTGCTAGCCGGTTGGGGATTTCGCGTACGTTTGATTTAATTGGGCAAATATTTGGGCATTCCGCTATGTGGAAAGAAAAGGAAGTCTAGCTATGGATTCCTAGTAGACAAAGTAAGAGCAAAACTTCAACTATGGAAGGCAAAGGTGTTGTCTAGAGCCGGACGTAATATTCTTCTACAATCAGCTCTAGTAACAATTACATATTATTTTATGCAAACAACCCACATACCAAGCTCTGTGTTGGATGAGGTGGAAAAATTTGTCTGCTCCTTTCTTTGGGCTGGCGACGAAGATAAGAGAAGCATGCATTATGTGGCATGGAATGATGTTTGTTTACCGAAGTGTATGGGAGGCCTCGGGGTGAGAAGATTGCGTAATATGAACATTGCCCTCCTTGCAAAAGTTGCTTGACACATCCTAGTGGAGAAGGACATTTTATGGGTTAAGGTGCTAAAAGCCAAATATGGGAATCCAATTGATGGGCCCAAGCCGAATTGTTCCTTTCTCTGGCGCAGTATATGTATGGCGGTGAGCTGCCTATGGGATGTTCTTCATGTAAATGCGGACTGGAGTGTGGAATGGCTTGCGACAATGTCCGGAAAATTTGATGTGGCCAGTGCTTACCATGAACAACTTATGACGAAGTGCTCGAAGGATGAAGAACGAAGGTGGAAAAATATATGGTCCATTTTAAAGAGCCACAGAGAGGCAACATGTTGTTGTGGCTTATTCGCCGGAAAGCATTGCCCACTTTAGCGATGCTTGAACACCGACACGTTCTAGATGACAATACTTGCATGATTTGTTAGGATCATGAGGAAACCCTGCTTCATACGTTTCGAGCCCGTGGATGGATTCGCGACATTTGGAAGAAGGCATCGTGCTATCAACGACAGTTTTTTGGTAGCCTGGATGCTCGTGATTGGATAGATGATTGTCTTATACATGATAGCTCCGGTCGAGACGACATTACAAGCTGGAGGTATTTATTTCGAGAGGTTATTATGGGAGCTTGGTATTGGCGGAACCAAGCAGTTCACCACACATGTACTCAGCGCCCTCCGACGATGGTTTTCCTATCCTAGGCTGTTAACAAAGAAAGAGAAATGAAAATCGATTGGCACATCGAGTAGGGATAGTTTATGAATGTTTTTCATTTTAAAGCGTGCAAAAGAGATGTTTTTTTTTCCTTTTGGGGTGCGTTAATTGTACATAAGTTTTCCACAATTTTAATGAAAGATCCGGTTTATACCAAAAATAATAATAATAATAATTTGTGTCACAACAATGATCTTAACGGTTGTGCCTGTGTAATTACATAAAAAAATACATCCACATACCAGAATTTTTATTTATTTTTTATTTTTTTGAGGAACCAGAAAATTATTGTTTGCGAATATATAGGTGAGTTTATTGATAATAAAAATAAAAATAAATTAAAATTAAACTGATGATTGTTGTAAGAAAAAGGAGAAAAAGTTATAGCTCTAAGCATCACTTAAATAACGTCATTAGCCATGGATTCTGTTAGAATATAATTATATTAGGTTTTGATATTAAGTATTGTTATACACATGTTTGGCTAGGATCATTACACTTGGCTAGATCTAGGCCTTAGATTACTTTCTGTTGAAACTGATATGTACTAATACTGCTGTGTATGTGCCCCCAATCTATGAAAGAATATTCCTATCTTCTATTAGATTTTGTGTTGGTATCAAAGCTAACATGACCGACGCCACCGGAGCACTGTCGTCGGTGACTCCAGTCACCACCATTTTTGCTGCAGCAAAACCTCCCGATGTATCGGTAAACCCATAAAATATCCAATATTTCTCAAAAAAAAAAAATATCCAATATCTCCACTACCTTTCCGGTCTCTTTGCCATTTTCAAACCTTGAGTCGATGTTTCCCTTCTCTGCTGCCTATACCGGTGTTCCCCCTCTCCTTTCCGACGATACCCAGCTTTCCGATGTTTGGGACCTCGTCCATCGCTCCTATCACCACTTGCTCGGTCTCCTTCACCCGGCAATGACTGGTACGCCCATTCACCGGCCAACTCTCTCAAACCTGTAACATGAAGCTTAATCGTGATAATTATCTTCTATGGAAGTCCACAATTCTTCCGGTTGTACGAGGACACAGTCTTGAAGGTTATCTGCTTGGATCTGTTACTCCTCCCCCAAGATACACAGCTGCTGGTTTGAGCAACCTGGTCTTTGATCAGTGGCAGCAAATTGATTCTTTGCTCATGGGTTGGCTTCTCAGCTCCATGACTGAGCAAGCCCTTCTTGAAGTGGTTGGATGTGGCACCTCTCATGAAGTATGGACCACACTTGAATCCCTCTTCAACTCACACTCAGAAGCTCGGATGCTGGAGTTCAAATATGTATTAGCCAGATCTGAAAAAGGATCACAATCGATGGATGATTATCTTTTCCTAATGAAGTCACATTTCGATAACCTAGCTGCTGCCAGTTATCCGATCATTCGTTCTGAGCTTATTCTTGCCACACTTGGAGAACTTGGTCGTGAATATGAGGCAGTCATCGTTAATCTAACAGCAAGAATTGGCTCACTCAATTGGCAGGATATGCAGTCACAGCTGATTACATATGAACGATTGCTCAATCGTTTCAATGGAAATGCAGGTAATGGATCTGTCAATCTAGTTTCTAGTTCCCCTTCAGTCCAAATGGCCCAGAGTTCTGGTAAGTCTTCCAACTTCAACAGTAATAGGGGTCGTGGAGGTCGATATAAAGGTGGAGGAAGATCTAACAGAGGGGGGTAGAAGTGGTGGAGGTGGTGGAAGAACCACCAATTCTTCAAATCCTGGTAGCAACATGGTTTGTCAACTGTGTGGGAAAAGAGGACACATTGTGACTTCATGCTGGCATCGGTTTGAGCATGATTTTGTACCTCCCACCAATACCTCATCTCCAAGACAGATTTCTGCCTTCACTGCAAGTCCCCAAACAGTGAATGATAATTCCTGGTACCTTGATAGTGGAGCTTCGGATCATGTAACCTTTGACCAGAACAAACTTCATATCAATTCAAACTATATGGGTAATGATCCACTTACTATAGGTAATAGTGAAAAACTGACTATCACACACATTGGTTCAAGTGTTATCCCCACCAAACCTATCCCTCTTTATCTAAATAATTTTCTTCATGTTCCTGATGTTAAGAAAAACTTGCTTAGTGTATCTAGACTTGATCTTGATAACCCTGTTAACATTGTGTTTGAATCCCGTGTTTGTCTTGTTAAGGATCTGAAGTCAGGGACAACTCTTCTCAAAGGTGAACTATGTGATGGCCTGTACAAGTTGTCAGATTCCTCTTTCAAGACCTCCCTTCACTCCAAATACATTTCCAGTACCAAGTCTACTGTTGTTGCTTCTTGTCAGTCTCCTAAGAATCAAATAAAGTCTGTTTGTCTAGATAGGGATCCCAATGTCTAGAATAGGAGACTTGGGCATCCTTCTAAGTATGTTCTTAGCTATGTTCTGAAACTTATGTAATGTTTCTTTGAATGATGAATTAAAATTTTGTGAGTCTTGCCAGTTTGGGAAATGTCATGCTTTACCTTACAGTTCTTCTGATTCTCATGCTAGTCATATTCTTGAACTAATTCACACTGGTCTTTGGGGTCCTTCCCCTATCAAATCTACTTGTAGTTTTACCTATTATATTCATTTTGTTGATGATCACTTTAGATTCACTTGGATATATCCTCTCAAGTCCAAATCTGAAGCTTTATCAATCTTTGTTAAGTTTAAAACTCTGGTTGAAAACCAATTTGGAACTAAAATCAAATGTTTGCAGTCTGACTGGGGGGAGAGTATAGAACTTTTGAAACTTATTTGGCTGAATGTGGGATCCAGTTTAGACACTCTTGCCCTCATTCTCATGCCCAAAATGGCATAGCAGAGAGAAAACATAGACATATAATTGAACTAGGTTTCACTCTTTTGGCGTAGGCCTTCATGCCCTTAAGGTTTTGGTGGGAAGCCTTCCAATACAACACTTACTTAATCAACCCTCTTCTCACAAAGGTCTTACATATGAAATCCCCATTTGAGGTTGTCTTTAAAAAGGAACCAGACTAGACTATGCTTCCTTTAAGACCTTTGGTTGTGCCTATTATCCCCATACTAGAGCCTTTACTCTTGTTAAATTCAAGTTTCATACTATCAAATGTGTTAATCTTGCTCTTAATCCTAAGCACAAGGGGTATCAGTGTCTTGATAAATCTGGAGGATTTACATCTCTAGAGATGTAGTTTTTGATGAGTTGTCCTTTCCCTTCAAAGATGGTTTCAGTCAAGGACCTTCAAGAGAAGTCCTTATTGATCCTATGGTGTCTGCTCATGAATCCTCTCTAACTTTTCCTATTCCCTCAGTTACCACAGAAGCTACTGTTAACTCCACACCTGATTGTGGTCATAGCTCCACAAGACCTAGACAGACTGATCCCACTACTCCTCATTATCCTACCACTCCTCCTAGGTCACCATCTGTTGACATCAGTCCACCATCTATCTCCAGTCCTCAAAACCTAAGTCCTACCTCTTCAGCGGTCAGTTCCCCCTCACCATACAGTGTGTCTCATCCTGAATCTCCTGGTAATCCTGTCAACTCTGATTCTGACTCCTCTGATTCACCATCTCCTGCTCCTAAACTTCCTTCTCATCCTATGCAAACTAGAGCCAAAAGTGGCATTTTCAAACCTAAATCGTGTGCCCTTTCCTCTTCAGTTTCTCATCACTGCCCTTTAGAGCCTTTAAGTGCATCAGAGGCCTTAACTAGTCCTGAATGGAAAGGAGCAATGGAGGAAGAGTTTGCAGCCTTAAAAGTTAACAAAACCTGGACTCTTGTGCCACCTGCACCCAGTCAGAACCTGGTGGGAAACAGGTGGGTGTAGAAACTCAAAACCAAACCTGGTGGTTCAATCCTTAAGTACAAAGCAATATTGGTTGACAAGGGGTTCCACCAAAAATATGGAGTTGATTTTACCGAAACATTCAGTCTTGTGGCAAGAACCTCCACTATTAAAGTTGTTCTATCCTTGCTGTCAATTTCAACTGAAAATCAGTCAGGTTGATATATTAATAATGCTTTTCTGAATGGTCCACTCCAACAGACGGTTTATATGCCTCAACCAGAGGGATTTGTTGATTCTCATCATCCTGAGTATGTGTACAAGCTCAACAAGGCTCTGTATGGGCTCAAACAGGCACCTAGGGCCTGGTTTGAAGTCCTGAGAAATCAGTTGCATGAGTGGGGGTTTAAACAAGCAGTTGTTGATACATCTCTATTCATGTTTAAGAGATCAGGCCTACTTATACTTGTACTTGTTTATGTTGATGATATATTGGTGACAGGTACTTCATCTGGCATCATTAAAAAATTCATTAAGCTGCTCAACTCCAAGTTCGCCTTGAAAGATTTGGGACCTGTTTCACACTTCTTAGGAATGGAAGTCTACAGAGATCAAACTGGACTCTTCATGTTACTATGCTCAACAGCAGTTGAAGAGATTGAACTTTGATAATATGAAAGATTGCTCAATACCAATGGTAACTGAGAAATAGTTGACTCCAACAGACGGCTCACCTATGAAAGAACCATATATGTATAGATCTGCCATTGGAGGCCTGCAATACTTAACTCTAACCAGGCCAGATATCACCTTTGATGTTAACTACTTAAGTCAGTTTATGCGAAAACCATCAGATGTCCATTGGCACTTTCTTAAACAACTCTTGCTCTACATTTCAAACCTAGTGCATCTCTCAGTCTGATTGGATTTTCTGATGCTGATTGGGCAGTCAGCTCCTGTGACAGAAAATCCATAGCTGGTGACTGTGTCTATCTTGGGGAGTGTCTTGGAGTTCTAAACACTCCCCAAGATAGACACAGTAACCAGCTATGGATTTTCCAGGTCCAGTTGTGAATCGAGTATAGATCCTTGGCAAACTTGGCAGCTGAAATGCAGTGGATTCAGCATCTTCTCAAGGAAATAGGAGTACCTTTTGTCAGAAACACCCATTGCTTGGTGTGATAACACTAGTGCTGCAGATTTGGCTCTTAATCATGTATACCATGCAAGGACCAAGCACATAGAAATAGATGTGCATTATGTGAGGAATCAGGTACTTGAAAAGAGGCTGAAGGTGCAGTATATTCCCGGTTCTGATTAGATTGCAGATGTGTTGACAAAACCTTTGTCTGTTGCTGCTTTCCAGAATTTCAGACGCAAACTTTATGTTGAGAGAAGACCATCAAGTTTGAGGGGGGTTGTTAGAATATAATTATATTAGGTTTTGATATTAAGTATTGTGTTACACATGTTTGGCTAGGATCATTACACTTGGCTAGATCTAGGCCTTAGATTACTTTCTGTTGAAATTGATATGTACTACTACTGTTGTGTATGTGCACACAATATATGAATGAATATTCCTATCTTCTATTAGATTTTGTGTCTATGCGAGTTTCGGGACATTACAACTCGTATCAGAATTGACTGCTCGACTATGGAAGACACCTTCAGAATTCACTAGTAAAATTTGAAACATGTGAACTTAGTAACTTAACATAACCATACCAAATCAATCGAGAACAACAGATCTAAATAGGTATTATATATTATGATTCAAGTAACACCGGTAAGCTTGGGTTATGAGGGCATCAGTCCGATGACACAAAAGACAGATAATAGGAACGGGCAGGAGTGCTTAAGCAGATAGCCTCATCTGAGCTGTCCAAGATCCTGGATTGGCTGAACAAGTCTTTAGTTTATTTGCGGACAATACAATGCTTTCCTCCAATGGCATTTCGTCGTTTTCAGACATCACCCCTTGCTTTTTTATCAACCAACCAGACTTTTTATTATTATGATCAAAACCTCAATTACAAACATCAACCCCTCTCTTTCTGCAGAAATCAATTCATCCCATAATTTCTTTCTTTCTTTCTTTCTTACCAAAATGGGACTGCTAAGAAACAGCCCAAAAGGTGTGGTTACACCTCTAAAGAAGAAATCAATCACACTTCAACACCTTTTTGAGCTTGATTCTTCCAACAACTATGTTTCTAAAGAATGTTCTGATCCAGAAACAGAAGAAATCTTGTCCCTTGTCTCATATTGTTCATCTTCAATCTATACTTTTACTGATCCTAAAGAATCACCTTCACAGCAAGACCTCAAGAAGAACAAGCTCACTCGTCTTCTTCATTTAGTCAAATCATCAAACACCTTCAGTGCAAAGATTCTATTACCTTTGTTCGACATGTTCTCTGCTAATCTCTTCCGTCCGTTTCCTCCCACCAGCAGCTGCTCCACCGTCTGTGTCTTACCGGACGATGAAGAGCTCGCCGCTACTCCGACAGCTTCATGGCCACACCTACAATTAGTATACGAGATTCTCCAAAATCTGCTTACAAAGTCAGATACTAAACTCCTTCAAGATCACATAACCCGAAATTTTCTCCTCAATTTACTTCCATTATTTCGATCAGAAGATCCAAGAGAACGCGAAAGCTTAAAGAACATATACCATACCATATACTCAAAGTTCACATTTTGCAGATCATTTATGCGAAAAGCCATGAACGACGTCTTCCTACACTACATATTTGAATGGGATCAAAAACACTGTGGAATTGGGGACCTTTTGGAGATATGGGGAAGCATAATTAATGGGTTCAGTCTACCACTTAAAGAAGAACACAGGACTTTCTTGATTAAGGTTCTGATCCCTCTGCATAAACCTAAAGGACTGCAAGCTTATCAGAGACAATTGGCTTATTGTGTATCACAGTATGTGCAGAAAGAAGCTGGTTTAGGGGAGATTGTGGTCAGAGGGATTTTAAGGTATTGGCCATTGACAAACTGTCAGAAGGAGGTTTTACTTATTGGAGAAATTGAGGATTTGATACATAATATAAATCCTAAATATTATGGGACTTTGGCTCTTCCAGTTTGTACTCAAATCACCAAGTGTTTGAACAGTTGGAACTCACAGGTAATAAATACCTTCAACTATGTCCTTTTTTTTCTTCTTCAACTTTTGCATGCATTTCTACTCTTCACTTAGTAGAAGAGGGTCAATGTTTTTGGTAACGTAAATGATACATCCATTACGGATATTATTCACGGGATGTATGACACTTACTTACACTTTGATCGAAACGAAACATGGTTCAAAACTTAAAAATAAGTCAACATTCATGATTTTATCGTGTACTAATAATATTGAAAGTAGTACAAGAAACACATCGTAAGGTCACACATTGGCGTGTTATCTGATATAACAGTAATTAAGACTTTTGTTTTAAGGAGAGGCTAAAATTGTAATTTGTTAATGAGTGGGCTTAAAGTGGAGTTAATCTAAAAAAAATAATCAAAATGTAAGTGGTTTGTTCATAGACATGAGGAGGAGGAATGAATGTGTGAACAATAACTTGGGATCTCCAAAACTTATTTTATTTTATTTTTATTTGATGTGATTTGATGGGCGGATTAAATTATAAAAATTAGTCTTTGTTAATATCAATAATCTAATATATAAATGCAACTTGTGAAAAACAAAGGGTGGAATCATAGGGTGTCACAATTGAAAAGTATAGATACCATTATTGTTTGATATTATAAGTGCAGTAACTATAATAATAATAATTAGTATCAAAATAAGTGTATAAAAAATAATCATAAAAAATGTACTTGATCTATGTTGCTCAATGGCATAAATTTTACATACAAAGATTATAGGAAGAGGACAGAGATAAAGTTGGAGACGTAGTCTCTTTTTTCTTGAATTTCATTATATAGTTTGTCGTGTGCCCAATACATCATTTTCTTATTCATAATCACCAATATATATATATATTATTAAAAAATATATGATTGAGTGGGGTCACACATGTGAGCCGGCCAATTATACAAGGAGATTCTTGTAATTATCATTCACCTAACTTACAAGTGTTTGGCAATTAATAAATATATATGATCATACTAATTTATTAAATAATGAATTGATCACTGATTAAATAAATAAAAAAACACACACACAAAAACCAATAGGAAAGTCTAAACATCAAAGTAGTGATAATGTTTAAAAGGAATTTAAAAAAAACGACTTCATGTGGAATTATATTCATCGTAATCAAGTTAATACTCAGTCCGTCTCAAAAATACAAGTCCTTCTATTCATTTACGTTTGTTCTAAAATATAAGTCATATATCACATTACCAATGAATCATTTATTATTCTTTTATATATCTTACCTCTAATTTATTATTAATCAAACCACTTACATGATTTTATAGGTATTGCATTCATACTTTTCAAATGGGTACTACTTTAGACTTTTATTTTTTTGAGGAAAACTTTATATTTTCAAATGGGTACTACTTTAGACATTTCTTATTAAAATTTACAACACCCGGACAATTCTATAATTACTTATATTTTGGAAAGAAAGAAGAAAGAAGAAAGAAGAAAGAAGGTTAATAAAAGTGGAAAGAAAAGACTTATTCAATGAGTTGTGATGACTAGCGTCCACAAAATGTGTTATGCCAATTAATGCGGTACACGTAACATGATCGGTATTTTCCTATTGGGCATGGTTAAAGGCACCACATCGTGATCTTACATTCGACTTTCTATACCTTCAACTTCTAGCAATTCGAATCTAAAGTCGATATTTAATTTCCAAACGTAGTTGAATGGTCAAACCTAAAGTGAAGATTTAACTTTACATAAGGTAATAGTTCGTTTGTCGGTGTGCCTTTAATGATCCATCTTTTTTCTCCATATAAAGAGTTACATGACATATTCATATTGATGAGGAGGAAAATAAATGTATAACTTATTGATAAAAGCAAAATGTTGGGAAGCCAGGTGGCAGAGAGGGCGCTATACATGTGGAATAACGAGCAGTTACTGAAGATGGCGTCGGAAGCAATGGAGCTGGTTTTTCCGGTTGTGGTTGAAGGTATGGAGAAGAACATCAAGTACCACTGGAGCAAAAACGTTAGGCAGTTGACTGAAAGCGTTAAGGAAATGCTACGAGAACAAGAACCCGACCTATACGAAAAGTGTCTGTTAGAGCTTGAAGGTGAAGAATCTGCAGCACTTGGTAAAGAGATGAAGAGGAAAGAGATGTGGGATAGAGTCCACCAAATGGCTGCTAACACTGCCCACCATATGCCTTGTTTCTAATTGAAATCCCCCCCAAAAAAAAAAAAACTACTTTTTAGTCGGTTTCTCCACATGTAAAGATATCTACACAACACATTCAAATGAATCACGTAGATTGTCTCTATATGTACTGCCTCCACATGTGGAGACACCACACCAAAATCACAAAATGTCTCAGCATATGAGGATATTGTGTGTAGATATCTACATCTACACCACTTATATGCCTCCACGTGTGGTGACACTGCTTTAAAAAAAGATGTTCAAAGAAAAGCAAGGGAAGATTACAAATCCTCGACTTATAAGAGGTATATCTTTTTCTTTGCTTTTCTTTTCTTTTCTCTTTCTAAGAATCAGAATACATACTTCAGCCCCGGGTGTAGTTTCCGTCTCATACTCTTAACAACAGACTAACAGAGTCGCAAAATATTAAATAAGATTATAAAAAAAAAATTACATGAATAAGTAAATAAACTGTGCACTATTATGCTTTTTATGAACGGTATCATAAAATCTAATTTAAGATTTTTTTTTTTTAAAAAAAATTTGAAAAAGCGAGTCTCATAAGACATCAACATAGGCCTTACCACCTGCCAAATCGAATTGAGAAATTGTGTTTCTATTACAGACACACACAAGTATATATAGAAGACCTCACCTTCCAAATAGAACTTCTCTATATTTCAATTTCTAGGAGGAGGAATGGAGCACGTAAACAAGACGACTAATCATCAGAAACAAGAATTAGAACCCTAACAAAATCTTGTGGAACTCATGCAATTTTCTCACCATCGTATCCAGAAACTAACATCATCATTCATGTCTCCCTTTTTCTACCTTTCAAGTTTTCACCAACATAAGTCCACATCTACACCGCACACCCATCTCTACAACCCACATACTTCTCCATTTCTTTCCATCTACCCTTTATAAATCCAGCAACAAAAAAACAAAAGAATCCTAAACGTGGGGTCTTTCGTAATGTGAAAAACAATGCCACCTCACAGAGAAGAAAAAAATATATATGATCGAGTAAAACTATGGTACAAACAGGCGCGCACGTATATGTAGTCCTCAAGCATGCATGTGCTAGCTTAGCTTAGCTGGAGACGATCAGCGGAACCACCAACCAACATTCATCTATTGTTGAATTGAGGTTTGAACAATACTTGTTTTATGCTAAATATTTTGACAGTTTCTCTTGCACGGTGGGCTCCAAAGTAGACATGCATTGTTCCCATGCTCCATTTTTCAGCATCTGGTGGTTTTTTTTAATCCCATGCAGATTCAATATAATATCAGTTTTCTGCAAATCATTGCGATTATTATAATACTAACCAATCAATGATGACTTACTAGTTTGTATCCCTGCAAAACTTGGCATACTTCGCCGTGCAATTCCTCGCTCCTTATTACCTGCAAAATGAATTTCAGCTCAGAACAACGCACTGCAAGAAAATCCCCTGTTTAGAGACTTACATGAAAGTATATAAGTAATGATAACACTTACATGCCAACTGGCAATAGCTTGGCACATATAAGTAAGAGAACTCAACGCCCCTGAAGGATTTGCTCTGACCTGTAGGCAAATAAGAATAGCCTTAAAATGTTGAAGGAATTTTCAAATTTCATTAAGGGGAGCTTTGACCTAGTGGTACAAAACGGACGGCCTGCGACCGGTGGTCACGGGTTTAAGCAGCGGAGGCCTCTTTTATAATAGAAGGTAAGGTCTCCACAGTAGGCCAAAATAGCTCAGCCCTTCACCCGGACCCAGCATTTGGCAGGATGCATTACCAGGCCCACCTTTTGGTACTTTCCAAATTCCACAATAAACACAGGAAAAACATACCATTGCACATAAACCACGGAAGGCGTCTTCTTTCTCGATATCATCACGTATACTGCAAAATAAAATCCATGTTATCTGACAGGTGCAAAAAAGATTATTCTTATTCAAGACTCCCTCCAAAGAAATGAAAAATACTAAAATATCAAGGGAGTGCTTTTTATAAAGTTGGAGGGTAAAAGCTACGATAATAAATATCAAGATATCAGAGTACATGCCATGCAGCAATATGCAGACTTGCAGCCATGGTTCTTTTATATGGAAAAAAAATGACCCATATCAAGTTGCTTAGAGGTTGAATTATCACAAACAAAAGATCACTCCCAAAGGCACTGAAACTCTCTTTAATATTGTTACGAAGAATACTTCTATTATTATTGAAGGAGAGCTTGGTGCAATGGTACAAGTTATTGCCTTGTGACCAGAGGTCACAAATTGACAAGTGGAAATAGTCTCTTACAAAAATAAAAGAAAGTACACTATGCGTAAGTGACTCAACTCTTCTGCAACTCGCACAGGTGGGGATGCCCTTCTTATTGCTACTATTATTTATTGTACTTACGCTTGATAGCCAAAGCATTAGTTGCCTACACAAGTAAATTGACTTCAAAGAATCTTTCCAACACAACTTCATTTTGAGTTTACCAAGCAATACCTCAATCCACAGTGACATAAAAAAGATCATTCCAGAGGCACCCAAATGAGGGGACACAACTCACATAGACAAAGCGATACACCAAGACTGCATGAAATGCTCCATGTGAGGAGATACAAGCTCTGGACAAACCCAAGCAAGTCGGCCGAGGGTGATGGCACTATTTTCTATTAGCGACTTGTTGAAGCTCTGCGTAACATCAAAAGATTTTATAAGTGTAGAAATGCCTACAATTAAAGTTTAAGGATATTGGATGGTGGGGGTGGGGGTGGGGTGGGGTGGATTAGATGCATTCACCTCAGTGTTTTGAAGTATTGGAACAAGGCATGTTATTACAGTCATAACAACTGGAGACAAATCCTTTCGAACCTAAACATGAAAAACAAATATGCAGTCAATTGCACATCTACAAAATACAAGTTGTGAAAAGACAACTCCGTTGCATTAAAGCATCCCATCCCACCTATCTGAGGTCCGGCAAAGGGCCTCTCCCTTCAGGCCTACTATACACATCCTTATTCCTCACCTTATAATTTCCGAGAAACAAATTTAATCATGTCAACCCTTTTGAAAGGCCAGTCAACTTGGTAGGTTGGCAAGATGACATCAGCCCTTCAATTAAAAAATTTAGCATTATACCCTCATATGCCTCAATTCCTTTCTCAACCTAGGCTTTTGAACAACTACTTGTAATGATGCATGATTCTATTTATGTACCTTGACCGCTAATTCTCCAATAGCCCAACAAGCATTGTTTGCCACGGACAGAGTCTCCTTCAACTTAGGCGTGTTCTGCAAAACAATAGTTTGCTTAAAATAAGTTTGGCATCGTCATAAATAGAATAAAATAAAAGATTGGCATCAACGAAATAATGTCATTGACAGGCATGTAAATCGAATTTACCAGTTGCTTAATTGCGATATCAAGGAATTCAGAGAGCCGGGTGTGAAGGTGCGACGGGCAAACCTAGAAAAAATCATAAAATATGCCTGAATGACTATACGGCTTTAACGTGGGATTCTGTTACAAGAAAAACGTTCTTGACTTGACTTACTCGAGCGAGATCACCAAACAATGCAAACGCACTCTGCCGAATATCTGGAGAGTCATCCATGCAACATTGCAAGAGCAAATCCCTCAAATTGCTTTGTGCAACCTACAGGAAACAAGATCTACATTAAAGGAAGGAATATTCCTTGAAGACAGGCATGACAAGAATAACTCTTTCATGCATTTGAATCACCAACATTAGTTAACAAGAAAATGGCAGCATCAATTGGCCAAGAACACCAACGAAGTCCTGGCTATGTTAAAACTTATATGCATCCTTGTGAATGACAATAAAGCAACATGACCAAACAGTATCCATTGCCAGCATTATTACACAGAGACCAAGAGATGTAGCAATATCGTCCGGTTACTGCCCCAACTTACATTATATATTAGCCCACAATAGATCTGTTGGAAGTTGGGGCTATTTTAGACCTTTTATTAATTCCTGTTATTATTATTATTGTGAGCCGTCTTATAAGGCCTTTTTATGTTTATTAAGGTAGGGTTTCTAGAAAGAATAAAAGGCTGCGGGCCTGTTTACTTGGTGGATAAGTTTCCTAGGTTTTAGGAGAATTAGGGCTTCCTATGATTGTATTAATAAGTGGCTGCTACGGTGAATGAAAACAAGAATCACAGTTTTCTGTGTTTACCTTTTTACAACATGGTATCAGAGACACGATCCATAAAACACTTGTTATTCAAAAACCTTTTTTCCCGAGATGAACTACCGAGCAGCGTTCACCGGAGAGCTGACCAGCACCGGCTCTTCTGCTAACACAGGATCCGGAGCAAATACTGGGGGAGAAGATGGAAACACAGCCAATTCCTCTTCTAACCTACTGGTATCACAGAAGCTGAATGGCAAGAACTACTTGGAGTGGTCCCAGACCGTCAAACTAGTGGTTGATGGCAGAGGAAAGTTAGGGTTCTTGACCGGAGCAAGCAAGGAACCAGCAGCAAATGACCCAAGACTTACAACCTGGAAGTCTGAAAACTCTATGGTAAAGGCATGGCTGATAAATTCCATGGAGCCATGCATTGCCAGACCGCATATGTTCCTACCTACTGCTAAGGACATGTGGGATGCTGTAAAAGAGATGTACTATGACTTGGAGAACTCTTCACAGATCTATGACCTAAAGACAAGACTTTGGAACCTAAGGCAGGAATCCAGGGACGTCACCACTTACTACAATGAGATTGTAACCCTTTGGCAGGAATTGGACATCTGTTATGATGACACTTGGGACTGCCCTGGTGACAGTACAAAATTCCAAAAAAGGGAGGAGAATGAAAGAGTTTATTCTTTTTTGGCAGGCCTTAATCAAGTGTTGGATGAAGTAAGGGGGAGGATCCTTGGGAGACAGCCTCTGCCCTCTCTCAGAGAAACCTTCTCAGAAGTCAGAAGAGAGGAATCGAGGAGAAAGGTGATGTACAAGTCTGGTCAAACAGATATAGAGAGATCTGCATTAGCTGCCAGCAAGGGAACATATGACAAAAGGAGGGCTGAAAAACAGAAATTGAAGTGTGAACAATGCAAAAAAAAATTGGTCACACAAAGGATACCTGTTGGGAGATCCATGGGAGGCCGTATGGGAGGAATAAGGGCACTGGTTCTCAGAATCAAGAACAAGCAAGGGCCAACCAAGTTTCTTCAGATCTGGTGCACTCATCTCCATCAGGACCTATTCCACTCTCTCAGGAACAATTAGAGCAACTCAGTAAGATGTTGGCTACACAACTTTCCTTAAATCCTAAACCAAATTGTTCCTTGGCTGAATAAGGTATTTTTTCTCATTCTGCCTATGTAGGAGTCAGTCACCAAATACAGTGGATAGTTGACTCGGGAGCAACTGACCACATGACTGGCTCCTCTGACCTATTTAAAAACTACCTTCCCTGTGCAGGAAATCAAAAGGTTAGACTTGCAGATGGATCTCTCTCAGCTATTGCTGGGAAAGGATACATCCAAATCAATCCAAATCTAATCCCCAATGATGTCCTTCATGTTCCAAACCTGGCATGCAATCTTTTATCTATATGTAAATTAACTTCTGAACAGAGTTGTATTGCTGTTTTTTCTAAGATTGGGTGTGTGTTTCAGGAGGCAATCTTGGGGAAGATGATTGGCAGGTCTACTCATTGGGGGGCATTATATACTGAATCAGGAGGCTATCTCAGATAAGGGCTCTCTACTGAAGGGGTGCTATCTCACAGATTCCTTAGTTAATCAGAATAAGAGTGAAAATAAAGTTATTGTAATGCATAGAAGGCTAGGTCACCCCAGTTTTTCTTATATGCAAAAACTATTTCCTGAACTTTTTTGAATAATAAAAGTACATCTTTTCATTGTGATGTTTGCATTCTTGCAAAACAGAGTAGGAGTGTGTACCATACTCACCCTTATGTCCCGTCAAACCCAATCACCATGGTCCACAGTGATGTATGGGGGCCATCTAGGGTTACCACATTAAATGGAAAAAGGTGGTTCATCACTCTAATTGATGATCACACTAGACTAACATGGGTTAACCTAATGAAAGATAAATCTGAAGTAGAAGCTGTTTTCAAACAATTTTATGAAATGGTAAAAACACAGTTTCACACTCAAATCCAAATTTTGAGAAGTGACAATGGCACGAGTATTTTAACCAATACTTAGGTGGGAATCTCATTGAGAAAGGAGTTGTGCACCAAAGTTCTTGTGTAAAAACCCCACAACAAAATGGGGTAGCAGAACGCAAGAATAGACACCTTCTTGAAGTGGCCAGATGTTTGTTACTCTCCTCAAAATGCCTTAAAACATTCTGGGGAGAGGCAGTACTGACAGCTACACATTTAATCAATAGGGTACCTTCCAAGGTTATTGGGTAAAGACACCCCTAAGTGTGTTTCAAACATGTTTTCCAAAAATACATGTTGGTAAACAATCTGCCATTAAAAGTTTTTGGGTGCATTGCATATACACATGTGTATAATCAAGGGAAATTGGACCCTAGATCAAAGAAGTGTTGTTTCATTGGGTATTCACCAACCCAGAAAGGTTACAAGTGTTTTGATTATGAAACAAAACGGTTCGTAGTCACTATGGATGTGACCTTCCTTGAAAACACCATGTACTTTGATCCTGGTCAATTTCAGGGGGAGTCCTACACTAGAAGTGAAAGTGAAAATGAGAGGTTAACCTATGATTTTTTAAACCTAGATCTTAGGGTTAATAGTGACTGTTATTCTGATAATAAGGGAATCTGTGATGATGAAGGCCAAGGTGGGACATGCAACAATAACCAGGTTCATGTGCCTACAACTGGTAAAACTCTTCAGTTTCATGAGAAAACCTATGTGAGGAAGTATCCTAAGAAGGTAGCTAAGCCACCTAGTGAGCCTGGACCTGAACATGAGTCAACCCATGAGGTGGTTCCTGAACCAACCAACCAGATTAGGACTGATAACAGTACAGAGTCTGAAACCTTTGCACCTGATTCACCAAATTCTGAGAGCTCATAATCTGACTCTCAAGTTTCTGACAGCCCTAAACCCAAACAAACAAAAAACCTCATAACAGACCAAGAACGTTTACTCCTTGATGTCCCCATTGCCATCAGAAAACAACCTAGACACTGTACCTAACACCCCATCTCAAAATACCTATCATATGCCAAATTGTCACCCTCCTATAAAGCTTTCACATCAGCCCTGTCATCCACTACCATACCTAAAGACATACAAGAAGCTCTTAGGGTTCCTGAACGGAGAGAAGCAGTCTTGGAAGAGATGAGAGCACTGAAGAAGAATGGGACTTGGGAGGTGGTGGTCTTGCCAAGGGGGAGGAAAACAGTAGGGTGTAAATGGGTGTTTGTGGTTAAGTATAATTCTGATGGGAGTGTTCAGAGACACAAGGCTAGGTTGGTAGCTAGGGGTTTTTCACAAACCTATGGTCTGGATTATTCAGAGACTTTTTCCCCTGTAGCTAAGTTGAATACTATCAGAGTGTTGTTGTCTATGGCTGTTAATCTGGATTGGCCCCTCACTCAATTGGATGTAAAAAATGCTTTCCTTAATGGGGAATTAAAGGAAGAAATTTACATGGATCCTCCACCGGGGTTCACTGATCGGTTTGGAGGGGGAGTGTGCAGGCTGAAGAGGTCGTTGTATGGGCTAAAACAAAGCCCTAGGGCATGGTTTGAGAGGTTTATGAAGTTTGTGAAGAGTTTGGGCTTCGCCCAGGGAAGATCTGATCATACCCTGTTCACAAAGAGTTCTTTTGAAGGGAGAGTAACTGTCTTGATTGTGTATGTTGGTGACATCATTTTGACTGGAAATGATGTGAAGGAAGCATCTCAGGTAAAGCAGCAACTGGCCTTAGAGTTTGAGATCAAAGATCTGGGCCCTTTGAGGCATTTTCTTGGAATGGAGGTAGCTAGATCATCTGATGGACTGGTTTTGACACAAAGAAAGTACACCTTGGACCTACTTAGAGAAGTAGGCCTAGAAGGGTGTAGACCTGCAGGCACTCCAATGGAGTGCAACCTGAAGCTGGGAAGTGCAAAGGGTGAACCAGTAGATATGGTGATGTATCAGAAGTTGGTGGGGAAGCTGATTTATTTGGCTCATACTAGGCCTGATGTGGCCCATGCTGTGAGCTCTGTGAGCCAATGTATGCATTCCCCTAATGAAATACATTTGGAGGCAGTTAGGAGGATGCTTATGTACTTGAAATCCACACCAGGAAGGGGGCTGCACTTTAAGAAAACAGACAGGAGAGATGTGTCAGTCTTCACAGATGCTAACTGGGGTTCTTGTACAAAAGATAGGAGGTCCATAACTGGCTATTGTACTTATGTGTGGGGAAATCTAGTAACTTGGAGGAGCAAGAAGCAGGATGTGGTGTCCAGAAGTAGTGCTGAAGCTGAGTTTCGAGCTGTGGCACAAGGAATTTGTGAGGGGATCTGGTTAAAGAAAGTGATGGAAGATATTGGGGCTGATGTAACTCTTCCTGTCAAACTGTATTGTGACAACAAGGCTGCAATCAACATTGCAAATGAGCCTGTGGAGCATGACAGGACAAAGCATGTGGAGATTGATAGGCATTTTATAAAGGAAAAATTGGAGAGTGGTCAGTTCTACATTCCATTCCTACCCTCTGTCAAACTGGCTGCAGATGGTCTGACTAAAGCTCTGGGGAAGACTGATTTTGAAGGCTTTGTGAGCAAGTTGGGCTTGATCAACATCTTCACTCCAACTTGAGGGGGAGTGTTGGAAGTTGGGGCTATTTTAGACCTTTTACTAATTCATGTTATTATTATTGTGAGCCGTCTTATAAGGCCTTTTTATGTTTATTAAGGTAGGGTTTCTAGAAAGAATAAAAAGGCTGCGGGCCTGTTTACTTGGTGGATAAGTTTCCTAGGTTTTAGGAGAATTAGGGCTTCCTATGATTGTATTAATAAGTGGCTGCTACGGTGAATGAAAACAAGAATCACAGTTTTCTGTGTTTACCTTTTTACAACAGATTCCACCTACTATAAACCGATAGACATATTTTCACCTGTTTCTTCCTCCCTTTTGTTGCAAACAATCAAGCAAATGGAACCAAAAGATCTTGCCGGGCGTAAATGAACTACTTCCTCAAATAAAAGTTCGAAAAACAATGGAATATATTATGTCTGCTATTAAAACTTTTATTGACCGAATATGAATACACGCAGAAAAACAAAAAATGGCAATAACAGCAACATAATAAGAAAATGGCATTACCAAACTTTCTATTCCGCTCCCAAGACCTTCGGTTAATCCAGAGAGAAGATCCAAAGAGCAAACAATAAACTCCTTGTCATACTGTACCCCAGCAGAAACAGAATCGATCTGCAAGTAGATTCTCGAATGAGTTCCCGAATTGAGTCGTATCAATCTATAAAAAGCCTGAGGCCATCATGACGGATATAACAGAGGAATTTTGTGGATGCTAACTGAATAACTGCACGCATAATACAACTCTTCGTTTGCTAATTTGGGCCAGTAAATTTTTTGTCCAAAAAATACTACTCCTTCCATCCCATAATACAAGGCTTTTTAGCTTTTGCGCACAGTTTCAGAAACAACATAAATGAATCACTTTTTAACATTTCAAAACAAATTGTTGCATAGTTTTTTGAGAGGGCCTTATAATATTGCATTGTTTAATGTAAAAGTGGAAACAAAGCATTCAATGTTGCATTGTTTTGTAAGGACGTATATTTTGGGACACCACAAAAAAGCTAGAAGCCCCTTTTTTACAGGACAGAGGGAGTACATATCAACTTAAGAACAATCTCATAAAGGACAAAGTACATGCTATTGGATGAATCTGGATCTTTATATATAGATTGTAAAGCAAAAAAGAGAACAATTGCATAGAGTGCAGTAATAGCTAAACAAAAACAAAACACCTAATAATTTATAGAACCTTTGCTAGTTGTTGAGTCTGAATGAGGTTTATGCACCTCTGAAATACGGGTTGAGCAAATTGTGCGAAACCAGTACCCAAAGCCTGTAAGAAAGCACAACCGTTATTCGCCAAACATAGGAACAAGAAGATATTCTCATTCTCTCTAGATTCAATTCCTTCTGTGCAATGTAAACCATGCTTTTATACTTCCAAAAAAAGTCTTCAATTGTTGTATGTATATACAATATAATGCTTATACAGGTGCTAAAATAAAAATGACATGGGTATTACAATGGTTCCTTCAATTCCTAAGAGTATTTGTTCAAGTTGGAAGCATGCAGTCATCTTAACATTAATATAAAATAACACAAAATAAAGAGAGAGAGAAAAGGCTCCTTAATTCCTTCATCCAGACACTTGAGCTCTAATTACGGACAACATACCAAAGGCAAATGTCCATTAAGCATTACCGGCATGTTACCATTCACAGACAAATAGAAGCGAAGGTGAAAAGAAAGAGCATAAGTGCATAACAAGTTTTTTGGATCTATTCAGAGGCCTAGAAGCTATACCGGCACTCAAATTTTGAATATACAAGTAGTAGTCTTTTCTAAATGCTGCAGATAGTTGGGATAATGATTATACAGTATACTCCAGACACAATTTTTATACAAAGAATGAGAAAATACCTGTGCTATTGATGTGAAGCATTCAAGAAGAGGAAACAGATCTTTGTCTGAATTTGAAAGTTGCTGCCATTTTGAAACTAGTGGGGGCATCAAAATTTCAAGATATTTGGGCTGCAGTAATCCCAACATATTAGTGTTTATCCAATTAACAATACTAGCCAAGAATGCATCTTATAAACACAAGCAATTCTACCTGATCCAATTGCCCTCCAACTGCATCTGCCAATGTTCCAATGGCATCGTATACCATTCTAAGGTTCCGTCTCTGAATAGCAAGGGCCAATATTGATCAGAGAGAGAGAGAGAGAGAGAGGATAGAAAGAGAATCGGTGACAGAAATGACCGGCCAAAAGACAACCTGATATTTTCCAAAAGCAGACATCAAATGCTGCAAAATTATTTCAAGGAATGGTACTAACTCCTCTGCCGCATCCTATAAACAGAAGCAGTCTATTACATCAATAATAATAATAATAATAGTACTAGTAATAATAGAAGAAAAAGAAAAGCCGCAAAAAAAGAACTTCTAAATAAGGACCTCTTCTAGAGAAGCAAAAGCAGAACAAGCAGCCTCTTGCACCCGTTTGTTGTCATCCAATATCCTCCTTAATAGGCCCACAAGAACTCTGTTGAATTTATCACGACCTTCTTGCTGACCAGTCCCCTGTAAAAGAACATTAACAACCAAATTAGTCTAGCTAGAAAGCCTTGGATAATGGATACAGCCAGCAACAAGAAAAACATCCATCAACCAGTACAAAATCTCCAATCAACTTACAACCGCCCAAACAATATAGACAAGTAGTTCCTTTTGGCAACCAAAAAAAACTGCAGGATTAGGTATCTGACTATGCAGGGATAGCGATACATGAAGAAAACTGCAGGATTAGGTATCTGACTATGTCCATCAAGACAAATGCATACATGAGTTAAGTCTCATAATAAGTAACAACCGCACCCTTTTTATGCCTGTGTGGAAAGAATAGAAGTGCGGCCACGGGAGAGGGTGGTTGTCAAGGCCTCAATTTATACTACCCGCTAATGAAAGGAGAACTAATGTATGCTTGCATTTGTAAGGGTTACATAGTGATACTTGCATCAGTCCATATGTTATCAACAAGGTCCATATTCTTATCAACCAGGAGTTTTCTGCCAAATTGCCTTTTATTGAATGTTAAACTATGAACACCGGAAAAAAGCATAAGCAATAAAAGGGTGGCTTTTACAAATTTAAAGAACAAAGAATGCCCCCTCGTTGGGTAAAACACAACTAAATTACAAGAGAGCCCACATCGTAAAAAAACATTATTTTCAATAATCCCCCAAAACGAAGAACGTCGAAAGATATATTGCTAACAGCAGATAACTAATAGAAGAAGGCCTGCACAACCACCGAAACCTTAACCACGCTATTGCATACAAATTAAACACTCCAATGAAAGTCTTAAATTAGGGAAAAGCAGAGTGGCACTTCAAGAAAATCAGCATAGACCAAAGGAAGTTGAGGTTTACTTACATGAACAATATATTTGCTGAACCGGGACAATGTCCAACAGGAAATACTTCGTATAAGCGGGAACTTGTCATCTAAAAGTGGAATGAGGAATGCAACAATCTGTAAAATGGAAAATATTACTCCAATTTCATGTGAGTCGCAATGGAAACTACCAGTAAAAAAATTAAAATAAGTTAAAAGAATAGTTGCTTTTCTTCCATCCATATATAAAGCAAAACAAAACCCCAATAGCAGCTGCTACGTATCAGGCATTGCAGTATACAAGATATAGCATAACCAGTCTGGTTCACCCACCAAAGATACAACACATAAGATACCAATAAGGCAGTCAAATCACATATTTGCAAAGCGGAAAATATATTCCATAAACAATGCAAGTAGTTTCAATATATGCATCAAGAAAATAGTCTTCTGACAAGGATGCAAGCAATAAGAGCACTATGAACACCCAGCTAGGGAATAAAGCTTATAACAAAAGGACAGATAGAATCAAACAGCATAGGTAAAGGCTGTTGTGATGGTTCCCTGAATGCTTCTCAATAAACACACTCTCAAGAGAAGTCTTGGACGTAAGACTGTTTTTATGTTAGGTGAGGTCACGTGTTTGACTATGGAAACATCTTCGATTATAAGATACGGCCAAGACTAACCCTTCTCCTGACCCCACAAATGCCAGCGTTTTAATACTTCAATATTCCCATTTAATTCAACTACACTTGCAAGAAACTACAGTACAACTATCACATACATAAGTTATAAGTCATTGTATGGCTTCACTTTTCCCTCTAACTAAATCATCTGGATGACCTCATAAACAGTATCATATCACACACAAAAATTAGAAGTTCGATAATTACTTCACATTTCCTACCGATTAGAAACATTACATGAAGGAAAACAATAGATCTATAAAATGGTAATCCACGAAACCACATTGAAGCAAGAAGTAAGAATACCTTGCAAAAGCAGGAAGGAAAGGGGAAGAGAGGTAAGGAGAAAAGTAGAAAACAGGAGTGAGATCTCCAAGCATTAATCAGAGCATAATATCTCAAAAGTACGAAGAAAGAGAAAAAGGAGAAATGTACAAACAGGTGTGAGATTTTTATACATCAGTCAGAGCATGAGCTCAGCAAAACTCCAGCTCAAACCCACATAGATATCCTAGCCTATGCACTAATAAAGCTACAACCCAAATCTTCAAGATTTTTTTCTTTTCATTTCTTTTTTTATATGAATTCTTTTGAAAACACAATCTCAGCACCAACTCAAGGCAATAGTATACCTCTGCCAGATGAGGAAATAGTCCATGAATGCAACCCTCAGCTATTGCACCAATGGCCAGCACTGCAGCTTCCCTCTCTTTCCATGATTCATCGTCTGTATTGGCTAGTTTTGACTGCGAAAAGAAAAATCAACCAAAATAAATCCAGTTAAACACCATTACTTAGTCATTAACATGCTTGGAATTTTCTCCCATACATTCTTGAAGTTTGCAAGTAGACTACAAAAAATATTTTTTTCCACTGAAAAAAGGTGCATATACTACAATACAGAAGCTCAAGACCTGGTATTATCAAAGAACAGGTCATCTCTAGACTTGAATGGATGATTATCATGCCAAGGTACAATATTTTTGTTGAGAGGACAGCATTTCAGCTCATAGCAGAGTCCAATAAAGTTGGGAAGGCATTTCAAAATCAGAAACACACAGTAC
Organism: Gentiana straminea; assembly: GCA_036785695.1. Classification (NCBI taxonomy): domain Eukaryota; kingdom Viridiplantae; phylum Streptophyta; class Magnoliopsida; order Gentianales; family Gentianaceae; genus Gentiana; species Gentiana straminea. The sequence goes on along the minus strand of JAVUPR010000266.1, from coordinate 8,450,662 downwards.
TTTTCGACAAAAAGAGCAAACTTGCCACAAGGCATTGGGAGCATGTAAGATCGAATGCATTTTGTAGACAGTGTCAAAGTGGCCAAGGACCGAATTGGGAAGAGAAAAAAAATTCTCATCAGGAAGGTTTATTGAATGCAGTGACTAGGATCCTGTAACCATGAAACAATAACTAAACCTTACCAGAAACTTACTAACTTCCACACAACTGTTTCTTCATGTATCACAGGAAGAAAACAAGGAAAAAGAAGTCGTAATGAATCAAACAACCGATGTCCATTTAACTGCATGGGTAATGCTGGAGTTATCATGAAAGATGACAAAAATATGAAAGTTCAAAATTGTGAATTCATTATGTTGGCATGTACGAGTTTAGCGTGAAATAGTTATACTAAAGTCCCACAACATGAGGCTTTGTTGAAAGGTGAGGGAACTGCACTACCTGTTTTCCACAAACTAGCACGTAAAATCATGCAAAAACAAAATAGGTAAAAATAAAGAATTGCAAGAACAGACATATATCTGGAGCTATCACCTGAATAAGAGGCATCAGTGTCGGAAGAATCTCATCACCGAAAACATTTGAGAGAACATCGAGAGCAGCGGCACTACACTTCCTCAAGTTCCAAAGATTGACCGAGTCATCATCCTGACAAAAAGTTTCTCAAGCGTCTCATCAAGAAAGTGGCAGCATGTTAGAATATTAAATGCATCAAGATTGACCTTAGCCATTGTTCAGAGAATTAGTTTTCCGAGATAGAGTTTGTAATCACGTTATTAATATTCTCTAACCTCACTGGATTAGGTTGGTTAAGAGTGATTATCTTGTAAATCATGATGGCTACATAAATGAATCAATAAAGGTAAACCACTCCTTAGTTTTCCCTCATTTGTCAATTTCCAATTGTCACAAACTCAAAAGCACCACATAGAAAGATGCAATACTACTATCACATTAAAGGAAGTTACAATAACCATTTACTGGACAGAAATAAACTAAGAAATATGAGGATCTTACGTCATCGTCTTCGTCATCTCCATCCTCTGATCCATGAAAACGTGATGCATGAAAACGTGGCTTCAAATCCTACAGAGACATAGAGTCATGATGAATGCTGCAAAAGCTTAATGCAGCAGCAAAAAATTATATAAATTCAAGTCAAATGCATCAGTATCATAATGTCACCTGATCCCTATCCGGTTCAGACCCATCTTCCTAGAATCACAAAAAGAAGGAAAGTAAGAGAGAGAAAGCCTCCGATGAAACAAATTCAGAGTAAACAAAAGTTAAACCTCAGCATCAATGAGTGATTCATCATCATCAGCATAAGCCATATTCGATAGCAAAATCTGCAATAGTAATACGATGCATGACTATAACATACAGCACAGCTAACAAATTTAACCTTTAATAAGATTATAAGCAAGAAATAAACCATACTGGCACTAGGCGAGGCAGGAACTCCTTCAAAGTATCAGGCGGTAACTGTGCATCGCAATATGCTGACCTATAAACAATATAATAGGTTACTACATCCTATAAATTTACAAACAACACACTCCAATGTGATGTCGTTAATTATAGATGACGTTACATGTTATAATGTCACACCACTAAAATACACCAATAATTTCATTAGCATGTAGAAGTTTAGGTGAAATGAAGGATCTTGGCAAAATATTGAACAGATGACAACAGTATCATCAACCTAGGATTCAAGACATAAAAAAACAGAACGCCCAATAAAAAGTTAAAGCAGTTAGCAGTGTTATTTATTCTTCAAGTGAAACCTCAACAGAAAATAATGCTAGCTAATGGAAGCAGCTTCTGAGACTTGCAGACATGAAACTCGTTAAAAGATTTACCAAAATTCACAAGCTTCAAGAGCCACCTCTTCATCCGGATCCTTGTTTACTTGTAAAATGTATTCAATTACATTCCTCAAATGTGGCTGCGTAGTGGAATATATATGAAAACAAAAATAAATAAAGGTAACAGATGCATATAAAAAAAGCATAATAAGTACACGCAAACAAAAAAAGGACGGTGCATCTAAAACGACTCGCAATGAGTGATAGCAGAGTATAAATGAAACGTATTAGAAAGTCTGACCTCCAAAAAATCAGCTTTGACATCAATAAGCTGAACAAAAGCTGCACAAACCTGTCAGGGCCAAATGATAATATAAGAAAGAGAGACCCCCTAAAAAATGGTAAACCCTACCATTAAGGGTCCCCTCACCCCCGATCCCACAGGAAAGTGAGGAGAGGTTAATCAGGTAACCTAGTAGCTCCAACATGGGTTGCCTTTTCGACCACTGCACTGAAGGTTGTTATCAATCGGAAATCAACCCCATTACGGGAATCGAACCGCTGACCTCCAGCTTATAGTCCAGGCTGCATTACACACCCATGCCGCCACCACTAGGCCATATCCGGGGGATGAAAGAGAGACCCCCTAATAAAGATGGTTAAGAGTCGAAAGGTATTTGATAACACTCACCAACTTCCGCACTTCTGGAGCAGGGTCATTAGCAAGAACAAATAAACCTTGCAAATATTTATCCATGGATGTATATAACACCTGGAAGAACATAACTGGTAAGCACAACTCTTATCAACGGAAATATGTACAGTTTGAACAACAGAAACATTAGTTCAGAAAGGTTATAAAACTCACTTCAGGCATCAACATAATGTATTGATTCACAGAACTCAATGAAAGTCTTCTCAAAGAAGCATGTGGCGACTGGAAAAACTGTTAAGAACATCCAAGAATAAACAAGGTTGAGCATTACAAGTTGACAGGATGGCACTGACATGTAAACATTTTATATCAATTCAACTCCCTTCCATTTCGTACCTATTCAGACAAAGTACAGAGAAAAATGGAAACGAACAATGCAAAGGAAGAAAGTTTCACCAGGAGAAATCTTGGAAGGAAGACACTAATGGGTCGCTCAGATAATCCAGCAATATCAGAATCCAATGCTTGGGGTACATCCTCACAAATCTGTGTTGAACTGCATTTGTTAGAATTAGGAACTGGCATAGCTAAACTAAGAGAATTAGCTACTCATATACAAGCTGCCTAAATGTCTCCTTTGTGAAAGCAATTATAATGTTCCACACATCACAATAAGAATGTTTAGCCTTCTATCCTTCACAGCTTTTCAACAAAGTGTTATGCCGAAAGAAAGAACATTGTGTTATAAAACAGACGACCATGGCCAAATCTGTCAAATGGATTGTGTAAGATGCTTACACGCAAACTTATCATGAATAATGTTCGGTCAAAAGGGCTGAAGAATGTTTTGTCAAAAGAGCTCCACTACCTTGGTGGCTTGGTGCCAAAAAATAGATAAAGCATGCCTTGTGAGCGCAGCCCACTTCTCAGTATTTTCTCACGTGTTGCATCAACAGGAAAACCCAAAGATGGAACCATTTTGCACTTAGGTTGCATGACATATTTAAGGTTGTGGTGCCCAGACCAATTCAGCTATGATAAACTTGGATACTTTTGCTCTTCCTGATAAGTCAGCTATGACATTTGAATCCCCTATTAAACTTGGATATTATTGCCCTTTCAGCTATTGGTGTTACATTTTCAAACGCACAGTTTTCATTATAAACAACAGGATTGTGTCTGCGTTTCAAAAGACCTAAAATCTGGACACCTGACCGCATCCCATACTCGATATAACATTCAAATAAAGAAAAAAGCAATGCTAGAGGATTGCTGGGATGAAGACGAGATACCAACCTTAGACAAAGCATCCATTGCACCTTCCATGTGATTGTAGTCATTGCTGTCTAAACACTTAACAAAAGCATGGAGCAACTCAGACCAACCAGAAACTCCGCCTATCTGAACAATTTCGCTTATGATTGTCCCAGCAGTAGACCTAATATGCCTCTCAGCTGATCCAATACAAAGCAACAATTCTCCTTTAATATACTGTAGATTTGCAGGAGGCATATTTGTGAAGGTAGTTCTAAGGTTGTTTTTCAGTAGCAACCCTGCTGCTTGCCTAACATCCACGGACTTTCCCTGTAAACACGAAGAAGACCACAAGTAAAAAAATATGCATGAATTTCTGCAAAATAAACTGAAAACTAATTTCAAGACATCAGTCTTTGACTATATTAACACACATAACAAAGTAAAATACAGCAAGGACTCCAATCAAGCATCAAAACAAACATAACCCCTAATTAAACCCCGCTGCAAAATTCGAAGCGATGAAGCTAGCAAAAGCCAAGGCTAGTCAACTAAACGCCAACAAATACACTACTCATTCACCAAGCACTCGAAAAAGAGATTAAAAAAAAACACACACACACACACACAACAACAAAAAAACATGTTAATGAGAGTAGAGTTGAGTCAGACCTCAGCACGAGCGAGGATAAAAGCGAGGTAATTATTGAAATCAGGAAACAGAGAGAAGTGTTGAAGCTGTTGCCAAATCTTAGTCTTGTCGGAGGTGGGCGAAATATGCTGCTCCAGCAAACCACAGATCTCTCGAAAGCCATCTTCCTGGGGTTGCCAAACAGTAGCTGCAGCCATGATCGTTTCGTTGTTCTTCTACTTGTCTAATTGAATTCCAATGAATGCACACACAAACTGATTTGAATAGAATTGAATTGAACGGGAATATAAGAATCAAAATTATACAGCAAGAAAAGCGAAAGGGCGAAAGGGGTTTTGAGTTAAGACAAAAGAAAGGGAGTACGACGAAGGAAGTCTGAAGAATGATTAGGAAACTGGAACTGGAACAGGAACAGGGAAGTTGTGTAAGAAAAAATGTTAAAGCTTTTGATGGCTTTGGGGGGTAGGGTTCTGTAAGGTAAACAGAGAAGCGTGATTCGTTATGTTCTACTGTTTATTTGGGCCAGCTTGGCGCTGAATAATGGGTGACGCCATTTTTCTTTTTTCTTTTTTCTTTTTTCTTTTTTCTTTTTTCTTTTTCTTTTCTTTTTATAAGCATTCAACTGCCCCAAGTAGAATACTTTAGGATAATAATACACTTACCAACAAAAATAAATTTAAATTGTGTATCATGTTATAGATTAAAAATAGTAGAATATTTTAGGATAATAGTACGCTTACCAGCAAAAATAAATTTAAATTAAAAAATATTAATGCACATGTTATAAAACTAATATAAGAAAGAACAGAAACAAAGTAATGAAGAGAAAGGAGAAATGCTTGTATCTTATTTCACTCTGCATATCATTATTTATAGTTGAGATTACATGTGAATACAATACAATAGATAAACCGAAAATCTTGTAATCAATTTGAATAATAGATAAACATATTATTATCTTTTATAACACTCCCCGGATATCTATTATTCAACAAACAATAGATATGATATGCCTCCTTAAAAAAGATAATAATATGTTTATCCAAGGGGGAGTGTTATAAAAGATAATAATATGTTTATCTATTATTCAAATTGATTACAAGATTTTCTGGTTTATCTATTGTATTGTATTCACACTGTAATCTCAACTATAAATACCCCATGATACCAGTGAAATAAGATACAAGCATTTCTCCTTTAGAGATATTTTATCAATTCTCACAATGCTTATTAGGATGATTAAGTCAAGCAGATTTTGAAATTAATAATAATATTCACAATTAAACAACACAATGTATCATGTAAATGATAATACTGACAATCAAACAACACAATGTATCACGATTCCTAAGACAAGCAATTCATATGGGATCTATTACTAGAACAACTCAAGAAATCCTCGATAACTGAAAAGTCGGTAAAAATTATATGTCAATAGACACTATATTACCAAAATGTGATCACTTACATAATAAATGCAAACACTTTTATCGACTAAATGCATGTTTCTATCGTATATTATGAATAGATAAATCATGCATTACATGTAGAAAGCATAGTATTAAAGATGATTTGATCTAATAATGTGTTCAACTTCTCAAAAGTAATGAGAATGAGTTCAAATATTTCTAAGAATTAAGTAATAGTCTATCAAATTCTAAAATATTTTTAGTGAATTAATATGATAGAAATGAATTGTTATATTGAAGAAATCTTCACCATTGATTAGAAAATTGTATTAGTATAAATTAATTTTCTACAAATTGAGAATATCAATTGAAACTGCCTTCCAAAATAAAACAATCTCTTAATTTGATTTTGATTTGCATCACAAGGTCAAGCATCACTTCTTATTAACAAAAGAAATGAGGAAACATATGCATATACATTTTTCGGCCAAAAAAAAAAAAACACAGAAGGTAACTCACAAACGGTCAGGTGCTGTCCTCCAACACGTTTTTGATGAATTAGGTTGGTCCATGTCATAAATAGGGAGTCAACAAGTGAGTTGGCTTTTCAATATATATATATGATTGCAATTTATATAAATAAAGCCAACTAATAATGATATAAGGAAATCACCACTTTATGTATTATATAGTGATCCTAATGAAGGTTCAAAACACATCCTAGATCAATCTCAAAGGAGGGGAAAAAATCGACAAGAAAAAAAATCACATCCCTAAAACAAAAATGAAATCCACACAAATCTGAAGCATTCAGGGCATCATGCTGACATATCATCAAAATTCATGGCATCATTCTTCTGGTGTGACAGTCGCATACCAAAGTTCAGATCATTTTTCTGATCAATCAAATTTTCATTTGATTCAACGCCTTTTTCCGCTTCCCCGTGATATTTGTTTTCTATGTGATGCCGATAAATCAATTTTGCATTTGATTTAAGGCCTTTCCTATTTGTTTTCTATTTGTCACATAACGGCATTTCTATAAATAAAACCAATCTATCGTATATGAAAATCACCATTTTCTTATTGAAATAGAAATTACCATCAAAACTGTGTCAACTTAGAGGAATTACATACCACAAAAAGAGAAATTTCCAATCATCTAGCAAAGTGATTAAGAGAAGCCAACTAACTTCAAGTTGTGATATCAGTAGCATATCAAAATCGAAAAATAAACCGCATATCAAAATCAAATAAAATAAACCCAACCTCAAGTTGGACATAGTGACATATTAACCAAAATACCAGCTGTGACATATTGGCCTATATTAACCAAAATACCGTTGTGATATATTCACATATTAACCAAAATACCAAATTTAGTGACATATTGGCCTATATTAACCAAAATACCGTTGTGACATATTCGCATATTAACCAAAATATTGGCTTTGTCTCAATTAATTGGCCTTGACTATGTCATGATTGTCATTGTCATAGAAAATTTGAAGATTTTGCCGCATTCACGACTTGAGCCAAAATGGCCTTGACTATTTTCCACGACCACGGACCACGTCCACTCGCCAAAATGGTGAAGATTTTGTCGCATTCACGACTTGAGCCTGTCGCATTCACGACTTGAGCCAAAATGGCTAGCCAAAATTTGAAGATTTTGTCGCATTCACTTCGGGGAATGGACTTGCGCCATCAATAGGACAGACTCGTGATTTTTCAACAAGTTATTTGTTTTCATACCCCACGATGTGGTCTATTTTCAATCGGTAGTGCCACTTCAAGGGCATACCATTACGATAAAGATAATCGTATCAATCATGTCATTGTCCACAACCATAATCAAGTGTTTAAGAATTACGTCACATTCACTACGGAATGGACATTCATCCATTGATCGGGACTCGTGAGATGTCAATATTAACTTATTAATTGTACTCATCATTCCACATCCGGTGATTTTTTTTTCATTTATGATATAACAATCAGAATCATTTAATTGATATTACTACTTCAAGAGTATATCATTATTATATTATGTAGTGGTAATCATTTAAATCTCATAATCTATTCAGAAGATTTCTCAGCTTTGAACTTCTGATCACTTGCTCTCACCGGAGCATGACATGTCCGGTCTGACATTAATTTTTGTGAATTTCATATTCATCTTCGTCATTATTTTACATGTCTATTAATGTGAATTTCATAATCACTTTTTCGAGCTTTGATATTTTCGAATGGACTTTATGTCCTTCAAGGCTCCATACCATCTCTATGAATATCAAATATTGGTTTACCGTGATCTTGACTCGATTTGATGTTATCAAGATCAGACAATTACTATATACAATTGATTATCATCTAATAGATCATAAACAACAAAACAAAAAAAATCAAACCTTTGCTATCTCTCGGGCTATGTCGAATCCTCCAAAGAATGAAGCGAGCCTCCAGGTTTGGTGGTTGGTTTCTCTCAAGAGGTGCGTACCACCTTTAAAAGATACGGGCTTAACATCCAAACGTTTTCTTGAGAAATTCACGGCCATTGATTCCTCGTTCAAACATAAATTATAATAGTCAATAAAATTATATTATCATTCCCTCTTATGAACAATAACAAATTTTAACGATAATCACATGATAAGAAAAAAAAGGTTACAATATAACTTAAATATTAAATAATATGAAAATCTGCATATATGTATAAAACTAAAGAAGCGATCATCGTGATCATCCTCAAGCATGGAATATTGCAATTGGAGTGCTTGCAATTGGGGCAATTTGTCCAATCTTCAATATACTCCGTATGATTGATAGGCTAATGAGATCAAAAACAAAATCAATCTTAAAAGAAATTGTAGAGACTCGTGCTGATAACGTGTTATAAAACTAATATAAGAAAGAACAGAAACAAAGTAATGAAGAGAAAGGAGAAATGCTTGTATCTTATTTCACTGGTATCATGGGGTATTTATAGTTGAGATTACAGTGTGAATACAATACAATAGATAAACCAGAAAATCTTGTAATCAATTTGAATAATAGATAAACATATTATTATCTTTTATAACAGCACAGTAATTTTTTTCAGTTTTTGCCATCAAATTTATTTGTTTTCCGCACTTGTTGATTTTGATCGAATTTAAGCAAAATGATGAAAGCTTATATGAATTAATTTTAGTCATTTGAATGAATTTCAGTCTGAAAGTAATGAATTTTTTTTTATAACCGGTATTGATATTGCAAACACTTAAAATATGACTCGAATTATGTCAAAACAATAATCGTTTTCAGACTCAAATTGGTCGATTAATCTACTGTGTGAAACAAGTGCTCCAAAAAAAAATATAGCCCTAACCCAAAGCCCTAGGGTCATTAATGTCCTGCCTCTAAAGCTTCGTGAAGAAAGTAAATCGAGAGTTATATATCATTGGTCATGTTTGCAAGAGGCTGGATGTACATGTTTTTTCTGTTGAGGGAAGTCGATACATGATATAGGACTGTCATACCCCATCTCATGGACAAAATTGTGTAGAATTTATGACCTTTGGTGTAGACTTGATGTAGACTTTTATGAGCAATTTTATCATTTCCCAACATTTTATAACAACATCCTACCTGAGTGAGTATCATGTATTCAATTTTTAAAAGTTCAAATGCGTGTTATATAATCATCTTTCAAAATGTTAAGTATCAATTTTGATCTCTTAAAAATCAACTATTTGTGTTGGAGTCTTTAAGATTAAGATTGTGCAAATATTGGAGAGATGACCCGCACTTGAGGATGAGGTATGTTAAAGTGTATAAAATGTTAATTATCAGCATCCCCATAAACTTAAACTTTTGGGAAATATGGTAGTTTAACATTGTATCAGAGTCAGATGTCATAAGATCAAACTGCAAGTATTGGCAGAGATGGCTCACGCTTGAGGTTCGTTTTAAAGTATATAAAATGTTAATTATCAACATCCTCATAAACTCGAGCTTTTAAAAGAGATGATAGTTTAACAATTTGACTGTATGATTATTATCAATTATCAATTTCATGTCATGGTTGTATGATATTGGCGGCCTCGATTTTCCGTAATGAGTTATTTGGCTGAAGAATATGACTAGTTTGAAAATAAGCAATTCTAGGAGAAATTATAAAATAATGTTGATGTAGTTTTCAGATTGTGTCAAATCTGATATTTTTTTAACCCGCGCAAAATTATACAGGCCCGTGCAAATTTGCACGGGCTCAACACAAGGTGTGCGGAAAAGTTGAACGTGGTGTAAACATTTGCATGTACATGTTAAGTGAAAAAAAAATTACGTGGTGTATGGCGTATACATTTGCGCATTGCTTGTGTTGAGCTCGTGCAAATTTGCACAGGCTCTCTCCGAAAAAATTGCACGTCTACCTTAAAAATTTGTCATGCATAACACGACATGAAATTACTGCATAGCAACATGACTTGCTTTTTTTGTTTTTTTTATTTTTCGCTAAAATGAACATTATCATCTTAACGTTTTCTACCTTACGATGATTGGGGACGATGATAGGTAACGTTACCTCTTATACGTAACCAACGTTGGTAAGATGCCGTTTCTACCATTTGCCATATGATTCAACATGTGATAGTGTTCTAAGGGTAATTTTGTAGTACAATGTAAACAAAGAAAAAAAAAGTTGAACAACGTAGTGTCCAAAATAATTATATGATAGCCGCTTGTAGAACATTGAATGGTGGGCATCTGCATTGGCCGACGAGGGTAGTTATGACACTATTACTTTCATAATAGATTTAGTAATTACTTAGGTTCATCGTTATCGTTTTGCCTAAAATGGTCAGCTCGTCACCAAATCCATTATATCTTAATGGTAGGAATGTGGATATTAATATTCCACGGTGGAAAAAAAAGGAGAGAACCAACACCAACGTATAAGGTTGGACATAGTGGACTTAAAAACTTAAGATAATCATTTTAGGGTAAATGTGTATGATGAGACCAAGTAATTAATGGATCTATCATGACACAAATATTGTTGTTGCCAAGGATGAGTCATGAGATGATGTAAGACAACGGACATATGTAATTATTGGATTCACTATGGCTCAACCAACGTCCGTTATGGCTCAACCACTGACTCTAGGGCTAAGTTATAGGGTGCTACACTTTCACATCATCAATGTGTGGTAGGTAAACACCGTACAGATCTCATGACATATTACATTATGAGATAAAACAATGAATTGATTCGAACATCTCAAAACAGATCGATCATCAACAAACATCATGGAAAAACATCATATGAAATATGGAATGGAAGAAAACCTAACATCTCACATTTACATATGTTTGGATCTAAATGTTTTGTTTTGAACATGATTCAGCTATATACTTTTGATGAAAAAGTTGATGAAGCAATCTTTATGGGATACTCAGACATTATAAAGTCAAGTGTGTTTCAAATTTTACGAATTGAAGTCCAAGCATGAACTTAACACCGTTGTTAAAATAAAAGTTGATCACGAGCACATTCGAACTCGAGCCGTCTCAAGCTGAATTCGAGTTTAATAAAATGCATGTGATTTATATTGGAAAGCGTACGACAATTAATAACTATGTCCTTGACATATTTCATTTCAAGCTAACACACTGAAAAAACTTCAGAAATGATAAACTATCAATTTGACTACCAAATAAGAGTAGTAAAACATGAAATTAATAAATATAAATACAACGTATACATAAATTTCATAAGCGTTTTTATCTTAAAGTTGAGTAATTTTTCATAAAATTCACCTAAGTCCTATCATTAGTGCATCTTACCCTATCCTACCTATCTTACCTTACCCACCACATACCCAACTTCACACCTCCCACCTCACCTTACCCTTTACCCACAACCCACTTGTTTTATCGTTTTTCATTTCATCCAATTTTGGAGGTAATGAAAATGATTATTTTTCATTTCATTCCATTCCATTACATTATAATCATACACAAACATTAGAATGTAATGAAAAACAATTTCATTACATTCCATCCATGCCTAACAAAAATATTTGAGTCAACTTCAATCAATCTCAAATTGTATCGAACCGAATTTAAGGTGACCTACTCACATTTGCTACACTCGATATTGTTGTCCCTTTTTTTTCGGCTTCTATCGACACTTTTTTTCTTCTTATTTACTTCCGGCACCACACTATTCATTTTCAAAAACAACGTCAATGGACTGACGTTATTCACTCATGACATTTTTTACGTTATTATCGAAAACGAACGTCAGTGCATGTGACACTTTTTTATTTTATTTTAAATAACGTCACTTGTATTGATGTTATTTGAACGAAAAATAATTGTGGTGTTGGGAATAATTCAAACAACATCGGGAGTAAAGTTGTGCCCGTAGATTTATTTATTTATTGTTGGAGAGGAATTGTTATTCTTTTAGAAAGCCCTTTTTTTTTTTTTTTTGAGGGGCAGAAAGCCCTTTTTCAAGAGACCCAATTAAAAGCCCAAATTGCGTTCGCCGAGACTCGTCTACTCACTCAGAGAGAGTACACGCATGTCTCTCCATCATCAAATTTAAGGTATTACCGGTGTGTAGACATCCACATGTTGTATGATTCTTGATGTATTGCTACATGTATTACTACATCATCGATTAGTGGAAGAGCTGCGGAGGAAAACGAGCGGAGAAAATGTCGATTTGGAGGCAAATCAAGCAATCCCAGATGAGAGCATTGTCTACCCATTTAAAAAGATCGTATTTTCAGATTCATACTCCTTATGGGATGAATAATACTTCTTTAAGGTGCAAGATTACAGCCTGTAACCTTCCAAGTTTACCTTATCAAAGGAGCCAATTCGATATTACTAAGACAAATCTCAGGTTTTATGCTGCTCCATCTCAGGTAATTTATTGCTTTCTGTGTTATCGATACTTGATTTGGCATTTATGTTGATATTCTAGCTAATCATGCGGGTTTTAGGCTATGCAAAAGAAAGATGATAAGTCTGATGGGGTGAGATTGAATGAGGAAATTACTGCTGATGTTGTTAGGGTGGTCTCTGAGGAAGGTACTATTTTTTTGAGTGTTATTTTTCGTTCTACGTGTTTATTTATTTTATTAAAAGATGAAACTCATTGACATGTTGATACAAGGGAATTTTGTTACCGATTACACTTCCGAATTCCGGGTTATATTGTATATCATGTCCCTTGATTGACTTTTGTGATTTTACTCAAGGACAAGATGAAAAGAAATAAGAACCCTTTGATTTGTTTTTGTTGCATGATGTCATTTCAACATGTTTCTCTCAGTACAGTAGGATTCATGGTTTCTATTATTTGTTCTGCTGTATTATGGTAATGGTACAGCCTTGATTCACTTCGGAATTTGACTCGAGTCATTTGATAATTTGTATGCTCCATGAATTCTTTTACAGGACACACTGTTATGCCAAAGCAGAGAGCACTATTCCTTGCAAAAAGCCGCAAATTGGACTTAGTTGAGGTGATTGTTTTTTGAAGAAACTGTTAAGGATTTGTTCTCCCTGTTTTTGGTTTTCTGTAGTGGGGGCACTTGAACAATCTAAATATGTACTTTTGAGTTCTATTTTACTAGTTATGTTGTTGTCCTGACATATTCATTCCTACGTTCATGTATTCTCATTAAGTAACCAAGGGGTTCTTAGAAAGATAAAACCTACCGTATCTTGTTAGTTTAGGTGCACTTATAATTTGGATCATTATTGGATTTTACTTTATTCTGAAGAAAAGTAGTTAAATCGAAGGAAAGAAAGCAGCATATACCAGTTCACCAGCATCTTTTTCTTTCTGTCATCGTGTCAGTATTTGGAGGATCGGGATTTCATAACTTTCTTAAGTACAAATAAAGCGGTGGGTATTGCCAATGAGGATGTGGTTCACACAACAAAAAGTTTGAAGTCCACAGTGGTGACATTGAAACAATTTGGAGATAAAGTCAAAGGTCCTGCATAAACTAGTAGATTACTGTTACATAAGCAATGAGAGTTGTTCCCGATATTTTCTTGGTCTTCTGTTACGATACACTTGAGAGTATAGAATACTTTTGAGGTCAATGTATTTAGTATTTATATGAATATACGCTAGGGAAATAGGGGTATGCTTTTGGATAGCCGTTTGAGTTATATTAATCTTTTACTTGTACTTTGGCTTCCTTGAACTTTTGTGCATGAATCACAAGTAATTTATGTATTCAATGACTATTAATCTTAATTGTTCTTATTTTTTTCTCAGGTTCAACGGAATGCCACGCCTCCTGTCTGCAAAATTATGGATTACAACAGAGAGACTTACCAAAAAACCTTGAAGGAAAAAGAACGTGTCAAAGAAAAGGTATGTGTAGTTTGAGACGGTCACTTTAACGGGTCAGTGGTCACTCTCACACACATGAAAGTAGTGTTAGGTACCTTTCGTGTGATGCAGATAGGTAAATGGATAGAATTTTCGGACTTTTCTGCACTCTTTATTTTTTAATTGAGGAAACCGTTTACTCATCTTTAGGTTTAATGGTGAACATCTTAGTATATCCTTTGTTCTTATAGACCTTGTTGAAAATATTTGTGTTCATTTTATACCTTCTTTCCCCACACATTTCTACATTTTAATCTGTGCATAGACAAGTTCAACTACCTCTCCGATTTTCACTTGTGACGGATTGTTTTCTAATAATGCATGTCAAGTTTTTACTTTAGAATTATCTAAAATCTATTTATTTTATTGATGTGGGGCCTATACATGAATTTTTTACTTCAAAGTGTATCTCCTAACCTTCTTGTTTGCTATACAGGGTGGATCAAAGTTAAAAACAGGAGAATGCAAAGAAGTCCGGTTTGCTGGTAAAATTGTAAGCTCTGTAACCATATTCTCAAGAAATGTTCTCATGCCACGGAATGACATAACTTCAAGCATTCTACTATCTAGTAGGATCTCCCTGATATTTATCCCCGTCTTTTTATTATGTAACGATGGCCTTTTTGTTTTCACAATGCTCTCATTTCTAGACACAAAAGGACTTGCAAATTAAAGCAGACATGGTTAAGAGATTGATGGAGAAAGGTCATCGCGTGAAGGTATTTCTTCAATTTATTGTCAATTCTTACCCCTCTTTCCCATTATTTATTGTCCAATTTATATTGTTTCTAGTGTCGGGCCTCTCCGAACCTCGTTACAGGCCCACATTTGAGGGGTTGCGTTGAAGTATTTAAAAATGTTAATTATATACCTCCCGTCAGCTTAAGCTTTTGGGAGAGATGGTAATTCAACATTTTGTAAGCAACATTTTATTTATCTGTCAAAATACTAAAGTTGAGAATCTTATCCTCTAAGCTCTGCGTTCTGTTGTAACACCCTAAAACCTGGTTCAAGCAGCGTTACTTGAGACATAATGGTTCCGGTAAATACTTAGACTCATCATTCTTGTGTTTGCTGTAACGCCCTAGAACCATGGTCTAGCACTACTACTTAAGTCATAATGGATACAATAATTATTTAGGCTCATCATCCTCGACTGGTCTAAAATGGTTAACCCAAATTATTAAGACCATTATTACTCAAATCTAGGTTATCTTTTCTCCCACCTTTTCAATGCGGGATACTTCTGGATTATCTTTCAAGACATACAACATGAAAGTATTTGATAATATCACAATTTAGGAACCCTAATTGTCCATGAAAACTTCGCAAATTTGCATTGTGTACGCATCGAAATGTTGTACAGTTGTCTTCTCAAGGTGTTGTTTACCGTGGACTTCTTGTTTACTTGATATCTTAAGCTGTGAGTGCTGTTAACGAGCCGAGTCGAGCCGAGCCGAGTAGTTGATGTTCAAGCTCGAGCTCGCTTGTAATCGAGTCAGCTCGAACTCGCTCGTTAACACAAACAAGACTAAAAAACCGTTCGAGCTCGGCTCGATAAGTATGGAAAATGTTCGAGCTCGTGAACAGGCTCGAACTCGAGCTCGGCTCGTTCAATGTTTTTTATTTTTTTTTATTTTGAAGGGTATAATTTAAAGCCTACTTTTAACAATTGCATTCCACAGTAAATGATTGCCCTTATGTTAAAATGCATCAACAGCTTTCAAAAAAAAAAGCGTCAACAGCTTTAAAAAAAAAATGCATCATATGTGAATCTGTGATATGTGTTAAATGTAATAATGTGTATATATATTATATATATATTACCTTAGCTCTGTTCGCGAACACTATCGAGCATTCACGAGCAGGGCTCGTGTTCGTTCGTTTAGTTAACGAGTAGGAGAAACCGATCGAGCTCGGCTCGATATCATTAACGAACGAGCTTGAACGAGTCGAGTTCGAGCTCTGTCTGTGAACGCTCGGTTCGTTTAACAGCTCTACAAGCAACCCATTATCTTCTTTATTAACAATTTCGGTTCTCCCTGATTAGTAGCTCTAATGCGCTTCAGTCTTGTAGACTTTCTATCTCATTTTGGATTGATTTATCCAGCTGATGAAGCTCTATCTCTTTATTTTCTGGTTCCAAAACAGTGCTTATCAGTTGGGAGGACAATCAAACAAACCGGGGCAGCTGAAGACTCGAAAACATTGCTCTCTCGATTCTTATCTCTGGTATGTCACACATGGGATTCTTGTCAGACTGATTTTGATTACACTTTCTGATCTTTTTTTTCCATTTGGCTCTTGGTGAACAACAGATTGAAGATGTTTCAGTTATCGAAAGTGATTCACGCATTACAGCGAAAAAAGATCAAGCACCAGCAGATGAAGATGATCAGACACAAGCAGTGGAGAAGGATCAGGCACATATTATTGTCAGGCATATTAAGTATGGTCCATTAAAGAAAGGCTTAGGAAAAAATACTGGGAAAAATGACAAGGCACCAAGTACCAATGCTCAACAGGAAACAAGTGAGAATGATGCACAATCTGATGAAATACTTTTCGGAAAGGAAAATCTCGGCGAATCGAACCCTATTTCTTCAACTTCTTCGAGCCCTGTGCCTGAGCTCGAGTATGCAAACAGACAAAAAACACCGTCGTCTGTCTCATCTGCTGTCACTGAGAATAGATACTTGAAAAACTCAAGAGACAGGTCTCAGCCTAACAATTATTCAACAGATGGCAGAACATCTTTACGCAACAGTCCGTTTCCAACGCAGCCGCAGTATAATGTGAATCCCTCATTCCAACAGAGAAAACCTGAATATACTGATAACGGGTTGCCCCAAATTCAAAATCCAAGAGTCTTCAGCCCGAGACAAGGAGATAATCCTGTTAGAGAACAGAGGCAAGAAACCGTGGTTAATAGATACAAAGTAAGAAATCCATCTGAGTCAGCAAGAGATCCGAGGCCTAATTCACCTTTTCCAAGTCCAAGAATCAACAGAGAGCAAGCTGTTGATGAAAATCATCAAGGAAGATGGGGTGTATTTAACAGGGAGGGCCCAAATAGTAGGGTACCTGACAGGAGAGTTGAAGGTCAAGGTACAAAGGTGCCATACCCTTAGTTTGGAGATACCAATTTGGGATACCGTAAGGCGTCTTTTGTGGTACCACTGAGTTTTTACCGTGGTGTACCATGCATCGGATACAATCAGACTTGTTAAAAGTCGATCGTCACTATGTTACCACAGTGGTCGGTTTGGTGTGGTGTGGTGTGGTGTCAATAAGAACGCCATTCTGCAATATTTATTAGGTGCCATTGTTTTTTCTGCAGAATTTATCATAATTTACAGTTGCTTTGTATACTCAATTTCAGTACTCCATAGATGCATGAGTTTTGCCAATTTCTCGTGCAATTTTGTTTGATACCTCTGATTAAACATAGGAGCGGATAATCCGAACGAGGGGAGATTGGCCTTCTTGCTTTTGGTACTGGAATAGAAGCTTTTGTGGGATTACAGCTCATATATTAATTGATAATGTAATGCGATTTTTCGTAATGTTCTCAATGCACTGCTTGTTTACAATACATCATGTTGTGCATGTTTTAGCTTGAAGAAAATTGTTCCTCAATAACATGATTGTGTTTGAGGTTAAAATAGGGGGAAATAGAGAGGGGATTTTGAGGTGAAGTGACGGGTGAAACGATCAGAACCACACGGTTTAATACAGAACGAAACTTACATTTATACATACACATTGATCAATCAATGCTGCAATGGCTCAGATCATTTGATATGATCGTATTATTTGATTTACACTTATAAAGACTTATTTCCTATTGTGAAGTGGCAACTCAAGATCTATCAACACAAACTAAAAGGTAAGGATTACATACACAAACATCATCTTATCAAATAAACATCATTTCAATGAAAATCTTGTTATAGCAGAAATGACACCGTACAGAAAATAAGAAATGATGTTTAAGGGCCTCAAAACTCCGTAAATAACCAGGCTGTAAGAGGAAGTTAATTGCAACAAGAGAAGACAAAGAAGATAGAAAACACATGACTGCAGTAGTTGGGCGGCACTGTAATATACGACCTAACTTGATCAGCCTGAAGAACTCAATCCATAAGACTTGACGATGTTACTAACTCTTTCAGCAAATGTCCTAGAAGTTATTTTCTTTCCGGGAACATGGAATGGATTTGATACAGCATCAACATACGCAGCATGGAACCTTCTGAAGAACTGCCAATTTCATCAAAATTTGAGGACATTATCTGACATGGTCAAAGAGTAGGGAAGCATAAAAAGAATTCCAACCGTAAACTTTGATGAGCGAATTCACAAATTTAGACTGGCACATATATGGTCAAAAAGTAGGAAGCATACAAAGGATTCCTACATAAACTTTGAAAAGCATATTCACAATTTTTAGATGGAAATAACAAATATCAGTCAATGAGGCATAAGCTTAAATGGTTAGAGTTGAGGCCCTGGAATCATAGTTGTCAAGGCGACGCCTAGGCGAGAGTCGAGGTCTTAGCCCCTAGAGAGTTGAGGTCATACTATATACGGTGGCGCCTGCCAGTGTTCTAAAAATCGCAAAAAGCGATCGCCTAGGCGCCGCCTAGGCGCTAGGCGCACCCCGAGCGTCTCGAACATACCCTAGGCGACCTCTCGCCGGGCGATTGGGTCTTCCGGGCGGTGCCGGGCGGTCTCGGGCGCCGCCTAGGCGACCTAGGCGATTAGGGTTCCATCCGGGCGAACATCCAAGTTTTCCCAAGTGTTTAGACAAGAAAGAGGCATATAGAACACTCATACCTTGATAGTTGATGCATGTGATGACGTAGTGTATCAATTTCCCACAATGAGCTCCCGGCACAAAAACACAACTCTTTGTAAACTAGAATTCTTCGGATCAAGTCATCCAAAGTAAAGATATTACACTCTAGTTTCCCCCAAATAGATTTAAGCTATTACTCTGAATGTTGGAACTCAAAAGACTTGTACTCAGACTAGCGTAACCCTAAAACCCCTTAAAACCCTAAAACCGCCTGGGCGCCGCCTAGGCGCCCTAGGCGCTAGGCGCCCCAGTAGCGCACCGACTTCGCCTAGCGATTTTTAGAACATTGGCGCCTGCAACTGGTTTGATGTGGTTTGAGCTTACCGTGCTCACAAGGAAGAATTGAATATTTAGTTGATAGCAATTGGCCTTTATTCTGGACTTTTACTGATTTTCACATTAATTAACTTCTATTTTTCAACTTTTTCCATGTTCGCCTAGCATGGCTAGGCAGGCAACATGGACACCCAAACTTGCCTAGCCTTCGCCTAGCACTTCAACAGCTATGCCTGGAACAGGAGGTTCCAGGTTCAATTCCCCCTAGAGGTTTTTTGTTTTTCCTATGAAAGTACAGTTTGTTCCGTATTATGTGGAAGTTATCCACAAAATGTGGTTGTATCTATTTTATCTGGACGTGTTGCTCTTGAAGAAGGGAATTCTTGGATTCAAACTTCATTACATTCAGATGAGGGTAAGAGGCCTTCATGATTGCCTTATTCCAAAAATATAAACAACCGAATGGCAGTATGTGGCGCAGCAGAGATATTGAGGGTCATTCACGTGTGTAGGATAATGGTACCTAGACACTATAAACAATGTATAGAGCATAAAGTTCATATAAGAGAAGATATGAGACTTACATTTCTCACATCAGCATCCCGAACATCAAGATCTGTAGTGACCAATATGAACTTCACCTTTGTGTTGGTCAAGTAACCATATCTAATAATACAAAGGTACATGTAGAGCAACCATTAATAACAAGCGGTGAACTCTCATAATCTTAGCCCATGGTTCAGTAGGTAAGATATTGAGGTTGTAACGTGATAAGCAACAATTTGCATAGTAGCTCTTACACTTTATAATTCTCGGTAGGATACAACAAGCCAAGGAATGTCTCATTCAGTGTCGGGCCAGATTTTTTGGGATTGTTCACTGCAATAAAATAAGCATCTCTTATAAGGATCATAGTCTGCACTGGAAGAAGTAATAATAATGATATGGATAGAGAAAAGAAAGAGGAAAAAGAATGTTCATCGGATTTTGCAAAATCAGCAGCAATATTTGGCAAGCTATATGGTATGAGGTAGAATGAGAAAAATACACACCCATCTCAGCCCAAGGAGCAAAGGACAAGTTTCACAGAAGTAAAACTCAAATCTGATGAAATAAAATAGAAAATAAGGGACATTTACATTATTCATACTAGCTAAGCAAGCAAAAAACATCAAAGAACAACATTCATATTTTGTAATGACTCAGCTTTATCATCCTTTCTCTTCAACAAACGAATGATTGAGCCACTGGAGAAAATATCCCCAACTAGAAAAGGAAACTCTAACTATGATATGAAATGACCAACCAAGAATTTGATGGATAGAACAACAAGAATTGCCATCCCTGACTCTGCAGGAGAAAGGCTACTCCATCAATGTTCCTTATACTATGCAAATCTTCCAAAAAATTGGTATACATGATTTACACTTGTTGGAGTTAATGAAGCACCGAAACTGAACAGCTCACGAGTTCTAAATTTCTTTATGACTAACAGAAGTTGTATCTCCATGCTATCATCTGCTGCATAGCTAAAAGGAAGCTCAACCACCTCAAACCTAAAATATGGAAAGAGGGCATAAATATGATGAAGGATCAACAAGAAAACGGTCACGTTTTTTTCTTGAAGTAAATACTCCCTTCCCTGCCAGATCTCAACTGTTCAAGCAACCTCCTCAGCATACAACATACATCCCATTTTGAAGGTTTCAGAAAATCATTCAAAAATAAATAAATCCAATTCCTTAAAATGAAAGACAGAAAAAAAACACAACAATTTAAGCTAATGATGAATACCCTGAGCGCATGCTATGGTACCATGATTACCATACTATTAAACTGGATCAGATCTTAATGTGATAGATTTAAGAAATAAGTAGGCAGTGAGAATCGAGAGAACCTCTTTCGTCTACGACGTCAAGCGAGCAATGGACTATGTGATGAAGCTTTAGTGCGTCGTCTGCTTCCGTGAAACTTTGTATATACAGCGGATTGTTCTGGTCACCGAGAAATCAAATCAAAGAGTATTAGTACTAAGAACAATCGTAAATGAACTAATAGAAGGAGAAGGCGGTGCACCTGGTGGCCGACGACGGCGACACAAACGATCATCTTCTCGTGCCGATCTGTTCACTACGCCGAGCAAATGCTTCAGTGCCTTCCACTATTCACTTCAGCTCCGCCCGACATTTTCCATCGTCCATATCAAATTGGGGTGTTGTAATTTTTGACATAATAATACAACTAAATATAATACGGTAGCATGGAAATAATTTAAATACAATTTGTACCGGCATAACAATTTTTTTTGTTTTTTTGATAATGGTTATAAATGATAAAAATAAAGAGGAGGATTGATGTCAAAAGGAAAAAAAAAAAAAAAAAAGAAGAAGAAGACGACAATTGGATTGAAAATGGTGAAAAAAGACAAACGACATCTAAAAGGACGAAATTACAATTGTCATATCTAATAACTCAAATTTCATCATCAAATAAATCCATTAAAAATAATCTATTAAAACTTTTTAATATCAAACAAATCCGCTAAAACAAAAGAAAAAGCAAAAAACATAAGAAGAATGGTATAATCGTTTAGCGGAATGACAATTTGATTTTTTTTGTCACTGTTTTCAATCCACTGAACAAAATGCCAATTAATATATGAATTTTTGTCATCTCAAATGGAGTCAAGTGACCCGTAAACTCATCGAAGCCAGATATTTTACATCCAGGATGTAAATTATGAGGCTTCGATCAGCTTACATGTCACTTCACTCTAAATATATTGGATACCTAAAAACTTCCTCCCAAAAACCATTTACGACCATCATTCACTCTCATTTAAGAAGAGCCACTCTCCGATTTTCCCTTCCCAAAAAGAATCTCTCTCAATCACACACAAATCTCTTATATTTCCTTATTCAATTCTAGAAAATCAGACGCGAGCATCAACACTCGGAGAAGAAGGTGATCTAGCTTCTTAGCTATAATGTTGGACAGACCCAAGACATGGTTAGGGTGGGTGTAGCCCACCCGATTTTTATTTCGGTTCATAATTTTTTTTATATAATTCAGTCTAACACAGTTAGTTGTCTCAGTACCTACCCGATCATACAAATACAGCCCACCCGACCACCAATTTATGGTTCCGCCCCCAAGAAAATCTAAGTTGTATTCATCTTATTCATGTTTCCAAATATCTAGATTAGACTCTTCAATGTGTTATAAAACCTTTTATTTTATTTTATCTTGTATAAGTTCTTGGAGTAGGATTTTAGCTTAATAGATGAGGGAAAAAAACGACTATGGTTTTTTTAACCGAGTTGTGAGCTCACTTCTTATTAAACAATTCTAGAAGAAGGTTATGCCGATGACGTTGAATATGAAGTTCCACTTAAATATTTCTTTTTATACCAGCAAGATATCATGTTTGTGATGTTCTTAATTCTTGTACTCAGGGACAGAACTAGCATAGAGAACCTTATATAATAAAATCCAATACAGTTAGTTATCTTAATCCAACTCACATGACCATACAAATAGAGTCCATTAGCCCACCCGATTACCAATTCCTGGTTCCGTCCCTGCTTGTACTTTATTTTGTTGAATCGTAGAGGCGGTGACCCAATTTTGATATAGGTGTTGCTTTTTAGTACATGTACCTTTCATTTTATAGTATGTATGAGTAGTTGTGAGGGTTGAGATTGAAGATGACGTTGTACGTTATGCATGAATAAAAATTGTGTTCACTAGAATCCTAATGATAAATACAATCTTTTCATGTTTATTCTAATGTGTATAGAAAGCATGAAGATTGTATCTATTGACACGGTTAACGAAATGTCGGTCCGATACCACCGATTCAATGTGGACGATACTATTTATTCATATTTTTATTTATTATTATGGAGTTGTCTCCTTTTTTTTTTCTTTTTTAAAACACACGCATGCACTCTTTTATTTTCATCGAGACTCGAACTCGAAATCTTCGGTTTAACTATCTCATTGATTACCACATGCTTAATGCCTTATTGGCAGGTGTCTCATGTTTTAAATATTTTACTTCTTTTTCAAAAGTGTGTTTTTTTTTTTAAGGGGCAAAAGTGTATTAAAGGCGAGTGCATTTAATCTATCGACCCAAAAACTATATTCGAGTAAAAAGTCGAAGGGGCCCGGCTACTTATCTTTGCTACTCCGGCAAGTTGGACGGTGGCTGGCGGAGGTGGTAGAGGTCTTCCTCAAGTCAAGAATAGATACGAAGCGTAGGTTAAATTGGAAATTGCAGTTTCTTTTTTCTTTTTTCGCTAACTGTTGGAAGGATATATATTGGTGGTATACGAGTCGTAGTAGGATTAGGACAGGGGGCAATAAAATAAATTAAGGGTGCATTAATTGTTCCTTTATAAACTTTTGAGCAAGTTCTGGGTGTCTTTTGTTAGTTAGGGAATTGTATTCACCTGTGCTCTGCAATTTAGAGTGTGTGGTGTAAATCTTTCTGTAATTGTTTCTTCATCTGCTGTTTGCAGTACAAAGAGGCATTATGAAAGCAGTCAAAGCACGTCAAACTGCCATGGTACGAGAGAAGAAAATCATGGAATCTCCGGAAGAAACGGCACAGGAAAAACAACCTGCTCCAGCTGGCCGGGAAGATGCTTGATAAAATCTTCTTCGATGATGCACACGGGTAGCTTGTCCTGTATCCGACATAGATATGCATTGGATACACACACCCGAAGGCAAATTCGGAATTTTTAAATATTGGATACCGGATTCGAATTTACATATCCAAGTTGTGAAACGAGGAACTATATTGAAAATTGAGTATGAAAAATTTAAGGAGACCGATAAAAATTGTTATACTTTCAATATTTACCAAAATGACATTCGTACCCGTTATCTTATATTCTCAAAAAAAATCCCCCAACCACGTATCCTGCACTAGGGTAATGGGTATCCGAACCGAACGGTGCTAGTCACAAAGGCTACGTGCCTAATAAGGTTGGTTTGTGTTTGTGGTGATAGATTTTTTCCTCCTTTTTGGTTGATGTATCTTTTCTCTCTCATAAATTGCACTCACCCGACTTCCTTGCACCTCGTATTGCAATCTCAGGTGAAAATTTCATAAATGATTTTCTGACTGCCTTTGCACCGCTTACATATATTGGAGATAAAGCCGGTGAGGAAATTTATGCTCCGCCAATCCCGGTGAAAGCAGACATTAATGCACAGATCAACACAGAAGATGTGTCAAAGGTGGGGGCATACCCGGATCACGTGGTTCTTAGCATAGCTAACGAAAGAGATAAGTTAAAAGCGCAGCTGCAACAGGTAATGGAGGAGAACACAAAGCAAAAAACAAATCAGCGTAGGCAAGCCGAGTTATGGCGGGGAAAGTATTATGCAGTTGCTAATGCGCCTGCTCACGGTCCGGCAAGCCATGGTCAGGATTCTGGTGTACAAGAATAAATGGGGTTAAAACTTCTGTTTAATGCACCGTCGTTTTGTTTTTTGGGGTCGAATATAATTTCCATAAACAAAGAAAAATAATGTTTGAACATGTAATGTAAAATAAAGAAAAGGATTGATATAAATGCTCTAAAGGTAGTTTATAATTACATGATGATAATGTGTATGGACAAATAAAGTGCTCAACGCACGAAAGTGACTCCAATTATCAAAAGGTGTATGAAAATATCACTAATAATAAGGTGGAACTGGAATCCTGAAGCCGTTGTAGTTTATTTATCTTGGACCTATTATTAAGAAAGAAAGTAAAAAATTAAAGTAGAAACCTCTGCCTATTCCAATCCAAGCTGCGTCTCTTCCAATAATTTACGCGCTTTGTCTCTGATATCTCTACTCAACCCGAGCTTCACGGAGATCATGAATGAGTCATATACCGCAAATTAATCTTTTTTATCTTTTGTTTCTCCAAATCTGCCAACCCAATTATTATTATACCATATATTCTAGTATATTACAATCAATCCATTGAATCTGAGATTGCAGTAAATAGAGGAGTAATGTAGATGAAGAAGTCCTTACTGGATTGGAAATCATTTGTGCACGACATGCGATACAATCCAATGAATCTGAGATTTGCAGTTAAACAAACAAACAAACCAGAAGCCTTCATTTAGTCAAAACTTAGTGGGTGCATGTGACTTGAGCTTTTATAAATAAACACTTACTAAATTGTTCTCAGGAGCTTTCCAGTAAAATCCCTGAATGGCAATCACAGCTATGTTTGAAGTTAGAATGATGAAAATACTTAGGGCATGCTTTCCCATCCATTCTAATGGGCATGTAACGCGTCTCCATCCGTATACATCAACCTTCAATTCAAAGGGGAAATAGTGTTTGAGTACCAAACTAACATAAGTCTTGAAATCTCTGTGGCGGAAACGTATGTACTCACCAATACATACATTATGCAAAATGTTATTCCAGAAGCTCCTGAAGTCACCATCAAATAACTGACGGTGTATAACGGTTTATTCAAGGGGAGACCTGTAAAGGAGAAGAAAGCCTTCGTATTATTACCAACTGGCTTAAATACTTGTGGTATTATTGAAACATAAAAAACGTTGTCTCACTAGTAAGATAAGTTTTACGGCACACCCTCTGCTACTCCATATTATATACCAAAATGTGTTTCAATGGTTATTGCGTTTAATAGAGCATACCTATTAAAGAAAGGATGAAGCCAAGAGTCAAGAAGATAAAAGAAGTCAGCAACCATCTATACAAGCGCTCCTTATGGTCCTGGGAAAGAAAGCGCAACCGAATGTTAGCCGCATGAAGTTTTAAGTGGTAGGAAAAAAATCATAAAAACTATAGAGAGACGATTTATTGAGTTATTTGAACGCTTTTTAAAGCACAAAAAATAATCTTATTTTGCAACACCTTCCTTGCACACACACCAAGAGTTTTGCTTTGAAGGGCAGAACAATAGGGGCATAGGAATAATAAGTCCGTGCAACTCACCTGCAGCTGAACAAGGATGTGGCCGTAATGAAGTCCAATGACGCAGCTTGCTGCAGCTGTCAATGAACTGGCAGACATTAACATATTTAGCAACAAGAGTTGGATGTACGCACGTCAAGAATTTCTGATTTCTAATCAACGGTGACCAGATATCAATGACGCTTAGTAGTCTCTGCCACTAGAGACTTCATGACACGAGAGAGTATACAAGTTACCTTAAAATCCCTTCAGGTTCAAAAGGAGAAAAGCACCATGAAGGCAAAATGTCTACTACGTGACTATGCAGGGATATTTTGCACACCTGACAATACAAATTTTAGTGCATACAGAAAACATCTGGAATTTAGATAGCAAAACATTCAGAAGCGATACCTTCAGATTACGAAACGATGGCTTTAGATACAAGTGATTAATTCCAATGATAGCTCGATCAATCATTCCGGCAGAATTACAAGCAGGTCCAAGATCACCTCTTCTAGAACACTTCACCTATGTCCAAAAAAACCACCATCATCCATCTTAATTAAACATGCTGCAACAAGTATAATTGACATGCATGGTCTAACAATGGTTCTTTCACCAGTAACGCGATAAATAAAACTGGTCTAGTTTGCATTAGGACCTTCCTGAATACTGGCAAGAACAACCACTTGTTAATTTTGTCAAGTTCAGACAAGCATAGGAAGAAAAAGAAAAAAAACATGTGTTTTCAGCTTTTGAGCCATAAAAAGAAATGTGAAAGATGGGGAAAAAACAAAGTAACGACTAACCTCATAAATGTTGTCATCATCTGGAAGACTAAATTTCCAATCCGGCACGTATAAGCCATACAGCAAACTCAGGTGAATTGCACAAAGAGCAAGTATTAAACACCTGCAAATCAATGATCAGAGTATAACTTTGGTGGTCACTAGGTTTCTTGGTCAAACAATCAGATGTTAGCAGCAAAAAAGAAAATTTAGGGGACCCACCAGTGGAAAACATAAGTTTTTGTCAAATCGTCTCTTCTGCACCTTCGACATGGGAGCCAAATCTCGCATAGAGCAGCAACAAAGTATCCAAAGGCAATTCTCTGCCAACATAATGACATAGAATTAGGATCTGCCTATTCAAAGAACATTTAAGCTAAAACAATTCATGTAACGAGTAGAATGAAATGAGCCAAAACTCGATTCATTCATTTTCCTTCCTCTTATCTCATGAGGGAAGGATTCATGCTAAACATGTATACGATAGGGAAAGTAACATTGGTAAATATGCTAACTAGTTCATTCACACGACGCATATGTAAAATCTGCAGAAAGACGATAAACTCCATGGGTAATAACTAACACAGTATATGGAAATAACTTAGCAAAGTGAATTGCAAGTCAAATGACCTGCAAAATTCCCAGCAATCGAATTCTTTCAATGTCCACGCCGTAGGTCATGGACTTTATCCCGTGCAGGTAACCACCTGATAGGAATTGACCATAAAATATTTGTCAATGAATATACATCACATTTGTTAGGTAGAGAAAGAGCATAATAAAATGTTTAAGTACCATGAATGTGTTCACCAAGATATACTAAACTTAAGTAAAGATGAAGAAACCTTAAGAGCAGAATATACATTTCTATGGCTTTCTTAGAAACCTACATAATCAAAAACCATATTTCTCTTATCGTAGCAACCATTCCTTTTTTTAGGGGTATCACAGCAATCATTCTGGGGGGCAGTAATGATTTTTTTGTCATTCTTTTTTTCTGGCAAAAGAGCTTCATAATTTTCTTTACCTACACAATACGCAATATTAAGTCTTCAAATTAAGCCTCTCACAAGTCAACCCATCACTAAGAAACTGAAGCGAATAAATGAGGATAGTATTGTGGAAACTGGAAATCAAGCCAGCCATGTTG
The DNA here is from genome assembly GCA_036785695.1 of Gentiana straminea. Classification (NCBI taxonomy): domain Eukaryota; kingdom Viridiplantae; phylum Streptophyta; class Magnoliopsida; order Gentianales; family Gentianaceae; genus Gentiana; species Gentiana straminea. The sequence continues at coordinate 8,422,453 of JAVUPR010000266.1, read as the reverse complement.
ATCACGTGAGTTTTTAATCGAAATCAAATCCCTGATTTCTAGCAATTAGGCATTTATTTTTTATTCTTAGCATTAACTTGAATTGATATTTGTAACCTCCAAATATTTGTTTTATTAGTCCATTGATTACAGGCTATAATTAGGGAGAATTATTTTTGGTAGGATCTTTGTATTTTATACCCAACATTTATGTGAATGAATGTAAGAAAAACTTTCTCATTTCCTTTGCAAATTAACTGCAAGTGATAATGCACCAATCATTGTAACAGTTGAAACCTAGTGAATGCCAACTAAGCAAGTAGTAGTACATAGCTAAATCTAATTTTACCTTGAAGAAGAATCCCAAGGAAGAACAAATATAACGCCCTCTGCACAACCTTCCATGAAGCTTGTGTTCTATTGGTAACATTCTGGAAAATGAGTAGTTAAAGGAGCTTCAGTATGGAACAGAAACACCATGACAGAGTTCAATAGTACAATCATCGCTAAAAATTCCCTAAACCACTAACGTACACGAATATCCTAAACCTAACATAGTGCATTCTCTGATAAATCATAACATACTAACGGATATTGTTGCATTTTTAGTTTAAACATGACAACCTTCCCCAACTAACAGTGACATTGGCAATGTTCAAGTTAGTGAGAGACTTGTTTGCCTGAAAACATACCTTGTAAACCAATGCCAGAGAAATCCCAGCAATAAATAGGAAGAAAGGCATCACAAAGTCCGCAAGATGCACACCATTCCATGGTGAATGAGCAATGACTGGAAAGATAGAACCCGAATAATCCACAAACATCATCAGCTGAAAACAAGGACAGTTAAATAGATCCAATCACATCAAGTGAAGAATATCACGTCATAGACAAACAGATGTCTATAATCTCACCCACTTCAATCTATAACAACTTAACATTATTAAGCACAAAAAATCAACAATAAGAGAAATTCAGCATCAATGAAAAACGAATGTTGGACTGACAACTACGTGCTGATTAAAAGCAGGATTTACTTGGCTCGAAAGCTCAACAGATTCGTATGTGGTCAATTAATAAGGAAGAAGAACAATAATAATGGAACAAAAGAAAGGAAAAAAGAAACAGAAAAGTCGAGGATTCATGAAGTTATAACTTGCAAATCAATTACTGCATTGAATAATTGGTTCATATCATCATTGTTAGCAATGTGATCTCTGCTTAAAATACAAAAAAAACAAAATACGGAAGATTGCAAAGCAAGCTAACAAGTGAAACAGTCAAACAAACAATGAGAAAGAGAGAAGGCATTACGAAAACAGAGAGTCCACGGAATACATCGAGAGAAGCAAGTCTAGGAGACTTGGTTTTCTTCGTCGTCGTCGCCGTCGGAGCACCACCATCACCACCACCACCACAACATCTCTTAGCTCCTCCTCCTCCACCGTCAAGCCGTCCATCGCCATGCATATCTTCAACGTCGACATCTCGCCGGCGCATCAACGGCTCAAAATCATCCATATTTGGTAGCCACTGATACAGAGAAGGAGCAAAATGCTCTCACCTCCCTTTTATTTATGCTATATCAGATTTCTCTATCTCTATTTTTCTCTTTGTAATTTATATATACAGAGATAAATTTATATATATATATATATAGATATTGTTGTGGCTGAAGAAGAGTATAATAAAAGGTTTTTTCCTTAAAAAAAAAAAAAAAAAAGAAAAGAAGAAGAGCATAATACACCGATTTGGATTATTATATATATTTATAAAAATAAAAATAAAAAGGAAAAAGATTAAAAAAAGAGAGACGTATATGAGGAAAAAAAAGAGGGTCGTAGAAAGATAACAAAGTAAACATGTAAAGAAGGTGGGTTTAGGCTATCTTTACTCTAACAACATTATCCTTATACCTATGATTAGGACATAACTCACGAGTCATACATGTTTGTAGTACTTTTTAACTTAATAATACATCATTTAAAATAAAATATATTGATTTATTTCTTACCGTGTCTATCATCACAATTATCATTATAATTTTTTTTTTTTTTTTTTTTTGGTATTTAAAGAGACAACGGTTGTGTATAAATAGAAATGATTTAAAAATAAAAAAAAAAAGAAAACTTATTGATAAGATGTTAATGTCATATAAGGTAACAAATCAAGTCGTTATTCATGAAAAGGCAGCAAATCAATATATTAGGCAACAAATGAAAATTTGATTGAATATTTGCTACAAACTTTTTTTTCCCCGGGGTTCATAACTTTATTTTAAAGTAAATTATTTTTCAACCAGATTTTTATTTATTTATTTATAGATTAAACTTTTAACAGGTCCGTAGACCTTTTTTTTTGTGCGCTTAAAGTCCCTGTATCCGGAATCAACTGGTCCGACTAATTCGAAATTCGGTCCGGATCATGCTTGCAGAGTCTAACTCTTAATCAGGGTAAATCCTGGTCCGTAGACTTTTTTTTAGGATAAAGGAGTTTAGCCATTTGTATGGATGTTCATTACATATTTTAGAATAACTGTATTATTAAGACATAATTATCGATTTACATATTTTAGAATAACTGTATTATAGGTACAGTGTGTTTGGGTTGAGAGTGTAGACTCAAAAATAAAAATAAAAATAGTATAAATCTAATGGGCGAGCTACACGTCTAGGAATGCACGACACCGACCCAATTACGCAAGGCATATGCCAAAGTGATATTAGGATTCACTTTATCTTAGCCTTTTTTATTATTTTAGGGTCAGAAACTGACGTCCCCCGTTCATTGGTTATCATGTATTTTTAAAAAGGATAAATGAATAATGGGTGCAGATGTATCTAAATGTTCGAAAGTCGAAACCAACTTAGAATGTTAGATAGATGGGGATGGCTGATGCCTTCTTCTCCTTGTTGTCTACCATCTTAAATTAATAAGGACAAATGGAGGGATAGGATTTGAGATCCCTCCTTCTAAAATATAGTATGATCATCATTTGTGGTCTAATAATGTAAGATTTACCTACTTAATTAATCATGCATTCTTTTGCGCTCTAATGCATTTTGTCATGCTCCACAATCATGTGACGATACCATATGTGATCATGTCTACAATCTAGTGATAATCATTGATGTTTAACTATGTAAAACCTAATTTCCAACCTAATCCAATTCATGTTTTACTTTAAAAAAAGAAAGCGATAAATCATACGTTCAAACTAATAATGAATGGATAAAGAGAATGCATATGCATAGGATGATTGTGTCATTACTTGAGGGAGGGAAAGTTAGGCTCAGTTGGAAAACTTGTTTAACTGTTGTGTGTCACGAAAAACGTTTTTTTCTTCTTTTCTTTTCTTTTTTTCACTAAAAACATAAGGAAAAATAAAAATTAAATGTTGTCACATATGTTATTTCAGTTGAACATGACTTAGCAAAATGATACTCTACTCTGTTTTTTTTTTTGAAGGGCTGTAGTCTGTTGTAAACTTGTAGTTATTACTTGTATTTGTTGTAAAGGCAAACAACTAGTGGACGAATGAAAAGCTTTTCATAATGATTTTATTCATGTGTGTGTGAGAGAGAGAGAGAGAGAGAGAGAATAATAAAATATTAAATAATACAAATGGATTGATTCAATCCAACCAACATCTCAACGAAAACTTAGATATTACTCTCTTCAGGGCAAAGCAAAAGCTAGATGCCTGTCATAGAGACACAGTCCCACACCACCGTCGTCCACTCCCATATTTTAATTTAGATAGATAGATATAATTAAAACCAGGTTAAAACAGGCTTTAATGAATCTTTCTCAACTTGAAATTAAAAATGATTACTAGTCATCATATCGTGGATTTACCATGACATGTACACCCATCAACGTTCAAAGGAGGGCAACTTCCCAACTTTGAACAACCTATGGACAATATTCCACTTTTTCTGGTGCGCCTCATCATCAATAGGCTCCGTGTGTTGTGGCCTTTAACATCAATCTAAAATCAAATTGAGTGAAAATTTAGGTAAAGGAATCACTTTTCCAAATTAATCTTGTCATGTTCAACCCCCCCTGAATTTGAAATTTTGCCTCAGCACCCTGCCACCAACCTCGTCCCCTCTCAGGGGCCTGATTCGGTGTCCTAATCATTCATGCACACATCAAGATGCAACCCAACACTTGAGGATCATGCCACTTGGCAGACACTACTATGCAAACAGAGAATTGTCTATTGGCAGACACTACTATGCAAACAGAGAATTGTCTATACATCTACTGATATCACAAGATGAAACAAAACATCCCCAAAAGAAGGGAAGAAAAAAAAAACATGCATGTGAACATTAAAACATCCACCGGTGGCAGTAGCACATAAATAAAGACACACGACAAGTTCAACTTCGCCTACTAGCATTCAATAATACGACACCATATCATAAATAGATAAGAAGGCGCAACATATGTACTTGTTCCAAAAGAAGTGTTTTCAAAAAAAAAAAACAGTAAACTTAGCCAGTCAGTGAACAGCCACGATTACATCACTCAAAAGCCCATGCATTCTCCCTGCGAACCTCCTCTTCTTCCTCTGGAGTGAAATCGTTCTTGATGTTGAACGTCTTGCGGATTTCCTCAGGTGTCTTGCCCTTGATCATGTCCGCAACAGTTTGGCAAGTCAGGTCAAGCAGGCTCTTTATGTTGAGATAATTTGCAGCCTATACAACATACACCACCAAATTACAATAAGCAACACAGACTTCAATGTATTTCAACACACACACACACACCAGCTACTTGAAATCCTCATAGTTCTTAGCAGTTTACGAAATCCAAATGGCAGTTCATAAGAGTTGATACGAGATAGGAGGAAATCTTAGTACGAAAAGTGCAAGAAAGGAGCACTCATAAAACATAATAATCTGGTAAAATAACAAAAGGGTGTTTATGAAAGCCAAATGTTAAACAGATGGCTCATATAGTAACTTTGTTTCAAAGGTCATTTATTATATCTGAGTTTGTTTAAGTATTAGTATGTGCAACTTTTATTTTTTGGTTGATAATTAGCTGTGTTAGCTGTTGGTGTGGGACAACGGTATTAGGGACAGTTAAGCTCTCATAGGTTTAAATAGCAAGTCTTAGTTAAGGCTCTTAAGTGTCTTGCGCAGCAACCACTATCCGACAACTTTTATTATCAATCCGTTGGGAGGCTGGGATGTGATTATTTGAACTCTTCTCCCTCTTTGTATTGGAATAATAAGAGTTCTTCCTCCTTTTCTCTGCTCTCTTTTACTCTACATCTACTTAGAATTTCTACAGAGTTACATCAATCGTGAAGCATATCAATTATTTCAAACAGCAAGCACAGCTTTTGCACCAACACGTGACCTTTTTTCTATTCGTGTGTGGATACCATAACAGAAGAAGTCATAATTACTTTAAACATGTTTCAAAGAATGGCACAAGTGTACCTCCTCTACTTACAATACACTAATTTAACACGGTGAAGACTACAATTACTTACACAGAAAGACTCAAACCAGCAAACAGGTCACGTATGAAAGTTTTGAGCTCACACTGTGAAACGGCATAATATCAGTAACAAGCGGAATATTGGATACCATAACAACCAAAAATGACACCACAAAATCAATGAAACAGTACAATATCAGTAACAAGCAGGATATTGATAACAGTTCATAAACATTAAGGCGTGTCCTGAGGTCATAAACCCCCAGAGGCAATAGCTCATAAATCCAGAGCTCAGTCTTGGATCCCTTGGCCAAGAAACAATTGCAACCTAATTTTAACCTAATTTTATTAGCAACAAGCCAAGTATGAGTGTGAAACAGTAAGCCACGGCATGGCAAGGGGGGCAATAGAGGAAATAAAACAACCACACAGCAAACTGGAAGCAAATACCCAATATAAAATACAAAACAAAATCATCAAATAAACAAAATCATCAATAATAATAAACAACCCCAGGGTAAAACAGGAAACGAATAATATAAAAGAGAAGAATCGTGAATAGCAGACCAGAATTAAATCGAAGAGCGTAGCCTGATCAACTTTAACGAACTCAGCATCGAAGTTCTTCAGATCCTCATCGGAGGACTTTTGATCGGCACCTTCGCCAGAGGACGACTTAGCAGCCAAGGCTTCAACATGGCGCTTGGAGTACTCGATGACCTTAGCCAAGATCTTGCTGGTAACGTTAGGAAGAGGAATCGTGGTGTCGGCGCAGTCGTCCTCGACCATGTGCTTGATGGTCTGAGATTCCAGAGCCACCGACTCTTCCACCTCGAAAGTCTCGCCGTCGGAGCTCTTCAACACGATCATTTTTTGGGAAGACATGGTTACCGGTGATGATTGGATGATTTCGCTGCAGATCGATGCAAACCCTAGCCTCAATTCGAAACCTCCAAGGATTTTTTTTCGATTGGGGGGATGGGTTAGATATAGCGCCACAGGCCTTATTTTTTTAGGAGGTCAAAAAAAAAAAAAAAGAAACACACAACACGCGTCAAACTTACAATTTTTTTTAATTTTATTTTAGGAATTAGTATTAGTAATTAGTAATTAGTAATTTAAGGAATTATTATAAATAAAATCTCAATATAAACTGACCATCAAAATAGTTCTCCAACAACTCGGTAAAAAAAAAAAATCTTCTCCAAAGAAAAAGAAGAAATAAACTATCATAATATAGTTAAAAAGGACAAATTCAATAAACTATCATAATATGTGCAATTTTTTTAAAGAAAAAAATATTATTTTTTTTTTGAGTGGAAAAAAGATTTTATTAGGCACTATCCAAAATGCAGGCATGTACAACATCCGAAGGGGGAGAGTACCCATTCCACAGAATTACCAAGATCTTAGTTTAGACGCGTCTGTAGAGAATCCGCAGGGGCATTCCCCGTGGGTTTAACAAAAGTAAAAGACACAACAGAGAATAATTTCGACAAGTCTTTGCAGCCTGCCACAATCTGACCAACGTCGGATAAATCTTCATCTGCCGATTGCATTTTCTGAATAGTTGTCAAAAGAATCAGCCTCAATGATGAGCCTTTGATATCCATAAGCAATGGCGTAAGAGAGCCCATGGAATACGCCTAACGCTTCTGCCTCAAGAACAGAGGTGTTGGTGCCTATGTGAAAGGAATAAGAGTTGAGAATTTCACCCGTTTCATTTCTATAAATTCCACCAACTGCGAGAGAGTTATCTTTAAGACAAACATCAACATTACATTTTATAAAAGAGGCCGAGGGAGGCTTCCATTTGTCCGGCCAATTTGGTTGAATCATGCTGCCTGCATGCGTATTATTAATGATAGCCAAGAATTCACAGCTTCCAATTTCAGCTTCTTCCAATATCGATGATAGATAAACAACTTGTTTCCTCAAGTTTTCACTTGTCGGTAAACTATTGTGGGCGCTCTCCATAAGAAATGAAGCACCCGTGGTGGTAATTTTTGCTTCCATAAATTCTTCCAGAAAGGAGAAACACCTGAAGAAGATGTGTGCAGGTTTGCATTATCACAGAATTGCGGGTAATTTTGAGCAACAGTATATCCCGATTTGACAAAGTATAAGCCATTGGTGGTGAAATGCCATATTAATCTGTCCGCTCTATGTCGAGGAGCAAGATTGGTACTTAGAATGTATTCAGCAATGTGTGGCATAAATGAGAAGGAAATAGTTAAAAAGGACAAATTGAATTCATGTATATTTTTTTTTTATCATCTCAATTCTTGTGTATTTGATAAAATAATAAATCTTAAATAACACTTTTTTTATTAAGATACTTGAAACACATAATCCATAGTAAGTGATATATTGATAATATCTTTTGATGATAATAATTTTTTTGGTAATTTATTTTGTCAATATATGAATAGAAATAATATAGAAACAAAGTAATGATAGTGTTTTGATGTCCTGGTATGATATGTTTGTCTTCTAAAAGGATTTGTAAAAACCGAACAATGGTGATTTTATTAGCTTTGGGGATCGAATTTACTAGTCATTTGTGAATTCTTCGGTTTCATAGCAAATCATGCCCCTTTAAAATGTTCATTTGGTGTTGTGATCTCGCTAATGATCCTATATATATGAATGAATGTTTAAAAAAGAGCATCTTAACGTCCATCTATATTTATTCTTTTCTATATATAACAAACCTTAGGACACTTGCGTTAATGTTAAAAAATAAAAAAGGGTTTAGTAGAAAGATCACAACACCAATCCATCTTCACAGGAGAAAATCCGGATGGCACAAAGGAATGGGGATTTAATTAATCTGTTAAGCTGGAATTAAAAACAGATGGTATTTTAATCATTCCATAAAGTGAAGCTGGAATTAATATTACCAGACTGCAAATACAAAGAAAGAAAGAAAGAAAGAAAGAAAGAAAGAAAATGCGAAACAAAAACAAACAGCTTTTTTTTTCTCACTTTAGCAATAAATGTTCCAAAACAAGAACTGAACTCGAAACCATTTTGTTCTAGTACCTCAGCATTTCTATCACCCGAGCAACTGTCTCCGCCGCAACAACAAAGGAAAAGATTTAAAGTGAACCAAGGCAGTTTACACTAAGGTTGTAAGCAAGTCAAGCTATTTTTGAGTGTATGCCTCTAATTTGTCTGCAATTCAAGCAAAAGCTTATGTTCAGCAATGTACGGCGGCGAGACCAATAACACATACCCCTATGTGCATTGCTACTCCAAGTTCAGGGCACATCAACAACTTGTTTCCTTAATCTATGCTAAAACAATCCATTTTGCATACCTTAGAGCAACCGTAGTAATAATAATGTAGCACCCTTCTATTTTTTTCCTCAGAAAATAGAACTGACTAATCCTAAGTCAAAGGATCGAGAAACTCAACTTCCATTCAAGAGTTCGCTTTATTTTAAACAGTAATACAAAATAATGGTAACTCAATAGACACCCATCTCGTTGACAGCATCCCACTCTCCCGCCATTTCTAGTCACCGGCAGTGATGGCCATCACTGACTTTATCTCATCATGGCAACCAAGACTTCCCTCCTCTCCCTTACCTGGCTAAATTACAATTTTGGTCCTCTAACTAGACACGTTTTTCGACTTTGGTCCTGGTTTTTCTCCGGCGACAATTTTAGTCCTGTAAGTGGTCTTTTTTTTTTTACAAAAATAGTCCTGAACGTCGGAAAGACCACTTACAGGACTAAAATTGTCGCCGAAAAAATCAATTTTAGTCCTGTAAGTGGTCTTTCCGGTGTTTAGGGCTATTTATGCAAAAAAAGACCATTTACAAGACTAAAATTGTCGTCGGAGAAAAACCAGGACCAAAATCGAAAAACGTGTCTAATTAGAGAACCAAAATTGTAATTTAGCCCTACCTTCCCTCTTTTTCCCCTCCATTTCCCCTCAATTCTATAGCTTAAACTCCCGCGTTTTTTATCCTCAGATTATTTATAGCCATTTTTCTTCTTCCACAAAACCTAGATCGAAAATTCACCATTTCTGGGAAGAAAACATCTCAATATCGGTTAGTTCCTTTCTTTGTTTATAACACCATTAATTTCTTTAGTTTTTTTTTCCATTGACTCCATTAATTGGAAAATTTGGTGTGGTAAATGTCTTGAATCGAACAAAAGATGCCGGCTTTCTATGATATGAAGTTCTGTGTTTTTATTTTATTTTATTTTATTATTATTACTATTTATTTATTTAGAGCACGAACTTGTAGTTGAATGATATATTTAAGGCAATAAGTGTCGACTGGGGTTTTTACTCAATTTATGCAGTTGTAGGGTGATAAGTTTTCTTTTCTTTGTTTGATTTCTTGGTCGAAAGTTGTCGTCTTTGAAAGGCAACAACTATTTGTACTATTGCCATGATTTGCTTTGCCATGATTTATCTGCTAACAGTATTGCCATGATTTACTTCGAAAGGCAACATAGAAAGCTTTGATTTTTTTTTCTGCACAAACTCTACCCTTAGCAACATCTCTTTGTGATTCAGTTATAACTAATCCAAAAAAAACACGCTCCATATAAGACATTGTATTTTACCAGAATACCTGATTACCTAAGAGACTGTGAGTTTGTAAATGCAAAAACTTGAGGAAATGCAAAAACTTGCGAGCGATTACATAGAAATCACAAGTAACAAGATTTGGAAGATCGGTATCGTTCCAAATGAAAGGGAGGCCAAATAAACTTTAATTAACCCGGGTAAGAAACTTAATTAACGTGCATCTTTGATGTATGATAGTTTCCATGTAACAGGAGTACGTGTGCTTGTGCAGGATTATTATGTGTAACTCTTCTATATCGATATAGATTGATTTCTTGGTCGAAAGTTGTCTCTAATGTGCCTTGAATGTGCTTAGAATATATCTGTTTGTCTGCCTTTGGTGCTTATTGAGTTTTTGTTTGTTTTACAATCTGCTCACCATTTCATGACTTGTATAACTGCCTTTAACTTTTTTTAGTCTAAAATATCTGTTGTTTGGTCTTAAGGTGACATGCCTGTGTTTAGCTTAGTTCAAGTTATCTATCATGATGGTTAGTCTGTCAGCTTGCATATCTCTTTCTATGTATCTGTCATGTTTGATGTCCATGTCCAAATTTGATTGTCTGTTAAGCCTTGCAGGTTAAAACAGAATGTCAATCAATATAAACTTGAATCAAGGACAAGACGTGAGCGACGGCCAAAGTGCTTTGCAACCTCCTAGGTCGGATAATATCAATATTACTCCCCCAAGCACCCTTCATTCAACCTGTTAGGGATAAGATAAATAATCAGGTCCTTCAAGTAGAGTTGCGTATGCAAGCCAAACAGCATGACTTGGATTTGGCTAAGTCACGTGACTATATAATTGACAAGATAACGGCTTCGGGTGAAATGCTGCTTCTTGCAGTTCATAAGCTTGCTTTGAAATTGGGGCAGAGTATGTGTTAACACCCACCCAAAAGCTTCAGTACGAGGTGAGACAACGGGAAGTGGTGTTGCACAAGAAACAATACGCAGGTATATGGTTTTACTTCTTTTTTAGTTCTCATCATACTGTGTTGGATTCTAATTGTTATATGGTCTGTTTGGTGCATTTATTTCTAAAATCTTTTGTTTGCTATAGTCATGGTCTTTGATATGTACATATTTTCATGGAATTCAAAGAAAGCCAGACGTACGTAGACATTATTCTACGGCCCCATTGATATATATGGAGAACATTTCTAAACATTTTCCTTTGATTAGCTAAAATTGTAGTATGTAGGTATATATATTTATTTCCAAAGATGACAGTAGCTTGTTTGTGTTAGACTGTTGGTCTTATTTGATTAAGTAGCTAGGGATGATATATTCATCTGAATCTGTTTCTCATATTATATAGGCTTTCATGAATTGTTTTTCCAATCTTTTGTATAAACAACTACTACATTTGTTTTACAAGTATATAAAATTTTATACTCACACTTGGATCGGGATGATTGTATGTCAAATGTTCCGTTTTTCATGTTGCGGGCATTGATCAAGCCATATGTATGTGTGAGCTTTCAAACGTTAATTAATAGTATGAAAGCTTTTCTTTGTTAGGGTATTATACACTTTATTTCTACCTTTTTTTGTTGTTTCTGTTATTTCTGCATTGATCAATATACTTTTACAGAATTGAATGAATCACTTAAAAGAACTGAGTTTCAATCTCCAACAAGTATGGAACCTGTGGTAGATAGCCCGAGGGCCGGTACATCTCAAAGGCATCTGGACTTAGAGGACGATGAAGCTAATCTTGGAGATGACTAAGCCAAAGACAACCACTTGATTATGTAATGAATTGGTGTCCTTTTGGGAATTGTTTGTTTTGCTTGGTGTGTATCTTAGATAATTTTGCTTGACTTTCTTAAACTTATACATTTTGTTTATGCCAAAGACAAACACTTGATTATGTAATATGACTTGATGTCGTTTTGGAAATTATTTTGATGTAATATGACTTGGATATCCTTTTGGGAATTGTTTTGATGTAATATAACTTGGTGTTCTTTTGGGAATGGTCGGTTTTGCTTGGTTTGTATCCTAGATAATTGTACAACACATTATCAAATACAATATCAAACATTTTATAAAAAGAAAGTCATATTTATTAACAAAACATGATTACAACTTAAAATACACAATTAAATTTGTATAGATAATGTAATTAGAACTATATTAGATAACAATATTAATGATTATTTAATTTTTTTTTAAAACAACATTAATGATTGGAAAATTTATTATTATTTTAATCAATAGATGTAAAGAATTATAACTACAACACCCTCTAATCAATTACACACCATCTATTTTTTACAACCACTACACCATCTAATCAATTACACATTATCTATACAATTCTTCTACATTTTTCAGCCAATACATTTCAAGTTTTCAACCACGTCACCTGGCATTCTCTGGTACACAGCACCAATTGATGGGCACCAGTACGCTTGCTCTAAGAGCATTACTGTATTGACAATAAATCAACCTTGCAATTTCCAATTATTTTCTACTGATGAAGACACGAGTTTCACGTGAGCAAATACTGATGATGGAACGCAACTAGATCCCCCCTCCCACCCCGATATACCACGTAATCAAATTGTGCAAAAATGATTCCGGCACAGAATTTCAGCGTCAAAAGGTCACAGACAACCCCCCTCCTCCACCTCCCTGAAATGAAAAAATTGCCTCAGCTCCCCTGCCACCGCCCTCGTCCCCTGCCCCTGCCTTGGCACAGAATTCAGTGTCCTAATCATTCTTGCACACATCAAAATGCCCCTTCACAGACACTACAATGCAAACATAGAATTGTCTATACATCTACTGCTAGCACAAGATGAAACAAAACATCCCCAACAAAAACCATGCATGTGAACATTAAAACATCCACCAGTAGCAGTAGCACATAAATAAAGACACACAACAAGTTCAACTTCACTTACTAGTATTCAATAATACGATACCATATCATAAATAAATAGATAAGAAGACGCAACATATGTACTTGTTCCAAAAGAGGTGTTTTCAAAACAGTAAACTTAGCCAGTCAGTGAACAGCCACGATTACATCACTCAAACGCCCATGCATTCTCCCTGCGAACCTCCTCTTCTTCCTCTGGAGTGAAATCGTTCTTGATGTTGAACGTCTTGCGGATTTCCTCAGGTGTCTTGCCCTTGATCATGTCCGCAACAGTTTGGCAAGTCAGGTCAAGCAGGCTCTTTATGTTGAGATAATTTGCAGCCTATAAAACACACACCACCAAATTACAATAATAAACAGACTTCAATGTATTTCAACACACACACACACACACCGGCTATACACAACAAATCCTCATGTTCTTGGCATTACAGTTTCTTTTTCGCTCTCTTTCATTTTGTGGGTGTGTGTATGAGAAGGGATAGGGGGGTCATTAGAGATAAGGAAGAAACCAGCAGATTTATTTGCTAGTCAAATCAAAAATTTGTTGCATAGAAAAGCTCACGAAAATCGAATGGTCAAAGCCTGATACAATACGATACCCGATACCCGGTACATGGATAAATGAATATTCTGAAAGAAATAAAGCAGTTGTTGCTTCACACTACCCTGCTTTGAAAATCCAAACTAATTAATCAACAATCCCACTACCAACACTCAACAAATAATTCTGTATACACAGAAAAGTTAATACAGGATATTGTCCAGCACAACACTACACATGCACAAAAGTACAAAACCAACAAAGCAAAAGAAAACAAATGAAAGAACCCATAAGCCAGTCAACAGAAATAGACAGAGATCATAATAATAATCCACAAAAAGAAAGAAAAGTACAAGAAGAAGTGGTTATATATAACATAATAAGCAGGTATAATAATATATATAAAGGGTGTTTACGAAATCCAAACAGTAGTTCATCAGAGTTCATACAAGATAAGTACAAGAAAGGAGCACTCATAAAACATTATAAGCCGATACAAGATAGGAGGAAATCTTAGTAAGATAAGTACAAGAAAGGAGCACTCATAAAACATTATAAGCCGGTAAAATAACAAAAGGGTGTTTATGAAATCCAATGGGCTCATATTTTAACTTTGTTTCTTAGGTCATTTATTATATCTGAAACTGTCGAAGTATTTGTATGTGGAAAGATTATTTTTTTGGTTGATAATTAGCTGTGTTAGCTGTTAGTGTGGGACAACTTTATTAGGTACAAGTAAGCTCTCATCGGTTTAAATGGTAAGTCTTAGTTAAGGCACTTTAATATCTAGAGCAGCATCCACTATCCGCCATCTTTTTATTATCAATCCATTGGAATAAAACTATATGCAATTAAATAAACTATTCTCCCTCTTTGTATTGGAATAAAGACTTCTTCTTTCTTTTCTCTGCTCTTTTCTCCTCTACATCTACTTAAAATTTCTACAGGAGTTAAATCAATCGTGAAGCATATTGATTATTTCAAACAGCAAGCACAACTTTTGCACCAATCAAGTGACTTAATCGAGTGAAAAATACCATAACAACCAAAAAAGACACCACAAAATCAGTGAAAACATTAAGGCATGTCCTGAGGTCATAAACCCAGAGGCAATAGCTCCAAAATCCAGAGCTCAGTCTTGGATCCCTTGGCCAAGAAACAATTGGAACCTAATTTTATTAGCAACAGGCCAAGTATGACCTCACAATGTGAAACAGTAAGCCACGCCGTGGCAAGGGGGTCAATAGAGGAAATAAAACAACCACACAGCAAACTGGAAGCAAATACCCAACATAAATACAAAACAAAATCATCAAATAAACAAAATCATCAATAATAATAAACAACCCCAGGGTAAAACAGGAAACGAATAATATAAAAGAGAAGAATCGTGAATAGCAGACCAGAATTAGATCGAAGAGCGTAGCCTGATCAACTTTAACGAACTCAGCATCAAAGTTCTTTAGATCCTCATCGGAGGACTTTTGATCGGTACCTTCGCCAGAGGACGACTTAGCAGCCAAGGCTTCAACATGGCGCTTGGAGTACTCGATGACCTTAGCCAAGATCTTGCTGGTAACGTTAGGAAGAGGAATCGTGGTGTCGGCGCAGTCGTCCTCGACCATGTGCTTGATGGTCTGAGATTCCAAAGCCACCGACTCTTCCACCTCAAAAGTCTCGCCGTCGGAGCTCTTCAACACGATCATTTTTTGGGAAGACATGGTTACCGGAGATGATGATTGGATGATTTTGCTGCCGATCGATGCACAAACGGAAAGGAAACCCTAGCCTCGATTCGAAACCTCAAGAAGCAAATTTTCCTGCGGAATGGATTAGATACAGCGTCACAGGCCTCTTTTATTTATTTATTTAAAGGAGGTCACGGTCAATTAAAAAATAAAAACAAAACAGAATATCCTCCGTCTTCACACGCGTCAAGCCTACAATAAAAATTCTTCAAAAAAAACGCAGTAATTGGAAAAACCGTTGAAACAAGATAGTGAAAGAAAATAAATTTCGTGACGATCGGAATTTTATAATATCTGCTGTATCACCAAAACGCAGCAGCCACCAAAAACGCAGTCAGATCGACGGATTATTGCTGGAGTTTCCACCGTTGAAACAAGATTCCCACCGTTCAGATTCAAGGATAAGGAGGGACGAACAAGCCCTCAAAATTTCATGACGATCGGAGTCGTTTTGGAGGCACAAAGCCGCCAGAAAGATGCTGCTGCGCCGCCATTAAACGCAGTGGACACAGCAGTTGGATCTACGGCTTCGTGACAGAGATTGAACCGTTGAAAGACGATCTCCACCGGTAAAATCAAAGAATAAAGAGGGACGAACAAACTCTCAAAATTTCATGACGATCGGAGTCGTTTTGGAGGCACAAAGACGCCGGAAAGATGCTGCTGCGCCGCCATAAACGCAGTGGACACAGCAGTTAGATCTACGGCTTCGTGACAGAGATTGAGCAGTTGAAAGACGATCTCCACCGGTCAAATCAAAGAATAAAGGGGGACGAACAAAGCCTCAAAATTTCATGAAGATCAAAGGTCGTTTCAATGCGTACTTTTCATCTGAAAGCTGCTGCTGTGCCACCAAAAACACAGCACACACAGCCGAAACTTTAAAGGGGTATAGCTGCTAATCGAACTGATGAAACGCGATATCCTCCGGTCAGATTTAAATTTAAGGCGGTTCGAACAAGCCCTAAAAGTTTCATGCCGATCTCCGATGCCCGATCGTTGTTAAAAGGACGCCGTCGCATCCCGAAAACGAGCGAAAAAGCTTGATCGATGGCTTATAGCCGCTAATCAAACGTGAAACACAATTTCCACCGGTCAGATTGAAGAGGAAGGAGGGACGAACAAACCCTCCAAATTTCGTACCGATCGGGGTCGGTTTAGATGCCCGATCGTTCCGGGAAAGATGCAAAGATTAGACAGCTTCAACATGAGCTCGGCGGGTCGGGCTCATGGATGAGCTCGAGGCTCCAAAACCCGAGCCGAGCCGTTAATCTCCCCGAGCGAGCTCTCTCATTACAAGCTATCCAGGTACGAGCCGTCATGGAAATTTATTTACGTTTTTACAACTTAAATAACGTATCTTATTTTGGAGCTCGTCACGGCATCATATTTGGAGCTCGTCTCGAGCGTATCTTTTATAAGACCGAGCTCGTCTCGGCATCATTTTGGAGCTCTCTGGAGCGTATCTTTTATAAGACCGAGCTCGCCTCGGCATAATATTCGGAGCTCGTCTCGAGCGTATCTTTTATAAGACCGAGCTCGTCTCGGCATCATTTTGGAGCTCTCTGGAGCGTATCTTTTATAAGACCGAGCTCGCCTCGGCATAATATTCGAAGCTCGTATCGAGCGTATCTTTTATAAGACCGAGCTCGCCTCGGCATAATATTTGGAGCTCTCTCGAGCGTATCTTTTATAAGACCGAGCTCGGCTCGGCATCATATTTGGAGCTCTCTCGAGCGTATCTTTTATAAGACCGAGCTTGGCCTCGGCATCATATTTAGAGCTCAACTTGAGCGAATCTTTATAAAACCGCGGTCGGCTCGGCCCCATATTTGAAGCTCAACTTGAGCGCATCTTTTATAAGACCGAGCTCGCCTCGGCATAATATTCGGAGCTCGTCTCGAGCGTATCTTTTATAAGACCGAGCTCGTCTCGGCATCATTTTGGAGCTCTGCGGAGCGTATCTTTTATAAGACCGAGCTCGCCTCGGCATAATATTCGAAGCTCGTCTCGAGCGTATCTTTTATAAGACCGAGCTCGCCTCGGCATAATATTTGGAGCTCTCTCGAGCGTATCTTTTATAAGACCGAGCTCGGCTCGGCATCATTTTGGAGCTCTCTGGAGCGTATCTTTTATAAGACCGAGCTCGCCTCGGCATAATATTCGAAGCTCGTCTCGAGCGTATCTTTTATAAGACCGAGCTCGCCTCGG
The DNA here is from genome assembly GCA_036785695.1 of Gentiana straminea. NCBI lineage: Eukaryota > Viridiplantae > Streptophyta > Magnoliopsida > Gentianales > Gentianaceae > Gentiana > Gentiana straminea. The sequence goes on along the minus strand of JAVUPR010000266.1, from coordinate 8,405,024 downwards.
CATAATATTTGGAGCTCTCTCGAGCGTATCTTTTATAAGACCGAGCTCGGCTCGGCATCATATTTGGAGCTCTCTCGAGCGTATCTTTTATAAGACCGAGCTTGGCCTCGGCATCATATTTAGAGCTCAACTTGAGCGAATCTTTATAAAACCGCGGTCGGCTCGGCCCCATATTTGAAGCTCAACTTGAGCGCATCTTTTATAAGACCGAGCTCGCCTCGGCATAATATTCGGAGCTCGTCTCGAGCGTATCTTTTATAAGACCGAGCTCGTCTCGGCATCATTTTGGAGCTCTCGGAGCGTATCTTTTATAAGACCGAGCTCGCCTCGGCATAATATTCGGAGCTCGTCTCGAGCGTATCTTTTATAAGACCGAGCTCGCCTCGGCATAATATTTGGAGCTCTCTCGAGCGTATCTTTTATAAGACCGAGCTCGGCTCGGCATCATATTTGGAGCTCTCTCGAGCGTATCTTTTATAAGACCGAGCTCGGCTCGACATCATATTTGGAGCTCTCTCGAGCGTATCTTTTATAAGACCGAGCTTGGCCTCGGCATCATATTTAGAGCTCAACTTGAGCGAATCTTTATAAAACCGCAGGTCGGCTCGGCCCCATATTTGAAGCTCAACTTGAGCGCATCTTTAATAAGACCGAGCTCGCCTCGGCATAATATTCGGAGCTCGAAGGCGACCTTACGTAAGTCCACCCGCCATCTAAGCATGATACCAACGACTACACCAAATAAGCTAAGCCTTATCTCAATTAACTTCTGTTTTTACATTTTTATGTCTTGTAATAAGTCCATGTGACAATTTCATAAATATTCTAATAAGCATGTCTTTCCTCGAGACGCTTTTGTGTTTGTTATGATTTACAGCCTTCACATTGCAAATCTACCACGATACAAAATGGCAAAGGCAAAAAATTCGACCAGCCTTAAAGCAAAAGAAGTCCATGTGATTAAAAGATAAAAGAGGCAAAAGTCAACCACAACTACAAATCCTCGACACGACGAAGTCGGAATAATATGATGAATAAAGCCAAGTCACTGACAGTGCTTATATCACCTCGACACGATGCGGTAGAAATAAAACGGTGAAAAAAGCCAAGTCACCGACGAGCTTATATCACTCCCGACCCGCCGCAAAGCCACGATGCTAAGCGCGTTGGAAGATCCCACGATGGATACCCTATTCGACCGCCGTTCGAAGCACCACGAAGTGCGACGGTCGAGTAGGGATTTTTCAATTCGACCATGTCGAAGCCCGACGAGGCAAGACGGTCGATTCGAGCTCCGACCGGATAGCCAAGTCAAGCCGATAAGGCGATGCAGTGCTAGGTCGACTCATATCCAAGTGTACCGTGAGTCATGTACTCATACTACACTTTGAGGGGCCACGGGGAATTAAGTCCAAAGGACTACACCCCACAAGACAACTTTTGCAAGGGAATTAAGAAAATATATATTAAAAACAACAATTACTTACCTCGGAGCTATAGCGGGTCGAGCTTAACTCACCCTACATTGGATTTTTTTTGACAATGGCGAGATAACACCTCGACTTTTTGACTAGTCGGCGTACTCGACCACTCCGAAAACACGATACGAGATTTCACCCCGTAATCGACTCCCACGTGGAATTATCTAATTAAAAGGCCCGGGCTAAGGCATCGTGGAAAAAAACTCCAAGTATATTATCCACCACGACACCGAGATCGGGTCGAATACGAGTCGAATCGTTGGTGTCATACGACGAGCACCAGGGTTGCTATATGCATCGACACAGAGAGCCGATGTGCAAATAAGGCCAAAGGCCCATTAAAGGGTCAATTATGTCAATTTTTCAAGGAGACCAAACCGCCCTTGTTTATACGGATTGGTTAAAAAGGGCAAAGCCTAAGAAGAAGCATCTTTTTTGGCGTTAAGGCAAAGTCTCAAGTGTTAGACTAACATTCGAGATCCGCACATCATTCCGGGAACTAATTTATAAGTCCTGGGACGAACAATACAAAGCGGACATGGAAAGGCCGTATGTCGGACGTAGGCAATCCAAGATACATTCTTGGACTCGAATAAAACGAATACGAGTAATCATCACCACCGCCGCCGGCGGATCTTGCAGATAAATTGGCATACTCGATATCGAAATAAAATACACTACTCAATCCAAGAACATTCTTGGACTATATATTAAAATCACAACCATCCTTGATTCTATCATCCCTAGGACACAATCGTTGCACCATAAAGTCTCTCAAGAAAATATATATTAAAAACAACAATTACACAGAGTTACAGCCGGACATCAGCCGGAAAAACACCGGCCAGCTATTGGACACCACGACAATTACAAAACGAAATAAAAACAACATTGGGGCAAACCCAACTAGACCAAATACTGTCTTCTGAAAGAGAACTTGATTTGGAAAGATAATAAAATAGAACCAATCCGTGATATCACAGATGTCTGTCCATAACTGAAACGAAAGATAAAACCACCACCAACCAGTAGCAACAACCGTAGAGACCGATGAAACCGACGAGCACCGATCCGATCCCATAGCCATAACCGAAACACAAACAACAACAACAAAGATACATTCCTACCAACAGTCGCCAATGAAATCAGCCCGTCCACCATCATTGCCGCCGCTAACTACCAAAAAAATCACAAAAAGAAGGCCTGAATCTAGATTAGCGGTCACAATTCCGTCGGAAAACCCACCTGTAAGCCGAGTAAACATCTATACCCATAAGAGTTTTCCACCGGGAAGACAAGACCCAGCCAACCGTCACCGTTGGGAAGCCAAAACAGCGGCCATGTGAATCTAAAAGCAAAATTCGGCGAGGGCCCAGAAGCCAAAGTAAACCATAAGAGCTGACAAACAAAGATGACTTCTTTGATCACAAAAAAAAAGGGTCAAAGAGGAACTGCCGGCAGAAACACAAACAGAGATAAGAAAAACTAGATCTAGATCTCCAAAAAAGGGAGAGCTTCTAAAACAACCAGAAAGAAGAGATAAAAACGAAGAGAGCATGAAAAAATACAAAAATAAAAGAGGGAGAGACGCCGGCAGCCGTAGACCACCGGCGTCGGTGGAAACTGCAAGTTTGAATTTGAAATCAATTTCAACGTTGATTTTATGGTGATCCAGCGCCACCATCTCATTAATCATAAACTTTAAAATTGAAAATTGATGATTTTCTTCTAATTTTATTTCCTTCATATAATGATAAATCCTACTTAACACTTTTTCTAGCAAGATACTTGAAACACATTCAATGTCACTCACATAGATTCATAAATATTTTTTCCTCATAATTTGGTAATTTTTCTTTTCCTTTTAAGGTATATATATATATATGATCTTCGGAGTGAAATATTACATTTCAAGCTTCTAAGTAAGGTTCTGAAAGATGATCGATAGTATGCATACACCTGTAAGACAAAACAAGGCGTTAGCGGCTCTGAGTTATTCTCCGGAAAATCCATCTGACGCTTAAGTTAGTGATTTGACAGTAAGATAGAGAGAAAAGTAATTGTTATATGTGAGAACATCCATGCAGATGAAGGAGTTCATCTTCACGATCAATGAAGATATCGTGTGTAAGGAGTTAACCCAGTTTGAAATGATGTGCGGAGGTCCAGTTACTGTAATGCAAATGTTGTTTGTGACAATTGACGACGTGCGTCTTATGCGAGACCTAGTGTTTAGCACAACATCGGTCATTCGTTGTATGTGACTGGCCTACGTTGTTGATGTAGACAGCCTTCTTATGGAAGTAGAGACTCTATCTTCTGTCGAAGGAGCCTAAGTATTGAACTGGCAGCGAGACCTAGTGTTCTGCACAACATCGGGCATTCGTTGTATGTGACTGGCCTACGTTGTTGATGTAGACAGCCTTCTTATGGAAGTAGAGACTCTATCTTCTGTCGAAGGAGCCTAAGTATTGAACTGAGGCCAGGTCGGCCTATACGCTAATGCCAACATCCAGACACTTAGCAATGCTAAATCCTGATGATAAATTTCATGATTCTGTCTGATAGGTACCACATGTATGGCGTCTGTAAGTCCGTTCTCACCTATCCAATTAACCTATTGATTTATCACCTGCATTTACATATAGATCAACCAATTGTAGTTCGGTCCCCTTAAACTTTCGAATTATTTTACCGGATTTTGAGTTGTCTTTTTAAAGATTAAACATCGTGACATCGATGGTTGTGGTTTTGATGTCTTAGACAATTGGTTATAATTTTGTTTATATAAAATTGTAGTGAAATTTGCTCTCCCGGTATGATAAAATGCTTATCTACTAAAGGGGTTTGTTAAAGACAATGGTGATTTAATGGAGATTCGAGGATCAAATTTCCTAGTCCTTGGTGGAATTTTTCGTATTTTATTTTTGATTTCAAAATTTTCGGTTTTGATATCAAGATTTATCTGGTTTTTGCTTACAACTACAATTCCATGGTTCTTTCTTCATACAAAGATAAAGTGATGCTCAATTCATGCCCTGCAGCAATGTTTTTTATCATTCGTTTGGTGTTGTGATATTTCGAGTGATGAATGTATGACACCAGTATCTTGACGTGCATCGGTATTGACTGATTCTATAACAAACCTTAGGACACCCGTTTCAAATGTAAAAATATGGTCATTAGAAAGACCACAACACTATTTTCACCGGAAAAAGTCGAAGAAGGGATGGTACAAAGGAATGGATTTTTATTTTTATTCTTTTTGGAAACCCCGGATCTTTATTAATAGCCAAACGTAAAAAATATTTACACCGGGGATTTACAAGAAATAAACACCTACTAAAAACACTAGCAAAATTTAGAGATCACATACACAGAATCTAGTTATCCCAAACTATCTTAAACTCCAAGCTATCTTTAACTCCCTCGCTTTACTAACAACTTACTTAATGAAAACCACCTTGATGGGGCGATGGGCTCCACATGATGAACAATCTGATTGCTTCAATACCAGGCTGCCGAAGCGGTCTCACGGAAAAAAAATCTCCACATCACAATATCACCTTCTCCCGAGAAGTCTCCTTTAAGACAATCATCTACCCACTCACAAATATTCATAGTTCCAAAGAAATGTCGTTGGCACCTCGGCGAGACTACACTCTCCCAAAAGGCATGAATCCAATCGCAATCCCGGAAGACGTGTAGCAATATCTCATCATGACTTTGACAGGCTAAACAAATATCATCATCTAAGACATGTTGGTATGCAAGCAGGGCCGCCGTGGGTAAGGCTTCACGGCGGATTAGCCATAGGAACGTGTTTTCCCTTTGCTGTACTTTAAAGGCCAAATAGTCGTCCAGTTCTCTTTCATCCTCTTTAGAGCAATTATTATTGAGTTATACATGATACGGACTCGAAACATCAAATTTCTGTGATGGTGCAGCTAGCCATTCCATACTTCCCTCTTCGGTAATCTTAAACACATCACAAAGACAGTCCATCGCCATGCAAATACTACGCCACATAAAGGAGCAATTTGGTTTAGGTTTGGAGAAAGGACTGCCTTGCTTGGCCTTCAACACTTTAACCCAAAGACTATCTTTATCCACTAAAATTTGCCACGCTAGTTTTGCTAGAAGAGCTACGCTCATGTTTCGAAGCTCTCAGTCCTCCACACGATTTTGGCTTACAAATGTCCTGTCAAGCCACACAGTGCATATTTCTCCCGTGATCATCACCAGCTCAAAAGAAAGCTCGAGCCACTTTCTCAACCTCATCTACTATGGCACTAGGTAGCCGGTTCGTTTGCATAAAGTAACAAGTAACAGTTGTGAGGGCTCACAAAGATATTTTAAATGGTATTTTTGTCATTTCATAAATAAAACTAGAAATATTACCAGACTAAAAAAGAAATAACCACTTAGTTCAAGTAAAGTACCTTAGCATTTCTATCGTTGAACTAATATCTCATCCACAATAAATAAATTTTAAAAAAAAATAGACCAAAACCACTAACAAAAGATTATTTACTAGTAAAAAATAAAAATAAACACATACAATTCATGGACAAGGACAAGGACAAGGACTTGCCAATTTAAAATGTCAACTCCCATAAACAAAACACATCATAAGCCACCTAAAAGATAATAATAATAATTTATAACAGAAAAAAGAGGGCCATTACCCTGTCAAAAAAAAAAAAAAAAAAAAGAGGGCCATTACATTTTTAGTTGACTAAAAAAAAAGGAAATTATAATTCATCAACAAAACAATCAGAATGCAGTTGACCAATTAACAAGTACCACACAATGAGCTACACCTTCTTCTTTCTAATTTATTTGTAAGAAAGAATCAGCAAAAATGGTTGAAATCATATACAATCAAACAATTCTGAACTTTGAACAATAGTAAGGAAGGTGAATAAATCAAACACCAAAGCTTAAAAGAGATGAAATCTAAGCTAGAGGTATCGAGAAATTCCGATGCGGTGTGTTCTTAACGAGGCTAGTATCCAATCCAAAAATAACACGTGGCAGCAAATTACATTAGAAACAAACCATGAGCAAAACAAATCACTACAAAAGCATAAAGATCAGACAATGTGTCGGTGTTTTGATTAGATGCAAATGGATCTCCTAATCCAGAACACTCTGCAGTGGAATTTCTCAGATATTAACTGAGAATACTTTTTTCAGACAAAGGCAAGAGAAAAATGTCAGCCCTGAGAACATATATCCAAGAGGTGTACCAACATGTTATAGATTAGTTCGTCGTACACACGGAGGTAAAGCTAGATGCACTCGAGTTTCACAGTTAAGTTGCACTTAAGTCATCTAAGAGCCAATGATTATAGTGTGTAAAACTTACATGCACCGAGCTTTACCCGTGCACAAGGCTCTGGATTCACAACGGCAAAGAAATTTGCAAAAAGAGCATAATATCCGAAGTCTGAAGAACTAGACTTCATTTACTTAAAATAATTGATTTCCACAAAAAAGTATATGGGGCCGCGAGAAAGGAATGTAAGCAGCCAAAATAAGTGACGAAAACTCCTAGAAAACCAAACAACAAGGCTACCCCTAAATGCAGTGGGTGCATTGGCAACATTTCTTGAAAGTTATTTACTTTACATGACAATGGAAACAAAATAATGAGATAAACTGCACCACCAAAACATCCCTACAGAGCCGGAGATGATGATCATTACTCATCTACATCCATGAAGGAAATGACGTACGTTGTCTGCAAATTGTAGCTGCCAAAGTTGAAGCTTGAGTCCTTCCTAATAAATGAAAAGGGAGGGGGAAAAAACATCAAATCAACAGTAGGACAGAATTCTAACAAGAAATTATTGCGTTTGCTTCATTTCTCGATATGCCTAATCTACAGTCAAGAAGAAAAACATTCAAAATTTCAGATTTGTTAATTTGTGTGTAGTCGAAAATGTTCTTATATAACTGTGCACCAAGAAAATGTGAGTCTACACTCTACAAAAACAATTAAAACAAGACAATCGCTCCCTACAATGATCTACTTTATATTAATGAAAGCAGCTAAACTTATGGTTCAGGAATTGTTTAGACCGAATATCGAGTTTCATTATCACCAGTTAGCCCAGTGAGACTTTGAACAGGTAAGTGGACAAAGCTTTGATGTGACTGCGATTTGAAAATTGATTTTGTCAGGAATGTTAGAGAAAAAGTAAATGCCTTCAATTATCGAAAGCAAGTCCTAAGCAATCAAAAGTCAAATTTCACTACAATATACCAAGATTTTTAAGAGTTGGTATTTGATGGAACTGCTGATAAGAATATCTAGCATTCGGTTGACATCAATAACCGTCATCAAGCAATGCTCCTTTGAATAATAGTAAAGTGGGATATGAAATAGCCCTAAAAACCAAAACAATTTGCAAACATGCCCACCAGACTGCCATGAACTACCATGAAATGTATTTAAGTACAGGGACTGTATAAAACAATTTAGGGATTGCAAAAACTCATGATATGTTCCTTTGAATAATAGTAAAGTGGGATATGAAATAGCCCTAAAAACCAAAACAATTTGCAAACATGCCCACCAGACTGCCATGAACTACCATGAAATGTATTTAAACACAGGGACTGTATAAAACAATTTAGGGATTGCAAAAACTCATGATATGTTATATTTGCCCAGAAAGAAAAACTGAAATCAATATGATAAGTTAACCAACCTTTCACCTTGCATAGCTAGATTCCATTGCAACTTTAGGCTCACATCTCTCCGTCCACACCAACACCAGGAACATCTGAAATTTGTCTCCCTGTGCATTGCAAATTCTCAATTTCGTAAGCCACAAATCCTTGGCCACTTACAGATGTGGGATTCACATCCTTTCCTTCCTCTCCAGGACGAAGGCAATACAGCTGATCATCACATTGCACATTACAACGGTTCATCACAAATGAACCGGGCAAGTTAGGATTATTTGAAAGGTTCTGATACACGTTTCCAGATGCACCACCCCTGCTGGCCGGCTTCTGATACGGGAAAGACCCAATTTCACCTTCAATCCGCCCCCTAATATCAACAAGCAAACATTTCAGTCTGGCAATCTCAGCTTCCAAACCTGCCTGCCCTTGCAACCTTTTCATCAGTTGCTGATTCACAGCACGTAGCTTAACAACCTCATGTTCCAAAGACGCCGTCTTAGCTTTCTTTTTCTCACGATACTTTCGCACAGCTTCTCTATTACCCGCAGGACGTTTCTTACCCTTATTCTCCGCAGACTCAGCGGTGTCATCGGTGGGGTCCTTATCTTCACTTACGGCAGGCACAATTTTGGTGTGGGCGTGATAACAAGTGTGAGTATGAGAGTTATCAGGACCAGGTGGATTGCAAGTATGTGTATGAGTACAAGCATGTGTATCATTGAGAATTTCATCAAAAAAGCTACTGGGAAGATCCCCAAAACTCGAATTAGAGAGAAGTTCATGGCTAGAGAACTCAAGTTCCCCGTCGTCCATTGGATACAATTCGATTATCGTAATCAAAAGTGATGATTTTGATGGCAAATTCAAGCGGAAATCTGCTATCTATGCTCAGCTCAGCTCCGATTCTTTATTCTGATTGGCAAATAGTTTAAGTGATGAAAACCTATCAAAAGATCAAAACTTTGATGAATCCCAACTCACATTTTTCGAAATTATCAAAAGCCCTTTAATCTCAGCATTATATTAGTAACAACAATAATCGAGTCAAGAAGTTACCAGTTTAAAGAAAAAAATCCATAATTAACTAAATTAAGCATACGTACCATGAATACAGTAGAGGGGCAGGCAGACAATGAGAGGCGGAGAAGAAAAAAGGGTTTATGATAAGGAGCCGTGGAGAAAAGGGGAATTGATTTTAGTAGGAATCGAATAGGTTATCAATGGCGGAAACAGGGGAAAAGGAAATGAACGACTGAGAGAAAGAGTAGGACTTTTTTTGTATTCAATTGCTACTAGTCTACTACTACTACAGAAAATTTGATGCCGTACACATCAACGAAGCAAAGTGAAAAGAAAAGAAAAAAAAAAAAAAGGAATTTAAAGTCTACGACCAGGGACCGTCCTTGTCTGTTCATAAACGCATTTCAAGGGTTGATTTTGTAATACTTTAAAATTTCACAATGGATTCTCAGGTTTTACGAAAAATTACAATTTGGTACCCGAGTTATTTTTTTTACAGTATGTTCCATATTGATTTTTTCCAAATAACTAGACATTTTTATTGCAACATTTTGATCTAATTTTGGATTTGTTAAATTTTCAAAAAAATGTGACTAATTCTATGGCTAGGGGACAAAAAAAATATCATAATGAAAAAAAATAATGAAAGTTTGGGGTTGAAAATGTAATATTTTAATTTTTTTCTCGATCAATGGTAACCTGACCCGAGTCACGTGCGAGGGTTATATATAAAATCGTTATGATTCCATTATGTGTTCCAAACGTTTAACGAAGAGGTCCAAAAATGAATATATGAAAGATAAAGAGAGTTTTAAGAAGAAAAAAAATGACTACCACGTGAAGTTGTCTTAGGTTTTATTTACGAGTGATTTTTTTTGTTGGTATAAGCGTTCTAGGAAGTGTAACACATACTTATCACTCTTATGTAAAAAGAAAGTAATAATAAATTGATATAATACATGTCACTTAATCCATCTTGCTTATGAGAGTTTTAAAACTTCTAAATTGCATCCCTAATATACTGTAAAATCATATATATCGCTATTTTACAACAACTTAATTCAAAACACATTTGCGGTGTAACGCCCCCAGACCCCGGGCCTGGTAGCGCTAAATGAGTCATAAATGTCCGGTCAACTGCTTAGACCGCCATCCTCGCTTGGTCTAAAAGGGCTAACCCGAGTTGACAAGACCTTTATGTCTCACACTTATATGGGGTGAGCATTCTTTTATTTTACCGATGTGGGACATTACATGCGGTGACATATCTATCGTTATCCCTATAACATTTAAATATTACTCCATCTTTTCCAAATTATCTGAAACAGTAGCCAAAATCACTAAGAAAATGAGTTAATGCAGTGACTTTAAAATGAAATGACTAAAAAAATCCTTGGATATAATTAAATGCGGCATTCTTTTTTATCTATCATATTGCAATAAATAAGGGTAAAACAAAGAAAAATACCATTAATGTTGCACTGGAAATATAACTACCTCAGATAAAATGGAATAAATGGTTTTGACAACTGCTTCAGATAAATTGAAACGGAGGGAGTACTATAAAATAATATATATCTCTATCTTATATCTCTATCCATACATATTAAATATTTTTTTTCATTTCTCAGCTACAACATCAATTTTATACTTATCTCTACAATATTTAAAATTTAAACATTTAAAAATGTTTAGGAATTTGCACTAATCATCATCATCATCTTCAAATATAGCAAAATAGATATTCTGTAAATAAAAAAATAATATATATAGATATAGCAACATTGATACTATTACAGCTAATCTTTTTTAAGTGATACTTCATTTGTATCTCTCTATTTTAAGCGATACTACTTCGTTTAAGAATAGAGAACAGACACTTGTGAGGCATATGAAAGGAACTGGAAGTGGACAGCTAACTGCTATAATTCCTATTTGTTGAAAAAAACAGAGGTATATTATATAATGTCAAAAGCAGGTATAACTGTCATCCTTTTTACAAACGGTAAGTGATAGTTTTCTATTGAGGCCGATTCTAAAGGTGATGGTTCCATGTTATTACCTGATGATGTGGAGGATGGCTTTCATATACGATTATTGCGAAAATTGGACAACACCTGAAAATTTAGATTTTTCGATAATGATAAGTCACTTCTGCTCGAGGACGGAGTCAGGATTTTTTTTCCGGATGGGCTATACCAACATTTTTCTTATAATATTACAAGAATTTTTCCACATTATAGTCTTTAATAGAATATCACTATGAACCCTAAAACAGAAACACTTGGAAGACATTCGTTTCATAAACTAAATAGAACTTGGATGACCAACCGATCACATTTCTATTAGCACATATTATTACACTTTTATTTTATAGATAGGCCGAAGGATATCTATGTACACACACACACACATATATATATATATATATATATATATATATATATATATATATATATATATATATATATATATATTTTATTTGCTGTTAGTGAATTTGGAGATCGATATCTAGAGTGTAAATATGATTTTTTTTTATAATAGAGATGGGTCATGGATATTGAAATATTTAAGTGAATAAATGTATAAATATTAACGTGAGTTAAATTGGCACCACATTAACACTTTCGCATATTTACATGTAAAAATTAATGTATAAAATGTGGTATAGAAGTATTTACGTGGTATCAACATAACTCGCGAATACTAAATGGTCGGTTAGCCTTTTAGTAGGTGATAAATATTTAATGGGTAGGTGGGCTTTTTAGTTGATGATATTGTAGGCTTAAGGGTCAAATGCATAAGCTTGGGTGGGTTTAGCCCCCCTAAGCCCATGCATTGGCTCCGTTCTGCTCTTGAAGATGACATCCAAGGAGAATTTCCAATTCGACGCATACGTACGGAGGCCCACGTTCTTTCCCTAGCATCCGGTTTTTCCTACATCGGGTTTGCATCCGGTTTTTCCTGCATCGAGTTTTCTGGACTAAGGTACGTTTTAAGGAGGTGTGAGAAATACATTGAGGACTCGTGTCTTTTTGGAAGAGGCCGGGAGTGGCCCTTGAACCTTGTAACTTTCTCTTCTCATAATAAAATTACATTACAAGGTTTGTTTATTTTAAGGAAGAACAGGTAAACTTTCTCTTCTCATAATAAAATTACAAGGTTTGTTTATTTTAAGGAAGAACGGTTAAACGAACTGAACTGATGGGAAATACTTGTGTGCTCAGTAACTATTTCAAACATAGTCATTTGCAATTGTTGAAAATAGACAAATAAAGTTTTGAAAAGTTGAAAATTTTCAAATATGAGGTAAACCAGTAGATGGAAATTCTTAACTCCATCCTTCTTTATGTCTACTATACTACATGGTTAGTCGGTAGATAAATTACATGTGCACAGAATGACAAATATTATTTTATCTTCTTATATAATTATATATATCACACATCAGACTCGAGCATTGATCCCCCTTCACTGTGTCGTTTTGTGTTTTTATGTTCGACACTTGATGGTCAAGTGCATTAGAGGAGATTTTTTTCACTGTCTGCTCGGTGCAAGCAAGAATCTCTCCGAAGTTAAAGTGATAGGGCTCTGTGGAGCATCACATTTCCCAATCTCCTTTTTTGTGCTATTGTACAAATGGTCCATTGCATCATTTCAGTTGTGTGCATACAATAAATGTAGCCACCTCCATGATGGGGTGCTGCCGTGCTGGCTCCTTATTTTAATTTAATATTTTATCAATACTGATTTTTCAGTAACAAATTGAATTTAAAAAACTACTGGAAGCTTGATGATCTGCTCCATCTTTTATTCAAGTAACCTTCAACAGAAAGAGGGCTGTTTTGATCAGGACTGTTCATTGTTGCACAATTGTCATCTAAATCCAGAAATGCAAGATCAAAATGGGATTTTGGACTTGAATATTCATATACTTCATCATCTTCATCGTCTTTATCATCTCGCTTCATTGAATTTAATCCCAATCCATGCAAATCTTTCTCACCTCTCAAGAGCTTTAGTACCTGCAATTTTTTAATTATAAAATTTAGTCTATTGATATAAGAGTGTAAACGAGTCGAGTCGAGTCGATTCGATACTCAACAGGGGATTCAGCTTGACTGTGTTGAAATATGCAGACCGGCTCAGAATACACAGAATCGAGTCAAAGACTTTTGTGAGTCGAATACAAGTAACTCATGTGCAGACCGGCTAACTTATAGCTATAGTGTATTGCAATGAGATATCAAGAAAGTAAATTTTCTGACGTTGCTGCAAATATTTACCTGGCTCATATTAGGGCGAAGCCGTGATGCTTGGATAAGGCAAAGTTTAGCTGCCAGAGCCATTCTCTGCATTTCCACCTTGTTTATTTCACTGGCCATATTTTCATCCAATATCCCTTCAATATCTCCTGTCTCTAACTTGGATTTTGCCTGAAAAAATAGAAAATTCAAAGCAGTTTAAGTTCATACATTTGATTTTTTTATATTTTTTTTGTCATAAAACTCTCCTGTCAAGAGACAAGGCGTCGGTTCTTACCCAGATGACCAAGCTTTCTTGACCCTTAGATGCCTCAAGACCTATAGGTTGTTGCCCTGATAGCAATTCTAAGAGAACAACCCCAAAAGAGTAGACATCAACTTTATCGCTTATTTTCCCATACATAAAATATTCTGGTGCAAGATACCCAAACGTTCCTACAACATCGGTGTCTGTAATAAAGATGATTTTGTTGGTCCCCAGATTGCCAACCCAAAATCAGATATCTGCAATATAAGAACATTACATTAATGCAATTCGGTTAGTTTGAAATAGGATCGAAATTTTCAACTTATTACTAAACTAACTTAAAAGTTTGTCCATCATCAAGAAAGTTAGAGTAGAGATATTGTAACTCAAACACTAACAGGCCAGACCGCTAGATGAGCGCCATGTGTGAAAAAAGACGGTCTTTTTGCACATACGGCATTCACCTAACGAACTCTGTCCAATAGATACTCTCTGAGTTAGAATTTTTCAAGGAGCACCTGTGCATCGAATGTATCCGTAAGAAGAATGTTTGAAGACTTGATGTCCCTATGGATTATTGGCTGAGGACACTCATTGTGCAGATAATTTAGTGCTTCTGCAATTCCCAGAGCAATGTTAAATCTTACTTTCCATGGCAAAACATCAATTCCTTTTCCATTTCCTGTAAGACATTCAAGTAAAATTGATCAGGTACAAAAGATTGTATCTATGAATTTAGAGGGATCAATGCATAAATTTCATTGGAGATGATCTTATATACCGTGAAGATTGTCTGCAAGATTTCCATTACCCAGAAAATCGTAGACAGATATCAAGTCCTCATCAAGTAGGCAAATCCCTAGTAATGGAGTGATGTTTCTATGCTTCAATGTTGTCATGATGTCAACTTCTCGAACGAATTCCTTCCGTGACTCTTTGAATAACTTCATAACCTTTATTGCCACAGGCTTTCCATCTGGTAGCATCCCTTTATACACACAATTACAACCTCCGCTGCCAATTAGATTTCCTGCAAAACATTTACATGATGTCAGTCGTGCTGTTGAGTATGTTGACATCATTGAACATGATGATTACTACTTTCAAACACCTGAAGTAAACTGAGATATTGAACTTTTCAAAATGTCATGGCTAAACAATTTGCAGTCTGGTGATTTTGTTTGCAGGAGAAGCTCCAGATCCTTAGTATCGCGTGATGAATTCAACTTCTTACGGTCAGGCAGATTCATCACCCAATCAATGACAGACATTTTTCTTGCTTCTAAAGTAATTGGAGTCAATTCCCAAGCAGATTGAAGGAGAGGCCAACCAGGCCTCTGGGTAGTAAAATCCTCTACAGGAAGTGATATTGAACTTAATGAGCTTCTTCGTCGTCTTTCGTCTTCAACAAGGCTAAAGTTTTCATCTTTTGAACTTCTATCTGCATCTGTAAATCCAAAACTCATGGTCTGGCTCAAACGATCATGGCTAAGCCTCCCCATGTCTGATACCTCGGATTCCCCGAATTCAGACAGGTGTTCACTAATAGGTGGATCCCCTGTAAGACATATGCTTGGCTTTGGGTCTCCTTTTAAACCTAAACACACACGCACACGCACACGCACACAAAGTTTAAGCCTTATTGGCACTTAAAGATTGTCATCAGTGTCAAGAACAAAAATAAACTTGGCATTTACCAGGTTGCAGGGCGGCTGAGATTCTACCAAAGACAATTTTTCCTCTGTGGACAGCCATAATGTCTGTTGTCATAGGCAATCTTTTAGCGCAATATTTAGCTATAGAAACGCGTCCCCTGCAATCAAAACAAAACAGGGAATCAAAATCAGCCTCCTGAGCTATTCATAAAGATTCATGACAAATCATTTTCCATAAACATCAAAAAAAAATTGAGGACTTAAAAAATCATTTTTCACCACAGACAAATTGTATGGGAATATGAACTAGGAATTTTCAGCTCAACCAACCTCAAAGGACTGTGCTTTGTTGTCCCAACTAGCACAGCGGCTGCATCATGGCTTTTTGCTTTTCTTACCAGAAATTTTCTGATTGAATTTCCTTTTATCACCTCAGCAACAAGCTCAACCTGAAGTACATAAATGAACATAAATAATCACAATTTCAACCAGAATATCATAATATCTACCCATTTTTACTTTAAAAAAAATAAAAATAAAAAAGGGTCTGCAAAACTGAACCTGTTTTTGGGTGCAGAGAACTTTGTACTCGGAAAGATAGCCATCCATCAAGACTTGAGCTTTTGAAGTGGAACCTACAGATTAAAGAGAAAATTTATGCTAAAAAAAACGTGTTGAAATAGGAAATTCGATGAAAAAAGGCCATGTTTTCTAAGCACCTGAGTTTCTACAAATATGCAGGGCAACCACACAATCTCCAGGGTCTGCAAGTTTCAACACAGCCCAATCTAGCAACTCTCTAGAGTAGCAGTCGAACATTAGTCCAACCAGAATTTTCCTTTTGCCATTAGCTTTCACTTCTTCAACTGCCATGGCGCTCTTTCTTATTTACCCTGTTACCAATTCTTTCATTCACTTTTCCTTTTCTTTTTCTCTTTTTTTGCTCAAACTAATGAGCTATTAAAGCACCATTTGCTTCATTAAATTTGAATGTTGATATACGAAATCCAGTCAACTCTTTCTCTGTCCAACTTTTGCGTGAATTACCAAAAAAGTAAGAGAATTTGAATTCTCCACGAAAAAAGACAAACACACGTTGTGCACGAACAATGTAAATCTTGCTTTATTTATGAGGTCCAGAATTAGAAAAATTATGCAAACCAAAACCTTTTAAAACAATAAAAATAAAAATAAAAACTAAAAAACTTGCTTCCAACAGAAGAAGCAAAAGCAGAACCCACCAAAAAAAAAATAATTGAAGAAAGAGTTGAATTAGCTATAAGCCGTAAACAAAAGAATAATCAAAGTTGTTGTAGGGGATTTTTCCATTGAAAGCTATCATTAGATTTTAAAAAGAAAATGCCGCCAAAGATCGTAAGAATACCTAATTCAACTAACAAATATTTGAATAATGCAGAGGTGGGTGCCATGGTGACGGGAACAGTTAAAGTTAATCAAAGAGGATTGGATTTTTCTGGTTAAAAAAAGGGAAGAGAAGATTTGAAGAATCTTGAAGGAGAGAAAGGGTTGAAGGAGAAAGAAAAAGAAATGTGTTTCTTTGGGGAAGGAAAATGATGCACAACCGTCGGCAGCAGGAGACAGTTACCGCTAAAATAGGAAAATAACGATAAATATTTAAATTGTTTTTTTTTTTTTAAAAAAAAAAATTTAAATTGTTTTGAAGCAATAGGTGGATGAGGCTCTGATTTATATACATTAATAATAACAACAATTTTAGGTCCCCTAAAAAACAATTTTATGTTGGCTTCAAAAAAAAAAAAAAAAAAACAATTTTATGTATTCATTCTATCCTTTCACTTTAAACATTAGAATATTTTCCAAAAAAGAAAAATCGGTTTTTTTTCTCAAAAATAAAAAAAGAATTCTCGGTTGTGTGATTTAAGTCTTCTCCAAAGATCCGTTTGTTACGCCAAATCCAAATACCGTTAACAATTTCCCTCCAAATGTAATTGTATCCTTTCACTTTAAACATTAGAATATTTTCCAAAAAAGAATAATCGGTTTTTTTTCTCAAAAAAAAAAAAAGAATTCTCGGTTGTGTGATTTTAAATATTACTACATCCGTCAAAATATTAATCCGTTTAGATATTTTCACACAGAGAAGAAAGTGGTTAAGTGTTATTAATTTTAATGGTAAAAATCAAAATAGCATCCTTGAAAATAAAGAGGGAAGAGTTTGAGGTGGACTCTTTGAAACATAAGGAATACAGTTTTAAGGTAGTAAACCAAACCCTGGGAACTTGTTTCATTCTATATAATGTCTTCTTCAAATGGCTAACATGATGATGTTTTTGAGAATCAACAAAGCCAACCGGTTGTGGCATAAATATATCTCCCTGTTGTTCTCCATTTAGGAAAACATTGTTCACATCAACCTGTGAATATCCAATTCTGACTAACAGCTATGGCCATAATAATTCTGATGGTAGCAGGCTTGATGACTGGACTAAAAGTCTCATGAAAATCCA
Organism: Gentiana straminea; assembly: GCA_036785695.1. NCBI lineage: Eukaryota > Viridiplantae > Streptophyta > Magnoliopsida > Gentianales > Gentianaceae > Gentiana > Gentiana straminea. Next base: position 8,387,168 of record JAVUPR010000266.1, on the reverse strand, counting down.
CCAATATAGACTACTTGAACCATTGAGCTACCAATCTTGCCTTATATTTGTTAATAGCCTTGTCTGGATTCAATTTTAGTTTGAAAATCCATTTATTACCAATCAGCTTTTGGCTTGGATGAGAAGGAACTAATTCTCATGTTCCATTTTTCTGTAGGGCTTCAAACTTATTGAGATTGAGACAATGCCTCAAACACTGTAGTAGGCTCTGCCAAGGTTGTAGAAGATTTGAGGGATGGATAAGAAAATGTTTTAGGTTTAAAAATACCACTTTTAGACCTAGTTTGCATAGGATGGCCTTGATGGACAAGAGGATGAGGATTGTGAACAATAGGATAAGGATGTAGGCTAGGAGAAGATGAAGAAAAAGGTTTTGAAGATCCACTATTGTGTGTATGAAGATCAGCCGGTGGAGAATATGAGATGCTAGGAGCATTATCATGAACATGTGATCCGGAGGAGAGTCGGTAACTGTAGGTGAAATTTCTGGTGTGGCAAGATAGGAATGTTGTTCTACAGGTGAGAGTTGTGTGGGAATAAAGAAAGATACCTGTGTATGAGTATGTGTGAAGGCAAGGGATCAGAAGAGGAAGTTATGGGGAAACCAATTTGGTAAGGGAACTCACACTCATTGAAAACAACATGTTTGGACACATAAACTCTGCCACTAGGATCTAGACACTTGAACCCTTTTATGGTTGTCACTAAAACCGATAAAGACACACTTCTTAGTGTGGAAATCAAACTTATGCCTATTATATGGTATGATGAAAGGGAAGCAAGTACAACCAAACACTTTCAAGTTGGAATAAGGTGGAGGTTTATGAAATAACTTCTCAAAAGGATAGTGATTATCAAGGACAAAAGTAGGAAGAAGATTTACCAGGAAAACAACATGATGAACACTTTCCCACCAAAAAGACTAAGAGGCATTTTTAGCTTGAGGTAGCAAAGTTAAACTGAACTCAGTGACGTGTCTGCGTTTTCATTCCGCCTTTCCATTTTGCTCATGAGTGTGTGGACAAGGATGCCTAAACTGAATACCATCATATTTTAGACATGAACGTAAACTCTTTACTCTCATCCCCAACCAGATTGCATAATTTTTATTTTAGTTTCAAACAGATTTTCAACGAGTTTCTTAAAGTGCAAGAAAGCATTAAAAGCATCAAAAAATTTTGCGTGGGTAAATCAAGGTATACCTAGAGGTGTACACGGTTTAGTTCAGTACGGTTAATGGCCTTACCGAAACCGAACCGAAATTTTCGGTTAATTGAAATTCGATACCGAAACCGAACCGTTTGTTGTAGGTAACCGAATTGAACCGAACCAAAATATACGGATTGGTTCGGTTCGGTTAACCAAAAATTGAAATAAAAATATCGATTATGTTCGGTTATAAACGGTTTGTTTTTTATAAGAATTTTTAATTCGGTTAAAAAATTGTTCGGACAATGGTTCGGTTATATGCAATTTTTCATACACGCTTATAATATTTTGGTTATGAAATCTAGTTATACATGTTAATTATAGACATTTTGGTTACAATTTTTTTTCAATTTCGGTTAAAGGTTCGGTTTTGTATTCGGTTACGGATAATTTAGAGAGTATCCGTAATCGAACCGAAAATTTCGGTTTCTCTATAGTACTAACCGAAACCGAACCGAAAGTAGTTCTTAACCGAACCGAATTGAACCAAATGACCTCGGTTCGGTTTTCGGATAATCCATATATGTGTACACTGTCACGGATTTTATCTAACAAAGCAAACAAGTAATAAAATTTATAAATCCGGTATTCCCCAAGTGTAGGGATCGTAGTATAGCGATTAATACCGGAGTCGGTCACAGGGAATCGGGGTATCTAGTTCATTAATTCTCCTAAGGTTGATACAATTATTCCTAAACCTAAACTAAAACGGAAAATAAACCGGACAGAGGATTGTCGGTCCAAAGCCGAGAAAATATCGTTGCGAACAAAAGCAAATAAAATAAAACTACAACTAAGAAAACAATAAAACTAACTATCATGATAATGACTGAAGCAAATCAACATAGAACAAACATGATCCACCATCCCGCAACCCTTAATTCTTCCCTAGATTATCTTATGATGATTCAATCAAAGTTGTGGTTCACCTAATCAAAGGTATGAATTCCTACTTCCGTAAGTAATCCGTTTATCAATCTCATCATCTTCCGATTTATAGAGATTAACGCTCTCAAAACAAGGTGCAAGATTTATTAGATCTAACAACCTAGAAATCTAACCTATCAACTTCCGTTATGTCAAGGTTAAAAGTCTAATCTTTCCTATGGTGATCTAAGGTTTACACCGATTTCCATCATACGGTAAACACCAAATAGCAATACATCTTCCGATATCGATTGCATAAACAAATAAACAAAGGAAAGAAACAAACTTTAAATTAAACTCACAAAATATCCAAAGGAAAGAAAATAAAAGCTCGCTTTGGAAAAAGTTGCTCATGCTGCTCCAAGTTCACGACTTCGAGGCCATCTTCATGCGAACAAGAAAAGAAGAAAAAGAAAACAAAAACCTAACTAATCCGCAACCCCGGCCTCCCCCCAAAGGGCGGGGCTGGGGCCGCCTAGGGTTTTCTCCTAATGATTGTGTATCAATAGGTCTCAATAATGTATGTAAATCTGATGATATTAGGGTTGGGGCGCAGCTACTATTTATAGAAAACTAGGTCGGCTGCTGCTATGTCGGTTTTGGACGCCCGTCCAAGGATTCTGGACGCTCGTCCATTCTTCTGGACTTCCTTCAGACGTCCGTCCAGGCTGCGTCCAAACTCTCTGAACCAAAAATCTCATCCTGGACGCCAGTCCAGACTGGACGGGACTTGGACGTGCGTTCAGCTCTTTTTCTTCCAAATTCATCTTGATCTTCATTCCAACTTCATCTCTATCTCTTTCCTTCCATGCAAATCATCACTTGAACATCTTTTAAGCTCCTTTCACCTCATACAAGCGTACCTACATCACGATAAAAACATGCAAAATGTAACATCTTACATCTAAAGATATTTATCCAATAAAATCACATAATTAGCTCGATTTTGCACTTTAATACTTCTAAAACTCATTTGCTCAATATTTCAATATAAAGCTCGATTTCTATGAAAAACATCCACATATGGGGAAAATTGACATAAAATATATCCTTATAAAACGTACAAAATCACCCTTAACATACACCCCTAGGTATACCTACTATAATCATCCAAGAAGTGATATAGTAAGTAAATCCCGAAGGAGATTTAACTAGGAAGGACCCCATAGATCTGTGTGTATCAACTCAAGACGACAAGTATTGACAATATCAGAATTAGAAAAGGAAAAAGCATGATGTTTACCATATTGACATGCATAAAAAAAAATTCAATTTCATTACTCAATTCAACATTACAATACTTTAAAACAAGACTTAACACTTTAAAAGATGGATGTCCCAGCCTTCTATGCCATAGTGTTGGAAAGGTGTCCTAAACCCAATCGGGTTGGACCGGATCCGACCGGGTCGGGTTGTTTACAGTCTATTTAGTTCATGTAATAACTTTATTATGATTAATAAAAGCACTTATGTTATTATATATTGTTTAATCTTCATATTATTTGTTGTATATATATAGTAACGTCCCTAGTATCAAACTGTGATAGAGAAACCATGATAGTGATTATGGTTGATGAGATCTCTAATCACTATAACAAATTTGGTACTTAAATGTCTCTAGTCTTATATATTATCAAATGGGACATTGATAGTATAATCATACTAGCACGTATTGGATGTCATCTATCTTTTAGAAGGTAGGGGATAGATCTCGTCTATCGAAGTGTAGGGACACTTGGACTGTACGTGGACGTGTATTGGAGAATGCGTACGTTAGACTGACCCACTTACATTAAGTGTCACACTATGTGGCGGTTGTGTAATTATACTTTTGACCGGAGTCTTCATGGCATCACGGTGTGGATTGTCATGCTTTGACACTATTGAGATTTCTCCTAACCACGGGGCGATCATGCGGTAGTGATTGGGTATGATATTGAAGCATGTGGAGTATACATGATTGGTCGTCCGGGAATCGCGTATCCTATGATTGGGATCGAATATTCGAAATGGCCTTCTTATAAGGAATGTCTTGCTTTCGAGAATCTTTGCAAAGTGGGAGTAAATGTGTTATTCCGAGAGAGCGTGATTTCCAGATTATAAGATACGATCGTTAATGTATTGACACTTGAGATACGATCGTATGGATATTATTTCAGCGATAGGATTGTAAGTTACGAGGTAACTGCTTCACATGAAATGTAGTAGTCATTGCTTTTGACTCTTCCGATGATTGGGGGTCACGGTGTGTTTCTAGACGCTATCTCGTGATCGTTAGGTATGAAGGGCATTTTAGTAAATTCCACTTTGTGTCTACGGCCAACATATTCGGAAGCCTATCGGGTCACACACATATGAACATCGAGTCGGATTAAAATGCGGTTATAGTTGATAACCAAATAAGGAAAGTTTATCTCTAGACTATAAAGGTTATAGTGGTAAATTAATATGGTGGTATTTATTTATTGTGAATAAATAATATACAAGATATTAATTATATATAAATTATATTAATTAAAGAATATTCCGGAAGTCAATTAGTTGACTAATGGGGCGCCACTTTTAAGTGTGTAAGATACACTTGGATTGTGCAATTTAATTAATAAGATTACTATAATATTAATATAAGATATTAATTGATTTTGGAAAAATAGATTTATGGTAATAAGATATATTTAATATAAGATATTGGCAAAATTAATTATAATAAAAGAGATAAATCAATCTAGAAGATTTTCCTTATTTTATTGGGAAAATGTTTTCTTCTCCTACACACATATGGGGCGCCACATCTAGCTATAAGAGGTGGGTGTCAAGCTCTTTTGTACATCACAATTGCAAGAGCTCATAGTTCTTGTGTAAAATAGAGAGCAACCTATAGTGAGTTTGTGAGGGAAGAAAAAGGCCGGTCTAGCAATCGGAGTTTTTCCGATAGCAATCCAATGAGGATTCCGGCGAGGAGTTCGTGTGGATTAGCGATAGAGGCCGGACGCGTGGACGGCTTGCGCACTGTACTACTCTCCGTTGACGGTCAAAGCGACGATCTTATAGATCATCTAAGGTATAACCGTCAAACTACTTAACGTGTTTATTGCATTAAACGAAGAAGATCTAGTAAAAGGAAATCAAATTTTAAATTCCGCTGCGTTAAAGTAGTGATTTCCTAACACATAGGACATCACTTTTAGGTCTACTGACTTCACTAACATAAGTACTAGGATGATAAGAATAACTCTGACTAGAGCTATGGTGCTTGATGCTTGATTGGTGGTGATTGGTTCTTGATTGAATGGAGTTCTGACAAGATGGAGGAATCAACTAGTACAGACCATGGTGCATTCTACCTTTGAGCAGGGTTTTGCCTGTGGTTTTGTCCTTCACAAAATAGCCAACATTATCAAATTAAACACTAACTTGATTATTAGAGGTAAATCTAGAAACACTAATAAGATCTTTAGTAATAGCGGGAACATGTAAGATATCTTTCGATTTAAGGGCAAAATTAGAAGTAGGGAATAAAGTATAACAAAGATGATTGATAGTGAGTCTAGATCCATTACCTACTCCTAGTGTGTCTGAGCCATTGTACTCATTACTCAACTGAAGTTTTCCAGGATCTGAAGTTACATGTTTGGTTGCTCCACTGTGAGCATATTGATTTGGATCTGCAAGTGTCTCAGGACCAACAAGATAGACAGCAAGGGCATGTTGATTAGGTTGATTTCCTTGATTAGGCACAGTAGGATTGTTGAAAGTTGGATAACACTTATACTCTGTCCCTGTATGATCAGACTTGTTGCACAATTGACATGTAGGCGTAGAGTTATTGTTGTTGTTGTAACCAGCTCTTCCTCCACCTCTGGACCTTCCTCCTCTTTGATTTGATCCACCCCTGCCTCTGCATTGACCTTGATAGCCATTGTTTCCTCTGCCTCTGCCTTGATAGGAATATTATCCATTAGATATGACAACTGCATTTGCTGATGCCAGAGATAAATCAAGACTTGCAATAGAATTAAAACTAGCAATTAGACTCTCATGGGTGATTAACTAAGCTTGCACCTCTGGCCATGACAGATCTCCCATTCTTGAAGTCAAATTCACAATAACAGACTCATATTCCTGTTAGGAAATCTACGCGGAAACGCAGCGGAATTTAAAATTTATTTCCTATCGACTCAAGATCGACTTCGTTTAAGCAATAAAAAAATAAGCCAGTAAACGGTTGTTACCTTGGTTGATCTAAAAGATCGACGCTTTGACCGTTTAAGGAGAGTAGTTCTGCATAGAGCCGCCCAAGTGTTCGGCCTCTACCGCTAGTCCACACGAACACCCCGCCGGAATCCCATCATGGATTGCTATTGGAAAACTCCGGTTGTTAGACCGGCCTTTTTCCCCTCTCTCCAACTCTCTATAGGATACTCTCTATTTTACACAAGAACTATTAAATTTCTTGGAATTGTGATGTACAAAGAGCTTGACACCCACCTCTTATTTATAGTGTAGGGGCGCCCCATCGAGGTGTGGAGGAGAAGAAAACATTTTTCCCAATAAAATAAGGAAAATATAATTGATTGATTTATCTCATTTATTATAATATCTTATATTAAATAAATCTAGGATATTGTCAATATTTTATATTGAATATTTCAAGATATTGTCAATATCTAATATTGATTATCTTTATTATATTACCATAAATCAATTTACACGTGTATATATCACATATATATATATTACACATATAAATAAATAAATATATATATATATATATATATATATATATATATATATATATATATATATATATATATATAATATCTTATATTAATATTTGGTAATACTATTAATTAAATCGCACAATCCAAGTGTATCTTGTACACACACAAATTGCGCCACCTTAGCCAATAAATTGGCATCCGGAATATTCTTTAATTAATATAACATTATTAATATCTTGTATTTAATTTATTCATAATAAATAAATACCACCATATTAATTTACCACTATAACCTTTATAGTACGAGATAAACTTTCCTTATTTGGTTATCATCTATAACCACATTTTAATCCGGCTAGATGTTCATATGTATGTGACCCGATAGGCTTCCGAATATGTTGGCCGTAGACACAAAGTGCAAATTACGAAAATACCCTTCATACCTAACGATCACGGGATAGCGTCTAGCAACACACCGTGACCCCCAATCATCGGAAGAGTCAAATGCAATGACTACTACCTTTCATGTGAAGCAGTTACCGTGTAACTTACAATCCTATCACTGTAATAATATCCATACGGTCGTACGTCGAGTATCAAACATTAACGACCGTATCTTATAATCTGGATATCATGATCTCTCGAAGTAACTCATTTACTTCCACTTTGAAAAGATTCACGAGAGCTAGACATTCCTTATAAGAAGGCCATTTCGGATATTCGATCCCAATCATAGGATACGCGATTCCCAGACGACCAATCATGTATACTCCGCATGCTTCAATATCATACCCAATCACTACCGCATGATCGCCCCGTGGCTAGGGGAAACTTCAATAGTGTTAAAGCATGACAATCCACACCGTGATGCCATGAAGACTCCGGTCCAAAGGATAATTACACAACCGCCACATAGTGTGACACTTAACCGTGTAAGTGGGCCGGTCTAACGTACGCATTCTCTAATACACGTCCACGTACAGTCCGAGTGTCTCTACACTTCGATAGACGAGATCTATCCCCGCCCTTATAGACGTAAGACATCTAATACGTGCTAGTCCGTTTATACTATCAATGCCCCGTTTAATAGTACATCGCTTTCAGAGACATTTAAGTATCAAACTTATTAAAATGATTAGAGATCTCATCAACCATAATCGCCTATCATGGTTTCTCTATCACAGTTTAATACTAAGGACGTTATCATATAACAATTCACAATTGGTTCTCTAAAAGAACATATATATGACAACAGAAAAGCCATTTAATATATGTACAAACATAAAGAAATAGTATAAATGATCCGACCCGATCGGATCCGGTCCAACCCGATTGGGTTTAGGACACTATTTCAACAATTCCTTGCTTAATCCACCAAAGGAAGCCAAAATCAACTCTGATATGGTAATAGGATACACTGCAGCACTCAATTTATCATAATAAGTATTCATTTGGGCCAAATAATCTACCATGATTTTAGATCCTTTCTCTGTATTATTCAGTGCATCTTTATACCCTAACATCTGGGCCTCACACTGATTATTGAACAAGAGTTCTAATGTCTGCCAAATTTCATGAGAAGTAGTGCACCTCACTACTTTTACCAATGTTTGCTCTGTCATAGAAGCCAACAACCAACCAATCAGCAATGAATCCTTTGCCATCCACTCACCATACGTAAGATTCACATAATTTTGACATATGAGGTCATATTAGGCACTGCTAAATACTGTGGCGGACAAGAATAAGTACCAAACATAAATGATTCCAACTTATGATCTATAATCACAGGTAAGACTGTAAACATTCATAGGACATAGTTGTTCCGATCTAATATAACTGAGCATTCTTGATTTAAATTACCTCCTAGAGTATGCATTGGAGTCTGATTCATCGAGAGAAGGCAGGTCTGGACTGAATCAGTGGTGACAGCTGAGAGCTCAGATTTCTCATGAATACGGCCGTAAAAGTGTTCTGCATCAGCCCAATCGGTGGTGGTGAGGTCATGGCACCAGGGATTTCATAAGGAGCTGTCACTGAGCTCTGAAATACACCGGAGATGGTGGAATTCTCCGGAGCACCCATAAAGCCGTCATTACTCTGACCATTGCCTTGACGGAAGTTGAAGAAGATGGTGGCGCCGCCATCTGCGCGATCGAACTGTCTCGATACCAACTTAAAGAATTAAAATCAACATAAACCGGGAAAATCCTTCATTTGATTTCATTGAATTAGTAATTTCTTGATTACACACAAAGGCTCTGGTCTTGCATACAAGCTACAGACCGTTAACACCATATCCATGACTCACCACACTAGATCTAATCCAAGGGTTACAAATGCAAAGGAATATTACATTTGTACAATCTAATGATATGCCAAGTGGACACACATGCACTCTTATCTGATAAGACAAACTACTTATCACAAATATAACTTTCACTTTTCACGAAGGTAGTATATTCTTAAGTTGATTGAATCTCTAAACAAGATGAAATACGTTGGATGTCCTAATAATTTTATATAATATCCCAAAAGTGGGGATAAATAGAGTGATTAAAAGAAATTATGGAACTCATGAAAAGTTACAAAAGGAATTTTTTTTTATCTAGCAATGTTTTAATAAGCATGTCACATATGTTTGTTCATTTGACATCTATCTCATAGGGAATGTTATATAAAAAAGAGGTATCATTAATTGTCTATTGATACTGATTGATTTCAATCGGTAATTTTGTTCATACTTTGAATTGTACTATAACTATTGACATTGGTACGACTATTAACCCGACACGTGACACTCATCAGACAGACTTAATCATGCCATTTCGACAAGTGGGCTCGGCTCGACATCGGACCTTGGTCAACACAGCTCTCTCTCATGCAATACAAGTCACGCTTTTAGGTGAATAATCGACATAACGCATGTCATCACCTGTCCTTCATGAACGAAATGGTGCATACTCATCTCATTCATATATTCTCAACTAAAGGCAAGTCGGTCTTGACATGTGGCAGCACCGACTCTCCATTAAAGTTGACACTCCGGTCATTTAAGAACCGTCACCCCATGATGGCAATTGCCACAATATTAGCTCTCTGATTCTCTTCTCATTATGGCACGAGTTACATATTGTTATGTGATCCCCGCCATGATTTTTGTCATATGCATCAAAGCATTTACTCCTATACTAGGGCCCTATACAAAAGGTCATCATTATTATTTTTGAAAACTATGTTCGACTTGATCCCAATTAACTGACACAACCATTTTCACTCACAAACCCATCAATTTACCGGTTGGGTCATTTTCTCGAGACCCAATAATTTGTTACTCGATCCAAACTATCCAGGGATGGTATCCAATATCATCAAATGCTTTCATATCTTAGAATAATGTAATATACAAGCATTGCTAGAACTATACAATAAATAAAAAAGGAAAAAAAAAATTAACAATGTTACGTTCGTCCAAAATAGTCATAAAAAAACATTACTCCTTAAATTTTATTTTTTTTAGAAGAACATTACTCCTTATTGAATCAAACGCATATCAAAATAAAACGTAATATCATTAGTGATTATAAACACGAAGAATGTATATCTTCAATAGAAAATGATATGCATTGGGCCAGAAGGACAATATAAGATTAGAAATGATGGAATATGACAGTTTCGAAAGTAAATGGTTGAATAGGACAAAAAATAGATAGATGTACAAAAACACCCTTAATGAATTTAAAACATTTTTTTTATATTTTTTCTCTCCAAAATATCAGGTAAATCAAATAGTAACTGAAGAGTAAATATCTTTCCCCTGAAATCACGCCACCATCAAAACGCAATTCGTCCTGATTCTCAACGCAATTCGTCCTGCTTCTACACGATCACAAAAAAAAAAAAAATAATAATAATAATTTGGGCGACGGCGGACAATTAGGGTTCTTGGCGATTTGAATGAAATTTCGCAAAGTAACAGCAAAATTAATCAACGTCCGAACCGGAAGAAGTAAGTTGACAGGGGGAAATGGCGAAAAGGAGAGGGAAAAGCAGGAACACCGAGAAAGTAATTTTTTTTAATCAAGCACGAATTCTAATATGCATTGGATAATTCCTTTTGATTATTACAACAGAATTCTCAATTGATTGTGTGTGCTTTTACTATGTTTGATTTGTCGATGGTGTAACTGCATTCGGTGGTAATATTGGTGTTACTACATCTTAGAATAATGGTGTCAAAACGCCTTTTTTTAAGAGGAAAACGTCTTTTTGAATATGTAGCCGATCTGGTGTATATAGAATTGATTGTGTGTTATGTTCTTGTTACTACAATTAGTGGAATTTCACCGAGTTACTTGAGTATGCGTTGGATACATCTTATGGAGAGTGCATATTGGTGTTACTACATGATACTACGTTGGTGGAATGTAATCGAGTTACTACATTATTTGTTACTAGATTATACTACATGGGTGGTATTGTGACATCGTATGTGTTACTTCAATGGAGAGTGACATTGTTACTACATTGATGGAATTCCTAGTAACTCAGTGAACTCCCACCAATGTAGTTACTAGATTATGTGTTACTAGATGATACTGCATTGGTGGAATTGTCCCATTGTTACTACATTGGTTGATTTTCTCAGAGTTACTAGATTATCTGTTGCTACTTTGGCGTCTGCTAAGTTGTTTGTAATTCTTCAGGAATTGACAGATGAGGTAATGGACTGCAAGATTCATGTTTTATTGGAGAAGGGGTTATGGAACTGTTAATTTAACAACACACGGAGAAGAAAATGAATTCTTTTTGTTATGTATGGTGAGAATTGAGAAGAGTACAACTGGGCTTCATTCTTATCAATTTTGCAGAAAATTCTTAATCAAGGGAGACGTGAATCATCATCATCATGGATCTTCGTGGCTTTTCAAACAAAGTTGTAATTAATTTGTAGGGGATGCTTTTTTGGATTCTTATTCTGTAGTGTCCATGGCAGGGGAGGGTGATTTTGCACCCTTTGCTTGAACATGATGAGCTATAGCACAACTGTTACACTAGAAGATAGAAGAATTGTTGTCCCTGTATTTTAAAATTTTCCAATTTAGTGTGATTCAATTATATCTTTGTTCCAATTCAACCATTTGTGTTTTCAATTCAAAGTGTTCAATCAAATCATGCACAGAGAATTTGAAAGAGAAGCCAAAAGAGTAATGGTATCACATTTTTGTAAAACAATTCCACTGTTCTAGGCTACTCTACTATGAACTAACAGACAAAATATTAACAGCAAAAATAAAAACAGCACCGTGAATTTGTTGAATAAATGGCATATTTTCGGGCGTTACTGCATTATGGACTCTTCAAGAACAAAAATACAGACCGTAGGATTCATATTCAGAAAACAGAAACGATAAAGAATTCATATTCATTTCAAAAAAACAAAACCGATAAAGATGAAAACAATGAATTGAGACAAACAGAAACGATACAGAATTCATATTCATATTAAGAAAACAGAATTGAAAAAGATGAATACCATGATTTGAGACAAACAGAAACCATAAAGAATTCATATCCAGAACACAGAAACGATAAAGAAATCATATTCAATTCCATTTGAGACAAACGGGTGAAAATCCACAAATGCCATGAACGATCACAAACTCAAGATTCATATTCAGAATTCAGCAACGACAAAGATGAATGTCTTCTGAAAACGGAATAGGAAGATGACAAACTCGGGAACAATTGACTAAAGCCGGGAAAAACCGCAGTAAATAAGCTTGGAATGACTTAAAATATTTCCGAATTTTTTTGTTGTATCTAAATTTGATTATTCACACCAACAATATTGATTGAAACGATTGGATTGCAGAAACATTGCATCATCAAGAATCAATTCCCGGCTGGAGCTTGGCTAAACAAAGGGGACAAATAGGATTCTTAATTTGATCGAATTTCGCTAAACAAAGGGTACAGTTGTTTACTACTTCCGGCGGTTTCAATATCAGCATTTAGTTTACTCCGGCTGAATCGATTCCCGGCGATTTCAATATCAGCATCGTGATCTACTTCTTCCTGGTCGGACTGCAAAATTCAGTTTTTTGTTTTTGTTTTTTTTCACTGCAAATTCAGATTTTTTTTTGGTTTTATTCAAATGCTAGCAAGGGATATTGGCATAACCGAATTTGGGGAATCTAATCTTCCGTCTTTTTCTTCTTAAATGTCAATTTGTGGAGTTGATAATGGCATGAAAATAGGAAAAAAATTGATTTGCAGTTACTCAAAAAGAATTTAATTCATTTATGAAAATAAAAAAAAGCCATTTCTAATAAATACAGTAAATATTAGAAAATAAAACTTTAAGGGTATTTTTGGAATCACATTACTTTCTGTCCTTTACAACCAGTGCATTTCTTTCTTGTCCTTTTTCCACAAATAAGATGTAAACTCGTCCTCTACGACATTTTCCTATTCTTATTAACATGAATAAACTGCTCTATTTTTTTTTTCAATTTATTTTTTGTATAAATTTATTGTAGTACCTTTTCTTTCGGGAAATTAGAATGATAGTAGTACTCCCTCCGTTTTTATAACTTTCGTACATACAAGAATCACACAGATTAAAGAAATAATTAATATGTCTAAAATATATTATAAAATGACTTAGTTGTTCTTTGATCTTTTTGAATATATACACATCCAATAAACATTGATTATCTCTTGTTAATTAGAGTATTATATTATGAATGTGTATATGCGTGTGTTATGTGTAATAGCGATGCAAATTGAATTTTGAAGACCATTGGATTTTTTTTATTGAAGACGTATATATATTATAATTAAATTGAGGAAACGTGAAAAAAAAAAAATACTGTATTTTTATTATAAAATCACACATAATAAAAAAGAAAACAAATTCTGAGTAAGTGACACCTAAAAAAGGGAGGGAGTTTTGTTTTTTTTTTTTTTTGAGTGGGATAGTAGTACTTTCAAATACTCCTGAAAAAAAAAAAAAAAAAAGACAATTACAGGTATATTGGCGGGAAATCCTGAAAGATGATGGATAATGACGACTACCACCGGCAAATCAGCCAAATAACATTGCACCCTGGTTAACGGGCTACTTCAACGTCAAGCTAACGATGCACATCTATTTTTTTTAATTTTATTTTAAAGATTTTAAGAATTTCCTCAAAAAAAAAAAGATTTTAAGAATAACATGATTTTTTTGTTTTTTTTTTTTTTAGTTTTTGTTTTTTTGCGCTAGAGGAGATTTTTTAAATTATAACTACATATTTATGCTTTTTTGAGGAGAGACTTTATGGTGCAACGGTTGTAAGAAGGTTGTCCCAAGTGGCATACATTAGAGCCTCTCATTTTTACTCTCTTTCACATAATACACTTTTATCGTGTGTGAGAGGTTAGAAATGAATGGTTGTAATGTATGCCACTTGGTACAACCTAGCTATAACAGTTGTATTATAAAATTTGTCTTTTTTGAGCGTCCACGCATGGTGATATGGTTTTTTTTTAAATTATTGAAAATAGTTATTGTACAACAGTTATTTATGAGTCGTATCAAGTGGACGTGTGTGATGCATCTAAATCATCCATACACACCACTACTATGTGTGAGAGTGTGTGTAATGATTAATCATATCCATTCACTTGGTATAACTATTGCACCATAATTTCTCTCAAAATTATTTCAGTCTATCAATTCTTTTAAATTTTTTTGTTATTTTAGAAAACCATTTCTTTTAACTTGAAATTGTTAACTCAAATTATTAACTTGACAATGTTAACTTGAAAATGTGCAAAGATAAATCTTATAGATCTCTTCTTTCCGTATTGACTTCTTCAAACCGTGAATAATGATTTACTTTAATTTGTGTTAATGAAATCCTTTTCTGTGTAAGAAAAATATATAAAAAAATTATCAACTCATTATTATTCATTCATTTATATCTTCGTCACAAAATATAATTCATCTAATTGATATGCCTGAACCGTAATTCAATCCGCGTATCTTTATTCGGGTCCGTCTGGCCATCAAAGCAGTGGACAAGGCCCCCGGCCACCATCGTCCGCGAGCTCACAGGACAACTTGGGTTCGCAACCTACCAAGCTGGGCTCTTGGTCTTAAGCCTCATGCGGCGCCAACAAGGCTAGGGGGCCGTCATGCGAGCCCATAAGGCAATCAGGTCCGCCAATGACAATAGCCCACAACACTTAGAGGATGAAACTACTACAAGTTTGGCAAGACAAGGGCGCAAGAGACGGCGAAGTCATTGGGTCTGCATCCCACTGGATCCGCCACATGTTCGCTGATTTTACTAACATCCAGTTGTACTTGTTCGTCCTTAATTGTAATTAGCCAAACCTCAGTCGGTGGCTCTTCTATAAATAGGTTTTATGTAATCATTTATATATATGCATTAATACAAAACTAAGACTTACTCTGCCAATTTTTGCAGTGAGCGTATAAAACCCAATGAACCCAATCCAACCCAAAACCCAAACCGAACTAACCCGAAAACACAAACCAATTGAAACCCAAATTTTTTGGGTCGGGTTTTGACCCGAACCGAAAACATTTTGGGTTGGTTTGGAGTTTATTATTTTTTATTCGGGTTGACCCAACCCAACCCGACTCAATATATATATATATATATATATATATATATATATATATATATATATATATATATATATATATATATATATATCCAAAGTAAAAGGAAGTTATCATATTCCTGCTATCACTTCATTTTCGGTTTTCGTCTACGATTCTTTGACATTTCTTCGGGAAAAAAAATCCGTGTATGTTTTTTTATGTATGACTATAGGTGTTTAATTATTATCTCTATATGTTGTTGGTTTGTTATATGTTGTTGGGCACTTAATTATCAAATTTTAACGTTTCTTTCATAAAAAGTTGTTTTTTTAACGATTATAGTTATGAACATATGATATGGAACTCGAATTTTGATGTATACATTTGTGTGGATTTTATAGCATAAAAGTTTTATGATCGATGCATGTTTTATGGATGAAAACCCGAAACCCAACCCAGACCAACCCGAAACCAACCCGAACCAACTCATTGGGTTTTATAGTCGTTCGGTTTGGTTTGAGTTAGTTTTTTCTTGAACCAACCCGACTTATACTATGAAAAAACCCAACCTAAGTCGACCCAACCCAACCCAAGCTCAGCCCTACCAATTTTGCTACTCATTTTCTATTGTACATTCACCACCACAAATTCCACAGCACCTCTGTGCACCATCAATTTTACCAAACAACTAGATATCCGTTCATTTAACCACCGCTGAAACACCGTGATAATTTCGACATTATCACTAACTTTTTTATTTTGTACCGTAATATAATTATTCATAATACCCTTCATTCCAAAATATAATTCATCAAACTTTATTATTTTTCCCGTAATATGGTTATTAATAGCAACCACTTAAGTCATACGTTAATGATATTTAACAACTTTATTAATCTTTGTACAACTCTTGAATGACTTATATTTTACGCGGTGGGAATACTATTTATTTAATGTGTATTTAAAATTTTCCAACTTTATAACCATATATTGCATTAGTTATATTTTCAGAAACAATATATACCTTAAGCAAAAAAAAAAAAAAAAAACAATATATACCATCACATAGTGAACTATATATATACCACCATTTTCGTTATCTAAAGATTCTAAACATAACCTGAAGCAAATGATTAGTATCTGACAATTAAATGTGATACCTTGCGAAAGGAAAACTAACCTCCATATTAATGAGATTAACATTGAATTCAAATTACTTTTATATAAATGCCTACTTATAGTTGGGCACGGTTTTGCATGGTAAGTTGGACGTAATGATTTGTTTACTCAAATCGATTAAGTCAAAAACTACAACGTAAGATACGTAATTACTCATAACTCTTATCCCCCGTGTTAATCTTCCAATTGACCTAAATATTGTATTACTAGTAAAGATAATAGTTTTCTCAACAAAATAATAATAATAATAATAATAATAATAATGGTAATTGTCGCTTACGACTCTCATTTGGTGATTATTCACACTGTTTGCCTTTTCTTCTCTTTTATTATTTAAATTATAGCAAGCTTCAATTACATCTAAGGCTGGTGCCCCACCCCAGTGACTAGAGTAGTAATAGAATTATGGGACATTATTACCTCGAATATATATCATTTCTAAATCCAACAACATAATTTTGTGATTATGATTGTTTCAAATTTACTTTTTTTTACAAGCAAAAAATTAAGTACTATACATAAGTAACATAAATCAAATCAAGTTTAAGAAAATACTAAGGTTAATATCTAACAACATATTACAAATGTAAAAAACAATAAAATTATTGAATCAGTCAAGAAAAAATAAAAATAATTGAAACAAAAACATCACAAACAACTACAAAACAGCTGAATCATAACCAATGACATCAAAAGATTGTAAAACACCGATCAACAAAATAACTACAGTAACAAGGAAACAAATAGATCATGAAAAAAAAAATCTATGTGCATGTCAAGATGTAAAATCATCAATTATAGTATCAAGTTTAATATTGTCCAACATATCATTCAATTCATGGGTCCTGAGCGGTCAGCTAGGACATATTTTTCATTAGTGTCATTACTTTGAAAGAGATTGACGGTGAATTCATATATCAATACAATAAATAACCAAAATATGCCAAGATCAAGACTCGAACTAGCATGAATAAGAGTATATAACCACAATTTATCTACTAGATTAGCTTCCTGTATTGTTAAAGATGTAATTTTTTGCCCTCTTATAACATGGGCCCTAGGCGGTCGTCCATCTCGCCTGCCCTCAGGGCCGGCGCGATAAGAGAATGCGCCGGCATACTGTAGGAGTAACTCTATCACAATTCAGGTAACTAAATCAACCGTAGAAAAACTCGTGTGAGATAAGAGAATGCGCCGGCATACTGTCTAAACGCTTAACAAACGAGAACGAACATGCATAAAAGCCCCAAAGCCCCCACCTAGCTTAAACAATCACATACTAAGCACTCCATGGACAATAAATCCTCCGTTGTAAACTGTAGGAGCTGGATGCAATCTTAAAAGTCCTCCACCAAGATCCGATGAAACCCGAATGACGAAGCCATAGATAATGCCTGAAAAATCGTAGTAAGCTCCAACGCTTCTACTGCATATGTAGAATATGCCCATCATGATTACGAAACAAAAGCCCAATGGCCGGCGCATCCACCATGCTAGCCTAGTCCATTTTAGTGACCACGCAGATATGATAGCCAAGGACCCGGAGCCGCGTGAGCCAAAAGAGTGCACATGTGAACCCAATGAATTCAACCGTTTCCTCATGAGCATTTGTAATTAGCAAGGCCACCAATGTTTGCCAGTTTGTTATAATAGATCTATTCATAAAGATGGGCAACTCCTCGGCATCACAAATTAAAGAGAATGCAACGGTATAGAAAAATCAACACAAGATTGAAGAGCTGCCTCTATTTTCGTATTTTGCAGACGAGACCCGACATCCGTCAGCTTTTGGTTATCTTCCTGGTCGGGGCTGGCCCTGGCATTTTTTGGGCCTAATGCCGGTCTAGCCCCGTTGTATGTCTAATTTTTTTGGACCTTTATCGGTTCGAGTAATTTTTTTGGACCTTTATCAATTCAAATAAAATAAAAAGTTAACATATTATATTAGGTTGGATCTGATTGGATCTACATGAATATTTTTTTCTTTTAACGAAACATGTAATGTTGAGCCTCCCTGTACCGTTGGACCTGAGACCGTCGCCTCATTCGCCTCACTAGCTATAGGGCCGGCCCTGCTCCTGGTGACCACAGACGTCACACGACCCGACCTCTATACCATGGCTACTCTGCAAGGTAGAATCCAATGACAAGCAATTGAAAGGTAATAACACTTTTAACAAATAATTTATAAAACAACACATAATTAACATGAAAAATAAGTATTTTGGGCGGAGCAAGGATCCTCTCAAGTATTGTCTTAAGTGTTCCATCAAGTATAAATAATCTAATCACACACTTAAAATGATGAAAATCATCTAGCCATGATTTTTTTCCCCTCAAAACTATGTCGTTTTAGTGATAATGTTTAGAAACACATGTATTTGAAAGATACTTGCTCATTTTGAACTATCGTAGGCATGTTGTTTCTAAGATTTTGTAGCATAAAATAAGTTAAATATGACGTGCCGAAAGTTAATTAGTTTAGCTTTTTTTCACATTAAAAATAAAGTTGTTTAGTGATAACATGTTTTTCTTATGGTGAAGTAATCTGTTAATTAGTCAACCCTAACATTTCAAACATTTTTTCAGTTTTATTTTAATTTCATTGAATGGACGACAATTACATGATGTCTTTTGTATGCTTAACATCACACTAGTCTTTGAGGGTAGGCCAACTAAACCACCATAAAACAAACAAATTTGACGGCCTCTCAATATTTAAGATCCAGTGATGTTATGTACACTTATTTTTATTTTTATTTTTATTATAATCAGACTCTAAAAATAATAGAAAATAATTATTCAAGTTATACTTTTGTCAATAATTTGAATAGCAAAATGTTTTTTTTTTTTTTCTCCGAGAAAACAAAGAGCTTTATTAATTAACATCCGCAAAACACGCGGCTAAAACGTCTCTACAAACTGCCCCAAGAAGTCACAGCAAGGAAAGACAAAGCATATTGCGCTAGAAGGTACGCGGATACATTGTCGGTACGGTGAACAAAAGAGAAAATAAATAGAATCAAAGCTAGGGAGTAAAGCTAAGCAGTCGCTCAGTAGACAGGCTTGAGCAGTAATGTCCTCCACAGGCTGTCGAAGCCGCTGTACACATGCCAGATAATCATTTTCCACCTCCACCCGCCGAAAATGCAAAGCACCGCCTCTTCGAGTGCCAAGTAAATACCTCGAAGCTCCATATACTCCGGACGACCTCCCAATCAAAGGGGTAGCCCACGGAGTGCAAGGCTGTCCCTGCTGGATCACGAAAAACAAGCCCAATACCTGCTCGATCCTCCCTCACCGCAACATCAACATTACATTTCAATACCCCTTGAGGTGGCCGAGCCCAAGAATCCGCCAAGTGCTGGGGCGTCCCCTGCACCCGATAGGCAGCCAGGGCCTCCGTAAACTCAGTTGTCGCAGAATGGCAAAACGTTCTATCAATTTGTTTTTATAAAGTTTCATAATATGTTTTTATTGAATTTACATATTTAATTTTAATTCTTCAATTTACAGTGGGTCAAATGCCATGATTTTTATTTTTTTTGGGGTCTTGTTTGGTTTCGGGTGGGGTTGAATCCAATCCAATATTTTATTTATTCCATTATCTTATTTATTATTATTTTATTAATTCTATTATTTTATTATAAATTCTCTCATCAATCATTCAACATCAACAAATAAAATAATATTAATCAATTCACTTTATTCATCCACTATACTATTTAACCATTATTTTTTCAATATAATATTTCATTAAAATTTCTCTCACCAATCATATTTTCAACTACACAAATTTCAACATAACATTTCAACTTTATAATCATTATTTCACTATACTTTATTTTACTTTCTCTTTTTTGAATCAATTCAATCACAATCCAACCTGAAACCAAATAGGCACTGCTTAACATTGAAATTAAATTTCATAAAAAGAAAACATTGTACGTAAATATAAAGTCATTTGCATGGTCATATGTTTATTGTCATCATAACATACCTCATCAATCCTAATAACTTGACTCAAGTGATTAATAACTTCAGGATGCTTAAAATTTTCATATATTCTCAAACGCCATATAAAAAAACTATAATGAAATCAATAACTTTTTAACCTCGTCGTCATCGTTTGTTATAACACACTCACACACGCACACACGCGCCCACACACAAAAGTTCTGCAATTTTAAATGAAGTTTAGTGTTTCTCGAAAAAAAAAAGTTTAGTGTGTCTACGGTAAGTAACAATATTTTCAGAATAAAAAAGACACTACAGACAGACAAGTAAATACAAGAATTTTAAAATATTCTAATAATGTTACAGTTCATTAGAGAGATGTCCACTCCCAGATCAGATGAAACCTCTCCGCTGGTGTTGATCATCTCATTTGATATGATCACGTATGGGCCTCGTTTGTGTACTTATATTATATTATATTGTAAGTTACCGTTGCTTATATTAAGTATTAACCAACGGTATATAACATTATTCAAACAATTTCTTGTATTGTTTTTTTTTCTATCTTTCTAGCTGTTGTCGTTTTTTTTTTTTTTTTATAAATATAATCCGATACTCTTTGTATTATTTAAGTGAATTTTATTATTGAAATTATTTCTATTTATTTGTTCCTGAATTCATGATTGGAAATTTCAAATTCAGATCATAGTCGAATGATTCAAATCCGGATAATTGGATCGTTACGGTATATATGTATGTTAGATAATGTGAAGAGGTTAAAATGTCCTTAGCTAGTTAAGATGAATTAATTTGATTCAATTGTTAAATATTTGGTCCACCACTTGTGAAGTCACATATGGCACGGGGTCTATGTAACGTTTTTTTTTTTTTTTTTTGGTTCCTGAAATTTCTCAAGTTTTCTTAGCTTACTTCCAAATATTTACGCTATAATTATTATCTACTATTATTACTACTACTCATTTCATTCCATATATGTTACATCATATTCACACCATAAAATTTTTTTTTTTTTTTTTTTTGAGGAACATATAATTTATAAATTCAATTAATTAGATTGACTTTACTGTATTATTACATATAAAAAGTGTATAATTTCTTTCTTTTATTTAATGATCATGTCATTATCAGTAAACGTAAGTATATTGATCATGGTCTTTACCGTGTCATTATCGTTGAAGCATTTAGTGAATAGAATATCTACCGCAAACACAAAGCAAACTATTCTTTCGCCTTTTATACATATATTTTTTTTATAAATTAATTAGTACTCGTTTTATGTCTTAGGTGAAGGAGTTAGAGCTACATTTTTGTAGATAGTTACATCAAATACCTGCCCTGTTGAATAATATATATATATATATATATATATATATATATATATATATCTAGGTTTATCCGTCCCAACTACCTAAGTTTTGAAACGCTATTTGTATTATTGATATAAAAAAGGAAACAACACTAATATGTGTTTGTATTGGATCACCAAATCATCAATTTTAAAGAATTTTATTGATGGAAAGTTTTTACAGGTAGATGCTCATTTTAAAAAGTTTAATTCTTATTGGTTTTGAACCACCTACCAATTAGGATTTGCATATGGACCAACATAAAATTTGTGTTGTTTGTAAAATGTAAATAGCGTTCCTCGACTCATGTTCCGAGGCGTTTAACCAGTATCTTCGGACATGGAAGGAAATAAAACAATACTACCTCCGTCCAAAATGTAAGTTCAATTTGGATGTTTGTAAGTTCAATTTGGATGTTTTCACAAAGATTAAGAAAGTTGGTTAAATTGATAATGTGTCATTAATTTAGAAGGAAAAGTCTAAAATGCCTTTTGACTTTTATTAATGCAAAGTAATGAAAAGTGGGTGGATAGATAATAAATGATGGGGTAAAAGGAGAAAAATATAGTAAATGCTTCATTGGTTATTTAAATTGACTTACATTATGGGACAAAACAAAAAACTAAATGAATTTAAATTTTGAAACGAAGGTAGTATATTAATGCTTTGTTTGCAAATAGCTTCATCAAACCCAATGATTGAGTAAGTTGTTGGAGTCTAAGTGGTTTGCAAATAGCTTCATCAAACCCAATGATTGAGTAAGTTGTACTAAGTTGAAGAGTGTGATGTGTTTTTACACACTCTCACATATAATAGGAGTGTTTGTGGGTGAATTAGGACACATCTCATCTTTTTACTTGGTATATATCTCAATCACCACAAATTTTATTATGGTCGAGGATCAAATCCTACTTGGTGTGTCCAACCAATAGGATTTCAAAGATTTTTGGTGGACCCCTATGTATAAAAACAAACCTTCAATCAGATTTTTTCAAAGTGATGATATGGTGGTCCAAAAACTTGGTCCAGACCATCATAAAACTACTGATCAATCACCGATTCATATTAACTCTTCTCGACCCAAATTCGACGAAAGGGAAAAGTATATTCAATGAAAACAATTATAATACTAATATACTTTGTAAATATATGGTAGGGGCACATGTGCCATAATGTGAAGAAACGGCAATCAAAAAAAAAAAAAAAAAAACCACAGGAAATGGCCGATTCGTAAAGGGCTCGGAGGATTTAAATTGACATTGGATCTTAAGTTGGAGTATGGAGGTTCGATCGAATTCCGTAAACTGAAGAGAGACTTCTTTCAGTTTTTTTGGTATAATGACAAACACACTCTGAGTCATTAAGTTATTTGATTAACATTATTTTATGCCACTAGGTTATCTGATTAATATTTTAACGCATCTTGTGAGATAGAGAGTGGGACCTTCATGATTAGGGTTTAACCGTTAAGAAGCGGCAATCGGATCTATACACTGAACTTATTAGAGGAGAGAACATGCAGAAGGAAAATGTTTTTTAAAAGAAATAAAAAACGTAATTGTCTACAAATAGGTTAAAGATCTTTCCTCATTCAATGTACCACCGACAGCGATTTTGGAGGCATTCTTGCACTCTGTTTCACACCAAAATTTGATTTTATTAACTACAGGGGAATAATATATATCATATCATATAAATAATAAGAAGTAATAAGACAAATACCAAGATTACTGCTAAAGTCAAAAACATCAACCACAAGCATGTTCTCTAAGGATTGATTTGACTACGATTAAAAACCACTAGAATAATTGATACCAAGTATGACCTATATGTTACAAGGATACTCCGGTAATGTGTCCGGTATCTGATACGTATCTGATATCGATCGATACATACCAAATACCTAGGATACATATATGCTTAGGGATGAATCTATAATATTAATTTTCATAAGTTGGATACGAGATTCGCATATGCATATCAATAAATCGAATGTGCGAAACAAACAATAATGTTAAAACAAAACAATCAGATAATAAATGAAAAGTTGTATAAAATGATTACATTCTACAACACAACAACAACAAAGGAAACCGGTCATTACAGTGGTAATATTTACACAAATGCCCCATAACCCATATGTATAGCCTTTAAATTGACCTAGTTGAAGAACATTACTCGAATAATAAGTTTCCTTAGCTAAAAGATGAGCCGGGGCATTCCCCTCCCGTCTTACGCAAGAGAAAGAAATAGAATCGAATAATAAGTTAACGGATTGGCGATTCTAGAAAGTTTTCTCAATGGAGGAATCGGAGTTATAAAAATGATGATCTCATGTTGGGATAATATCGCGTGTGGAATGTTTTACAATATGAGTATACACGAAAGATAAGTATTATTATGCAAATAAATTTAAAATAGACGTGACAACATAGTTCAAAAAGAAAAGAAGATTCAGCATGTACAATCAATAACAGATCGTGCAGACTGTGATGCAATAACATAATTAAAAGATGCAGAAGAACAAAAATGTAAATATGCAAAATAATAAAAATGATTCAAATCGAGGCGTAGAAATTGTCCTAATCACATGCTCCCGGTTGTAGCAATTGTCTCCCAAACTACAACTGTTTTCGTCTTGAGTTCAACGGCACTTCGAAGAATTGAGACCCGACGAACTACTGGATTCTCCGACTTCTTTTCGACACAACACAACTCAGTGAATGCATAATAATTTTTAATGTACGTAGGAGATGAGAAAATCCGATGTATCAATTCTCATCTTAGGAGATATTTATATAATGAAGAGGACGAGTCTTAAGCCGACTTAATCAATCGGGATTCAACAAGTTGGGGCGTGTGCTTGCCACTTAGCAAGCGTGCTCCTGCAGACATCAGCGAGTTTGGGCGTGCGATTGCCTCTTCCCATGCGTGCGCCTAAGCCCTTAGAGGCGTGCGCTCAACCTTAGATATGTTGTTTGATCATGCTTTTGTGCACAACTTGATATTATATGGTATGTATATCCCCGAGACATTAAATGGAACATGAGAAAGTCTAGCTTACGACTTCTAGTAGCCTAGGTTTCGCACCACAACTGAGACCCTCTGCGGGAAAAAGGTGGGAACACTGGATGACGTTTGCCTAGGCCTTGCGGAACATTGACTTAGTAGTCAATGATTCATTTGCTTTGTGTTAAGTAGTTAATGTAGAATGGTCTATGACTAGAAGTCTTTAGGAAGTCTTTTAATGTGAATGAACCTAGGTGACTAGATTAATTTCATACCGAACATATGTGATGTGTCTAAAAGCTAAAACGTCATAATCCATGGCAAGTCACATTTTCGTTTCGCAATATGGAACAGTTCACACGGAAAAGTCTGTGCCATATGAGGTACTGGACATGTCTCGGTGCATACCTATCATTCGGGCAATGTGTCCTTGGATGATAACGTAACGAACCCTTGCTTGGTCGAGGTTTTACTAATAGAGCTAGTTGAGTGAGAGTGAGCTCTTAACCCTTGCTTGGTCGAGGTAAGTACATTTATTATTAATTTGTATACCTATTCTTTCATCCCGTAGTGAATAAAAATGTACTTACCTATGTTATATGTTGTATGTTTACCCTCTTGAGAAGATTGGAAGGTAGATGACTATGGCTATGATGATTGCTATAAACGAGCTGATGTGTGAGTTTGGATTAATGATTGAAGACAACGCTATCTTTAGTTATGCACTTTTATTATTGAACATTGATATTGATTGTAAATGTTGTGACGTTTGAGAGTTCCTAGACCATGTTTCCTTTGAATTATGTTACGTTACTTTTAATTTATTTTGGGATCTTCAAAGTGGTTGTAAACAACATTTATGTTTCGTTGTTTGTCTTTTGGTATTTTTTTAAGACTTGGATCGGGAACTGTTCGATCTCTAGTTTCGTCGTATGGGATTCCCGAGTTGTCTTTTGTTATTTTCGCTTTGAACTCTGATAACAATATCATAGAGACATACACACACACACACACACACACACACATATATATATATATATATATATATATATATATATATAACTACGCATGTCAAACGTTGTTTTCCATGTTAGGCTGTCCACAATAGTACTCCCCATCACACTCCTTATTTATTTTATTTTCCGTTTCAAATTCATTTTTTCAACATCCCTATAAAACAACCAACTCCAATAATACTCCCTATTACAATTCCTCAAAATTACTTTTCATTCACATCTCAACCAATTAATTTAACTACCAACACATTTTCCATTTTTTTATACAAAAATCGAAATAAAATATTTTATACTTACAAAATGAGATTTTAATGTCGTATCATTGTCAAAAAAATATCGTATGCGTTTAAACAACCAAATAGGGGATTATTAAATGTCTTCTAATAAATGTCGTATCGTTTTTATTAGAGGAGATTATTACCGAAGTGGTTAAAATTGAGTTTAGTATAGTTGAAGAATATTAGGATAAATAGATGGATTGAGAAAAGTGAATTGTGTGGTTAAAAATGGTTCTCATAGCATATACAATGATCATATACTCTCACAATGTCATTTAACATGAAAATGAATAAAATTGCCTGTGGCATCTAGTTGGCTTCACAATCCCATTCCCATCCACCTCCTCCTCCACAATGGCCTTTGAACCATTTTCATCCGTTCTACTTTTTCTGCACTTCAATCTTATAATGAAAAGAAAAAAAAAAAAAAAAACCATCAGGAAAAAAAACTTCAAAGAAACAATAAAAATCAAACTCAATCCTGAATAATGAAAAAAAATTGAAGAAGAAATAAAACTAAAAAGTCCGGCGACTAAACCCACAATTTTATGAAAATAAAGTCATAAAAAATACGAAATAAAACTTTCACATTGTAAAAAAGAGAGTCACTGTACACTTCTTTGTAAAATCACATTGACATTTTCTGAAAAAATACATATCACATTGTGAAAATACAAATCATTGTGAGTGCTCTAAGCACTCAGACCAATGGCAATGGCAATGCTCTTTTTCTTGATCCTAAGCGACTCCTATTAGCGTCTGCGTGGCGAAAGATCGATGCACAATTTCTTTTATTCCATCTCGTAAACCGCGCGTGTGGTCCGTATCTCTTGTGTAGCTTCCCTGACCCTACGATAGAACGATCCATTTTTCTTGTGGGGCTGACACAAGACTGACAGATTTATATTAATATTTTAATTTAACACGTTTTAAACTCCAATGACCTGGTGTAACACATGGCTTCAAAAAGAATAATAAATTAATTTTCCTTCTTTTTCCCTTCTCGATCCAGAGACGATAAAAATTAAATTAAAAAAACATAAAAGCTCATCAAATCTAAAAACAAATTCACAAATACAACAATTCTTTTGAATAGCTTCTTGCATACTATTAAAAATATTTTAAGCTAAACCGAGGACATAAAAAGTTGCAGGTACAAGAAATGGACTATGGGTACTATGAATTAGACATGAAAATAGATTTGAAAAATAGGACATTTACAAAAGAGAACAAATAAATAGGTGATGAAAATTGTAGAATATTTACTTAGTAGAATAGGGGAGGATTGACAAAAGCAGCAAAATGTGCCGGAAATAATGGAGAATGGTGTTTGAGTTTTGCTGGAGAAGAAGTTGACATCCACCGGTGAGAACCAAGGGGGGCAGATCCCCCACCACTTCCATGGTAGAACCCCCAAGGGGGGCCGGGGGAAGGGTGGCGGCTCGTGCACATTTGTGAAAAAAATGGGAGAAAATCGCGTTCCAAATTTTTTTTTTTTTGCCTTGGGTGGTATATCCACAAATTCACCCAAAAAAGTGGTGGTAGTCCAGAAAAAATCCCAAGTGGGGGACCGGTGGGTTGATCAGGACCACACAGTTTACATCTAACATCTAAACTGTGTGGTTCGATCAACCCAACGGTCACTTCACTCTAAAATCCCTCACCACACAAGAAGTTTCCGGTCACATAGGCTATTGTAGGAAATATTTCATCCATTTCTAACAGAAAGTGGTTTTGAAGGGTGAAGTTTTGTGCTATAGTGGATGCTCTTTGGCCATTCACACTAGAAACTCTATTTTTTATCCTTAAGATAATATAAATTAATACATATCCTTATTTTACAATATCTCCGCTCTTATAATGACAGTTTCAGGTTCACTTGTATCTGGATCCAGTTCTAATTTAAAATCTTCTAGTAATTCCGTCACAACAACATCCATATCCCTATCTTTATACCATGTATACCGTTAAAATCTATGTTGCACAGACACGGACACGGACACGTCGCACGACACGACGGACACGGCGATACGTCTAATTCCAAAATTTAAGGATACGACACGCCGCCGACACGTATGTATATATATATATATGTGTGTGTGTGTGTGTGTGTGTGTGTAATGTAAATAAGATTCAATTTATCAAAAAAATATTCGTAAACATCTAAAAAAACTAGACAAAATAAGATAGGTAATATGTAAATTCTACGAATATCTAGAATAGATATTCGACCTTTATACGGTGCCAAAAGAAATTGTGATTGACCTTCAAAATATTACAAATTATAAAAATGATTGTTTATCAACAAAAAAAACATATAAACTTAATACGGCGTATTATTTATTAAATTATTATAGAAATGAAAATCGTGTATTTTAACGTTTCTATTGAAGAAAAATTAAATAAATAAATAAAAAATTCAAAAAATTAGGTTCAGGATTGTCGACAGTGTGTCGGATATTAAAATTTTAAATAATATTAATTTAATTGGCCGACACATGTCGGACACGGTGTCGGAGCGTGTCGTGCCGTGTCTTGTGTCGGACACGCGCACGGCGCCCAGATTGAAGTGTCGGTGCATCATAGGTTAAAATAGAGATAGTGCTTTAAAATAAGGATAGTGCTCCACAAATGAGGATACATTGTTCATTGACCCTAAAACAATGATAGGGATGAGGCTTATGTTGTGGAAGTATTTGAAATTCCACTTTTTATCTTTAATTTAGGGATAGTGCGCCGTATAGGGTTTTTGCTACAAATACCCTTATCGTCCTCAAACATGACGGCATAGTAAATGTGTATATTGTGACTGGGTTTGTATATATAGACAACAACTACACAACATTAACAAATTAAGATTAGGCATGGGATTGTGAGGGTATAACTTTCCTTTTACTAAAAATACTTTAAAAAATGATTGTTGCACTGATGGTGTGTATGAAGGGTAAAAAAACAATTTTTTTTAAAGGAAATATACATCTACATTTATTTTTTAAGGAAATATACATGTATCGAATTAAAATTTTACTTTCGATGGTGTTAATGCAAAGTCTCTATGATTGGGTGCTGCCCCCTCAACCCACCGCCGCCGCAACTTAATTAGGTAGTAGGTCGATTCGATAGGTTGTAAGAATAATTGCTGGAATTTCCGGGATGATGTTAATAAATGTATTTTTTAACGAATTTCTCTATAAAGTTAAGATGAACTCGAATTTCACAACAAATTTTTAATTACTGGATTATTTATGGCCTTTTCCCTTGCTATTTGCATATGATTAAATTAAACTGCATATGTATCAATATGATTTCAATTGTCATAACGAAATTTCTAATATCACCACATTTATTAAATTTAAAATTTATGTGTAATTGTTGTGCTCAATTCAATTGCAAATGGACCGTAAGGCCCAATTCAAATCCAATACCTAAATAAAAGCTCACATTTCTAATCATTATAAATCATGGACCAATGAACGAGTCGTCCGCGTTGAGAATGGACTCCAAGTCCATATATGTCACGTGTTTAGTCCACAATAGTGGGTCAAAAGTTGCAAACCGCTATTTCCAATTTACGCACTTTTCTTCTTTTTATAATTATTACTTTATTTATGCAAGTCCCATTTAAAAAAATGGTTTTTAATGACACCTGTCAAAGATTTGAACAATGAAAATAGATGTTGAGTGCCTGATCGAATTGATCAGGTCATGTAGGAACAAGGTTCAAGTCTACCGGTATGTTAGGATGTCTCAACTGCATACATCACTACACTTCCACTTGACACCTATCGTAATGATAAACGGCTCGTCTCGCCGTGACATTCTCTTGAATTCTCAAAACTTCAGTCGCTCCATCCCCGCAGGGGCAGAGAACCCGTCGCTGTATTGGCTGTGCTACCGGAGGCTCTAAGGAAGTCGGAATAGGAAAGCACTCATCTTGGGGTGGGCTTACTACTTAGAGATGTTCCAAATAAATTTGGTGTGGCCTTCAAAGATTGTAACATTTACTTAAATTAGTTTTAAATACAAATTACTCCATCCGTTCTGAAATAACTGAGCGTGCTAAAAAGATTTGTTCCAAAATAAAATGAGGTACTTACATTTCCAATGCAGCATTTAATGTGTTTTTACTATATCTATCATTATTTATTAATGAGTGAGAAATTAACTGCAACATATATTAATTATAGATTAAGAGGTTTTTTTAGTTATTTTGGTATTCAAATTAAAACATTAATTCACATCTTTTTTAACAACTGTCTCAGTTATTTCGAAACGAAAGTAGTAAATCGTAACAAACTCGACTCGTCCTATAATGGAAAGGACAGAAGAAGAAATGAATTTTAACGGGAAATGAAACGGATGGTCATAAAACGGGCTTACTACAAAACAAGGGGCATTTCGGACAGTTAGGATTCTCAGGTGGAAAGCATTAATGCTAACTGATTGTGTTTGTGCATTTTTCTTGCTTCGTAACTCCTCACTTTTTATGATAGAGTTGTTTAAAAGTTTGTATTTTTGAATATAATAATAAAAATCGTAAATTCTCCACAATCAATCTACTCGGACACTACACTTTGTGTAAATTTTGATTTACAGAGATCCAAATGTGCTTTCAGTAAAATCCAACTTTGCAAGTGTTGGAAAAAATATTTTGATTTTTGTAAATTCGAAATTTACACGAAGCGTAGTGCTCGATTTATTAGATAGACTCTGGTGAGATTAATAGGGTAAAGGAAAAAAAAAACAACTAAAAAAGAAATTGACGTGGAACAGAAAGGCCAAACTTTAATCCGCGAAAATCTCTAAGGCCAAAGAGTTGCTGTTGAGAAATAGTCTCTTACATAAGCAAGTATTGATGATGGATATTGCTTCATGAAAACTAGCCGTGGACATTTCACCTTGTGTCTAAAACATATACTACTACAATTCTTTCTCATATCATTCATTCATATTCTCCACATCATCATGACATATACTACTACAATTCTGTCTAAAACAGTTAGTTAGGACATGCTTTAATTTACCATCAACCCTTTTTTTTTTTTGGTTTTTTTTTTTTTTTTTTTTTTTTTTTTTTTTTTTTTGGATTCATCATTGTTATTATTGCAGTAGTAAAAAAGAAAATCTAAACATGGAATTTCATAAGAAGAGAGTAGTAGTAGTAATACATCTGCTTTTAATTGTTCTTCCTCTGTTAACGACGTGTGGATTCGTGTATGCGGAGAAGGAGAAGAAGCAGAAAGGTGTTACGTACGATAGTCGTTCATTGATCATCGATGGAAACAGAGAATTATTGTTTTCTGGTTCGATTCATTATCCGCGGTTGCCTCCTGAGGTAATTAATTCTATTTGATTTGAATGAACATTTTGATTCTACAACGACGGCTTCTGATTGAGTGTGTTTGAAAATGTTGTAGATGTGGGTGGATATCATTAACAAAGCTAAAGAAGGAGGTTTGAATCTTATTCAAACTTATGTTTTCTGGAATATTCATGAGCCTGTTCAAGGCCAGGTAACAATGAAATCTCTTTTTTACAATTCGAATAATACATGTGATACGAATCAATTGTTGATAGGGAACAAATGCATTGAATTTTTGCAGTTTAATTTTGAAGGCAATTATGATCTGGTAAAATTCATCAAGTTGATAGGAGAGGAAGGCTTGTATGTTACTCTTCGTGTTGGACCATACATTGAAGCCGAATGGAATGCCGGGTTTGTTTGTTTCCCTGCATTCATTCTGTGTGTTTTTTTTTCCTTCAAATTCTCTGCTTAGTTAAACTAATAGTTTCTGTGGATCAAATGTATGCACAGAGGATTTCCCTACTGGCTTAGAGAGATCAAGAACATCACGTTTCGAACATATAATCAACCCTTCATGGTGACTTTTTATCAAACACCTTGTGCATCTTTGAACTTGTATTGGATTTGAGTGATTTAAAGGGTTGATCTTTGTTATGAATGCAGTACCACATGCAAAGATTCACTGAAATGATCATAAACAAGATGAAGGACGAGAAGCTTTTCGCTCCTCAAGGAGGACCGATCATCCTCGCACAAGTATTATTCTGATTTCACTCTTGATAATCCAGAATTTTGAATTTGCTGTGAAATCATGATTGAAATTTCGTTTATTTTTGTTTCAGATTGAAAACGAGTACAACAATATCCAGCTTGCATATAAGCAATTAGGGAAACAGTATATAGAATGGGCAGCAAATATGGCTGTCAGTTTATATAATGGTGTGCCATGGGTTATGTGCAAACAGAAGGATGCACCTCCATCAGTTGTACGTTTTCTTCGTCTCTTCTGTTCAAATTTTTCTGAGAAAATAAGGATAGAGAAAAACTCATTTAGTGTAGTATATGAATATGTTCTTAGATTTCTACATGTAATGGAAGACATTGTGGAGATACATGGACCGGTTCAAATGGTCCGAATAAGCCGTCTTTATGGACAGAAAACTGGACAGCTCAGTAAGTAGAATGATAATTACTTGGAGATTCAATAGTTTCACCATTCATTTTGTGTAAAAAAAAAATTGGGGGGGTGGGGTGGGGATTTTTGTTGAGTATACAGATACAGGGTATTTGGTGACCCTCCTTCTCAAAGAGCAGCAGAAGATATTGCATTTTCAGTGGCTCACTTTTTCTCAAAGAATGGCACACACAACAATTACTATATGGTTAGAACAATTCTCATGAGTAAATCATAAAAGTAGGGATTTTGATGAATGCATAAAAAGCTATTATTATAACTCTATGCAGTACTATGGTGGAACCAATTTCGGCAGAAGTTCATCTTCCTTTGTTACAACTCGTTATTATGACGAAGCCCCACTAGACGAATTTGGTAAGTTTTTACCAAAACTCTTTGTTCTTATAATTACTATTTGAAGCATTGAAGACCACACTTGTTTTATGTTTGTGTTTAGGGTTAAGAAGGGAACCTAAATTCGGTCACCTAAGAGACTTGCACAGGGCTCTGAGGTTAGCCAAGAGACCTTTGCTCTGGGGAACTCCACGCGAACAAGTGATTAACAACCTTAAAAGGGTAATAACTTGCATCTTTTAAATGATGATAATAATAATATAGAGAAACAAATGTGAAATATTAATTAGTTATCCTATAAA
Source organism: Gentiana straminea (assembly GCA_036785695.1). Taxonomy (NCBI): domain Eukaryota; kingdom Viridiplantae; phylum Streptophyta; class Magnoliopsida; order Gentianales; family Gentianaceae; genus Gentiana; species Gentiana straminea. The sequence goes on along the minus strand of JAVUPR010000266.1, from coordinate 8,353,750 downwards.
TGAAACTTTTTTTGCAGATTGTAATATATGAGCAGGATTCAAACACTTGTGCTGCCTTTTTGATTAACCAAGATACAGAAGATGACACCATGAATTTCAGGGGTGTAGATTATCTTGTTCCCTTTAAGTCCATAAGCATCCTTCCGGATTGCAAGACCGTAGTGTATAACACAAACACCGTAAGTTTCCTTTGCATTCTATGCTTCTCTATATGCATATCGTATGTGAAGTTTAGAAAAGTCATTATTATAATGTATATATATATATATATATATATATATATATATATATGAAACAAACAGGTTGTGACACAACATAACGCGAGAAACTTCCATGAATCGAGTAAAGTTGGGGAGATCAAGTGGGAGTATTTTACTGAAAATGTTCCAACAAAGAATCATTTACCAATAAAGAGCAAGAAACCTTTGGAGCTCTATTCTTTGACAAAGGATACCTCGGATTATGCATGGTACAGCACAAGGTATATATGTAGCAAATCATAACACACACATAAGTCGATTAAACACGACTAGTTAGGCAAGTAGCAGTATTACTCTTACTAATTAAATAGCAATTCCTTCCGTAAATAGGATACATTTGAACCGCAATGACCTACCAATGAAGTCTGCTATTCAGCCAGTACTAACAGTTGCAAGTCTTGGCCATGCATTGCTAGCTTTTGTCAACGACGAGTATGTAGGTAATTATTACGTTTTATGTACTTGCTCGCGTGTTGAATTATAATCGCTTCGTTTTATCGTGCAACTAAGTTAATGATAATGGCTGCAGGCTTTCATCATGGAAGCAATGTTAGAAAGGATTTCGTGATGCAGAAACCAGTCACTCTCAAGACCGGAGTTAATGATATAACCTTTCTGGCTATGACAACGGGATTTCCGGTACTAATAACTATCGCTATTTGAAATCCATATGATTTTCGTACTTTTTGTTATAACACAGTAATGATTTTTCTTTGCAATTGGGGTGAAGAATAGTGGAGCATATATGGAAAGGAGGTTTGCTGGACCAGAAGCAGTGACACTTCAAGGTCTAATGGCTGGTACACTGGACATCACCCTAAGCACTTGGGGACATCAAGTTGGTGTATTTGGAGAACACCAAGAAATATATACAGAAGAAGGTTCTAAAAAACAGCAATGGCAATCACTTTCAGCAGAAAATCAAAAGGGATTTAACTCACCTGTTACTTGGTACAAGGTAATACAATGCCTGTTTATGTGACACACACTTTCACCCCTCAATGGTGAATTTCTTTTCCTTACATTTTCACTACAAAATGCCGCGTGTCAACCAACCAGCATTGGATGTACAACATACCACAACCAATAAAAACTTGACATATGGCAAAATGGGATGAAAATGTAAGAAAAGTGAGTAAAAGTGCAAAAAACTTGAAAGAAAGAAAGTATTCCAACTTTTGGTAACGACATATCTAAATCACTATGATGTATGTGTTTGTTGCAGACATATTTTGATGAACCAGAAGGAAACAGCCCTGTTGCTATTAGGATGAACCAGATGTCAAAAGGGATGATTTGGGTCAACGGGAAAAACATTGGACGATATTGGGCCTCTTACCTTAGTCCCCTTGGAGAGCCTACCCAAATCGAGTATGTCAAAATTTCTGCAAATCCCTACAAACAACAAATGTTATTATATTATCTTTACCTTATACAAGAGAAAGATTACTAAAGAAGGAGTCTTTTTTGTTTTGTTTTGTTTTGTTATTCTCAGGTACCATATACCTAGATCATACTTGAAGCCAAAGCAGAACCTGCTAGTAGTGTTGGAAGAGATAGGAGGAGATCCGAGGGGGATGAAATTTATGACAGTAAACAGAGACACGATATGTATAATATTGAGGGAAAGCCATCTACCATTACCAGATGTAGATGCATGGGAAAGGATTGGAAACCAAGTGAAAGCGCGAGTGCAGAACCTAACCAACACAGCTCGGCTAACTTGCCCGGATGAAAAAGTTGTAAAAGCCATCAGCTTTGCAAGTTTTGGGAATAATGAAGGTGCTTGTGGTGAACTCAAGCCTGGTGATTGCAATGCACCCAATACCCTTAAAGTTGTGCAACAGGTAAACACTATATATACTCTCCCCTTACTAATATAGAGATATATAATTGAATAGGATGAAAATAATGTGCATGTTTCTGAACAGCTATGTATGGGGAAGAACGAGTGCGAAATACCAGTGGATAGAGATACATTTCTAGGGCAAAGCAAAGACGGTTGCCCAGATATTGCTAAAGTATTGGCTGTTGAAGCAAGGTGTGGCCATCCTGACAAAAGTTCATTACAAAATGCTAAATAGGACATATTATTGCAGTGACCTTCTTTTGCTTTTGCTTTTGATTTTGATTTCTCGATATTTTGTTTTTTGTTTTTTGTTTTTTGTTTTTTACAAAACAAAAAAAAAAAAAAAAACAAAAACCAAAAGACAAGTGTTCTTTATAGCTGCTATTATTATAAAAGTGTTGGTATGCTGCTGCAAAAGGATCAAAGAAGAGACAATTTAGAAAGTAGGAAAGGGAGGAGAGAAGGTGGAGATGGTGTTTTGGTTAATTAGTCATAGTTTGTATGCACCCACCCCTACCCCTACCCCTACCCCTACCCCTACCCCTACCCCATAGTAATGGATGTTTGAGCATTTTTTCTTTTTCTTTTTCTTTTTCTTGGGTTAGTTTCTAGTTTGAAATAAATGAGAATTCACTTGAAAATAAAAAAGAAGTAAAACGGTTTTCAATTGTGTTTTTTCTTATCGAATTGCAAGAAACTAGTCAAACCATTAACGGAGGATATTGTGCCACATAGCAATATTATTACAAAGCTAAACTCAAATTACCAACACCAGTTGCTAACAGTGAACACTTATAAAGTTTACATAAGTTTGGCGAATGACTGCAACAATAATATTGTCTTTCAAAATACATTCACAAGTGTCAGCAGTCAAGGAAGATCTTTCCGGTCTAGCTTCGCATTTTTCAATTTTCACAGCAATCAAATGGCTAGAAAGATTAAAAGGTTTCTATTAACTCATACACACCACACAACACCACTCAATAAATGTTATTCAACTGACTCATACACGTGTCCTGCAGAGACAATCCGTGATACATGAAATACTGTGAAAAAGGGTTATATCACAACGATCTAATTAACGTCCATTCACTATACGGTGCTTGCATCATCACATGCATCATCAAAAGGTTAATGAATAAAAGTACTAGGACTAAGTTTGAAGTTTTTCCTGTATTATGAATATTTGATGACAATAATTGTTACAACATGATCAAAATCTCCAAGCAACAAAAAAAAAAAATATCAATTACACAGGTAAGGGCAGAGGCAATGCCTGCCACTAATGCCACAACATATTCTACATTCCTAACTGAAACCCTGAGACGTGCATAATAAATTTATTATTCCAGTTTATTTACATTAACACCCCCTACCAAACATAGGAGGGGTGGTAAAAGGGTAAAGAAAAAATTAAATTGCAGGAAAAAAGGGAAGAAAGAAAAATACAAATCCCATACACTCCAGCAAGTCTTGTGTAAACCATGTTGCGCTCGCTATCTATGCCCATTCTGCACATTCGAGTATAACTAGTTAGAAAAGGAAAATAAAAAGGAACAGAAAAGAAAAAGGATCCCATTGCTACGTTATATTGTGTCAGGGCGGTTATTAACCTAAATAAATCTTGAAATTATCCTATTTTTAAGGGAATATATATCAAATGTACTTGATACCTATTATCTTTACTGAGGATCTCAGGCATAGACAGCTTCGGCTTTTCTGTATACACGGAAATCACTTGGCAATGCTGGGGTTGGAGAGGGCAGTGCTGCAAATCTTCATAAAACTGTGATTCCTCACTTAAACAAAGTTTGCTCAGCACGCAAAACTGGCTGCCAACTATAATTATTGTTCTGATAATGTATATAAGTTGTTAGTTCAAGGTATCAAGACAAATCGAATGACCCCTGCCCTTCGCTTATTGCATACAGTAGTTTCTTGTGCATTACTTCCTGCACAACAACAACAAGAACGAGACTTAACATTAGGAAAACTAAATAGTTAAGAAAAACCGTTTTCTTTCCATTATTATTTCAAGTAAAACTTCGAATTTTAATTTTGCTACGTCCGTCTCTAAATAAGAGTGGTTTCATAGGTTCTCTAAATAAGAGTCGTTTTACAGGTTTTCACATTAATCAAGAAAATTGATGAATGTCGTAGACTTTAGCTCATAAAGTCTAAAATACCTTTTGACTGTCATACAATGGATGCAAGAAGAGAAGAAAAAACTAATTAATTATGTTATCTTGGTATTCTAAATGGCTAATATAAAGGGACAAATTATATTGACTAAAATGACCTCTTGTATAGTGGCAGAGACAAATTATTTTGACTAAAACGACTCTTATTTGGGGACAGGGAATTTTTGTGTGAGTGACTGAAACGGCTTTTATTTAGAGACAGAGGTAGTAGTACTTGCAACATAATTTGCAATCCAGTCATCAAGAATACACAAAGGGTGTAAAAACATGTACCTTAGTGGAGTAGGGAGGCAACTTCAAGTAATTGGCACATGTCATCACGCTAGGTAAGTCATCATCTGCAGATTCCAATGATCCAGACCCAGCATTTGTTGTGTTGCTCAAGCTTGACGAATGCTGCACCCAATACCAAAATATTTGCGCCCAATTGTACGTATACGGAAAACAAACAAACAAACTGAGAAACATTTCCTTCGAGAAGAGTGTTTTACCTTGCGCACAATAGTCAACTTAGGACTTAATACCGCCAAACCACCAGGAGGAAGTCGAGGAGCACCGGTCACAAACTGACAGAACGCCCTTTGCTGATCAGGGGTGAATTCTCCCATGATTTCTAGTAACTAGGACAAATAAGAAAACGGTTAGTCATATTCAGTCAAAACCTTACTAACTATGAAGGTAAGGAGACAGTTGGTTGGTTTGATCAAATTTTTAGCCGTTCTTCAGTTGTTCGATAAAAAGGTACATTGGGAGAAGAAACAAATAACATATCAAAATGAAGTAATGAACATACGTTGATGACAGCTGGACTTTTGGCAGTGTAGCCGTGATCAAATTTAATGTGATCAGATAAGGACTCGGCCTGTAAAAAGAACAAGAAAAGGCCAATGTTATCAATAAAATGTTAGCAAAATGAATACGTTACGAGTCTAGACAGAATCTCAGAAGGAAAAAAAATGGGAAAACCCCTTTTTTAGGGTAAGAAGGGGGCAGTTAGGTAATTACCTTCCACATCTCCCTCCGACCACAAAGTAGATAATCCAACTCATCTGGAGTGAAAATTTGCAGACTTGATATGTCAAACACCTAAAGAAAAATCCAAAAAAAAAGAAAAAGAATTATTAAGTAAACAAAACACCTACCAGAAACAGGTAACACATAGATTAGTCAATCTCCTACGAAATATTATACCAAGTTAGACAATAACATAATGATTAATGAATGAAATTCCCCCTCACAATAACACTTAAAAAATGACCAAGCTAAAGCAAACCTGGTTAAATCCAGATCTAAATGCTTCCATCTGCCGCTTGATCCCGGTCCTCACAGTAGCATCAACCACCAGGGATACGTACTCCTCCAAGTTGTGAATATCGACCTAATTACACAAATACAGGACGGTGATAAGCATTTAAAAATGAAAATACAGATCATGCTGCCAAGAACATGAAAATTTCAACTTACAGTCTCATCAGTTAGTTTCAAAGTATAATCAGAATATCCTGGAAGAGTGAAGTCCAAACAGAGATCTTCGAACTGAACACCGTGAAAAAGTAATTCACCAGTTGTATCTTGACAATAACCTCCCAGGGACTCTAGATATTGTTTCCGGCAAACAAATGCTTGTAATTCATGCAACGTTTTTCCGAATTCAGCATCAAAAGAAAGAATATCATGTAAATCAAGTTCCTGCATTCACATCCAAAGACATTGCATGTTCAGAAACTTAAGAATCTAACAGAAGGAACCAGTTTTTGTATTTGGAAGGGGTGGACGATACCCTTTCAACATTCTTTAATTTCAAAGGGGCAGTTTCAATCATGGAATCATTTTTCTAACAGGTGGCTGATAGGAATTACAAACAGGAAAACAAGTGTAGAAATTCAATAATCAGCAAAACTATTTACCTGACCAAGTACAAGTTTGTAGAAAGCATTAGACAATGGCAAGTCCATGAGCCGTCCATCTTGAAGAGCTTTGGCCATCACATGCCCAAGCAACCGATAATATTCTAGAACTTTAGAAAATTGATTCCCATCAGTGGTATCAACATTTGGAGGCCAGGGATGCGGAAACAGCCCAAGAGGTGATTGTATAAGATCTCTATCTCCATTAAATGAATCTAAACCATCAATGTTATTGGCTTTTCCACCACCTTCATTTACATCAGCTTCCATCGATATTCTGACTTCTGACAAAGCATTTGATCTCCACAGTCCTAGTTTGGCCTTTTGCAGTTCATGACTTAGAAGCGTATAGAACTCCAGGGTTGGTCCTAAACCAGTGCCAACTTCACCAAAATATTCAACTTCAAGAACAGCTTTTTGGCTGGAGTACAGATCCATGACTTTCACAGCGGACTCTAAAATTCGACTACGGGAAACACGAACTTTTTGTCGCTGCAGTCTCCCAACCCTCAACTCCCTCTCGTTTGTAGAACCATGGCCATCTGCACCCTGTTGCAGCTGAAGCCGATGGAGTGCACGGGACAATCCAAAAGCAGTTGAGTAGAAATACTGGCGCCGTGCCTCAAAAGGGAACAAAAAGGGGCACGCCCTAGTCAACTGATAACACCACGAAGGCAGAGAACCACTACAGAGTGCAAGCGCGTCCTGAAGCTGCCGAACTAATTTAGGTGTGAGCTTCTCACTAGCAAACTCCTGTGAAGAAATTTTTGTGACAGGGACACTGGGCAAATCAAGACTTGTAACTTTTCCTTCAGAAAAATCATCAATCATGGCTTCAACTCGTAAGCGTGGCGCGAGCTGATTCATACCGTCCAGGACACGTAACAATGCCAGTATATTGTACGTAGGGTTATCCTTTTCGAGATCACATGGAAGTTCTCCTTGTAAAATACTATCTAGAAGGGACACCTGATGCAATGAGGAATCAACACTAGAACTTATTGAAGAACTAGCTTGTACGGACTTGGAAGGATTTGCCGAGCTACTTGTCCCAGGTGAAGCATTCTCTGTCTGGTTGTCTGCTCTTTGGTATGTAATTGTGTAAATATCACTCCAAAGTCTGTTCCCATCACTGGAGGTTACATCACTTCCAGCAAATTTCTCTTCATCATCATCCTCCAGGACAAGCTGACGCTGGATAGCTTGATATATGGTCAAATTTCGATTAAGCTGCTTCCCCCCAGCAGAAAACATCAATCTTGGAGGGTCACTAGAACCAAAAAGAAGGCGACCATGACGAGTTTTAGCCCCCTTCATTCCTCCGCCATTACTAGCTGCAAGTCCAGCCATGGCAGCAGCAGCAAATGACATTGCACCCCTTGAACCGAAGGATCTACCTGCAGAGTCGGATCCTCCCACTGCAGGGACACTACTGCTGGAACCAGCCGAGGGATTGACCTGGCTATCAGCTGAATTTAATGCTCCAGCTGAATCCTCTTCCCCTAACTTAACATCATGCACCTTCTCCAACATGCAAACTGGGAGCGACTCATCCCCTAATACCTGACGAAATCAACAAAAAAAGCAGTTAAAAACGAATAGCCTGTGAGTAATATTCGTCAGCATGACTATGTGTTTGAGATGATAATTCAATAATAAAACTCAAGTCCATGAGTTGAATTCATCCCAAATGCAGGCAGAATCAAATCTCAACAAAATAACACAAAAAACCATGACAGGCTCCGATATTGTATACCCATCACATAACACAAAAAGAGATTCCACTAACATTGTTACCCAAAACTAGCGAGCAATGGCCAGTTGTTTGACAACTGACAATCACCGTACTTAAAAGCATTGAATGTGAAAGGATAGAGAACTGAAAGGGTATTCAAACTAAACAGAGTTGACATACATCGTCATGATCTTCTTCTTCATCATCAGATACTTCATCATCTTCAATCACCAATGCGTCATCAATTTCAACAGGTGACATATCCAACTCATCATCCTGCAGAGCATCAGAAGTTGTTAATATGCAGATTTAAATCAGTCCATGAAGCCGAGAAACACTAACCGTGGATCACATAGCCTGTAGACATAAGTCAGACCAAGTTGGTCAAGGATGACTAACCATAAAGACCGAACATATGCAGACAAACAAAAGACAAGTAGAAACGAAGAACAAAATGCAAAGACTCCTATCTAAACTCCCATATAACTGAAAATTATTAAAAGCACCCTAGAAGGGACAAGCAATCCACTGAAACAATGCATACCTCAGAACTGGTATCCCTGCCCACAGGCTTCAGTTGGGGATCTTTATCCGGAGCAGCAGATCGACGAGAAGCATTTCTAGTCTGAGGGCCTTTCCTTTCATCAGAGGTATACTTCAAAACAGCTTTTCCCTTTCCCTTAGATAAGCTTCCACCCTTTCCTTGGGTCTGTTCCTTGTTTGCCGTCTCACCAATATTGATCGATGTTCTGGCTCTGGTAGAATGACGGCGAGCAGCTGCCATAAGAGTGGAACTAGAAGGGGAAGAAGCACCACCTCCTGAAAGAGTGGTGCCAGATTCAGAATTCCCCACGGTTACTGAGGGCTTCTGATTAGCCTCACTTCTCAGGACCCGGGGCCACAAGAAGTCTTCAACTGCAGCTAAACTTGCTAATGGATCAATCAGAACCACATTGGAGGAATAGTCACGGAGTGATTTCTCACCTTGTGCTCTACATAGGCGCAATTTGACGGGCTGTGAAAGAGCACTTAAGCCAGAAGATGGGCGTGAACTCCCACCAGATGGCCTAGCATTATGACTCAGAACAACAGGGAAGCGTTCTAGCGAGGACAGAGCATTTTGAAGCTTTTGAATCAAAACAGTCATTGGCACTGCGTTGCCTTCATGAACAACTGGAGGAAGAGAAATTGCAAGAAAAGATTTGTATCTTTTGATGGCATGCCTGCGAAGCTTAGGCAAATCAAATTCAGAAATTTTTTCTTTGGAGAAATATCCACATGAAAAGTAGTTCAACAAAGCCGCAACAACTCCGCTGCCAATGAATTCAAAGGTGGACACACCGTCCCCTTTGCTGAGTTCCCTCATTAACTCTTCAATCACTGCAATTAAGTTTTCCTCTCTGCTGACAGAAGTATCAGCAAGACGAAAACCAGAAGCTTTTACTTTTCCTTTTGATTTACTTTTTTGCTCATCAACACTAATCAATTTCATGCAAAGATTCTTCAGATGCAGAAGATCTTCCGTAACCCCAACTTCTGTGGATTCTGGATTTGAAGGGAAATACTTATCCTTGAAAGCTTTTGCAGTTGCACTAACAGTTGCACGAAGACTGGAATTTGCAGAAGGTATCGGTGTTGAACTTGGAGGAGAACCAATGTTGGAAACAATTCTTTTAGCCTCTTCAGTTGAAATTGCTTCAGCATAAGTGTTTAACCCACGTCTACGATTACGCCTAGATCGAGATGATCCAGGAATCGAATCATTGTCTTTATCATTGGATGAAGGTTGAGTCGCAGAAATTACAGGGGAACCAGACATAATCAAGGTATCTATAGCATGAACAACTCCTTCTCTAACAAACATTTTCGAGAAAGTCTCTGGAAGCTTCTCCATTAAGATTTCTGAGATTTGGAGGGCAGGCACCAACACCTGCGGATCCTTCCAGGCCAAAACCCCTGCTAAGAAACTATGGAAACAAGAGTAGATCAGCATTATTTTTATCCAACACTCAGGAATGAGAAAACCTCATGGAAACAAAGCATACAGAAGATTCATCATCACTTAAATGCACAGGCACTGCAAAAGATTTCAGACATCAAACTCAGCTTTACTTTCAGATTTCCCCCACCAAACACAACACACACACACTTTCTAAAACCTTGCCCTCAATAATATGAATTATACCAGCTTTGTTACTTCTGGAAGAAACATATCTATGACCTGCCTTTGCAAAACAAAGTAATTGGTTTCTTCACAAATTACCATATACTCCATCCCACAAAAAGTGTCCACTTTTTGAAAGAAAAAAAAAATTGTCCCACAAAAATTGTCCATTTAGAAAACCGTTACATCATTAAATGCATTTTTTCCAAACATACTCCTATCCTAACATTTAATGTTTGTATGTTCATTTCATATTCCAAAAGAAGCCTTTATTATGTGATAGGGGTGTATATGTCCATTAGTATTTGAAATACAACACATTAATTGATTTCTTAATCTGTGTGCAAAACAAAAGGTGGACACTTTTCGTGGGACGGAGGTAGTAGTATCAGATTTTACACATGCTCAGAACATAAGAGATAGCAAAATATATTTTGGTAAATCATTGCCAGACTCCAAAAGGCTACAAACTACAAGGGACAAGATGAGAGATATATGTTTCAGGCAACAAATTTTCAGAAGCGTACCACAAAAGCTACCATGGGGTACAATAGTACACTAAACATATAAGAATCATGAAGATTAATCCGAATATAAAGAACACATTTTCATATTGTTCCTTTTCCGAGGAAGAAATGCACTAATAGAGCATTCTGGTAAACAATAATCAGGCGGTTTTAATCAATGGACTTGTTCTGTATTGATACCTTAGTTCCACTTAAAGTCATCACAGGTATAGTTGTAGGAATATTTCTTATGAATCTAAGGAAAAAAAATTGTAAGGAGCTTTAGCCCTTTAGACGTTTTCCAGATTCTTCTAATAACCAAGAAATTTGTAATCTCTTTAGCAAAATTATTTTGATATTTGCAACAATCAGCTGAGTTTCCCGTGCATACAAGCAAAATATTTGATAGCATACCTCGATATGTTAGAAGCACTCATTAAAGATTGAATCATGTCTGTTGGGCTAAAATACATTAGCTTTCCAATGACTGACAGGCACTTGTGACGGACAGGACTGTTCACACTTGAACCATAGATCTGCATGGTAATATAAAGAAATTTATAAAGTGGGAAAAGGCAAGCTCAAACAGAACAAAAAGTCAAAAAGATATTTATATCCAAAACTAGCCTGAATAAGAACAGGAAGGAGATCCATTCCAAACTGTTGCAAAAGTTCAGGATGTTCCATCAGCAATTTCTCTCTGGCTGAAACCTCCTGCTGGTTCCCATTTGAGCTTTCTTGTTTGCTAGTACTGCTACCAGGGGCCTTCTTAGAGATGGAACTCTTGACAAAAAGATTAGCATTAGCCGGCAGTGAAATGGTTCCTTGTGGCAGTGCAGGAAGGAGCTCATTTGCCAGATTTACAATTTCAAATATCTGTAATATAGGAAACAGAAGCCACTTAAACTCATATTGAGGAAACGCCAATTTCTTGAACTTGCTGGGTGCGGAAAAAAAAAAGTAATAACCTCCATGACGAGTAACAAGTTGGTGGACAATAATATATTTGAAAATAATAATAAAGCAATGCTTTGAAGGGTGAGCAAATACAAAATCATCCAAACGAGAGTTCAAAAGGTTTTGCAAGCATTAGCATTGTAAAACCACCACCAATAGAACCAAAAACATCTTCATTTGGAAGAAGATGATTGGCATGGCACAAAATCGGTTGCTAAATGCCAGACTAACAATCACAATTGCAGCAAAGCAACATCAAGTGGCCAGTTGTCAGTTTCCTGATCAGGATACGTATTTTAATGCCTTTGGGTAGTGTTGCCAAAAGGGGCGCACATGGGTGAGCATGGGGGGGGGGGGGGGGGGTGCCCCACTGATATCCGGGATATTTTTTGTATTAAATTGATGTAGTTTTGTTTTTAAAAAATGTAAAAACCCACTAATGCCCACACTGGATCTTCGAATTAGCTCCAGTGCCCCCACTAAATTTTTTTCCTGGATCCACCACTGGTGTTGCCCATTAACAGCAAGCATGGGGCGGGAAATGCAGGTTTCTAAACCATAGGAGCAAAATATTTCTGGACACCAAGATAGCCATAATCAGGGATATAAAAAATTTTGTACTAGGCAAACTGCAAAAGCATCAACAGACTATAACCAAACTCACATCCAGCCACAAATAACATCAATGCATTCAGCTAAAAAGACGGGCAACAATACCAAGCCATAAAAAGCACATTTACCTGATCCGCTGGCCTACTCAACGCAGGCGAGACAGACATGCCAGCAACAAGACCAGAACCAGATAGAATCTCTTTCAAATCGCCACTGATGCCAGAGAGCAGCAAACTTTTGGCTCCTAGATGAGAGCCACTCACACACGTGGTAAGCAGTCGGATCAACCCCTATATTCTTTACCATGTTAAAAAGCAACCTCGAAATTCAGGGAAAAGGCAGACATGTAAAAGCTACATTGAACATACAGTGTATGTAGAGGGGCTAAGAGAAGCTTGGAACCCTCCAGAATTACGGATGGAAATGAGAGAGGCGGCCTGTGTGACTAGTCCGAAGTTGCAGAGTTCATCCAGTTTATCAGGCGATGAGGCAAAAGCCTCGGCAATCCGAGTCAAGCATACAGAAGCATGCTCCAAAACCTGGTAAACCAAAATGAGCAAAACCATAAACAAGCTAATACGAGCGACAGGAGTACTAGACTATAATGCACTGTTGTTAATTGTCTTAGACATGGATTATTCTCCAACCTTCGAATCGTGATACTGAAGAAGGTTCGTTAGGAGAGGAACGGCTTCCATTACAAAGTCAGCAGCATCAGAAGGAAGTTTCTTGCACATGTTTGCAGCAGTAGACAATGCCACTCGCTGAAGAGGATAGTCACAAAGAAAAGGAAAATAGTAAATTACAAGGCCATAAGAGGATAGTCACAAAGGGTAGCCATCATATTAAAAAAAAGTTCACAAGGGGTTAGAGAGAACCAAATTTAAGACCAACTGCATGCATTTCAAGTTTTTGCTGTTAGTTGCCATGAAATAACGCAAATCTTAACTCTAATGCATTTTGAATAGAATACTATGGCAAACAAACATATAAAAGAAAATAACACATACACAGTACAACCTTCCCGAATATTTACTATTGTTCTTTCACACTTCCAACTTAAGTTGAATATAAACTTCTTGCAGTTTTAGTTACCACTGTAGTTATTCTGTAATTCAAGTGCTAGTAGCCTAGTACTAGGAAAATCAAACTGTTAAAAGAGAAAAACACAAATGAGCACCACCTCTATGTCCTTTCCCCTTTCTTTCCCATCTTTCTCGTAGTTCCGGCCAATTTTCATCACCCATAACCGTTCCTTGAACACCCAGCTTACTACATCAAGACCACCTCCCTCTTACACATTTCCAAAAAAATAATTCTAACAAACACAAGAAAAACAAAGGGAAAAAAAAACCCTCTTTGGTAGGTAATTACGCAAACATCTCATCCTTTCTGTCACCCTTGAAGAACAGGGCATAGGTGTCAAAAGCATTATTAGATTCCGCGCAGCTTCAGAAGCCCTTATAGTTAAGAGGTCATTTAGTTTGACTGGGAAGCTTAAAAGTTCAACATTTTCATTGAAATTGAAGAATGACGGTGACAGCATATGGTACAACTAAAAGAGTCATTAGAGGTTGGCACTAGTGGATGTACCTTGCTGATGAAAAGGAAATAGCACTAACTTCGTTTCAATGAAATGTAGTCACATTAATATGAAAATATACAAAAATATATGAAAATATGCACATTTAATTCAAACAGATTGCTAACTATTAAAATGTGAATCTTAATGCCCTACATTACTGCAAAAATGAAGGATAGGAGCCTTAGTTTAGGGCCTTCGTTAAGCGGCTTATGGTCAATGATTTGAGTGGCACAGCCTTTAAAAAAATATGAATGGTAAGGCTGTAAATTAAGCCCAACATACCCTAAGCGTGACCTAGAACTAGCTCATTCTGCATGCTTTACTCTCTGAGCCTGACTAACCTTTTTACTATCATGATTCGAATCAGAATGGCATGTTTGAAGCACAAACACTGTCTCTTTTCAAAATAAACGCTATCTACATAATACTTAAGGTGACTTGACCTTACCCGGTTACCCCAACTTCTGGAATGCTTCAGTCTACCGAACGGGTCTCTTATCATTTCAATATGGTTTTCAGAATTCAAAACATCTTAAGACAACAAGTCATAGGTTTGAGCCGTGTAAGCGACCTTTTATAGATATACACAAGGCCCAACCTCTTATAGAAATATAAGATTACGCCGTGTACACTAGGTCCAAATAACCGGCCATTACACAGACCAGGCATTGGGATGGATCCTTCTATGCAACAGGGTGCCTCTTATATCTAATTTAAAGACAAAATGGAGCATAACAAATTATATTTCAATGTTTACCTGTACACCTGTAGAGAAAAAGTCCAGATACGAAAGTACTGCCATCAATGCTCCTGCCCTCAAGCATGCAGTAGGGTGTTCATGAGATATCTTTCTCAGTGCTTGCAGAGACTGTTTCATCAAAATCCAGCAACAAAGAAAATCAGAAATTTGGACAAGTTGCTGCCTTGTCACGCATCAGCCAATGGCCACACTTGATATGTCTTGTAAACAAGACAGACCAATGATTTCGTATTAGGCAGTATCTTTGAAACAGGGTAAAGCACACAGATTTAAAATTAGACCAACGATGCATAAAGACACTTTTAAATCAGGGGAACAAAATTTCCTGTAAGGGTTAGGGGGTGGAAAGTCGCAGTCTTGCTCATGCTTACATTGGCAGATAAACATATTTACAGCCATTGCCAATCTCCAATAGTAATATCATGTAATTTAAAGCGCGCTCACCTGTTCAGCCAAGTCCATGTACTCTATTGTGAGCAGACGAGCAACAAAGCACGAAACTGCACCGTAATGCACCAC
This sequence comes from Gentiana straminea, assembly GCA_036785695.1. Taxonomy (NCBI): domain Eukaryota; kingdom Viridiplantae; phylum Streptophyta; class Magnoliopsida; order Gentianales; family Gentianaceae; genus Gentiana; species Gentiana straminea. The sequence goes on along the minus strand of JAVUPR010000266.1, from coordinate 8,338,695 downwards.
AGACGCGGAGGAAGAAGGCAGCACATCAACCAAATGTGTAAGAGCCCGGGCTGCAAGAAGCATTATATCAGGATTGCTTTCATGGTTGAGAAGCCCGACAAGTACCGGAACAAAGGAGTCCACAGAAAAGGTGCTCAACGACTCCTCGGTGCCAATCGAAAGCAATTCACAGAGCTGCGTCAAGGCCTCCACTTGTTTCCCCTCTTCACCGTCAGCTCTCAACCCAGACAAAATCTTCTTAAGCCGCCCACTCTGATGAGATGATGAACCAGAACCCATAGCGGAACTTGGCAGCAAATCATCTAACCCAGCACCCAGCTTCCTAAGTAGTCCCTGAAGTGCACTGCTAGCAGAAGTCAGATTCTGATGCAAAATCCCCACGCCACCCTCGCTATCGTTTTCATCGTCTTCCCCATCTCCAGAATCAATATTCAATCCAAAACTCCTCTCTGCATCTATCTCCCTTTCCCTTTCCCTTTCCCTGATCCTAACCTCGTGCTCTTTTTCTTTACCTTTATCCGAATTATCCTTATTAGAACCTCTACCGCGACGACCACGACTCCCAGAGCCAGATGATTCGTTAGTAGAGTCCATACCACCAGTCGACGAACCTAATAAATCCTTAGAACGAGTAGTTACGCGAGAACGAGTAGTGATTGACGAAGAATTGTTAGAACTAGGGTTATTAACGGCGGCGGCTCCGGCAGAAACACGAGCGAGCTTGCTTGAACGAGTAGTTGGACCAGCTGATGAAGAAGAAGGCGCTGAAGAGGTGGCCTCCGCGCGCTTCCGTCGACGAGTTTCCATAAAAATCCAAAACCACCTTTATGGAGCGAATCAGCTCGCCGATTAATCGGCGATCACTAGCTCCACCGATGTCGAATTTCGTTTCATAATCAATCGAAGACCTAAAATCGATAACCCCTAAATAAATGGAACCCCCAAATTGAACTCAAGCCAAATTAAACCAATTAAGCAAAAGCTATAATGGGCCGGGGAGAGTCTGTCGTAAGTCGTAACACGCGTTTTAACATCCACTCATGTAGCCACCACGTCTTTTTTATTTTAAGGCAGAGTTTATACCAGGTTCTAAATCTCTAATCGGTTTAGGAAAATAATACGATAATTAAGATAAGTCCTACAATCATAATATACATTTTATATTCACCCCCTCCAAGAATATAATTTTATTCACTTAAATAAATATAATCTATTTATTATAATATGTTTTAGAATGTGTCTAAAATTAATTACCATGTTCTAAATTTCTAATCGGTTTTGGAAAATAATACGATAATTAGATAAGTCCTACTATCCATAAAATACATACACATACATATATTAGCCCAAAAAGTTCACGTAAGCCATGAACTATTCAATTTAGCTGATGCGCAGCTAAACAGTATAGGTGATGTGAAAGGGATAAATATAGAATACAATTTTGAAATATTCAATTTTATGTCGGTACAACATCTGTCTCATAAATTGTGTCAACTTTTTAAAAATAAATTGTTTCACAAAAGCTGTTCATTTAAAAACAATGCATCTTTTCCAAATATACTATTATCATATCAATTTTTTTTGCACTAGTTATCATATCAATTAATGTTTGTATACCATTTTTCATATTCCAAAACAATCATTTATTATTAAGTAGAAGTATATGTGTTCATTAGTGTTTAAAATATAACAAACTAATTTTTTAATCTGTATACACCACACTTTTTGTGGGACGGATATACTATAATCTAAAGGACAATGTGACGATGCCAAAAATGGTACATCAATGTTATCAAACGGAAGGATATCATTTCTCGGTGTACAGTGGTGGCTCTCCGGCCAAATGGATGGTGTTTGGGGTGGTTGTGAGCTGAGCCGTGGAGGCCGCCTACGTACCCCGTAGAGAGGGATCGACGCGTAGGTATTGGAAGAGTTGGCTTATTTAGTGTGGAGCCAAGTGTTGTATTAGGCATATTGAGAATCATTCGTTATGGTGGAGGGAGACCTCCTATTTATAGGTATGAGCCCATTTAGGGCTTAGTGTGTATTTACGGTTAAGGCCAAACGAGTAGGATAAGACACGTGGCTAAGATAATGGGCTCGGATACGAGGCTTAGCGGATGATCGAGGCCTCGAGCCGAGGTAGACGAATCGAGGTCAAGAGGCCGAGGTCGACGAATCGGGGTCGAGAGGCCGAGCCCGGTGATCTTCACAATATATAAGCTCGCCGAAATAGGCGAGGTCACTGATAAACTCGTTGGGCGGGCCCCCTGGTCTGGGGTCCGCTTCGCTGATACATGTCGCGGAGGGGCTCGATAATCACTGGTTTAATCGATGGCGAGGCGTTGACATACTTGACCGGGCGTTGACTGATCTCGCTGGGAAGATAAAATATTATAATAGGAGCGGGGCAATTTCTGGTGTATCAAAGGCCCCCTGCTCTGTGCCTTGAGCGATTCTCTTGAAGCGAAAGGGATAGAGCAAATAATTCTGGATTATATGCAAGGAAATTGTTCTGCGAGTTGACTGTCACGGCGCGTCGTCTTTCCTCTTTGCCTTGTTGTAGAAGAGTAGGCCATATAATAATATAATGCATTGTCTTTGCATGTAAAGGCCCCCGTGCAAATGCAATGTCGACTGAAGTCGGGTTTGCAAGAAGTGCCCACTGATTGGCGAGTTCCACAATAACAATGCCGAGATGGATCGGACTTATAAGAGAAGGCTCGCCGAATGGCGAGTTCCAAAATAATGATGCCGAGATAGATCGGGCTTATAAGAGAAGGCTCGCCGAATGGCGAGTTCCAAAATAATGATGCCGAGATAGATCGGGCTTATAAGAGATGTTCGCCGAATGGCGAACTCCGAAATAATAATGCCGAGATAGATCGGGCTTATAAGAGAAGGCTCGCCGAATGGCGAGTTCCGTAATAATAATGCCGAGATAGATCGGACTATCTCGGACTTATAAGAGAAGGCTCGCCGAATGGCGAGTTCCGTAATAATAATGCCGAGATAGATCGGGCTTATAAGAGAAGGCTCGCCAAATGGCGAGTTTCGAAATAATAATGCCGAGATAGATCGGACTTATAAGAGATGTTCGCCGAATGGCGAACTCCGAAATAATAATGCCGAGATAGATCGGGCTTATAAGAGAAGGCTCGCCGAATGGCGAGTTCCGAAATAATAATGCCGAGATAGATCGGACTTATAAGAGATGTTCGCCGAATGGCGAACTCCGAAATAATAATGCCGAGATAGACCGGGCTTATAAGAGAAGGCTCGCCAAATGGCGAGTTTCGAAATAATAATGCCGATATAGATCGGGCTTATAAGAGAAGGCTCGCCGAATGGCGAGTTCCGAAATAATAATGCCGAGATAGATCGGACTTATAAGAGATGTTCGCCGAATGGCGAACTCCGAGATAATAATGCCGAGATAGATCGGGCTTATAAGAGAAGGCTCGCCAAATGGCGAGTTTCGAAATAATAATGCCGAGATAGATCGGACTTATAAGAGATGTTCGCCGAATGGCGAACTCCGAAATAATAATGCCGAGATAGATCGGGCTTATAAGAGAAGGCTCGCCAAATGGCGAGTTTCGAAATAATAATGCCGATATAGATCGGGCTTATAAGAGAAGGCTCGCCAAATGGCGAGTTTCGAAATAATAATGCCGATATAGATCGGGCTTATAAGAGAAGGCTCGCCGAATGGCGAGTTCCGAAATAATAATGCCGAGATAGATCGGACTTATAAGAGATATTCGCCGAATGGCGAACTCCGAGATAATAATGCCGAGATAGATCGGGCTTATAAGAGAAGGCTCGCCAAATGGCGAGTTTCGAAATAATAATGCCGAGATAGATCGGGCTTATAAGAGAAGGCTCACCGAATGGCGAGTTCCGAAATAATAATGCCGAGATAGATCGGACTTATAAGAGAAGGCTCGCCGAATGGCGAGTTCCGAAATAATAATGCCGATATAGATCGGGCTTATAAGAGAAGGCTCGCCGAATGGCGAGTTCCGAAATAATAATGCCGAGATAGATCGGACTTATAAGAGATGTTCGCCGAATGGCGAACTCCGAAATAATAATGCCGAGATAGATCAGGCTTATAAGAGATGCTATAAGGAGCCGTTCTCGATATACGCTAGTAGTAAGCGGTTTGAAATGCACAGTATAGAACGTCAGATATGCCGCAAAGGCTGTTCTGATCGCACTGCGGCTTGAGATGCACAGTATAGAGCTAATCAGATATGCGCGAGGCTGTTCTGATCGCACTGCGGCTTGAGAGCTTGCGATGTGAATCGTCCGTGCTCGTTGGTCTGACCGAGGTCGACAGGTGCACAGCATAGAGCGTCCCAGATATGCCGCGAGGAGCTGTTCTGGTCGCTGCGACTGCGGCTTGAGATGCGATGTCGAGGACACCGGCTTTGCTGCTATGGCAGGGGCTTCTTCCTTGTTGTGTTGCGAAGAGCCATCTTCATATGATTGTGAGATGAGAACTTGGGAGTCGCTCGCGAGACCAAGCCGTGAGTTGATATGCGGTCCGCCGGGGAGGTCTTCGTCAAACCCTTGGGCGAGAAGAAGCTAAGCGCGGTGAGGTGGTGCGCCGTACATCAAAGCGACCCCAAATACCGGGGACTTCGCCTATGATAAAAAAGATATCCATGGCGAAGCTCAAATCCGAATTATCAAACGAAGTAAAAACCGCGGGGAAGAAGTCATCTACGGGTAGTAAAACTTGCTTCGAAAGTCGAGACGTCGTGTGTTAGAACTTAAGCGGCACTGAGGACATTTGAGAAATGTATTTCAATTGAGGAAGTCACTGAGATCACAAATGTGAGTTGTTGCCGAGGTCATAAAAGTGAGTCGTTGCTGACGTCGCTGGAACTGAAGCCGTTGATGATCGAGTTGCGATGATTCTCGAGGAACACTAGAAGTCTGTCGACTGTAAAAAGCTGTTGGTGGCGAAGCAAGATCGGTGCGGTATCATTCGATTACCCTTTTCGGCAAGACTGGATATGAGAGTATATCCATGGCCGAAGAAAACTACGGAGCGATGCACCGAACCGTTGAAGCGCACCCCAATGGTTAACGGGGAGGCGGTGTTCCATGTAGTTGGCGCGGGGCACCGAACCGTCGAGGCGGACTCTAAACAATTGAGGCCGTGCGTTGGGCGTTCAACAAGTCTGTCTATTTCGCAATAAAAATGCAAGCACCGAAAGAGTATGTACACATATACTCCTGATTCCAAACTTTGTAAAAACAATTTCATTTGATCTCTGGAAAAGTTTTAATTTTCCCAATTAAAACACAAGTACTAAGATGAGGGGGTACACCCCTACTCCTTTTTTTTTTTTTTTTTTTTTTGGGTTCCAATTACTCAAGGGCCCATTGGCAGCATATTCATAAACAATGAATCGTTGCCTTTCATCGGAACAAAGACCAGAAAAGCTGCTAAAAATAAAATGGTTGATTCATAAAAAATTCACCTGGTAATGGATTCGGGAACAAGAGCCATTGATATCAATGAGAAAAATAATTGCTTGTTTCAAAGCTCGAATCCATAGCAAACGAGCTCCGGTTCCGGTCATCTTCCCCGATGAGTTGAAGTGAAAATCAATCGGATGCCAAATTAGCCGGGTGCCTTAGGAAGAAAATATCACCGCTTTGTTGTCCTCTATCGTCGTCGGCTCCCTCCTCCACTCCTTGCTCCGGCAGTGGCAGTGGCAACACAGAAGCAGCACCGAAATGATGGCACCGTCGAACAAAAACGCTAGTAGCATTGAGCAGAGCACTACTCTCATTCTCTTCTCTTGATTTTCTCCTTGCCTTTGCAGCTCCGGTGGATTGGGGAAAATGGAGAAGGCTTCAAGCGGCCATTGAAGAGTGCAACAACACAGAGAAAGCTTCGATCTCCATTTTTTTTTATTATTATTATTTTTTTGTAGACCTCAATGGATGTATATTAGATCTGGGTGCAGATCTTGTAAAAAAGATGAAGATCTTGATGAAGATCTTGTTAAAACAGTTGACCGGAAAGAGTAAATCTCGCCGGAGAAGAAACAGATCTGGCCGGAAAATGCAGATCTGGCCGGAAAAAGATGGCTTTCAAGTCATTTCCCGGTAACGGAGCCATTTGACGATGCCAAAAATGGTACATCAATGTTATCAAACGGAAGGATATCATTTCTCGGTGTACAGTGGTGGCTCTCCGGCCAAATGGATGGTGTTTGGGGTGGTTGTGAGCTGAGCCGTGGAGGCTGCCTACGTACCCCGTAGAGGGATCAAGCCACGCATAGTTCTCGGTATTGGAAGAGTTGGCTTATTTAGTGTGGAGCCAAGTGTTGTATTAGGCATATTGAGAATCATTCGTTATGGTGGAGGGAGACCTCCTATTTATAGGTATCTTTGTAAAACCTGTAACCACTTAATAGGAGTATTTATGTTTTTTCAAAATTTGTTTTTATTCCTTTTATTTTAATATTTTCTTTTGTTTTAAAGATCAGAAACCAATGTAAGAGGGTTCAAAAAGTCTATTAAAAGACTTTAAGAAATCTTTAACTTCAGAATTTTACGATTTTGTGTCCAGATAAGCTTCAGGTTTGCGGGTATATCAAGTAGGATCAGGGAATGTTGGGCATGTGTGCAGGTAGGTGGTGTATTTGGAGGATTCCAAGAGTCAAAGATCGTATGAACATATGGAGTGCTAACAATTGCCCTAGTCTTGTAGGGAAGATTACTTTCATCAAATGTGACATGTCTTGAAAGAAAGAATTTTCTGGATGCAGGATGGAAACATTTGTACCCCTTGTACTGTGTGCTATAGCCAACAAATACACAGGGCAAAGATTTTGGGTCAAATTTGTTCCTTTTTGTATCTCATAGGTAAGGGTAGCATCTACTACCAAAGACTCTGAGAGTGGAGTAGTCTGGGTTGGTTTTGTAGAGGACAAAGTGGGGTGAATTCATGTTTAGGACTGAGGAGGGTAATTTGTTGATTAGGTAAGTAGTTGTGGCAAAGGCTTCAACCCAAAGGAACATGGGTAATCTGCTGTGGAAGAGCATAGTGAGGCAGAGTTCTCTAATGGTCCTATGTCTTCTTTCTACAATCCTAGTTTGATTCAGGTGTATGGGGGCATGATATTAGGTGAGTGATGCCTGTTTTTAAGAAATGTGAGGTGAGTTTATGATTAAGGAATTCTCCTCCCCCGTCTGTGTGGAATTTTTTTATATATTTGTTAAAATGCCTTAAGACATAACTTTCAAAATTCAGAAACACCTCAAAGAAGTCTGATTTATGTTTAAGAGGAACAAACCAAATATATTTAGAATAGTCATCAACAAAGCAAGCATAAAACCTAAATTTTCCAATAGATTCAACAGGGGTAGGGCCCCATAAATCACAGTGAACTAAATAAAAAATACAAGAACTGGTCTTAACAGATTGTTTGAAAGGCAGTTTACTCAACTTGCCCAGTTGACAACTTTCACACGCATGTTCTTGTTTATTATGCCCTAAGACCTCTATGAGGCCTTTATTCTTCATGACTTGGACTGTAGGAAACTGAACATGCCCTAGCCTTTGATGCTATAATTCAACAGAACAAGACCTAAAACAATGAGAAAAATAAGCTTTTGGACTGCTAGGAAGAATGTATAACTCTCCTCTAAGTCCCCCATCCATGAGCACCTGCCCTGTCATTTTGTCCTTCAAAACAAAACCACTATTAGTGAATATACATTCAACAGAGTACTATTTTGCTAGCTGATTAACTGAGAGTAGGTTTTTCTTTAGTTCTGGTACATATAGTACATTAGTTATAGATATAGTTGAGATATCTTGCATATATGAATCTCACCCATGCCTTTTATTTGCAACTGTGTGTCATCTCCAATAAGAACAAATTCAGAGCCTTGATATGTACATAAATTATGCAAGATGTGTTTGTTACCTGTCATATGGTTGGATGCCCCTGTATCAACTATCCATTCAGTGTTTGCTATGGTGTTGTCCAGGGTTAGGGCAGACAGGGCTTGTGGCACATCACTGATTTGGGTTTTGTTTTTGTTCCACCAGCAGATCTTGGCCACACGACTTGTCATACCACAGCACTGACATACCTCATTCTTGTACTGCTCTCTTTCAGCTTTGGTCATCCTTTTGAAGACTTGAAAACCTGTACCTCCTTGATTGTTTCCTCCTTGAGTTGATGTGCTATTGCTCCTGTAATTGGTCTGTTGTGCCCGAAAGCCTCTTCCTGTTGAGTTGAATTTAGAGGGATTAGACTAGTTGTGGTGCCTTTTGTCCATAGAAAGCCATTTGAGACAATCGGTTTTGCTCTGAATTGGTAGTGAACCAGGATCTCCTCTGATCCAAACTATGCAGTTGTGATACTAGTTCAAAGTATGTGGGCCTGGGTGGTTTTAGCATAATAGTAGTAAAGGTTTCATACTCAGGTCCAAGGCTAGTTAGCAAGTAGTAAACATTTTCTGGGTCTGTGATAGGTTTGCCAATTGCAGCTAAACTATCACAGAGTCCTTTAAATGTCCTTACATGCTCATTGATGTCTTTGTCATCTGACTTTCTTAAGTATGTGATTTGTTGTCTCAAGTTAAATTCCCTCTCCTGTGAGTCTTGAGCATAAGATCTCTTGAGAGCATCCCATACGCCATATGCTGTGTCTAGTCCAATGACAAGTCCTAAGGACTCTTCTGAAAGGGATCCAATTAGCCATCCCCTGAGCATTCTGTCAGATTTCTTCCATGCTGTATAATCTGGATTCTTTGTTTGTGTTGTAACTCCACTGACTGTGGATCCTGGGGTTGGACTTGTTGCAGATTATGTGCTGGCTGTTGTGATTATGAATTCTGATGGCCTGCTATCTGTGAGGTGGCCTGCTAGATCTTGACTCTCAGCAAGTGCCAAGACTGTTCCCGCCATAATGGGTAATTCTTTGAATTTAGTTTGAGGCTGATGAAGTTTGCTACATTAATGGATAGTGTTACCATGGTGATTAGTCATCAATCGCTCTGCTACCATGTAGAATAACACAAACACACACACACTTTCTGGTAATATCCGAAGGTATGAAGAACAAAATCCTGAAAAGAAAGGTAATTTTATTGAAGCCTTTTTATCATTTTTTCCCTTAATTACAACTCATAGCAGCCTATCCTATTTATACAAGATTTGCCCTAATTTCGATTTGCCCTAACTTCTGAATTTTGTTTGAACGACAGGATAAACCCTGATTTATCCTGAAGATAATCACAGAGAGTCGGACACCACTACATACGGAGCTAATGGCCTTAATCACTGATTATAGAAACACGTCCAGGTTCAGGTTCTCAGCTTTTGGTGCATATTCAGTGATTTCTTCCTTATTTCTCCAAACTCTTCCTTATCTCTCCAAATCACCTTATTTAATGTCTTGTAGATAAATGGGGTCTGAGTTTATCTGTTTGTGTTTGTTTGAATTTGAACACAGAGTCTTTATTTGGATAAATGCTGAGCCTTTATTTTTGGATAAAGTTTTGGTTTGAATTATGGTTTGAATTTGACAACTTTGGTTTGAATTATGTATGTTGTTAAATATGTGTGGTTTGGTTTGAATTATGTAACGGTCACTAGGACTGAGGTTCGCTTTCAAGAATCTGGTTAACCACAAGTACAATAGTACTTTGATAGTCGGAAAAAAAAAAAAGTCGAAATAGTATTTCATATTCAAATATTACTTCAAAGTCCATCAATGCAAACCAAAACACATACAAATAGCTTCAAGTCAAAACTCAGAATGTTTTTTTTATTGTTGTAGAATACACATAATATGAATTGTTTTGTTTTCAGGGCCTTGAATGCTGGTTGTACAAAAATGTTTACAAAAGAAACGTAGAAAAGAAGATGAAAATATCTTTTGCTTCATTCAAAAAAAAAATTACTTTCACTGGCCGGATTAGGAATAGAAAAGATGAATCATTTCTATATATATACTTCCATGAAGCAGACAACCTGCAATTGTAAATGGGAGAAAAGAGGTTAGTTCGAAGTCTCAAGCATCCATCAAATTAAGTAGAATGAACATCTTACGAGCACGTACGTTTAAGCATGAATTTAGAAGGATGCATCGAGACTACTTTCACCATTATCATGTAGCTACTTACACCATTAGCAGAATCCAAGGGAATAGCTTCCTCCTGCGGCAATGCATATTAATTAATTAGTTGACCATTGGCAAATATGTCGGATCATAGCTACCGTGTGATTTGAAATTGTTAAATCATAGACCCGGATGTGTACGTAACCTGTTAAATTTATTTTAGAAACATTAATTATCATTCATTGTTTTAATTTCAAGATAATTTTCAAGGCACCATTCAAGACTTGAAATTAATTTGTAGTAAAACGGTACCATACCGAAATTTAGAGTAAACATAACATTGCAATTACTGCAGGTTTTGGTAGCCAGAGAATTCACACCTTTGAAAAATTACAAAGAAGAAAATGATTTAGGTGTGCATAACCATGCACTTTAAATGACAGTGAAATGCTTAAGCAGACTTAACCATGCACCTTGACCATGAGACAAATGCTCAAAGTGAACCCGTCATAAGGAAAAAAATAAAAACATTAGTGAAAGTCAAGCTTAATGCAATAGATTAGCAACATTTAATAACCGCAGATTCCAAAACATATAACAAACCTTCCAATTCTTCAACCAAAAAAATATATTCATAAATAAATAAAGAAGCATTCAAAATCCTCATATAATATCACCAACAAATACAGTAATTTAATCTAAAGATCCCGCATGGCTTGCAACAAAAAAGATATAACTAAAATCAGGTAAATTGACATATGAACCAGCACAAATTAACACAATCAAAATATGTTTTTGAAATCAGGGTTCTCAACCGTTGTCTTGCAAAACCAACTACCATATCCAAAGCAATCAAGCTGCATCTGCTCATTACACATATTAAAATGAAAACTCACCAGGGATGGAAGAAGTGACAACAATCTTTTCGAAGAATCAGAGTTCCTGGTGGCTCAATATATGTACATGCCCGTAATAATCCATCAAAAAACCATCCTCTCAATCCCATATAGAACGCCAAGAGGTTTCCATATATAGATGGAGATGAAACGTTATTTCATAACCGTGGAAATCCTTAATTACCGCCATTTAATTGAACGAGAAAGAAGAAACGGACATGGGTAATTGGGTATAACCGAAAGACGGTGGGTATGAGGGTGTTTTACGTTATTGCTGAAGATTAACTCAACCTTATTTTCCGTAAATTAATTTAGAGAAAAACCGCATCGTTTTGGTCTGTGTAGATAAGAAATTGGTCAACCGTTTATGCACAATTAATATAAGCTTCTAAATATAAGATACGTGTTTTTAAAAATAATGGGCTAAATGGATAACTTTAAATACCATCAGGCCCATTAAGGCATCAAATCATTTGATCTGAGCATTCAAGTCTCTACAAAATTGCCACATCAGCATATTTCAGATGATAGCCTTAGAGCAATGGCTATGGCTCAATATATCATCTTGTGAAGTGTCCCTCTTGTCATTAAATTGCAAATTTAGTCCAGAGTGGCACACTTTAACACCTTGTAAAAGGCTTCAGGGTAATAGTGGAAGGGTGTCTGTCCACTTTTATCTTCACCCTTGTGCACAAATTTCTAGGTATATTTTCTTCATAAATGTCTAGCAAACCTACTATATATTATTAACTAGTGAACGTGAAATATACAAAGACACGGCGGGACCAATATAAATCGTTATCAACGATGATATCAAAGAATAGACCCCTAACATGAAATAAATCGTGTAAGTTTAAACCGTAACAAATTCAATGCACAAGACAAAGAGAGCTAACTTCATTCAGTGAATGTGATATATTTATGTTGCTCTCTTTCTTAGAGACGTGAAGATTGTGAATCACTTTTCTTCCAGCCCTATCAGATGTTTCCACCTACAAAATAAACCACAATATGATGTATCGGAGAATAATGTCATAAAGTCGATCTCTTTAGCTTTGAATTTACGTAATGAAAGATTATTGAAAAACAATAAGCAGACCATAACTACACGGTCAAATCTCCCGGGACGCCTTAGCTTCCGGATCATTAATATGCTTGAAAATGTGTTTCACACATTTTTTATACGGCATTTCTCTTTCTCATCATTAATGAATACGTCATTGATCTCGTGTTCATTCATTTGGTGGGAAAAAAAAACGTGTCAAACGGTCTGAAAAATATAAAAAGTGATTTGGTATTTCATCGTACACTATACGGTCGAACTTCAAATCCGTCGGTCTTTTCTTTCTTTTTTATCCTTTTCTGCACAAACTACTAACGATACACGTTTGATAAAAAAAAGTATTTTATAGCTATACTGAACTATTTTATCGTACACTACACTACACAAGTTCATCTTCCAAATCGTCGGTCTTTCATTTTTTTCTTCCCTTTTCTGGACAAACTACTACCGGTACACGTTTGATAAAGGAAAAAAAAAGTACACACGTTGATATATTTTATAGCTAAACTTGGCTCATCTTTCATTGTACACTACATAATAAAACTTCAAATCCGTCGGTCTTTTTTTTTCTTTTCCTTTTTTGCACAAACTACTAACGGTACACGTTTGGTTATTTAAAATAAAAAACCACAAAGGTAAAAATAAAATAATGTACACGTGTCAGCTAAGGAGGGTGCCACGGCCTCTTGGGGCTCACCTCCTTAGCTTCTTATAAATAAAAGAGATAAGATTCAAATCCGTCGGTTTTTTTTTTTTCATTTTCTGCACAAACTACTTGGGTAAAAAATAAAATAAAATAATAATGTACTCGTCGGCTACTTGGGGCTCACCCCTTAGCTTCTTATAGATAAAAGAGATAAGATTCAAATCCGTCGGTCTTTTTATTTTTTTTTTCTTTTCTGCACAAACTACTAACGGTACACGTTTGATTATTTAAAATAAAAAAAAACCACAAAGGTAAAAAAATTAATAATAATAATGTACACGTGTGTCTACGACCAAAAGCTATTAAGAAACCAATCCGGGCAGGGTGTGAACAAAGCGTGCGCTCTTTCTTTTGGGCCACACAAAATCAAATCCGTCGGTCGGTTTTTATTTTTTTTTTTTTTAATCTACAACAAACTACCATAAGCGTGATATAAAGATCGTGTAGGCACGTTTGATTATTTAAAATAAAAAAAAACCACAAAGGTAAAAAAATTAATAATAATAATGTACGCGTGTCGGTAAGGAGGGTGCAATTTAACTCAAACCCTTCTTCTAAAAAAAAAAAAAAAAAACTTTTCTAGGCTGGGCCGCCCTTAAACAGTAAAATATAAATTTAAAAAAAAAATACAATTTTGGGGGCTAACAGACCTCCTTTTTAGCTTCTTATAAAGATAAGATATAATAAATTAATTTCTTATCCCACTTAGCTCCTTAGCACCATTTGTTTTTTTACCGTGAAAGAATAAGCCATTGTAGTACACAAAGTTTGTCAAATTAAAATAATAATATAAACTTGCACTTTCTTGTGCCAATGCTCTTCTAGCACCTCCAATGGGAGGTTTAAAAAAGGTTTATGGTTAAAAATAACAATTTGAATATAGAAATATATGAAGAAAACAGTGAAATATTTTTTTGGGTAAAAATACATATCATTATTCCAATTGATTTAAATTCTTTCATACAACTACAAAAATGAATATATCTTTTGATCTGATTGTCGAAATATGGTAACTCTTTCATCACATTTTTTTTTCCGTCATATTTATTTAGACATCTCATTTGATATTTTTTCAACGTTACTTTCGAGGTCATTTTTGTAAAAAAAACACATAAACAGTGGAATAATGAAACATTAAATTTGAGGCAGTCCCATTGCAACAAACAGTGGATTTGGGGTTATGAACAGTAGATTTGTCTTATCACTCAATTTATATTTTTACTATTCTCATTCATATTTTTCCTCTTTTTGTCCTTTTAAATCACATCCCCTTTAAAAATGGTTTGAAACACTTTTAACGCTTTAGAAAAGTTTTTTCACCATTGGAGTCACCATGACTTAGTAAAGCTTTAAGGAAAAGCTTGATAAATATGAACCGGTTCAAATGAGAAATAGTTGTCAGGTTCTACATTATAAAGTTTTTGAAAATGTTTATGTATTGTGGAGAAAATGCTTATAGAAAAAAGTTTATGAATTGATGACGTGACACGATCATAAACATTTTAATAGGTTTATGACTGGATATGCTCTTAAGAAATTGCCACATCAGCATCTCACATGTTTTCTTATTACAAGTGAAGGAAAGGATAACTTAAAATAATTTATATACATATATATATATATATATATATATATATATATATATATATATATATATATATATATTATATAAAGATTATTTTATATATTTCTACTCTTTTGAAACAAAAGCACATATTTCATTTAATTTAAAACAAATTTGAATTAACCGATTAGTTTGAGTCAAGTAGTAAGTGACTTGAGAATGCCTATGGAGGTCTTCGGTTTGATTCTCCTCTGGCGCAATGTTGAAAGAGCTCATTGGTTCGATTCTCCTCTGAGGCGCAATGTTGAAATAGCCCACCGGTCCGATTCTCCTATGAAGCGCAATGTTGAAAGAGCTCATGGTCGTACCTTACTCCTGAGTAAGAATCAGACTATGCATACACGACCCGGACCGAACTCCGAATTAGTTGGACCAGTTGATTTCAGATACCAGGGGCTTTAAGCAGAAAAAAAAAACTCGAATTCACTTGGAGCCAGTTGGTAGCAGATACCGGGGGCTTTAAGCAAAAAAAAAAAAAAAAAAAAAAAAAAAAAAAAAACTCGTGATTGAGGTCGTATTCAATAAAAAAAAATTGTACGTTCGAATCGATAAGCTCAATGATCGATTCCATTTGTTAGCCCGGTAAGAACTCGGGCCGGACCAGTTGGTTCCGGATACGGGGCATTTAAGAAAAAAAAAAAAAAAAAAAGAATTCACTTGGAGTTGAAGTTTAAAGGTACTCGTGAGTTCGTATTCAACAAAAAACCAATGTACGTTCAAATCGATAAACTCTATGAATTTATGATCAATTCCATTTGTTAGCCAGATAAGGAACTCCATCTTAATTGATACGTGGAATAATGTTTTCCCTCTCTTTTCATGTTTGTGCTTGTATAGCGAATACTAATTAATAAAATACTTCTCCCTTTAGAAAAAAATGATCATTCTACTCACATTGTTTACGCCTTAACGGTGGCGACAGCGATAGCTAATTTCATCAATGTTCATTGCATTCGATTTCATTTTTTTATAATATAATAAAACAGATTTTCTTTTACATTGTTAATAAAATTTCACTGCTTTCCATCAAATTGCAGTCTTATGACATATTTGTTACGAATGATGGAATGAGATGAAATAAAACCGTAGGAATAGAATGAAATAAACTCGTTCTATTAGAGTGTTTGGAATGTGAAATAATGAAATCATTTTACATTGCATTTGATTTAATTTCCTTTTCTTCCTATTATATAAGAAGAGAAGGGTTGAGGGGACGGTGACAAGTATTTTTTTTTATTGGTCCCTTTTTTTTTATCGTTCGTAGGCGCCCACCCCCGAGTTTTTTTATTATTTTATTATAATGTTCGTATGGCGGCGGCCCGAAAAAACTTTTTTTTTTTTTTTTTTTTAACTGTTTATTGGCCCGGTCCAGATTTTTTTTCTTTTGTTCTTTTATTTTTTTTAGGCCCAGTCCAGAAATTTTTTTAAATTGTTTTATTGGTTCTTTTATTTTTTTTAACTTTTCATCGGCCCAGTCCAGAAAAGGAAATTAAAATGGTTTAGCGAAAATGATATTGATAAAGTGAACTCCGAATCAAACATTCATTGCTCGAAATCACTGGAATAAGGAAGGAAATGGACAAACTGCTGGATTTTACTGAAAATCGAAAGGATTCGCATTGAATGTGGGGAAAAAGCGGATGAAACGGCAATGAGATGGAAAAACAAAGTTTTCCATAAAATTCGTCTAAGAAATGAGTAATCGGATCAAGTTTAGGGGCTTTTGATAAAATTAAAAAAAAAAACTGCGGGTCAAAGGCTGTTAAGAGGGTTGGGCCAAACTTTTGTGACACACGGCCTCACAAAAAAGATGGCAGATCAGAATTTTATTTCATTGAATCCAACAACCAATAAAAAAGTCCAATGAATAATTAAATTATTAACCAAACAAATTGGTAAAATAACTAATTAAAAATATAATTAATTATTTAAATTCCTACCAAAATGATATTGATAAAGCAAACTCCGAATCAAACATTCATTGCTCGAAATCACTGGAATAAAGAAGGAAATGGACAAACTACAGGATTTTAATGAGAATCGAAAGGATTCGCATTGAATGTGGGGGAAAAGCAGATGAAGCGGCAATGAGATGGTAAAGCAAAGTTTTCCAGAAAATTCGCCTAAGAAATGAGTAATCAGATCAAGTTTAAGGGATTTTGATAAATAAAAAAAACTCGGGTCAAAGGGTGTTAAGAGGGTTGAGCCAGACTTTTGTGAAACCCGGCCTCACAAAAAAAATGGCAGATCAGATTTTTATTTCATTCAGTCCAATAGCCAATAAAAAATCCAATGAATAATTAAATTAATTAATTAGATTATTAACCAAACAAATTGGTAAAATAACTAATTAAAAATCTAATTAATAATTCATCAATGTTCATTGCATTCGATTTCATTTTTTTATAATATAATAAAACAAATTTTCTTTTACATTGTTAATAAAATTTCACTGCTTTCCATCAAATTGCAGTCTTATGACATATTTGTTACGAATGATGGAATGAGATGAAATAAAACCTTAACGGTGGCGACAACGATAGCTAATTTCATCAATGTTCATTGCATTCGATTTCATTTTTTTATAATATAATAAAACAGATTTTCTTTTACATTGTTAATAAAATTTCACTGCTTTCCATCAAATTGCAGTCTTATGACATATTTGTTACGAATGATGGAATGAGATGAAATAAAACCGTAGGAATAGAATGAAATAAACTCGTTCTATTAGAGTGTTTGGAATGTGAAATAATGAAATCATTTTACATTGCATTTGATTTAATTTCCTTTTCTTCTTCCTATTATATAAGAAGAGAAGGGTTGAGGGGACGGTGACAAGTGTTTTTTTTTTTATTGGTCCCTTTTTTTTACTGTTCATGGGGCGCCCCAGTTTTTTTTTATTATTTTATTATAATGTTCATGTGGCGGCCCGGCCCAGAAAAGCTTTTTTTTTTAACTGTTTATTGGCCCGGTCCAGATTTTTTTTTTCTTTTGTTCTTTTATTTTTTTTAGGCCCAGTCCAGAAATTTTTTTAAATTGTTTTATTGGTTCTTTTATTTTTTTTTAACTTTTCATCGGCCCAGTCCAGAAAAGGAAATTAAAATGGTTTAGCCCAAAATGATATTGATAAAGTGAACTCCGAATCAAACATTCATTGCTCGAAATCACTGGAATAAGGAAGGAAATGGACAAACTGCTGGATTTTACTGAAAATCGAAAGGATTCGCATTGAATGTGGGGAAAAAGCGGATGAAACGGCAATGAGATGGAAAAACAAAGTTTTCCATAAAATTCGTCTAAGAAATGAGTAATCGGATCAAGTTTAGGGGCTTTTGATAAAATTAAAAAAAAAAACTGCGGGTCAAAGGCTGTTAAGAGGGTTGGGCCAAACTTTTGTGACACACGGTGATAACGGAAAAATTCACTGTTATTTTTATAACTTTTCACCCCGTTTTTAATATCATTTTGAGCACTTTTATATCAATTTGAGTCATTAATTCCTAAGTTTCATAAAAATATATAAGTCGTGACTATTTTATAAAATATCATGTTTTTATAAGTTTTTATTAGTTTTTGTACTTAGGTTTAGTAACCGGAGTGTCGTGTCGGATTTACGTTTGGTATTTTGGTGGTTTATTGCGGGATTTAAAGTAGACCAAAATCCTACGTAACGACATGTTTTGAGCCCTAAAAGAGGTGTTAAGAGGGTTATAAGAAGGTGCGCAGTTTACGAGTTCAACGGAGCGAAATTTTCCTAAGTACTTAATCGTTACATATTTTCGACGGAGATTTGACCCAGCTTAGAGGCATTTTCAGGGGATGACTTCTTCATGAAAGTCGTAGATCTTCAAGTAATCTTTCCAACGCATTTTGAATCACGTCAATCGGACTTCTACAACTCAAGTTATGGTCAAGTGGCTAATCGATTCGTATCAGTGAAAATCCCGAAAACGACACGTAATGGGAATGGCCCATCAAAAAGGCGTTTTATGAAGAAGTCCTTCATGAAAGTTGTAGAGTTTTCCGAGAGCTTTCTAATGACGTTTAAATCATGATTTTTGGAGGTCTACAACTCAAGATATGAATTTTAGAAGTTTAATATATAATTATATATAATTATATATACATACGCTACGCGTGGGATCGCATGCGAGTAATGATTTGCAATCATGATTCGGGACCGGTCCGGCTCCTTTCGGGACCGGTCCGGGAAGGGACTTTGCCTATATATACGAGAGCGCCCCGGCGGATGAACGCTTTGCCCCCCTTCTTCCCCATCCCTCTTCTTCTTTTCCTTTCTTTTTAATTATGTTTTGGGGGCCTAAATTAGATATATATGTCGTTATAATGTCGGTGTAATAACCCGACTAGTTATTATTTTAATATAATTTCATTTCCGTTTTTATTGCTTTCTTTTACTTTTATGCAATTAGTATAAATATATATATATATATATATATATATACGTATACTATATATATATCTATATCTATATATATCTATATATATATCTATACGTATATCTATATAGGCTTTGTAGTTATTTTATTTCGTTTTGTTTTCTTTCGTTTTGTTTCTTTTTATATATATATTTATATATATCTATATATACGCATATATATCTATATACTAGTATTTATATATATATGTATGTATTTAGATATATATATTTTTTTTCGTTGTTATTTCCGTTGTTATGAATAGCTAAAGTAAGTCACATAGTCGAATCATGTAAAAATTTGGTGAAATCAACCATTGGAAAATGAAATAGGGAGTGTGTAGTCTTTTTATTGTTATATCTCACATATTTCACGTCTTAGAACTTGTTATAACGGACTTGGGCTAGATTGACAACCTAGGTCAAATATCACACACATCACTCTTGAAGAGTTGTTCGGATAGAGTGGTGTGGGAAAAAGGGTTCTAAAATCGGGAGGTAAAACATACCGTGTTTTAGGTCGTGAATTCGAGCCCGCGCTCATTGATGTATTATTATCAATATAATAATTCGAATGTGGTAGTTTAGATTAGTGTAGTTTAGTGTTAGACCCCGGGGTTGAACTATGAAGTGCCGGGTGGTTCTTGAGCCAACGATGACAAGTTGTTTCACGAAGTATTTCGGGTAGACCATGGATTAGGTAAAGCTTCGGTTTTACGCTTTGACACATTCTCGTTAAGATGTTCGGTGTAGTACGTTGATGAGTATCGGGGGTAGTAACGTCGACCGAGTAATTTCGGACTTGTTTCCTTAACGAGGTTTTTACGTGGAAACGGGCGTCTCACATCACTTAATCATGTTAGATTAATCGGTTTTCTAAAGGGAGAATTAGTTAACCTCACATAGGATGTTGAAGGAGAGTTGTTCGATTTTAGCATCGAAATTAGGAGCACGCACCCGTGAGATTGAGTGTGAGAGTTCATTTGCACACTTCCAGTTTTGTCTATCCGTGGGGTTGAAATTAACTATTTTGATCATGGTTCGGCTATGTCTTTTAAAACCAAGTAGTTTAATTTTCTTTCTTTTCTATTTTTAGTATAACACTCCACCTAAACTTTGACCGCCTAGAATAAGTTTTACGTTCACTTTGGTATTCACAACCACATTTCTCTTGGGACGACCTCGTACTCCTGTAGCTATCCTAGCAATCGACCTGGTACTCTGCCAGTTAGAGAGTTAGTTTACCCACAGTTGCGAGTTTTTATAAATGTATTTTTTAGTGGGTGAATTTTTCGCTCATCAAAAAATTGGCGCCGTTGCCGGGGAAATGTGTGATATTGTTGTGATATCTTGTAAGTGAACCGAAGGCTTGGGCCTAGGTTTTATACAAATAAAAAAAAAAAAAAAAAAAAAAAACGAAAAAGAAAAAAAAAAGAATTTTATTGTTTTCCTGTTGTTTTCTGAAATCTTGCAGATTGAGCTTAAATGGATCAATATTTCAATCAATATTACTCACCTGAACAACAATACTCCTACCAACCTTATCAACAACGGTTCATGTCGAGCCTCGGTATCAACGACGAGAATAACCGGGGTTCTCGGTCCTATAATTGCCCAAATGCATACCGGGACCGAATTATGGTTATTCGAGTAATGAGCCACCATATTACGAGGGTTACCCGAACCACAATGCTTATCAAGGTTACGGTGTTCATGTTCAATGCGTTGATAGCTTCAACCGATTCGACCACGATCGGTGTACGGAATGGCAAGAAGACTACTACTCACCTCCGATGAATCAAAGTCAATACGATCGGTTTTCCCCATACCACAAGAAGAATTCACCGACAGTCAAATAGAGCAATTAGAACGATTGAACCGGATCTTGGAAGAGCGGCGTTGGACATGCGGGGAGTTCAAGGTAAGTACGACTCCGCCATAAGAAATCTTCAAGACAAGGTGGGGCAATTGATTGAATTAGTGATGTATGTGAAAGAGGTAGAGACATGTGAGGTGGTCGGGGATGAAAATGTTATCACTAAAGAAGTTCGGGTTGAGAATGAGGTTGATAATTCGGTTTGCGAAGAAAAAGTGCAAGATTTGGAGATGACGAGTTAGAGGAGCGAGAGATTGATTGGCCATCTTTAGTAAAGCCACTTTGGGAGAGTTGGTAATAGTTAATATATCGGTCCCGGATTACTACATTCATCCACTCTGTAAGGATGAATTTTACGCGGTCCGGTTGTGTGCTCCCCGATGGATGAACTATATAGAATAGCAAAGAAGATGGTTCGACGATCGATAAAAGAAGATTCTCGGGCGGGAAGGAGGTAGCATCGAGGGCCAAACGAGGTACGTTTCTAGACAATTCAAGTTCTTTGGTTCTCGCTTTGTTAATTTTTCTTAAGCTATTGATCTTCTTAAGTTCGGATTTTGGTTGATAATTTGTAATTAGTCGAGCCAAAGACGTAAAACAAAGGCGCTTGGGGGAGGCAACCCCGCCTTAATAAAATTGTGTGAAATAATAATAATAATAGTAATTTGGATATGACTAGTATTATTGAAATGTAGAATACGTATGAAAGATGAACACAAATCACAACCAAGTCTCGGGATGAATGTTTGAATGTCATTAAAAGGGAACGATTAGGTGGTTATCCGAAAATCCCGAGGGAGATTAAAGAAAAAATTCAAATGTATCATTTCTTGGACTTAGGTTATAGAACCACTTGAGGATACGAGTATAAAAGACTCGAATACTCTCTCACTACATTTCATTTTATGATCTAGTACGTTTCAAATTTACGGTCGTTGTAGTATAGTGGTGAGTATTCCCGCTTTAATAAAAAGTGTGTAATAAAAATGAATTTAGGAATAGGCGACTTGACTATGATATATGCTCATGTGATACGTATATGCTTAGATGTTTTGTGCTTTACCCGTGTGGGTTATTTTTCCATCTAAAGCTATATATATATTGCCTATCGAATTTTACGACGTAACGGGGCCATTATCTTATTATTCCCATATCCCTATTCGATGTCTTGGCACGAGGACCATGTCCCGTGTTTTCTTTGTTTTAAGTTTTGGTATAGGGATTCGGATCGTGCTTTCTCATGGGCATTGTTACGGGATTCAATAGCACCTTTACTGCCTGGTTTATAAGCTAAGTCTTCATCTCTATCTCATTTACACTGCGAGAATAATGCAAAATCGTAAGTGGGGGGTAGAGTCGGTTGGTTTAGAAATGGCGGTAAGTGTTTAAACCCTTAGTTTTTGATTCTTTTTCGAGCATTATTTAGTTGATTAAAATAATCGTATAAGGTATATATTTCATGGATTTAAAGATGTAATGATTAATTTGGATATGTATAACTAATTTGAACCGTAAGTGCATTTTAGCCTAAATTTATTTGTGTAACATGAATTCCTTCACGTAAGCCTTTGATATTGAAGCGAAAATTTTAAAGCTGTATCCATTCGGTATCTAGTGGTTTATCCTAGAAATAGCGGTAACTTAGTACCTAACTTCGAACATGTACTTGTGAATATACGAAGGTTTGAATGTGATAGAAAGAATGTCAAAATAAGATAAACTATATATATGTCGGTTGTAGCTACCAATGATTTGAGTGCGGTAGGGCGTTATCACGAAACGTCCTATACCACTATGAGGCTTAAAAGCTCCCGACTGCCTGATGATATTAGTCCAGCTAGGGTGTTATCACGAAACATCCTATTGCTGGGAATGAGGGCATAAGCAATATAAAAAAAAAATAATAAAAAAAAATATAAAAAAAAATAAAAAATAATAATAATAATAATAATAATAATAACAACCTAGTTAATTTCTGACTATCCCCAGTATAAACTAAATGATATGCATTAGGGATTATCCTAATAAGTACACGGGAGGACGTTGTGTGGAACTGATTCTGCCTATACCTAGGAAAATCATTAGGACTGTATGAACGGATATTTGTGCGTTTGCTTGAATTATTCAAGAGAGGATAGTGGAAATTGAAAAGGCTTGTCACACACTCACTCTGTTATACATTAAGGTTAACGTGTAGTTATGATTCGAATGGTTGCATCATCTGATTGTCATTAACATCTTATCTTCATGAATTTTTCCTCATTCATTTTATTTTATCGCTTATTTTGTTCGAGGACGACCAAAAGCTAAGTGGGGGGTTGTGATAACGGAAAAATTCACTGTTATTTTTATAACTTTTCACCCCGTTTTTAATATCATTTTGAGCACTTTTATATCAATTTGAGTCATTAATTCCTAAGTTTCATAAAAATATATAAGTCGTGACTATTTTATAAAATATCATGTTTTTATAAGTTTTTATTAGTTTTTGTACCGGTTTAGTAACCGGAGTGTCGTGTCGGATTTACGTTTGGTATTTTGGTGGTTTATTGCGGGATTTAAAGTAGACCAAAATCCTACGTAACGACATGTTTTGAGCCCTAAAAGAGGTGTTAAGAGGGTTATAAGAAGGTGCCACAAGTTTACGAGTTCAACGGAGCAAATTTTCCTAAGTACTTAATCGTTACATATTTTCGACGGAGATTTGACCCAGCTTAGAGGCATTTTCAGGGGATGACTTCTTCATGAAAGTCGTAGATCTTCAAGTAATCTTTCCAACGCATTTTGAATCACGTCAATCGGACTTCTACAACTCAAGTTATGGTCAAGTGGCTAATCGATTCGTATCAGTGAAAATCCCGAAAACGACACGTAATGGGAATGGCCCATCAAAAAGGCGTTTTATGAAGAAGTCCTTCATGAAAGTTGTAGAGTTTTCCGAGAGCTTTCTAATGACGTTTAAATCATGATTTTTGGAGGTCTACAACTCAAGATATGAATTTTAGAAGTTTAATATATAATTATATATAATTATATATACATACGCTACACATGGGATCACATGCGAGTAATGATTTGCAATCATGATTCGGGACCGGTCCGGCTCCTTTCGGGACCGGTCCGGGAAGGGACTTTGCCTATATATACGAGCGCCCCGGCGGATGAACGCTTTGCCCCCCCTTCTTCCCCATCCCTCTTCTTCTTTTCCTTTCTTTTTAATTATGTTTTGGGGGCCTAAATTAGATATATATGTCGTTATAATGTCGGTGTAATAACCCGACTAGTTATTATTTTAATATAATTTCATTTCCGTTTTTATTGCTTTCTTTTACTTTTATGCAATTAGTATAAATATATATATATATATATATACGTATACTATATATATATCTATATCTATATATATCTATATATATATCTATACGTATATCTATATAGCTGTAGTTATTTTATTTCTGTTTTGTTTTCTTTCGTTTTGTTTCTTTTTATATATATATTTATATATATCTATATATACGCATATATATCTATATACTAGTATTTATATATATATGTATGTATTTAGATATATATATTTTTTTTCGTTGTTATTTCCGTTGTTATGAATAGCTAAAGTAAGTCACATAGTCGAATCATGTAAAAATTTGGTGAAATCAACCATTGGAAAATGAAATAGGGAGTGTGTAGTGCTTTTTATTGTTATATCTCACATATTTCACGTCTTAGAACTTGTTATAACAGACTTGGGCTAGATTGACAACCTAGGTCAAATATCACACACATCACTCTTGAAGAGTTGTTCGGATAGAGTGGTGTGGGAAAAATGGTTCTAAAATCGGGAGGTAAAACATACCGTGTTTTAGGTCGTGAATTCGAGCCCGCGCTCATTGATGTATTATTATCAATATAATAATTCGAATGTGGTAGTTTAGATTAGTGTAGTTTAGTGTTAGACCCCGGGGTTGAACTATGAAGTGCCGGGTGGTTCTTGAGCCAACGATGACAAGTTGTTTCACGAAGTATTTCGGGTAGACCATGGATTAGGTAAAGCTTCGGTTTTACGCTTTGACACATTCTCGTTAAGATGTTCGGTGTAGTACGTTGATGAGTATCGGGGGTAGTAACGTCGACCGAGTAATTTCGGACTTGTTTCCTTAACGAGGTTTTTCTGTGGAAACAGAGCGTCTCACATCACTTAATCATGTTAGATTAATCGGTTTTCTAAAGGGAGAATTAGTTAACCTCACATAGGATGTTGAAGGAGAGTTGTTCGATTTTAGCATCAGAATTAGGAGCACGCACCCGTGAGATTGAGTGTGAGAGTTCATTTGCACACTTCCAGTTTTGTCTATCCGTGGGGTTGAAATTAACTATTTTGATCATGGTTCGGCTATGTCTTTTAAAACCAAGTAGTTTAATTTTCTTTCTTTTCTATTTTTAGTATAACACTCCACCTAAACTTTGACCGCCTAGACTAAGTTTTACGTTCACTTTGGTATTCACAACCACATTTCTCTTGGGACGACCTCGTACTCCTGTAGCTATCCTAGCAATCGACCTGGTACTCTGCCAGTTAGAGAGTTAGTTTACCCACAGTTGCGAGTTTTTATAAATGTATTTTTTAGTGGGTGAATTTTTCGCTCATCAAAAAATTGGCGCCGTTGCCGGGGAAATGTGTGATATTGTTGTGATATCTTGTAAGTGAACCGAAGGCTTGGGCCTAGGTTTTATACAAATAAAAAAAAAAAATAAAAAAAAAACGAAAAAGAAAAAAAAAAGAATTTTATTGTTTTCCTGTTGTTTTCTGAAATCTTGCAGATTGAGCTTAAATGGATCAATATTTCAATCAATATTACTCACCTGAACAACAATACTCCTACCAACCTTATCAACAACGGTTCATGTCGAGCCTCGGTATCAACGACGGAATAACCGGGGTTCTCGGTCCTATAATTGCCCAAATGCATACCGGGACCGAATTATGGTTATTCGAGTAATGAGCCACCATATTACGAGGGTTACCCGAACCACTAATGCTTATCAAGGTTACGGTGTTCATGTTCAATGCGTTGATAGCTTCAACCGAGATTCGACCACGATCGGTGTACGGAATGGCAAGAAGACTACTACTCACCTCCAATGAATCAAAGTCAATACGATCGGTTTTCCCCCATGCCACAAGAAGAATTCACCGACGAGTCAAATAGAGCAATTAGAACGATTGAACCGGATCTTGGAAGAGCGGCTTGTTGGACATGCGGGAGTTCAAGGTAAGTACGACTCCGCCATAAGAAATCTTCAAGACAAGGTGGGGCAATTGATTGAATTAGTGATGTATGTGAAAGAGGTAGAGACATGTGAGGTGGTCAGGGATGAAAATGTTATCACTAAAGAAGTTCAGGTTGAGAATG
Source organism: Gentiana straminea (assembly GCA_036785695.1). Lineage (NCBI taxonomy): Eukaryota > Viridiplantae > Streptophyta > Magnoliopsida > Gentianales > Gentianaceae > Gentiana > Gentiana straminea. Next base: position 8,312,572 of record JAVUPR010000266.1, on the reverse strand, counting down.
AGGTTGATAATTCAGTTTGCGAAGAAAAAGTGCAAGATTTGGAGATGACAGAGTTAGAGGAGCGAGAGATTGATTGGCCATCTTTAGTAAAGCCACTGGGAGAGTTGGTAATAGTTAATATATCGGTCCCGGATTACTACATTCATCCACTCTGTAAGGATGAATTTTCTGCGGTCCAGTTTGTGTGCTCCCCGATGGATGAACTATATAGAATAGCAAAGAAGATGGTTCGACGATCGATAAAAGAAGATTCTGCGGTTTGGAAGGAGGTAGCATCGAGGGCCAAACGAGGTACGTTTCTAGACAATTCAAGTTCTTTGGTTCTCGCTTTGTTAATTTTTCTTAAGCTATTGATCTTCTTAAGTTCAGATTTTGGTTGATAATTTGTAATTAGTCGAGCCAAAGACGTAAAACAAAGGCGCTTGGGGGGAGGCAACCCCGCCTTAATAAAATTGTGTGAAATAATAATAATAATAGTAATTTGGATATGACTAGTATTATTGAAATGTAGAATACGTATGAAAGATGAACACAAATCACAACCAAGTCTCAGGATGAATGTTTGAATGTCATTAAAAGGGAACGATTAGGTGGTTATCCGAAAATCCCGAGGGAGATTAAAGAAAAAATTCAAATGTATCATTTCTTGGACTTAGGTTATAGAACCCTTGAGGATCTGAGTATAAAAGACTCGATACTCTCTCACTACATTTCATTTTATGATCTAGTCGTTTCAAATTTCTGGTCGTTGTAGTATAGTGGTGAGTATTCCCGCTTTAATAAAACTGTGTGTAATAAAAATGAATTTAGGAATAGCTGACTTGACTATGATATATGCTCATGTGATACGTATATGCTTAGATGTTTTGTGCTTTACCCGTGTGGGTTATTTTTCCATCTAAAGCTATATATATATTGCCTATCGAATTTTCTGACGTAACGGGGCCATTATCTTATTATTCCCGTATCCCTATTCGATGTCTTGGCACGAGGACCATGTCCCGTGTTTTCTTTGTTTTAAGTTTTGGTATAGGGATTCGGATCGTGCTTTCTCATAGGCCGTTACGGGATTCAATAGCACCTTTCGCTGGTTTATAAGCTAAGTCTTCCTCTCTATCTCATTTACACTCGAGAATAATGCAAAATCGTAAGTGGGGGGTAGAGTCGGTTGGTTTAGAAATGGCGGTAAGTGTTTAAACCCTTAGTTTTTGATTCTTTTTCGAGCATTATTTAGTTGATTAAAATAATCGTATAAGGTATATATTTCATGGATTTAAAGATGTAATGATTAATTTGGATATGTATAACTAATTTGAACCGTAAGTGCATTTTAGCCTAAATTTATTTGTGTAACATGAATTCCTTCACGTAAGCCTTTGATATTGAAGCGAAAATTTTAAACTCGTATCCATTCGGTATCCTAGTGGTTTATCCTAGAAATAGCGGTAACTTAGTACCTAACTTCGAACATGTCTTGTGAATATACGAAGGTTTGAATGTGATAGAAAGAATGTCAAAATAAGATAAACTATATATATGTCGGTTGTAGCTACCAATGATTTGAGTGCGGTAGGGCGTTATCACGAAACGTCCTATACCACTATGAGGCTTAAAAGCTCCCGGCCGCTGATGATATTAGTCCGGCTAGGGTGTTATCACGAAACATCCTATTGCTTGGGAATGAGGGCATAAGTAATATAAAAAAAAAATAATAAAAAAAAAATATAAAAAAAAATAAAAAATAATAATAATAATAATAATAATAATAACAACCTAGTTAATTTCGACTATCCCCGTATAAACTAAATGATATGCATTAGGGATTATCCTAATAAGTACACGGGAGGACGTTGTGTGGAGCTCATTATTGCGCCTATACCTAGGAAAATCATTAGGGCTTTGTATGAACGGATATTTGTGCGTTTGCTTGAATTATTCAAGAGAGGATAGTGGAAATTGAAAAGGCTTCATGTACACACTCACTCGTTATACATTAAGGTTAACGTGTAGTTATGATTCGAATGGTTGCATCATCGATTGTCATTAACATCTTATCTTCATGAATTTTTCCTCATTCATTTTATTTTATCGCTTATTTTGTTCGAGGACGACCAAAAGCTAAGTGGGGGGTTGTGATAACGGAAAAATTCACTTTGTTATTTTTATAACTTTTCACCCCGTTTTTAATATCATTTTGAGCACTTTTATATCAATTTGAGTCATTAATTCCTAAGTTTCATAAAAATATATAAGTCGTGACTATTTTATAAAATATCATGTTTTTATAAGTTTTTATTAGTTTTTGTACCGGTTTAGTAACCGGAGTGTCGTGTCGGATTTACGTTTGGTATTTTGGTGGTTTATTGCGGGATTTAAAGTAGACCAAAATCCTACGTAACGACATGTTTTGAGCCCTAAAAGAGGTGTTAAGAGGGTTATAAGAAGGTGCCACAAGTTTACGAGTTCAACGGAGCAAATTTTCCTAAGTACTTAATCGTTACATATTTTCGACGGAGATTTGACCCAGCTTAGAGGCATTTTCAGGGGATGACTTCTTCATGAAAGTCGTAGATCTTCAAGTAATCTTTCCAACGCATTTTGAATCACGTCAATCGGACTTCTACAACTCAAGTTATGGTCAAGTGGCTAATCGATTCGTATCAGTGAAAATCCCGAAAACGACACGTAATGGGAATGACCCATCAAAAAGGCGTTTTATGAAGAAGTCCTTCATGAAAGTTGTAGAGTTTTCCGAGAGCTTTCTAATGACGTTTAAATCATGATTTTTGGAGGTCTACAACTCAAGATATGAATTTTAGAAGTTTAATATATAATTATATATAATTATATATACATACGCGCACACGTGGGATCACATGCGAGTAATGATTTGCAATCATGATTCGGGACCGGTCCGGCTCCTTTCGGGACCGGTCCGGGAAGGGACTTTGCCTATATATACGGAGCGCCCCGGCGGATGAACGCTTTGCCCCCCTTCTTCCCCATCCCTCTTCTTCTTTTCCTTTCTTTTTAATTATGTTTTGGGGGCCTAAATTAGATATATATGTCGTTATAATGTCGGTGTAATAACCCGACTAGTTATTATTTTAATATAATTTCATTTCCGTTTTTATTGCTTTCTTTTACTTTTATGCAATTAGTATAAATATATATATATATATATACGTATACTATATATATATCTATATCTATATATATCTATATATATATATCTATACGTATATCTATATAGCTGTAGTTATTTTATTTCTGTTTTGTTTTCTTTCGTTTTGTTTCTTTTTATATATATATTTATATATATCTATATATACGCATATATATCTATATACTAGTATTTATATATATATGTATGTATTTAGATATATATATTTTTTTTCGTTGTTATTTCCGTTGTTATGAATAGCTAAAGTAAGTCACATAGTCGAATCATGTAAAAATTTGGTGAAATCAACCATTGGAAAATGAAATAGGGAGTGTGTAGTGCTTTTTATTGTTATATCTCACATATTTCACGTCTTAGAACTTGTTATAACAGACTTGGGCTAGATTGACAACCTAGGTCAAATATCACACACATCACTCTTGAAGAGTTGTTCAGATAGAGTGGTGTGGGAAAAAGGGTTCTAAAATCGGGAGGTAAAACATACCGTGTTTTAGGTCGTGAATTCGGCCCGCGCTCGTTGATGTATTATTATCAATATAATAATTCGAATGTGGTAGTTTAGATTAGTGTAGTTTAGTGTTAGACCCCGGGGTTGAACTATGAAGTGCCGGGTGGTTCTTGAGCCAACGATGACAAGTTGTTTCACGAAGTATTTCGGGTAGACCATGGATTAGGTAAAGCTTCGGTTTTACGCTTTGACACATTCTCCCCCATGAATCAAAGTCAATACGATCAGTTTTCCCCCATGCCACAAGAAGAATTCACCGACAGTCAAATAGAGCAATTAGAACGATTGAACCAGATCTTGGAAGAGCGACTGTTGGACATGCGGGAGTTCAAGGTAAGTACGACTCCGCCATAAGAAATCTTGAAGACAAGGTGGGGCAATTGATTGAATTAGTGATGTATGTGAAAGAGGTAGAGACATGTGAGGTGGTCGGGGATGAAAATGTTATCACTAAAGAAGTTCGGGTTGAGAATGAGGTTGATAATTCGGTTTGCGAAGAAAAAGTGCAAGATTTGGAGATGACGAGTTAGAGGAGCGAGAGATTGATTGGCCATCTTTAGTAAAGCCACTTTGGGAGAGTTGGTAATAGTTAATATATCGGTCCCGGATTACTACATTCATCCACTCTGTAAGGATGAATTTTACGCGGTCCGGTTGTGTGCTCCCCGATGGATGAACTATATAGAATAGCAAAGAAGATGGTTCGACGATCGATAAAAGAAGATTCTCTGGCGGAAGGAGGTAGCATCGAGGGCCAAACGAGGTACGTTTCTAGACAATTCAAGTTCTTTGGTTCTCGCTTTGTTAATTTTTCTTAAGCTATTGATCTTCTTAAGTTCGATTTTGGTTGATAATTTGTAATTAGTCGAGCCAAAGACGTAAAACAAAGGCGCTTGGGGGAGGCAACCCCGCCTTAATAAAATTGTGTGAAATAATAATAATAATAGTAATTTGGATATGACTAGTATTATTGAAATGTAGAATACGTATGAAAGATGAACACAAATCACAACCAAGTCTCGGGATGAATGTTTGAATGTCATTAAAAGGGAACGATTAGGTGGTTATCCGAAAATCCCGAGGGAGATTAAAGAAAAAATTCAAATGTATCATTTCTTGGACTTAGGTTATAGAACCCTTGAGGATGCGAGTATAAAAGACTCGATACTCTCTCACTACATTTCATTTTATGATCTAGTCCGTTTCAAATTTACGGTCGTTGTAGTATAGTGGTGAGTATTCCCGCTTTAATAAAACTGTGTGTAATAAAAATGAATTTAGGAATAGCTGACTTGACTATGATATATGCTCATGTGATACGTATATGCTTAGATGTTTTGTGCTTTACCCGTGTGGGTTATTTTTCCATCTAAAGCTATATATATATTGCCTATCGAATTTTCTGACGTAACAGGGCCATTATCTTATTATTCCCATATCCCTATTCGATGTCTTGGCACGAGGACCATGTCCCGTGTTTTCTTTGTTTTAAGTTTTGGTATAGGGATTCGGATCGTGCTTTCTCATGGCTGTTACGGGATTCAATAGCACCTTTCTGCCTGGTTTATAAGCTAAGTCTTCCTCTCTATCTCATTTACACTCTGAGAATAATGCAAAATCGTAAGTGGGGGGTAGAGTCTGGTTGGTTTAGAAATGGCAGTAAGTGTTTAAACCCTTAGTTTTTGATTCTTTTTCGAGCATTATTTAGTTGATTAAAATAATGTTTGTATAAGGTATATATTTCATGGATTTAAAGATGTAATGATTAATTTGGATATGTATAACTAATTTGAACCGTAAGTGCATTTTAGCCTAAATTTATTTGTGTAACATGAATTCCTTCACGTAAGCCTTTGATATTGAAGCGAAAATTTTAAAGCTGTATCCATTCGGTATCCTAGTGGTTTATCCTAGAAATAGCGAGTAACTTAGTACCTAACTTCGAACATGTCTTGTGAATATACGAAGGTTTGAATGTGATAGAAAGAATGTCAAAATAAGATAAACTATATATATGTCGGTTGTAGCTACCAATGATTTGAGTGCGGTAGGGCGTTATCACGAAACGTCTATACCACTATGAGGCTTAAAAGCTCCCGATTCGCCCGATGATATTAGTCCGGCTAGGGTGTTATCACGAAACATCCTATTGCGGGAATGAGGCATAAGCAATATAAAAAAAAAATAATAAAAAAAAATATAAAAAAAAATAAAAAATAATAATAATAATAATAATAATAATAACAACCTAGTTAATTTCGACTATCCCCGGTATAAACTAAATGATATGCATTAGGGATTATCCTAATAAGTACACGGGAGGACGTTGTGTGGAACTCTGTTCTTGCTATACCTAGGAAAATCATTAGGGTTTGTATGAACGGATATTTGTGCGTTTGCTTGAATTATTCAAGAGAGGATAGTGGAAATTGAAAAGAACTTGTCACACACTCACTCGTTATACATTAAGGTTAACGTGTAGTTATGATTCGAATGGTTGCATCATTTGATTGTCATTAACATCTTATCTTCATGAATTTTTCCTCATTCATTTTATTTTATCGCTTATTTTGTTCGAGGACGACCAAAAGCTAAGTGGGGGGTTGTGATAACGGAAAAATTCAACGTTATTTTTATAACTTTTCACCCCGTTTTTAATATCATTTTGAGCACTTTTATATCAATTTGAGTCATTAATTCCTAAGTTTCATAAAAATATATAAGTCGTGACTATTTTATAAAATATCATGTTTTTATAAGTTTTTATTAGTTTTTGTACCGGTTTAGTAACCGGAGTGTCGTGTCGGATTTACGTTTGGTATTTTGGTGGTTTATTGCGGGATTTAAAGTAGACCAAAATCCTACGTAACGACATGTTTTGAGCCCTAAAAGAGGTGTTAAGAGGGTTATAAGAAGGTGCGCGAGTTTACGAGTTCAACGGAGCAAATTTTCCTAAGTACTTAATCGTTACATATTTTCGACGGAGATTTGACCCAGCTTAGAGGCATTTTCAGGGGATGACTTCTTCATGAAAGTCGTAGATCTTCAAGTAATCTTTCCAACGCATTTTGAATCACGTCAATCGGACTTCTACAACTCAAGTTATGGTCAAGTGGCTAATCGATTCGTATCAGTGAAAATCCCGAAAACGACACGTAATGGGAATGACCCATCAAAAAGGCGTTTTATGAAGAAGTCCTTCATGAAAGTTGTAGAGTTTTCCGAGAGCTTTCTAATGACGTTTAAATCATGATTTTTGGAGGTCTACAACTCAAGATATGAATTTTAGAAGTTTAATATATAATTATATATAATTATATATACATACGTACACATGGGATCACATGCGAGTAATGATTTGCAATCATGATTCGGGACCGGTCCGGCTCCTTTCGGGACCGGTCCGGGAAGGGACTTTGCCTATATATACGGAGCGCCCCGGCGGATGAACGCTTTGCCCCCTTCTTCCCCATCCCTCTTCTTCTTTTCCTTTCTTTTTAATTATGTTTTGGGGGCCTAAATTAGATATATATGTCGTTATAATGTCGGTGTAATAACCCGACTAGTTATTATTTTAATATAATTTCATTTCCGTTTTTATTGCTTTCTTTTACTTTTATGCAATTAGTATAAATATATATATATATATATATATACGTATACTATATATATATCTATATCTATATATATCTATATATATATATCTATACGTATATCTATATAGTTTGTAGTTATTTTATTTCGTTTTGTTTTCTTTCGTTTTGTTTCTTTTTATATATATATTTATATATATCTATATATACGCATATATATCTATATACTAGTATTTATATATATATGTATGTATTTAGATATATATATTTTTTTTCGTTGTTATTTCCGTTGTTATGAATAGCTAAAGTAAGTCACATAGTCGAATCATGTAAAAATTTGGTGAAATCAACCATTGGAAAATGAAATAGGGAGTGTGTAGTCTTTTTATTGTTATATCTCACATATTTCACGTCTTAGAACTTGTTATAACGGACTTGGGCTAGATTGACAACCTAGGTCAAATATCACACACATCACTCTTGAAGAGTTGTTCGGATAGAGTGGTGTGGGAAAAAGGTTCTAAAATCGGGAGGTAAAACATACCGTGTTTTAGGTCGTGAATTCGAGCCCGCGCTCATTGATGTATTATTATCAATATAATAATTCGAATGTGGTAGTTTAGATTAGTGTAGTTTAGTGTTAGACCCCGGGGTTGAACTATGAAGTGCCGGGTGGTTCTTGAGCCAACGATGACAAGTTGTTTCACGAAGTATTTCGGGTAGACCATGGATTAGGTAAAGCTTCGGTTTTACGCTTTGACACATTCTCGTTAAGATGTTCGGTGTAGTACGTTGATGAGTATCGGGGGTAGTAACGTCGACCGAGTAATTTCGGACTTGTTTCCTTAACGAGGTTTTTCTGTGGAAACAGAGCGTCTCACATCACTTAATCATGTTAGATTAATCGGTTTTCTAAAGGGAGAATTAGTTAACCTCACATAGGATGTTGAAGGAGAGTTGTTCAGATTTTAGCATCAGAATTAGGAGCACGCACCCGTGAGATTGAGTGTGAGAGTTCATTTGCACACTTCCAGTTTTGTCTATCCGTGGGGTTGAAATTAACTATTTTGATCATGGTTCGGCTATGTCTTTTAAAACCAAGTAGTTTAATTTTCTTTCTTTTCTATTTTTAGTATAACACTCCACCTAAACTTTGACCGCCTAGACTAAGTTTTACGTTCACTTTGGTATTCACAACCACATTTCTCTTGGGACGACCTCGTACTCCTGTAGCTATCCTAGCAATCGACACAGTGTACTGCCGGTTAGAGTTAGTTTACCCACAGTTGCGAGTTTTTATAAATGTATTTTTTAGTGGGTGAATTTTTCGCTCATCACACGGCCTCACAAAAAAGATGGCAGATCAGAATTTTATTTCATTCAATCCAACAACCAATAAAAAAGTCCAATGAATAATTAAATTATTAACCAAACAAATTGGTAAAATAACTAATTAAAAATATAATTAATCATTTAAATTCCTACCAAAATGATATTGATAAAGCAAACTCCGAATCAAACATTTATTGCTCGAAATCACTGGAATAAAGAAGGAAATGGACAAACTACAGGATTTTAATGAGAATCGAAAGGATTCGCATTGAATGTGGGGAAAAAGCAGATGAAGCGGCAATGAGATGGTAAAGCAAAGTTTTCCAGAAAATTCGCCTAAGAAATGAGTAATCAGATCAAGTTTAGGGGATTTTGATAAATAAAAAAAAAACTCGGGTCAAAGGGTGTTAAGAGGGTTGAGCGAGACTTTTGTGAAACCCAGCCTCACAAAAAAAATGGCAGATCAGATTTTTATTTCATTCAGTCCAATAGCCAATAAAAAATCCAATGAATAATTAAATTAATTAATTAGATTATTAACCAAACAAATTGGTAAAATAACTAATTAAAAATCTAATTAATTATTTAAATTCCTGCCAAAATGATATTGATAAAGTGAACTCCGAATCAAACATTCATTGCTCAAAATCACTGGAATAAGGAAGGAAATGGACAAACTACCGGATTTTACTGAGAATCGAAAGGATTCGCATTGAATGTGGGGAAAAAGCGGATGAAACGGCAATGAGATGGAAAAACAGAGTTTTCCATAAAAATTCAGCTAAGAAATGATATAAAAAAATAAAAAAAATAAAAAAAACCGCGGGTCAAAGGCTGTTAAGAGGGTTGGGCCAGACTTTTGTGAAACACGGCCTCATAAAAAAATGGCAGATCAACTTTTTATTTCATTCAGTCTAACAGTCAATAAAAAGTCCAATGAATAATTAAATTAATTAATTAGATTATTAACCAAACAAATTGGTAAACTAACTAATTAAAAATCTAATTAATTATTTAAATTTCTGCCAAAATGATATTGATAAAGTGAATATATTGTATTTATAATTTTTATTATAATAATAAAGGGTCTATGCCGTTTCTTGTTCCTCGCGATGCTCCCTTTCAATTTCAAAAACAAATAGTTGCATAAGATGACTGTAAGAAACATCACAAAAATATGGCCAAAAAAACCAACACAAAACCACAAAACGCAGAAACTATGTTGTAAGCAACTTTTAAGCTTTACCAAACTAAAACCATATAAGCATTTGTTATATTCTAAAATCCGCGAGAAAAATAAAACAATACCGTGGTTAAGTCATATCCAAAATGTATTACTCAAACCAAGTTTTATGTCTTATATTTTAATATTTACTTTCAAGCAATCTTTCTATACCGAGGGCATTATCAGGGTCTTGCGGTGCAAGCCCAAATCACACTAGTACTATAATATAATAGAAACATATTTTCTTTTACATTATCAATAAAATTTCACTCATTTCCATCAAATTGTGGTCTTACGGCATGTTTGTTACGCATGAGCTGAATGAGATGAAATAAAATCATATGAATAAAATGAAATATAATGAAATAAATTCATTTCATTACTACGTTTGGAGTGTGAAATAATGAAATTAGACAATATATAAAAGGTGTCACACTGAGTGATGAGTAAAACGTGATAGTGGATTAATGTTAGGGTGAGGGAGATGAAATAAAATCATATGAATAAAATGAAATATAATGAAATAAACTCATTTCATTACTACGTTTGGAATGTGAAATAATGAAATGAAACAAACTATATAAAAGATGACGCATTGAGTGGTGAGTAGGGCATGATAGTGGATTAAAGTTAGGGTGAGGGAGATGAAATAAAATCATATGAATAGAATGTAATATAATGGAATAAACTCATTCCATTACTACGTTTAGAATGCGAAATAATGAAATGAAATAAATTATATAAAAAATGACACATTGAGGGATAAATAGCGCATGATAGTGGATTAAAGTTAAGGTGAGACGGGGTGATGTAAAGTAAGAATATGATGCATAAGATATGATAGGGTGGATGTGTAGAGTTTTGTGAGGTGTGGTGGGTAGGTGGGGATGCGGTAGCCCTACCCCACCATACCCAACACACCACTCTACCCCATCCACTATCCCACACATCGCCTCACCAATATTACCACACCCCACTGCACCCCACCTCTCTACCCACCATGCTTTATCTTACCCTACCAACCTACCTCTTTTCTCTCATTCATTTACTTACCACACCCTACCTTATCTAACCCACCATAACCACACCCTCCCTTATCTAACCCACCATACCCTACCACACCATACTCTATCTTAATCCATTCTACCTTTCCACCACCCCATCTTATCATGAGAAATTTTAAGGTGAAACTCTTATATGAGAAGTCACCTATGTTGCTTTATCTGGATCACACAGTTTCATCCTACAATGAAACTGTGTGGTCCAGATGAAGACACATCGGTGTCTCTCCATACGCGAGTTTCCGCCTTAGAATTTCCCTCTTATCATACTCTACCTTACCACACTACTTACCCATCTTCACCCCACCTCACATTACCTCCCCACTGGGAAATTCTTCTGTAGTGACTCTATTTGTAGAGTAAAATATGATCATACAGTTTAATTTGAATTTAAATTGTGTAGTCCAGATTCATCCATACGGTACAACTCCTTGAATGGAAGTAACCATGCAAGAATCACCCCTCACCACTCACCTAACCTCACATTACTCTTACCCACCATCCACGTGTATTGTCGATTTTCATCCATTTAATCCAATTCTATTCAATTTCAGAGGTAATAAAAATAAGGTTAAAGATTGTGGGTGAGTTTTTAATCTAAAATGGGAAAAAGGGACAAGAAAAAAAAGATAGTGGTTGAGAAGGACAAAAACGTGTTTGTTACTACATGTGGTTGTAGCAACATGTAGTTGCACATAAAGTTACTTTACAAAGTTATCAAATGTGTGTATCAAGTTGTATATGCGGTGACATCAATATCATTGCATCAGTTATCTAATTGTAAATACAGTCATCAATGTCACTGCTTCAGACATCAATGTCACTGCATAAGTCATCAATGTCCCTGCATCAGACATCAATGTCACCGCTGCGTAAGTCGTCAATGTCACCGCATAAAACCTAACAAGCTGCATCGATCGGCTACGCTCTTGTTTTGCATTTCTCCAAATGTGAAGCTTTTAATATGTAGAAGTACAAGTTTGGTGAAACTACAAAGACTCTTCACTATGACTCTTGTAATGGCCACACGTTGTTTGTGCCCTCACGATAATTGGATTCATTGTGGAATCCCTCAATTCTTTAACACGATCTTGAATCATTTGATGATCTTGTTTAGCTTAATGTCCCTGCATCATTCATCAATGTCACTGCATCGGACATCAATGTCCCTGCATCAGACATCAATGTCCATGCATCACACATCAATGTCACTGCATAAGTCATCAATGTCCTTGTATCAGACATCAATGTCACTACATAAGTCATCAATGTCACTACTTCAGACATCAATATCACTGCATAAGTCATCAATGCCACTGCTTCAGACATTTCATGGCTCTTACTTATCCTTCAACATCTTCATCGTTATTTTCTCATGTTCTGTAAATACAATTACTCAGTGCCATCTTCGGGTCCAAAAATCAATTGCAAATCCAATAATTTTTACTTCCTCTTTTGAATTTCTTTTACTTTTGTAGTAATAATAAGAGAATGTGTTTATGTAAATAACTGAAATGAACAGAAATAATAGTAAAAAAATCACCACTCCACATTGTAAACCAAACGATAAGCATCAAACCCAAATGATTATTATGAACATCACCTAGTTTGTCAACTATGAGTCCGTATCAATTAAGCAACAAAAATTAACTTTGTACACTTGCCAAAACACAGCTATCTTTCTGTAGCAATCATATATATGGAAATGCAATAATGAACTTTTCTCCATCTTCTTGCTAAACTGCCCCCACACTACACGATTCCCCTAAGCTTTCTAATTACTTCTGTCAAAAAAAATAAAACTGTTCTAAATTCTATCCTAAAACCTGTTTACTGTACGTGTACTTGTACCTGACTGAAATCTACACCGATCGAGAAACTTGCAAGTTTCTTTCAGCCTCTCAACACTTGCTGCTGAAACACTACCATAGAAGCTCTACTGCATACATCTGTGGAGATTATATAATCTCCAATTATCCCTAGCTCATGTTTTTCACTCCAATTTGACAACCCTTGTAGTATAACTTGATTTATCCCGTTTTTTCTTCCCATGATGAGTAGATTATACTCGTCACTGCTCAAAGCTCGGATAGCAGATACCGTGTCTTCCCCGTTTTCTACTATTACCTCCCTGTAAACTACCCTCTCATTCGTTTCGTTTTTCACCCAAAACCATGTAACTACTCCATCATCAAGTTTCTTTTCCATCTTATCATCTCCCTCTTCATTATGTGAAAGAAATCGTATTAATGTAAGCGACAAGTTTTCATTTCCAACCATTCTATCCGCGAAAGAAAGTGCCTCCCTAGCATCTGCCCCACCAAAAAATAGGACAAGAACGTGGCACGGGGAAGTCCTCATTGAAACATGAACAAGATTCTGTTGAGATGGATCCCTGTCAACCAAAAGAGCAACTGAGCAAGGAGAGTGTTTCAAGACATTAGCATTCATCGACTGAACTCTTTTACGTACCCCATCTGACGTCGCTGTCATCCGGTTCACCATTCTTTCTCCATCGTAGGGTATGATGACAAGAGAAGCTTTTTTTACAAGGGCAAGCTCACAAACATCTTGGTACATGCTTCTTCTAAACGTTATTGAGGTGTAAAGATGGACACTAATGTAATCACTTCTTGCTTCTTCAAAGAGTTTCAATGCTCTATGAATAGAGCTGTAGTTGTTCACATCAGATTCCATCTCCTCCTCATTCTCATGATCGATAAACACAGGCGTGGCACGAGCAACAATGTCGATAACTTGCAGAGCATAGATACAAAAAGGGCCGGTCACTGTTGGATTGGATACTTCGAGCAGATTTACAATACCGGTCACGTTCTTTTCATCATGAATGCATGCTACAATCTTTTTTTTTTCTTCCTTCCTTCCTTTTTTTTCCCTTCTTCTTCTTTATCCACTTAAAATTAGAATGTCCTTAAACTAAATAAGTTTCCTTCTTAAAATTAGAATGTCCTTATAACTAAATAAGATTTCGGAGTGTCCTAAATGATCATTAATTCTCTAACGACGGCCTTATAACTAATTTGCACTTTCTTTAATTGCATTTCTCTTATGCAAGAATGAAATACAATGTACTCGTTTTTCATTTCATTTCAACGTGTATATGATTATAACGTGGTATAATTGTATGATTTTTTATTCCAATGAAATGAAAAATGATCATTTTTCTGGACTGACGGGTCGGAAGGACAAAATAAGATACAAAAAGGAAAAAAAAGACAAAAAAAATATAGTGGTTGAGAAGGACAAAAACGCACATGTTACTACTTCTTTGTTATCTTTAAATATTTGATTGATGTTGATTTATTTGATTAGTGTTGGTTTAAATTTTCGATAACTTTGTAAAATAACTGTATTTTTTTTTGGTTTAAATGCATATTTTTACAACCAAAGGTATGCATAAATTGTTACAATAACACGTCACTGCATAAATCGTTACAATAACACGTCACTGCTTCGATACAATAAGACATCACTGCGTAGATCGCTACAATAACAAGTCATTGCGTAAATCGCTACAATGAGACGTCATTGCGTAAATCGCTACAATGAGATGTCACTGATAAAGGTTGTCAATGGATCGCGGCGGTCAATACATCATGGTAGCCAATGAATCGCGGCGGTGAATGCATCGGGGTGGTTAATGGATCCCGGTGGCTAATGCATCCGGGTAGGTGGTCATTGCACGACGGTGATCAATACGTCACGTCGAATTTTATGAAGAAAAAAATTGATTTTATGAAATTTATTCAGAAAAATATCAAATTTGATTTTAGAATAAAGAAGACGAAAAAAATATGAATTTTAATAAAAAAATTATGATGATCCGAGTTTTAGATCAAAATATATGACCTTTAGAAATATGGTGAATTATAAAATTAAAAAAAAAAAAAAAAACTTATGTGTGTGGGTTTTCTTTTTTTTTTTTTTGCTTTTTTTTTATTTTTTACTTTGAACATTTTTTTTTTCCTTCTTTCTCTTTATCCACTTTAGAATGTCCCAATTACTCCATTACCTCCCATTTCCTTCATTAACGCCACATCTTTCACCTGATTAAGTTCATAAACATATCCCTATCTTCTTCCTTCTTTTCGTTCTTCCTTCCCCAATTACTCCATTACCTCCCATTTCCTCCATTAACGCCACATCTTTCACCCGATTAAGTTCATAAACACATCTCTCATCTTCTTCTTCTTCATATTTCACGATTCTGAAAATTCACCACCTCGCCGGAAAATCTTGTGTTTCCCCGGCAACGGGTTGACCTCGCCTGAAAATCGAGTTTTTCCTGGTAACCAAACACTGTAGCGAAGAACGTAGCCATGACAATTTTGTCACTTGAAATTGACATTCAACGGAACCGATTGCGATTGGCGACACCGTGCCGGGTGCTGGGTGCCGGACGAAGATCGAGAAGGTTTCGCTTGCACCTCTACAAGCAAAACAACAGCTAGTCTCTACGAACTTTTTTAATTAGCTAGCAATAGCATCCAATGCAATAGTCGGAAGGTGGGGATTTTCTAAGCCGTGCCATGGCATGCCTTGGAAAAGAAGATTTGTACATACTCGAAATCCCTCCGTTTCCACCTGAAATCAGTAATTGTAGTTCCTTGCATCGCTTTACTGCATTAATTTTTACATTGGTACATACGTTTGCTTTTCGTTGAGTTGTTAATGTTGGAAAAAAAATGGCCATGCTTTTGGTTAGTGCCCATAATTTCTTGTTTAGGGGTCTTCAATTTTGGTTATTGGCTAGGTTCTACAATTCAATGTTTCCGACCAAGCATTCTACTATGAATATCCTCAAAAAAGAACAAGAATTCACCATCACAACAGCATCTACTACCAAAATTCATAGCATTTAGCAGAGTTAGTCTGTGCATTGTTGAATTAAAGGTACGTACACCATAGAATAGATTTCACCGATATTGAACAACATGTAAAACCTTTGTATCTTGAACTCAAGGAAATATTCTTTACATTCGCCACAATTTGCGTATTTTTTCATGTGGCATCTGTTCTATTTTTGGATTGCATCTGCTTGAATTGTATCTGTTTGAATTATGTGAATAATAAAATTCATCTTCTTTTGTCTTATTGTCTATTATCTTAGTATTTTAGCACTTATTGTAACACGACAGTTAACATATTACATTTTACCTCGTTTGTATTGATCTTCTAGCTCGGAACAGTTTTGTTGATTCAAGAGCTGTGATTTGAGCTGGTTCTAGAAATTAAGATAACTCTAATGGTGTTCATTGAACAATCTGGTATTTTGTAGTTGATTTTTTTTAGATGTAACAATTTTTCCTATTAATAACTCAATGAGTTCACGATCTGGTATTTAGTTGATAGATGCATGTAACAATTCTATTAATTCAAGAGCTCTGATTTGAACTGGTTATTGAAAGATAGCTTTTTTGGGTGCGATGAAATTCACAGTAAATCAATAGATGTCTCATGTTTTCCTAGTTGTGTGTATCTATACGATACCAAATGTTGTTCACTGCTGGATACTTGCTGCAGTTGCGTGCCAAAGTCATAATGTTGATTTCGAGACAACGTGTAACGCCCCAAAACCAATGCTTAACGGCGTTACTCGAGCCTTGAGGCATAATGGATGCGGTAAGTAGTAAAGTCCATCGTCCTTGTTTGGACTAAAATGGTTAACTTTACATCTTTGATACTATGTTAAGAAACTGAAGTTCTTGTCAGGATCCCACCGGTGAAGGATTCTAGAGGTAGCCCCCACCGTCTCTCGCAATGTGACACTTAGTTCTGTCTGATGTATAGTCGGCTTTGATACTACCTATAATACCTTTGAACCTGGGCCCAATTAATGATGCTACTTGAGTGATAATGAATCTAGTAACCACGTTGGGCCACACCCCTACGGCCTGAAGTTGAAGTAGTGGTTTGTAGAAATTCAGGAAAATTGATCAAAACTGAATCAACATATGAACTCTCAAGTTCATCAACCAACAAGATCAATCTGAATTGCTGTGTTGAGTCTCTCGGTAGGTCCAACATCACGGTCAATTATACAAAAGTATGTTATGACTATTTTATTGTGGAGTTATCTCTACACTTTAAAGTCCACCGACACAGCTTTTGGCTGGTAATAGGAGGAAAATTCGGATGCAGGGACTCCCTTTTGTTTGTTTGTCTACGTGGCAGTAATATGACGATACGTTCAATTTAACGGTACGTTCTAATAAGGAGTCCGTACAACATAATTACCCGTAATAGGAATCACGCTCGTACGTTCTTGTGAAGAAAGCGACTCATTCTTACCGATTGAGTTCAGGGTTTAGACGAAATATTGGGGTCATGTATGAAGATGGGTAGTTTTTTCTTTTTATGGTTCTGCATTTGATTGCAGATTGGCCAATTATTGGATCAAATTTTAGGAGCCCTTTGTTATTAAAAAATGGAGATATACTACTTTGAATTTTCACACACAAGAATATATATTTTGTATTCACTTTGAAATTTTTTTTTTTGGAAGAACGATCAACTTTTATTGCAAATAGAAGAAAAATGTTACATCAGTTCCAACATAGGCTACATCTTACAAGCCCCAAGCTACTTTCAAGTTTCTGTAGAAATAAATACAGAAATTGGTGGTCGTTCCCCACACCTTTGGTGTATCATCTGGTTTCTCCAAAACCACAAGCCATGCACAGTTTCTCGAAAAATATACGGCCAATCCCTCATGTGGGAAGGTCCAGTGAGGTTAGCCTTAATCCATTCCCCGATGGTGGGCCGGGAAAAGAAGCCAAGCTGAGCCGGTTCAAGTAGCAAATTCCTCCAGATCAGGTTCGCCCACCTACAGTCTCGAAGAGCATGTAAGGACGATTCCTCGTTCTGGTTACACAACACACATATTGGCGACGTACAAATTTGTCTCCTCCAAAGCAGCCTGAAGGTGGGTAAGGCCTCATGTTGAGTCTGCTAGAGCATAAAATTGAACATATAGGGGCCTTTCAGCCTCCAAATAAGGTCCCAGATGTTATCCCACAGTCCATCCGTCTGAGTATCTAGGAATTGGTAACCCTGTGCAACTGAATACCGATCATTTAAGGCACCCTCCCACGTAATTGTGTCATTAACCATAGAAACACCATCCTTCAAATGAGAAGCAGCCAGACAAATTGATTTCCAAGTGTGGGAATCCGTAGCAGCTGGTGTAGTAAAAGGGCAACCGTATTTCATAACCAGAGTTTTAACCCATAAGGAATGGTCATCAGTTAGAATCTTCCAAACCAGCTTTCCTAGAAAGGTCACATTCATCAGATGAGGGTTCTTGAACCCAAGACCCCCATCTTGCTCCTTAGGTCGGCAAATATTCTGTCAAGAAATGTAGTGCATTTTTCTTTCGTTTTGATTTTCCCCAAAAGAATTTTCGACACAGTCTATCGATCTCATTCAGCACACCAGTAGGAATCTTAGTTGCTTGCATCACATAATAGAGATGGGTGGCCAATGAGGTCTTAACCAGAATCATCCTACCTGCCTTTGACAAAGCTTTGATCTTCCAGCTACACAACTTTTTCTCATTTTATCAACAATAAAACTTTAAGTGGCCTTGGTGGTTGATGAGAGTCAACTTTACTTTGCTCCGGTGCATATTTCAACCCCCGTTTATGGCACTTTTGGCTCATTCCGGGCAATTCTAGGCCATGTTAAGGGAGAAAATACACAATGCATTCACTTTGAGGTAAACCATCATATAGATGGCAAACTTTGCTATTTGACGATGTTTTTAGTCATTTCGAGTCCTATTTATCTTGCGAGATTATGCTCGGTGTCTGTTTAGATGTCATGACGCAGGATATAGGTGCTCGTAAGCCTGGAAGATAAGGTATTGAACTTATAAAGGCAAGACCGAGGTTCGGGGATGGGAAAAGCTGAAGAAAAGTGCAGAAGCTGAAGGAATGCAGCCAATGCATACGCATTCTAAGCTATGCGTAAGCATCCTTGTTACATGATGCAAAGGTTTGGAGAAATGCATCCAATGCGTACGCATTCCATGTGATGCGTACGCATCCTTGATACAGGATGCTCAAGTTTGGAGAATCAGGAACAATGCGTACGCATAGCCCCGAATGCGTACGCATTCCAGAAGAAGCAGCAAGTCAAGGATTTGGGGGCAAAACGTTCAAAGCGTACGCATCCATCTCAGCAGGATCAAGTTTTCCCAGATAGCCACTGGGCAATGCGTGCGCATTCAGACATGAATGTGTACGCATTGGACAGTGTAAAGAGCAATTTTCAGGCACATATAAATGGAGGTTTTGCGCAGATTTGGAGATACCTTTTTGATCCCACACTTTACCTAGAACTCTCTTCCTCATACCCTTTCACCCTTT
Source organism: Gentiana straminea (assembly GCA_036785695.1). Taxonomy (NCBI): domain Eukaryota; kingdom Viridiplantae; phylum Streptophyta; class Magnoliopsida; order Gentianales; family Gentianaceae; genus Gentiana; species Gentiana straminea. Next base: position 8,293,279 of record JAVUPR010000266.1, on the reverse strand, counting down.
TAGGTCGAAATTCCCTCTTTTCATCCTTAGATTCATTTCTCCACGAGTAATTACATGGAATTAGCATAATCTAGCTCAAACTTCTTCTATATTTTTGGAATTCTGTCATTTTGGTTCTTCTTCATCATCAATTGACATTGGGTGATGTTGGAGCTTGATGTAACCTAGATTTTGCTACGATTTTGGTAATCAATTTCAGTTTCTATATCATTTATGGATCTAATTTTATCTTTGATTGTTGTTTTTAGTTTTATTATGAGTAGCTAAACATCTCATAGTTAAATCATGTGAAGATTGATGAAATCACTCTCTGATTGATGAAATTGGGAATGTGTAGTGCTTAATTGTTGTTATATTGACGAATTCATGTCTTGAAACTTGTTATCAATGCTTGAATTAGACTGTACACCTAGTTCATGACTAAACACACCACTTTTATAAATGTATGTTGCGAAGGGGTGTGGGAAAAGGGGTTTTAAGATCAATCCTTATAATCAAGTGAGTTGTTTAGATTGATTAGGGAGGAGGTTCAATCGGTTATGAAATCGAGCAACTCTAGCGCGTTAATCTTGTTTCGGTCAATTAAATTCTTAAAGGCGGACTGTTGAACCGGGCAAAGGGTGTTCGATTGTTGCATGGCGTCTTACACTAGCTTAGGAGTTGGCACCCATGAATGAGTCGATATAAGTATAGGTTGGTAGGTTGGTTAATCCCATTCCAGAGTTAATCGATTAAAGGGGCGAAAGTAATCAATTGGATCATGGTTTGACTATGTCTCTTTCTCTCTTTAGTATCTTTAGTTTATATTTCGTTTTAGTGTAATTGAACTTGAACATCGTGATTGACTTAAACTAAATCCGAAAACGACTTTGGTATTCGATAAATTCCTCGTGAGATACGACCTTGCTCGCTACTATAGTGCATCCCACTCGGTACACTGCCGATCAAAGTTGGACCGTCACTATTTTGGCCATCAGTAGTTCTGTGGTGGAGCATAGGAACACCAAGGTATTTACCCAGGTCATACGCAGGTTGCATCTCCAAATTCTGACTGATAGAGCTTCTGAGTTGCTGGGAAGTATTTTTGGAAAAATGAACTCTAAATTTTTGTGTGCTCACCTTCTGTCCAGAGATCGCACAAAAGTCATCCAGAACGGCCTTGATAACATCAGCTTGGTTCACTGTCGCAGCCCCAAGCAAAATCAGGTCGTCCACAAAAAACATATATGGCTCAAGGATGGGCCAGATCTGCTTACTTTCACCGGTTTCTAGTTTCCAACCTGCAAAGACTTTGATTTCATTGTTATAAAATTGGGCTATTCATCGGTACAATGATTATTACTAAATAAAATCGAGATGACTTTTCATCTTTACATGCAAGAAACTTTTACAGGTTTCCATAACAAAATAAAAAAAAGTCATCCGTGCATCTATAATAAAAACATTTTCAAGAAATTTCAAATTATTTATTCAAACATCTCCTTTAATTTGGAATTTCTTCCTGCACATTATGTCTTGTCGTCAATCATTGAAAAACTTCAAATTTTAATGGCTTTGTGAAAATATCAAGCAAGACGCAGATCTTTGGCTCGTTTGACATCTTTCGAAATGAAGACTTGGAGTGGTGGCCTTCGTGCATGAGGGTCACGAATAGTTTTATTCCGGCACTGTCAAATACCGTAGCACACATAAATCCAACACCAAAAAGGATATCTAGTTATATGCAAGTCTTGTACCCCAAACTTCCAACAAGTCGTTTAAAGAACGTGGGATTTAAAATCAAAACATTTACTTTTTTAATGTCTACGATTCTAACAACCTTTTCATTTACATAGGAACGGAAGGAGTGTAATGAAACATAGATTGTTAGATTTACCACACCCTACTTACCGTGACACCGCATAACTCTAGAAACTTACAATTTCACATTTTAAAATTTTGATTATCCCAATCACCCTTAGAAAACTCGATTATATGTATTAGAATAAAAATAAAAGAATCAAACTTTTAAAAGATGGAAAATGTGGGGTGTCATAATAGTATGGTGCTAACTTAATTAAGTTAGGTGTAATTAATGCATATAATATAACAATGCCCTAATGAAAAAGGTTAAAAGGGAAAATTGGACCAAATTAAATGTAAGAGATATATAGTTTGTGAAAGGTCTCTGTCCAAAGTTTATGAAACATACTACTAAAAGAAAATGACGTGTAGGACTCTGCAATTACTGATGTTTTTATCCACAAAATGAATGGTTCAACAGACACAAATTAAACACACTATTATTTTGATTAGGTTCAGGGTCCTCAAATTGTAATCGGATGGTGACTGCCAAGTGAACAACAAACCAAAATGAGTGGGTAAGGAACCTGCCCTGCTGCCCTGCTGCCCTGCTGCCCATACCCTAATCAGATGATATCCACAGGTAGTTGAGTTGGATATCCACCTTAATTACTGTTTGCTATTATTGCATGCCCGACCAATTAACCCGACCGGATCCTCTCTAGTGTGGTGATTCGTTCGGCGATGTTTCAAAGTAAGATTACTTCGTGTTTTGCATTCTTGCACGAGATAAAATAAAGATTATCTTCAAGGAATGTCGGAATTTGAATTGTGTAAATAAAATTTGTGATACATGTTGTGACCTTCGTATGATTTTAGGTCATGGAACACTTATATTGATACGAAGCAATGTTAAAAGTGGTAGACTTAAATCATGCAGAAAATTCTACCGTCAACGCGTCAAGTGTTTTCGATGAGAAGATTACTTGTGTCCAACCACAGGACGAAATGTGGTATCAAATAGACTAAAAACAAGTCTATAAACAAATCATTATACTATAAACACATAAAAATCAAACCACGTGTCGTCTACATTGCACATACACGGATATGGACACGTCGCACGACATGACACGGACACGGCGATACGGCTAATTGAAAAATTTAAGAACACGACACGCCGCCGACACGGTATATATATATATAATGTAAATAAAATTCAATTTATCAAAAAAAAAATATTCTTAAACATCTGAAAAAACTAGACAAAATAAGATATGTATTACATAAACTCTATGAATATCTAGAAAAGATATTCGACCTTTATACGATGCCAAAAGAAATTGTGATTGACCTCCAAAATATTACAAATTGTAAAAATGATTGTTTATCAACAAAATATATATAAACTTTTTTGAGGAAAAAAAATATAAACTTGATACGACGTATTATTTAATTAATTATTATAGAAATGAAAATCGTGTATTTTAACGTTTCCATTGAATAAAACTTAAATAAAGGAAAAATAAAATAAAATTTTGGTTCAGGAGTGTCGGGGAGTGTCGACAGTGTGTCGGATATTTAAATTTTAAATAATATTAATTTAATCAGTCGACATGTGTCGGACACGGTGTCGGAGCGTGTCGTGTTTTGTGTCGGGAACAGCACACGGCGACTAGATTGAAGTATCGGTGCATCATAGCGTGTCGTTCTTTAATTCATTGCAAGTTGATTTCATTATTAAGGACACTCCGTCGATATTCTACTATGGATTATGGAGTTATATCTTTAATGAATTCGCTTGCATCCAATCAAAAGACGACATATGATACGACAACCGTAATGAAACTCAAAGAACGGTCTTTCCAATTTAATCAATATAATAATTTGTGGATAATTTTTATTGTATGATTTTGATATATTTGTCCTTAAGTCGGGAAGTTCTTCCTAGTATCTCCACATGCATCGAAGTGACCGATAAGTTGATTAGAGCCACATAGTTTATATCTAACATCTAAATTGTGTGATTTTGATCACCCCACCGGCCACTTCAGTTTAAAAATCCTTACCGAAGTTCCCCTTTAAGTCTTCCTTTGGTCTATGTCCAATGGACCTACACGAATTAGTACATACAGTGAATCACCAACCAACCTATTGGGGGAGGGGTAGGGGGTTGCCCCTACTACTTGAATGCTTGTGGATAGAAATAAATGCAACAATTTTAGATAACGTAACTAACCCTACCTTCCTAAAAATAGAGTAGTTCTTTTTCTCTTTCATTAAAAATTTCAACATTGATACTGATGGCTGTGGTGGTGGTGAATTATGTTTTTTTTTTTTTTCTTTTCCAACATGGATAAGCTTTTATTTATGGGAAATACTTGTGCTGGAAAATGTATTTGAGATGAAGTGATAGGTGAAACGATCAAAATCATACAGTTTAAATACGGAATAAAACTCTGTGATAATGATTGCTCCACACGGTGTCTCTACACGTGTGTAGACACCACATAAGTATTTCTTCAGCGTGAGTTTTACTACAATCCACTCTTTTGGGTTCCAATTTAAAGTTGCTTATGACTTTACTATTGGTTTCACTTTTTGTGAAATTGCAATCATCCAAAACTCATAGACTTGTTGATTATAGCAACCTTTGACATCTGATATGTTGGGACGCAATACAAGCCATGGACATCTCAAAAGTCGATTATAGTTTATTTAATCGATTTTTGATGGTTGATTGATTTACTCGACCCTTTGAAAGTCTCTATTATTTGATCTAAAATCGACTTTTGAAAGGTTAAATGAAAAATACGTTGTGTATGGTAAATTTTAGGTGATCTAACAATCTAAAACGTAAAATATGGTCATTTATGAAATTTCGGGTATGTATTCCACTGGCTCTGCGGTGGTAATTACTGGCTCAGTGGCAAAGCCTCGGCCCCATGCCTATAAAAGGCACGGAATTATAGAATACCGACTCTATTCCGTCTTTTATCCGAACCCTAGTGCTCATCATAAAGATTCTTCTACAAACTTGTTAATAGTAGATTATCAACCCTAAAACATTTCTTGTGATCTGGAGCTTGAATCAACACAAGTTGCATCAACCAAGTTTTTCGCAGTCTTTTCAAATCCCCAAGTCGTTTGATTTGGCTAGTGTTTGTTGTTCTAATAGACTTTTGATCGTTCTCAATCAAATCTTTCTCCTTCTAATCATAAATTCTAATTAATTTAATTAGGGATTCTTCAATTCCAACACATTTTCTCGAATCCACATCGCAGTATCTAGCCAATTGAGGCAATGATCGTATAATCGTAGGGTTAGTGTTTATATTAATTATAAATTTGTATTTTTATTTTCACAACATAATTTTCTACGATTTTCACACTTACCGATGTGGGATTTTACATTCTCCCCCCCTGACTGACGTCCTCACCAGGACGGACAAGACTTGTCCCAGTGGATTTGTCCCAGTCGTCCATACCATAGGATTCTAGAGGTGGCCCTCACCGCCTCTCACGGTGTGACACTTAGTTCCGTATGATAGTCGGCTTTGAATACCATTCTGAAACGCCCCCAGATCCCGGGTCTGGTTGTCTCTGAATGAGTCATAAATGGTCCGGTCAACTGCTTAGACCGCCGTCCTCGATTGGTCTAAAAGGGCTAACCCGAGTTGACAAGACATTTTACGTCTCACTTATATGGGAGTGGGCATGATTTTACTTTATCGGTGTGGGATTTTACAAATTGGCATGTAGAATTGATAATTAGTTGTCAATAACACCCTAGCTCATACAAGAGCTTTGATACCAAATCAACGGCTCTGATATATATACCACTTGTTTGGAAAACAAACAACCGTAATACTTCACGTATCACAAATACCCACAAAGTCTTCCCCTTTACACGCAACGGAATTAAACGAGGCAGCCCCAACGAAATCAAATCACAAATAAAGCGAAACAAAACACAAAGAAAATCAACACCACAATTTTAACGTGGAAAACCTCTCTCGATGTGAGAGAGTAAAAACCACGAGACCGAGGCCCACAAAACTCCACTAATCAGCAAAAGATGATACAAAAATGTTTCAAACACATCAACCAACTCAACTACACCAAAGCATTAACTAAGAATGCAAAATACAAGAGTTGTTGAAAAATATCACTGAAAACGCAACAGAAACACAGCAGTCAGGTCGTGGACTATTTCCCGGAGATTGAACTGTTGAAACGCAAATTCCACCGTTCAGATTGAAGAAGAATGAGAGACGAACAAGCGCTCAAAATTTCGTGCCGATCGGAGTCCGTTTCGATGCCCGATCATCGCCGTAAAATTGCTGCTGCAACACAGAAAATTGCTGCGAATTTCTTCTCTTTTTTGTTGTAAAAGATTGTGAAGATTAGAGAAAAATTAACCTAATTTGTTCCCTTAAATACTTCTTGACATATTATTATTTTTTCAATTATTTAGTGGGCTTGGGCTCCACAAAGGAGTGATCCACCCAACAAATCTCCTCCTCACGACATTGTGGAGGAATTCGTCATTCCCACAATAGAACGACATGTTAGTAATACCATCCGCAGCGGAAACGATTTATGAATCTAGATCTATAATATATACGTAATAAAACAACTAGATCTATTCTACAAGGGGGTTGTAGATCATACCTCTTGGATCTCTAAATCCAAGTTGAAGAACCGCAATAGGATGAACGAATGAAAGCATGAAGAGCACCACGATCTTCCGTACGTGTGATCCAAGCAACTCCCGGTGGAAGGAAATTCTCGACTCGAATCCTTCCGATATGCTACCCGGAAAAAAAACTCCAAGCTTTTTCCTCCTTGCTTATGGCCGAAAATTCCCTCTCTAATTCATTAGGGAATTTCGAATTTTGTGTGTATATTAAGTTTGAGAGAACTCTCTTTTTATAGGAGAGTAAAACTTAAGCCCCAAGGATTTTTATTTATCAAACAAAATAAATCCTTTTAATAAAAGATAATTCCATAATATTCTAGAACAAATCTAGAATAATATTTATCTTTATTATTTACCATAAATATTTATCCAATAAATATTTTATGCGCATGTCTTATTAATACAAGAAAACTAATTCTTGTTATCAAAAAATATGCATGTGGCGTGAATTTATCTTTAATTGACCTAGTCAATTAATTTTTGTCATACACACTAATTTGCCAATTATTATGGAAAATATATTTTCCACTTATTTTAATTATTTAGTTCCAACTAATTAAATAGTCACTAAACAATTAATTCACATATCGTTTTAATAAAGTCCAATAAGAACTAAATTAATATTATTAGGATTCGACGTCCGAGAATAGCTATGCTATATTAGGAGGCACGTCGGGGACCATGGACTAATAATCAGCGGCTCCGATAAATCAAATAAATAATTATCTTACGAACGAAATAATTATATTCGATAAATCAATCACGGGAATATGCCACCATAATCCCGTGATTTGCACTCCTCCGATTATGAGATTATATTTATCTCCTCACGAGAATAATAATAAGCGTCCATTGATATAATCATTACATATGGATTAATCCTCCATATTTGTTCATTCTAAATCGGGAAGTTACCGTTAACCCTTTTTAGAACCTCTTATCCTTATTTACCATTAACCCCCTAGTGATCAATTAATTCATACAACTCACTTGGTGATCAATCGGTGTGATATGAACTCGCGCGATCGATCGGTTTAGGATTAACAAATAAGGGAAGCTGTCTATCTACTTCCATAAATGGAAGGAATGGATTCCGTATCTGTGATAACACGGACTACTCACTCAATCCGGTACAATGCCAAGATGGGGTAATTCGGACCACGGACTCGGTGTAATCCTTAACCGTCAAGTCAAACTTCATGCGATTCAAGCGGTTGAGCGCGATCACCTCGGGATTAAGATATATCCATAAATATGATCATCCATTGATTCGATAAGACTTCTCGATTACGGAATTATATCGTGAACTCAATCAAATCGGTCCGGCCATATATGATATATCTATCATATATAAATGCCCCGATTAGGTTCTCTTAACCGAAAGTCCGGATAAGACAATCACACCTATTGTGTTACGGGCGCATTAATAGCACGTTAAAGGAGAGACCCGATACTCTCGATTAACTTCACTACGGGCTAATTGTATTTTAAGTACATCTTCACTAACTCGATCCTCCCGTGTATATACCGTACAACGAGTTAAGTGATTACGTAAACGATATACTTTAGGGTTTTACGTAGTGTAAATACTATTGTCACATCGGTGAATATGAGAATAATAAATATGAATAATAATGTCATTTCATTTATTAAATAAAACAATTACAAAATTGTCTTTCGGGCATCACACCTAACAATCTCCCACTTGCACGAAAGCATGTGATTAATTGTTTTAGAGCACACCCTATTATTTAAAATACAACAAACTACATCTCCCACTTGCTCTAAAGCAATGGAGACTCATCCCGTATTCTAGTACCCATTAAGCATATCATAACCATTTCGATTCCAAAGTACACTCCGAGTATGCCGTCGTAGGATCGGTCGGTGACTCGGGAGTACCTACATCTAAATGTCATGGGTCTTAATGATTAGTCGGGTTGTCGGCTCGAGACGATCCGTAGAATCGAAACGTTACCGGTCCTTCAAATCATGTGGTGCGAGTAAACAACGAGCCCGAGATCGACTTAACGATCATCCTCGAATCGACTTAAAGTCAAAATCGGTGTATCACACATATCCAAGTTCACACATGAATATGTCCGCATATTATTCCTCGTTCTCTCAAGATACTAAAGGACATACTAAACTTGCTTTGTTAACCGCCGAATCTAAGATTCGATCAAAGTTGACGTTCAATAACACGACCATCTCTTACTATAAAGAGAATCTATCCCATTTCTCTTGATCCGAAGATTTAGAGAGTCATTCTGAGGCATAGGGTAGAACTTCCTCGTTGAATGTTGCATACACGGATGCATCATCTTAACCAATAAGATGGATGGGAAACCGATGAGCGATTCTAATGAATTCGACCGAGTCAAACTCTTAAGAATGTTGTCCAAATCTCTTTGCGAGAGAATTGTGGTATTGTCGGATTCGACTTCGGATAACACACCCGTGTTGATTCCAACTGGTGCGGTGTTATCCTTCACAAACACTAATTTATATATTCACTACTTTGTACTAAAATTGATATCCGGTCTACAAAAGACTTATCAATATTACGGTCAAATCCACATATTGTAGAAATATATGACTTCCAATGACCGAGAGGTTTGCTTTTTATCCACAAAGGACATAAGCCTTGACGGTCATCTGTCATAAGTTCATAAGTCAATACCCTTCTTTTCGAATGAATCCGGACTCCGTTTGTTTGGCAAGAAAGTCTCGGGGAATCACCCCTATTTTACTGCTTTTGAACGAAATCATGCAATACCGAACTCATTCTACTCTTTTCCGTGTAGATCCAATTACTCCCACCGGGCTGAGACGCTCGGGTGGTTCTACAAGAGCATGACGGGGTGGAGTACCGAACTCCATTCACGGGGTTATGGCCATTAAACCAACCTCTATTATCGAATCTATCTTGCTCACAAAAGAGCCATAGGTCATCAATCGATCCTCGGACTACAAAGTCCGCCGAACCCGTAATGGGTAATGGATAAACCATACTCCCACTACATTACGGGTGGATCGAAATTCGATCTAGTTTAGTAGTATTTAGTGTTATCACCAACAACCGATGTTGGATGTGGTCGATTTTAATCGGTTAGTAACTACCTTGAGTAAATGTACTTCAAGGTTTAAGGTTTTCTTGTTCATAGACTCTATCGAAAGGACGCAACGGTATATAGCTGTCCTTCCCGATTTCAAGAATCTTATAACAAACCTTTTTTTCAATGTTACAAGATATATAACGATTGGTCACTGACCGAACGTGTACGCGAAATTTCCAGACCTACCTTCAAGCACCGTGTGCTAAATGCTTATATTTATGGAAGTGGGGTGAACCGAATCCACACCTTATCCGTAAATTTCAAAGCATATTCTAGGTAGACTTCTCGGTCTTACATTTCAACGTAAACCGTTATTTCGCTTCCAATATCTTTATTGAGTTAAGCAGTGTATTGTGGCACATCTACAACTATGTAAAGGCAATTCAATGGTTTCTTCCTTAGTGAAAACATTTCACTATGAGGCGGACCGAGCATCGGTCCACAGGACTATGTGATGGCCCATTTATGAGTATAGAATACTCCATCTCTGTGAAAACGAGAGAAAACCTCAAAATATTTTGGATAAACTTGCCGGAGTTTTTGAATAGTTATCAGACAAGAAGTCACTACTCAGAAGCTCCTGCTAGCTCGTATCTTTCATCAGACCCCGAAGGTCGTCATGAACAAGCTATGTTACTTCTTTATATCCATTATCCTTTCCCGATTGAAAGGAAACTTAGTCATTGAACCTTTGAGACAATATAACCGGACGGAGAAAGGAATCACCACGAGCCGGTCTTCGGGTCTTGTCTTTTAGGGACAATGCACTAACTATGGAATATGAAGAAGCGTTTATCTAAATATAGAAACCAATTGCTTTTAATAGTTCTCAAGATGTGTTTTATATACATATTTCGGCGGTTGTAAGTGGTTTTGACTTTATCAAACAAAAGTCCGAGTCTTGGATTCGTACTACAAATGGTATATTCACTTTACATACGACAAACAAATTATCGAATAGAAGGTAAATCCATTCGTTCCAACGAATCTTAAACGAGAAAAATAAATCTTCTGCGATATCCAAGGATTGAATCCGAGATTCATTTCCTCATATCACTCCCACTATTCTAGCTAAAATTAAGCGCCGTTGTTTACTCTTTTAATCGTTAAATGCACTTGCTACCTTGTTCTTCCAAAGAACTTAGCTCGAGAAAATCACCAAGGATTCATGGGTTGGTGATCCAAAATCACTGTCCTTATCCTATGATTTTCAGTTAATTAATTTTCGGTTTAGCCTTAAAATCAACTCAGTTTTAGATGACTAACACTCTTAGACATACTCTCCCATTCTTGACTTTCCGTAAATGGAAACAGTTTTGAACTAGCAGTTCGTGTGAGTAGACACTACTCTTGAACCGTGGGATGTCTATTTCGAGTGTTACTTGTCGGGACTTCTCGGATTTTCTAATATACTAGAAAAATAACAAATCATAACATTAAAGCTCCCACTAGTTTATCGGTTCCAAATACCGTCTAACCGACAATGCTTTATTTTATGATTTTCCAATTTTTCAATTTGAAAATCTCTCGTGTAAACACTTACACGGTTCTAATGTTTCCGAAAAAATACAAATCATAAAACTCCCACTAGTTCATCGATTCCAAATATCGTCTAACTAGCAACGGTTCATGATTTTCCGGTTTTTCAATTAGAACGGTTACGTGTGTAGTCGATTACACTTTTCTAATGTTCTAGAAAAACAACAAATCATAAAGCTCCCACTAGTTCATCGATTCCAAATATCGTCCAACTAGTAACACTTCATGATTTTCCGATTTTTCAATTAGAAAATTGCACGTGTATTTCCTACACACTCAAAATTCACTAAAAGAATTTCTTAGTCCGAATGACACTAATGACACTAGTGACATACCTATATGTCACTCTGGTTTTTAAAAGGCTTAAGAGAAAATATCTCTTTCGAAAAATAATTGCATTATCGATTAACTAGTTCAACGTCCTAGTTACTTTCCACTTTTTAACAAAGTCAATACTAGTCAATTGTAATTTTAAGCAATTTAGTAAGGGATATAATGCTGTAAATAAAATGACATGTATTAATTCAAGTTTAACACTACTATATTTTATTTTATTTTAGGAATTGTAGACTAAAAATTAAGTCTACTCTACCATTCCAAGGTTTTAACCTCGCATCTCAGTGCCGCCTTGGGGTAGGTCAAAGAGATGACGGTTAAATCGAGACAATCTCATCAATGAATAACTTGTGAGAATCGTACATCCCACGAGAATCGAACATCCCTTTATTCATTGACTACCTTCCTTTTTTAGCCTAGATATTATCAAAAAATACCCATGATGAGTGTGACCTACTATATCGGATCTCTTAGGTACGCCCCGAGTATGCCGTCTTAGGATAGGTCAGTGACCCGACGAGTACCCGAAATCCTATCCTTTCGGAGACCAAGCCATGAATGTTGATAGGGGTGAACACCATCCTTAGGGGGACGAAATCAAAGCGCCGCGAGGCGTCACCCTTCTCTCACTTACTTGTATCTATAGTAGAGGCCGTGGGGTTGGGCGTCGCCTCCCCGCTCCCACTCAATAATTTGGAAGTGGTGGTGGGTTAACTAACCACGTCTTTTTGATGTTAACATAAAAGTACATCAAATCAAGGATTCCGAATGGTGTCGGTAACGTAGGCAAGCCTACCCGTCCTATTCGTTGGAACATATGTGACGGTCGGACGAAATCGGGTCAAGAAGAGCCCTATTGAGATAGAGAAGGAATCACCCTCCGCTCTCGGTTTAGCTTAGTCTTGCCGGACCCCCGTGCATACATCACACTAGGAGGGTTAAGTCGTTCGAGCGAAGCTCGGTTGACCACCCAACCTATAGGCGAACCGTTTTTATCCAAGATTTATTGTTCTTTTACCATCATTCAATCTCGTAGACTACTACGAATCGAAAACGTGATCTCGTTTGGCTTTAAGGCGGTTCACCGAGAACACACACCGAAAGGCTTAACGATTTCATAACCCGTCCTCGGATCTTTAATTAGTTACTAAATTTATTAATTACCACGTATTAATTAAATTTCAACTAATTACACGAGTTTGTATACATGCCTATTTTAATTACCAAAATTAAAATTCTACATGTATGCATGGAGTGGATTTATGATATGATGCATGTCATGGCAATTCCGGTTTTATATCTATTTTATGATCAAACACATAAAAAATAAATGCGGAAAATTTAAACACCGAGATGGATCGTTGGCACCCCCGAATCTAACCTATTAGAAAATAAATGACCAAAACCCTAACTAGGGTTTACTACTTTCTAACATAAATCTGCAGCTGTTCGAACTCTTCGACGATCGGCATACAAACGAACTCGGATCGGGACGAAACTTTCCAGATCTTATCTTCACTCCTTGAACTTCAATATGGACGGTTGGATCGGTGCTTAGACTTACCAATTTTCTCCAGTAAACCGCCAAACTTGCTGCTGAATCTGACTTTAACTGCACTGCATCAAGGACTTCCTGAGGCAGATCGGGAATCGAGATGAATCCCGATCGACCTGAAATTTTTATGGTACGTCCAAAACTCATATTTGATCAATCTGAACGGTCGGATTTGCTTTTCAATGGTCCAAACTCTCCCAGAAAATCGAGGAAGTCACAGGTAGGGTTTCTGTGAATCCTGCGTTTTTCTGTTACAGCAGCCTCTTCGCAGCAACGAACGGATATCGAAACGGACTCTGATCGATGCCAAAATTTGTGGAGTTGATCATCATCTTCTATTCTTGATTCTGACCGGAGGGATCTTCGTTTCAACGGTTCGATCAACGGGAAACACGAAATAACTAAACAGCTACTAAACAGATCTATTTTCTGGAAATTAAAATTGCAATAAAAATAAATTACATAATTTCCTATCTTTCATATGAACGAATTTTCATCGTTTATATGAGTTTACAATAGATCTAACGGGTAAACATCTGCCAACCCCAATCCATCTCTTCAACCACGACATTCATAAGCATAAAAATTAAACATATGCATCGGCCCCCAAAAAAAATTGGGACAAAAAATCTACGTGTTTTACCACTCCTAGATCTAATATTTTATACGTATAAATATAGATCACCATGGGCTCGATACCACTTGTTAGTAATACCATCCGCAACGGAAGCGATTTATGAATCTAGATCTATAATATATACGTAATAAAACAACTAGATCTATTCTACAAGGGGGTTGTAGATCATACCTCTTGGATCTCTAAATCCAAGTTGAAGAACCGCAATAGGATGAACGAATGAAAGCATGAAGAGCACCACGATCTTCCGTACGTGTGATCCAAGCAACTCCCGGTGGAAGGAAATTCTCGACTCGAATCCTTCCGATATCTTTACGGAAAAAAAACTCCAAGCTTTTTCCTCCTTGCTTATGGCCGAAAATTCCCTCTCTAATTCATTAGGGAATTTCGAATTTTGTGTGTATATTAAGTTTGAGAGAACTATAACTTTTTATAGAAGAGTAAAACTTAAGCCTCAAGGATTTTTATTTATCAAACAAAATAAATCCTTTTAATAAAAGATAATTCCATAATATTCTAGAACAAATCTAGAATAATATTTATCTTTATTATTTACCATAAATATTTATCCAATAAATATTTTATGCGCATATCTTATTAATACACAAGAAAATAATTTCTTGTTATCAAAAAATATGCATGTGGCGTGAATTGTATCTTTAATTGACCTAGTCAATTAATTTTTGTCATACACACTAATTTGCCAATTATTATGGAAAATATATTTTCCACTTATTTTAATTATTTAGTTCCAACTAATTAAATAGTCACTAAACAATTAATTCACATATCGTTTTAATAAAGTCCAATAAGAACTAAATTAATATTATTAGGATTCGACGTCCGAGAATAGCTATGCTTTATATTAGGAGGCACGTCGGGGACCATGGACTAATAATCGGCGGCTCCGATAAATCAAATAAATAATTATCTTACGAACGAATAATTATATTCGATAAATCAATCACGGGAATATGCCACCATAATCCCGTGATTTACTCCTCCGATTATGAGATTATATTTATCTCCTCACGAGAATAATAATAAGCGTCGATTGATATAATCATTACATATGGATTAATCCTCCATAGGCTGTTCATTCTAAATCGGGAAGTTACCGTTAACCCTTTTTAGAACCTCTTATCCTTATTTACCATTAACCCCCTAGTGATCAATTAATTCATACAACTCACTTTGGTGATCAATCGGTGTGATATGAACTCGCGCGATCGATCGGTTTCTAGGATTAACAAATAAGGGAAGCTGTCTATCTACTTCCATAAATGGAAGGAATGGATTCCGTATCGTGATAACACGGACTACTCACTCAATCCGGTACAATGCCAAGATGGGGTAATTCGGACCACGGACTCGGTGTAATCCTTAACCGTCAAGTCAAACTTCATGCGATTCAAGCGGTTGAGCGTGATCACCTCGGGATTAAGATATATCCATAAATATGATCATCCATTGATTCGATAAGACTTCTCGATTACGGAATTATATCGTGAACTCTAATCAAATCGGTCCGAATACCATATATGATATATCTATCATATATAAATGCCCCATTAGGTTCTCTTAACCGAAAGTCCGGATAAGACAATCACACCAATTGTGTTACGGCGCATTAATAGCACGTTAAAGGAGAGACCCGATACTCTCGATTAACTTCACTACGGGCTAATTGTATTTTAAGTACATCTTCACTAACTCAATCCTCCCGTGTATATACCATACACCGAGTTAAGTGATTACATAAACGATATACTTTAGGGTTTTCTGTAGTGTAAATACTATTGTCACATCGGTGAATATGAGAATAATAAATATGAATAATAATGTCAATTCATTTATTAAATAAAAACAATTACAAAATTGTCTTTCGGGCATCACACCTAACACGACATATCTCAAACTTTTCTCTTGTCAACGCTTTTGTCAATATATCCGCACCATTGTCATCCGTGTGCACTTTTTCAAGTGCTAGCAACTTCAACTCCAACACATCCCGAATCCAATAATAACAAACATCAATGTGTTTGGTCCTAGAATGAAAGGCTACATTCTTACCAAGATGAATAGCACTCTGGCTATCACAAAGAAACACATACTGATCTTGCTTCAAACCAAGCTCCCGGAGAAACTTCTTCATCCATAACAACTCTTTACAGCTTCAGTTGCTTTGTAATATACTCAGCTTCAGTAGTTGAAAGTGCAACACGTTTTTGCAACCTCGATTGCCATGACACAGCCCCCCTGCAAATTAACCAAATATCTTGAAGTAGACTTGTAAGAATCAACATCTCCAGCCGTATCAGAATCAGTGAAACCAACCAACACTTTGGTTTTTCACCACCAAAAGTAAGGCATAAATCTTTGTTTTCATCATCCATGGCCTTCTCAAAACATTCAGGCTCTCCACTATCTGAGAGCAAAACATACTCAGTCACTGAATATCTAGTAGAAGGGTGTCTCTCTCTAGTAGATCTCCTGGAAATAACTGGTGGAGCCTCATCTAGTCCTGGTTCCACAATCATATCATCGTCAATATTCTGATCGAAATCAACTGCATCATCCTGCTAATTACCCTGGTCATCAACTGCACCATGCTCCTCTATAGGTGTAGGAGAAATTATCTCCAAGTCAAATTTGAACCATCACTAGCTTTGAGGGTTGAACTCTGATTTTTATCAACATCCTGCAAAGTCTCATTCTCTGCAAACACAACATCTCGGCTTCTAATCACTTTCTTGTCAACAGGATCATAAAATTTGTACCCAAACTCATCTTGACCATAACCCAGAAAAATATATTGTTTAGTCTTAGCATCAAGCTTAGACCTCTCATCTTTAGGAATGTGAACATAAACTTTACAACCAAAAACTCGTAAATAAGGGTAAGATACATCTTTACCCGACCATACCTTCTGAGGAACATCATTCTGCAAAGGAACACATGGAGACATATTTAGTACATGAACCACTGTACTCAAAGCTTCACCCCAAAAGGATTTAGGCAATCCGGCTTGTGAAAGCAAAAATCTGACTCTCTCCACTAATGTTCTGTTCATCCTCTCCGCCAAGCCATTCAACTGCGAGTCTTTGGCGGAGTTCTCTCATGTCTGATACCCTGCTGCTTACAGTAATAATGAAACGGACCTTTGTATTCACCTTCATTGTTAGTCCGAATACACTTCAACTTCTTTCCAGTTTCCCTTTCAACTGAAACTTGAAACTGCTTGAACACGTCTAACACTTGATCTTTTGTCTTCAAAGTGTAGACCCAAAGTTTTCTTGAGTGATCGTCAATAAAAGTCACAAAATAACGAGAACCACCAAGCGTTCGTGTCTTCATAGGACCACAAACATCAGAATGAACAAGCTCAAGTACTTCGACTTTCTTGAAAGTTGATTTGATTTAAAAGAAACCCTAGATTGCTTCCCTGCAAGACAATGAGCACACTTTTCCAAATGCAAACTGTTAGAACAAGACAATAAATTTTTCTTAGATAAGACAGTCATTCCTTTCAAGCTCATATGACATAACCTCGTATGCCATAACTCGGTCTCATCACGTGACTCCACTGCATGAGCCTCATCAACAATAACTTTGGCTTGAGTCAAGAAAAGTGTAGGTGTCTTTGTACCTCTAGCCACAACTGAAGACCCCTTTGTGAGCTTCAACTTATCACAAGAAAATGAGCTATTACAACCATCATCGCACAGTCTGCCAACAGAAATCAAATTCAACCGGATCCCTGGAACATGCTTAACCCGTTTAAGAATCAGTCTGGTACCATTAGACGTCTTCAAACTAATATCTCCAACACTTGCACACTTTAAGATAGAATCCTGAGCCGTTCTCACATCACCAAAGTCACATGGAGTGTATGATGTGAAAAACTCTCTTCTTGAAGTAGCATGGACCGAAGCACCACTATCAACAACCCAGCTAGTCATATCATCAGCAAGAATAACATCATCAACCTCTTGAAACACAAGGAAATCATCATAAGAAGCTGCATTAACCGTATCTTCCTTCTTCTTATCGTCTTTCTTGTCATTGTTTTCCTTTTTCTCCCGTTTCAATTTAAAGCAAAATTTCTTGATGTGTCCCTTCTTGCCACAGTGATTTTGTTGGTCCCTTGGAAAGGCTAACACAAGTTTAGAGGGGGGGGGGGTGAATAAACTTGTCACCAAAAACTTATCTTAAGTTGTAAAATCCCCAGGAACTGAATTTCTCTGAAACTCAAACTGACTTCCAATTCAGTTATGTTCCTGTCCCTTAACTTGTGCGGAGTTCAGTTAGCTTAACTGATTGTAAGTCAAAACTGACTTATATTCAGTCTTGTTAACTGGCAGCGGATAAAGTAATAGCCTTTAGTGCAATAGATGTGTAAGCAGAAATCTAGACCTTCTATGTATCAGTTTGTGAGAATCCAGTGTCTGGTGTTTGCTGAGAGATAATGCGATAAATAAAACAAACACAAATGCATAAAGAAAAACAACACAAGATTTGTTTATGGAAGTTCCGGGTGGTGTAATCCCGTACGTCTCCCCTTCTCCTGTGGTGTAGGAGGTATCACTAGAATAATGAGATAACGTTACAAAATCCTAGTACTATGACAGTCCTTCACGACACCCTGGTTTCACTGTCTACACAAAATGAAGAAATGTGAGATTGCTCCCTTCACTCTGCACACTGATCCTTTGGAGGTGGAATTGCTCCTTCACCAGCTCACCACTAATATCAACACACAGTCCTCAGACTGCACCAACAGCTGTAGCAACACCGTAAGAGAAAAGGTAGAATTGCTCTTCTCAAACTATGCACACCAACCCTTTTCACAAAGGTTAGGTTTAGAATTAATCACAAGATTAATTCGGTGAGTCTAATCCGATTCTTCCGGATCTGGATTTGTAGCTCCAAGATGCCTTCTTCCCCCTTTGTGGGTTCTTGGATCTTTCTTTGAAGTCTTCAAGGCAATTCGGTTGGCTTCCCTTTTTCTTGATATATCGATCCGATTTTTCGGATCCGGATTTGGATCTTTGAATATATGCTTGTAAAGCTCTTTTTCGATCCTCCTCTCTCTCTCTTCTCCTTCAAGTGATTCTCTTGTGTATTTATAGGGGTGATGTAACGGTCACTAGCTCTTGTAGCCGTTACATTTGTCGTTTAGCCAACGTTCACATGTACGATCTTTTGTCGTATCGTCAGTTTAAATTCAACAAGGCCTTAACTCAGTTTTCTACTCTTCTTCAAAACGAGTACCTTGTATACTTACTATCGACTTTAATTGACTAAGTCGAGTACACCAATCGTTTCTTCTTTCCCCGGTAACCGATAATCTTTGTCCTTAAGAATATTCGGTTATACATGATCTATAACTCGGTTTCGAGTCACCACGGACTTGTCGAATCCCGATTTATAGTCACGACTTGATCGACTTCTAACCGAGTTTGCCACCTCGCTTCTTCGGTCTCGTAATCGAGTCCGTGTCCTCGGTTCTTCAATCTTCTAGATAAGCCAACGAGTCCGTGTCCCTCGGCGAACTTGTCTTCTTCGGTTCTAGCATAACGAGTTTGATCCCTCGCTTCTTCATGTGCATATCTCGGTTTTCTTATTATAATTCGGTTTCCTTGAATTGACCCAAATATTCATCTAGTTCCTACTCTATTACGGTGCTTGTACGAAACAACCCATACAAGGTTCGGACTTTCTAGATAGAACTTATACATTTATCTCTAGACCATTTCTTGCTTCTTCTTTCATTGTGCACTATAACAGTTAGTTACGACTTCATCATCATGGGTTGTAAGTGATTTGTCTAATTACGTGACGAACCATCATCAAAACATAAATAATATTTCCAACAGATTTCATTCAAAATTTTTGTACTTGCCCTTGGATTTACTTCTACACCGACCTCTATCTTTAGAAGCTCTACTTTGGCTTCTCCCCCGTGACTCAGTAACCAAGACATCCGACTGTGAGGAAACACCATGTGCCTTCCTCCTTGTCTCTTCTTCCAAAACACTAGTCTTTGCAAGATCAATGGTCAAAGCACCATCTGGGATAGAATTAGATAGAGAACTTCGAAAATTTTCCCACGATTCCGGTAAAGAGCCAAGAAGCATCCATCCCTGCACTTCATCATCAAACTTAATACCCATAGCATTAAGTTGGTTCATAATACCCAAGAAAGTATTCAAATGATCAGCCATAGGAGTTCCATCATGATATCTCAAATTCATCAATTTATACATCAAAATCATCTTATTGTTTCCAGTTTTCCGGGCATACAAGTTTTCAAGCTTTTTCCACAAAGACCTAGCATGTTTCTCCTCACTAATGTGATTTAAAACATTATCATCAACCCATTGTCTAATATAACCGCAAACTTGTCTATGCAACAAGCTCCACTCTTCATCTGTTTTATCTTCAGGTTTTTCAGCATTGAAAACCGGCAAGAAATAATTTTTCACATACAAAAGATCCTCCAATTTATTTTTCCAAATGGCATAGTTAGACTCATTCAAAGCGATCATTCGATTCAAGTTGGCTTCCATTGCACCAATAAAAAAAAATCACCAAAAACACTTTCAAAACCAAATCAACTCACCTGGCTCCGATACCACTTGTTGGGAAAACAAACAACCGCAATACCTCACGCATCACAAATACCCACAAAGTCTTCCCCTTTACGCGCAACGGAATTAAACGAGGCAGCCCCAATGAAATCAAATCACAAATAAAGCGAAACAAAACACAAAGAAAATCAACACCACAATGTTAACGTGGAAAACCCCTCTCGATGTGAGAGAGTAAAACCACGAGGCCGAGGCCCACAAAACTCCACTAATCAGCAAAAGATGATACAAAAGTGTTTCAAACACATCAACCAACTCAACTACACCAAAGCATCAACTAAGAATGCAAAATATAAGAGTTGTTGAAAAATATCACCGAAAACGCAGCAGAAAAGTAGCAGTCAGGTCGTGGACGATTTCCCAGAGATTGAACCGTTGAAACGCAAATTCCACCGTTCAGATTGAAGAAGAATGAGAGACGAACAAGCCCTCAAAATTTTGTGCCGATCGGAGTCCGTTTCGATACCCGATCGTCGTCGTAAAATTCCTGCTGCAACACAGAAAATTGCTGCGAATTTCTTCTCTTTGAAGATTAGGAAAAAATTAACCTAATTTGTTCCCTTAAATACTACTTGACATATTATTATTTTTCCAATTATTTAGTTGGCTTGGGCTCCACAAAGGTGTGATCCACCCAACATAATTGATAATTAGTTGAGTTGCATAGAGTCCATAACACCTTAGCTCATACAAGAGCTCTACGCCTGAGGGTCCATTTTTAGCAGTTTCAAGTGGGTGTCAGGCCACACATAAGTGTCCACTTATGGTTCATAGAATAATATGCCGATAAATAAATAGAATTTCAATATAGTTTTACATTCGGTGATTTCATTGAAAAAAATTTCCTAGATCCGTCCCCGACTTACGGGTGACATTATATACTATACATACACATATATCACACATTAAGATTTTTCTTTTTTAAATTTATAAAATTATTGGGATGATTAATGATGAGCGAAAAATTCACCCACTAAAAATACATTTATAAAGACTCGCAACTGTGGGTAAACTAACTCTAACCGGCGAGTACCGGGTCGATTGCTAGGATAGCTACGGGAGTACGAGGTCGTCCCAAGAGAAATGTGGTTGTGAGTACCAAAGCGAACGTAGAACTTAGTCTAGGCGATCAAAGTTTTAAGTGGAGTGTTTATACTAATGCGAAAAAGTAAAGATTATTCTAACGAGTTTAACTAGGTGATTAAAAAGCATAGCCGAGCCATGATCCAACAGGTTATCTCCCCACAGGAAAAACTTGATAAGGAGTGTGTTTTATCTGATTCAGTTCATATGATATTCACGGGAGTCAACTCTTTATTCTTGCGTTAAGATCTGAACAGCTCTCACTTAACCCCCACACTAGGTTTATTAACCCTCCCTTTAGAGAGCTAACTCGCCTAACATGGTTGACCGGAATAAAAAGCCGTTGAAAAACCTCACAAAAACATAATTTTAACGTATCACTTAGGTTGCCAATCTAACGATTAAGACTATGGTTTAGTGATTTTAAAACATGTTTCGCACATCTCGTAAAAATAAGAATTTCACTTAGGCATAGTCCGATCTGTCACTTAGATTGTCAATCTAACAATCCGGACTATGATTAGTGATATCCATATCTCACATCTCACCGCAAAATACATTTATAAGCTCGATGTAACCGTGAACAAAGTTGTCAATTTTATTCAAAGCTATTAAAATGATCGAAACAACTTTAAAACATGAATTTATCATACGAATGTTAAATTAAGCACAACACAACTCCATCTCGTCTCCCGAGGGTTGATTTCACCCGTTTTCACATAATTCGTCTATGTTTATATTTAGCTACTCATATTAACGAAAATAACAACGAAAATAACAAAACGAAAGAAAACAAAACGAAAAAGATAACTACAGATATATAGATATACGTATAGATATATATATAGATATATATATATAGATATAGATATATATATATAATATACGTATATATATATATTTATACTAATTGCATAAAAGTAAAAGAAAGCAATAAAAACGGAAATGAAATTATATTAAAACGATAACTAGTCGGGTTATTACACCGACATTATAACGACATATATTACTAATTTAGGCCCCCCCATAATTAAAAGAAAGAAAAGATGAAGGAAAAGAGGGGTCATTCCCATTACGTGTCGTTTGCGACATTTTCCTTAATACAAATCAATTAGCCACTTGACCACCATTTGAGTTGTAGAAATCCGATTGACTTGATTCAAAATCCATTGGAAAGCTTTCTTGAAGATATACAACTTTCATGAAAGATTCTTTTTCAGAAAACGCCGTTTTGATGAGCCATTCGTATGTCGTGTCGTTTTCGGGATTTCTACTAATCCGAATTGATTAGTCAATTGACCATAACTTGAGTTGTAGAACTCCAATTGACGTGATTCAAAGTGCGTTGGAAAGCTTATGTGAAGATCTACAACTTTCATTAAGAAGTCATCCCCTGAAAATGCCTCTAAGATGGGTCAAATCTCCGTATGCAAGATAATTTGATCCATTTGAACTCGTAAGCTTGTGGCATCTTCTTCTAATCCCCTAAACACATCTTTTAGACTCAAAACATGTCGTTACGTGGAATCTTGGTCAATGTATAATCCTGCAATGAACCACCAAAATACCAAACGTAAATCCGACACGACACTCCGGTTCTTAAACCGGTACAAAAACTATAAAAACACGCTAAAAATACGATATTTTATATAATAACTACTACTAACATATTTAGTTGAAACATAGGAATTAATGACTCGAACTGATATAAAAATACTCGAAATGATATCAGAAACGGGTTGAAAAGTTATAAAAATAACGGTGAATTTTTCCGTTATCACAACCCCCCACTTAGCTTTTGGTCGTCCTCGAACAAAATAAGCGATAAAATAAAATGAATGAGGAAAAATTCCTGAAGATAAGATATGAATGACAATCAGATGATGCAACCATTCGAATCATAACTACACGTTAACCGCAATATAAATGTATAACAGAGTGAGTGTGTGACAAGCCTTTTCAATTTCCACTATCCTCTCTTGAATAATTCAAGCAAACGCACAAATATCCATTCAGACAGTCCTAATAACTTTCCTAGGTATAGGCAGTAACAGTTCCACACAAAGTCCTCCCGTGTACTTATTAGGATAATCCCTAAAGCATATCATTTAGTTTATACTGGGGATAGTCAGAAGATAACTAAGTTTTCAACCAACTTTTTCTTTTCTTTTCTATTTTTTTTTCTTTTTTTCTTTTCATAGAATACTAACATATCCGAACTCATTGCCAAAATCGACTATCTTGCAAGCGTCATGAGGTGAGATCGAATACATTAATACCTATCTAACTCTTTTTTTTTTTTTTATTCCACATGTATAGTATATGCCCTCATTCATAGCAATAGGATGTTTCGTGATAACACCCTAGCTAGACTACAATCATCGGGCAATCGGGAGCTTTTAAACCTCATAGTGATATAGGACGTTTCGGGATAACGCCTACCGCACTCAAATCATTGGCGGCTACAACCGACATATAGTTTATCTTATTTTGATATTCTTCCTATCACATTCAAACCTTCGGATATTCACGGTACACGTTCGAAATTAGGTACTAAGTTACTACTATTTCTAGGATAAACCACTAGGATGCGAATGGGTACGAGTTTAAAATTTCCGTTTCAATATCAAAGGCTTACGTGAACAAGGAATTCATGTTACACAAATATATTTGGAATTACAATGCACTTACGGTTCACGTTGGTTATACATATCCAATTTGATCATTACATCTTTAAATCCATGAAATATATACCTTATAAAAATTATTTTAATCAACTAAATAATGCTCGAAAAAGATCAACAACTAAGGGTTTAAACACTTACGCCATTTCTAGACCATCCTCGACTACACCCCCCACTTACGATTTTGCATTATCCTTAAACATATTGAGTGAGATAGAGAAGAGAACTTAGCTTATAAACTTGGCAGAAAGATGCTATCAAATCCCGTAACACCCATGAGAAAGCACATCCCGAATCCCTATACAAAAATAACCAAAACAAAGCAAACACGGGACATGGTCCTCGTGCCAAAGTATGCAATAGAGATATGGGAATAATAAGATAATGGCACTGTCACGTCAGAAAATTCGATAGGCTATATAATAGCTTTAGATGGAAAAATAACCATACTGGTAAAGCACAAAACATCTAAGCATATACGTATCATAGTCAAGTAAATTATTCCTAGATTCATTTTTATTACACACAGTTTTATTAAAGCGGGAATACTTACCACTATACTACAACGACCAGAAATTTGAAACAGACTAGATCATAAAATGAAATGTGTGAAAGAGTATTGAGTCTTTTATACCCAGATCCTCAAGGATTCAATAACCTAAGTCCAAGAAATGATACATTTGAATTTTTATCTTTTTTCTCCATCGGGATTTTCGGATAACCACCTAATCATTCCCTCTTAATGAAATTCAAACATTCATCCTGAGACTTGGTTGTGCTTTGTGTTCATTCTTCATACCGATTCTACATCTCATTAAAACTAGTCTCATCCAAATTATCTTTATTATTATTATTATTTCACACAATTTTATTAAGGCGGGGTTGCCTCCCCCCAAGCGCCTTTGTTTTACGTCTTTGGCTCGACTAATTACAAATTATCAACCAAAATCTGAACTTAAGAAGATCAATAGCTTAAGAAAAATTAACAAAGCGAGAACCAAAGAACTTGAATTGTCTAGAAACGTACCTCGTTTGGCCCTCGATGCCATCTCCTCCCAGCCAGAGAATCTTCTTTTATCAGACTGTCGAACCATCTTCTTTTGAAAACTCCCATAAAGCTCATCCATTGGGGAGTATACAAAGCGGACCGCGTAAAATTCATCCTCACGAGTGGACGAATGTAGTAATCCGGGACCGATATATTAACTATTACCAACTCTCCCGGTGGCTTTACTAAAGATGGCCAATCAATCTCTCGCTCCTCTAACTCGTCATCTCCAAATCTTGCACTTTTTCTTCACAAACCGAATTATCAACCTTATTCTCAACCTGAACTTCTTCAGTGATAACCTCATCATCATCCCTAACCACCTCACATGTCTCTGCCTCTTTCACATACCTCACTAATTCAATCAATCGCCCCACCTTGTCTTGAAGATTTCTTATGGCGGAGTCAGTACTTACCTTGAACTCCTGCATGTCCAACAGTCGCTCTTCCAGGCTCTGGTTCAATCGTTCTAGTTGCTCTATTTGACTGTCGGTGAAGTCTTCTTGTGGCATGAGGGAAAACTGATCATATTGACTTTGATTCATCGGAGGTGAGTAGCAGTCTTCTTGCCATTCCAGACACTGATCAGGTGGCTGAATCTGGTTGAAGCTATCAACGCATTGAGCATGAATACCGTAATCCTGATAAGCACCAGGGTTAGGACAACCCTCGTAATATTGTGGCTCATAACTCGAATAACCATAATTCTGGTCCTGGTATGCATTAGGGCACTGATAATCCCATGAACCTTGGTTATTCTGCTGTTGATATTGAGGCTCAGACACGAACTGTTGTTGATAAGGTTGGTAGGGGTATTGTTGTTCAGCTGAGTAGTTTTGATTGAAAAATCCATCCATTTAAGCTCAATCTCGTGCAGATCTCGGAAAACAACAATAAAACAATAAAAATTTTCTTTTTTTTTTTCGTTTTTTTTTCCGTAAACACACGATATTTAGACCCCTCAAAAAGTTATGGTTGCCGAAGGCCCTAATCCCCAGTTTTAGCCAGACTTACATGATATCACCCTCTCGAAGAGGCTAAGTACCAAAGTCGTATTCAAACCGAGTTCGGACAATATCACTTCAGCATCCATAGCTCTTTGTCGACATCTAAATAAAACAAGAAAATAAAAACCTAGGCCCAAGCCTTCGGTTCACTTACAAGATATCACAACAATATCACACATTTCCCCGGCAACGGCGCCAATTTTTTTGATGAGCGAAAAATTCACCCACTAAAAATACATTTATAAAGACTCGCAACTGTGGGTAAACTAACTCTCTAACTGGCAGAGTACCAGGTCGATTGCTAGGATAGCTACAGGAGTACGAGGTCGTCCCAAGAGAAATGTGGTTGTGAGTACCAAAGCGAACGTAGAACTTAGTCTAGGCGATCAAAGTTTTAAGTGGAGTGTTTATACTAATGCGAAAAAGTAAAGATTATTCTAACGAGTTTAACTAGGTGATTAAAAAGCATAGCCGAGCCATGATCCAACAAAGTTATCTCCCCACGGGAAAAACTTGATAAGGAGTGTGTTTTATCCGATTCGGTTCATATGATATTCACGGGAGTCAACTCTTTATTCTTGCGTTAAGATCTCGAACAAACTCTCACTTAACCCCCACACTAGGTTTATTAACCCTCCCTTTAGAGAGCTAACTCGCCTAACATGGTTGACCGGAATAAAAAGCCGTTGAAAAACCTCACAAAAACATAATTTTAACGTATCACTTAGGTTGCCAATCTAACGATTAAGACTATGGTTTAGTGATTTTAAAACATGTTTCGCACATCTCGTAAAAATAAGAATTTCACTTAGGCATAGTCCAGATCTGTCACTTAGATTGTCAATCTAACAATCCGGACTATGATTAGTGATATCCATATCTCACATCTCACCGCAAAATACATTTATAAGCTCGATGTAACCGTGAACAAAGTTGTCAATTTTATTCAAAGCTATTAAAATGATCGAAACAACTTTAAAACATGAATTTATCATACGAATGTTAAATTAAGCACAACACAACTCCATCTCGTCTCCCGAGGGTTGATTTCACCCGTTTTCACATAATTCGTCTATGTTTATATTTAGCTACTCATATTAACGAAAATAACAACGAAAATAACAAAACGAAAGAAAACAAAACGAAAAAGATAACTACAGATATATAGATATACGTATAGATATATATATAGATATATATATATATAGATATAGATATATATATATAATATACGTATATATATATATTTATACTAATTGCATAAAAGTAAAAGAAAGCAATAAAAACGGAAATGAAATTATATTAAAACGATAACTAGTCGGGTTATTACACCGACATTATAACGACATATATTACTAATTTAGGCCCCCCCATAATTAAAAGAAAGAAAAGATGAAGGAAAAGAGGGGCCATTCCCATTACGTGTCGTTTGCGACATTTTCCTTAATACAAATCAATTAGCCACTTGACCACCATTTGAGTTGTAGAAATCCGATTGACTTGATTCAAAATCCATTGGAAAGCTTTCTTGAAGATATACAACTTTCATGAAAGATTCTTTTTCGTAAAAACGCCGTTTTGATGAGCCATTCGTATGTCGTGTCGTTTTCGGGATTTCTACTAATCCGAATTGATTAGTCAATTGACCATAACTTGAGTTGTAGAACTCCAATTGACGTGATTCAAAGTGCGTTGGAAAGCTTATGTGAAGATCTATTAACAAATATTAGGTTTATGATGTAGTAATTTAGGCAGAAAGTTTTGTGATGATATCACCAGAAAAGATAAAATATTAGCTATGCCTATGGTGCATTGGTTCAACATAAAAAAGTGTAACCAAAATGGAAGATGGCAGCAGGAAAAGTGTGAAAAAGGGTAGGTAAAAAACGGTCACCCCCACGGCATATAACACAAGTGGGCATATACTTTTGGTTTGCAAATTGTTTTCGTACGACTTTCCAATTCATTTAAACTTTAACCAGAAAAAACTGGTAGTACTAGCTAACATTAATGTCATACGGCTAAGACTTTCATAAATACGGCTCATGGAATATTGGGTAAGTCGTTTATTTGATGAATTAATTTTAGGTGTGCTGGTAACTATGAATTCTGAAAAGAAGAATTGGATGTTGTTACAGTTGAATAATTATAAGGGTGGCCCGCCATGCCACCTTCAATGTCGTGTCACGTAGTTTTCTATTATAGTCGACTCTGATATTACTTATAACGTCCTTAATTCATGTCTACCATGCTATTTGAGTCAAAATTGATCAAGTAACTACTTAGATTAATTATCCTCACCTGCCTTATAATGATTAATCTAAATTACCAAGTTTCTTGAGTCTATTCATGATGGTGTGGTCAGAACGCATGTTCAAGATTTTGAAAAAGAATCTCATTTCTTTGGATAAACTTGAGACTTTTAGTTATAGGTACATCGATGAAGGTGGAATTCTGAAAAGTCTTCAATGTGCTCTTGTTGTAATGAAAGTTTGCAAGTCTGGCAATTTATATACTATATGTACATGCATGATGCATCGATCTACAGTTACATGGACTTTTACATTTTTAACATCATTTTCTTTGAAGGTAGATATACGTAGTTATGGCATATGCGTTTTGAGCACATGAGTGAGACGAGTCTATCTATCTTGAGCAGGATGAGTCGTTTGCGTGGACAACACTTTGTGAAGTACGTTGCATGGACTTCTATGAGCATTCCTTTATAAGAAATCAGAAGCATGACAACTTTAAGCATCCAATAGTTCACATGATCGAAAGGCACTTTGAATTATATTTAATTAGATTGTTGAGGTTCATCTTGTACTCTGTCAAAAGGAGGTGCCAGATATATGTTGAAGATCGTTATAGAAAATCTTGGGTTTTCTTTTTAAAATAGAAGAACTATGTATTCCAAACCTACTAAGAATTGTAAAAAGTTGATTGAATGGTAGACGGGAAACACATTAAGTGGCTTAGAACAGATAATTGCTTGGAATTCTGTGAAGGCAAAATTAATAAGTTTTGTGGAAGTGAAGGCATGTTCATCATTGTACACCGTGACACTGAAAGTGCAATACACTTGACCAAAGACCATATCTATCATGAGACGACGCAACATATCGATGTGATATATCACTTCATTCCAGTGCCGATTGCCGAAAAGAATGTTTATGTTCAGAAAATCAATACCAAAGACAATCCTACATATATGTTTATGAACCCTCAAGAGCGAAGTTTAAACGGTGCTTGAAATTGATTTGCATTGTATGAAATTTAGGTACTTTTGGAAAATGACCATTATTACTATTTGTGGATGTTAAAAATTTATTCTAATGTGGAGATTTGTTAAGTTTAGGTCAAAGTCTCACTTTTCCTCACATGGGGAAAAAACATAAGGAAACCGACTTTGCATTAGAGTTGTGATACATTCACTACTCATCTATCCACAATATCTTACGCCACACTATCAACATCATTAATTTTGTTGGGACCCATCACAATAAATGGATCATAATTTCAATCAATGGGAATAAAATATGAAGTAGAAGTGACACTACACAAATGTATAGTTCACATACCATTTCCCTTTGCATTATGTCTAATAGGCCTTAAGTCTTTTGTTTTAAGTTGTATCACATCAGTTATATTATCATAGTCCCCTCTTCAAACTCCGATTTGTAGTTTAATCTATTGTTTTTGACTTTAATCTTCAAGAGAGTTTCTTTTGTATAGTAATATTCTTTTTTCCGGTCGATCAGACGGATATCATTTTGACCTAACCAAGTAAAATTGGTATGTGTATCCATTTCATTAATTCTTCTCCTCTTTTCATTAATTTACTTGTTATTATAGTTAAAACCTATAACTTACCCTAACATTATTGAATCATATATTAGGTAGGTAATGTTCACCATAACTATATGTATAAATATGCATCACAAGTATACATCACTCTCCATAAGAAAACAACCCAAAGTACCTACCGGTAAATATAAATATGTATATGCAAACGTACTAATGTACTACTGATAGCAATTAACTGCCTACTTGTAACGACCTACCACTAATTCTATTTAATACAACGAAACATATATATTCCTATTTCAACATCACATGACCCTAAAACCGACCCCTCCCTATCCTTACCCGCCCACATAGATAATATATATTTGTGGAAATTTGGTAGAAGAAAAAGGCAGGGTAGATAAAAAGCAGAAAGTGATTGGAGCTAATGTAAACTTTCAAAAGTCTGGGAAACATTACCCTTATATAAGGTTGAGACATAATTAAACATAAAAGTTATTTATTTTAGAACAAACGAGGGCATGAGATTAAAAGGGATGTAGTATCTCACAATTCCTTAGAAGGGATGTAGTATCTCACAATTCTGGAGTGTTACACGTGTTATCAAAATAAATCGACTATCATATGAAACTAATTGTCATGTCGTGAAGAGAAATATTATAAGGTCCTTCATATAAGGTCCTGACAAAAACGTTAGGTCCTTCAGCGAGCACGCGTTGAAAAAGTGAGAGAAATATTATCATTATTATATAAGGTCGAGAAATAATGAAATTTGATAACTTGTGTTAACTATTTTAGTCTAAACAAAGACGAAGAACTCAAGTAGCGTCCTGACTAGATTCATTATTCCTCAAGTAGCACCGCGCTAGATCAAGGTTTTGGGGCGTTACATATAGTAATAATAATAAATGCATTTTATTAAGTTTTATTTTGCTTCTTGGAATCAAGTTGGTGGGATTAGTTGGTTCAGCAGCATCAACAAAAGGAAGAGAAGTACCTGATTCTTTTTAATAAAAAAAAAATAAAAGAAGAAGAAAGGGCAACCAATTAAAAAGATAAATCCACAC
This sequence comes from Gentiana straminea, assembly GCA_036785695.1. Lineage (NCBI taxonomy): Eukaryota > Viridiplantae > Streptophyta > Magnoliopsida > Gentianales > Gentianaceae > Gentiana > Gentiana straminea. The sequence continues at coordinate 8,262,260 of JAVUPR010000266.1, read as the reverse complement.
ACATGCATATATAGTGTGTGTGTGTGTGTTATCTCTTGCAGATGCTGAATGGAGGGACTCGAACGTTCAGTCCATTTTTAAATATATATATATACAGTAAATTAGAATATTAGGTATATACAAAAATGTTAGTTATATAATTAATAAAATATGGTGACAAAAGATTAATTAAGGTTGTTCTTGAGGTACACGTTTGTGATATATATAGATTCCAAGTTAGGAGGAAAAAGCAGGGAGATGAGGGTTAGGGGGGATAATTAATTTGATAATCCAAAAGTTTTGGTTCAATGTTTGTTATGTTGGAGAAAATGTGGAATTGAATTAAAAATGAATTAAAAATGATTTTATAATCATTTTATTCAGTGACTTTGTAAGCGTATTTCGGATATATTCTTGTATAGAATATATGTAATGTTTTATTAATTCTGAAAACTACGTGAGTCGTAGATGAATTCAGGATTTGGAATCATTCAATTCGGATAACGAGTGAATGAGAAATTAACGCTTAAAGTCGGTTTGTTGGAAAATTAATGATAAGTCATATTGGGCCTATTGGGCTTAAGTGTGTGTTATGGAAAGGAAAAATGGGAAGAAACTTTTCTCCCACATTGGTTGGAAGAAGGAAAAAGAAATATTTATATGATATTATTTTAGTGTAGTTGGAATAAGAAACCAACATTATACACCGTTCTCTACGCGGGCGCAGGGGGGGTGCAAATCCAATCCGGATTTACCCTTGGGCTTGTGCACGCCCGCGTGTCCTGCGTACACGAATGCAGCTCGATTCGAAGGTTCACAGTCAGAGTTCGGTTTTGCAACTGTTAATTTTATTTTCAGTCTGCTGAGGTGAGCAAGGCTGCTGAACGAAGTGCGACTTCAGCTTTCAGTCTGCTGAGGTGAGCCATCGACAAGTGCGACTTCGGTGTTCCGGTTCTGTCCAACATTAATGCATGAATAAAGGCGAGGCTTTTGGCTTTCCGGTTCAACATTATGATGATATTAATGACAATTAATTCGAGCTAAGGCTGTTCATTTTCCATCAGTTTTTCCATGTCCTCTACTATATATACGAGCTACATGAATGGGAATTAGATACAAGAAATACAACACAGAGTTGCATACATTCATATCATTCTTTTGCATACTGTTCTTGCATCAAGTGAAGAGATACTGAAACACGGTTAGAGTTCGCCGGTGTTCAGAGTTTGCAGTACCGCTATTCTGAAAGGTAATCTGAGAATTCCTGGGAGACAATTGCTGCAAAACGGGGTACATACCGGGGCAAATTTGTCTTAAGGACAGAGTTCGTCTCGGCTCAGATCGTGCATATCCTTTCATTTCATTATGTATCTTTGTAATTCTTTATTTGAATAATAAAATTGTTGATTTAATTTTCGTTTATTTATTTTAATTATACACGGGTGATAACAGCTTAAGACAAATTTTTAGAACCGTTGTTCTAAATGATCATACCTGTGTGTAATCAAAATATCTTGACGAATTTTTTCACCTTTTTTATTTGGCTTAAACGCCTGTTTCTTTCTGCCTTTAAACGAGTTCAGCTCGTTTATTTGAAAAAAAAAAAAAATTTACTCAACCTTGTTTTGACGAGTCAAAACGCTCTTCACTATGTTTTACGGGTTTTCAAAACCGAGTTGATGATCAGAGTTGTTCTTCTGATTAATGTTGATCTTCTGTTCTTGACAGAAATGACTACTGTTAATGATGCGTCATTGACACCCACTCCTAGTGCTTTGCGGCAAATGGAAATGAAAATGTTGTTGCGGCTGGTGCTGCTCAAATGGAAAAAAAAAAAAAAAAAATAAAAGAAAGAAATTCAAGCACAGCTCGTTTATTTTGATTCTAGTCCAGCTCGTTTTAAAAATAAAAAAAAAATAAAAAAATAAAAAATACCACTTCCTTTTTGGTATCGATTTCTGGTAAAATCTGTCCACTTCCTTTTTGGTATCGATTTCTGGTAAAATCGGTCCACTTCCTTTTTGGTATCGATTTCTGGTAAAATCGGTCCATCTCCTTTTGGGGTTTTCTGGTAAAAACTACCATCCGCTTTGGTGTTTTGATTATAAGTTGGACGTACTGAATTGAAATAAACAAATTTAAAGAGGAATAACGATAACTTGTTGATATTGTTATGATTAGATAAACGGTTGGAGAATCGAGTTGAAATAAACTCGAGCTTGTTTTGACGAGTCAAAACAATCTTCAATTTGTTTACGAATTTAAAAACAATCGAAGTATGTTTTACGAGTTGAAAACATGCCCCGATCTGTTTTATCAAGTCAAGTTTGAGTTTGTTTTTGACGAGTTGAAAACAAACTTTACTTGGATTGATATCGAGTTGATATAAAATGTGTTAAATATCATTTTTTGGTATTTAAATTATCCTTTTGAGAAAATGGTCGTTTAAAAACGAGCCTTAAAATTGTTTATCTTGTTTGTGAACGAAATGGAATTTTATAATCGGATGACTCATATTGGTGCGCCAATTCGAGGAGAAAGCTCCCGGGTTGCGGGAAGTGAAGTGGTTTTAAAACGGGTCAAAATTGAGCACGACGGAGACCTCGAGGAAGAGGAATATGCTTGGGTTGTAGACAACGGGGCTACCCGACATATGTGTGCGAACGGATCATCGTTTTTTAGTTACCAACATCTCAAAGGTGAGAAAATAGTAATGTCAAATTCAACTACTTCCGATATCATTGGATGTGGTCATGTTCAGTTGAATTTGACGTCTGGGAGAGCATTGATTCTTCGAGATGTCCTGCATGTGCCGGACTTACTGATGAATGTGGTTTCTGCAAGCCAGCTTACCTACCTAGGGTCTGTGTTGGTATTTGATACATACAAATTCAAACTAATAGATGAAGGCGGGGTAATTGCTGAAGGAACGATAGATGGAGGTCTATGGATGATGGATCTCCGTGTTGTTACATAAAGTAGAAATTGTAATTTCTATTTTAGTGTATGGAATAATAAATATTCTTAATGTGTATTGGTTCAAATAATTTTCTTATTATGTTTTGAACCGTTGTTGCCAGTTGAGGCATATATGACTAATACGGTGCAAACAAGAAATAATTTCGTATGACGAATGTACCTAAAAATTATTTAATTGGCAGATTAATCATAAGGAAAATATGCCAAAATGTTTAGTGAAAACATTATTTTGACGTGCCGTGTAAGTTGGAGAAATTATCTTCATGATAAATTCTCATTTTGGTGACGACTCGTAGAACTTTTATTCGTTGAATAAAAAATGAAATGAACACCGAGGTGTTTTGATTTGAAATGCGTACCAGTGGTGGTACAAGTTGTTGAATCAATAAATAGTCTTTTTTATACCGTGAGTTGAAATATGACTAAAATTGAAATGGTTGGTGATACAATGTGGTGTCACAAGCCTATGGCATAACGATTAGGAGTGGAAATTATTTATTTCCTAAATCCAAAAATGGATGAATATAAATCATTATGTCGAATGATTTATTGTATGTAGTGTTAAACATGCCATAGATGTGTCAAAGCAAATATGACTTAGGCACGGTCTCCTTCGTGGAAAGAAACATAGACATGTAAAAGTTAAATTATACGAGTTGTGTGATTTAAATATTTATGCTAATGGAGAGTCGGTAAAGATTATTTATCGATCATTGTATAAAATAAAGTTGTGTCTAATTTTGCTAAAATAGCAAAGATAAGACAACAAAGGAGTTATAAACCTATAAGAATGAAGTTGGAAAAACAACTAAGCGAATAAACCTAGCGATCGTAGTGGAAAAAGTGCTTGGCCACACTCTTTCTTTTGTTCAACGATTTTCGGCAAAAGTTTCTTTGTTTTTAACAAAAGCATTTGTTTCGGCAAAAAGGTCTTGTCTTTAAACAAAAGTTTCTTGATTTTCAGAAAAATGCTATTTCTGCTAGTTTTACAGCCGGTGTTGATTGTTTTCAGATGTTATCTGAGAAATGCTGAATTTCAACCGAACTCTTAAAGAGTTGGTTAAAGCATGGTGAATAGTTCGAGTTAATCTCCGAACTTGTGGGGGGAAGCGATAGTTTCCACCGGTTTCATTCTTTATAGGTTTACATCGAACATATGGATAAAGATCCCATATGAGAGCTTATCTACGAATACTTGGAAATGTGGGGGTGTTTAGCAAAGGTGGGAATACCTAAACTAAACAATGTAAGGCCGGGATGGTAGCCGGAGGTTATCACCAAAAGAGGGTCTTGATTTCTTCATACAAATTCACTAGAAACTCGACTTTCGTCGATATGAGTACTTATCGCGGATGTTGTGGTATGTAAGCTTGAAATCCATCAAATGGATATTAAGGCTTGTTGTCTTAAATAGTGAATTAGAAGAATATATGCTAATAATGAGGAGTACTCATGATATGGGACTTATAGATGTAATTTTGGGGATTAAAATCTCCGGACTATCGAGGGACTAGTGTTATCACAATCTCACTACATTGAATCCGTCTGAGGAGATTCGGTGTTTATGATGAAAGTCTGTGAAAACACCTATTGACTTAAGTCTTCACTTAGTCAAAAATAAAGGTGACCATGTGTCTCAGTTAAAATATTCTCGGATTATCGGTTGTTTAATGTACATAGAGAATTGTACTAGACCGGATATTGCATGTCTTGTGAATAAGCGAGCGAGGTTTACAAATAATCCTAGTGAGGATCATTGGAAAGCGATATTACAGTACACGAGTACTTGAAATATTCAATGAATCTGGGATTAGAAAGATACTGTGATGCCAAGTGGATTTCTGATTCTAAAGAATTACAATTCACATGATTGGTGATGTTGCGGTGTTATGGAAGTCCACAAAGAAAACGTGCATTGCACTTGACAAAGATGGTGAAGAAGCTAAGTGGCTTCTAAATTTCCTAGAGGAGATTTCTTGCTGGACTACACCGATTGCTTCCACAGTGATAGCCAATCGGCTTTACACCGAGCACAAAATAGTTTGTATAATGGTAAGTCTAGACATATACGTCAATGACATGATACCGTTAAATAATTGATCTCTAGTGGTATGATTTCCATCGATTATATTGGATCGAAGGAAAATCTTGCAGATCTGCTTTCAAAATGTTTACTAGAGATCGATTGTCAGTTTTGACACTCGAAATGGGACTTAAGCCTATTGAAAGATAAGCTTTGTAATGGTAACCCTACCATGTTGATTTGGAGATCCCAAGATCATGGTTCAAAGGGACAACTAAGTTATGAAGGTTGTCGATGAACACTTTCCCATTCGTGAATAAAAGTGTTGTACGCCGAAGTGTGAGGATAAGTGAAAACTTTTAATGATTCCTATAACTTGATTAAATTTGAGTGGAGTATGGCGAATACTCTTGATAGGAGGTCACCTATGTAAGTGCGAAGTGGGGCCGCTTCAAAGAGAGTTCGGAGGCTAGAATTCTCTAACGCACTTTACGAAACCGGGTGTGATTCGGGGCCAAAACGAATCCGGTCATGAGAACCAAGTACGGTGTTAAGGGAAATATTGTGTGAGTACTATTGTCCGGTTTTACACTAAAGGTGAGAACAGTTCAAGACTTAAGTTCAGCGATTAGCCGAGTAAATCCGATAGTATTTCACTAAGGCAGGTTCAAAGCCAGAAGCTACCTCTCCTGATGCAATATTTTTTTGCCAGAATCTCTTCAGAGTCTGCATCTGCATTAATTTCCATTCATGTGGGGGATTGTTGGAGAAAATGTGGAATTGAATTAAAAATGAATTAAAAATGATTTTATAATCATTTTATTCAGTGACTTTATAAGCGTATTTCGGATATATTCTTGTATAGAATATATGTAATGTTTTATTAATTCTGAAAACTACGTGAGTCGTAGATGAATTCAGGATTTGGAATCATTCAATTCGGATAACGAGTGAATGAGAAATTAACGCTTAAAGTCGGTTTGTTGGAAAATTAATGATAAGTCATATTGGGCCTATTGGGCTTAAGTGTGTGTTATGGAAAGGAAAAATGGGAAGAAACTTTTCTCCCACATTGGTTGGAAGAAGGAAAAAGAAGCAATATTTATATGATATTGTTTTAGTGTAGTTGGAATAAGAAACCAACATTATACACCGTTCTACGCGGGCGCGGGGGGGGTGCAAATCCAATCCGGATTTACCCTTGGGCTTGTGCACGCCCGCGTGTCCTGCGTACACGAATGCGGCTCGATTCGAAGTTCACGGTCGAGTTCGGTTTTGCAACGTTAATTTTATTTTCGGTCTGAGCAAGGCTGTGCCGAAACGAAGTGCGACTTCGCCGGTGGTGAGCAAGGCTGGCAACGAAGTGCGACTTCAGTCTGCTGAGGTGAGCCATCAGCAAGGCTGCTGAGACTGTTCCGGTTCCTGTCCAACATTAATGCATGAATAAAGCTGAGGCTTTTGGCTTTCCGGTTCAACATTATGATGATATTAATGACAATTAATTCGAGCTAAATTTGTTCATTTTCCATCGGTTTTCCATGTCCTCTACTATATATACGAGCTACATGAATGGGAATTAGATACAAGAAAAACACGAGGCATTCTTTTCTTGCATCAAGTGAAGAGATCTTGAAACACGGGAGTTCGCCGGTGTTCGAGTTTGCGGTACCGCTATTCGAAGGTAATCGAGAATTCTGGGAGACAATTCTTTAGGGGTACATACCGGGGCAAATTTGTCTTAAGGACAGAGTTCGTCTCGGCTCAGATCGTGCATATCCTTTCATTTCATTATGTATCTTTGTAATTCTTTATTTGAATAATAAAATTGTTGATTTAATTTTCGTTTATTTATTTTAATTATACACGGGTGATAACAGCTTAAGACAAATTTTTAGAACCGTTGTTCTAAATGATCATACCTGTGTATAATCAAAATATCTTGACGAATTTTTTCACCTTTTTTATTTGGCTTAAACGCACTGTTTCTTTACGCCTTTAAACGAGTTCGGCTCGTTTATTTGAAAAAAAAAAAAAAATTTACTCAACCTTGTTTTGACGAGTCAAAACGCTCTTCACTATGTTTTACGGGTTTTCAAAACCGAGTTGATGATCAGAGTTGTTCTTCGATTAATGTTGATCTTCTCGTTCTTGACGAAAATGACTACTTGTTAATGATGCGTCATTGACACCCACTCTAGTCTTTGCGGCAAATGGAAATGAAAATGTTGTTGCGGTGGTCTTTGCTCAAATGAAAAAAAAAAAAAAAATAAAAGCACGGCTCGTTTATTTTGATTCTAGTCCAAATCGTTTTAAAAAAAAAAAAAAAAAAAAAAATAAAAAATACCACTTCCTTTTTTGTATCGATTTCTGGTAAAATCGGTCCACTTCCTTTTTGGTATCGATTTCTGGTAAAATCGGTCCACTTCCTTTTTGGTATCGATTTCTGGTAAAATCGGTCCATCTCCTTTTGGGGTTTTCTGGTAAAAACTACCATCCGCTTTGGTGTTTTGATTATAAGTTGGACGTCTTGAATTGAAATAAACAAATTTAAAGAGCGATATTTGGAATAACTTGTTGATATTGTTATGATTAGATAAACGGTTGGAGAATCGAGTTGAAATAAACTCGAGCTTGTTTTGACGAGTCAAAACAATCTTCAATTTGTTTTACGAATTTAAAAACAATCGAAGTATGTTTTACGAGTTGAAAACATGCCCCGATCTGTTTTATCAAGTCGAAACAAGTTTGAGTTTGTTTTTGACGAGTTGAAAACAAACTTTACTTGGATTGATATCGAGTTGATATAAAATGTGTTAAATATCATTTTTTGGTATTTAAATTATCCTTTTGAGAAAATGGTCGTTTAAAAACGAGCCTTAAAATTGTTTATCTTCGTTTGTGAACGAAATGGAATTTTATAATCGGATGACTCATATTGGTGCGCCAATTCGAGGAGAAAGCTCCCGGGTTGCGGGAAGTGAAGTGGTTTTAAAACGGGTCAAAATTGAGCACGACGAGACCTCGAGGAAGAGGAATATGCTTGGGTTGTAGACACGGGGCTACCCGACATATGTGTGCGAACGGATCATCGTTTTTTAGTTACCAACATCTCAAAGGTGAGAAAATAGTAATGTCAAATTCAACTACTTCCGATATCATTGGATGTGGTCATGTTCGATTGAATTTGACGTACGGGAGAGCATTGATTCTTCGAGATGTCCTGCATGTGCCGGACTTACTGATGAATGTGGTTTCTGCAAGCCAGCTTACCTACCTAGGGTCTGTGTTGGTATTTGATACATACAAATTCAAACTAATAGATGAAGGCGGGGTAATTGTTTGAAGGAACGATAGATGGAGGTCTATGGATGATGGATCTCCGTGTTGTTACATAAAGTAGAAATGTAATTTCTATTTTAGTGTATGGAATAATACATATTCTTAATGTGTATTGGTTCTAATTTTCTTATTATGTTTTGAACCGTTTTTGCCAGTTGAGGCATATATGACTAATACGGTGCAAACAAGAAATAATTTCGTATGACGAATGTACCTAAAAATTATTTAATTGGCAGATTAATCATAAGGAAAATATGCCAAAATGTTTAGTGAAAACATTATTTTGACGTGCCGTGTAAGTTGGAGAAATTATCTTCATGATAAATTCTCATTTTGGTGACGACTCGTAGAACTTTTATTCGTTGAATAAAAAATGAAATGAACACCGAGGTGTTTTGATTTGAAATGCGTACCAGTGGTGGTACAAGTTGTTGAATCAATAAATAGTCTTTTTTATACCGTGAGTTGAAATATGACTAAAATTGAAATGGTTGGTGATACAATGTGGTGTCACAAGCCTATGGCATAACGATTAGGAGTGGAAATTATTTATTTCCTAAATCCAAAAATGGATGAATATAAATCATTATGTCGAATGATTTATTGTATGTAGTGTTAAACATGCATAGATGTGTCAAAGCAAATATGACTTAGGCACGGTCTCCTTCGTGGAAAGAAACGATAGACATGTAAAAGTTAAATTATACGAGTTGTGTGATTTAAATATTTATGCTAATGGAGAGTCGGTAAAGATTATTTATCGATCATTGTATAAAATAAAGTTGTGTCTAATTTTGCTAAAATAGCAAAGATAAGACAACAAAGGAGTTATAAACCTATAAGAATGAAGTTGGAAAAACAACTAAGCGAATAAACCTAGCATAATCGTAGTGGAAAAAGTGCTGGCCACACTCTTTCTTTTGTTCACTGATTTTCGGCAAAAGCTGATGTTTTTAACAAAAGCCGCTGGTTTCAGCAAAGGCTGCTGTCTTTAAACAAAAGCTGCTGATTTTCAGAAAAATGCTATTTCTGCTAGTTTTACAGCCGGTGTTGATTGTTTTCAGATGTTATCTGAGAAATGCTGAATTTCAACCGAACTCTTAAAGAGTTGGTTAAAGCATGGTGAATAGTTCGAGTTAATCTCCGAACTTGTGGGGAGAAGCGATAGTTTCCACCGGTTTCATTCTTTATAGGTTTACATCGAACATATGGATAAAGATCCCATATGAGAGCTTATCTACGAATACTTGGAAATGTGGGGGTGTTTAGCAAAGGTGGGAATACCTAAACTAAACAATGTAAGGCCGGGATGGTAGCCGAGGTTATCACCAAAAGAGGGTCTTGATTTCTTCATACAAATTCACTAGAAACTCGACTTTCGTCGATATGAGTACTTATCGCGGATGTTGTGGTATGTAAGCTTGAAATCCATCAAATGGATATTAAGACCGTTGTCTTAAATAGTGAATTAGAAGAATATATGCTAATAATGAGGAGTACTCATGATATGGGACTTATAGATGTAATTTTGGGGATTAAAATCTCCAGACTATCTGAGGGACTAGTGTTATCACAATCTCACTACATTGAATCCGTCCTGAGGAGATTCAGTGTTTATGATGAAAGTCCTGTGAAAACACCTATTGACTTAAGTCTTCACTTAGTCAAAAATAAAGGTGACCATGTGTCTCAGTTAAAATATTCTCAGATTATCGGTTGTTTAATGTACATAGAGAATTGTACTAGACCGGATATTGCATGTCTTGTGAATAAGCGAGCGGGTTTACAAATAATCCTAGTGAGGATCATTGGAAAGCGATATTACGGTACACGAGTACTTGAAATATTCAATGAATGCGGGATTAGAAAGATATCGTGATGCCAAGTGGATTTCGATTCTAAAGAATTACAATTCACATGATTGGTGATGTTGCGGTGTTATGGAAGTCCACAAAGAAAACGTGCATTGCACTTGACAAAGATGGTGAAGAAGCTAAGTGGCTTAAATTTCCTAGAGGAGATTTCTTGTTTGGACTACACCGATTGCTTCCACAGTGATAGCCAATCGGCTTTACACCGAGCACAAAATAGTTTGTATAATGGTAAGTCTAGACATATACGTCAATGACATGATACCGTTAAATAATTGATCTCTAGTGGTATGATTTCCATCGATTATATTGGATCGAAGGAAAATCTTGCAGATCTGCTTTCAAAATGTTTACTAGAGATCGATTGTCAGTTTTGACACTCAGAATGGGACTTAAGCCTATTGAAAGATAAGCTTTGTAATGGTAACCCTACCATGTTGACTGGAGATCCCAAGATCATGGTTCAAAGGGACAACTAAGTTATGAAGCTGTCGATGAACACTTTCCATTCGTGAATAAAAGTGTTGTACGCCGTGTGAAGGATAAGTGAAAACTTTTAATGATTCCTATAACTTGATTAAATTTGAGTGGAGTATGGCGAATACTCTTGATAGGAGGTCACCTATGTAAGTGCGAAGTGGGGCCGCTTCAAAGAGAGTTCGAGAGGCTAGAATTCTCTAACGCACTTTACGAAACCGAGGTGTGATTCGGGGCCAAAACGAATCCGGTCATGAGAACCAAGTACGGTGTTAAGGGAAATATTGTGTGAGTACTATTGTCTGGTTTTACACTAAAGGTTGAACAGTTCAAGACTTAAGTTCACTGATTAGCCGAGTAAATCCGATAGTATTTCACTAAGGCAGGTTCAAAGCCAGAAGCTACCTCTCCTGATGCAATATTTTTACGCCGAATCTCTTCGAGTACGCATACTGCATTAATTTCCATTCATGTGGGGGATTGTTGGAGAAAATGTGGAATTGAATTAAAAATGAATTAAAAATGATTTTATAATCATTTTATTCAGTGACTTTATAAGCGTATTTCGGATATATTCTTGTATAGAATATATGTAATGTTTTATTAATTCTGAAAACTACGTGAGTCGTAGATGAATTCAGGATTTGGAATCATTCAATTCGGATAACGAGTGAATGAGAAATTAACGCTTAAAGTCGGTTTGTTGGAAAATTAATGATAAGTCATATTGGGCCTATTGGGCTTAAGTGTGTGTTATGGAAAGGAAAAATGGGAAGAAACTTTTCTCCCACATTGGTTGGAAGAAGGAAAAAGAAGCAATATTTATATGATATTATTTTAGTGTAGTTGGAATAAGAAACCAACATTATACACCGTTCTCTACGCGGGCGCAGGGGGGGTGCAAATCCAATCCGGATTTACCCTTGGGCTTGTGCACGCCCGCGTGTCCTGCGTACACGAATGCAGCTCGATTCGAAGGTTCACGGTCGTTATATATAGGAAAATTAGAGAAGCAGAGATCATAATTTTGGTATTTTATTATTATTATCATGCAGTTGTCCTATTATGTGTTATGAGAACCTTCCATTGTTGAATCGTACAGGTGAAGGGTTGCAATTGATCATTAGCTAAGTTGAGCTTAAGTCTGCAAATTAATGAGCCGAGTAATGGTCTAAAAGATCAAGTCGAGAAATTTAAAAACATTCTCGAGATCGACTTAGGGTACAAATATTTCGAACTCGAGCTAATCAAGTTAAGATTCAAATTACGTTTTAAAAACTTGAGTCGTACTCATCAAGTCTAATATCTTATCAATAATAATTTAAAAATTCCCTGAATAATTAAGAAAAGAAGTACAACATATATATATATAATAGTTGGGTGTACAATTATGAGAAAAGCATGGTACAACCAACAAAATGTCTTCTACAAAGTCTGATAATTAGATATATTAACGATTTGTGTACTGTGAATACAATATTAATTATCAATAAGGATTCAAAGTTATATATTTAATTATAGATAACAATATATTATGTATATGTAAAAATAATTAATTATCTCTCATAAATATATAAGAAAAAAAGCCAGACAAAAGTAAGAGATTCAAACCAAAAACTTGAAGGGAAAAAAAAAGAAAAAAAACTGGTAATGGTTTGGTCGTTCTAGAAGTTTTACTACCAAAGCTTTGCTTTTTCACCTAACTACTAAAAGGCGTGCACAGTGCGCACCTAAACATTTATAAAAAATACATATAGGTGAAGTGTGTGTTCTTGTGTGATGATGCTAATATCATTAAACCCCCCCCCCCCCCCCCCCCACCATTCCCCCCAACCCCTTCAATTTCAACCTGCAGTCTCACCAACTCGCATCTAGAAGCAATTAGGTCCACTCTTCACCCCCCCCACCCCACCCTCTTACGCACCACCCCAATTACCCCAACTCACAACCTTCTTCTCTTTTACTTTTCTCTTTCTTTATTTTTCCTTCATCCAAACTTAAGAGATATTTTACGATACAGCCGTTTTAAAATGTTGTATTATTAAGTAACATGAATCATTCACATTCATTTATACTTTCTTTCATTATACAAACATTTATAATTTGATGAAATAATCGAATAGTGTTGGTTCCACGTTCATTGATTACAATCATGCATGGTGTATGACCTATTGATTGATATTGACCACATGATCAACGTGCAAAAGAGAGTTGTAGTTATTTATGTAACTATTTTGTTGTGAAACATGACATATTTCTACTTTGAAAAAAAAAAGGTAGAAATGTAATGATATTGCCACAAACATTATGACACAAAAAAAAAAAAAAAAAATCACAACATAATGTGATAGTGTGACATCTGATCAAATGATATTTATTTACGGAAAAAGTACCTCAATGCGTCATCATGAGCGGTCATATGACACAACAGATGTCACAACATGATGTGTGACACTGAAGCCCTCTCGATCATGACGTGACATTTATTTCAACAAGTGTCTCAATGCCTTATCATTACGAGTCTCACTAACGCATCAGATTATGACCGTTTTATATGAAAATAACATTATTCAAAGTAATATAAAACAAAAAAAATATAATACCTCCGTCCCAAAATATAAGTAATCATACACTTTTAGATTTGTCGCATAATATAAGTCATTCTACATCACCAATGCAACATTTATTACTCTTTTCTCTATCTTATGCATATTTTATTATCAATCCAACAACTTTTTATTACTTTAGCAACTATTGTAGTAATAATAATCAAAGGACCTTTTAAACATTAATAACATTCAATTATTTTCTTAATATGTATAAAAACCTCAATGATAATTTATATTTTTGGACGGCAGTAGTACAACCAGAGCTAAAAAGATATATTGTATTATAAAAGTTTGTCTATAAGAACCCCCCACCTCAACTTCTTCCCAAGCTGGACTTGTTGCCAAGCTAAATCCAAAGGCTAAATATCTATATCTCTACCTACACCCCTTCTAGATCCTCTGCTACTATTTGTATTTTGTACCAGTAATAAAAATAAAAAAAAAAAGCAGAAGAAAAATAAATACGAGTACTAGCTACTTGTTGTGTGTATCAATTAATTAATCTCATATGGGAAGATCACCTTGCTGTGAAAAAGCTCACACAAACAAAGGAGCATGGACTAAAGAAGAAGATGATCGATTAATCGCCTATATTCGAGCTCACGGCGAAGGCTGCTGGAGATCTTTACCCAAAGCCGCTGGTTTACTGCGTTGCGGTAAAAGCTGTCGTCTCCGTTGGATCAATTACTTGAGGCCAGATCTTAAACGTGGCAATTTCTCTGAGGAAGAAGATGAACTTATTATCAAGCTTCATAGTATTCTTGGCAATAAGTACGTACCTTTTTTATTACTATTTGTTCGTTTCGTTTGTTACTGATCAGTTTAAATTAAAGCTGTTGACTTTGATGTTAATAGTTACAGAAACAATTAGTCCTGAAAGAAATGGAGAGATTATACAGTGCAAACCCCATAAAAGTTAAGAGAATGTTATTATCGTAATAGTTGTGTTGCGAGTAAGACAATACAATTGTATCTATATATTTTTTTTTGTATCATAAGATATAGTATCCATGATAATCAAATGTGTTGTATCATTCGTTTTCACAAAAATGTTTAGGTGTAGCAAAACCAAAGAGATACAAATTCAGATGAATCATATTCTTACCTTTATTCTTTCATTCATACATACCTTTTATTTTGTAAATATTTTAAGAATAGTAAATTAAAAGATTAAATTCATTGCAATTTGAAAAGCCGGCCTATCTAATTACTGAAATTGGGACAATCTAATATGGAGTTTTTATTGCACTTGTCAAACATAGAGGTACAGGTAGAAGAAAAAATATACATATTAAAGTCATTTGAATCTTTATTACCATAATAATGCTTGGCTAAGATTTTTCAGCATTATTCATTCTTAATTTATATGCGTAATATTTTTATTTTAGGAATAATGCGTAATACTATTATCACAAAACTTTTTGACACAATAAATATTACATTTATTTAAAATTGAATCTAATGCTATATCATGATTGGTCTTTCTAACACACGATGTTGTGATATTTATTATGTTGATTTCGAGATACACATGGTCTTACCCCAAAAAGTTTGGTATACAATTTTGGTGTCAATCAACAAATTAGGTATTGTTGTTGGTTTTGTTTTTTTTTTCGTAATTTATATTAAATGTAGTTCAAATTGTTTTCCATACTTTTCATTTTAGAAGTATACATAGATGAATACATGATTCATATAAAAAAAAAAAAAAAAAAAAAAACCGCTCGACCTGCACAGTCGGGGATCGAGGTCCGTATACATAGAAGAGATCCACTCATTTAAGTGCGTGGGATCAAGTGTGATCCTTCCCTCCAATTTATTTATCGACTTTATTTTCATCCTAGCGGTATATTATGTTCTTACATTATATCATACTAATAAATCAGTATTTTGTAGTAATTAGATTATTATTAAGTTAATAATCAACTTTTCAAACAGTCAAACGCAAAAATCCACCTTTGAAAAAACGTGTTATTTTCCTGAAAAATCAAAATTTAAAATATCGATTTAATATGATTTGTAATATAAAATTAAAATAAAATAAACTGTATCAATCGTTAAAACATTAACATTATTCTTTTCAGAGTACGTGGTTTATTTAGCGTAAATTAGGACTTGACTAAATGGATGTATAATAAAATAATAAATTGTGCTACATATTTCAGGTGGTCCCTAATAGCGGGAAGATTACCGGGAAGAACCGATAACGAGATAAAAAACTACTGGAATACACATATAAGACGAAAGCTTCTTAGCCGGGGAATCGATCCGGCAACCCACCGGCCGATCAACGAGCCCGCCGGCGCCATCGTCGGAGAAGAAGTCAAAACAATTTCCTTTAGTTCCGGTTCAACAACTACCAACAATATTAAAGATATAAACTCATTTTCCACAATCGTGATTCCAAAAGTCGAAAATGACCCTGCCGGACCTCGAGAATTACGCTGTCCTGACCTGAATCTCGATCTCTGTATAAGCCCTCCGTCTCAGCCTGATGATCAGCCGTTAAAAACCGACAGCGGCGGCAGAAGGAGGAGTTTGTGTTTTTCTTGCAGCTTGGGGATAAGAGATAGCAGAGATTGCAGTTGTCAAAACAATTGGTGCGGCGGCGTCGGCGGCGGCGGCAGCGGAAGTAGCAGCAGCAGCGACGATAGTTATGATTTTTTAAGGTTGAAAGGGGCTGTTTTGGAATATAGAGGTTTAGAAACCAAGTGATTAAGAAACATGCAATCTTATTAAAAAAAACGGCCTATTCACATCACAATTTTTACATCGTTAATTAAGGTAATTTGACTTGTATCGAAAGAAATGATGTAGAAATATGTTGTGTTAATTGCTGTGATAATAATATTTTAATTAAGAAATTGATGATGCAGATTATTAATTAATTTGCGGAGAGAGAATGAGAAAGACAGTAATATTAGGTCTAATCTTTCGGAATTTTTCTCTTGATTGTAAAATTATATGTTTAATTAGTACTACAACATATATGAATCATTAGATACTTCCTAAAATAAAATAAAAAAATGAATCAGTAGATATATATGGTTTTATTATGTGATGGGAAATTCTATGGCAGAAACTCCCTACGTAAGTACATGTTATTGTCTCTGAGGTGAGTGTAGAGTTCGATATATCTATTTTTATTAAGAAAAGAATAAAAAAAAAAGGTACAAGTAGTTTTTATAAACTAAAACATTGAGATGCAATTTACATCTTTTACGAAATTATAAAAACAGGAAGGGGGTCGTGGGAGTTTATGCGTTGTGGTTCAACCTTTTTGAAACAACAAAATTGATGGGATCTGCCCATCATATGAACCCACATATTACGTTGTTGCATCTACGGTGAGACATCTACTAAAATAGATGTTAAATCAAGTTATGTTGTGTTATCGTATCTTGTTGTGATATTTATTATGTAAAAATGACTGTTTCAAAAACATTATTATTCGGCATCTGTAATATGTGTTCCAATTATTATGAAAAAGTAGATACCTATACATATTTATTCCACTCATCAATATCATGACTCAAGAAAAAATTCCCTTTAAAAAGTGATTTGTATATTAACAGCTACAATTAGAGTAGGAGATTTCCTTTTTTTTTTCACACTAAAATGGTGTAAAATTACAGCATTTTCTCCGACCATTGTAAATCAAAAAGAATATTCTATAAATAATTCATATTAAAGTATTGAGTTTATTAAAAACAAAAGAAAAGGCTGAATGAAGTGGTAAATGGTGTCGGGTCGACCCGACACCAAATATGGGGATAGAAGAAAAGATTTTGGTGAAATGGGAAAAAGTTTATCATTGAAGCAATATTGCACCATTTTGGTGCAATAGTCCCGGACCCGACACCAAATATGGGGATAGGAGAAAAGATTTTGGTGAAATTGGAAAAAAGTGTATCATTAAAGCAATATTGCTCCATTTTGGTGCAATAGTCCCGGGTCTCGAACCGTTGGAGAGCCTCTTAGAAAATATAAAGAAATCCCAAGAACAAAAAATATTGATTAAATAGTTGGGGTAATATGGCGACACTCTAACATCGTGATAGAAAGTATAAGAAATCTTATGAACATAACTTACTAATTAAATAGTTTAAGCACTGTACTAACACTCTTACAATCTGAGATAATGTGTAAGAGATCGAATCTTGTAAATGATGATCCTCTTTAACTAATTTTTTCTTTTTTAAGATAGACCGACTGCACTAAATCTTATAAATGAAGATCATCTTTAACGAATTTTTCTTTTTAAACACAAACCGATTACGATGAATTAGGAGGGAGAGACATTCATCGATATACATCATTCTTCAACACCCCCAATAGAGGAAGCACCCGTGCAAGAAATACGGCTAGCATCAGTATTGAACTTGATCCAACCCGGGGGTGGAGGCTGCCATCCAACCCATCTAACATATTTAGGATTAGCAAGCTTCGAGTCAGGCTGAGAGTTAAGAACATACTCGTTAGCCAAGAAAACAATTTGGCTACACACAATATAAATGTATAGCGCTTGATTATATAGATATACATCATTCTTCAACAAATAAATAAATAAAAATGTAATTTTGATTATATAGATATAGTCCATTCTAAGATAGCAACTGAGATTCTTCTCTCTTCTTTATCAGTGGTAGTTTTCTCCCTATCCAATTGTACAAGCATTTCAAAGACGTCACTTTGACCAATTTATGTTCGCTACTTTATTTTTTTCTTTGTAATATTATTATTATTATTACTACTATTATTATATTAATATTATTGGAGTTACTATTTATTTTTGGGGTCAGTATTTATTTTTGGGGTCAGTACTGAGTTTTGTCATCGTTATATGATAAAGATCAAATAGAGACAATGGATAAGGTGCTTGAGATTGAGAAATAAAGAGAGGAAAAAAGAGGGTGGGTACGGGTAACCTATCTCTTCATCCCCCCCCCCCCCAACCCCAACCCCAACCCCAACCCCAACCCCAACACTTTAATATTATTTCATAATAGATCCAAAAACATAAAGTTAGTATTAAAGTGTGACAAACCTAACAACTTTTGTCCCTTACCTTCCCCATCTACCTACCTAAATGATAACCAATCATGTGCACTAAATTAACTAGACATAGACTCAATATATATATATATATATATATATATATATATATATATATATTATATTAGTTTAATGAAAGTATATTTTGATGATAAATCATAACGATTTTTCTTTTTGAGGAAACAAAAGTTTTTAGTACTCAAAATCCGTCAAACAAGCAGTCAGAACATAACCAGACGGCGAAGTGCTCCAAAAAAATCGCGCCGAAGCTACCAAACTACGTCTAGCTAAAAGATGCATTGGCAGATTTTCCACGTACAGAACAAAAACAAAGAAGCATAAGCGAAATCGGGCATAAGTACCAAACAATCATGGCTTAATAAATCATAACGATTTCAAATAAGGACGGAGGTATGTAGTATGTTTCGGGGGGCTCAGTCCACCCAGACAAAAAAATGTTACATAAAAAAATCTGTGTAATCCAGTTCAATCCATCAAATTTTCTTAATCCAGCCTACCCGACGAACCGTATATACCATTAGCTCACCCTAAATTAAAATCCTGGCTCCGTCCTTGATTTCAAACATACGTAAATGTCTTTTTTTTATATTATTATTGTTATTCAATATAAGCGGAATACTCAAATTAGGAATTGTTAAAGGTCATTGAATATTATTGATAAGAACCAGAGTTTAATCATCATTTTTCTCCCACATAATGAAACAAAAGAGACTATATGAGTAAGAGTTAGACTCTGCAAACATGACATGAATCAAACTTCGAATTAGTCGTGTCAGTTGGTTCCGAATACCGGAGGTTTTAATCTATAAATATAATACAGTATCTTTAAAAAAATAAATCTATACGTATCATATATAGGTAATAACTTATCTAACGGCTAAAACATATTCACATAATTATAGTTTCTTTTTTTTGAGGAACACATATTCACATAATTATAGTTATCAACCTCATCCATTTTAAGATATATTTAAAGCTTTACTTTCGTCTGCTTTAACGTTTGTTTCGTTTCTGCACTCTTTCTATAGGTATGTTAGTATTTATAACTTCCAAGATTTCTTTTTTTCCAAATAGAGATACGTACAACCGTCTAAAAATATAAATTCGTCTGAAATTTTTTACACAGATTAAAAAAATGGTTAAATTAGTTTGTATCATTAATTTTGATAAAAAAAAAACTAATGACTTTTGACCGTATGCAAAGTAGTAAAAAAGTTGATGATATTTAATATTACATCCGTCTCACAAAAACTGTCCACATTTTGTGGTGCACGCATATTAAGAAAATATTTTATTTTAAGTACTGATTGACATATATACCTCTATCACATAATAAATCATCTTTTGAAATATGATATGAATATATAAACATTAAATGTTGGGTTAGGGTATGTTTGTAAAAAATGCATAAATGCTATATTGGTTTTCTAAATGAATATTTTTTATGGGACAATTCATTTTTAAAAAAAAAAGACATTTTTTTTACCAATACAACATTTATTGTTTCTTTCTCTTTTTTACCCATAATTTATTATGAATCTAACCACTTCTCATTACCTAACAATTATTGCATTAATGATAGTGATTGAATGTTTTAGACATTTTACATTCAAATTTACTATATTCAGCCACTTACTTAATCTGTATGAAAACTTTTGACATGACTTATATTTGTAGACGGATAAGTATTATTTAAAATCAAGCCCTCACGTGACAGGATGTATGCGACAGGATTGTCTGGCTTTTCTGCCCAACTTTGTTTCCCTGCATTTTAGTTTTGTTCGGCAGTTAGGGAATGTCCTGACCCACCTACTGTCTAGATTAGGTCTTTCAAGTATGGGTGTTGTCTCGTGGGAGTCGCGTCCTCCGGATAATGTACTTTTCGCATGTTTCGCAAACTTAAGTTCTTAAAGTAATTGTTTTGGTTCCTCAAAAAAAATCTTCGCAATCTGGTATTATAAAATAATGGAATTCAAAATGCATGAATACTTTATTATTTTTATTTTTGAATTGCATGAATTCAAAAATATAGATGAATTACATAAACATAGTTAAGTCTTAATATTCATTTTATACGACTATTTGTCGTGGTCAGAGGCGATGCTATATACTCACATGGGATGTGGGACAACCGACTCTCTTAATTTAAAAAAAACGACATGCTTGTGTTTTAAAATTCCTGTAGTCGTCCATGTTCATGGTGCTAAACTTGTAAATGTAAATCGATATAATAGCCTTATAAGTAATAACATAAAAGTAAAACTAAAACCAACAAATTTGTTCTTAGACAAAGAAGAAAAAACAATGGAACCCAATACCCAAATGAATAATATAAAAGGTGTTCACTCTTTACTAGTGAAAAGGGATGTGGCTTTTAATCTACCTTAATGTCGTTTTCTTTCCTTTCAAACGTGTTAGGTAGAACCATTAGAAGTTTGTATTTGTTTATTAGTAGTAGAGATTGGCGGACAAAGGATCTCAAGTAAAGGGTAATAACTTCTTTAAAGGCAAATAGAAAAATTAAGGGGACGAATTATATGCATAGTCAATATGTATTTTTTGGATCAAGAGAAGCGGGCAATTGCCCCTTTAGTTGTATGTAGGTCCGCCCCAATAGTGGAAGCTTTTGTATGTATTTATATACTAGTGTTTTCACACCGTGCAATGCACGGTGTATGCCCACTGCAGGCATGGGGTGATTGTGACCGTCTGGTTACGTAGTTTTGATAGTGAAGTGTAACATGATATAATAAGGGAGATATTTGCTACATAAGAGATCATTGTAAATGTTTGATAAACGGAAAACAACCAACCATTTAATACACGGAAGTTGATAATGTATATTAGGCATCCAATGCCCTATTGTATGCAATATTAAACAAAATATACCTCTATAAGCTTCAAGCAGCATGGCGATCTTCATTGAATGGCCCTACATTGGAAAAATGAAGTTGGGAATGAGTTCTCTACTATTCTTTAAATGCCATGTCCTCATTCAATGGTGTGTTGTTCATGATGTGCAATGATCTTTATTTCAGGATAGACCTGCATTGGAATGGCTAGCGACAGATATCAAGTAAATACACTCACCAGCATCAAGTAAGATTTTGTTGTTTTCTAAGTCAGGTTTCCCTCTAATCTATAAATTCACGTTCAAACCAACAGATTACAGAGTACTCGTCTCGATGTTAAAAACTCATGTAAAGTATTAAGACAAGTAGCTTCTTCTCCTATTTCTCAACTGATTTTTCACCAAAGGATCATCCTGAATACCAAAAAAGAGTAAGGGCCACAACCCTGCCATCGGAGTACCTCACATGTGACACAGATGCGTTACAAAATTCTATATAATTAATCAATTGAGTCTGGGTCATGTTCACTTGCCATAGCCATTCCTGTACAAAGACACGTAGGACACATTACCTGCCAGGTCGAAATACAGTGTAATGCAATTAACTCCAATGTTTAGGCAAGGGAAAAAATAGGGATAACATAGGTCGTCGTTAATGATTCATGTTTTTCTTAATTTTATCTTTGGTGTTTAGAGTTAACACATTTGGTTCCTCTTCTTTGTAAATCAGTGTCTTTTTAGTCCATTGTGCAATGTGTGGTTCGATTATTGACACATGGCACAACAGACTAAAACTATATCCATTTTACGTAAAAGAGGGACCAAATATATCAAATGTAAATATCAAGGATAAATTTGAAAAAAAAATCATGAAAATAAAGGATCCAATAGTGTTTATATCCCTGGGGAGATTCTAACCTATCCAGATGCAGAACAGTTGGGGCATCTCTCAGTTTTAGGAGGCGATAGAGGTTGGTCCGCACCATTAACTGTTGAAAATTGTTCTACAAGTATAAGAGCCCCTGTGTTCGAGCAGCGTGCACAAGCAAGATATCCTGCATTCAATCAAACCGATGCATACCCATTGGCGGATCCAGAAACCAGGGGGAATCAGGGGCACAATACAAAATTGAAGAAGGCACTGAGAGCACAAAGTGTGTGTGTGTGTGGGGGGGTGCGTGTGCGTGTGTGTAGGTGACTCGTGGAGATGGTAAACACTCGGTTTAAGAAAAATTGCAAGTAATTCTGATTGCGTGTAAGAAAGTTCCATAACTATATTACCCGGACTACATAAAAAACATGAATTCAATCTAAAAGTGAAAAGTAAAAGAATATCTAACTTGTGCCTTGATAGGAACCAACTTTACAGTACATTTCTGTACAGTTCAGCCCACGATTATCACATTTCTGGCATGTTTTGGGTGAGTTTAGACCCTATCTTGAGTATTAAATGAGGATTTATTGCACGGCGAGTGACTGTCGGTTTTCCGTAAACTCGACCTTATTTTAGCATTTTATACTCGTTTTTCCCGAGCACCCGTAGTTTGCGGGGTTATGCGTTTGCTTGTTGTTTTCATATGGATGCAGGACTAGGGTGTCTCGAGAGCCCGAAAGGTGAGAAGTATGATGATAAGTGTGATCAAGGTGCAAGAATGAGCCAAGGAAGAAGAAAGAATAAGAAAAGGAAGAGAAATAGTTGTTGCTCTCACCATATGTTCACTTCATCAGCATTTTGACCGATTATGGAGGCATTTTCTGGTCATGGTTTCTTCATGAAAGTTGTAGACAATTCAAAGAGCTTTCCAACGCATCTTGAATCACTCCAATCAGAGCTCGGATGAAGAAGTTATGAAGGATTTACTGCAGCCCAGAAAAACAGAGCTTATGTCCGTACGGACAAGAGTTTCTGTCCGTACGGACAACTCTCTGGTTGCGAAAAAACTCAAAAAATGAAGAACTGTCCGTACGGACAACCTTCCTATCCGTACGGACGGCTTTCTGGGTTATAAAAAGAGCCTCAGAACAGCATGTAGTAGGGAGGAGGAGGTTTTAGGCGACTTTGGGCAATTTTGGGCGATTTTCTTCGTCTTTTAGAGTTAGAATTAGTGTTATATATCATTAGAATCCTCTCTCGATCCTCTCTTTGATCCTCTAACTTTTAGCTTCGATCTGTAACATTTCAAGTGACAAGATTTGTTCTTTTGGAGCTCGAATTTGGTAGTCTTCAAGTAATCGAAATGGGTATGTTCTTTTGTTATTTTATTGTTGTTGTGATGTTTTTCTTCCGTTTGTATTGTTTAGATTCGATTTTGAGTAGCTAGATTTGTCGTATGGTTGAGCTATGTGAATGCGGGTGAAACGCCGTTAGATTGATGAACCGGGAGGTAGTGTAGCGCGTAATTTAACGTTCTAATCGATAATCCACATCACGAAACTTGTTTTGATTGTTTTAATAGCTTTGAATGAGATTGACAACCTTGTTCATTGTTGCACACACGTAGCTTATAAATGTATGTTGCGGCGACGTGTGGGAGCGGGGTTTCGGGACCGTAGAGATTTTGGACTTGAAAGGTAGTTTGACACCTACCCGTGTACTAGATTGACGCCCTAGTCATCAAGTCCAGTTCCAATACGGGGTTTGTCCTATGAGTTTTCGTTAGACGGCGTGGTAGAGTAAGGCACACTCCCGGGGTAATCTTTCTGAGGGTAAAGTAATCCGCTGGATCGTAGTTCGGCCATACCTCTTTTAATTGTTTAGAATTCCGAGTAGTGTAATCTTTCTTTTATGCAATAGTATAACTTCACACCTATCTGTTGACCTGAACTGAGTGTTAAGTCAACTGTGGTACTCAAAAGCCAATCTCTGTGGGTTCGACCTCGGACTCCTCAAGCACTATCCTACAATCGACCCGGTCCACTGCCGGTTAGAAAGTAGATTTTGCTAAGGTTTCGAGTTTTTACTTGATCGACCGGACCGTAGAAAATCCGCTTATCATGCCTAGACAGTACTTGCATCTTTTTTGCTCTTGCTGTTTCACATTGTTTATTTTAACTACCATGAAGGTTGAAATTACTCCAACAGCCCCACCCGAGAACGATGCCACAATTGGATCAACCTGACTACACATCCATAATTTCATCATATCCTCAATACATCAAAAGAATAAACAATATATAATCTATGTCGAGAATGCAACAACCAAGACAACTAAGAAATCTCGAGAAAATCCTTTAACAAATCCAAAAGACCACAAATACTTTTCAAAGGGTTAGCCTAGCAGGTACTCACCACATAAAGTATCACATATTCAACTTTATCTTAAAAACACAAGTTCAACCAACCCTGGATTGTCATTTAATCCACATACATATGATTATGAAATGAAGACAGTTATATATGCATATACACGTGAGTGCGTGTCATTGTTTTTACTTTGGGTATACATTAATGCACATCAACTATACTTTACACAACCGTTCCACATAATAAAAAAAGGGTACACTAAATTAAATGATGAGGGGTACACCGAAGAGAATAGCATAATAGTTCCAAAGGTATCTGAAATGATATTGGAATTTGAAACTACTAAATGAAATATATATAAAAAATGGCTTGTGCAAGGAAGCATCTCGCTCACAAGGAGCCGGGAAAGGTCCAACATTTTAGGTTAATGCCAAAAGCTGGATAATGCATCATATGGTGCAGAAAATTTAACAACAGCAAAAACTGAATCAAAGTTGAAATGGGCAAACCTCAATTGCATAGGCAAATGCATGCTCTGTATAAAATCGGCATATGATGTGCCTCCCACACCCAACTTCAGCTCCAACTGGGGTACACAAGGCACAACAAATGTCAGGCTTAGTTTTACATAGCAGACCTTAATTTACACAACCAAAACAAATGCTACCTTAACGTGCATAGACAAACAAGAGAAAGGTACCTTTAGGTTTAGAGATTAGAGGTACAAACTAAAAGCCACATTTTGCTAACAAAATTCATACAAAAGCATTTAGTGTCAATCATCAATTTCTTTGTGGATATTTGAGCTTCAATTTCTTCATTCGGCTGGAGTTCATGTCGGAGGACAACCACTTAATTTTGCGAGAGCTTTCAACACCAGTTTTGCTTTCAAATTCCAGCTGTAGATGTTTCACAAGTCTTTTTTTATCCATTGTTGAACTGTGCATCTCTGTACACCAAACCACCTGGCTTATTAGAACAAAAAATCAAAGAGTTGACAATTGATGTTAAATTTTGGCCTCAAATGAACACGTAACATCACAACGCATCCTCTTCCTGTAGATTTGATATGAAGAAAACCACTTTATCATAGACATTCCGCAAATCATCAGAGGGCATGCACTATTTCCATATAACATTCCTTAGGAGGAGCTTCCATTGATTAAAAATGAGATGGATGCTTAAGATGCTACAACAACCCGAAGCTTTCTTCATTTTTTCTTGAATAAAATATTAGCCTTAATCAGTCAAAAGTATTTTTCTATTTTCCAACAAGTCAATCAAGAACACATCGAGGATATTCTTTGTTTCAATAAAAGCAGGTTGAGAATAACAAATGATCACCAGAATCACAACAATCAATCATTCAACAATCAAATAATCTTTGACAATAAACTTTTAGGTGCATCCAATCAAATGCCTTGCAGAGGATCGGCCCTCAAATAACATGAGTGCTTTTAGCTTCATCAAAAAGGACCTGCCAACATTAAAAAGGTTTCTTTGGTAAACATAGAAGATTGACAGAGAATATAAAGAGACAATTGCCAATGTCAGCTGACTTGCTTCTTGGCAAAGGAAAAGTGAAAGCATTAATGATCACGGTCAGCAAAATTACAGCAAACCCATAAGAATATGGTAAATACACAACAGGCAACCCCATCCTTCAGAATCTAAAACATAAGAAACCATTTATTTGGAACGTTAATTTACTTATAAGTGCCACTTAAGGCACCATTCAAAATTGGAGAACTTTTAAGAAATGATAAATGGACAGCGAACATCCTCCCGTGATTTTTAAGAAATGATAATGGTAACTTACCTGATTACCTCTTTCGGTGCGTGCTCTCCTCGATGGTAGCTGAATCAGTGGATTTGGTTGTTTTTTCACTCTCATGTCACAATCATATACTACCTGAGAGACATGAGGAGGAAAGATCTTAACTTTGGTTCAACCTTTTCCACTGTGTCAAAACATAGAAATCAAATTTATCAAGTAAATCACTGGTCAAAAAAAGAAAGAAAACATTGAAATAACCGGATCTATTAACAGATTCAATTAACGATACAAAAAGATTATAAATATACTTCAGGAAACCAAAACCCCTTACTCTCACGCGGTAGAGATGCATGAAATCTAAAATTGAAGCACCGATTGAAGGATACTTTTAAATGAATATCAGTACAATAAAAATGGATAGTTTACATCGTTGATGGCTCCCGGCAGGGCCGGAGGTGTTGAGGACGATGAAGAGAAAGAGAGACGGAAAATGAAGCAAATGAGGAAGAAAGAGAATTGTGGAACTAAAATATATCTGTCAACGAATAGACACCTGTCTCGAATGCAATAGAGAGAGATGGAAAATGGGACACGCGTGGAGATGAGCAGAAACCGGAGAGGGGAGAAGAAGACACGGCATCAGGAAAAGCAACCTGGAACAGTTTTCTTTTTTGTTTAAGCAGACGTGGAACGGTTGAAGCATAAATAAATAGTATAATATAATAATTGTATTATATATGGCTGGCTTCAATACTACGTCGTCGGAGGTAGCCAACAAAAGAATTGGTCGTCCAACTATCACCAAATCTCTAAGCTTCTAATATGCTGACTACTATTCCTCAATAAAAAAAAACACTATACTACTACTGTACGATAAATAAGAGTTACACGCACGTAAGTAAACCTCATTCAATGGAAGAAAAACCGGAGGAAACTAAAATTAACAAAAAAAACCCGAGTACAGGAAGTTGTGGAAGACATAAACGAAATGATTCTAAAGTTAATATAAAGTACAAAATTATAATTTTTTTATACACGATACGCACGTTCAAGTTTAAAAGATGAATAAGAAACGAAGACGATTAAAACTTAATATCAACTCAAAAACTTCATACTGCAAAAGTCGTATCTGAATATTCACAAACGAATTCAATAGATTACAAACTCCCAAAACTCTATCAAAATCTTGTGAAAAAGGCCGGCACACAAAATATATAGAAGTAAAAGAACGAAGGCGAAAAAGAATAATAAATACGCACAAAAAAAATCGATGACTCCCCAAAAAACTGACATAGACACAAAATATAAAATAATACGCAAGAAAGGGGAAAAAAAACCCAAAAAAACTGATGACTCCACAAAAAACCGACATAGACACACAATACAAACAAACTTTAGTACATTGAAATATCACGTTGCCGTATCGTAGAGGAGATATAGGAAAGAAGAACAAAAAAAACAAAAATCAAAACTAAAACCCCCCCCCCCCCCCCCCCCCCCAAAAAAAAACACACACACACACACACATTTGTTAAATCAATCAAGAATATATGAAAAGCCGATGACAAAGGAAACAATGAAACGAAAAACACACACGTGCATAAAAAAAAACGAAGGCAAAAAAGAAACAATAAATACGTAGCACAATTTGTTAAATCATTCGAGAATATATAAAAAAACCGATGACAAAGAAAACGATGAAACGAAAAACTCGGTGAAACGAAAAACACACACGTGCATAAAAAACACACATGGGAAAGAGAATATATAAAAAACCGATGACAAAGGAAACGATGAAACGAAAAACACACACGTGCATAAAAAAAAACGAAGGCAAAAAAGGAACAATAAATACGTAGCACAATTTGTTAAATCAATCGAGAATATATAAAAACCAATGACAAAGGAAACGATACGAAAAACACGCACGTGAATAAAAAACACACATGGGAAAGAAAAAAAATTAAAAAAACGTAAGGAAAAAAAGGGAAAAGGCAAAAAAATAAAATAAAGGAAAAGCCAAGAAAAAATAAAATTGGCTGCCACGTGTCATCCCCAAATTCCTCCCCCCTTGTCTTTGTATTAAGTAGTAGGATATCTTTTTTGGGTTAACGTTGGAGAAAATTTTGTTTGTTTAAAGGCGAAAGGTTTATGCATATATAGCAAATGAGGGAAGATTAAAGATATATATATTAATTTAAAAACTGAGTGATAAATAACGTATTAGTTTTCCATAAGGTCACATGTTACTAGACATTTACTAATTACTACTACATATTTGATGTTTCAAAGAAGGATCTGGAGGAGGACCTTTCTTCCTTAGGGTGTTTGCGCCAAGATTGTCGGACCTTTTGCTCTGTTTTTGCTTATCTTCATTTTAGTTTTGTGCGTCGGTTGGGGAATGTTCCGGCTCATTTACTTTTTAGATTGGGTCTTTCTTCAATGGGTGTTGTCTCGTTGGGATCCTTTCCTCTGAATGATGTACTTCTTGTCTGTCTGGCGGACTTGAATCCTTAATATATCGCCCTTGGTTTTTTCAAAAAAAAAAAAAAAAGAAGGATCTATAATTAAAATGCTATATATATTTTTTCGCTTAAAAATGCTATGTTTTTAAGTATACATAAAATAAGACTTTTTTTTTTGAGTCAATAAATCACTTAAAATACTTCACCGACAGTCTAAATGTAGCGTCTCTTGAGTCTTGACTAGGACCAAGGGTAAACCTTAAGGATTAATTTAATCAAATTAAAATTATGGAGACTAAGAGCAACACTAATGACATAGTTATGGAGAAATTCTTACCATTTCTTATCAGATAGAATACTCAATTCACCAAAAAGTGGATTAACGGAGAGGAAAGAGAGAAGTTTTTATGGAGTTTATCTATCATATTCTTTATTTTTTGACAGCCATATAAAACATTGTCTCAAGAAAAACAGGGCCAACCACCACCCCTCCCCCCCCCCCCCTCCTCCCCTTTTAGAAAAAAATGTCTCTTCCATTTATATTTAATATTAATTTAATGAAAAGATTCAAAATATTTATCACCACTACAACATCTAATCACACACAATCAATCTCTATCATCCTTCTATATTATCACCATTACAACATCATATCACACACAATTTATCCATACAATCCTTCTATATTTATCCTCCACTTATATTTCTCAACGTCACTCAAATATCAACAATCAAATGGCTTATCTCCCGATCATCATTAGGGTTGCTCTAAGGAGAGTAATAATCCAGAATGTTGAACTAAATTCCAAATAGTAATGCATTCTTTTTAATTGTTTGTTGAATTATACATTTTATCATTTTATTTACAGGAGTGATATAATGCACTAAATCAATGTGCACAACGTCTCCATTACACATGATCTCATTATCCATTATGGTGGAATCTAAATGAAATCATGTGTCCCACATTTATTGATGATGGAATCATCTGTAGTGCACCATGTTGTGCACAATAAAGTTGTGAACATATCATTTTCCTTTTATTTATCATGTGTTTAATTTTCAGGGCAAATAATAACCAATAGAATATATGTTTTTTCCTTGAAACAAGTTCATTAAAAAAAAAATCTAGGACAAGGGAAAGGGATAGGGTAGCCCAAAATTTCAAATCATACCATGTGCAGGGTCCTACTTGGAATTATATTTATGATAAAAACCCTTTGGGATGACATTACCCACTTGAATCAATAATGAATTTAAATGTCTCCTCCACAATATCAATTTGCTCAACAATTTTTTTTTTTTAATTTTAAAAATCGATGTTATGAGAAAGATGTGAAAGTTACGTAGAAACCCACTTATAACCGGTTTTAAAAAAAAGGGAATTAATGCTACTACGACTAGGTATAGCACAACCGTCATATAGGTAGCATCATCCTTAAGAGCTGGACGCACATACATCTGGGGTGCGCAGCTAGCATAGACGAACCTAAAGATCTAAAAAAACAATGGTATGAATAAAATGTATTATCTTCATCTTTCAAAATTTATAATAACCCATATATTTGCCGTATCATGTAATACGATCGAGTAGGTTCACGCTTTTTATATACTAGTCATTACCGGATCGGTATATTTTGAAAAATGTTATCATAATAAAAATAATTGAAAAACAAAATGTGAAAGAATCAAGATTATTGTAGGGACTATCTTTTCACACAAATGTTGTTTTACACTTACCAAGAGCCGAGAGTGGGCTTCGTTTGGATTTTCCACACGCCTGCCATTCTGACCGTAAATGAGTTCGGAAAATATATACTATTCTGGCCAATTTATGGTCAATTCACACAGCAACCATTCTGACCCAATTTGAGTCAGAATACGATCATTATACTGATTTTATTCTAGTCAGAATTTTGAATGTTTTTCATACTCAATACCGGTCGAAAAGACATTCGACTAAAATTGAGTACAAAAACTTTTAATATTCTCGTCCGAAATTCAATCGAATCAATAAATGATGCTTTTTATATTGTTGTTGTTATCCCGACCCAATTCTAGTCTGAATGTGTAGAGTATTCCGGACTCAATATTGGTCAGAATGATGCTCTGACTATGTGTGAGTTTGAAAAACTTCAAACATTCTACCTAAAATATGGTCAGAATCAACCAGTGTGGTCAGAATATTGATATTTATTGCTTAAAAATAGTTTCAACTTTCAATATTGATCAATCTTGAATATTGATATTTATTGCTTCAAAACTCCTATGTTTATAATATTGTTGTAAATAACATTTATCGAATGTTTTTATTTTGTTGTTCACGGAAACGAAATATAGATAAACACGCTTAATGTGACTCAAATCCGGAATTTGTAGATTAAAAAGCAGAGAAAATACCGTTGGGTCAATGCTATTTTGGCAAATGTTGTTTTTACTAATGTGAAATACGAGTAAATTATTCATGAATTATAAAATATGAAGATTGGATAATGATAGTTATAATACACGCATTTTTTAAAAATGTTATTTGTGTATAAATACTTTTGGATTGTACATATTTTTGTAATGTCTAGGTTACTGTTTAAATTTAGTCTATCTATAATTATAATTAACTAGCAGTATTAGTCATTAACTACACCAAAGAAAGCACGCGAGAGTGTCGTGAAACTAGTAATTAAGTTAACATTTATACCAATATATTGCCGTCAAAATCTATCATCATAATCGGAAGATGTTTACATTATTAGTAGTATTATATGAATGTATATTAAATATTATTAAACCACCCATGCCCATGGCTGGCGGTGGAGGGCAGGAGTTGGCAGCCGCCCAAGCCCATCCGTAGTTTCATGTGATCGGTTGGGTCATTAGCGGTCCCCCTGCTTAAGCTGATAAGCGCATATATATATATATATATATATATATATATATATATTTGAAGATATAAGTCAAATCCCATAAAATGATGGCTTGAAACATGGGTTGAAATAGTCAACTTTAGCTCGAATTTCGGATACGTTTTGATGTGATTCACCGAAAGCTTGTTACCTTTAAAAATACTAATCATATATAGAATCATTCAATTCGGATAACGGATAAATGAAAAATTAAAACCTAAAATTAGTGGAAATGTAAAAGTAGTAATATTTGGATAATTAATATGGAAGCTGACGCCTTCGAGTTGCCTCAAATCATATTTACCTTAAGGACAAGACTATCTAACTAACCCTTGAAAAAATATATTAAAAAAAGGACATGTCTATAATTAACTTTGCTAATTACCCTTGTCTGTAGTTGACCAGCTTGAAAAGCATATTGGGAATTTCTGGATGTAGTGTCGGGTTCATTCATAAATCTATTTCAACTGGGATACCATAACAATTTCATAATATTTAGATGAAATTTGATTAAATGCAAAGAATCGACATTATTCCTTTCTTTTTAATAAATTACAAGTTTCCAAACAAAAACAAAAAAAAAAAAAAGGCAAATCGACAAGCTAGGCAGCTGATCTATCTAGGGTTTAATTAATCCATTTTGTGTAAGCGGCCTTCAATTCAATGGAATTGGGGATCTTCCCCACCTAATTTGGTAACTTATTTATGCTTGACAGATTTGGAATGATATAAGAAAAAGACTATTTTACCCTTAAGAAAACTTTACGCCGTCCCCATTTTACTTTTCACATCCACCAATGCCTTCTCGTATATTATCACACCCACCCCCATACCCTGATAACTAAACCACCCCACTACCTTGATCTATTTATTTTTATTCTCTCTACGATGTGAATATGTGATCCTCATTTACTTGCCTCCACCTTTCCCGCCCTAACTCCACTTATATATATATATATATACCTCACTCTTGCCTCTTACTATACGCCCACTTGAGTTGTGTCAACCCACCCCGATCAAATCGTTTATCATTTGATTATTAGCTAGGAATTTGATCTATTTTGTTATTTCACACGTTAAAACCCATTTAATTATTCAAAATTTCACTAAGTTCCATTCAAACAAACCTGCGTCGTCTACTTTTGCATTTAACGCATCATCAGTATTTTGGACATTATTTTTCTTCTTCTGAGTTATTATTTACTCATTAGGGAACGACTAAAGGAAAAGAATATTGATATAGGTACTGCGTTTGTGTCACAACGAGTGACTTAATCCACCTTTCATTATATTAGATTTATATCTGATCTATTTAGACTTATTATTAACAACGGTGCTTATCACCGTTGTGTCATTCGTTATGCCACAACCATCATTTATGTCCGTATCATTACTCCATGGAAAATCTATCGTAATAAAAAAAGACGTTTCCATCAATAAAATGTTAATTCTATGAACATATGAGAAATAAAAAATGAAAAGAAAAAAAAAAAGTTAAATAGTCGGTATCGTAAATTAGAATAAAATACTACATTGTTTTCGGCCCACTTGATAAAGAGTAGAAGCATAAAGAAAGTAATACTTAATCCGTTTCAAAATAACTGATACAGTTGTCAAAACATATATATTAAAGATGTGATTTAATGTTTTTATTTGAATGTCAAAATTACTATAAAAAAACCTTGTCTGTAATTAATGCAATATTATATCTATTTTCCACGCCTTAATAAATAAAGTTAGAGATGTAGGAAAAACACAATAAATGTTGTATTGGATACAAATCTTTTTAACAACACTGTTTCAGTTATTTCGGAACGGAAGGAGTAATGTAATTGTAGATGGATATATTTATCTACCTCCCCCATATATGGCCCCAAATAGCTTCTAGAAACACCGTCCATTTCCGTAGCCTTTGCCTTTGGTTGGTGAAAGCATGCATCATCTCATCTCATTATTTCTGCTTTTCTCGACCCAACTACTCTTATATATGGGCAGCTATACCACACCATCATTGTAAATTAACCGTTTTATTAAAGCCATCGCTTTCCCAATGGAGTAATTAAACCACACCGTATCTTATCTATCTCCTATCTCCGGTGTTAATCATACTAGTATTATTACAGTATTATGTTGATGTAATCCGTAACGAATCAGATCCGAAAATACTTGAAGATTTCATTGAAGACATCAATAAATGAAATGGATGACTTTGGCTAAATAACAAAAAACATTGATATGGTCCCTCCGTTTGGTTTGACGGATTTATCCATTTAGTATTATAGAGAAAAATAAAATAAAATAATATAAAGAATGATTATAAGGTTGAAATGTCAGTATTAAAGTTTGTGTTGATGAATATGTGGACACCTACAAGGTTGTCCGATTTGGAATCCACAAACGTAAGACAACTCATCAAAGCTTAAAGCTTCAAATAAAGTATATTCATCTCAAAAAAATTCAAGTGCTAATTACAATGACTCTAAATATATTTATATAAGCTATAGACTCCAAGTAAATATTACAGCTAAGCAATGTGGACAAAAATAAATATTTTTTTGAAAGGGACAAAAATAAATATTATAAATAAAAAATACAAAAAAAACCTAATAAATAATAATAAGAGTCTACTAAAATCTGTAATGGAAACGATGTGGGATAGATGATAAAATAAATAGAATTCAAGTCAAAACATCTCATCTTCGATAACATCGGAAATGGATCAGTATTTAAATGAAACAATTAAAACTGTTATCTTTATCGATCAAAATAGAGCTTTTTTTGCTAGATATAATTTAAGATTTGAATGGTTTGAACAAATGGAGTATATATTTAGCTTGTTTTTGAGACAATAATCAATACATCTGACAACAAGACATTAATTCAGTGATAATTACTCTGCCTTTAATCCAAAATTTTCGGGTTCGAATCTCTTTTCAAGACAAAAAGATGTGCATATGTATATTTCCTATCCGTCTAAAAAATAAAAAATCAATACAACTATTTTAATAAGATTGTGAAATATGCACCATAATAATAAAACACTAGTTTGTTAACATTGTTACGTGAAAGCTTTTCACTTAAACTTTCTTGTCTGTGTAATCTTAAAAACAAAATTAAAAAAAAAAACTTTCTTTTAATAGTTTATTATCATCATGTATGGTAGAGATATAATGTGTCATTATACCAGCACAATTATATAACGTGTGTGTGTATATTTAGGCCGGCCCAAAGGTTAGGCGGTTTATGCAGCGGTCGAATTGAAGGCCCAGCCGGCAAGGGGTCCGAAATTAAATATTTTGCAAAAAAAAGAAAAATAAGCGTGTAGATCCAATCTTAACCAGTCTAATATAATGTATTAAAAAATTAAATGATATGATAAAGACTCAAATTATAAGCCTGGATTTATAATAACTCAGATGTATAATGTCGAATTTCGTTTTATTACGGCAATCCATATACAAACGTTAACAATATATAAAAAAATATAAACATTAATGAATTTAAAATTTTTATCTACTTGTTTTAAAAATGAGATATTGAATTAATATTTTATAAGTTGTTTTCGAAAAAAAAAATCTAAACTAAAAGGCCTCTTCGGCAACGTCGCCGACCCCATAAAATTTCAAGGTCGGCCATATATATAAATATATGATGTACAGTACTACAGTGGCAAAAAATAATTGGAGCAAAGCGCTTGTGTGGGATTTGCTGAAATCATCGTATTCTTTTTAGTGCATACCATGCAGATTTACCACTTCGTTTAACAAATTGGCATATGACAGTTTAAGCATTAATACCAGTTAATTAACTACAGTAGTTTTATTTGGTACCAAAATAATTATAATAAAATAACTACAGTACTTTTATTCTAATTTTAATTGATGATCACTATTTTACCCATCAAATTGCATATATATCAATATCTTAGTTAATTTGCTAAATAAGCGCCTCTCATTATTATTTACTTTCACTCCTCATACAGTTACTATCTGAAAGTAAAATAAATTATATGGATTCCTCTTATTATTCACATCAAACAAGTTTTTTTTTTTTTTTTTTGAGGAAACAAACAAGTTAACTGTACTAACTTTCGACGACAAAAAAAATAAAATTGTACTAACTTTAATGTAAATATACCCTAAAAAAATGTAAATATGTTTATAAAATCTAGCATATATACGATGTTATGTTATAATTTAAGATTTCTGAAATTATTATGATGGGGTCACATTGAAAGCGTTATATCAGAATAGGAATGTCCAAATGAGTGTTTGATTTGTAAATGCGTCCGACTTGTACTAATGTATTATTGTTTGTTAATATTTTTCTATGTTGGTGTATTTTCTCCAATTAAAGCAAGTAGTACTACTACGAGGTTATGGAGCAAAGTAATACGATAAAAATAATGAGAGTTGCAAAATTGATCCACTTTTGAGGAATTCAAGGTTATGGAGCAACCATAACCGGGGGCGAACGCATAATTTTTTTTCAGCGGGTTCATAAAAATTTTAAAAAATAATTTTTTCTTCAGCGGTGTCTATAAATATTTTTTTAATATAAATAAAACTTAATTAATTTATCATTTTAACGATATCCGCACACCTCATTTAAGTACATGTGGCTCCACCACCGACCGTAACCCCTAATACTTTGAATTTAGTTGTGTTATGTAAGTTATAATGGACCGAATAAATATTTAGGCTTATCATAATTGCATGGATGACGTACGTAATGGTCAACACATATCATTAAAACTTAACATTTCTCAATATTTCATTTTTCAGTGTGAGATACTCCGATCTGAGAGCATATGTAATGGTCCATTCTTTTATTGGCTTCCATGGACACATAAGAAATTACAGAAGCCTTATCAACAAATTGTTAAAGTAATGACTTTCTTTTTCAACCATTTTGATTAAATGGCTTCAGCTTGGGCTTCGCAACAAACAAGTCAATATAGAAGCTTTTTCAAGAGAAAAGGTAATTTTTAATCATATTTTATATTCTTCTTATTTAGTCTCTCCTCCAAAATAAATGGTGTCCTATCATTTAGTATTTTTTTCCTTTTAAATATTATAATACAGTAAGCAATGAAAGGAAGCTATTACCTAAATTTATTTGTCAAAGCTTCCACACGTCAGCCATATGGTGGGCCATATACCTTTTTGGATAGACATATGTGTTTAAACCATTACTAGTGCTCTGAGGGCTCCCTTATTAAGAAATTAATTGATCCCCTGAATATGGCCTAGTGGTGAGCGGGTGAGGCGGTGTAGTGTCGTGCTA
The DNA here is from genome assembly GCA_036785695.1 of Gentiana straminea. Classification (NCBI taxonomy): domain Eukaryota; kingdom Viridiplantae; phylum Streptophyta; class Magnoliopsida; order Gentianales; family Gentianaceae; genus Gentiana; species Gentiana straminea. The sequence goes on along the minus strand of JAVUPR010000266.1, from coordinate 8,225,384 downwards.
TATCTAAAGCCGGAGGGTGGGGTTCAAGTCCCATAAAGGGCCGGCCCCTTTCGGTAAGAGATATTTAATGCAAAGCCTCATCCCTGAGCTGCTAGGTCCCATGATTAACCTCTCCTCACATTCCTATGGATCGGGGGCGAGGGGGCCCTCACGGTTAGGGTTTAACCGTTTTTAAGAAATTAATTGTGGTTTACAGTTTTCACTTGGACCCTACCAGAAGACTTCAGATGGGCTACGTCACATTAGAGCACAAAATCAACAGAGATAATTAATGATGAATTTCAAAGAAGAGATAATACCATTGGTATTTTATAAGCTCGTCATCGTGTTTCCTTGACCTAAAAAGTTGCTCGTGTTACTATACACTATATTTCTCAACCATATCTCTATGTCATTGTCTTTTTCCAATGTAAGGTATTGAAGTCACCAGTTTTTAGGAAATGACATGTCATCGTCATAAAGTCCCTACCGGCTTACTTTAGGTGGGAAACCATCGTTATTAGCTATTTAAGTCTATCATTCTTGTTTCACCTTAATTGGTTAACTCATGTTATTAAATACTTTATTTATCAAGCCAATCTCAATGTAACCTGTCATTTTTACAATGTAGGGTACTACAGTCACCTTTGTTTTATTGAAATGAGGTCATTGTTAGGACCTAACAAAGGGCTCCATAAAATGCCACATCGTCTCTAATGGTGCGACACTTAATTTTGTTGAGGATGCTCTGATACCTCATGTGACCCCAGAAGAGCGTTTTCGATCGTATATATGAGTTTATCAACTCTACTTGAACCATAATAAATGCATGAACTATTTAGATAATCATTTCGTTTTGACTGAAATTATTAACACTAACTATTGAGTTCATTACATTTCAATTCATATCAAGTTATTTTTTTTCTCCTTGCTCTCCAACGTACGTAGGATACTACATATAGAACTTTCTACCATGAACTATATGTGTCGACGGTTTAGTTAGATAAGGATTTTTTATTTTTTTAGATAATGGGCATAAAGCGGATGCACGTGTATTAGGATAGAGTCACGTGACCCGATTGTGATATATATATATATATATATATATATATATATATATATATATATATATATATATATATATATATATATGTATTGTATTAAAATAATATATGTGAAATTAGGGATAATGACAATAATCCGGAATATTTTTAAGAATAACGACAACTACATATTTTTTATAGGGAGAAAGACATTAAATCGCATAATTTTTATAGCGAGAAGGACATGACAAAATGAATCTCGAAAATCGGTGAATCTCTCCAATCCCGAAATCAGTGAATTTCGACGGTGAATCCCGAAAATCAATGAATTTTGACAATAAATTTTGAAAATTTGTGAATTTCGACAGTAAATTTCGACAGTGAATTTCGAACACAGGTGAATTTTGACAGTGAATAAATAGTTTTTTCCTTTATGCAAAAGTTTCAAAAGACTATCCTTCTACTCAATTGATGAAATATTTCTGTCAATCTCCCTCGTTTCCCCAATAATATATAGCTTTTCTTTTCAAAAATAAAAATATCATTCATCCCCTTTGAAATTTGAATTCTTTTGTTTTATTAATTAATATTAAAACTAATTAGTTTTACGGTTCAAAAAAATTAGAAATATCATTTACTCCCCCGCTGAGATCTTATAATTTTGTTTTTGTATCAAAACAAAGTTGTTTTATTGTAAAAAAAATTACAACTACAATTTGTATACAGGCATACAGCCGCTTAAAAAAAAAAAAAAAAAAAAGTAAACAGCCAATTAGGATGATGCTAATGTCGAAACAAATATGGATTAGAATGAAAGCAAATGGTCAAAAATGAAGAAAAATAATCAGCTGACCAAAATTATAATCCTGGTTGGTTGGTTAAACTTTAAACAAGTTTGACTCAGCCTTAGCTAGCTGGAATCATGAAAGCCCTTTACATTTATCCTCTGGATTTAATTCACTACTAGTACTACTTTTCAGCCCATTTCATTTTTTCCTTTACATTATAATTCACCACTACTCACTAATTATGATATCCCCTTTTTAAGGAGTATATTTTTTACTTCGCCGTAACGATTCTACCGGTAACATCACGCTGAATCAATATTTTAAAAGTCACTCGGTTATTAAGTCAAGTATTGACTTTCTGTAATGTGATCTTCATATTCGATCTTCGAAAAATCGATTTTAAGAAAATCGATGTGGATATGATGTATTGATAGTTTAATGTATGGTATAATAGTTGTAGAAAAATCACAAGAACATGTATCGTAACCTTGCATTTAATTTTGTAGTGTACCTCAATGTCCCTGATTTTCCAATCCACAGGTGAATACTACTCCTCAAATTACCACATATATCTTGCTAGGAAAAAAATAGATTTCAAAAAAACCCTATTTGTCTTTTAAAAAAGGTCAATTTAAAATAAAAAAAATGATAGTCCTGTAAAAAACACATTATTAGGTTCATAGTATTTAAGAAAATAAAAATACGACACTTTTTAAGTTACCGAAGTACTAGTATTCAAGAAATCTGTTTCAAAAAAAAAAAAAAAAAAATTAATTGCAAAAAAATAATACAATTTTTCACATTGAAATTTTAAAAAGTAACTCATTTATTAGGTTTTTTTTAAAAAATGAAATGAGCAAAAATGCTTATAATAGTAAAAAATCTGTTTCAAATAAAATAAAATAAAAAAGTAATCAAGAAATAGTAAAAGCTTTATTTTAGATCAGATCTGATGTATGCATGCTAAAACAAGTTGGACATATATACGCGACTTATTACCCAATAATTGAACCCGGAAAAAAAAAAAAAAAAAAAAAAAGTCTTATCTCAAAAAGGAACACTAGAAAAAGTGGTGTAGGTTAGGTTGGGGTTAATGCTAAATGGGAAATGGGAATTCCCCATTAAACACGAAAAGAAATTGCATATTTATTTCCGTCTCTAATTCCCCCCGCCTTGATATTTTTTGGTTTTAAATTAAATTTTTATTTCACATCAAGCGTATTGTCCCCTTTTATATAACGTGACATAGAGTTCCCTCAGGCTGGCCTCAGACGTTCTATATATGATGGTATGTATAATCATTCATCGACTACGTGTTGTTTTTAAAGCTGAGCCTTAGAAAGAAACTAACATAATGTATGACTTTCTATGCATGTCGACTATTTTGTTGTGTCCATCTCATTCTTAAACAACTTTACATGTGTTGCGATATTGCGCATGATCTAGACCAACGACAAATTCCGAACGGTCTAACACCACCACTTTGAGTGTATTTTTGCTCAAGACCAGCGAATAGCGATGTAACGAGTCATATATTCCATAGTCACAGGATCCTCAAGTGTAAGCATATGACTCTAACACACTCAATACGAGCACAGTTTATCAAGACACGTGCATCTGCTTTCAGTCATAGGCGGATCTACATGTATATAAAGGGGGTCCACGGACCCCGCTAAAAATAATATGGAAAATTAGGGATAAGGACACAATCCGAATATTTTTAAGAATAAGACAACTACATATTTTTTATAGGGAGAAGGACAACCGCATAATTTTTATAAGGTAAGGACAAAAACAAAATAATCCCGAAAATCGGTGAATCTCCCCAATGAATCCCGAAATCGGTGAATTTCGTCGGTGAATTTAAACAAATGAATTTCGAACACAAGTGAATTTCGACAAATAATAAATAGTTTTTCTTTATGCAAAATTTTCAAAAAACTGTCCTTCTACTCAATTGATGAAATATTTCTGTCCTTCTCCCTCATTCCCCCAAAATAATAAAACTCCAAATTTTACCAATAGAAAAATGTTTCGGACCCCGCTAAAAATAATAAAACTCTACATTTTACTTATAGAAAATTATTTCGGATCCCGTTAAAAATAATAAAACTCTACATTTTATCTATAGAAAATTATTTCGGACCCCGTCGAAAAACATTTCTTGATCCGCCCCTGCTTTCAGGCCAGCACAAGAAAGTTAATGGGTAGCAGTAAGCAATCGATCTTCACACATTTAAACAATCGATCGGTTTTAACATGAGATTAACAACAGATCCTGGCTTCAAAAAAAAAAAAAAAAAAAAAAAAAAAAAAAACAGATCCAATGCATATTTATTGTATGTACATGGCATGTACATCGCATGCATGCAGTGGTGCAAGTAATTAACATATATTTGTCCCCAGTTTGAAGTTTAGTGTTTAACATCCATCACCATCACCATCACCATATAAGGATTTTACATACTCCTTAGAATTACACAAGATATATTTTCCCCTAAAAGAACATATTATAAATAAACAAAAGTTGCATGAATTAAACAAACAGATGTGTTAACACAGAGCTTAACATCTACAGGCAATTAAAATGTACTCCATTTGTCGGGATTTTCAAGGTACGTACATGCAAATCACTAATCAAATATGATCGTTGACAGTAAAATGTACTTATGAACAAAAGGGACTAATTAACCAACTTCATTTTACAAAATTTGTGTCATTTACGTCGAATTTCTACAGAAAAATACAAGAAAACCTGAATCAACTATTAGTATCTGCAATTACAATGATTTGCAGATACAATCAAGTGCGTTAAAATAGCCATGTTAAAAAGCCCATCAAAATCAAACTTTGTTAGAGAGTTTACTGTTGTCTGTAAAACATCACGATGTAAATGCATTGTTTCTAGTTGCTTCATCCCATTTGCTCTTGGGAATTTCTCCTGAATCAGTAATAATCACTTTTTTCCTAGGTTTACCGTTGTAGGTCCCAGCTCCCCCTTCTATTGCAAAGACCGTGTCCATACCTTCTATCACTTTTCCGAAAGCAACATGCTCCCCATCCAACCTATCAAAATTACATCCAAAACATCGCAGTAGAATCTGTAAATGACTATGATCTATATTTTACTCCAAACCCATCAGATCCACCTAAAATGCAACAGGCAACGTACGTGTATACGTATTTTTATATGTGCGCGCAAGAATACATCTTTTTATTCTGGATTTAGAGGTATATTTTAATGATATACATATTAAAATAGAAATTCTGATGCAGTTGAAAGTGTTGTATGAGTTGTAGAATAGAGAATCTCGTAACAGATTCTAATGCAAATGCATAAATCCCGATCTCAGTCTTGAATAAAGACTATGATATGCGTTTCAACTGATAACTTGGCCTTCCCATATCATGACGACTAAGCATAATGTGATGGCGTAGGGTCTCATGAATTGTGCATGCGGCGTAATGAGTATACCATTATTGATGAAGTTCAGGTGAGTGATTGTGTTCATCATAAAGCATTAAAGCCAGCAAATGATTACCAGCTTGTTTTGATAGTGGTGATAAAAAATTGTGATCCATTGGAATCAGGCCCTGAGTTGACCATCGAGACAATGCCTGCAAAGGAGTTTTGTACAAGGTAACAACAGAAACTGAGTCATGACATTGACACCAGAACGTAACATCAACGCAGTGAGTAACCGAAGCCATTCCTGTAATTATATTATTAAATGAAAATATCGAGAATCTTCAAACCTGCATGTGAGTGCTTGACCCTGAAATTTTCATCACGGAAGGTGCCACCGAAAATGGATGTATTTCCCTTCCCGTCACCAGAGACAATATCTCCTCCTTGAATCATGAAACCAGATATGATACGATGAAAAGGAGTTCCCTTATAATGTAGGGCTATTCCGTTGGCCGCCTTACCCATCTCACCTGGTATAAAAGCAAACTCTTAAGATATAGACAGGCAATCTGAAGCAGCTTTCTCTGGTTCAAAAATTTACAAGGAAGTTTGATTAAGATAGGAAAGGAACCATGAATACCTACCCGTACACAAAGCTCTGAAATTCTCTGTCACAATACATAATGAATCCAGTTAGAAAACCATGAGTAAAAATGCACTAAATTTTAAAAATCAAGGTAAACTACAGAACATGCCCAGCAAGCTATAGTTTTTCTCTCAACATTTTCAATTTACTCCACTGGCAAGTTAAGAGATGACGAATATCTGAATTCACAAAACCCCAAGTCAATAAATTAGAGAGCTAAAATATCTTGAGGGCTGGAAAACTTCCACTGGAATTAGTCAATATACAATATGAGCTTTGTAGATATTTTTCCCCCTATTTTCTTTTGGATGGGGGTGGGAGGTGGAGAACAATAAAGAGTTGATAATGACTATATTTGGACATTTCTAATGGTCTTTTGAAATGAAAAACCTATGTCACTAAATTAGAAGTTTTACTGACACGAAAACTGGAGATTTCCATTAGACTGAGCAGATAAAGAATGAACCTGACAAATCTGTATTTATCTCAAAAGAAACCCTCTGCATAACTGTTTTATCAATGCATTGAGATTGAGGGAATTGAAAATTCGTGATCTAATTAGGCAAGAATTTTGCAAACTTTCAACTATTCCAGAGTGAAACAGTTTAAACATGACAGATGAAATGACTACAAATGAAAAAGCTAGGCATGCCAAGACTGGTATATGATAGGAATCAATCAGTCTAAATTGCCCATAAAGACAACAAGTATTGAACTGAAGCTAAAAGCACACGTGTTACAAGAGAGGGAGGAAATACATAGACATACCAACAGTTTTTGGAACGACTTTGCCATATAGCCCAATCACAATCCTCCCTGCAATAAACAAATAGTATGTTATGGAATCAGTGAAGCTCATGTGTAACCTCAACTGATCATTGAAGAGTCATTCGTTATGAAACAAAGATAAAGACTTCCCATCCATGTTGTACTAGAGCATAAGAATGTCAAGAAACATTATAAGAAGAACCAAGCAAACGTTGTCAAAGGAGTCCATACCTATACGTTGTTTATCTATATCAACATCCAAATAGACTCTGTGGGTAACTTCATGCACTTCTTCAACCTTCGCTTTCGTCTGAAAATTCAAAAGGAACTCTGTTAAACTACCAAACAATTCAGAAACAAGGTTATAACATAAAGACGCTTCAAATTCACATACAAGGTTATAACATAAAGTGATAAAGACATCATTGACCACAATTTATCCTTCTTGGATTACATGTTCCAGCTTTAGTTTTCGTTAACTATGCAATCCCCAAATTAGATTAGCTTCCTTCCTCGCTAACAGGAGGTCATTCTCCTATAACTGTGTTGCATCAGCTAGCGAAGGCCCAGAGGCAGAATGAAGTAAAATTGAAGATAAACCCTAGTTCTCAATTGAGTAAGGGGAAGGACAATTCTAAAAAGACACTAGAGGAAAGGAGGAAATAAATACATAAAGAAAGAGGAACAACAATGCGTAGCTGAGTTTACAGCGATTCGTGATCATCCTCGCGTTTAAAGCGAATAGTGATCATCCTCCAGTTTCGCAAAGTAAAAAGACCTCAACAGATTGATAAATCTAAGCACGAATCCGAAAAACCCCATGCTCTGGATCCGGATCAAAATAACCCTTCCACCATTGTTACACAAATGAAACAACACCTGACTATACTTTCCTCAATGTTAAACTTAAATAATGAAAATAAATAAATAAAAACTAGATCCGGAAAGCAGAGAGTCTGAATCGCCTACTAACGCAAAAGCACAAGAAACGGAAATGCTAAATAAGCAACAGGAAGAAAGAACAAATGGTAAGAACAGGTACCTGTTGGGAGACGAAGAATGTAAAACAGACGACAGCAAAAACAACAGCCATTACAAAGAGGTTTCGCGGCTGCAACAGGATCAATTTGTCCCTTGCCATACTTTTATTCTCCCAATCTCCTCCTATCATTCCCTTTCCACTTCCATTATAATTTTCACTTCCCTGGTTTTTTTCTTTCTTTTTAATTTTCTTCTATTATGACACTTTGATGAAGACACAATGCAAGTGTGGCGGCAATACTATGGAAACAATGAATGAATCCACCCTTAGACGGTGGTCAGTGATCGGGAATCGCTGTCGAAGCTGTGTTAATCTCTAACTGCTTCCGGACACGACACGACACGAGGCGCCGCCGCTGCCGATTTGTTGGTTTGTGGCGACTGGTGAGTCAATTCTCGATTGTAAGCTGGCCGTTTCACTCTTCCGGTGTTTAGTCCTTAATTGTATTTTGATTTGGATCAAGATCCGGTTTAGCAATAAGAAAGCGCGGTTAACCAATAAGAAAGGGCGGAGAAAGACGCAAAGTTATTATTATTAAAATTAAATTTAAAAAACATTTGGACCCAAACCCAAAATAGTTGTCTCTGGGACGGTAAAGGCAATGCGTGCTTGCCAATAAACGAGGGAAGTTTTTGCGTATATCTCCCCCACACATTGAATCGACTACTAAACAAATCTGAACCATACAGTTTGAATTCATTTTAAAAATAAGAGGTGTACATTTCGTTACATGGATGCACTCCACATATGACGGGTTCACTCAATAACTTCTCATAAATAAAGGAGTAAAATGAAAGTGTCAAATTATAGCTAATGAAACTCACGACAGCACCCGTTAAGAGCAACCGTAGTGAGTAGCAAAATGAAGCACTCAATTCTGACAATTTTTTTCCAAATGGCAACTTTTGGTTGGTTTAAATTGTAGAATTATTTTATTATAGAATTTTATTGATAGAGTATTGATAAGATGGTGTAGTGGAAAAAAATGTTCCAGCCCTTTCCCTCCTCCTTTCTAGAACCCATTTCACCGCAGCCACCACCACTCTGGGTATTATGCCAAAACTCCATTAAAATTCAACAAGCTCAAACTACAACCCATCAAAAAAAACATAGTGCCAATAAAATCAAATACTTCCAAACAAGAGGTATATAATTTCTGAAACGAATTTCTTCCAAACAAGATCTGTTCCTCAATTAAAAAAAATAACAAGATCTGTAATCACTGATCTCTATGATTAAGGGATGCTTTTTCTTATCATAAAGCATATCCACAAAGTTTTGAATGTTGAAAGTCTCCAACTGTGTTTCAAAAAAAAAAAAAATCTCCAACTGCATCAAAATTGAACAATTTTTTTAACTGATGCTATGAACTCCAAATGTCTTCTTTGTTGTAGATTTAGAAAGACGTGGAAAAGATGACGCGTTATGAACTTTTCTCCTAAAAGAAGGGGTTGGACGCATTATTTGAAGGAGAAGATTATCTCATGGCCTCTCTCAAAAGGGATAATGGGTTAGAGATGATCTCAAAAAATCTCTCCAAAACAATACCATTATTTTGTCAAATGAAAACAATATTATCTGTTCTGACATTTTTGCCAAAAAAATTGTCTACATAACCTCTACTATGGTTGCTCTAAGTTGGGCCTTTAGGATCGTGAGGTTTTGGATTTGAATCTCATCATGTGTGGACAGCGGTTAAGTTGGGCGGTCAAGATCGTGAGGTTTTAAGTTTGAATCTCATCATGTGTGGACATATGTCTATTATATGAGATGATTTTGTTTTGTTATAAAAGATAATAATATGTTTATCTATTATTTAAATTGATTACAAGATTTTATGGTTTCTCTATTGTATTGTATACACACTGTAATCTCAACTATAAATACTTCATTATACCAGTGAAATAATACACAAGCATTATTCCTTTCTCTTTATTAATTTGTTTTTGTTCTTTCTTTTATTAGTTTTATAACACGTTATCAACACGAGACTCTACGGTTGAGGGAAACCGATGTGGAGGAATGAGATGTGATTCATTGAGGCTGATTGGAAAAACCACCTTTCGCACATCAAAATCTTTAAGGGAAGTATTTTTCTATTAGTTTAATCTAATCAATATATTTTATGAATGTACGGAATATTTTTTGCAAAATAAAAGAAATAACAAGTTTGATATCCAGTTTTGTTTCTTGTGCAATATTTCTATTTTCAAAAAAAAAAAAAATGATTGCAAAAGTGCTGCAGATGAATGTGCCGAATGTGCAACTGGAGTTCAAACAACTAAGAAGAAAAAAAGGATATTGGATCTATTTTCGATCATCACAACAATGAAAACTATATTGGTGAGATTTGCCATCATTCATTTTTGTTGTTTTGATATATACTTTTCGGTAAATTTATAATACCAATATATGGTCTACATATAATATTGATTAATGCATCTTGATAACATCAATACAATGATGGATCAAGTTAATAAATTTGATATGAGCCATGAAGGCTGAGTTTTGTATTATGGAAACATATATATGATCACGTGAAGATAATCAATATTCGAAACGAGCATATAATGGACCAGATTTCCATATGAAAATGTAAAACAATGATGAAAGTGAATATGAAATTCACATAAATGACTGTTAGACATGTCGAATACCCATAAAACTCAATATGTAATTCATAAGGGAAAAAAAAACATGGACAAGTCTTTCACATAAATAAATTAGGACCTGAAGTCAATAAAAAAAGACATGTTCAACGAATGATCTGGAATTCAAAGGTAAGAAATCTCCTGAATATATCATTAGACTTTTATGGTCACTGATGTGTTGAAAAATGAGCCCCAATTGCTATTTAAGTTTGATTAATTTTCATTATATTGTCCCGTATGTGACTTTATAAGCTACATCCGTCACTAACGAGCCATGAAGTGTATAAAGCTTAAATCAAATGGCAAAAATCTGTCTTATATGTTTTGCAGGTTTTTAATGGTTTTGATTAAAGTAAATTAAGTTTAGTAATTTACTGTAAATTATTTAATGTATTAAATAATTTATTTTAAACTATTAAATTAAATTTATTTTATTCTACCTAAATATTCTAGGTTCTCAGCAAATATGGACCTCGGCAATTTTTCTTTGCTCACCTTAGGCCTTATATATCTATATCTATATCTATATCTATATATATTTGAAAATACAATTTAACCCGATTACCCAATTGACCCGCTCCATTTCCGGAAAAAAAAAAATGCATTACCGAAAATAAAAAAAACTAATGTGTATCCTACAAAATCTACCCGCTTTTCACACACGTGACGTGATGCTGCTATCTTGAAAATAAAATAAAAAATGAATGCATATCTCCTCAATTTCCGCTTTCCGCTGTTGTAACAAATTTGATCCACTCTAGGTCATTCAAATCGCAAATCTACAGATCTTCAGTTCACATTAACCCAAATGAGCTCTCTTACGCTAAATTACTGACAACCTGCTAATGACAACAAATTTCCTGAAATCTCTCAATCATTTTCTTATTGACATTTCTAAATATAACTGCAAACATATCATAAATTCATTCCACTGTTGACAACAATGTCTACATTTCCTCATCAGTTTCGTTCCACTAAATTGCTTCATTAGCTTCTTCTTTCTATGCATACATGGGTCAAATTTTTTGAGTCTATTCCAGAAGGGTGAAAGATTTTAAAATGGTGCATAAGCCGGTTGCTGCGGATCGATGGGTAGAAACCGGGTGAGAGATGTTTTTTTCGATTCAGGTATGAATATGATCCGAGTTTCCTTCCATCATAGATTCAATTTAGACTATCATAGCTTTTGTGTTAATTATCATTTTCATGATTCCAAGTTCGGATGCGATTCATGCTTTCACATCTGTTTCATTTTGCTTGAAATGTTTTATAGTGTTCTCCAAACCATATGCAAATTGATCAACCAGATGAAGCCAAAGAGGAAACTGATATTCAAAATCAATTCTCATGGGTCCTTTTCAGATTCAGGTAAGATACTTTTCAAGAAAAAAAGGTATGAAGTTAGATTCTTTCGATTCGGTACAACATGCATTATTTGAGTTTTAGCTGATTTGGTTCTCGAGAGACTTTTATTTTTTGATATGCAGGTAGAATTTGTTACAATGGCAGGTGGGAGGCCAAAGGACTGTATAAGTCGTCGATTGGTAATTAAAGAATCTAGGACTGAGATTAAGAAGCGTTAGTTTCACTCTATTGAGTTTTTGTCTTTCGTTTCCTTCTTCAACTATTTTATTTTTTATTTTATCGTCATCACACCAGCCATACCTGCACTAACATAATGTCTAGCAGGTGGCAACAGTTTATATTCTAATAACAATGCCTTATATTCTAATAACAATGCCTTTTACTTCATGGATGGTCGAAAGGGTTGATCTTTAACATATCATAGTAGTGATATGTCGCCATTCCCTTCAAGTGTTTGGGTGGATGCATGGAAAATAATCATTCCACCCGATTGGGGCGTAGGTACTCTCTCCTGATTGTTTTCTTCTTTTTTTATGTATTAGTTGTCGCCACGATATCTTTTGCACTAATTCTAGGGTCCAGTCCAGTGCAGTATTGGACCACCACGTCATCAATTTCTAGAAAATCCATTGGTAGTTTTTTCCTGTAAGTAGGGGTCCAATTTAAGAACTCTAATTCCTATTGGTTGAGGACCACCAACACGTATTCTTTTGAATTTAACTATTTTTTCATATTCAAATCTTGAATTCAGTAGGAAAGATTGCATGGCTCATGATATAAGGATGATCAGCTTATAGGAGACTTGAGAATAGAGTAGAAAAAGTAGACATATTTTGGGCAGGAATGGCAATGAGACTAAAAAGAGAGGAAATTGTAATTGCACTTGAGAGCTCATGGATAACTATAACCTCACAGCCTCCGGGTCATGTTATTAAGGAGGTAAAGAATGTTTTTTTTACGGTACATAATTTCTTACTAAAAAAATTCAAATTTTTAGCCTTTATCAGCCTCATACCATCTGAGGATGATCTGGCTAAAACTTGAAATTAATCAGCCAAACTTTCAAAGAGGGATATAGTACCGGAAAAAACTTATGTTTTTTGAACTTCTTATATATTCTATTATTATTAGTACTGAGCGTAATACAAATGTAATTTATGTGATGCAAACTTTCTTTTGCATTAGATTTTATACAAGCACATTTTTCTTTTGTTTTTGAGATATTATGTAGTAGAGAGGCATGTTTATCCACTAGATTGGAAGTAAGTCTATTTCTGGTTTTATTGACCATGTTGTAATCAAATGTTGTATCCGAAATGCAATTGCCTTGCTAACCATGGATTGTTGGTTTATGAATACAGTGCCAACGAGTCTTCGTGAATAAACTTGAGCTAACATAATCAATCGACGACAATTTAAGCTTTAATTGCATTTCTTGCATATATATATCTTTTCAGCTTTATAATGGGACAGTGCCTTCAACGTCTAATAGGGATGAGGCGTAGATGTTGAAGAGTGGTGATAAGGGTTCAAAGGTGGCAAAGTGTAGTGGAGAAAATTGTTCCTGTTAATGATTCATATCAATGGCAGAAACATTACACATCTTGGATTATAGATAATACGTTTCTCTCTCAGCAACCTCTTCCATTTCAATGTAAAAAAAGAAGCAATCATAGAGGCACCACCAAATTGACACAACGGGTGGACACAACCTAATAACTCACCCTTGATTTTAATGAGTCTACTTCACAATCAATTAAGACTCATCAAAATCAAAGGTGAGAGATTAGATTGTGCCAACCCGTCGTGTCAAATTGGTTGTGTCTATATCATTACTCTTTTTTTTCTTGCAAGAATGACAATAGAAGCTACATAAAACTTTCAAGGAAATATCCATCTGTTAATTGTTTTTAAGAATTTACTTTTTTGACATTAACATATTTAGTTTGTAAAGTTTTATAGTAGTGATTTTTAGTAAACATATATTGTGTGTGTTCTTTTCAAGTGTTTTTGGTATTGCTTGGCGCATTCCGAATTGTATAACAAATAGATATAATGAAGTGAAAACTACTGCAATCACCAATCACTTCGACATGCGCATTCATCATGGAATTTACGTACCACTTATTGTTCTTTAAGTAATAGCTGCCTCATTGTAATCTTTTCTTCGTTGTGTTAAGAAATATAATTTTCTTCATTACCATAACTGAATGGATTTGTATTTTTGATTTAATGTCATCCCGTGCATTGCACGGGTATTTGGCTAGTATGATAATATCCTCTTGGACTTTATATTTGCCTACCCCAATCCCCAATCTTTTATCTAGCCCAAATTTTGGTCCATTACCTAAACCTAATATTCTACCATATAACCAAAACATAAGAATCCCTACATCTTATCTTTGCTACCGACTTTCCCCTTTTTTTTTTTTCCAGCTCCTTCCCAAACCTTCTACTTTGACCAAACTTTTCCATTTCCTTAACTGCAACCCTTTGATAAATATGTTATCTCCTCACACCCGTTACATCCTTTTGACCTGGTCATTTCTTACCTTCTCCCTATCCCGTTTTTATCTTGACGATACGGGATTTCACCCCTCCACGTGGAATTATCTAATTGGTCCAAATTTCGGTACGTGGAAAAGTCCAAGTATATTATCCACATCGGGTCGAATACGAGACGAATCGCTGATCACCACCGCCGCCACAGATCTTGCAAGTGTGTCAACTCGAGCACCCATGTCGGTGTCATACGAGTCGATATCGAGCTCCACCCCTCAGTTCCCGTGCCCAATAATCTGTAGGGGTTGCTTGGGCAAGGAGCAAGGCCCATTAAAGGGCAATTATGTCAATAGACCAAACCGCCCTAGGATTAGGGCGTAAGAAGGGCATGTGCCTATAAATACATCATTCCAGGAACTACGTAAGGCTTGATTCCCGGACAATACACAGATACGTAGGCAATCCAAGATACATTCTTGGACTCGCCCATAAAACCCTAAAATCACCCCCAAAACCATCCTTGATTCTGTCATCCCTAGATTAAATTGGCCGCAAATTATACATGACAAAATCCGGCATCGTCATTGGCGCTAGAAGGAGGGCCTTCTATCGGTGATGGATCGTCGCCGGAAAGTTGCTGCTGTAACAGCAAAAACGCAGCACCCAAAAATGCAGCGAGATCGGCGGCTGATTTATGGAGTTTGAACCGTTGGAATGAAAATCCCACCGTTCAGAGTGAAGAATATCGAGGGACGAACAAACCCTCAAAATTTCGTGCCGATCGGAGTCCGGTTACATGCCCGGCCGTCGCCAAGAAGTTGCTGCCGTATCAAAAATGCAAGCAGCCCAAAAAGCGGTCGGATATATGGATTATTTCTGGAGTTTCAACCGGTGGAACAAGATTTCCACCGTTCAGATCTAAGGATTAGGAGGGACGAACAAGACCTCCAAATCTCATACCGATCGGAGTTGTTTTGAGTGCCCGATCGTCTCAAAGAAGTTGCGGCTGCATAAAAAACGCAGCAGAACCCTAATTGGGAGCAGACAAGTCGGCTGAATATTCCCGACAATTGAACCGTTGGAACAAGATTTCCACCGGTCAGATTCAATAATTATGAGGACCGAACAAGCCCTCAAAATTTTAGGCCGATCGGAGTTCGTTTGATTTCTCGATCGTGCCAAGGAAGTTACTGCAGGCACCAAAAACGCAGCAGGATTCTGGACAGCAGCTGCCAGATCAGCGGCTTATTCCCGGAGATTGAGCCATCGAAAGAAAATTTCCACCGGTCACATCGAAGGAAAGTGAAGGAAGAACGATCCCTCCAAATTTCGTGCCGATCGGAATCCGTTTCGAGGTCTGATTGCCACCGGAAAGACACTGCCGTGGCGCCCGTAAAGCTGCGAGTTATCTACCGTATCTAGCTATCCACGAAGCGAGTTCTCGAGCTCCAAAGAGCGAGCCGAGCTCTTAAGCTCTTCAGGTTCTTACAATTGTTATTTTAAATTCTTATATACTTTGTAAGTCTTTATTATATGTGTAATGTTTTTTATCACAATCACATTGCACCACAAAGACTCGAGATATCGAGCACCGGCATTCGAGCTCTACGGACTCGTCTTGCCCAAAACCCGAGCTCGACTCGGAGTCGTATTTGGAGCTCACCGATGAGCGCATCTTTAATAAGTCCGAGATCGACTCGGCATCATCTTCTATAAGTCCGAGATCGACTCGGCATCATCTTTGGAGCTCAACTTGAGCGTGTATCTTTAATAAGTCCGAGCTCGGCCTCGGCATCATTTTGGAGCTCTCTGGAGCGTATCTTTTATAAGACCGAGCTCGTCTCGGCATCATATTTGGAGCTCGTCTCGAGCGTATCTTTTATAAGACCGACCTCGTCTCGGCATCATATTTGGAGCTCTCTGGAGCGTATCTTTTATAAGACCGAGCTCGTCTCAGCATCATATTTGGAGCTCTCTGGAGCGTATCTTTTATAAGACCGAGCTCGTCTCGAGCGTATCTTTTATAAGACCGAGCTCGTCTCGGCATCATTTTAGAGCTCTCTGGAGCGTATCTTTTATAAGACCGAGCTCGTCTCGGCATCATATTTGGAGCTCGTCTCGAGCGTATCTTTTATAAGACCGAGCTCGTCTCGGCATCATGTTTGGAGCTCTCTGGAGCGTATCTTTTATAAGACCGAGCTCGTCTCGGCATCATGGTTGGAGCTCATCTCGAGCGCATCTTTAATAAGTCCGAGATCGACTCGGCATCATCTTCTATAAGTCCGAGATCGAGTCGGCATCATATTTGGAGCTCAACTTGAGCGCATCTTTAATAAGTCCGAGCTCGACTCGGCATCATCTTTTATAAGACCGAGCTCGGCTCGGCGTCATCTTTTATAAGACCGAGCTCGCCTCGGCATCATATTTGGAGCTCGGCTCGGCGGTATCTTTTATAAGACCGAGCTCGGCTCGGCGTCATCTTTTATAAGACCGAGCTCGCCTCGGCATCATATTTGGAGCTCTCTCGAGCGTATCTTTTATAAGATCGAGATCGGCCTCGGCATCATATTTGGAGCTCGGCTCGGCGGTATCTTTTATAAGACCGAGCTCGGCTCGGCATCATCTTTTATAAGTCCGAGCTAGGCCTCGGCATCATATTTGGAGCTCTCTCGAGCATATCTTTTATGAGACCGAGATCGGCCTCGGCATCATATTTGGAGCTCGGCTCGGCGGTATCTTTTATAAGACCGAGCTCGGCTCGGCGTCATCTTTTATGAGACCGAGCTTGGCCTCGGCATCATATTTGGAGCTCTCTCGAGCGCATCTTTAATAAGACCGGGATCGCCTCGGCATAATATTCGGAGCTCGAAGGCGACCTTACGTAAGTCCGCCTGCCATCTAAGCATGATACCAACAGACTACACCAAATAAGCTAAGCCTTATCTCAATTAACTTCGTTTTTACATTTTTATGTCTTGTAATAAGTCCATGTGACAATTTCATAAATATTCTACCAAGCATGTCTTTCCTCGAGACGCTTTTGTGTTTGTTATGATTTACGCCTTCACATTGCAAATCTACCACGATACAAAATGGCAAAGGCAAGAAATTCGACCAAATTTAAAGCAAAAGAAGTCCATGTGATTAAAAGATAAAAGAGGCAAAAGTCAACCACAACTACAAATCCTCGACACGATGAAGTCGGAATAATATGGTGAATAAAGCCAAGTCACCGACAAGCTTATATCACCTCGACACGATGCAAGAGAAATAAAACAAAGTGAAAAAGCCAAGTCACCGACGAGCTTATATCACTCCCGACCCGCCGCAAGCCACGATGCTAAGCGCTTGGAAGATCCCACGATGGATACCCTATTCGACCGGTTCGAAGCACCACGAAGTGCGATAGTCGAGTAGGATTTTTCAATTCGACCATGTCGAAGCCCGACGAGGCAAGACAAGCGATTCGAGCTCCGACCGTATAGCCAAGTCAAGCCGATAAGGCAAGACATGTTGCTAGGTCGACTCATATCCAAGTGTACCATGAGTCATGTACTCATACTACACTTTGAGGGCCACAGGGGAATTAAGTCCAAAGGACTACACCCCACAAGGCAAGCTTTTGCAAGGGAATTAAGTCCAAAGGACTACACCCTAGGCAAATATTCAACAACACAAACAACATTCAAAGGAAAGGTCGAATTCAAAATTCATAATTCAAAAGTCCCAGGATCGAATCGTGAAAGACAGTACAACAAAAAGCGACGAGCAACATACTGCAAAAATTGAAGCAAAATAAAACTAGGCGTCATATTTGGAGCTCACCGATGAGTGAATCTGTAATAAGTCCGAGTTCGACTCGGCATCTTACCTCGGAGCTATATTATTTTGGAACTCACCCTACCGAACTGGCGGGTCGAGCTATCTTATTTTGGAACTCACCCTACCGAACTGGCGGGTCGAGCTATCTTATTTTGGAACTCACCCTACCGAACTGGCGGGTCGAGCTATTTTTTTGGAACTCTCCTAGCCGAGCATGGCGGGACGAGCCTTCTTATTTCGGGAACTATCCCTATGGTTATTGCGACTTTTTGACTAGTGCCTGGCCGTATCTCGAGGATCCACTCCGCAAAGGATCTACTCAACGGTCTACGAGGATCCGCAAGTCGGATGCCTTCGTGTCGACAAATCAACGTTTACAAGTCCTAATAGGACGAAAACGCAATGGCATCGAAGTCCGAGTCGACAATGCGTAATCCGACTCCCAAGAGAGAGAATTTACTAGGGCATCGAGGCCGGGCAACATGATCATTTCGATCGACAAACCGTTGAAGCTAAAAGTTCCATGGAACCAAAAGGCTAAGGCATCGAGTTCGGACCAAGTCCAAAACTCTCGGCGCTCATGTGTCATGAGTCATGAACGACAAAGAAACACCACGACACCGAGATCCGAGTGACATTTATGTATTACCAGCCTTATTAGACAAGAAGTACTAGGACATCGTAGCGGAAATATCTATCGACAAAGAAGGGCATCGATTCCGACAAACGAAATGAGACAACCAGGGGCATCTCTTCTACCACGCAACAACAAAGAAAAGTCCAAAAAATGCTAAAGCATGGAAGACAAGTTACATATGGTCGACAAATGGAACTACTGAAAGTATAACGAAGATGATGAATCTGCATTATACTTTGGAGGCAACAACGAGTCGACATTGAATACTCGAGAAAAAGCGAGCAAAGGAATGGGAATCGACATGCAACAAAAGTGTTTGACACCAAATACTTGTAAAAATTTCAAAGCATTTATAACAAAAAAGCCTAGTCACAAAGACCGGGCAAATATGATCCAAACCTAAGGTTCTCATGATACTTGGAGGCGTATATCGACATATATGCATCGATACGAGAGAGGCCGATGTGCAAATAAGGCCAAAGGCCGCAATAAAGCAAGATGGTCTAGTTCAAAGACCAAAGAAAAGAAGGAAAAATGTAACAATTTTTCAAGGAAAGAATAAGCCAAGTCCAAATGACCGGCTAATTGTTTATACAGATGGAAGCCAACGACAACGATGGTTAAAAAGGGCAAAGCCTAAGAAGAAGCATCTTTTTTGGCGTTAAGGCAAAGTCTCAAGACTGTTAGACTAACATTCGAGATCCGCATGCCGTACTCCAAAATCCAGCAAATCGATTCTTCACGAAGTCGACCTCGACCGAGACAGCCCCAAGTTGGACATCTCATCATTCCTTCGACAAATACGGCATCGAAGTCGATGTCAACTTAGCCACACGTTATAAGTCCTGTGACGATAATGCTAAGATAAAAAAGTTTGCAAAGCGCATGGAAAGGCCGTATGTCGGACTCCACAGAAGTAAGTCCGCAGGCGTATTTAAATTCGAGCATTGGACGACAAAGGCCGAGATACACCTTTGACAGATCAGACCTGACCTCAAGAGCTCAGACAGATCTGGGGGGCTTATGACGATACGGGATTTCACCCCTCCACGTGGAATTATCTAATTGGTCCAGCTGGCATGTGGAAAAGTCCAAGTATATTATCCACATCGGGTCGAATACGAGACGAATCGCTGATCACCACCGCCGCCAGCGATCTTGCAAGTGTGTCAACTCGAGCACCCATGTCGGTGTCATACGAGTCGATATCGAGCTCCACCCAGTTCCCGTGCCCAATAATCTGAGGGTTGCTTGGGCAAGGAGCAAGGCCCATTAAAGGGCAATTATGTCAATAGACCAAACCGCCCCTAGATTAGGGGTAAGAAGGGCACGTGCCTATAAATACATCATTCCAGGAACTACGTAAGGCTTGATTCCCGGACAATACACAGATACGTAGGCAATCCAAGATACATTCTTGACTCGCCCATAAAACCCTAAAATCACCCCCAAAACCATCCTTGATTCTGTCATCCCTAGATTAAATTGGCCTCAAATTATACATGACAAAATCCGGCATCGTCATATCTCAACCAAAACAGTTAGAGTATCAGCAATGATACATTTTTACACACCGTGGTAAGAAAGTGGTACTTCAAAACACTTACTATAGCCATGTTTAAGCCATTGTGATAGTACATATAGTGGAAGGGGTAGTGTAATTGTCCACGTTGCCTAACTTTTATTTAATTTTCACATCCTATTTGTCCACGTAACATCTAAAAGGAGGCCTACACTTTTTCTTCTCTTTTCTTTTCAATGTGTAAAAATGAGCTATAGTAAATGAATAAGAGTGTTAAATTAAAATATTATATAAAGTGTAAATTTTGTGTCAGACCCACGTTGAAAAAGAGTATGACCATTGATGATACTCTTAATGCCTTAATTCCAGCTCGGTTGGTTGATGAAGCAAGCTGAATTTTCGATTTGGAGAGCCTGATTTTTCGGGATATTTGACCACGAACTGAGAGTGTTTAACACTCAGTGATGTTTCGGTCTGACCATAAATTGGTCCGGTTTAGTGGCTCAGGGCCGGTTTGACTGAGTCACATGACGGTTCGGGTTGCCTTCCGGTTTATAAGATTCTGAGTTGATTGATTTTTCACAATCAAAATCGGGAATCGATGTAGCTACGGTTTACGGGTCAGTACTGGGTATTTATGTATCTATATTTTTAAACTATATATTATATATTATATATGTATGTATTCATTTAAGGTTTGTTAAAAAAAAAATTACAGTATATATATATATATATATATATATATATATATATATATATATATATATATATATATATGCAGGCACGAAAAAAAAATTCAGGGATATCTTTGTTTGTATAAACCTACTACTAATGATCATGTTACAACATTTTTGGGCTCGTACATTTTTTTTTTGTGATTTAATATATATATTATAATATTACTAATAGTACTTAAAACAAAACAAAAAAACGTTTTTAAATAATGACCCAATTTTTACAAGCTGTTTTTGTTAAAAAAAATCCCTGAAAATTTGCTGAATTTGTTTGTGAAATTCAAATTTTGGAGCTATCTACTCCAAGTTTTGACTATAAATACCCAGTATACATTAACAAGATTAGCAACATAGCAATCCAACATTTTCTATTATTCAAACAATTCTTCTGTTCTGTTTATTGAAAGTTGTTGGTGTGAGAATTCCTCATTGGTTCAATCATTGATCAGTGGTTGAATTTTGCTGGTATCATCACTGATGTAGCATCTCGGTGGTTGATCCATTCGGGCTTATTGGTTCTTGCTTGAGGTGCTGATTTCAATTCTGGTATCACTTGTATTCTGCATTGATTCATAAGTGACTCTCATCTGGATCAGTAAGCTTCCCTTAATTATTTTCAGTTTTCAGTAGTAGATAATTTATTTGGTTAATTGTTCTTTACTGGTGAACTGAGTTGTTTTGTGTTAGTGCATTTTAATTCAAATTAAAGTGTGTTTGTCTATCTTAAATTTAAGTGGTTCAGAATTAAGGTTTGACTATTTCTCCTGATTTGATATATCAAGGTGAAAAGTCTAGTGATGACAAATACTTTAAATTATGGTACTGTTGATTTGGTGATAGACTCCTTTTAATTTGGTATTATATTGCAGTGCTGTTTTTATCCCCCATAAATTGTTACCTTTTTTGTTGTATTAAGATTAGTACACTGTGAAATATTTTGAATCTGCAAAGATTCATATATTGTGTATTTTTCTTAATAAGTCCAATTAATCCCCTTGTGTATTTTTAATTTTGAGCAAGTTTGAATTTATTGTATTCTCTATATTAAAAAATATATCTGTGATAATACTTGCTTATTTGATACACATAGGTTGCTTATCTTAGATAAAAATCTTCAATTTGATATCCTGTGTTGTGCTACTTGCTTTATTTGGAAAAAGATTTTTGTCACTTAGGATTTAATTTTGCATATTAGAAAAGATAAAAAAATAATAATTGTGGTTTTATCCTAGACTTTATTTTTAAGATTTTCTTTGTGTTGAAATTGAACTTAAGGCTGCATATTAGCAACACACCATAATATTTGATCACTTAGGTAAAACTACTCGTTTCTAATAATCACTTAAGCTCTCTTCCACGGTTTAGGTGTTTAGGATTCGCTTAATGACTTGATTTTAATTAAAAGTCGTAGAAAATTTAAAAACGGTACAAGTTCTTTCACCCCCCCCCCCCCCCTCAGAACTTGTTTGCACATTACGATCCAACACGATGAAGAATACTTTACTTTTTATTGTGATGGTATATACTCTTGAAGTAGCAATATCGTACGAAATGATTTATGATTTCCACGAAATCGAATATGATGGTTATGTCATAAATGAAAAAAAATCCAACAGATGTTGGATATGAAAACAAATAATAAGTTATCGTTGTTATGACTCATTAGTCCTGACTAATTGATGACAATCCGTTCCTTATAGTGAATGTGACATAATTTTTAATATTTGATTTGGTCGTTGACATGGACATGGACATGGTTGATACAGTCTTAACAAAATTATTTTATATGATTAAGACAATAATCATGACAAGAAACAAAGCGATCTTTTAGAAGATCACGCCACATGTCAGAATTAGTGGCGATTTCCTGAAATTGTTTATACGATGCATTTAAAATTTAAGCATCATTTATTAATAAATAAATTATTTCTTGTCTTGGTCTGATTTTAATATTGCTAAAGTTTTTTTTTGTGATATAGAATTTTATTTTATCGATTGTGTATAATGTATACGTGTTGCTAGTTTTTTTTTCTAAAAAGAAAAAAAAAAAAAGGGAAAACAAATGAATTGTCATGTATTTTTGGTAAGTAGATCTTGATATTGGCCAAAATAATAATACATTATCCTCAATTGGTGGCTTAATTAATGTATATATTACTTTTGGCAAATCATATTCGTATTAATGCAATTAGATAAAATCATTTTAAATTGCTAAAATTAAATAGATTATATTATAAAAGACTGTGTAGTTATGTTAATTGCTTATGTAGTGCGCATATATGATCATTATTTTGATACGGCTTGGGGATTTTTTTATATACGTATCTTTATAACTTAGCAATATAGTTTCCCGCTGAAAGTTGACATTGTATGAAAAAAATGATACCGCCATATCATTTAGTTAATTGGGTTGATATTAGGGGGAAGAGGCCACAAGGACAAACAAATTAATAAAAGGGTCTGTAAGGACAAAAGTAACATTTTCATGATTATAAAGGACAAAAATCATAATTGTTACTTTAAAAATTGTTACTTCACGTGTTAATGTTACTTTGTGTTTCACAATTGTTACTTTATATTTACTTTATTCCACATTTGTTACTTCATATTTGTTACTTTTGTCCTGATTAAATTACAGTGTCCTTCTATCCCGATTTTTTGATAATTTTGTCCTTCTGGACAAAAATCTATTGATATTAACCATAAATTTACAATAATATTCATAATCATTGAAGTAATTAATGCATTCATTGTATTTTTGGTAAAGTGTTTGCATTGATTTTAATAAATAAAATCATATTTTTTTATTCAATGAAAAGATTTTATTTTTTTATGATTATTGTAAGAATAGTGATAATTATTAATGTGATTATTTATACATATCTTTATTACAAACGAGATATATTCAACCTGCGGTTTTTGAAAAATGAATACCATGTATATGGACTTTGATTGTAAGGCGTATTTGATCTATAATTCAAAATTCGTTGCCTAGTTGTGGTAAGAATGAATATGACAACATATTATAATGCTTTATTATTGAGTGAAATTATTTATAATGATTGATTCATGAATTGTAATACTGGATAATTGTCTCTCGGATCCACTATAGCAGAACTTGTACATAATTTAATTTTCTATTTGAAATGATTAATCATTGTAATTCATTTATATTATGCAACAATTATCATCTTTTGGAACAAATTATTGCTCATTTCATTCTGAAGGAAGAAATGGAGACGGAACATGAGAGCAATTAAGTTGCCTCATCGATAGTGCGGCACGCACGTTATATTGAGAAACAAGTTCTCAAAAGAATATATGGGAGAAGCAAATGTTAATGCAATATGCAAGTGCTAAATTGAAACAAAATAGTTTGAAATAAAGCACTATTCTCTCCCAAATCTCTAAAATATCTTTTTGAGTAACATGGGTATCATATCGAGATTGAGACAAATAAAGAGCAATATGCTTGAAAATGATGAGACATGTCCATTCCTTGGTGAGAATGTGACCAATACTTTATCCATTTATCAAGCAATTATATTATATGAGTCCATTCTGCGAAATGAATGCGATCAAATTATAATGCATTGAGTCGGTTCCATGAACGAACATGGAAAAATCACATTCTTCTAGAGATATCTATTACCGTGGTTGTTATTGTTTTGTTATGAGATGTTCATCATGAAAAATCCCACCAAAAGTGGTTGGTGATTATTGAATATTGGCATAACCCGGCGTATTATAAGCATTTTATATATTCTATTGATTGTGAGAAAGGATATAAAATCTGCATAAGAGATTATCTAAGTCCCCCCCCAGAAAAATATCAAAGAAGTTTGTTGATACCCGCATAAGAGGATTTCTCATTGAAATGTTGAATCCGTCACGGGTTATTGATATCGATGATGATAAATTGTTATTTATAATAAAGGGGAGATATGAACTGAAAGCTCATTGCGTCATTTTAATTATTTCTCTAAATGGGATGAGAAACGATTTGAATGATTTCGAGAGAATCTAAATCCAAATAGTGGTATATTAAACGCATGAAGCGCAATAGATATATTTCAAAAGATAAAAATCTCATAGAAATGAGATAGTTAAATAAATCATCAATGGAAAACACTATGTTTTGAAATGTGTAAATCGCTTGAAGCGAATGACAGAGCATCAAAGTATAGCTCGATGCAACATATTTAATGAAGATCAATTATTGGAATTAGGGGGAGATAAAGAAAACCCCATCTTAGAATAAAGGAATGCCGAGAATTTTAACAACATAAATGATCTTCAGTATCTAGCAATATTTTACTTGTAGTATTTTACAATAAACTGTCAGATGTCTTTACTGAAAATAAAGGAGTGACGATTTACAAAATGCACCAAATCAAATTTGATTGATGATATTTCTCTACGCCTTGAAGCATAGAGGACCGATCGGTGTAAAAGATAAAAATCCGCGGTAATTGAATTCATAGTAAGTCACTCATGAATACTATTAAAGGGATTCATCATGGAGACGAAAACCCCAAATAAAATTGCATGTGCATCAAATAATTAAATATTGGGGTTGCGGAACAACCAATCCATACATTGATAAGGAATTGGTTCATGCTAATATCGAATTAGTAATAAATTTTATGGGAGAAATTTATAATAAAATATCATAGTCGTCGACGACATATTTGCCTCTTTAATTGCTATTATTATATCTGAATCCAGTACCTAAGTCATTAGCAGAGTGTCAGAAACACTCGGACTAGGTAAAAATAAAATAAGCAATTGAGGGAGTTTGAATTGGAAATATTTGTTTGTTAATGATCAAATATATTCTCCCATTATAAACAATGTTAAATTCCGCTAACTAATTAATATATCTGGCAGTAACTTTGAGTTTTCATATATCATGACCGTATATTTATGGGTTGTTGGACATTAATATTGATATGAAAATCCTTGCTGGATTTCAGAAACGAATTAAGATGACAATCGCAACATGCATACCGTTGAGTTAAAAATGTCGTTAACATTCATGTTGAATGTAATATGGCTATAGTATAGTCCTATTGAGGAAGGAATATATACAAGTAACTCAAACATAATGTCATGAACTTATAGCACTACGACGTGTGAGAGTGTGAATATATGCATGGGAATTGTGATTGTATTACTTTCCCTATTGTTTTTATAATTATAGTGATGACTGATTTCTATGTGTTGCACGAATGAGTAGTGGGCATGACATTATTTAGCCCACTACATTCAATTATCTACATGAAGTCTATAAGAGACGGATATACAAAGTACGCTCTAGTAATAATCTAGAAGAATTGTTCACTAAGATCATTCCTACATCTGTTATGGAGAAAAATGTGTTTACAGTACTGGAATGCGTACATAAGGAAGATTGTTGTCGTCAGGGGGAGCGACAACTTCAAAACTATTTTGAGCATTTGGTCTTAAAACAAATGACTGTACTCTTTTTCCCTTTAACCAAGTTTTTCTCACAAGGTTTTCTTAGTTAAAGATTTTTAATGAGGCAGTCAGTGCAACACATAAAAACGCAAATGACACGAACTATTTTCCTTGTCTAGTTTTTTCCCACTGGGTTTTTCCAAAGTTAACAATGCATGACATATACGTTATGCAACTCAGATCGAGAAATTAATATAGCCATATAATAGACTTACAAAAGAATGGGGAAATTGATGTGCAACAAATCCGATCAACCGACAACTTGACAGATTTATTTACTAAGACATTGTTAACTGCAACATTCGAAAGACTGTTGAAGAGAATGGGGATGCGACGTTTGAAAACCCTTAATTGATGCTTGGTTCAGGGGGAGTAAATCAACATAGTAAATATGTACTCTTTTTCCTTAACTAAGATTTTTTCCCCCTGAGTTTTTCCTTAGTAAGGTTTTAATGAGGCATATCATATCTACTGTTTGTTGAATAATAGAAATCCAAGGGGAGTGTTATAAAAGATAGTAATATGTTTATCTATTATTCAAATTGATTACAAGATTTTCTGGTTTATCTATTGTATTGCATTCACACTGTAATCTCAACTATAAATACTCCATGATACCAGTGAAATATACACAAGTATTATTCCTTTCTCTTTATTACTTTGTTTCTGTTCTTTCTTTTATTAGTTTTATAACACGTTTTAATATATCTGTTAATTTTCATTGCTATGCTAGAATTTTGAAGGGAGAATCTTAACTAATGTTGCTTTTCAGATTTTGGTTGCACCGGTTCCTATGAACCAAACCGATACCACCCAAACCGAAAGGTACGGTAACACCAACCAAACCTGAACCGATGAAATATCTCAATGTATTGGGCTTTTACAGTATAACCTCGATAGATGAATATTCGATAAATAAATAACCTCGCCAAATGAATAATTGTCTCGGTCCCGACTTGGGCAAAATGGCTAAATCAATATTCGATTAATGAATAACATCGCCAAATGAATAATTTTCTTCGGTCCCAAGGGTATTCATTTATCGAGGTTATAATGTAGTTGGTTAGATTTTATAGCAAAATTTCAATAAACTTTTGATAATACCCTGAGGCTCAAGCCCATGCCCCGAACCGGACCAGCCGCACGACGGCACGCATGTGTGATAAATCTAAGTCCCCCTTCCGCATAAAAGTGTCCATGCCCATTGGGGCATGTTCCCAAAGTGCATACGCGGCTCTTATATGTAAATCACTTTCACCTTGGTGAGCAATGTAGGACTAAGAGATTTAATTCCCTTCAATTCCTCTTGTATGTATATTTTGTTCCAATTTTAGACATTAATTTCTCATTCTTTTGATATCTGAATCGAGTGATTAAAAAAACATATCATCAACTACTACTTTATTAGTTTCTCATTCTTCTAGTGTGTCTGAGTCTTACGCTTTGTCTAGCTACATAAAGTCAATGAATCGGCATCAGTGTTTTATTTGTTTTTTTCTTTGTCAATCATGAATCCGCTAACTTGCGTTTGAACAACGCGAAGCTAAAAAATTCGTTAATCAAACTATGTGATAATTAATTCTACGCAATCCGATAATAAAGACGATTTATTCATTATAAAAAGAGTAAAATTCGGATTTCAAGACAAGCATACACACCATCCCGTGTTAATTAATTTTGAAGTTAGTACTCCATCCGTTCCAAAATATAAGTTATCAAAGCTTTTTCATTTTGTGTCATAATATATTAAGCTATTCGCAATACCAAAAGAGCATTTATTAACATGTTTCATCATCTTACCCCTAGATCATATTCATCCAACCACGTTACAATTGTTGCATTTATGATAGTCAAATGATGTATTCTGCATTTTACTCATCTATTAATGATATTTGACCGTTTTCTTAATCTTTGTGAAAACTGTAAGATGACTTATAATTTGGGACGGAGGGAGTGTATAAGTCGTTCCACCTCTTTTTGTTTGCCCCAAAATATATGTCATTCTACAATACTTATGAAGTATTTAATTACTTTTTTTCTCAATCCAACTATTACCTCCGTCCCAAAATATAAGTTATCATAGGAGTTTTCATACAGATTAAGGAAGTGGTTGAATGTCATTAATTTGAAGATTAATGTCTAAAATACCCCTTGACTTTCATTAATGCAATAGTTGTTAAGTAATGAAAAGTTGTTGGATTCATAATAAATAAGGGGTAAGACAAAGAAATGGGCAATAAATGTTGCATTGATAATGTAGAATGACTTATACTGTGGGACAATCAAAAAGTGTATGAAGACTTATATTTTGGGACATGTGTAGTATTTTTCAATACTCCCTTTGTTTTTCAACTGACGGAGAGAGAAGAATCACACAGATTAAGAAAGTTATTAATGTATCTTAAATAGATTGTAAAATAACAAAATTACCCTTCATTTATTGTGCATGGAAAATTGTACAAAAATTTAGGCCATTAAAAATGAAGGGTAAAGGAGGAAAAAATAATAATAAATGTTGTATTGGTATTGTAAAGTAACAGATAAATAACAGCAAAACAAATTTAAAAAAGTGACACTAAAAAAAAGGATGGAGTACTTTATAACAATTTCATTAATGATAGTTAAAAGACATTTTAGACAATTATCTTTCAAATTTATTGTATTCAACCGATTTTTTTTCTTCCAAAAAAAAGAGAAACATTTATTTAATCTTCGCGAAAACAAACAAAATGACTTATATTTTAGGACGAATGAATACATAATACTTTAAAGATTCTTGTGAAGTCGATCATTGGTGAAGATATTTTAAAATAGGAAAAATGATATTCAAGTCTTTAAAATAGAAAATTGTTTAAGAGACTATGATGCAATGTTCTGATTCCAGTTAATGTAGCGCATTTGTATAACATGCTATAAAGACCATATAATTCTCTAATATAATATAACCAGTGACATAATCTATATTAATATTTTCGAGTGAATAAATGCCAATTGACCCAATCTGATCAATTGACCCGCTCCATGACCGGTTTCCATATTAAAAAAAAAAAAGATAACATGCGTCTATGTTATTTTGCAGGTCATTGTTGGTTTGCAGGTCATTGTTGGTGTGGGAAAAGTGCCAAAACTACCACTCTAAAATTTTAAGCAGCATAGTTCTTACGTTCATTATGTACATGTTTCCATAGAAGTGTGATGTTTAGTGTGTTGTCATGACGATTTTTAAATTTCTTTCTTACTTTTCCCTAATGACTTCCTTTGATTTCAAGTTCGTCGGCGTTATTGACTAAACACTCATAATACACATATTGATTCACATTATAATGTAATTTGCAACATAACGTTTTTTTTCCGTTATTTTGTCTTTTTTTTCCCATTGTTTCGATTTTTGAATTTTCATTCACCCGTGCATTGCACGGGTTTTCCTACTGTACACTATAATCATGAGAAATTTTGTGGCGTGAAAGTGATGTGAGTCAAACAAACGAATGGAAACGAGTAATTACACACCATAAACGTCATTAAACATAATATAAACTTTTTTTTTATAGAAATAACATTCCCTATGTTCCTAATATAAGTTTGTGTAACCTTTTTGTTTTGTTTCATAATATAAATTTATTTATAATAAAATTGAATTATTTGTTACATTTTTCTTCATTTTACCTTTCATTTAATTAATATTTATTCAACAATATTTCACTACTTTACAACCATTTCATTAATGACAGTCATAGGGTATTTTAGACTTTTATCGTTCAAATTTTTAACACTTAACCAATTTCTTAAAATGTGTGGAAAAAACCTCAAATGGAATTATATTTTAGGACGGGGAGAGTAATACCCCCTCCGTGTCTTTTACAGGCCACATTTTATAATTTGCTTTGTTTTTATTTGTCTGTCATTTTACATTACCGGTGAAGTATTTATTATTTTTTTTCTCCTTTACCCTTCATTTCAATAACCCAAATTTTGGTACTCCCTCATTTTTTTATCTGTCGCTCAGAGAAGAATCACATAGATTAATAAAGTAATTAATATATCTAAAATATAGTATAAAATGACTAAGTTGTCCTTTGATTTTTTGAATATATACATGTGTAATATTTTAGTAAAATTGACTTTTGGAGTTTTTAATATTGGAAATGTATTTTTTTATTGGAGATTTAAATACTTTGTTGGTAAAGTAGGAAAAAATAATATATTATGCCATGGAAATTTAAAATGACAGATAAATAAAAACTGAGCAAATTCTGAAATGTGACAGATAAAAAAACGAAGGGAGTACAATTTTCCATGCACAAGGAATGAAGGGTTATTTTTTTATTTTACACCTTATTTCAGACAAATTAATCATTTTCTTAATATGTACTTAAAACATACTACATCCGTCCACAAAAAGTGAAATGCCTAAAATATCATTTGATTATCATTAATGAAATGATTAAAAAATATTGAAAACTAGTTTGATTGCTAATAAATTAAGGGTAATATAGAAAAGAAAAACATAATAAATATTTAATTGGTGATGTAGAACGGCCTATATAGTAGGACGGAAGGAGTAGTCAATAATACAGCATTGTAATAATTCTTTTCTCTATAAAAAGGACCATTAAACAAAAGTTTGTTATTTATTCTATTATTACTTAAAGTCTCCGGTATTCAGGAGTAACGGACGTGGCTAAACCATTAAACAATACTGTGTGCTTTTAAAGCATAGATCCGGGGGGCTATAAATAGACGTCTATCCAATTCACCAAAGCATTACACCGAAAACAAACAGATTAGACTACGTAAAAACTCCCATTTTAACTCCTTTTTTTTCCATTCCATGGGTGCCGATTTTTTCTTAAAGCTTCCTCAAATTATTGATTTATCAAACATGGTGACGAGGGTCGGACTAGCCCTCGCCACGTGTCATCTTTATATCGATTAACCATTAATGGAAAACAGAGAATTAATAGCTAATAAAGGCCAGGAGCCCTAGAGTTTAACTGAGAAAGAGGACCTGAACCCCACGTGGGAGGTCATCTCGGTAAGAGTAGAGGTCGGGCAATGCAGTGCAAGTCGAGATGGCCTTGGGGGCTCGACGCAGGTCGGCCAGAGCCTTCCTTATTCATATTTGACACACATGCTTAATAATATCAGATAAACAAGGAAAGAATCATATGTCATAATGACTGTAATCTTGACATTAGATATGTCTATAATTATCCCTAAATTAGGGGGATTTATGCGTGTTAATCCTTAGGGGAAATAATAAATAATAATAATAATATAATTCCTTGCAGGGCAAGGAAAGGGATAAATCGTTCCCTACATAAACAACCTTAAGGAACTACGGAGACTTGATTCCTCAAACATAACAGGATACGTAGGCAACTTGAGAGAGACTCTCAAGCTCAATCTAAAAATAACCCAAAAACCATCCCTCGTTCATATTACCCTAGATTAAACGGCCCAGATTATTACTAGACGAGATCCAGCATCGTCAATTGGCGCTAGAAGGAGGGCCTTCTATCGGTAGTGGATCGAGGTTGTTCGTAATCAAATTAATGGCAAAAATATGCCAAAAACGCAGTCAGATCCGGAGCAAATTTCCGGAGATTGAACCGTTGGAATAAGAATTCCACCGTTCATATTAGAGAATAAGGAGGGACAAACAAACCCTCCAAATTTTGTACCGATCGGAGTCCGTTTCAGTGCCCGATCGTTGTTGCAAAGTTGACGCTGTATCATCAAAACGCAACGCAGACGGATCTAAGGCCGCAGTCCGATCTATGGCCAATTCCCAGAGATTGAACCGTCAAGACAAGATTTCCACCGGTCAGATCGAAGAAGAAGGAGGGACGAACAAGCCCTCCAAATTTCGTGTCGATCGGGGTCCATTTAAAGGCCCGATCGTCACTGTAAATTTCCTGGTGCTGCTCTATCACCAAAAAACGAAGCAGTCAGATCAGCGGCTAATGACCAGAGATTGAGCCGTTGAAAAAAGATTTCCTCCGGTCAGATCGAAGATGAAGTAGGGACGAACAAGCCCTCCAAATTTCGTATCGACCGGAGTCCGTTTGGATGCCCGATTGTCGTTCGAGAGTTGCGGCTGTAACACCAAAATAAGCTGCGGGTTTTCTTCCTTACTCTCCATGGTCCAAGCCGACCTGTAGAGCTCCTCAACTCTCCAAGGTCCGAGCCGACCTGCCGAGCTCCTCAACTCTCCAAGGTCCTAGCCGACTTGCCGAGCTCCTCAACTCTCCATGATCCGAGCCGACCTGCCGAGCTCCTCAACTCTCCATGGTCCTGCCGAGCTCCTCAACTCTCCAAGGTCCGAGCCGACCTCCCGAGCTCACCCAATCTGAGCTCCGAAAATACAAGCTCTTACCAGGTTTTTCTACGACTTAAATGATCGAACTATTTTGTATTTGGAACTCTCCCAACCTAAAGAGTCGGGACGAGATTTCTCGTATTTGGAACTCGCCTTCGGGTGAGCCTTCTGTAAGTCCGACTTCAGGTCGGCGTCATGTTTGGAACTTGCCAGCGAGCGAGCCTTCTATAAGACCGACTTCAGTTCGGCACTGACAGATTACACCAATAAGCAAACGGTACGTTAACTTATTTTGTTTTCCATTATGCATGGTCTTTATTGAGTTTGCAGGACAAACACACGATCAACAATATGCGGGAAGTCAATACAAAGTGGCCCAGCTCGCTCAAATAAAGTCCGGGAAGTCAAACAAATCTGAACCTGCTCGGCAAAAAAAATAAAATAATAATAATAATAATAATAATAATAATAATAATAAAATCATAAGTCAGCAGGACTGACGAACTGAGCTCCGCAAGCCGGGCTCAGCGAAAATTCCATAAGTCAACAGGACCGACGAATCGAGTCGGTCATACTCGAAAAGTTTGCAAAGGACAAACTTCCTCGCCTGCAGTCGATAGAGTTTTAACTGAGTCTTGCAGGTCAGACTCAGATAGCTTGAATACCACAAGCTCCCCAAGTCCTCAGGCCAGGTCGGGGTATTTACTGAGCCCGGTCATACTCAGAATGTTTGCAAATGACAAACTTCCTCGGTCCGTGTCGAGTCGCTAGAGTTTTAACGAGTCCGGCATGTCGACCATATCGATGAACAGAACGGCCGGAAAATTTGCAAGGAAAACAACCGAAAGTGGCAAGGTAATTTGCAAAAAAATTCATGTGCTATAATTTTTGAACTTATACAAGTTTTGATATCCAAAAACTAAGTCCGCAAGTCGACATCAAAAAAGTTGACATCCGAGCTCAAATAATTAAGTCGAGCGACTCGCAAACATATGTCGACTCAATATTTATTAAGCCCGCAAACACGGACGTATTTATTAAGCCCCGACGGACGTAAAACCGATTACAGCAGCCGGACTCGAAAGCATACAATGGAAAAAATTCCCGAGTTTGCAAATCAGGCTAAAACCAAATCGTAAAGAGTATACAGAGCTCAAAATCAAAAACAAAGTATGCCATCCACTACAATAAGTAATGCATGCCACACTAGGGGGTGCACAGGGTACCAGGTAAGTACTCAAACCTCAAAATAAATTTCAAAATAAAAGTACAGTGGGCAGAGCACTACAAACATCTAGAAAGCATACAAGTTTTTTTTTTTATAGAAATTTCATAAAACAAATATGTCTTGACAATAGGAGAAAGGGCAATCAATTCTGGGCACCAGGAT
Organism: Gentiana straminea; assembly: GCA_036785695.1. Taxonomy (NCBI): domain Eukaryota; kingdom Viridiplantae; phylum Streptophyta; class Magnoliopsida; order Gentianales; family Gentianaceae; genus Gentiana; species Gentiana straminea. Next base: position 8,191,283 of record JAVUPR010000266.1, on the reverse strand, counting down.
TTTGCTCCTCTGAGGAAGGAGCCGGCTCAGTGCTCTGAGAAACAGGGCGGCGTTTAATATGCTTAGCCCCAATGTCCTCTCCTTCCTTAAACTCTCCCAATCGATGGTCAAGCAAAAGGAAGAGTAGATACCACTGCTGCCAGGTCATGGTCAGACAGGCGCCCCTAACCCGATGAAGGTCTATCCTCGGTCAGGTCCTCGATATCGTCATCCGGATGAGCCCCATGCCTCCTCTGTTTGGATCTACCTCTTTGTGGGGTAGCAGCAGTTATAACCCGCCTCTTCCTTTGAAGGCCAACTTCCTCCACTCCCTCATCCGCATCCATTTCTATAAGATCAACCCTTTCGCGCACGGAGGGTGACCCAGGTACGTCGTCAGGAAGCTCGGATAAATGCCGAGCTGAAGAGGAATTCAGGACGGTACCCACAGATCGGGTCACCTGCAGATCAACGTGTTCGGTCCTCTCGGAGCCCTGATTAGTCTCAGTCTGCACCAAGGAACTGCAGCAACATTCTTAAAAACTCAGAGAAAAGTCTCATAAGTCAGCAAGACTGACGAGCTGAGCTCCGCAAGTCGGACTCGGCAAAAAAATTTCACAAGTCGGCGGGATCGACGAACCGAGTACCGCAGTCGACTCGGAAAAGTTTGCTAAGGACAAACTCAATAAGTCTGCAGGACAGACAATCAGAAATAAGATGCATTATAAACTCAGAAAGTTTGTAATAATCAAACTTTCTAAGTCTGTAGGACAGAAAACGAATTGCAAAGCTTTATAGGTAAAGTCCAGAGGCAAAAATCTACACACGCTACTAAGTATGCCATCCAAAAAACTATAAGTTAATGCATGGCATACTGGGGGCAAGACACCCCACGGCGGATCAAAGTACTTCAGGTAAGTGCTGAAAATAAAATTAGGCAGGAGAACTTGCAAAAGTTTGCATATATTAAAACATTGTACATGAAAAAATTGGAAGCGTTTCTCCAAAGTATTACAAAACAGACTTCAAAGTTTGAGCTCCACAGGTCGGACTCGAAAGCTTCAGCTCTAAAGGCCGGACCCAAAAAGTTTTCTTAAGTCTGCTTGACAGACATCAACTTTCAGAACTCCACAGGTCGGACTCAACAAAGTTTGCAGGCCAAACTCATCGGATTGAGCTCCTCAGATCGGACTCACCAAGTCAGCATGACAATCAAAAGTATGAGCTCTCTAGCTCAGCCTCCATAAAATTTCATAGACCAAACTTCTTTAGTTCGTAGACGAACTCAAAGCCGAGCTCCACAGGTCGGACTCTCGCAAACATTGCGAAGTAAACTTCCTAAGTCCCCAAAGGGACCCGAGCTGAGCTACGCATGTCGGGCTCGTAAAAATACAACGAAGCATAAACGAAATGCAAGTTCCAAAACTTAGGAAGCATTAAGGGCTGAGTTCTGCCCAGGCTCTGTAGCAGGAGTAAGATTCTCCACAGAGGCATTGACCTGGGGCAGCTCGGCAGGAGCCGTTGAAGCATAAGCAGCAGCCGCCGAAGGCACTAAACAAGGAATTGCAGCAACGTTCTCAAAAACCGTTCCACTTCAGAAGATGTGGACACGAATGACAGCGTCATAACAGTAACTATGCCACCTGGCAGAGAAGGCCATTATAAAGTTCTACAAGTCTAGATGACAGTGGCCGAACAACACCTCTAACAGATCCGACCTCACAACGAGTGGTTCAGTCAGATCTGGGGGGCTTATGACAAGGGTCGGACTAGCCCTCGCCACGTGTCATCTTTATATCGATTAACCATTAATGGAAAACAGAGAATTAATAGCTATAAAGGCCAGGAGCCCTAGAGTTTAACTGAGAAAGGGGACCTGAACCCCACGTGGGAGGTCAGCTCGGCCCTTCTTAACTTACCACCGCAGGTCGGCTCGGTAAGAATGGAGGTCGGGCAATGCAGTGCAAGTCGAGATGGCCTTGGGGGCTCGACGCAGGTCGGCCAGAGCCTTCCTTATTCGTATTGACACACATGCTTAATAATATCAGATAAACAAGGAAAGAATCCTAGGTCATAATGACTGTAATCTTGACATTATATATGTCTATAATTATCCCTAAATTAGGGGGATTTATGCGTGTTAATCCTTAGGGGAAATAATAAATAATAATAATAATATAATTCCTTGCAGGACAAAGAAAGGGATAAATCGTTCCTTATATAAACAACCCTAAGGAACTACGGAGACTTGATTCCTGAAACATAACAGGATACGTAGGCAACTTGAGAGAGACTCTCAAGCTCAGTCTAAAAATAACCCAAAAAACCATCCCTCGTTCATATTACCCTAGATTAAAAGGCCCGGATTATTACTAGACGAGATCTAGCATCGTCACATGGATTGTTGATTATAAAACGATCGTTGTTCATGGCATATCAATTGATTTTGAGAAGGGTGGTTTATATAGGAGGGTGGTGACACCGACGCTGAATTGAAAATTTTGGTAGGCATTGTACTCTGTTACAAATCAATCAATGCTAATTTACAAGGAAATTGATATATCCACTGCACGTAGTGTGTAGTGAACATACACTGCACACATTTTATTCAAATGTGTGAATAAAATATGTGTAGTGTATGTCCACTTAGTGGATGTATCACCATCCAAAATAGCTCAAGATGTATTTTCAGGAACTGCAATTAATTATTGTTTTGACGTGGAAGAAGAAGATGGAGAGAGAAAATATTTAGAAGGTGGATTGGTCACAGAATAATCAGCAAAACGTATGCCGACACGACTGAATCGATGATTTGCATTATTTTATTTTACAAGGATCGATGATTTCTGAAATACCGTGAGATGAACTGTTTGATGATTCATATAATATTTTGATCGGAATTTACAAGTTACAACCTAACTTAAATCTTGTTACTTGTTTTGTGAGAATGAATTCTTTTGTTTGTCGACACTGATGTGGAATAAATATTTTGAGACGGAGGTAGTATAAAACAAAAACAGTTTTGTGTGTTTGTGCACGTAACATAGATCCAACAGTTGAGTCTAAGGGGCCGTTTGTTAAAACTGAAGTCTGAAATCAAGTCGAAGTCGAAATCGAGTCGAATATAATAAGTAACTGAATGTTATAAGTGCTGAATTTCTTGTAGCAATGTCTGAATCTAAATTCTGAAAATAATTAGACCGTTTGATAACATTATTGGCAGAAATCTGAAAATGCTTAACTTTACAATTTTACACTTATACCCTATTTACATATGATAATAGCACCTCAAATAATTCAAAAAAACGCAAAATGAAAATATGAATATATTGTAACAAAGATGAATAATTTAACTACGTCGCAATCTAGCATTAGCAATTTGGTTTGCAATTTCTTCACGTAAATTTAACATAAACCTTTGATCATTATGTTGTGATCATCTGCCCAAGTCATCAATATTTGAATCAATATTCATGTGCCGAACATTTTCCAGAATTTGATCTTCATCGGCAAATTCTTGAAACCATGTGTCATTGCTACTTTTCATTCGAAGATAATTGTGTATCGCGACACATGCTATTACGATATTCCGTTGAGTTGAAAATGGATATGGTGGCATTTTTTTAAGAATAGGAAAACGTGACTTTAGGACGCCGAAAGCACGTTCTATGATATTTCGTAACCTTGCGTGTGACTGGTTGAATAGTTCTTCTTTTGTTCTTGCACGAACAGTATGAAAATCAGACAACCAATAACGTATATTACGGTATGGTGTCATAAACCCTTTGATGAGAGGATAAGCTGCATCGCACAAGTAATACTTATCTACAAAATTATAAAAACACAAATGTAAAAATAAAATTATATGTTCCATAAAAAAAATCAATATAGATATACGTGTGTTTGTGTGTGTGTGTATATATCAGATTTATTTTTACCTGGAGGAGGAAGTGGAAAATTACTTGTGGGATCATGCAATGTCCTTGTTAAAACTCGAGAATCATGTGCAACGCCTTCCCAACCAGCCCATATAAATGTAAATATCATGTTGAAGTCACATATCGCTAACACATTCGAACACAAATACCTTTGCCTCTTCCTCTGTAAGGAGTTTTGCTATCTGAGGAAACAACGGCATCTATAAGAGTTCCATCAAGTGCACCTATTGCACCCTAACAAAGCAACATTTTTGTTAGAGAAACAAATTAAAAAATACAAAATAAAATATGCAATGTCATTATATTAACTACCAAATAAGAATAATTTTTGTTTCCTGCATTCACAAATTTATAAGAAAAATTGAAAGATGTGTTATTACCTTAAAATCTTCTCGCAATCGTCGCTGTTGAACACTCTGACTTGTGCCCGGTGAATAATTAGGGACGATCACCTCTTTTGAGAACTTCAAAAGAGCACGCAATACTTCATAAAAATATTTATGGATTGTGTGAGTAGAATGATTAAACCGTCTCTTCAAAACACGAGTAGAATGCCCTTGACCCAATGTCATAAGGAACATCGCCATTTTTTCTTCAACCGAAAGATAACGGCTATTTTTAAGCCAACCTTTGCTCCGGAAAAGTTTACACATGGTTAAGAAAACCTCTTTCTCCATTCGTAGCATTTCCTTACTATGTGCTCGATTACCTTCAATAATTTCATTCACGTACTTGCTTCCCGAAAGCATTGAATTTGTGTCGGGCCTCCTTCCAATTTTTTTTCGCCTTAATCGTTTTATTGTTAATAGAATTGCCATCACCTTAAGACGTGATTTATGGTTACCGATAAGCATACTGCAAAGTGAACAAAGAATATCATAATAAGAGAAGTCTATAGCATGTACGTACAAATTATTTATTAAAAATATCCAAACATTCTACAACCCTTAAAAACATGAAAATGATAAATAAATAATAAACAACATGCAAACGAGTTTATATTATAGACAACTTCATAACAAATTAAACAAATGTTAAAGAATCTGCACAAAGTAACTTAAATCAAATTTAATTTACGTGCAATCATCAAAATCCAGTTTTTTCTAAATTCTTCCGACTTCTCACTCATATTAACCCATTGCTCCCGGTATGTCTTATTTTCACAAAAAATGCCAGTTGCTGCCATGTACAGAGGGTCCTCCTCTTGCAAAGTTTGCATTTCATCTAGTAATTTATTGCATTCAGTAGTACTTGGACCTTCTGAATTATCAAACGTTTTAATAGCGGCTAGCAACTGATTTTCAATGTCATCGATCTTCGTAGAATTGCTACTTCTTTTTCGCTTCTTGACTTCTTGCTTGATTCTCACATCAGATGAACACAAAAAGTCATTACTTTCATCAAGGAAAATAGGTGCATCTTCATCGCATCCTATACCATCCGTAGGCAATCCTTCCTTCGATGGTCCCCATGCATCTTTACCCGTGGCTAGAATTCCATCAAATAGAGCTCTCATTTCATCAGGGTACTCCAAGGATTTGTATTTAAATTGTTTAACATCTGCATTTAACTATTCAACGAAAAATTAAAAGGCACATAGATACATTTAAAAAGGTAGAAGCAGGGAAATTCATTATAGTACCTTAATCTCCTCTTCCCATTTCTCATCTGTCCAATTTATCTTATTTGTAAGAGGGTCAATGTTTGTGTTTCCTGTTTTTCCCACTATGCTAACCCAAATTTGATACTTCCTTTTCAAGTAGTCCCACTGGTTTTTGATTTGTTTTTGGGTCAATTCTATATTCTTTTTCGTTTTGAATTCTGCTCGTATTCTTTCCCAAGAATCTTTCTTTAAAGAGCTTCCACTGAAATTGAACTTGTTAGCTTCTTCCACACATAAATCAATGAAAAATTTAAGAGTTTCCGAATATTTCCAATTTGCTCTGCTAGAACCGCATTGGTCATTGTCACCTGAAAAAACAGGGTTATTCTCTATTGTACCTGCCACCACCAGCACTCAGTGTTTCTTACTTTCTCCCCCATACCACCCCCTCCATCCCATGCTACTAAAGACAATACGTTGAGATATAAAGAAGAGTATTGCTTATGTACTTACTGGCAACACCATGAAAACTTATAAGCAGTGACAAAGAAGAGCTTGCAAACAACACAAAATAACCAAATACAAGAAGCATAGAAAAACTCCATGTCTTGATCAAACACTCCAAATGGGATTAAATCAAAAGAAGACCATATTTACTATTGAGTAAAATCATTATTGACAAACATGAAGTGTAAAAAAAAAAAAACAACAACAACAATGCAATCTAATGTGGTATTGCTGCAATCGACACATATCACATCTAATATTACACCAGTATTGACTCAATTCAATACAATGGATATATCTAAATACTGCCAACACAAAACTTCATATCACCACAGCAAACACCAAAACATCATATCAACACCCTAAACAATCATTTCCGTACCAACAACAGACAAAAAGTGTTTCAAATCTAAAGGAATACAAGGCTATAAGAAAACTGGAAAACCACATAAAGCCAGCAATTAACTTGAGATAAATTTTGGAATTAAGAAATTGAGAGACACACAGGGCGAAGCCAATCCATTTCAGAAAAAAAGTATTTTCATCACGAAATCGCTAACCTTTTCTCCGGCAAATGAAAAATAAATAAAAAACCACTAACCTTTTCGTTTGGGTTGAAAATCTTTGCTCTGATTCCTCAGTGATTGCAGGCGATGGAATCTTAGGAGACCAGTGACAATTCCTTGACAAATACTCATATTTCCTAGAGCTAATACGAATAATTTATACGGAAAATTGAATAAAGATTCAACGAGATTTCAGCTAAATCTCAACAGGCGAGATTTTATTGACGGGATAATTTGAGCAGATAATTATGGGAAGATTTGTTGTTATCTGAATTTATCTGGAATATCTCTAAGGGTGGGATAAAAGCGGAACAGAAAAGTTACGAATAAAGCGCTTTGTGAAATTACTGATACTTTTCAGCGATAAGCTCATCGGCTATCGCTTAAAATTTGTGAAAATGGAAAAAAGGGAATTCAGACGTGCTGAACTAATTAAGAGGATATAAAAATCTTACCAAACGCGTCTATTTGTAACCACCACTTATTATATTTAGAATAAGTACTTAAATGTTTTGACAAACAGGCCCTAACAGAGAGACAAAATAGGTACATGACTACCACCTGCCATGATCCTGTCTCTGGTCCCAGAGACTGGACTGTTTTGTTCAGATTTCTTCAAATGCAGTAAGCCAATTGACAAGGATAGTGTAAGTAAGTAACCATCATCACATTACAAAATTGCTATACATTAAAATGTTGGTACATTTCATCAATCTTTTTGTACATATAATCATCAACAAGTATAACTAACTATTTATATGATCATCATCAGTACTCTCCTGCAAATCATCAAATTCACTAGAAGTACTCAAAATCAACATATGCAGAATCATTAGAGCTACTGTCACCACCACCACCTTTAGTACCATTGTTTTGAGGAGGAGGAGGAGGAGGAGGATCACTTCCAATCTCCGACATCTTGCGGTCTGACGACCGGACTGTATCTTTATTAGCAAACTGGGTAAAATCAACTGGTTCAGGAATATAGGGTGGCACTCCACTCCTCACTAATGCCCAATTCACACCTTCAAAGAAAGGATGTTGCTTTATCTCTGTTGCACCTCTTTTATAAGCAATCCTTTTATGGGGTTCTTTAATTAACAGCCCTTTGATTAAATCTCGAGCCACAACACTTATATGTGGAGTATCTGGAAATCTTAATGGCTGACCCACCACATTGAACAATGTAGCTCGATTACCTGCACCTTTAAACGGTGTTGTTCCGTGTAGTAGCTCGTAAAGGAAGATCCCAAATGTCCACCAATCAACTGCACTCCCATGGCCTTCACCACGTATGATTTCCGGAGCTAAGTATTCATGTGTACCTACAAAAGACATTGATCGAACATTCGTGGGCTCCGCCATTAGTTCCGGTAAGGAACCGCCCACGAATAGCCCGAAATCTGATTTTGATTTTCTGTTCTTTTTCCCCGGGAGGATCTTGGGGAAAAAGCTTGAGGGTTGGATGCAACCATGGACGACGTGATCGTCGTCCAAGATGGCGGTGGCAGCGGCGGTTGGATGTGTGTTGCCGGCGTGTACGGAAGACGATTTCACGAGGGTCGGGCTGACGGAGCAGCGTAGGGAGAGATCAAAATCAGAAAGCATGATATGGCCTTCTTCTCTAACGAGTACGTTTTCTGGTTTGAGATCTCTGTATACAATTCCAAGCATATGAAGATACTCTAATGCCAACAAAACTTCTGATGCATAAAACCTGTAAATCAAATTATTATTATTCAATATAATTACACAATACAATCATAATGTATGTAGAATGCAGTTAGAACATACTTAGCTGCTTCTTCGGTAAAATGTTTGTTGGGTTGCTTTTGCCTAAGAGTATGAAGATTACCACCACTGCAGAACTCCATAACCAAGCAATAAAACTTCTCAGTTTCAAAATAAGAATACAAAGTTGGCAAAAATGGATGATCCAATAACCCCAATATCTCCCTCTCTGTATGAGCTCTAAGCAGCTTGTTCCTGCTTGCTAGAGATCCTTTATCCATTACTTTCATTGCAAAAAACGCGTTTGTTCCTCTCAATTCAACCAGATATACATTCCCGATATCTCCATATCCCAACCGCTTTAACAGACGGAAATTCGTAAGGCCAAGTGGGCTGTCTTTTGATGATACTGAATTCACGGCGTCCCATCGGATGTCGCCCCCGGTGTGAGGCTTAAGGGGCCCGGAGAAAGTGGTGGTGGTAGAAGACGAGATGGAGCTTTCTATGCTGTCGCTTCGAGAGCTGCTGCCACTGACGTTACTCATGAAGGACGATTTCCCGCTTTTGGGGTCGCTCGTTTTTGTTCCATGACCAATAGAGTTTAGGTGGTCTTCTTGATCAAAGTTTTTAGTCCTTTGTTGGCTTGGCCCTTGGGATGCATGATTTGTAGTTATATCTGTTGTATGCATGCACCAATAAAGGTAAACATAAACGATTATAACCAGTGATATAACACAAAACTAACTTACTGGTGTGGCATCACGTCTATTATCGATCTTTTTAAAGACAATTCTAAAACATATAATCAGCTTTTTAGACGGTCGATTATGATGATCTATACTTTCAAAGTAAAATCTAAGCTTTAGAATCGATTTTGAAAAGAAAAAAAACAACACTTTTTTTTCAATGTGTTGACGCTGAAAAACAGAATGCCCGCTCCGAAGACGCCCCGTATGCATATGTACGGATAGAGTACGTGCATTCACGTTTATCATCCTCTCCTTTGTGAAAATATTTTCATATTTTTAATGTAAAATTGTCAATGTAATGCATATATCAAAATAAATAATATGTATAGACCTGAGGAACAGCCCTTAGAGAATGTATCAGATGTATTTGTGCCTTCAAAAGGAGGATATTCTGGTGGCTTGTCTGTCATCTGCATCATCAAACAATTATTATTAATATATAAAATGAACAAATAAACAAGAAACAATATCAATGAATAAAAATAAAAATAAAAATAAAAATAAAAACCTTTTTTGAGAATGCATGAAACGATGCCTGCTATCATACGTGGCTTTGGAAACTTTCTTGTTATAAGAAATTAAGGAGGTGGATTTGTAATTTTTTTTTCTCCAGAAATTTAGAACGATTAGGTGGGAAAAGACAGAGAAAATGGGGAAGCAATAATCAAGAATATGTTTCTCTCTGCTTGAAGGAGGAAGAGGTGGTGGCTGTTTGAATAACAAATGCATTACCATTGAAATTGTGGTAATTTTCTTTTTTCGTTTTTTTTTATTTTTTTTAAGCACTGAAAATTGTGGTAATTGTTACTTTGCCATTTTTTGTTGGTTTAGGAGAGAATATCGTTGGTGGGCACTGGGCAGCTGCATATATATACTTTTTGCTTCTGCAAGGACCATTACCATAAATTTGAGTATTTAATTTGCTATAATTATGATTAATATTTTCTAAATTTCTTAATTTAAAAAAATTGATAAACGTCTAAATGGCAAATAATTTTGCAGTGCATCTCAAATAAAATGAAATAACACCGACAAGTTTACAAAGGTAAGAGTATATTGGACAAAAATGGATATAATGATTTTTACCCTCTTTTAAAGACTATTAGTAATTTGGTTGGTTGCATCAACATATATATCTACTTATTGTTACACCGAGGAAGTGAATAATAATGGTTGTATCAATTGGGACGACGCAACTGTTGTGGCCATAGCATTTTCAAATAAACAATTACTACTATGCATCTGATAAGTTGCACAACAAATCAAAGGCAGGCTTTCCTTTTATTTGGAAACCTGCAAATCTGGATGTCTGTACAGTTATATGCTAGCTTGAGTTGTAGGATAAGTCTCTGTGAGGGGTTTAATGTACCAATTGGGGCCGTTGTTATAAGTAGGATCCTCTATCGTAGATATGTGCAGTACCCTATTGTGGAACTCATACAGTGTCCGTCGATGCCCTACGCTTATGTATGTCACACCTGCTGCTTCTACTTTCCTATATAAATGTGCCTGCAATAACAAGAATAAATGTACTATAGTTACATTACATGTCATCAAAGCAAAACTAGACAGAAACTGAAAAATCAAAACAATGCATTTTTTATGAAAGAGTAAGAAATGACAGCAGATTTTCACTACTTTTGATTATGGTTTAGAACTCAATGATTGATATAGGTCTCACCATAATCAATGGCGTATAAGTGTGTTGTATAACTTGTTGTGCGTAAATCTAGTACAGAACAACTATTTGGAGTGAGTACCTCATTCCCTTCATCAAGAGCACTGGTAGCCTCATCCAAGAGAACCAAGGATGGTTTTGAAAGCAACAAGCGCGCAAATGCAAGCCGTTGCTGTTCGCCAAGTGAAAGTGCATTCGCCCAATCAAGCGTAGCATCCAAGTTAAACCGCGATAACAAGTGACTAAGCCGAACATCTTCCAGAACTTGCACCAAATCATCATCTGTTGGCTTTTGAGTCCATGTTGTATTCATGTCCATTGAGCTAGTAGGGTTTAAAGCCAGAAAAGGCAAAGAACCTGTACACTACACCTGAACAACTTAGGAACCAACAAGTGTGTTTATTGTACTCATATTACTCCTTGGAAATGGATTTTTTATACAAAACTAATTGATTTACATTGATCTAAGCGTCTGGTAGCAGTGCGCATCATATCCGACACATATATGCACAGGACACTTTGGATGCACACCTGGGGGCGAATTTGTAACTTTATAAAGTTGGATACGGGGTTTGGATATTTGGATATGCATATTCCAAACTAGTATATGAATTGAAGAACCATGTTGGAAATCGAGTAAAACCCGCCAAATAATGAATGAGAGAAGCTATCCCAAATGATGAAAAACTGCCAAAAACGAAGACATCTCCTAAGAAATGATTTATTTTATGTGTATCGATATTTCTTATATGGTCCTTATGGCATTATTATATACAGTTTGATCCTTATATGTTTAATATTTACACATGCCCTCCTTCCCTGTATCTACATTTTTCAAAAATCTCACTCTGCGTAACTGTATCCACATATCTGTACCTATGCAACCATAGGACGCGACTACTCTGACACAACAAATTCCACAACACGATTTGACTGTGCGACCTCTCAGGATGTTACAATGGATCCCTTTTGTTAAGTGTAAAATGATGATGTCGAATCGGCACCCCTAATTGTGAACACAAATGCAAAAACACCAGGGATATTTTGAGGCATATTACCTGGGGGTGAAGCACTACTTGATGTAGACACAGAATCCTCAGCCCAAGTAGGATAAAGCAATTGCTGACGAAGCGTTCCCAGTACCATATAAGGCTTTTGAGGAAGGAAAAATATTTGTTTGGAATTCCTGTTTCCAAAACTTTTAGGGTACTCACGTACATCATTTATCGAAGTTCCGTTTTGAGGAATCGGTGATTGAGAATCCAATGCATCTTTATAATAGAATGTTATTCTTCCTTGGCCGTAATTCCAAAGACCAGCTAAAGTTCTTAGCAATGAAGTTTTGCCACTTCCACTCGGTCCTGTGATCTGTTTGAGGCAGCAAAAATCACTAGTAAGACCTTTAAATTAGCATTCTTACAAGTCAAATACATGCATATGAACTGTGTGTGAAGGGGAGGGGGGCAGAACCCAACCAGCAAATGATCATTCTCATATATTTCCAGAGACAAGTCTCTTATCAGTGTCCCACTACCCCTGGGCGCCTGAAGAGTCAAATGATCGATGTCCAATAACTTGCGGGATTTCTTCAGGGGGACAGGGCCTTCTGGATTCAAAGGCACTGATAAATCCTGTTTGCTATAATTAACCAGAACATTGTCTAGGGAGTCGACTTCATCTTTCATATTCTTAGCGTCCAAGGCTTCATCAAATTCACCTGCATACCAAAAAGAAAACGTACGATTTAGTCTTCTTCCATCTGTAAATTCCACCAAGGCAGTGTATGTATACGTAAAAATAGCATTCCTTTAGACGCATGAGGAAAAATACCTAACCGATCAATGACCGCTGAAAAGGCACTGATAGACTGAATTTGAAAAACAATGAGTGAGAAATCTCCAAGAATATGATTGAAGGCAGACACTGATTGACTTATAACCCCAAATTCAATTTTTCCAGAGAAATACATCGGTGCAACAACCGCAGCAGGAAGAATCTGGATGAGATAGCGGTAGCCACTAGTGAAGAACTCTAGATTTCGTGACGATATGAGTAGTTGCTGTAAGTTGCAAATAGAACATGAAAACAAGATCACTATTAGAGGCACGAAACATCATGATATGAATCAGCTAAAATTAGCATCAGTTTGAAAATAAATTGCCCGTAAAATCTCAAACTAGTGCCCACAATTTGAACATCCAGGAAAGAACAAATGAGAGATGAAAAACACTTGCCGCCTTGTTGAAAGGGAAAATAGTTGTTTACACATGAGGAAGCAAAACTGACTATTGTATAAGTCAGTCTACAAACCGCACATGATGGCTTAAGGAAATTTGTCTAAAATCTCCAATATGTACTCTTCTTCTGTGTGTGCACGCTTTGGAGTATCATATACTTATTAAATTGGTACATAATGCACATGTTGAGTCATCCAGTACCGCGGTAAAACTAATAATGAGTTGATAACAAACAATAACAATAAGCTCCAAACAACTTCCTGTGGAATTGGCAGAACATCAAATAAGCAACCACAAAGCATCTATTTTGTCAAACCACACCACAATTAGGCCAATAACTTAGCAAGTGAAATTTCAACATGGCAGATACCATACCGTTAGGTTTTCAAAAGCACTTCTGAAGCGTTGCAAGAGCAGCTGCTTCTCATTTTCCTCACCACCATAGAATGCAATTGATTCAGCATTTTCTCGGATTCGTACAAGTCCGTACCGGAAATCAGCCTCTTTTTTCTCTTGAAGAAAATTTAGAGTCACCAATCCCTGAAAATTATGGGCAAAGTTTGCAAATACCAACAGTCAATTATTTCCTCTCAGTCGAAAGCAATTTTTGGAAAAACTAAGCCAAGAACAAGCACATCATCGCCCCCGTCAACAACAATAAGGACAGTGATAATAATTAATAATGATGGAAACTTCCAAAGAAGAACGGAGTTAAATGCTTCGGTCTCACCCTACACATTAAAATCACAAACCAATAGTTGTAGACTTTTAACACAAGCCATAGCAGAGACATGAACTATCCTCTTCACAAGAAATTCACAATACTGGAAGAGGAGTTCCATCTAGATTTGTTATAACACGTCAAGAAGCTTTGGGCAATGGGAAGAGACAGACATCCAGGTCGAAAGGGATAAGAACGCGAAATATATCGCTTACCAAGAAAAACAAAAGGAAGTACCTGAAAAGTTAATTGGATGGCCTCAATACTAATGAAGGTAGGCTTTTCACTTAGTGTGCAGCTTTGGACTATGTTCTCGTGATTTTTACTTAATGAGGAGGAATATAATTGTGGCCAGAAGACGGTTTTTTATGAGCAGCGTGAGGAAGACAGTAAGAATATGATGCTGCACTACAACAAAGCATATGGCACTTGGTACTCAGTCTTCAACCTCCACCCCACTCCCCCCAACCCCGCCCTTTTTTGTGTGGAATGGAATGGATCTCATCACAGTAATCTCCCAAACTTTGACAAGTTAGATGATAAAGCACAAAAATAATAGTTTCTAGAAGATTTGAACATCTTGTAACTTTTGGCTTCTCAGGAAAGAAAAAAATATAAAAGCTTTTAAAGATACAGAACTTCCTTTTTGCGAAGTGAAGATCTTGCAATGTTTCATATGCCTCCTTGAACAGCACAAGTCAACCCAGCTTGCATACAGAAGTACATGTTTTTTTTAATCTCTCTGTAACTGATTGATTGTGACTTTACTAATATAGTGAGATTCATAAGTTGTCAAAATTTACTATTAATAGTTATTAGACTTCTTAGATAAAGAAGGTATAGATTTCCAATATGAGAAATTACCTTTCCAAGAAAAAGGCTGATAGCTGTCCCCCCAAGGGAGTACACAAGCAGAACAATGAAAAGCGGAGGATAGATCCCGAACAATATATTGCTAAAAGATATCAAATCCACCACAGCATTGAAGAGAGTCAGTGCAAAAGATAGAGCTGTTCCGGTGAATGAACTTAAATCATCAACGATTCTCTGATCCGGATTGTCAATCATGGACTGTGATTGTAATTGGTAATAAGTCTGCTTCTTAAAATAACGGTCCATGTAATAACTTGTCATCCATGCTCTCCACCTCAACGAAAGGGTCTCTCTGGCATAATCTCTCAACACAAAAAACTGCACAATACAGCTAACCACTCTAAAACACTATGAGAACAGTTTACGTAGCAATGATTTTTTAGCTTTGAGCTTACCGGGATTCCACCCGCAAAAGCAGCAAGGTAGTATAAAAGTTGCTTGGTGAATTGTTCTTGGTCCTTGTCTTATGATGATAATTGTAAGCATGGGTAGAGAAATAGGAGGGGCAAACACATGAGAAGTACAAGTTGTTAAACATCAAAATGGTGCAAAGATTAACTGAAAAGGTATAATAGGATGAATATGTAGAGATGGTGAAAAAAAACATACTGGTAAGAGCATTATAGAAATCCCGGCCAAGGAAATTGAAACCAACACTAATGCCAGTGGTGCCCAAAGTGAGAGCAAAAACAGCTGCAAGTTGTAATCTGGCCTGCACTTTATCGTCCGAGTACCAATAAGGAGCAGCAACTCTCCAGAATTTTTTTGCAAGAGTCTGGAGTGCTTGACCCTTGACCGATGTATCCTATAACAATGCAAACTACAAGAAGTCAAAACTGGGGAATAGATTTTTTCACTTGCAGGAATGAAATGATACTTCTTTTTCTATTTTATTTCATCATTTTGACGTGTTTGAGATACGAACGAATGTAATGATTTTTCAATCCAACTAATGGAATAGTTGGATAGAGATAAATGGTAAAACACAACCTACAGATAAATAAAAAGTGTCATCTCCACCGATACCACCCACCCCGTCATCATCACCAATTGCCACCGCACACCCCACTGCCATATCCACTTGTCACCGGCCACCAACAACTTGTCATCACCCGTCACAACCACCTGCTGTCACCTCCTACCTTGCCGCCACACTCGTCATCACCACCCGTAACCAGCACCAATTACACACACCACCCTTCACAACCACCCGTCATCACCTCCTACCCCGTCCCCATGCATCACTAGCATCCCTGTCATCTCACCCATCATCACCACTCATCACACTAGCCGCCACTCATCACACCAGCCACTTGCTGCCACCTTGCCACCCCCACAGTATGTCATCACCCATACCACCCCAACAATTCGGCACCACCACTACCCGCCACCCACCATCCACCACCCATCGCCATATGTCATCAGTTACCACACGTCATCATTACGCAACACGCACTATGCCACCAAATTTCTTTATTACAACAAGTATCAAATGCATGAATGGAATCGTGTTATTCTATTCCATCGCTTGTCAATTGTCATACACAACAAAGGAATCGCATCATTCCATAGTAGCTAAAAGCCTAAAAAGAACAGACCTGATTTGGAGGCAAGGGCGGCTTCTGAGGAAAATCATCAATGGCTTCTGGGGATGCGGCCAGAATAGAATTCGATCGTTTTTTCCTTCTTAAGGTTCCCATTGCTCGATTCACCTGGCTCAGGGGATGACTACTCGGTGAAAAGGTAAAATGGCATTTCCTGCTTCCGGTATTATAGATGTTGCCAGAGCTGATGGCTGTGAGCGGGGTAATCATAGGAAAGTTATTTAAGCTGGAGAAACATTGTGCTTGGAACAACAATTGGAGATAAGAATCAACCATCTTACTCAGAGACAAGTAAATTACTGAGCTCTTGCCTTTTCCTCACAAGCTCTAGCGCTTACTATTACCTGAGTCATATGCTGAACAAAGAAGCGCCGAGAACTTCTTCTGAGTACCTAATCAGTGAATGATCGGATAAGACACTGGTGGCCGACGACAACCGATTCATTGAGAAGGAGATGTCCTCGGAAATAGAATTGAAAGCAGATACAAGGTTGGTGTGCAGCCACGCGATCAATTATAGTACAATACGAAGTCGAGACATCGTCGCGACAGCACCAGCGGGGGGTAAGATAGCGGTTGCCATTGATGCGTAACTGAGCTTACTGGAACTGGAAATGGAAATGGTAAGGAGGACAAATGGAGGAGTGAGCCAAGGCTATCGGAATCAAAGTTTTTTTTTTCTTTTGCGGGGAACGAGGATACATTTCTAAATAATTCCTTGTTTTTCATTGGGAAATATTTTACTACAAGCATTTACACACTTGCAATAGATACCGTAAATCATTTAAAAATATTATTATAGTGATCAGAAAAGAAATTATTATAGAGAGTTCAATGTTGGAAAATGATGGTTAAAATGAATGTGTTAAATGATATGTCATATTGGGCCTATTGGGCCTAAGTGGTGAATGGAAAGTGTTAGTATTAAAGGGAAATTGGAGAAACCAATTTCTCCCACATCGGAAGGAAGGAAGGAAAAGAGCATGTATATATATGATGTTGCTTTAGTGTACTGGTAAGAATTTACCAACTTTATACACCGTTCTCTACGCGCGGGCGCGGGGGTGCAAATCCGGATGGATTTCAGCTTGAACTTGTGTGCGCGCGTCCTGCGGACACGAATGCAACTCGATTCAAAGGCTCCCAGTGAAGCTCACGGCACACGAAGGTGAGGGGACGAATTAGTCTTAAGGAAACTGTGTGCAACACAGGGCTCGGATTATATATCATTTTCGTTTCTTTGCAATTGTAATTCGATTTCTTGTATTTCGTTTCAATTCTATTGTATTCCTTTTATGAACAAGAATGTCCAACAATCTTAAGACTAAATCTTATATTTCTTGTTCATTAACGAGAGGAAATTAAGAACGAACAGTTTGTATAACTGTGTTGAATCGAGCTGGTTCTTGTGTTGAACAGTTTCGATCTTAATAAACTGTTCATTACAGTTTTGTGATTCAGTTTTCAGTACTTGAAGAAAGCGAATCGAGCTGTGTAAAAACGAGCCGTTTGGTAAACAAGTTTGGTTTTTGAATATTTGTTTGATAAACGAGTCATTTAGTCTCGAACGGTACATTCGCTTTCTTAAACGAGCTGAATTCAAACAAGTTGTTTAGTTTATTAAACGAGCTGTTTTATTGAAAAACGAGCTGATTATTAAAACCAAGCTGTTTTGGGTTTAAAACGACAGTGGTTCAATAAAACGAGTTCTAAACGAATCATTTGTTTAATTGAGTATAGTTCAATTAAAAAAATTGTTCTATAAATTGTTGAAAAGAAATTTAATCAATTTGTGTGTTAAATTTCAGAAATGTCAACCAGTGCAGCTCAGAATGGTGTTGATGGTCAGACTCAGCCTTTGGCTATGGTGCAACAAGTGCCAAATCGAGGTGCTGCTCCTATGAATCAGCATGAGAGGCCGGAAAAATTCAATGGCTTGAATTTTAAGAGATGGCAACAAAAGATGATGTTTTATCTCACAACATTGCGTCTGGCAAAGTTCCTAACTGAGGATCCACCAACAACAGAAGGGGAGCCAGATCAAGATTTTCTGTTTGCCATAGATGAATGGAAACAATCTGATTATCTTTGTAGACATTATGTAATGAATTGTTTATGTGATTCATTGTATGATGTTTATTGTGATAAAAAGAGTGCAAAAGAATTGTGGGAGGCACTAAGATAAAAAGTATAGAACCGAAGATGCGGTACAAAGAAATTTGTCGTTGGCAGGTTCTTGGAGTACAAGATGGTGGACTCTAGACCACTCATGGAACAAGTGGAAGAATTTCAGTTGATTCTTCACGAGTAAGCTCCATCTTTTCAGCTTGGAGTACAAGATGGTGGACTCTAGACCACTCATGGAACAAGTGGAAGAATTTCAGTTGATTCTTCACGAGATTCAAGCTGAAAAGATGGAGCTTAGTGAAACTTTCCAAGTCGCTTGTGTTATTGAGAAATTACCAAATGCGTGGAAAGATTTCAAGAATTACCTTAAGCATAAGCGAAAGGAAATGAGCATGGAAGATCTTGTTGTTAGGCTTCGTATTGAAGACAACAATAAGAAGTCTGATAAAAGAGGAAATTACTCTCAGAATCTTGCAAGGGCCAACGTGGTAGAATATGGCCAAAGCTCGAAAAAGAACAAGTTTGTTAAGAAATCAAAAACGGGACCAAAAGCTAAATTGGGACCGAAAGGTGGCATTGAAAAACCTAAGTTCCAAGGGAAATGTTTCAATTGTGATAAGATTGGTCACAAATCTGCTGATTGCAAGCTACCAAAGAAGAAGGTTTCTGAAGCAAATATTGTTCAAGGCATTGAAGATATTGATCTTTGTGCTTGGTTGTGTCGAAGTGAACATGGTGGATTCAAATCCTAGAGAATGGTGGGTAGACACAGGAGCTACAAGGCACATATGCTCGACGGGGAAGTGTTTACTAAGTTCGAGTCGGTTCAAGGTAATGAGACTTTGTTCATGGGAAACTCGACTACTTCGCTATAGGCCGGAAAAGGAGAAGTGATTCGAAGATGACTTTCGGCAAGCATCTAACTCGAAGAATGTGCTATATGTCCCGGATATGCGCAAGAATCGGTGTACGGAGTGCTATTGAATAAAAATGGCTTCCGTCTTGTTTTAGAGTCCGACAAGTTTACTTTAACTAATAGTGGTATGTATGTCGGTAAGGGGTATGCATGTAATGGCATGGTCAAGTTTGAATGTAATGGTCGTTAGGCCAAACAATATCAATAATAATATTGCTTTGGTTCTCGCTTACTTGGTTGAGTCACCTTCCTTATGGCATGGTAGACTAGGACATGTTAATTACGATTCCCTGCGTAGATTAATAAGTCTAAAATATATCCCCAAATTCAAAATTGATAAAGAACATAAGTGTGAAACTTGTGTTGGAGCGAAATTAACAAGAGCGTCCTTTCAAAATGTTGAAAGAAATACGCAACCACTCGAACTAATGCATAGCGACATGTGTGATCTTAAAATTGTGCAATCGAGAGGCGGAAATAATTATTTTATTACCTTTATCGATGATTGCACTAAATATTGCTATGTATACTTGTTAAAAGGAAAATATGAAGCGATAGATAAATTTATTCTATTCGTAAAAGAAGTTGAGAATCAACATGGAAAAAAGATCAAAATACTCCGAAGCGATAGAGGTGGTGAATATTTGGCACCACTAAGTGATTTTTGTGCCGAACATGGGATTATTCATGAAATAACCGCGCCATGGTCACCACAATCGAACGGAGTTCTTTGAAAGGAAAAATCGAACATTGAAAGAAATGATGAATTCAATGTTGTTGAGTTCGGGAGTATCACAAAACTTGTGGGGGAAGCTATCCTTTCTAGCAATTATCTTTTAAATAAGATACCCCGAAAGAAACAAGAGAAAACTCCTTATGAACTGTGGAAAGGTAAACCACCTTCTTACAAATACTTGAAAGTGTGGGGGTGCCTTGCAAAGGTGCTCGTACCTACACCCAAAGTAGTAAAGATAGGATCAAAAACTATTGATTGTATATTCATTGGATATGCACACAACAGTAGTGCTTATCGATTTCTTGTGTATAAGTCAGATAATCCTGAAATACATAAAAATACGATAATGGAATCGAGAAATGCATCATTCTTTGAGAATGTATTTCCGGCTAAAACAAATGAACCTAGTTCATTAAAGCGTGTTCATGTTCAGGATCACCCTTCTGAACAAGTAAATGAAGAAGAGCCAACTGAGGTTGAGCCAAGAAGAAGCAAAAGGTCGAGGACTGAAAAATCTTTTGGTGAAGATTTTATCACTTATATGATAGAGACAAATCCTCAAAGCTTTAAAGAAGCGACAACTTCTTCTGAAGGTCCAATGTGGAAAGAAGCAATAAATAGTGAAATAGACTCTATATTGCAAAATCATACTTGGGAGTTAGTTGATCTACCTCCAGGATGTAAGCCACTTAGGATCAAAATGGATCTTTAAGAGGAAAATGAAACTGATGGATCTATTGATAAATATAAGGCCAGACTAGTAATAAAAGGTTATAGTCAAAAAGAAGGTCTTGATTATTTTGACACATGTTCTCCAGTGACAAGAATAACTTCCATTAGGATGGTACTTGCTATAGCCGCTTTGCGTAATTTAGAAGTACATCAAATGGATGTGAAAACCGCTTTTTTAAATGGAGATTTAGAAGAAGAAATCTACATGGAACAACCTGAGGGTTTTTCTAGTCCAGGACAAGATAAGAAAGTGTGTAAATTGGTTAAGTCATTATATGGCTTAAAACAAGCACCAAAACAATGGCATCAAAAGTTTGATCATGTTATGCTTGAAAAATGGTTCAAAACCAATGAATGTGGTAAATGTATTTACATGAAAGAAACAAAAGATGGCTATGTCATCTTATGTCTTTATGTGGATGACATGCTGATAGTTGGTAGTAATGATAAGATGATCAAATCTACCAAAGATATGTTAAACGCCGATTTGAAATGAAAGATATGGGTTTAGCGAGAGATGATATTGGGAATTAGAATTACAAGAAATTCTAATGGTCTCATTTTGAGTCAATCTAATTATATTGATAAAATCCTGGAAAAATTCAATAAAGATGATTCAAATGAAGCTAGAACTCCAATAGATCAAAGTCAACCTTTGTTCAAAAATAAAGGTGAGAGTGTATCTCAATTAGAGTACGCAAGGATCATTGGAAGTCTAATGTACTTAATGAGTTGTACTAGACCGGATATCGCTTACGCTGTTGGTAAGCTAAGTAGATATACTAGCAATCCGAGTCATGAACATTGGAAAGCTATAGTGAGGTTACTGAGATACTTAAGATATACTCGTAAGTATGGCCTTCACTATACAAGAGAACCAATTGTTGTAGAAGGATATACTGATGCAAATTGGATTTCAGTTCAAAGGATTCAAAATCTACAAGTGGCTTTGTATTCACGTTAGGCGGTGGAGCCGTGTCTTGGAAATCTTCCAAACAAACCGTGATAACCAGATCCACAATGGAATCTGAGTTTGTGGCATTGGATAAATGTGGAGAAGAGGCAGAATGGTTGCATCAATTCCTAGAGGATATTCCTCAATGGCCGAAGCCAGTCCCAGGAATATGTATTCACTGTGACAGCCAAACAACGATTGGAAGAGCACAGAATATAATGTATAATGGTAAGTCTAGGCACATACGCTGAAGACATAATTCCATTAGACAACTACTCTCAACTGGTACGATTACCTTAGACTATGTTAAGTCAGAGGATAATCTTGCGGATCCGCTAACCAAAGGGTTAAATAGAGAGGTAGTTGCTAAATCATCAAGAGGAATGGGACTAAAGCCCATGGAATAAAACTTTTGCGAAGGAAAACCCAACCTTGTAGATTGGAGATCCCAAGATCTTGGTTCAATGGGAAAACCTAATTGCCGAAGTAAAGTCACTGTGGGGGGTAACCCTCAAGCTCATTCCTAAGATGAAGAAACAGTGAGATTGAACGAGGATAAGCTCACAGAAGAGCTTTTAATGATTTGTGTAAGAAGAATATTTTGAGAAAATTCTGAATTACAGAATCACCTATGTAAGAGAGAAGAGGGGCCGCTTCAAAGGGAATTGTGAGGGCGCAATTCTTAGAAACTCTTATCGAACCGTGCGGATGTCCACGGCCAAAATGGACATAACCGCAAGAACCTTTGTTGATAGGTAGATGCAGTGTGGTTGATATGTCATCATTTACATCAACGGCGAATAGTTCAAGGACATCGCGTCTACTAGTCAGCCAGTAAAGTACACATATTTAATCAAGGGAAGGTTCAAAGGGTCACACCTACCTATCCTATGCATTGATCTACCGCCGAACTCTCAATTTCATTCTTAGAGCCTTTGCTAGGGTTTAAACACTATTCCATTCATGTGGGGGATTGTTGGAAAATGATGGTTAAAATGGATGTGTTAAATGATATGTCATATTGGGCCTAAGTGGTGAATGGAAAGTGTTAGTATTAAAGGGAAATTGGAGAAACCAATTTCTCCCACATTGGAAGGAAGGAAGGAAAAGAGCATGTATATATATATGATGTTGCTTTAGTGTAGTGGTAAGAATTTACCAACTTTATACATCGTTCTCTACGCGCGGGCGCAGGGGGGGTGCAAATCCGGATGGATTTCAGCTTGAACTTGTGTGCGAGCGCGCGTCCTGCGGACACAAATGCAACTCGATTCAAAGGCTCCCAGTGAAGTTTCGGTTTTGCAACCTAAACCTTTATTTTTCGAGCTGAAAACTGATAATCTGATAATTAATTCAGAGACCTTCCATCTCTGCGATCGATACCGAAGACCTTCCATCCGCCGCGATACGTGCTGTTCCAATTCTGAGCTGTAATGACATTCATTTCGTGGTAATGAAGCTGAGGCTGTTCCACTTCATATTCCATCAGTTCCTAGCTCTTCTCTGCATGATAAAGCCTATATAAACAGACTTCATGATCTGTTCTTTATACAAGAAAACATAGCATTCTGCTTCCTCTTTTACTTATGAAAACTGAGAGTTCAAACTACAAGGTTCTTAAGCAATTGAAGGTGTTGTGCTTCCTGTCATTGCTATCCGTTCTATCCTGGGAGATTAACGTCCCGCTGAAGCTCACGGCACACGAAGGTGAGGGGACGGATTAGTCTTAAGGAAACTGTGTGCAACACAGGGCTCGGATTATATATCCTTTTCGTTTCTTTGCAATTGTAATTCGATTTCTTGTATTTCGTTTCAGTTCTATTGTATTTCGCTTATGAACAAGAATGTCCAACATTCAATAGGAAAAATAACACTGCAGTAAATACTATATTTTTTACTGTAAATTACATATTCGATAAAATTTATTTTACATCTATCGTATTCACCCTTACCCGACTACCAGACGAAACCAAGTGTCGCACCATTAAAGGCATTGGAGGCAGTAAGGTTTTGGCGATGATCTCGGTTCCTTAAGGGGGATAGAATGTAATATCTCCACATTGACAAATTGGGATGAATAGTATTAAGATATAAGGTTGACGTATAATGAAATTCGTAACTCGGGCTAACCATAGTACAAACGAGAACGATGAACATAAATAGTTATCGGACCTACTATGGCTCAAATAGTGTTGTATGGGCTGTAGTCATGGGGCGTTACAATCACCATCACTGATTATTGTTCCAAATGGTTATCATTGGTTTAATGTTCATCCTACAAGGGTTGTTCATCACCATCACCTCTTTTTACTTATCTTTGTCACTTTCAAGTCCTATTGGACTCATACCGGTTAGCAATTTTATCAAAAGAAATTAACAAATGTTGTTGTTCAGGAAAGTGTAGTTTTCTTTTACTTATCTCCGTCAGTTTCAAGTCCTATTGCTACAAATTTATCATGAAAATAACAAATTTGTTGTTGCAGGAAAGTATTCTCATTAGATGTATGCATAAAAAATATGTCCATTGGCACGTATTTTATATCTATTTGTTAGGAGTTTATTTTTACTTCCTTTGAATTTCGCTTCTCGAGAGAATAAATTTTATTTTGCTCAAAACAAATTCTTAACTAACGTGTTAAACCAATAGAAATTAAAAGAGTTTCGGTGAATCCTTTACCTAATAAAAAAATACTAATCGAAAAATGTTCATTGGTTAAAAATAGCAACATGATGGTCTTTCTAATTGATGAAAGTGTAGGACCATCGATTAAAGTGGTCTTATCATGATCATCGGATAAAAAATGTGTAGTGAATGTGTAGTGATATATATCACCACTCTATAGGAGGGAAAATGATATGTGCATTACATAATACGTGTAGTACACATTCACTACATACATTGTAGCCATTGATGAAAGTATAAGGCCATTGATTAAAATGTGTCATATTATAATCAATGGACAAAAAATATATAGTGAATCTGTAATGCATATTTTATGTAGTGGATATATCACCGCTCTAATCATTATGAGTTTAAGTCTCCGGGTAAGGGTGTTTCTTTTGGGTTATATGATTAGAGCGGGTAAGGGTGTTTCTTCTTTGACAGGTTATAGATTTTAAAACAGCTAAAGAAAACTGATACCGGACCAATTTGGGCTGGACCGGATGGATAGTTTTGCAGCTGGGCAGTCCAGTTCCGGTTCTGAATTTTGAAACCGTCTCCACCAGTTTGGTTTGAAAAAATACCCAAAAACCGGCCGAGTGTGGTGACATGTTGGTTTTTAGGTTTTTTCTTTCTTTTTTTTACAATAATTTTTTAATCGTTTCTGGGAAGAAAAAAAAAAAAGGAAAAAAGGGAAGAAAAAAAAAAAAAAAAAAAAGAAAAAGAGAGAAGACGCAGCAGTAGTTAACCGGCGTCGGAGAGCGTTTGGAGAGGGGAAATGCCACAATCAAATCGTCGGAGATGCGACTTGCTTTGAGAAACTTACGTTTGTTTTATTAGTATTATTAAAAGCTAAATTACCTGTCCTATTTTTTAGCCAACAGCATGAGACGAAATCTCTGTAGGTTTTCCTACTCCGCCAGAACCCCCACCTTCCCTTCGTCTTCCGCCACCGCTTTCTGCACCTCTGCCGGAGGAGGAAGAGGAGGCAGCGGACGTGGCCGGGGATCCACATTATCCAACTCCATTTTTACCAGAAATGATGATTCCATCCCTGGGGAGCCTTCACCACCACCGCCGCCGCCTCCAAGTATGGGGCATGGACGGGGCCGAGGTCAGCCTTTAGCTTCTTCCCCGATTATTCCACCATTTACTTCCTTTGTCGGCAATTCAGCTTCCCCTGGCTCAGGACGTGGCAGAGGCACCGGCACCGGCCCCATTACTATGCCTCCAACAGTTGGTCGTTCCGAACCAAACAGGAAACCCGTTGTCGGAGGTTCTGATGATTCCCCGCTTTCAGCCCGAATTCCAAGCCCCCCAACTGCTACTCCTAACGCCCAGCAAATGCCTTCTGTCATTATGTCAGTTATATCAGGTGCTGGACGCGGAAAGCCTTCCATATCTCAATCCGACATAGCTGCCAAACCTAAGCAAGAAAACCGGCATATCCAGCCTCGTCAACCCCAGCAGGACAATGAGTCTGGTCCCCCGCGGCAGCGCCCTGTTCAGGACAATTCTACCAGGAGCCTTGATGACGGAGGAGGAGGGCGTGAAGGCTTAGGGGAGAGATACAACCGCGGTAGAGGATTTCAGGGAATGGGAGGCCGGGGAGGCCGGGGTCGGGGTCGGGGTCGGGGCCGGGGCCGGGGACGAGATTCAGGAGAAAGAAGGGGTCAGTTTGACGATGCTGATGATGACTCGGACTCAGGGCTTTACCTTGGTAACGACGCTGATGGTGAAAGATTGGCTAAGAAGCTGGGACCTGAGAAAATGAATATATTGGCTGAAGCATTTGAAGAAGTTTGTGGCAGAGTGTTACCTTCTCCGGTGGAGGATGCATATGTGGATGCCCTCCACACTAACTTATTGGTGACCAACTTTTTCCAAGTTGTGCTGCTTTTTTCGTTTCTTTCAAACATTGCTCTAAATTTTTCTGTGGTTTTTATCTTGTAGATAGAGTGTGAGCCAGAGTATTTGATGGAAGAATTTGGCACCAATCCAGATATTGATGAGAAGCCTCCTATTCCTCTACGTGATGCCCTTGAGAAAATGAAGCCGTTTCTCATGGCTTATGAAGGAATTCAAAGTCAGGAAGAGTGGGAGGTTAAACTGCATTCTTTTCTTTGAAGTTAAATATTTTTTTCTACTTTCTATAGATTTATCTTGTGTGCTTCTTTAATGTGCCTTGTAATCTTTGGTATTAAAACAAAACCAATAATGTGGCCCCTTTTCTTTCTTACTTGTTTGGTAAATGTTTTTGGAATGCTCGTTTATTTGTTTATAACCACCTTGTTTTTGTTACGTTCAATTGTGTTCATCTGATGTACATGTTCTTGCGACTACTGTTTTGTAGTTCTCTAAGATGCTCTTTTTGTTTATATTTGTTTATTTTTATTTCACTATTGTTTGTGTGATTACTTTGCTTTAGGGTTATGACTTGAATTCGATAAGCTTTCTTTGCAAGAATAGTTGCATCGAACCTAAGATCATGTGCGAATGTCACTGAAGTATTGATTTTGAAAAATTGGACCAGCCCCTTGGAATTTTTTTCTCAGCGATTTAGCCTCATAATTTTGTATATATATCTTTTGAATGACTATTCCATTGTCAATTACGTAGCCCTTTCGGGTGTTCTATCTTTTCCCGTCTAATCCATAGTTTCTTTACTATGTGGCTTGCTTTAAACGAATTAAAATGTGATTTGAAATCGAAGCAATCTGAAGAATTAGGGAACCTGTTCATTATATGGCTTCTAGATATCTATACAATGTGTGTCTGCTCTAAGCAGAAATCTAAGAGCATTTAAGCCCAAACGGCCTTGGGGTTGTCTCAGAAGCTTAAGATGTTCTTTATCAAAATATCTACCTTTCCCTTTCTAATCCCCAGTTAGTTGGTATGTAGAATATTTAGAAAACTTATGAAATTTTACATTATACTTAGATTAGTAATTCAAGATGTTTCATGTTCTCTATTCCAGTTTCTATGGCACCCTTTTATAGTCCACAATTACTAGTTACGCAGTTTGTTTTGGTTCATTGCTCAGTAGAATGGTTTGATTACATTTACACTTCGGTTTATAGGTGAAGTTTACTCTGTTGAATAGCTAAAAGGAATCCATTTGTCTTACATTCCTCTCTTATTTTCTATTTTTCCTTCCTAGGGTCCTGTATAATGCCGTCACTATAGTGTACATAACTGCTCATTTAATTCTCTTTGTGTTACCAATAGTGATTAATATTTGTGCTTGTTGGAAAACATGTTGTTGTGCTTGTTTGAAACAAGCTTCACACAAGCGTACATAGCTGCTAGGCGTGTACAATTTTAATTGTGTCAAAACTTGTTTAATTAGCTTGTTTACCCTATGACCACTAAATATATTAATTCCTTTACGACTTTTTGTATGCTGTATTATATTTCCTTTTCTTAACTACAAATGTAGTTCCTTTCCTTATATGCATGTAAGGTGTTTTGGAGTTGCTTTTGAATTGATGACATTTATCACTAAACAAATGTTGATGTTTAAGTTTTTGTAGAACCTCTTAGGTAATATTTGATAAATATTCAACAAATGTATGTGTTTTTTGTTGAAATCTTTGTGGAAAGGGTGGAGGCATCTTATGTTAATCTTCACTAGTTTAGAATTGCAGCATAAGGCTTGAGTAGGGGACACGTAAGCCCCTCCTATAAAAGCAAGCCTACTCACTGTCACCCGAATTACACCACCCTTCTGAGCTCTGCAAATTCATCACTTTCCCCACATCTCTCTCCACACAGTTTTCTCTCTGCAAAAGGCTCAAATGGCGAAGAAGAAGAGAACAAAGGAGAAGAGAGTGAAACTGGCTGATGTGCCTGTAGTTAGGCGCTCCGACCACCCACCGTTTCATCCGGAGGTGTGTATGCGATGCAACAACAGGTATGTTCACAAGAATCTGAAAGACACAATGAAAGTATGCAAGGAAAGCTGTGACGTATGTGGAAATGTCTTTGAGCTTGAGGCTGACAATCTTCTGCATCAAGGTAATTAGTTGATGATTCTAAGTCTTCGTCAAATTTCTTTGAATCTGTGTTTATGATCTGATTTTTTTTGTCTTTTCAATGATATTTTAATGTTCTGTTTTGTTTTGAGATTGTGAAGTTGTTCTTCCATTTTCAATTGCTTTTGATTTGAATCTTGAATCTGATTACGATGGTGTTCATGAGATTTCTGTGTTTGTTCATGTTATTTTTGTTATATTTTGTGTGTTTGTTCATGATATTTTGGGGATTTTCAAGATAGACTTCATGGTGTGAAGTTGTTATTACATTTTCACTTCGGTGGTTATTTTTTACAAGCGATTTTGCTTTGGAAAATTGCTGGTAAAATATGACAACGAAAGTAAAAATGGAAGAACAACTTCACTTCACACCATGAACTCCATCTTAAAAATCCCAAAATCTCATGAACAAGCACAGAAATTATGCTAATACAACAAATCACATGAACACACACAAAAATCTCATTAACACCATCGTATCAGATTCAAATCAAAAGCAATCGTTGGTAAAATATAAGTGAAAATGGAAGATCAACTCCACAATCTCAAAACAAAACCGATCGTGAAAATATATATCATTGAAAACACAAAAATCATAGTATAAACACAGATTCAAAAGAAATTTGACGAGGACTTGGAATCATCAACTAATTACCTTGATGCAGAAGTTCTTAAAGACATTTCCACGTATGTCACAACTTTCCTTGCAATCCCTGTGCATACTTTCATTGTGCCCTTTCAGATTCTTGTAGACATACCTGTTGTTGCATCGCAGACACACCCCTGGTTGAAACGGTGGGTGGTCGGAGCGCCTAACTACAGGTACATCAGCCAGCTTCACTCTCTTTGCCTTTGTTCTATTCTTCCTCGCCATTTGAGCTTTTTGCAGGGAGAAAGTTATGTGCAGAGAGTTGTGGGGGAAGTGATGAATTCGCAGAGCTCAGAAGGGCGGTGTAATTCGGATGACAATGAGTAGGCTTGCTTTTATAAGAGTGTTTTCTTTCCCCTTCACCCGAAAAATTATAGCAGATTTTTTTTCCGTTATGCTTTTCATGCGGCCAAATTATTTGACATTACCGTCTCTTCTTCTGCTTCCCCCCACAACCAAAAATTTCTTGTGCAGGCAATCATAGAAGATTTGATGCAGCGTGTCCCCCTTATAAAAGAGATCATCGATTATTATAGTGGACCTGACAGAGTAACTGCAAAGCAACAACACCAAGAGCTAGAAAGGGTGGCTACTACACTTCCAGCAAGTACACCCGCCTCTCTAAAGCGGTTCGCCAATAATGCAGTGTTATCGCTCCAGGTTAATTTCTTGTTATTTTTACTACTCTAAGTAATTTGTAGTCTTACTGAGAAAAGTTGAATGTTTTGGCCTTGCTCATGTTTTTGCTTTCGTCACGTTAATCATCTGGGCGTTTATGTGAATATCGATAATGGATTGAGGATTGATAGGTCAAAAGCAAATACCACCTAATGCTTGTCATATCATATGCATTCTTTTCTTATCGTTGTTGCGTGGACATTGGAACAATTTATTATAGGTCAAAGCATAATTCCAGAACACTATTTTCACATGATATGCTTCTTTTTGTCCTAAATATTCAATTAAGTCATATGCTTGGTTTCTTTAATATCCTTGCTTATCATGATTACTTTACTTGTATTAATTCACTAATTCCAACTTTGAGAGTGAGTTCTAACTTTCTTGAAATATATATTCTCAAATGTGCAGAGCAACCCAGGTTGGGGATTTGATAAGAAATGCCAGTTGATGGACACGCTTGTTCGTGAGGTTTCTCAAAACTATAAATGATTTTCGGCACATCTCATTTCATGTGTTTCTGTTTTTTTGCTTTGAAAAAGCTTCCTATGTATTGATTTTTTCAAGATCATTCAGCAGGAGGGTTTCCCCCCCCCCCCCCCCCCCCCCCCCCCCCTTTCTTTTTCCGGCTGGAAATAAATGATTTCTCGAATTTATCTTGCAGCCGTTTCATTTAGCATTCAAAGTTTTCATTTCGCACTATCTGGTCACTGGATTCAAGTTAGTGTTCCGTGAGTATGTAATGACTATGTATTTTTATTTATATAATAAAAAATTTATGTCAATTTGTTCGATTATTAAAGATGATAGGTGTGAATATAATTTATTTTTTTTGGAGGAAGCGAATATAAATTTTACGAGCAAAAAAACACACAACATATATATTAGTGTTTTTTTCAGGATCCGAAGGGGGGTGACTGCCCCCTACCCATAAGGTAGATCCGCCCCTGAATGCAAACTTCGTCCTTGCCCCTCAACTCTCAAGTCAAGTGCTTCATGTTTGTTCTGGGCCTTTCGAAGTAGACAATAATGGCTTCCTTGCTTACGTTAATGGCTGAAAGGGGAGGATATCTGAGAAAAAAATACAAAGGTTTGTGGTTTCACGGTAGAAGATGATAGTATAATTTTTTAACAAAAGGAATGCAATCACTTAAAGGGAAGTACCATCAATAACTTTGCATCTCATTAAACACAGGAGTACGGTCTAGAAGTACTATTACTTCTTGTAGAGATTTTTCACCGGCAATTACGAATCAACTTTATAGGGTTTCGAACCATTTGCCATTACTTATTGCTAACATTTCAACCAATTCAATAAATGTAATATTTCGATTTTCGAGAAATGACAGACGTGTCATTTTGTGAAAACAAAATATTACATTAATTATATTTATGGATTTAAGTTTTACAAAAGAAAACATTAACTATGGTAATCAATGTTAATTATAGAATTAATGGGAAATTAAGTGCTCGGGGAGTTATTTTTGACAAAATAATAACCTCTCACTAGTTAATGAAGTTTGTCAGAAGAGTATTAATCAAGTTCGAAGTTCAAAAAAATTGAGAGCAAAAGAAAAGGACAATAGAGACTTTCCATCACAAGTACTAATTTAGGAATCGGTTTGCAGATTCAACTAGAGATTCGTGATCACCGCGAAGAGGGCGTTCTTTTGATACTAAAAGTTCAGAGTTTTGAGAAGGCAAGAGTTTTGCCTTAATTATGGATTTGATCAAGTTTGTCGTTTTCTTGGTGTAATTCATAGTTCTACTGGATTAGAAACCTTGATCACAATTAATAGTAGTTTAATTGTTGATCAATTTAGGTTTGTGGTTGGAATTGAAAGAAGTGCAGTGGTTTCTTGAAGTTTTGCTTTGGTGTTTGCTTGCTAACAAGTAAGAGGATTTTCCTATTGATTTAATTCAAGTTTTATAAGGATTTGGTTGTGTTTTGGTGTTGTGTTGTTGTTAGAAATCATGTTTAAGTTGATACTTGAAGCATCGTTGGATACGGTGTGTTTGGGACTTGATTTACAATTGTTTTCTGAGTGTTTTTGCTATCAAAAGTGTAGTTTTTCGGTTGGTAATCGTAAAGTGCAGAAAAACTACTGTTTTGGGGTTTGCAGGTCTTCTGGCGTCCACCAGTCTTAGGTTGCACTTTTTGCTGAGTTTTTGGTTTGAACTGGCGTCCGCCAGAGGGCTCCTGGTGGCCGCCAAAAGGGGCCGTTTTGCATTTCAAGTGTCTTTGAGCCCCGAATCTTGTTTTTAATGTTGTTTCTTGATCTAATAACATTAAATGAACATGAACAAGCCATGATTAATCTTCTGATGCGTTTAGTTTCGACACCGAATGAATTCTTCCTAAGAGTTGAAGTTCGGGACCGTCGAAAGTACATGACTGGCTTGTGCTTTTAATGAATTAGTATTCATCAATATTTGTGTATGTGTTAGGATGTTGTGTCTAGATGCCTTAAGTGGGGGAGTAGAATGAGTGATGGAGTTTTGCCTTGAAAACACTTAGGTGGCCTGCGTAGTGCCCTTGAATGCTGATGTAACAAAGATAAGCTAAGCCATAAACAAGTAGGAAACCACGACATGTTGATGAGCATGGAGTGAACCCTAAAGTTGAGTCGGTCAAAAAAAATGAGAGGAGAAAACGAAGGCAAAGAAAGGGAATCTTCATCCTGGAGGCTAATTCGTTGAGATTTTGGGCAGGCCACAGAAGACGGAAGTATTCGTCTCGACGCGGTGAATGTTTCCGTGCCAACAATTCGTGATTTGATAAGTTTTCAGTTTTGACCTTTTTGGGAATCTCAATCGTTCTTGGTAAAAATCTGAGTTCAGATGTTTTAGATTGTTCGTAATGTTTTAGTAATTGTAGAATTGTGTTTTTAATTCGTAGAAATCAAGGAATCTCGAGAGAACCTTTGTTGGATCGCTTTGGATCACCTTGTGGAGTAACCACATAACTATACTCCTTGGGACAAAATAATTATTTGTTTAAAGATTGTTAAGGCATATTCGAAAAAGAAGGGCTATTAGTGTGGTAAACTTGAGGCTTCTTCAGTGTGGTCTTCGAAGGGGACTCTCAGACAGTCATCCACAAGTTGAACTCTGAAGAGACGGATTTATCCCGCCCACTTGGGAAGTGTTATTGAAGATTGTAAGACCCTACTCCCAGTTTTCTCGTAAGTTTTCTTTTGTCAATAGAGAAGAAAACAATCCAGCTCATCTCTTGGCAAAAGAAGATCCGTCTCTGGTAGGACTTAAACAATAAGGCTCTAGGCCGCCTCTCATGTAATCGTGGCTTGTCATTCTGTTGCGATGCAATCAGGGGTGGACGCAGGATCTCGGGTAAGGTGGGCAGTAAAATTTTTAAAGGCAAATAAAAAATTTAAGGGGGGGCAAACTATATGTATCGTACAAATTTCAGTGTATTTTTTTCGGATTAAGGGGGGGCAGTTGCCCCCTTGGTTGTATGTAGGTCCGCCATTGGATGCAATAAAACATTTTTTCCCTCTAAAAAAAAAAAGAAGGGCAAAACTATTTACCTATATTTTGATTTTCTTCCATTTATTTTATTTTTAGTTATCTTTATTTTGGAACTCGCTATCTTTTATAAACCTAAGAGTTTCTCCAATGGCAAAAACAAAAGGTTTATAACAACAGTTTAAACCTTTAGAAAAGGTTTTTGTCCTATTGGAGGAGTCCATGTCACCAAAGGTTTGTATCAAAAGATTTACCAATTTGAACCGGTTCATGATTTTGACAAAGGTAACTTATTGTTTTTTTTTTTTTAAGGGTTGTGTGGAGTAGAAAAAAGTTTATGTGTAATGGATTTTTTTTTAAATGTATAGTTGATCCATGTTATAAAGCTTTTGAAAAGGTTCATGATTGTAAAGAAAAAATTTAAAGATAAAAGGTTTATAAATTGATGATGTGACATAATTATAAACCTTTCATAGGTTTATAGTCGGATTAAACTCTCAAGACATGGTCCTCCAATCTCCCATACTTTCTTTGCAGATGATCTTTTGCTTTTTGGGGAAGCTAGTGTCAAGCAAGCAAAAACTATAGAATCAGTCATGCATGATTTCTGTAACTGTTCAGGCCAAAGAATAAGCACATCTAAGTCAGTGTTCTTCACATCTAAAAATGTGAGCAACACTTTAATTAGTGAATTGTCAGCTGCTCTTCAAATGACCAATACCAGTGATTTGGGGAAGTATCTTGGAGTCCCAATTTTACATGGCAGAATGAGGATTTCCCATTTCAGATATATAGAAGACAAAATGAAGAGCAAATTGTCATCCTGGAAAGCCAAGACTCTAACAAGGGCAGGAAAGAGAATTCTTATCCAAAGCTCCTTAGCCACCCAGCCCTACTATGCTATGCAAACAGTGCTACTACCAATCACAACTGTTCACAATATGGAAAGAATATGCAGAGGGTTCTTTTGGGGGGACAGTGACCAAGGTCACAAAATGCATACCATAGCATGGCATACCCTCTGCAAACCTATACAAGAAGGTGGGTTGGGCTTTAAAAAACTCAGCCAGATGAATGTGGCAATGCTAGGCAAACTGGTATGGCAGCTGCTCAATCAGAATAACGATTTGTGGGTGACTTTGCTATCCCATAAGTACAAAAACATATCCAGCCAGGCTAGAATAGGCTCCTCACCAACCTGGAGAGGCATATGTAAAGCTTTTGGTCAACTGCAAACTGGCTTGAATTTGGATCATAACACAGCTAAGTGGATTCTGGGACCTAATGAAAAATATTCAGTGGCTTCAAGATATGCTTTTCTTACATCCCAAACATAGCAACCTGCACCTGAGCCAAGTTGGAAGGCTAAATGGGAGTTAAAAGGCCCAACTAGAGGGACTTATCTAATTTGGAGCATTGCCCACAATGCTATACATGTTGCTGATTTGCTATACAATAGACATGTTGCAGACTCACCTTTATGTACCTTATGTGGAGAGACTGATGAGACCACTATGCATGCGATTAGGGATTGCCAATGGGCGAAGGAAATATGGAAAGAATGTGTACCCGAGAAACTAAAAACTGAGTTTTTTTTGGAGCAATGACTACTAAAGAATGGATTTTTATGCAACTTGAAGAGTACTCAGTTAACAAGAAGTGAAAGAGAGAAATGGAAGTATATGTGGAAGGAAACAACCTATGGTATTTGGATATGGAGAAACAAGGTTAAGCATGATTGCGATGAGGATAGGCCTCCAACCTATAGTTTTGTAGCTAAAGTTTTTGAAAGGGCCAGAAACCTTCGGTTAGGCAGTTAGTCCCGAAATAGTTTTTTGGAATTTCTTCGGGTTGATCTTTGGGTAGATCTTAGCATGATCAACTATCTTGTAAATTTCGCCTTTTGCTGCCTTTTTAGGCCTGTTAAATAAAATTACCCTTCTTCTTCTAAAAAAAAAAAAAAAAAAAAAAAAAAAAAAGAAAAAAAAAAGAAAAAATAGTCGGAGATACCCTGACCTTAGGGTTCATGGGTTTAAAAGCAAATTCATCGATTATTTTTGTAGTGAAAGACTTCTAATTAAAATCAAAGGATATAAAATATAATTAAAAAAACCACGAAATGACGTCAAGGCCGGAGCTACAAGCGCCGCCAGAGATATTCTACAACGACGATGAAGCTCGCAAATATACTTCATCTTCTCGTATAATCAAAATTCAGGTACGTTTCAAATCTTAAAAACGAAATTAAGATACTTTGACTACTTTGGGTTTATGTGGTTCTAACTTTTGTGAAGTTTGGTGCTTTTGTTGAAGGCCCAATTATCAGAGAGAGCTATTGAGATGCTTGCCCTGCCAGATGATGGGGTTCCAAAGCTACTTCTTGATATCGGTACACTCCAATTTTAGAAAATATATTTTCTTCTTTCAACAGTATTCTTTCAAAAAAAAAATTTGCTTTACTAGTAGAAGGAAATGTTAGCTTAAGGTCCCTGTTATTATTGTTTAGGCACTAACGTCCTTTTGCTGTTTTTCGAGAATCAGTGAATCAAAGTATTGATCTTTTGTAATAAGATGAATTATCAGATGTTTGAGACCATTGTACCATAAGGGTAATGGTACTAAGGAATTTAGTACTATTGACAATGAGCAACTCAACAACATGATCTTGACATATCATTTGGTCAATCTGATACTTAGTTAATTCTTTTATCTTTGCTCGAGTGTTTTTAAGTTAGTTTCTATATAGTGATGTAGTGTTATCAGGTAGCGGAATTCGATAAAGCGTATTGTTTTACGAAAGATGTGAAATACATCACCATGGTAATCTGCACATAGTATACCTGACTGTGCTAGTGTGCTTCTGTCAAGAAAATCGTAACAGCCAACTGAAGTTTGTGAGCAAGAAGGCAAATCTACCTTTGGCTTAGTGAGAGTAAATACTTACCGTGTAAAAGAACGTTTATAATGTGTGTAATTTGTTTTGAACTTGTGAACATTCAGTGTATCTACTAATTCGATAAATCACATTAAAATTCTAACAAATTACCACTTCCTTCTTGTTACTATTTGTGTTCATGATGACTATTGTAGATTAAATAAAAATAAAAAAAAACTTAAACAAACTTGTACATGACTAATGCCACATTAGCTTTGCAGTAGCAAAAAATTGACTTGATCTTCATTGGGATTTCCCATGACACATTTAAAGCATTTTATCGTGTCCTTGTGTGATTTAATATCTTGGGTCTGATACTGTGCACATACCCTTTTGCATTTTATCAATTTGCTTGTTGCCTCTCTGTACAACTGTATAACCCTTTACCTTTTTTCTTTTTTAGGATGAGTTGGTAGAATACCTGTTGATTTATGTTGTATCCCCCCCCCCCCCCTCTCTCAAACTTATGATTGTCTTTTTCTGCTGTAGGATGTGGATCAGGTCTGAGTGGCGAAACACTAACCGAAAATGGTTTTCAATGGATTGGTGTTGATATATCACAATCAATGCTTAGTATGTTTTCTCAAATAACGAAATGTAATTTGTTTATTATTTCCTTTTACGTTTTTCATTTTGATTTATGTTTGTTTCTTGACCAACGTAGATGTTGCTTTGGAGCGTGAGGTTGAGGGTGATCTTATATTAGGCGATATGGGTCAGGTAGGCATCTTATTATGATCACTGTTAGACAACTTGAGCTTCGTTTTCTTACTCTTTTTACCGTTCTCATATAGACTCCCTGTCAACTTCTGACTTCCTCTTTTTGCAATGAATATGAATGTTTAATGCAAAATTACTGAGAACATACAATTTGGATTTTCATGTAAGCATCGTACGCCTGTTTATATTAAGTAATCGTACAAATTCTTAAAAAGCAGCTGAAGAGAAGTCCATTCTGTTGGGTGTGTTACGTGCTACGTGAAAAGCTTAAAAGCATAGTTGTAACAGGTGAAAAAACTGCAAGAATCAACAACCTCTAAAAGGGCTTTAGAAAATTCAAACTGGCTGAGCCCCCTTGAAAGTTTCGGCATAGCTACTTATTGGTGAACATAATGAATGACCCATTTTCATGCCTGTAATTTTGTGTGAACGTGAGAAATTAAAGTATGATACTGATATATAGTTTGAAAACTCAGTAACTAGATGAGGTTGTTGAAACACTATGGTGAAATGGGTTCGAAAGGAGAAAGGGTAAGAGAGTCACTAGCAACAATTAAAGGGGGGTGGAAGTTGAAACGAGAAAATTACAGTTGGGGGAGAAGGAGGATGATGGAAAAGGAAAAAAAGTGGGAAGAGAAGGGAGAGCAGGTAGTATATAAATTATAAATAAAGAAAGGGAGAGAAGGTGAGAAAGAACCATTCTCAAATTTGATTGCTAAGTAGTGATACATGTCGAGACTTTTGAGGAATCAAGTGGCTCGGACATGTCTTGTGTCTTACCTTGGGTTGACTAGTTATTATCCATCTTTTTCTAGGCTTTAGTATCTCTAATCTTCTGAAAATCTTGTCATGTTCCTTCTTGTTATGCCCTTGTTTGCTTGGTACAAAATTTGGGTTTGCTGATGTGTTGTCTTGAATGTAAAGTCCTGCATCTGTAAAGTAAAGTCCTGCTCACCCCCATATAAGTGTGAGACATAAAGGTCTTGTCAACTCGGGTTAGCCCTTTTAGACCAAGCGAGGACGACGGTCCGGATCATTTATGACTCATTTAGCGCCACCAGGCCCGGGGTCTTGGGGCATTACATTGAATATGTCACCTCTCATGCCGGGTATGCAAATCAGTTGAATGCGTCTCTTCGGCTCTTTGCAGTAGTAATATAAAGCCACAGTCTCATATGTTGAGTTGCATCTATTAACATTACTTCATATGGTACATGAAGTAGGTTTACTCTAAAAAACTTTACAAGGCTATTTACAATATCTAGGCTAACGCAGTTCTCTCTAAGCATTCACTTTGGGTGGTTGCGTATATTAGATTGGATCCGATAAGGAGTTTAGGGAGCTAATTATGCACTTCGAAACATCCCTCGAGTTTTTTATTGTCTGGTCAATGCAAAAGATGGGTACTGAGACATAGAAAATTGCTGTTATACAAATCTAGAGCTAGAGAAAAAGAAGTGTTTGTGTCTCAACTTTATTGTATTAATGATGAATATTTTAATGTGGTAGTGGAGAATGAGGCAGTTTCGAGAAACATGTATTCTTTTCGTCTATTGCTCAATGCAGTCTGCATTGATGGGATAACCGGCATATTGTTGACAGATTCAATTTTGAAAGCCTGTAGATGCTTAACGAAAAAAAAAAAAAAAGGCATCTACTTGGAATAAATATTCATTGAAGAATGACGCGTGGGTTAACAAACTATTTAGATGATATTGTAGCCTTAGATAAGGTACATTTGTTTTGAACATGATGTATATGCAAGATTGTTCACATTATACATGTACCCTTAAAGAGGGGCACCATAAAACCGTGAACGTGTTGGGTAATTGAAGACAGAAGATAAAGTAACGTGAATGAGAATCAATTTGAAATCATGCTTGGGAGGTTGAATATAGAGGCTAAGTATAATGTACCTTTTAAGTAGATTAGTCAAATTATGTCATAATGAAGCGCAGGAATTACATCTCTCCATTATAAGGAATGGGCTAGTCTAATCGACTGATGTTGTGATGAGGCGCAAGAATTACTCCTGGTATTTATAATTGGACAAATTATATTCTGCTTAGTTAAATCATATAAAAGATGTTGGAAAAAAAAAAAAGATGTGGGAGTAGCATACATGAATTTTTTTAAGGATATTTGCTAAGAGTGTTGAAGACTGTAAAGAATCTTACCTGAGTGAATGAATTTACTAATACGATGTGATCATAGATATGATGCTTTCTTGTGACGGAGTGTCTTTTGTTATTAAGGAGATGATACCATGCGCATATTGTTTGGAAGGTTTTTAGTAGAGAAATTTAAAAAGTACATTTCCAGGTGGGAGATCCTAAAAATGGTCACAAGGATAAGTTATCAGTATTACTTCTCTGGCTATGAAAACTTGCCAACTATCAAAGAACTCTTTTGTTGATTATGTGCATTCCATACCTTATTCCGACTATGACCAACTACAACTATCTTCATCAAATGAAGCGATTATGCTTGCACCTCATGAAACTGCTCCTACCATCTGATCATCTTACATGGGTTCTCTTCTCATACCGCTCAAATTCAGGAAGTTGACTTGTGTTGGTCTTTTCTATCACTGTGCTGATTTAATGTTCTTCTTAAACTTAAAGACACATGTTTAAAATATTTACCCCCTGCACTTTCAGATTTTGCTCAATATTGGCTAGGTGCTCTAGGTCTAGGCTTTCTTCCACTTCTGACCTTGCTTCTCAGACTTATCAGCCTCAAGTACACTTTTATCTCTGCTTACTTATTGGACTGACCTTCCATTTTCAAATAAGTTTTTATTTCAACTTTGGCCTTAGTGCTGGATTTTTATTTATGATCAAACGCCTTGCAATATCTGCACCGTGGTGGTAACGATTCATAAATCTTTAGCTGTTTCAACTACCTGCCTTTACCTCAATGCAAACCCTTACATCTGAGATTGTATCTTGATCGATTGTCATCTGATCAACATATGAGTTCCCAATAAATCTTGCCAGTTTTTGTTCATGACTAAGTTTGAATAATACTGCAGTGACAGAAATCGAACCCAAACTGGTGCACAGGCAAGTCTCTTCTAATTGAAGGATTTTAAGGCTGCCATGCTTCTTGTTACCAAAGTTGTTAGGAGATTGTCCTAAGACCGCCTAATCAATTGCCCCCAAATCATATGACAAAAAAACCCATTTGCCTTGGGTTCTCTCCCCTTGAAGTTGTAACCACTGGAGATATCAAATTGCCTTTCTCACTCAAAAGATTAAGTTGACAATTTATGGTGACCTAGCCCGTTGTAGGGTTGAGGTACAATGGCTTATGCTAAAAAAGGATCAATGGAGAAATCTAGCATGGTTTATTTGTCTGAACAGTGATTAACATAGGTATTAAACTTCACCAAAGTAAATTCCTGCAGGATACTTGATATCCTTTAGTTGCATCTATGTGTCTTACTTATTTCTTATGGTGTTCATATTTGTAGCTGAGGATGTTATTGCGTTGGATGGAATTATTGTTTCGCATCCTATTGTAGGATGTAAAACAAAGGAAAGGAAAAACATTATTTTAGTTTGTAGAATTTAAATTGCCATATGGTTAATTTATTTCTGTTATGCATTACTCTAGGGTTTAGGTATACGACGTGGGGTAGTGGATGGAGCCATTAGTATCTCTGCTGTTCAGGTTTGTCCTTTGTCTTATGCATGTGTGTTTGTTTATTATTATTATTATTTTTCATATCACACTTGACACTGGCTTTGTTTGTTTACCCAATGTCTATAGTGCATGTTTCATTTTTTCAAGATATCCATCTTAGACTGATCCCTTACTACTTTACAAAGAGGATGCTATCCGAACCTGTACTCCCTTCTGTAACATCTTTACAATGGCTATGAGTTTATTTCTCATGTCTTGGACATTTTCTTGGGGAAAACAGTGGTTATGCAATGCTGACAAGTCATCTCACGAGCCGCGGAAAAGATTGAAGTATGTTAATTTCCTGTTTTCGACTTCTCCAGTGATTAATTTATAAAAGACTTATGAATATCTTCTACTGCTGTTTTAAGGGGTTTCAACTTGGATCGTATATATTCTTCAGGGCATTCTTCGAATCATTGTATACAAGTTTAGCTAGGGGAGCAAGAGCAGTGTTTCAGATGTATCCTGAAACAATGGCTCAAAGGGAGTTGATTCTCAGTTACGCCATGCGAGCTGGTTTTGCTGGTGGTGTAGTTATTGATTTCCCACACAGGTACATTTCTCAGTTATTCATATGTCATAAATGAGACCAATGTTTTATGCTTCATTTTCAGCCTAATTCATCTTGAAGCTCATAGGCTTTATGGTTGACTGTTAAATCTAACTTAAAAAAAGTGGTCATTAGGGTAGGACATCTTAAACACAATGCTCATAGCGAATTGCAGCCTTTAGAAAGTGTTGGACTGCAACTGCTAAACCAGGCTGTGCATGTAAAGGATCCTAGTGTTAGACTTTATTTTACATATCGAGAAATTCTTGTGTAAATTCTATTGCACCACACTGTTGGATGAGTGACATGTGTACGCAATCGTACAGAAGATTATCAATGAGAATATCAGCGTGTTGAAATCTTTATGCAGTCTTTCAAGTCGTCTCTTTTGTGCTTGTGATAGATAATTAATTGTGCTCCTCTTAAATGTAACAGTACTAAAAAAAGAAAGGAGTTTCTGGTGCTCACTTGTGGTTCTCCTTCAGTAAGCACCGCGGTTCCAAAAGCTAAAGTTGAAGATGAAGAGAGTTGCTCTGATGATGATGGAAGTACTGAAGATGAAGAAAACCAGACAGTAAGTTTTTTTTCTTTCAGATTTCTGTAACACCCCACCCTCGGACGGGCCCTTATCCGGGATGAGTCATTACTTTCCTGTTCTCAGAGGTGCAATGCAATGAAAATAAATTTAATAAAATATTTCCAAAGGTTCTTCAATTATTCAAAGCACCCGCTGTAACCCTCAAAAGTCACTTTTGTTCCCAAAAAAAATGTTAAAGAATTTGTTTTTTTGAAGAATGAACAAAATAAATATAAACGTGCATCACTTGATGCATTTATTTCAACAAATATATTAGTCTGAGTACTAACATGATAAAATAAAATTCTTGACACCAAGCTGAGACGTTGTCTTAACACTGCTGAGGAAGATTTACTACCGCGGGTGATCGACACACGTATCTAAGAACTCTACTAGCTAAACTGATCTACCTGAAATGTGTTAACAAAATAAGGGGTGAG
Organism: Gentiana straminea; assembly: GCA_036785695.1. Lineage (NCBI taxonomy): Eukaryota > Viridiplantae > Streptophyta > Magnoliopsida > Gentianales > Gentianaceae > Gentiana > Gentiana straminea. The sequence goes on along the minus strand of JAVUPR010000266.1, from coordinate 8,149,210 downwards.
CTTAATCAAGCTCAGTGAGTCCTGGCGACTACAAACCACCTCAATGATATTACCAACATGTAAAACAATCAACAAGTCGTATATCCAACTACTTAGTAACATAGCAACCAACAAGAACAGTATGTCCCACATCAAACCCAATACATAAGTACACACTATAAGTCAACTAGCACACACAAACACCCCACTGTCCTTATCCCACCGAAACTAAGTCACCTCTAATATAAGGTTCCACCTGAACCAAGTAATCAAATATGGTCCCACCTGGACCTCAAGTAAACACACAATAATAAGGCCTCACCTAGGCCAATAAGATCATCTCATCATAAGGCCCCACCTGGGTTCAAAATAATCACCACATACTACAAGGATAGGACAGTGGAGGAAACACATAACACATAGGCCACATAATCACACATACAATTCCACTCAAACTATGTCAACAATTATTCAGAAAATTAAGCATGGATAGGTCACCTCAATCACACAGAACTAACATATGCGGTCATATCAATTCAACAATTTGTGATCAATAGTATTCACCTGGGTAACCGTCAAAACTTGACACCGAACACTTACGGTTGTTAACTCGTCGGGTCAACACCTATATTAAATAAAGTTAATTTATTGTCAATATTCCCTCGTAGTATATAACCAATACAGTAAGGACATGACATTCTCCGGCCTAACCCAACAGGTGTTTAACGAAATCGATAATTCTCATTGGCTTTATTCATGAACCCCCAAGTCTGTTTCACACTTTTGTATATTTATATGTCCTGACATATGGATACTCCCTCTGATATACTACCCATCTCGTTTATGTAAGTCGTGCAACCTTCCAAATGTTCCATTTTTTATAAGCCTAACAACGGTCTTTCAACACCACCAACCCATCACCCCTGTTTCTAGAGCAAGCTTGCAACATTACATGATTTACCTTAAAGATCAACGGACTAACGAGATGGTATGTGTGTGTGTATTTATCAATTACAAAAGGATTTGGACCTATCAAAACATTCCCATCCACTTAAAATTTAAAGGGGCCGCAGGTTATATATTTTCCCACTTGAATTGACTAACCCCAAACAGACATTACTTACAAAAAAAATTCAGACATTTCCATAGATTTATCTGTTCATAAGGGAAGCCATTAACGTTGAAGTCAAATTTAAATTTTGAGCATTGCTTCCTAGAACAATGTCTACACAAATGAAATAGGTGGGGGAGATGGACATTTGTGAGCAAATCACCGGAAAGGAAATCAAACAAATGGAAGAAATTAGGGATACCTCTTTACGTTTGTTGCCGGTCTCTTTTCCTTACCGTTCACAGCTGTTGTTAATGGCGGTGAAGAGAAAAGTTTGTGTAATTGAGAGATTGGAAGAAAGGGGTTTCTGGGAAGTAGAGTTTTATACTGATAGGAAGTAGGATGGTGATATGTATATGTCTATTGGCCACCGAGTCTCACGGTAAGTGGAAAGGGTTGGACGCCAGCTCTTTATCATCTATCTATATTTTTAAACAATTTTCACACTTTATCGTTTGACCAAGTCTTGAGTATTATTATTATTATTATTATTTTATTTTATTTATTATAAAAAAAAAACGGGTTTTACATTTCTGTTAATGGTTTTTTTTCTTCTAGCCTTTCATTCTTTTAATTTCGAAGATGAAGAAAAAGTCAGATCAGATGCCAGCAGCCATCAAATTACAACCATAACTAAACGAATATTCATTCAAGATATTGCTTAGATGGATAGAATCTTTCTTTGATCCTAGCTTTTTATTGATTTCCAGCAATTTGCACGGAGCAAAACCTTCGTTTAGCTTGATTTTTTTGCCTGAATTATCTAAGGTTTAATAATCCTCTATAATACCATATAGGTAAGCATATCGGATCGACAAAGACCGAGGAAGAAGCAAAAGACGAACAAGAAAGTGAAAGGAAGAGATTGGGTACTGAAGAGGAAGGAAAGGATGAGGAGAAAAGGAAATAGTGTGCCTCCAGATACAAAATTCACGGGGCGTAAGCGGAAAGCTCGATTTTGATAGGAAGTAAATTGAGCTTGTTTTTGGTTTTTGTTTTTGAAACATGTGCATGAGGTGGTTTCCAGAGGGGTTTGCTGCATTAAGCTTCTGTCTTGGTGCATTTTAAAATCAAGTGCCACCTTTAGCGCTACACCTCAAAACACGCTTATTTATCTCAAGTTAATGACAAATCAACGAGCTTTCAGATGATTTGTTGACTGTGTTATCATTCTTCTGTGACTAAATTTATGTGGTTTCGTTTATTTTCGCTTCTCAATTTTAGGAGGTTTTAGTGGCAACACCTCTTGTGGGCATAGCCCTCCTTCTCGTGGCGCGGAGCTTGTTAGAAGCAGTGTTGTAAATGACGCTAGGCGGTAGTCGGGCGATCATGGGGCGCCTAGCGCCTAGGTGTTTTTTTTAATGTGTATAAAATGATTTTTTTTAATATATATATATATATATATTATGGAAGCCCTAGCCGCCTAGGACGGAAGTCGGACCGCCTAGGATCGTCTAGAAACCCGCCTAGGATTTACTCGCCTGGATATGACCGCCTAGGGCATAATCGAGTTGGCCGTAGGCCGCCTAGCGCATAATCGAGTTGGCCGGAGGCCGCCTAGCGCCTAGGTGTCGCCTAGATTAGAACACTGGTTAGAAGTTTGGGATTTACTGTTGATGGGGCTGAGATGGCGTATATATAGATATGGGAGCTGTATCATATCTTTTTTGTTTCATGATGCGTGGGTGTCTGTCTAGGCCCCATCCATAAAATGCCGTTGATTATGCACGTCTTTTGACCCTGGGAGGTGGATGCTATTATTCGTACACCGATTGCGGGTGAGACTCATCCATACAAACTTATTTGGCATTATGATCGCAAGGGGCTTTACTCGGTGAAGTCAAGGTATTTTCAGGCATTAAGGTTATACAGTGAGGAGTTTTCGCCTCTTCAGCCTTCGTCGTCTATGGAGCTATCTTGAGGGGTGTGTCCCTTCCAAGTGATGTAATCTCTGTCTCGATTGTGTTTGAAATAATAATTTGGTTTTTATTTCCAAAAAACCGTGTTTTATATATTTAGCTTTCCAATTAAATTAAACCCACTATTTATAAACCGTGTAAAAAATAAACGCTTATAATGAGATGTAATAACTTGATACTTCTATTCACATAATAAAAAACATTTGTATTATCTGATTCAATTTGATCCATAAACTATGATATTAAATTAAAATGTATATATATTATTGTTTCATATAACATAGAGATATCTATGTAAACAACTGACCGTGTAGTGTACTGCAATGCTTTCTGTTATAAGCCCACATACAATCTTTCCAAAAGAAAAAAGAAAAAAAAACCAAAAAGAATACTATTACATTTCACTAAATAATTTGATGAACTCCATATAGAACCCCATTAATTAATTCTATACCAGAAATAACGCATGCATGCATAAGTTCAACCAAAAGGAGAGTTCCGAAGTTGTGTCATCATACCAACCGTTCGATCAGAGCCGGAAAGTGGTGAAAGCCTCTGATCAATGATCTTGCCGGTGCCACCGATGATCTTGGATGTCTGATTCTCGCAGTTGTCTGAAATGACAGAATCTAGGTTGTTGTCTTGATCAGAACTCGTCGTATCCAAATCAAGTGATAATAGCGGTCCAATATTTTGATTGTGTGACCGATGATGATGATGATGATGATGATGATGATGATTGCCATTAAACGGATCTTGGTCATCATCATGATCATCATTAAGTGCTCCCAATTCTTGATTAAGACGGAGATCATCGTCTTCCCATACCATCAATGTGTTCTTCCCCGTACTTCCACTGTTGTAGCTAGGATTAATCAAAGGTCTCCTACCACTTTCTATGAAGTGGTTAGGTGGCACCAGTGGTGCCATAAACCGATCCATAGAGGATCGATTATGGTGATCATCATCATCATCAAGCTGGTGTTGATGATGATCGTATATGTTAAGGTCTTGAAGAGAAGGAAAACCTAAAGGAAAGCTTAAATCATGGGCTTTATTGATGTTTAAGTTAGTAGTAGTATTAGTACTATTAATGTTAGATGGATTAGTGAATTGATTTGGGATTAATCCACCACCCATATTGATGTTAGTGCCTTTCATGTAGGTATTAGGGGTTGATGATGAACCTCCAATATTGTTTGCATTTTCTCCACCAAGTGTTTGACAAGCTTTCTCTAAGATTGTTTGCATGTACTTTCCTTGGGCTTCAATCCTTAGTTGGAGGTGTCTTTGTACCTGCACTCATCAATCATGTGTACATGTATATATGGTCATCAACTTTTTCTTTTTAAATAATTGAATAGGGGGCAAAGGGTATTTATATTGGAATTGAAAGGGAAACACATATTTGTCCCATAAAAAAATTGTCATAATAAAAGTGACACTAACACACTTTTAAACCATTTGTTATATCAAGACTTGTATGAATCAGTAAACCATATCATATGACCAATTGCGTAAAATTGTGTTTGTATGGCTGGCTTGTTGTGCAACTAGCACCGCTCTTACTGAAATGCTACATTTTATGCTAGTATTGTAACAAGGTAATATTACTTTCACAACAAAATTGTCACAAGTGACGCAACAAACATTTATATTGTTGATCGTTGTGTAAGTTCTATTGATTGATATGTTTTTCACTATAATCAATAGGTAAAAAGTTGCTGTGTCACTTGTCGTGACAATTTTGTTGAGCCGATAACATTTATGTATCGTAAGTCACATTTAAACATCAGTTTGTCATTGGAGAAAATGTAATATTACAATCACAACAATTATGTCACAACTATTGCAACATACTTTTACACCCTTGATTACGGCGAGTCTTATCTCAATGAATCAATGACTTATACATCACAATCAAGTATGTTAAAATGCATTGTGCTAATTGTGACACAAGTGTTGTGGTTGTAACATTTTTCTAGGATAAAATAATTGTAGCCGATGGGTAGCTTTTATTGAGAAATGTTTGTGTTACAAAAATGTGCACAACACTTTTTTCCATCATCAACTTTTATGGGATTCATCTGAACCAATAGGCCGGTCTCACAATATAATCAATGGTCTAAAAATGTGTTGTACGTGTACTTTATTGTGTCACTATCACTACTTATTTTTATTTACTTTTAATCCCTTTTATTAATTAAAAGAAGGAATAATGACATGTTACATAATAAAGAAGAGAAAAGGAAAGTTAAGGCAAAAGAGAGCTCAAAATAGTAGTACGTACCTCTAGTTGCTCATGAAGCCGCCTTTGCACCTCCATTTGCATCCTGTTGTGTATTATACATCAAATTGGTCACATCATTTAATTTTTCAGAAAATATTGCATAATGTAATTTAAACAACAATTTAAGCAAAAAATTTATAACAAGAATTTTAAGTCCACAACAAAATTACACTATGTATTTTTCAATCATTGATTATTATAGGACCTATCACACCATTATCACGATGTAAAGTGTATTGTGTATTTTTTGATGTGATTATTTTTTTATAAACATATTATTATTCTTATATTAAAAAAACAACAAAACATAAACAATATGTTCGTCGACCGAAATTTATCTGTCTTTTATGCACATCTAATGATCTAAACCTACCAAATTTTAATCATGTTATCGTTCGCAAATACCAGATCCAAACCTTAAACCCTAAATCATAACTCTTTGGTACACAGAAAAGATAAAGTAATCTAAGCCACATTTTCTATTAAATAAAACAAAAGCTAGCAAAACCGAAATTTATAGATATTTTATATACGTCAAATAGTGTAAACATATCATTTTTAAATTATGTTATTGTTGGCGAATAGCTGATCCAAACCGACACGGCCCCATCCTTTCCCTTCCTGGGAGGAGTTATAATGCAACAATTATTTTTATTTTAATGGGTGTGATATATATCACTTTCACGGATAGTTACTATGAGAAAAATAGGACTAAGAATAAATAAATCACACATCTTCATTTGATATACCCGTAAAATATCTATTGTATCATAATTATTCTATTATAATAAACCGAGTGAGGATCGGTAACGTGTTGTGTGTGTATATATCTTTATATATAAAGAACTAATTACAGAAGAAAAACATACTCATTCATGCTGCGGCCAATGATTCCAGCTGATGAAGATGTTGTATTATTTCTTTGAAGCTCTAAAGATGAAGCTGAAATGGAAATTATTTAAAAATGAATTAGGTCATTAATTACCGTGTATCTTGTATATAACGTACCTATATCCTGTAACTTTTCTTGGACAAAGACCTCTCTCTCTCTCTCTATATATATATATACTAGTAAAAATTAAAAGTAGAAAAAAATAGATCTAGATAATTAATATGCAGGTATATATATATATATATAGGAGTAGTAATACTAGTAGTATTATAGTAGTATTCAAAAGCAAAAAAGGAAATAAAGCAGCTAAAGTCCATCCTTCTTACCGTCTTTTAATGAGTGATCATTGAATTCCTTATGAGGCTGCTTTCCCAATCTGAATTTCTGTTTTTATTTTAATCCCAATATTAAAAAAAAAAAATGATTGTAAAAAGGTTAATATGATTAAACCATCAAACACTACAAGAAAAATGACTTTTGGCAGCACGGATTTGGCAGCGTGCGTTAAAAACATGCCGCGAATAATAAAATTTACAGCGTACCTTTTTTGTTACGTTGTTGATAATTGATATCAATTACTAATGGCAGCGTGTGTGAAAAATATGCTTCCGATAGGCTTTTTTGCGGCTTGCTTTTGCTCGCTGTGTAAAAAAACTAATAGCAGCAGGATTGTACAGGCCGTCAATGTTTTACCCTATATTTCCATTAAAATTTTCATTCTCCCGCGATTTCTAAAGTAACAAAAAACCCGCTAAACATAAAATAAATTCCCTCTTCCGCAAAAGCAAAAAAAAATTGCCCTGTCTTTCAAAACGTCGATTGAGGTTGCCTTTGTTGCTGCTCTCCATCTTGGCCGCTCTTCATCCTTGCTGCTCTCACGTAATTCGGTTGTCATCGAGAATTGGTCGATCTCCAGCTCTGCGCATGAATTTCCAGGTAAATTGATCAATTTCTTTTTTTTGGTCATGTTCTCGGTTTCCATTATCAATCCTAAGCATTTGGTGAGGAGGGAGCACCACCAGGGACTTTTTCTACAGATTTCCATTATCTGCACTAGGATTTAGTAGGTCCCGCTCTTTATTTGATGCTTCCATGGGCGAGTTAGGGAGAGAGGTTAGCGCATTAAGGGAGAAGGAGAGATGCCGGACGACAATAAAATTTCGGGGAGGAGTAGAGCGCCGCAAACAGGTTTGACATTGAAAAATAATAAACACTGCTAAATTTTTTTTGGATCTTAAATTAACTATTTTTTATGATGTACTACAAATCCAACAATTTCACAAGCCATCCGTTACGTTATCAACTTCTTCGACGGTCAAATACTTTGATTTCGGTGAGGATGACAAAGGTGTTTTTAAAGCCTTTGCGGAGTTTGGTGCACATTCGCAACATTTACCACACCAGTACTAGTCAGAGGTACTCTATGTTCTTATTTGTCTTACCTTGTTCGCCTACATTTTACAAACTGACTAGAATAATTCCATATGTTGTAAATATTTTTCTCTTTAGTTATTTGGCTGCTCGGGTTGGATAGTAATGAATGTGAATTTGTTTCATGCAAAAAAAGTCTTAATGTTGTGTTGTTTTCAAAATTATATCTACTTTATATTAGAGGGCCTACTTTATCGTTGATTATAAGTTGTAGTTCATGCTAGGTAATGGATTTAGTTGTGATAGATTAGATTTTAAAATCAGGCTAGATCTTATCAAATTTCTGGTATCACATTAGGACATACCTAATTGAATCTGGTTTGTGTTGCCTTGCTAATAAGATTTGTTTTTACAGGTTGGGAAATATGTAGAATTCTGGTTTTCTGAAGCATGGAATCATTGAGGCGTTTACGAATGACTGATCTAATAGTGAAGATTCTGTCATTATTATTTATTGGTTGAGGTATCTACATTGTGGATCGGGCTACTGCAGGCTTGGATGCTTCCGGAAAGGTAATGGTGAGTTTTATAATAATGTGTTTGTTCCATTTCATTTTATAAAACGGAAATGCTAGTGTCATAGCAAAATGGTTATGCTAGTAGCATTTGAAGACACTAAGCTATAGTTATGGTATCTAGCAGGATCAATAATCCAATTGGGGCTCGCGTTTTATATCTTCCTTGTAGATTTCCCTGGAGTTCTTTTTTGAGTATCTCTGTTCTAAATGTTGGATTCATCAAGTATGTAGAGCGTACACTGTCTCTCCGTTCAACTAATATAGACTAATTTAGGGATTCAATGCTCAATGATCCTGGTCCTAACTATGCTAAACTTATGGATCATTTCACATTGAAAAAAACTTAGGGGTATTATGTGTACTCAATCAGAGTCTGCATCATAATGTTTTTTCTGCCCAGTTCCCTCTTTACCTCATTATGGTGCTTGGATGACGTGGGTTGTAAATGGTTGGACTTTTGTCTGATGCATTATTCAACTTCAACTGAACTGTTGGGTCACTTGACTTATCTGCTACACTATTATTATATACACAGCTGCTGAATTTTCGACCTCCTTTAGGAGAGCTTATATGCATTACATGTTTACTTTGTTCGGATTTTGACTCTCTGTTTGATTGTTTGCCTCGCTTATTTCATTTTCTTTTATTTTTAGCTCCTTGCGTTGTTATGTTCCTTTATCATTTTGGCATTGTATTGAGAATTTATTTGTAAACTTTTTATGGTTTTGTGGCATGGGATTAAAGTTCAAGGCTAAAAGCAATAAGCTTTCAGGTTAGTTTTCTATTTTGAAGTATGAATTGGAATGATTGTATAGATATTGCATTAAAGAAAATTTGGAATTGTGGAAGGGAAATGTATGTATGTATCGTGTGGGATTGTTCTAAAATAGTAACCACATTTTGTCCTAAGCGTTTCATGGTATGTGAGGAAAGTACTATTTATGTGACTTGCCACTGTATTATTATGCATTCATAATTTCATGAAGGAATAATACTAAATGTTAAGGGTACTACCTTAAATTTTAATTTTAATGCCACATGTAATATTGCTATGTTTGATTATGATAAAGGGTTGCTGGGTTGATTGATCTGTAGTTTTTTTTGAGGTTGTTGGTGTTCTTCCCTCTTTTCCCCCCTTTTTATGGGCTTTTATGTTATTGCTGTGTATCAGCTTTGTAAAGGTTTGAATGGTGTTCAAATCTGCATTTTTTCCGGTGTTGTCAAAACACGAGCTTATTTCTTACGACATCAGTGTCTTCTTCTAATACGATCATGGATTAATTTTGTTCAAAAGTTTAATCATATCTGTGCATGATGCATGTCAAGTTGGATCACAAATTAGTAACTAATAATGTTTTGTTTTCTGAATTTCAGAAATGTTGCAAGTCGATATCAGAAAGGAGCTGGTCGTCATGGGTGGACAATACATGTTGGCTTCAATTCAACCAGTGATGAACATGGGGTATGTTTTATGGAGGCAAAGTGGAGGAAAATTCTTCTTTTATTGTATTTACATAGTTCTGTATTCAGTATGTTTGGATTTAGTATTTCAATTGTTGCTGATTGAATTACTTGTTTTGGTATTGAATTTTGTAGTATTAAAAATATTTTGTGTACTGGTTTTAAACGATGCAATTGGTTTTGTTTTGAAATAGGTGAGCATCAGTGCTTGTACTGGGAAATATTTAATTTTTTTTATTAATAAAAATGTTATCCGCAGCGCGCTTATGCATGACGCTTTAAATATATCCATTGTTTTAGCAAGACACGCGACGTACGCTGCGAAGAATAACATCGAATGACGCGCACTTTAGCATCTTTGCGATTGCCTCGGACTTTTAGCGGCTTTGATCTTTGCAGCATGCGGTGTGCGCTGCCAATAGGTCTTTTGCGTGTCGCGAAAAGTCATTTTTCTTGTAGTGAAACTGCTAGCCAAGCAAAACAATTACGTACGTGTATATATGCACATATAATACAGTTGTAAATAAACAACATAATAAAACTTGTCTCTTTAATTATAAGATCTGATAGTACTTCAGCTTCTTTAAATACATACAATTAAAAGCTATATACTTATATAAATAACCCCAATATATATATCCCTTTGTTTGATGTAATAAAAAACTCTTGGTATATATAAATAGGAACCCAAAATTGATAGATATATATAGCTAGGATGAAGAAAAAGACCTGAAGATGGCTCTTGAGATGGTATAGGGTGAGACCTTTGACTCCCATTACTCTCATGATAGTTTTTGGAGTGGCCTCTACATTTATATATATGCATACACCAACAAAAAATCAGATTCATTAGAAATGATTTTATTGATTGCCAGAGATCATATATATAGGAGATGATGATATATGTATATATATATTAACTTACTGTCAGGTCCGCCAAGCTGAGTGACAGCATCAACAAAGCGTTCATGAAGCTCGACAGTCCAACGGAGTCGGGGCTTCGGATCCGTGGTGAGTACGAGACCTGAATCACCCTGAACACACATGGATCCTCCTCCTCCTCCTCCTCCTCCTCCACCTGCTCCTGTTCTATCATGATGATGGCTATTCATTGATGATGGCTTCTTATTCGGATGGAACATGCTCAATCGATACCGTTGGATCACTTTCTCTCTCTCTCTCTCGGGATATATATCTCCTAATGATCTTTATTATTCTCAGCTAGCTAGCTGGAATTGATTTTTAGTTGTTTGCTTTTTCTTGAGGTAAGGTAGCAAACAACAAATTAATTGGTGATGAGATGAGATGAGCTCGGGGGAAGAAAGATTCAGGAACAAATGCCCTCAAGGGTTTATATATACTACTACCGTCATTTAGGAGAGAGAGAAATATTGTGTCCAAGTGGAAATTGTACTGCTGCTGCAATACTATGGGTGTCTCGTAACGAATGACACAACGCATTTTTATATTATTGATTATGATATACGTACGTAAGGGAATAGAATCATTTCAAGTACTTGAGGAAATATTCTAACCGTAAATTTATACTACTACCGTCATCTAACCGTAGATTTATGTTTTCAAAACTACGTCGTTTTGATGATAATGTGTAAAAACAAATCCACTTGACCCCTAAGTACTTGAGATGATCCACTCCCCGTACGCACGTAAGACCCATTTATCATGATATAAGCTAATAATGACCAATAGTGTACCATGACAAAACCGTTATGATACTAGTATCATCCCTGAGTCGAAATGTAACGTCATTGTCGCGGATACCGAGTTTTTTATCTGGATATTGTATGTTCGACATGTGTCATTTAGAATAAACCTTAAATCTCGCGTAAGCCAGTTATGTCGTATCAGAGTAATTAAAGACCGTGCGGAATAAAAGAGACAAGTAGAAAACTCGAGAAACTGTTACTTAAGATTTTCCATTCACTAATTCAACCGACTACAACTGTTGTCAAGATAAATCATAAATAAGTACTAACATCAATTACAAGTCAACTTGACTAAAAAAAAAAATGTTCATACATAATTAAAAGAACTCCATAGCTCCATTCGTTAGATTGTTCTCCATGCTCATTCAGAGATCTTAATGTGACGTCATCTCAGGTCATAATATTATTCGTTATACTCCCCCATTTCAGAATATAAGTCGTCCTATCTCTTTTCGTTTATCGCAGAATATAACTCATTCTACATTATCAATAAATCATTTAGTAGTATTTTTTCTATCATTCCCCTAATTTCTTAACAATTCAACTATTTTTCAATACTGTATAACTATTTCATTAATGATAGTTAAAATATACTTAAAATATTACTTCTACAAATTTTTGATACTCAACTTCTTTCTTAATCCCTTAAAAAAAAACTACTTTCTTAATCATTGTAAAAATATCTAAAATGCCTATATTTTGGGACATATGGAGTATTACGAAAGAGAAAAAGGAAAATAAGAACCCTACCAATCGAATTGTGGAGTGAACTTTATGTTAGTACGTAACGTAAGTACCTGCATGTATTGTATATTTACGTACGTTTTTTTTTTTTTTTTTTTTAATTCTTTAGTAATGTAATGTAAAGCAGTCATTCTCAATATATCTTTCCGCAAAAGAAAATTCGATTCCCCTTCCATTTGGGCATCCATATTGGAAAATTCTACCTCTTAATTAAGCAAACTTAACTATCATATTTTGACTAAAACTAATTAACAACATTTATGCTGAACTAAAATGAGTTAATTAATTATCCTTTTTTTTTTTCATTTATAACTATTATTGTATTAATTATAGATATTATTATTATATTGCATTGTCATTAATAAAAGTTTATTAGATTAATTATAGTAAAATAAATGAGAGGGTGTGGACATGAAAGCATAAAGTGAAGAGAATGTTTATCTTTAGAACAAGAGAGGAGAGGGGACCTATTTTTTCATGGAAAAGCCTTAATGTTTCTCGTTTAAGTTGAGGCTGTAGAATTGCAGTATCTTTGCCACTTTTGTGGAGATGACGCTTTGTCTTCCCTATTTCCCATGCACTGATCATTATCATTAGTGTATAATATTGCCTCGATCGCACGGATTTCCATTTCAACAGAATCAACCTCGTAAAAGTAGTATAGTAACGATTTCGGTACATGTACCCACTTTAATTGAAATTGTTATAACTAGGTCGATTTAAACCAAGGACAGCCTGTTATCGATAGAATCAAGGGCAAATTAGGAGGGTGGAAGGCTCGGTTTTTGTCAGCTGGTGGTAGATTGACGTTGATCAAGGCAGTTTTGGGAAGCTTACCCTTATACTATTTCTCCATTTTTCATGTTCCTATTGCAGTCATTCGCACATTAGAACGCTTGAGACCTCGTTTCTTCTGGGGTGGGGTTAGGGATGAGAAGTTTATTACTTGGAGAGGTGCAGAATCTTGCTTTGTTAGGAAAATGGTGGTGGAGATTTATGACACGGAAGGAAGCGTTTTGGAGTAAATTTATTAGAGCTAATTAAGTACGGGCAAGATGGGCTTTGGGGAGGGAAATTTGAGAGCTGAAGGTGGAAAGGTGTGGGGAGGGATAGTCAAGAATGGGGCAACTCGAGAAAAAAAAGGGTCAATATTTTCTCGTTTCTTGGATTGAGGGTGGGGGAAGGTAACGTGGTTAGGTTATGGAAAGACACTTGGGTAGGGGATTTCCCTTTAGAGTTGCGTTGTCCGAGACTATTTCGGCTTGAAACTGATAAGGATTGTCTTATAAAAAATAGAGGGAAGTTTGTGGATGGAGTCTAGCATTGGGAGTGGGCGTGGAAAAGAGAAATGAGAGGGAGAGAAAGTGGGGGAGTTTTCTTATTTTTGTGATGTTGTTGGAAGCATTTTTGTACGTGCAGGGATTTCGGACTCTCCTTTTTGGAAACACAACTCCAACAAGGTGTTTTCTATGACCAACTTGAAGAACCTTATTATCAACGACAATCTCAATGGTGCTGCTCCATTTCCATGGTGTTGGAACAATTTAGTGCCATCAAAAGTGAATATTTTCAGTTGGAAAGTTGCCCACAATCGCTTAATTGTCAACCAGATTGAATATTGCAAAGAGAGGTATTCAACTGGATGGCTTATGTTGCCCTCTTTGTAGCTTGGAGTCTTGGACGATGAGGATACGACACATTTGTTTCTCACTTGTCCCTTTTCTTCCGAGATTTGGAATAAAGTGTGTAACTGGACCACATCAACTCGCATCAATTTTAGAGATTGGGGTAGTTTCATTGATTTTCCTCTACTATTAATCGTCATGGGAAGTACTTTTGGATATGTGATGCTATTTTGAAGATCGTTTTATGGTCCATATGGCTTGCTAGAAATAGAAAGGTGTTTGAACAAACAATGTATCAGTTGAAGATGTCTTTACTCAAATTCAAGCTTGCAGCTTTTCGTGGATCAATGGCAGAAACAAGGTCAACAACACTGATTGGAACGCTTGGAGAATTAACCCATGTTATTAATATTTTCTAGCAATATGTGGTTGGGTGCTTGTACATCTCTTGTGTTGTGTATTTTTTTGTTTTCGCTTGGTGTCTCTTCCTTTAGTCACTAGTTAGTTTGTTGGGAGGTGCCTTTGCAAAGTGGTTGTGTTAAACTTTTGTGATAGGCTTCTTTGTAATATTTTATTCTAGCATCTTGCTAGAGAATTTTTTAATGATATAACATCTTTGCCGTTAAAAAAAAACCAACAAATTAATTAAAAGCTGTTTTGATCAACATTGTTTTTTTTTTTTTTGAAGAACCAACATTGTTTTGTTTGTTTAAAGTGGTTTCTACCATTTTAATTGAATTAATTAATGTATGTGACAACATTTCATTTGTTACAAAACTTTTTATCATGGATTAATTAAAGTTTGTTATACGAGGAGTATTTTTAAATAGGGGCGAGAGGCCAGAAAGACAAGATAAGATACAAAATGGTTGAGAATGACAAAATGTAGTAACACATGTACAAAAATGTAGTAACTCATGTATTAACTGTCATTCTCAACCATTTTAGATTAAAACTGTCCTTCACAACCTTTAACCTTTTTAAATATGATCAAGACGATTGCTTACTCTTTTCGCTAATCTCGGTGATTTTGATAACTTGTTCAACTAATTAAAAACATGAAGTATATATATATATACAGTATATGTCATTTGTTTAAACACAATATACTTCAACACGCCTACTAATTAATACTCATAGGTAGATCTATAACAAATTTATAACATGCATGAGGTAACATATTTATTACATTTATAGGGCACACAAATATATGAAAAGAGCACAACAAGGTCATTGAAGAGATCCAACTTTTGAACTGTGGTACATGAATAGGAATAAAATGTTGGTCAACATAAGGTTAAAGTTATGTCGTCTTGACTCGTATAATACCATTTTGAATTATTATTTCTATAAAAAAAAAACCTTATATTGTTAGATACAATGTACAATATAATTAGTCTTGAGAACAGGTTAATTAAGGTACGTAGTAAAATCCAAAGATGGATCAAGAGATGCCAACACTCTAATTAAAGCATGCAATTAAGCCTTCAGTATTGTTGTGCAAAGAACTATAAGAAATACATTGATTTGATAAATGAAAGAAAAAAAGTAAAATTTAAAAGAAAGCCGAATAGTTTTAAAAAAATAAAGAAAGATGGAAAGCTCATGCAAGTCTTTCTTCTTCTGCAATCAAAGGGAAGATTCGCAAAACTTTTAGCTCTGAGTATATGAGATTTAGAAACTTGAGCTATATAGCTGCTTTAGAAACCCGAGGTGGATATCATTGACCATCTTCTTTTCTTAAAAAACACGGTTAAACCCTAACCAAAAAAGCCCAACTTTCATGTCCCACGGAATTAACGGAAATGTTAATCAGGTAACATAGTGGCTCAAAATAATGGGAAGTCATTATACCAAAAGACTGAAAGAAGTCGTCATTTTACAGGAACCATCTTCTTTTCTTACTCTTAATCCATACACTCATTCAGATCCGTCTCTGGACATAGGCCAGGCCAACAAGTTAATTCATGACTTAAAAACCCTGTAAATTATAAACATCCAGGGCCTCAATTATTTTGGTTCAATGAGTCTATTATTCTGAACGTATATTACATCTTTTCAGGGGCGGACGTAGGCCCCGGTCGAAGGGGGCGCTACAATGGGTTTTTTTACCGTCCGACAGGTATATTTTATTTGAATAGTAAATATAATAGAGGAAACCGTCCTCAATTTATACCTAAGAGTTACGACTTGTCATTCTTTTTTACTTTGATTTGACAACAATAATATAATATAATACAATCATACGGTTCGCTTCACAATTTTTTTTTATTGTTTTTATCATAATTGCATTTCTTAAAATGTATTACTTCGGTAATGATCAGTAAAAAATGTTAAGTTATTTGATCATATTATGTGACAAATCGGATATAGGGGCGAAAATAATTTTAATGAGGCAAATAAAATACATATTACATATATGCTAGTGTATTTTTCCGATCCAAGAGGGAGCGACTGCCACCCCACCCTTTGGTGTAGATCCACCCCGGCATCCTTTAAAACTTGTTTGTTTTCTCTCATTCATAATTAAATTGACTTTCATACAGAAACTCAAGGACGGCGGTGCTCTCTTCATTCTTTATTAACTTGTACTCTCTTCATTTTTCTTACAGTCGCACAAAGAAGGTAAAATGACAAGTTTATCCTTTCATTTCTCCATTTAAATATTTCTTCGCAATTGATAATGTGATATATTTTCTTGTATATACTAGTAAATTGTGTTTTTTTCCGATTGAATTATCTAGTTGTTTGACTATCTTAATTCACATGATATTGAGAAATTGTATTATTTGCTTAGGGACATGGAAAATATAAGAACTCGGTTTAACTAAAAAATGGTAAGAATGGAAAGATAAATAAATTTTGTGTTGTTAATTATTCTAAAATGACAGAAACATGTGAACAAAAGTAAAAAAAGTAAAGGGGTTGGAGTAATACCCATTTTCTACTCTCTTTAATTCCTTTTTTTTTTTTTTTTTTTTTTTTTTTCATTTTAATGTTGGAACCATATATAATGAACTTGATCATAACTTGGTTAATCATTATATATATATATTAAGCAAAGACGATGAGCTTAGGTAGTTAATTAGTAGAGATAAACATAAGTTATAAAACTTTGAGGATAGCATAAGAGTTGGCTACCAGACAAAACTAATTACTACGTCGTGAGAGATAATGATATCACATTTAAAATCCTCTGGTTTATGTGGTATATATAACGCCAAATCCTCTACGATCCTCTGATAGACTTTTAGTGTGGACTCTAGTTCTCAGATGAAACTAAACGCCACGTTGTGAGTGATGGTGGAGGGCACCTCTTGAATTCTTTGGTAGCTAGGGTCTTAGCGAGAGCGACAGTTCCTAGACGTCACGTTGTGAACCACAATAGTTTCACCTATAAAAACCTCCTGTACCCGTTCTAACGAGGATGTTAGTTATTTAAGATATCGAGTAGAATAATATTCTACATTGAAAGATAGAAACATTACCAAAACATATACAAAGTTATGGCATAATAGACTTATCATTGGATTAACCATTTTAAGATAAACGAATACGCTATATATATATATATATATATATATCCCGTTTGTTATAATTGAAGTATGATATTAAAAGCAGTATTTATTAAACTTATTATATTAATGACCGACTCCCATAAGCACCTGCTTGTTAACTAGGGCAAATGCATTGGCTTACAAATGAAGCATCTAAGTATATATCCTGGTTGCTCAATTTATATTCTCATGATCATAAACGAATATATTCCTTTGAACAAAAAAGAAAAAAAGAATATATTCCATTTGGGTTGAATCTTGATCGTAAAATTTGGAAGACGCTAAATTCCTGTTTTTTTTTTTTCGTTATCTTCTTTTTCTGAAGTTAGGAAGCTTTAATTAGGGAAGAATATTTTCACTTCAACCCTTTTTTCTCAAGAAAATCTTCAACCCTTCCAATGATATGAAGACATACGTACCTAGGCAAGGCAAGTAGCAAATTTCAAAGCTCAAGAAGCAAATCATCATTTTTATACCATTAATAATGATGTACTCATCCCGTTTTCTTTTATGGAAAATTAGGGATAAGGACACAATCTGAAATATTATTAAGCAACAGGACAACTACATATTTTTTATAGGGAGAAGGACAATGCGCATAATTTTTATAGCGAGAAGGACAAACAGTAATCCCGAAAATCGGTGAATCTTCCTAGTGAATCCCGAAATCGGTGAATTTCGATAGTGAATTTTGACGGTGAATCCCGAAAATCGGTGAATCCCAACAATGAATTTTGAAAATTAGTGAATTTCGACAAATGTGAATTTCGGCGGTGAATTTAAACGAGTGAATTTCGAACACAAGTGAATTTCGATAGTGGATAAATAGTTTTGTCGCTTTATGCAAAAGTTTCAAAAGACTGTCCTTCTACTTAATTGATGAAATATTTTTGTCCTTCTCCCTCATTCCCCCTTTCTTTTATCTGTCGCATAGAGAATGTTCACACAGATTAATAAGCTAATTAATATATATATCGAAAAAAAGGATAAAATAACAAAATTATCCTTTCATTTCTTGTGCATTGAAATTTGTACCAAAATTTGGGTTATTAAAATGAAGGGTTAGGTGGAAAAAATAATAAATGCTACATTGGTATTGTAAAATGACATATAAATAAAAACAAAGCAAATTCTAAAAACCGACCGTTAAAAAAACGAAGGGAGTATAATCTATCATAATCAATCAATGATATAAAAATATATCGTATCAATCGTAATCGTTGTGACCGAGTGATTGTTTTAATTATATTTCCATTTCCATTATTTACAAAGTAAGTTTATTTTATATTTTATATGTGTTGAAGTGTTTAAGATGTTAATTATCTACTTTTCCATCAAATTAAGTTTTTGGGAGAGATAAAATTTTCAACATTATATCGGAATAGAAGGTAATGAGTTCAAACTTTGCTGCTAATATTGTTTTCCCATTTATCTTGTACAAGTGTTGAGTCTCTTTGATCTTGTACAAGTATTGAGTCTCTTTGTTGACCGGAGAGATGATAATTCAACGGTATGTAATTCCATAGGACTGTTGAGTGAACTTATTATGGTTTAGTTATAATTGGTTGTTATTCTTCGTTTGAATAATAATAATAATAATGTAACACTCTTCTCCGGATGTTGAGTTATTAATCGAAAAAGGAACATTCGACAAGTGCCTTTTGGCATTGTCGAAAAAACTACGTAAATCTGACTTCATGTCGGTATGCAAAGATACAAACATGCAAGCAACAAAAACATAACAGACTATATATGAGAAACGAATCCTCATGGTCAGTAAAGTTCGTGGTCGCGGGCTGACTGCACTGCCATTGTGCAGAAACTCATTAGAAAGATCACTACTCTTACACGCATATATCTTAAATAGACCAAATAATATTACAAAATCCTCAGAAACAACATATCAACTATAAGAACTACAACCTAAAACTTGGCTTGCGAGCGTTATTAAAGGAAAACAAGACTACTATCTAGGAATCATAAACTAAGCATATTACTCTCGAAAAGCTTTCATTTGTGCCTCATGTTCCTGCATAGCTAATTCTCAACGAAAAGGAAGGAATGAGATTTAACTGGATGTTCAGTAAGGAGTAAAAGATCAAAAAAAGGAAATTCATGTTTGTATTAAGCCAAGAGACGTGACATGAATTCACATGCCCAATTTACAAACATTCTAAGCATTGAAGCATAAGAAATTACTTGAAAACATACTTGTTTACGGATGCATAAACATGTTCATGTCTACTTACTTTACAAACAACATCTTGTGTACTTATGTTGCACAAACTTGTTACGTTGCTAATCTTACCTAGTTTACTTATTTTACTTGTCATGTTCATCATACTTGTCATGTTTAGAATTTTACAATCAACACTCTTAGTCAATATAATTAAAGTTGGACCTAAACGTATATTCAAGTATACAACGCATAGTTTTTACTCACCATGAGGCATCATGCAACATGAGTAATATAAGTGGTGGTACATCCAACGTACTCCCTCCGTTTTTCTTTGACTGTCACATTTGTAGAAAAAATAATTGATCATGTTCATCTAAAAAATGACTAACCTTAAGCTAAAAAGTTCGTCCAAAAAATAATAGTTATTTTTCCTTCAAATGTGAATTAAAAAAACGGAGGGAGTATATGATATCTAACCATGATACTTCGATCAATACATTGCAAGTAATACTAGTACCTAACCAAGAATATCCGTCATACAGAACTACACATAGAAGCACATAAAATCACAAAGTTCATGTTCCGTTTGAGCATACTAACCTACGTGATCATACAAAAGTCCACAACAAGTACTACCCCCTTGAACCTATCTCCACTAAGCGTATAATAAAATACATGAAAATAGGTTTGCAGAATAATTTTAAAAAACCTACTTTTACGGTTAAACGTATTGTATGAACTACCAAAAAGCATATTCATAAGGCATACAATATGCGGGTGCGAGAACATGGTTCACAGACACGACCCAATCAAGCTTATCTGCGGCTTTATGTTCTACAATCACCGGGCAATCAATGCAAACACATATTCATGTTCTGTGATCATGCTAATTCTAGAAAACAATATCATAAAAATATGAACATCAAATTAAAACGAAACTCTTATGATAAATAAACCCCATTATGAAGAGGATAAAGGCTTGGGAGGTTATTATACAGAAGTGTACGGCGAAGTTGTGTGCTTGGAAGTGGTATGCGCTGTCGGAGGGTGGTAGATTAGTCCTCATCAAGGCAGTTCTAAGTGCTCTTCCGCTCTTCTTTTTCTCCATCTACAAGCCTCCTGAATGTGTGCTAAATTTGTTGGAAAGTGTGAGATCCTCTTTTTTTTGGGGCGGGGATGGGTCCATAAAAAAAATTGCATGGGTTAATTCGAAAAAGTTACAAGCTCTTAGATCTGTGGGTGGCATCGGGTTGGGTAGTCTTAAGTTGCGGAATTTGTCTTTACTTGGTTAGTGGTGGTGGAGATTTATTTCGAAACCAAATGTGTTATGGAGGAAAGTGATTGTGTCAATTTACGGAGTTGAGGGTGTTTGGGAGGAGGATAGTAATCGGCTGGGGAGTGGGAGGGTTTGGAAAGGAATTGTTAGTGTTGTTAAAAATTCAAAGAGGGCGGGTGTGGATTTGCTGGGGTCGGAATGTTGGGTGGTGGGGGATGGTAATAGAGTGAGATTTTGGGAGGATAACTGGGTGTGTAATGGTCCGTTGAAAACTGCTTTTCCTAGGATTTTTAGGCTTTCTTTGGTCAAAGGAGTATTTTTTGCAAGTGTGATAAAGTGGGTAGAGGATAGACGTTCTTTTGTTTGGGCATGGAGGAGAAGGTTGAGGGGCTTTGAGGAGGATGAGGTAGGTGAGTTGGAGAATTTAATTAACTCTGTTTGTGGAAATGCAAGATTAAAGGATAAACTGAGTTGGAATCTTTATCCGAATGGCGTCTTCTCAGTGGCTAATTTGCGAAATAAGCTTGAGTTAGAATTTTTTTTAAATGCTTTTTCGGACAATGAACATGTTGCCAGGTGGAACAAATTGTTACCTTCGAAAGTGAATTTATTCATGCGGAAAGCAAGTCTCAAAAGAATTCCCACAAAACCGAACCTTATTTGTCGTGGAGTTGCAATTCAGGATTCTTTTTGCCCGTTATGTTACAAGTTTGAAGAAACAGTTAATCATCTATTGTTTGCGTGTGATGTGACGTTTTTGATTTGGTCTCATATTCTAAATTGGTGTAAGATTGTTGGGCTAAATGCGTTCTTGTTCAGCGATCTTTGCCTTATGAAAGCACGGGCTGCGTATTCGAAATTGGCTGCAAGCTTATGGTCGGCTTTGGTGGGTGTCACGGCTTGGGTAATTTGAAACCATAGAAACAAAGTCATCTTTCATTCTATCGTTCTAAATCCGGAATTGATTTTCAGAGAAGTACAGAGACTATCATTTTCGTGACTTTCAAATGCGATTTGTTTCAAAAAAATTAGATTGGGAAGATTGGAAGGCAAACCCGATGATTGCAGCATCATAAGTTCTGGGAGGTTGGAATGGAATCAGTATGATGGTCGAAATGAACCCGAAAATAAATGGGTTTGGTTTTGAATTGCTACATTTACACCTAAAGAGATCATTTCACTCTCTCATTCGAGAGGATGATTGCTCAGCATTAATACTAGTCATTATACGAGTCTCTTATTTTTATTTTTTGGGAGGATCGTAAACTAAGTAGTGCTTTTTGGAAGGCATATGTTTAAAATGTTTGGTACTCTAAATGTTTAAAATCCCGCATGCAGCTACGTTAATTTGAATCCTGGCTATCGAGTGCATGCTGCATCTTCTTTCCTAAATTTGTCGTATAGACTCCTTTTCTTTTTTTTTACTTTATGTTTTTAAAGTCCATCGTCTCATTCTTTCCCTACTTTGGAGGTCCAAACAAGATTGAAATGATTAGCTAACTAAAAATACATACATCTAATCCTTACCTAAAATGATTTGATGATGTAAAAAAAAAAAAAAAGATTTAAAAAAAGAAAAAAATTATAAGAAAATTTAACGTTTGGGTGATGTTTTATTATGTAGTTTTTTTGCAAAAGTTTTTTTAAATTGATTTATATATAAGTTGATTGAAATAATAAAAACGTAATTGACGGGTTTAACCCGTATATATATGTCTGACTCTGAGTCTCCGCCGGAATGGAATTAATGTTCCTATCCATGGGGAAAAAGCATCGGATGCCTTCCCTTCTAGCTTCTTTGGACCCCCGTTTTCTTTTTCTTTTCTTCTTTTTTTATTAAGCCTTTATGTTACCAAGATTTTTTTCCCATGTATTTATACATAGGCCCAATAAAATATTAAATACAGATTTTTTTTTTATTTTTTATAATCTTTTTACTGTACACATTTCAATTAAAAAGTGCCATAGTATAGATATGTTGTACATCTTATATATATACTATATATATATATAAATATTTATAATACTGGATGCATGGTTCAAGGCAAATATAAAGGTAGCACTTAAAACAAAGGGGGAATTTTTTAGCTTAGCATCACTTGAGTGTATAGTACGCAAACCAACCTAAATGAGTCTACAACTTGCTGAATCTCACAACCCTTTGATCAACAAACTTGATGATTGTGTGTGTAGTGGGGGAGAGGGGGCTGAAACTTTTAACAGCCTAATAAGCAACCTTGAGAGGGATGACGATCTGAATCGATGAATGAAACTCATCAGAACTTGGGATATGCCATTCTGCTCCAAACAATGAAGGAGATCAGTCCTTCCAGCAGAGACCATCCTAAGCGTAGAAAACAATGAATATGCATCAGAACAAGTTAGGTACAATTTCAAGATGAATGGCTGTTTATTTATAAAATAGGTCATAAGAATCAGCAAACTACATGCCATGGTATGGCTGCCAGTATTCACTGCACTCTGAGCAATACATTGGAAAGGTATGCTCCTTCTGGATAAGACACGTCAACAGGATGGTCACAAGCTGCTCCTGCCTGACGTAATATGGTAATTCTCCTCCCAGCCATTGATGCAGCTCCCTGAGGAAGAAGGGGGGTTAAGAATTATAATCAAGTAAAAACATACCCACACACAAAGCTGATGCAATTAAAAAATTTAAGTGTATCATGTGAAGAAGGAGGTGTAATAAAAATGAGGAAAACATTCTTATGGTATATCCTTTACCACTCTTCAATTAAGTGCAGTCACAACTCGCCTGAAGAACACGCAAGAACATTCCGCTTTGAGTCATAGCTCCAGAACACGAACACGTCATAAGAAGGCCATTGCTTTTTGTTATTTGCATAGCCAAAGAGTTCAAATTCCTATACATGCCAGATGCGTTTTGCAGAACCTAGTAGCATTAACAGTTTCAAGGGCATCAGAAAAGAAAATACTTTCAAGAAAATCACAATCTCAAGCACGAATAAAATCAATAAAACTTGAGATGCATATAGTTCTTGGTGTTTAGGTCTGTAACACTAAAATTCAACAAACAAACAAAAATCTTGAGATCGCAAATGCCTAACCTTTCGACGAGGCGCCAACTTGGGTGGATCCAAGATAACTATGTCCCATGAATCTTTTCTAGATATAGCATCCTTCATGAACTCCGTAACATCTTGCCTTAGAAAGGATAGCCGTTTTGGGTCCAGGCCATTTAGAGCAACGTTACGATTGGCAAGCTCCAAGGCAGGCAAAGAAGTATCAATGCCTTTGTAACAAGAATACTTAGCACACACTCGGAAGCACTAAGCCACTAACAGGTTCAAACTTGGATATATTAATGAAATGAATCTCCCCAACGAGGATACATGGAATTGTAAAAGACAACATAATAATAGTTTGTCAGCACCCAGAGCAACTATGGATTTGTCCTCTATTGCCTAATTATGCATGCTTTTGACTATGCATCCTTTTAAAAGCTACCACAGGATTCCAAAAATGACTATTGAGAAATTATCAACTTACTTCTTAAAGCTTAAGTTGTTAGCGAGAAAATATAGCTTAAACTACTCACATCAAAGGGATGATGATTTGGAGATTGGCGTACCTAAGATATTTAAAGCACCACCTCTAGCTGCGTTCAAAGAAAATCCTCCAGTATAGCAACAGAGGTCGAGAACATTCTGCCCAGCTGAAATTGTTGATAGGAACTGACGACTTTCACGCTGATCTGCATAGAATCCAGTCTTCTGGCCATCAAGTGAAATAAAATAACTCACCCCATTCTCCAAGACCTACACCAACCGAGAGAACACAATGTAGAAGAGTTCAGAACCGGTCACAAGTATTTCAGCTAGTTATTCCAGTGAAAAAGCTCCGGATTTTGAAATGTCTGTGCTAGAAGCAGCCTCATATTTCATAAAGTTCCAAAAGGCACTTAAAGATTAAACCAAATTAGTTCCTTACAGAAACGCTCACTGATATTTTTACAAGTCTAAGCACAGGAAACAATGTTCTCACAGCTACAGTGTCAGGTGTGATTCAGTAAATTGAACTCATTGTTAGAAACAAAGATATTCGTCAATCGTACAAAACAATAATCTCCTTCAACAAGAAATGTGGCATCTGGTAACCTTCAATACCATGCTGTCACACTTGAAGCAACATTGGACATTATCAGAGTGCTAGCATTCATCATACAAATTAGGATTATGCATGCAATACAAATGACATTTTAACTCCTCCTTCATCTTCCCATCCCCCCCCCTCCCCCTTACTTCGACAGGAGTCAATATATTGACGAGAGCAGAATCAAATGATTCTTGGGAATAAGATAACATAGTAGACTGCAAAAGGAAATTATAGAATGTAAAGTATGCATATGCGGGCAAGCAAGGTTACATTAACTGTCTCTGGGGTTGTGGCAGCCTGACTGACTTCATTCAAATCAGATTGCTCCAACCCTTCTTCCTTCAGGATTTCAACAGAAGGTCGCCACATAATATGGCTGACGTTTGTTGATCTGCTGACACAATCTTTTATCTGTTGCTTGTACTTCTCAACCCATGCTGCTGATGAAGCAATCACAGCTACATCTCCGAATATATCAACAATTAGACCAGACAATCTGTTGCACACCGATACAAATGTCAAAGAAGAAATACTGACAGATCAAAGTTTCCTAATAATGAAAAGGCAAATTACACAAAAAATGGTTAAGCACTTCTTCTGTCATAACCTACATTAGGAGATACACTGAGAAGTCATGTCGATCAAAACACCTATCCTTTTTAAGATGAAGCAGAAATTGAAATGGTCTAAACTATCTAAATTCAAAATCTCAACCCATCAGCAAAAACGATTACCTAGAGACGCCGCTCCAAAAATCCACACACTTTTCTAAGATTAAAAGTAAGAACAATCATCAGAAACTGAAGTTTTGTTGCTGTAATACAACAGAGAATAACTTGAAGGCCTTAAAAGTTGTAGTCGCAAAGTTATGAAGCAATAGTTTTTAGGTTCATCCTCTGAACAAACAGTACATGAAAATCTGAAAAGAATTGCACCTATCTCCTTCACTATTAACCAGGCGATACGCATTGGTATTCAACGAGGGAAGCCCCAATCTGTTCCTCAAATGAAAAGCAGCAGCTATTCTGGCTTCCAGAAGGTTCTGAACATTCAATGCGGAAGAAGGATCTCTGAAAAAAAAAAAAGTAATATGCGGAATGACACGGGAGAAAAACGACAAGAAAGGTTAAAAAAAAAAAGGTAAGCAGCGAAGGAGAAAGAATACCTAGAAGCTTCATCCTCCAGCTGCATAAGTCGAACAGAGAACATTGAAGTTGAATTATAGAAGCCCCAACCAATAGGCTTCAGTGTTCCGTCGGCTACCAAAACAACATCTCCAGTGTTAGGCGGAGGCCTGCCAAGTATTCGATCAATGGCTCCACTGTACACCATTGGACTGCCGTCTTTGAAGAGCTGTGATTTCCCCTTCTTCAGGACGACCTTTGCCACTACTACAAGCATTCCACTTTACTGTAAATAAGTATAAATTTATAATGCAATAGGATTTTTTTGTGTAAAATGCTCTATTAACGATTCTCAAAACAAATTTAGAAACGAAGAACCTTTTGGCTGGTTAGCAGCGACTTCCTCCAAAGTAGTGGTAGTAGCGATAACCGGCGCCGCCGCCACTGAAAGACACATCCGCATCATCATCAGCCTCCCTGTAACTGGGAGGAACACTTTGGCTCCGGGCTGAAACACTATCCTCATTCGCCTTCAACTTCTTAACTATTACTCCAGGTTTTTAAATTTAAGAGCAAGAGTAGTGGTAATTGGGAGAGAAGCCTTTTGATTGTTGTTGTTTAGGTGATGTGGAGAAAGATAAGTTAAATATAGAAGGGTTGTGGGGATAATTTGTGTGTGATGTGATGTTGTAATGGTGAAAATAGAGAAGAATTGTAGAGATTAATTATGTGTGATTAGATGTTGTAATGGTGATAAAAATTTTGAATTTATTGATTAAAATAATATTAAACATTTTTTTTTAGGTTTCAGACTTTTTTTCCTAAGAAGAAGAGGCTTGGCGTTTTTTTTTTTTTTGGAGAGACAATTCTCTAATTGCCTCTCTCAAAAGAACAACATAGTAGATAATCTTGGAAGAAGATGTCTGTTTTAATATCATTACTCAATATTTATGGAAATGTTCAATCTATCTTGACAAAAGTGAACTAAGAATCTCTCTATAATTGTGTCACTATGGTTGCTCTAAGTAAATAAAAAGTACTGAAAATGCTTCGAAAGATAACAAGCAGTAAGTGATTTGAAAATATTTAATAAGATCATCGTTCGGTTCTCCTCTTAAACGTCAGGTTGAAAGAGCCTCTTGGACCTTTATCATTGTTAGTGACAACTTGTAAAGTTGTAATGGTTGATAAATATCCTTATCATTGTTAGTGACAACTTGTAAAGTTGTAACGGTATGATAAATACATTTCGACTGCTTCGTGATATATACATGGTTTTGTGAAACGAACATTTTTTCCAACATAACCATGGAATCGGTTCATATAGTTCCTTACACACTTCAATACATAAACATAATCATGTTTCCATGCAAAATCAAAACGATGATCCAATCACGCTTTGTGCTTTATTCTTATGGAAATGTTCATGATTTCCCTCAAAGGGAGTTTAGACTTGCTCAAATGTTGGATTTGGATTTCACATTGGAAGAATATGACATAAAACAAGTTAGATCTATGGTTCATTTGAGACATACACATGCTAGCTTGATGTTGAAACATGAATCTTGGTGATACCGGAATATCGCCGGGTAATTTAAGCAGGTAACTGGACTATTTTGAGAAAATTCCAACTACGTGGATTGGAGATTTTAGTGGTGGATTATAACACGTCGTTAAGAATGCACGTGTTGTATGAGATCAAGTCAATTAACGTAGTTCTATAAATTGATGATGATCCTTTTATGTGGCTCTCTTGTGAAGGAGTTGTTGCATGAATCGGCTTGTGTTTGATGACCAGTGTGATGCCAATCGTGGAGCATTTGTGGCTCAATTAGGCCGAAATCGCGGGATGTGATCAAACATGGAGCTGAGGCAATTAATGATGATCAATCGTGAGACCATGCCCATCGATGCCTGATAATTGTCTTTAGAGATTGGGGACGACATGTTCTGCTGAGGATTGAGCGGTATGACCGAGTCGGCTGATTAGTATTTGAGACGAGGTGGGTTAAGTTCTAAGGGTGACCTAAATGAGGTTGGTTTAGTGTGGACTCAACTCTTTGGATCGTACTTGACTTGAGCCCACTTATGGGCTTATTTTGAAATGACTCATTGAGCGTTTTGACCCGTTTGAGACCCAATATGAATGAAAATTTAGCGTATTTTTATTCTGATACAGATTTATATGGACTGTTGAAATTTTTCTACCCAATTTAAATCAAAATATGTGAAATAGATTTTCTGGCTAATATTGAATCTAAAAAACATTTAAATTGTGACAAAAATTTAGTAATAATCCAACATGCTTATGTTAAAGACATTTGTCGCCCGCTGTTTGTGACAATTTTCATTAGCCCCGCAGCTATTAGCCAGGGGATCATTCACAGCCATTTTCGCATTTTTTGTGCGACAACTACCCGTTGCCATCTTTGAGATACACGCATGGTAATTCGCCTGGTGAGGATCAGTCAGTTCAACATCAAACCTATCCAGCTCCTACAGTCTTCTAAGTATTTTCACAATTTTCACCATGAACACAAGTTGTTCGACGAAATTCCTAAGCCAAAACTTGCCTATATTCATCGTTCCATGCTTGATCGTGCACACCAACACGACCATTTTGGAGTACTTAACCTTTTTATTAGACAACTTCGACTTAGTCTTTCACAAGTCGACGAAGTTGCCGTTGCTATCGCATTGAAGGCTTGTCGCGGTAATCTAAAGTTTGGGCTTCAAATCCATGGATTCGCTGTCGGCACTGGACTAATCTCTTATGTGACTGTCTCAAATTCTCTTATGAACATGTATAGTAAATCAGGGAACTTTGATCAGGCATTGCGTATTTTTGAAGAGTTGGAGAACCCGGATCGAGTATCTTACAATACTCTGCTCTCAGGATTTGAGAATGGAGTAGAAGCGCTGAGTTTTGCTTGCCGATTGCGTTCTGAAGGGGTAGTCTTTGATGCTGTGAGTTGCACAACTATCTTGGCGCATTGTGCTGATTGTGAGGAATTTCTGTTTGGAGAACAATTGCATTCTCTTGTATTCAGGTCTGGGTTGGAAAGTGAAGTATTTGTTGGGAATGCCCTTCTTACTTTGTATGCTAAATGGGGGAAAATCATTGAAGCTGAAATGGTCTTTTGTGAGATTCCCTGTAAAGATAAGGTCTCCTGGAATGCTATGCTATCCGGCTATGCTCAAGATGGTTGCTTTGGGAGAGAGGCAATTCTAGCTTGTTTGGAGATGGTCAGAGAAAGGTTGAAACTAGATAATGTATCGCTTACCAGTGTGATTTCAGCTTGTACACAAGATAGAAATTTGATTTTTGGGAGGCAGATCCACAATGTGGTTTTCAAAACAGGATATGCAACTCATGTCTCAATTTGTAATGTACTGATCGCGATGTATTCAAGGTGTGACTCGGTTGAGGATGCAAAAATGGTATTTGGGTGCATGTCTGATCGCAATGTTGTGTCATGGACAACAATGATCTCTATCGTCCCGGAATATGCTGTCGATTTTTTTAATGAAATGAGGAGAGGCGGAGTGTACCCAAATGAAGTAACATTCGTTGGATTGCTTCACGCCGTAACAACCCACAAAATGTTGCAAGAAGGATCAATAGTTCATGGATGTTGTGTAAAGATGAATTTTTTATCTAATGTGAACGTTGCCAATAGTTTGGTTACCATGTATGCTAAGTTTGAGTCCATGAAAGACGCATTGAAGATGTTCACAGAGCTTGATAACCGGGAAATTGTATCATGGAATGCTCTGATATCCGGGTATGCACAGAATGGGATGTACCAGAAGCTTTGCAGACATTCTTCTCAGTCCTAAAGGAGTCTCAACCGAATGAATACACTTTTGGAAGTGTCTTAAATGCGATAGGATTATCTGAATCAATATCCATATATCATGGCCTATGGTGCCATGGTTATTTACTAAAACTAGGATTTAGCTCTAATTCCATAACATCTGGAGCTCTTCTTGATATGTACGCAAAACGTGGAAACATTATAGATTCCGAGAAAGTTTTCCATGAAGCAGATGAAAGAAGCCAAGTTGCTTGGACAGCTATAATATCTGCTCATTCAAGGCACGGCAACTATGACTCTGTAATGAACTTGTTTGAGCAAATGAAGAAGAAAGGCGTGGAACCAGATTCAGTCACATTCATTTCTGTACTTACAGCATGTGCTCGAAACGGAATGGTTGACATGGGAATTCAAGTATTCGAATCAATGCTAAAAAACCATTCGATCGAACCATCTACAGAGCATTATTCTTGCATGATAGACATACTTGGAAGATCAGGAAGACTAAAAGAGGCTGAAGAACTCTTGAATCAAATTCCTGGAGGCCCGGGATTCTCTGTACTCCAAAGCTTACTTGGAGCTTGTAGGAATTATGGCAATGTGGATATGGCTACAAAGCTGGCTGACATCCTAATCGAAATGGAACCTCAAGAATCAGGTTCATACGTTCTGATGTCGAACTTGTTTGCGGAGAAGGGGCTGTGGGAAAAGGTTGCAAAGATGAGGAAAGGAATGAGAGCCAGAGGAGTGAAGAAAGAAGTAGGATTTAGTTGGGTTGATTTAGTAGGTGATTCTGTGGGTTTGCATGGATTCTCGTCCGACGACAAAACTCACCCAAAGAGTGAGGAGATATATAGGATGGTAGAGTGTTTAGGATCAGAAATGAAATATTTAGGGGGAAAGGAAGAAAGGCAACAATATACATTTGACTTCATTGCATTGCATCACTCTACTTTCAGTCTTTCTGCTAAGTTATGAAAGCCAAAATTCTTTTCTTTCTAATTTATTTGTAGAGTCATTTTATTTATGAGCCAGAATTGCTCCACTGCCCGTATCGAACAAATTTGGAAATGGGAAGAGAAAAAAAGAAGTAAAAACTAAACTGAAGAATAAACTATGCAATTTGCAGTTTGTCCCGTTTTAACACCATCAGAGTATACCATAAACTACATTAACTCTATATACAAGTATAGATATGTATATAGGTATAGATAGTAAGATAGGTCCAGGGCTCCTTTAAGGAATAATTAAGAACAACCAAGAAATAAAATTAAACTAAGCAGCTAAAGCAAGTGTTGAAAGCTTGGAACAGAGCTTGTTTTGGCAATGTTCACCAAAAAGTTTTGTATCAGGAAAAGGTTGTTTTGGACAAGGAAGCAGCTTATGACCAGCATCCTACTGCTGCTAATAAGCTTGAGTGGCAGTCAGCTATGGATGAATACTCCCTATACTTGGATCAACAGGAGGAATTCTGGAAACAAAAATCTCGTTTTAAATGGTTTATGGATGGAGACAGGAACACGGAATTCTTTCATGCTACAGCTAGGGACAGACAAAGGCACTTACAAATATGCAAGATTCAGAACAGTCAACGTCAATGGTGTACTGATAGAACAACAATAGAAGCAACTGCAGTAGACTTTTACTCCAACCTTTTGCTGGCTGATGAAGTGCAGAATGAGGCTGATATGGACTACTTTCTTGATTTTATACCCCACTTAATAACTGACGAGCATAATCAGAGATTAATGCAGCAGGTTACATTGGAAGAAGTGCATAGCGCAGTCTTTGATTTAGATCCTCACAGTGCTGCGGGCATTGATGGCTTCTCAGGTAAATTCTTTAGACATTGTTGGGATATAATAGGTGGTGACTTACTTAGGGCAGTTCAAGATTTTTTTCAAGGTAATCCCTTACCTAGAACAATTGGCTCCACTCTAATCACCTTGATTCCTAAGACTGAGGCCCCCACAAATTTTTCACAATTTCGACCAATTGCCCTTAGTACCTTTGTTAATAAGGTGTTCACTAAAATTATGAGTACCAGACTTCAAGCTATCCTCCCTCTTTTGATTTCTGAGGAGCAGTCAGCTTTCCTTAGGGGCAAAGATATTACGGATAATGTTCTTCTTGTTCTTGAAATGGCTCAGTTATCCACAAAAAACTAGGGGTCACAATGTGATCTTCAAGTTTGATGTAATGAAGGCATTTGACAGAGTTTCTTGGACTTTCTTGGAAAGGATGCTTCTCAAATTTGGTTTTTCTGATCAGTACTCTCAGTTGGTTACGAATAATCTTCGGGGAAGTTGGTTCTCTATTCTTGTTAATGGCTCTCCAGCTGGTCTCTTCCAATCTTCTGGAGGTATCAAACAAGGAGATCCCATATCACCCTACCTTTTTATTCTAATTACAGAAGCACTATCTAGAGGTATCAAACATATTTTTAAGGTTGGCTCTGACACTTTTGCCACTCCCAGAGGATTCCCTACCATCACCCACTCTCTCTATGCAGATGATCTCATAGTCTTCTCTAATGGGGGAAAAAAGACAATGACTAAGCTTTTTCACTTTTTAGATAGATATGAGCATGCAACTGGGCAGAAAACCAACATGGCAAAAAGTTCATTTATCATTGGCAAACATGCTTCATCTGCTGTGGTTCGTCAAATTGAGGGCTTGACAAACATGAATCAAGTTCAATTCCCATTCACATATTTGGGGTGTCCTATATATCAAGGGAGAGCTAAAGCTGTCTACTTTGAAGGTCTTATCAAGAAATTTGAAAGAAAGCTGCAGGGTTGGTATTCGAAACTTCTATCTCCTGGAGGCAGAATAATACTTATTAGACATGTTCTGACCACTATACCTATAAATCTAATGGCAGCTATGCACCTCCCAGCCTCGGTGGTACAAAGACTTGAGAGGATAATGAGCCATTTTCTGTGGAATGATCTGGAAGGTAAGAAAAGAAGAATTTGGAAAAAATGGAAGGATGTCTGTTTTCCCATTGAGGAAGGTGGTTTGGGAATTAGGGATATGCACACCATTCAAGCTAGTTTCTCTTGCAAGTTATGGTGGAAGTTGAGAACAGGGCAGGGCCTTTGGGCTAACAAAATCATGAGTGGTAGTTATCCTTTGTATAAGCTTCATGCATGGAGAATGCTTTCCAGAACTCAGGAAACTATTGATGATCACTCCAGATTTTTAGGGGGCACCGCTCATAAATGGATATGGATTCCCACAACTTCAGGCAGATTCTCAGTCTCCTCAGCATATGCAATACTGAGAAGGAAGAAATACTCCATTTATGAGATAGGTGAAATATGGAAGCCATACATGCCAATTAAAATCTCTTTCTTTTTATGGAGATTACAGAATCACTTACTACCCTTTCCTATGCAACCAAAGAAGCTAGGATTTTATGGACCTTTTAAATGTCCATTCTGTGATGCGGAAGACTCTTTCTTCCATGCTTTCTGGAAGTGCAGCAAAGCTACAGAATTGTGGTGCCATTTTCAAAATTTGCTGCAGTTTAAAGCATGTACCAACAGTTGGGAACAGTTCAAGCAGTCCTGGTTGCATAACTCTTTTCATGGCGCATTGAGTAAGATCCTTAAACTACTTTTCTTTTTAATTTTGTGGGAGCTCTGGAAGGTGAGATCTAGGGCCTTGTATGGTAATTTAAACTTGCTCATTGAACATTCTGTGAAAGATATCATTAATCATACCAACTATGCTGCTATCAAAATGGAGCTGAGACAACAATCTGTAGAAGATGTTATCCTTGTTTCTAGTTGCTTTTTGAAATCCTTACAACCTGTTAAGAAAAAGAAGCTTCTTTTGGTCCAATGGCAATCTCCTACAGGCAATCAACTTAAGCTTAACTGTGATGGGTCCTCCTTGGGCAATCCAGGCCCTGCTGGGGGAGGTTTCGTGATTAGAAACAATCTTGGTAAGGTTCTGAAGGCTGGATATGAGGCATATGGTATTTGTTCCAACATGGAGGCTGAAATTAGAGCAATGAAGGCAGGAATATTGTGTTGTTTAGGGTTGGCCGTGACTGATTTTATTGTTGAATCTGACTCTCACAGTCTAATTCAAATGTTAAAGGGGAAGTTTGACGTTCCATGGAGATTCTTAGATGAGATTGCTGAGCTCCGAGAGCTGATAGCTTATCATCATATTCAGATACAACATGTCTACCGTGAAGGCAACTCGGTTGCAGATTATCTTGCAAAGAAAGCTAGTGAATCACAACACTCCCAGCAATTTGACTGCTCTAATTTGGAAAGTCCTCTTGGCCTGTTGGTCTTGAGGGACTCGCTTGGTCTTCCCTCTATTCGGACTCATTAATGGATTGGCTCTTGCGCTATTGCTTGTTTTTCCTGGAAGCACTCTTCATAGTAATGAAGAGTGCAATAAGGTTGTTTTCATCCCTTTTATTTGAGCATTTTTTCAGATTTTGTGGCTTGTTGCTGGTCCTGTCTTTTGATGGCAGGCCTCTTGCTTATTCTGGATGGGTATGGCATCAGCCAAGACATCAATGGTGGATTCCTTGGCTCACTGATTGCTGCATTGTTATGAGGAAGCACTCTTCATTTATTAATGAGGAGTGCAAAGCAGGTGGTAGCCTTACAGAACAGTCTTTTTTGATTTTTTTGGCTATTTCTTTTGGTGCTGTGGTCCTTTTTATGTTGTAGATGTTGCTGTACGGTCCCATAGTACATCTGCTGGAACCAAAGATGATTGTCAAAGATGTGGTAATGCTGTCATGAAATCCTTCCTTTATATAAGTAGCATGTTACTCTGATAGAGGATTGTTCAAAAGACTTATTTGAAGCTGGGCATAAAAAATAAAAAATAAAAAATAAACAATAAACTAAGAAGGTCCTATTTTTCTGATGGAAATGATCAGAACTCTAGTAATTAACAGCAAAACTCATTTTCTCAATCCAGCTCATAATAGTTAATTATCGATGCTATCTAGCTGCCTCCAAAAACCCAATCGCAGGAGATAATTAATCCCTCTTTAACGTTGTTTAGTTTAGATGTATCATCAGTACTTTGAATTGCAGCCCATGTAGTAGATGATGATGGTGATGAACAATTTAAGCCTCAGCAGTATAATCAGAATATAATGAAATGACACCCATCAAAACCTGCACACAAAGAATGACAGAATGTTTATTTATATATATATGAAAAACTCTCAACATTTGCCCTTTTATACTTGACAAAAGGGAGTTGAGAACAAATAAAGAGAGATGAGCGAAAAATTAACGAATAAAACTCAAACATTAAACTAGGATGGAAGGGAGCTTACTAGGATCAACGGTGACCAGAATTGCAGTCCCTCCGAAATCACAAGTCCCTCCCCCGACCTTAGTTCTTTGCCAGTAGCTATTAAATGCGTAGGATGCATGTGCAACCAGCGAGTCCGGCGAAAAGCACGACCCGTTTGGCAAAATTTGGTTGCAGTCTGCTCCTGACCCACACGCATAGTTCATCGCTTCTTGTATTATTGGGTCCGGCACCGATGGCTTAGCCACGCACCAAAGTGCCATTGGTGGAGCAATATAAGGCGGCGGGGGAACTGCCGGTGGTGGATAGACAACCGGTGGAAGGAATACTGTCGGCCCCGGAACATACGTCGGAGGAGATGTAGTCGGGACATTGATGAACGGAGAGGATGGTGGTGGGTTTGGAAAGCTGTAACTTGGTGTCGCCGGAGTGGGGCCCATCTGTGCCGGAGAAGGTGGGAAATTATAGCCTGCGGATCCAAAAATAAAAAATAAAAAATAAAAATAAATAATAAATGAAATGAATTCATAGAATGCATAATTTTCTTTGAATTGTTTTTTTCATAGAATGCATAATTTTCTTTGAAATTTTTTTTTTTTCAAAGGATGGAAAAAAATATAAAATAAAATGTTTTTAATTTAAATTTGAAGAGCTCAATAACCCCTTTGGTTATTGATTTTATTAGCAGTAGTATACAACCACTACGTACACTTTCAACCACAATATCTTACACAACATAATCTATACCATATATTCTGTTGGGACCCATCATAAAAAATAATTCATCACTTTAATCTATGGCTACCACTTGTGTAGTGGTTTGTGCACTACACAAGAGTGTAGTGCACATATCATTATTCTTTTATTAGGGGAGTTGTTTAGGGCAGCACAACAAATCTATTTTGAAATATAAATTGAAGGTCCGTTAACATTGTCCAATGTTTATTTTTTACATCTGTAAATCAAATGTGAATAATGATAATTCAACAATAAAATAATCACAATATAGTGTGTAACACACTTTCGTATCACTTATCATTGTGTGAGACCTATTGATACATATGATGATCAATTATGTAAAAATATATTTTATATTTTCTGTGAAACATTTATCATAATGTAAATATACATCAATCATGTCATTTATTGTGTTAATTTTGTGTTGTCAATAATATTTCTCCAAGTTGAAATAAGTTATATTGAATACAAAAAAAAAGTTATATTAAGTGTCATTTATTGTATTTATCAATTTCTACTACCTCCGCCCCTATATGTAAATTTATTTAACTTTTTATTTTGTCTTGTAATCTAAGTTTATTTAGATAACCAAGAAGTATTTATTAATTTTTTATTTTTATTTTTATTTTTTGTTAGTCATTTTTCTTCGTTTATCACTCATTTAACAAGGGATGAGATCACCTGTCTAAGTTGTGTGTATAATTTTGGTGTCTAAGGTAAAACTACGTCGTTTAAAGTGTATTTGATTTTTTTTTTTTTTTTTTTTTTTCTTCAAAAATTCAAATACACATAAAACGACACATTTTTTATTTAGACACAGGTGATCTCAAGCCTTTAATAATAAAAAATCTTTTTAAATTTTTTTATCAAAATTAATAACATACAATTTTTTTTAAAATTAATATTAAAAAATTCAAATAGACTTATATTTAGAACGAAGGTAATATCTTTCACTTGATAAAAATGGTTATGATGAAATGAAAGAAAATATAAACGGATATATAAAAGGCCCATAAAATCTCTCTTTGAGATACATACCTCCGCCCCCGCCTGCCGGACTTGGATAAACAGCTGTAGGTGGGCTGAGATCCACCGGAGGAGGATAACTCTGCTGGGTGGGTGGGGGGAATGTGTATGGGTTGCTAGAGGCTGGTTGAGAAGGAGTGGCATATCCTCCACCGCCTGATCCGCCGGTAGGCGGCGGCGAAATGACGGTGGAAGGTGGTGGTTGTGGGTTGACCGGCGGATTTAAGCAATAAGGAGGAGTGTTTCCAGGGAGGGAAATGGGAGCTAGAGAATCGTAAGGTGGCAAAGAAGGTGAGCTCACACCATATCCAGAAGTAGTTGATGAAGAATCCAAAGGCATATCATGATTATCTGGTGTTATTTCATCGAATATTAAGCTCTTTCCAGCTGCAAAAATGGAGTTTCTTGAATGTGAAGGTGAGGTCCTTGACTGATCATCACCAACTGATAAATATTTTCTTGCATCTGCATGACATCACTGTATATATCACATGCCATGCATATATAACCTTCGATTTTTCACGTATACTTGTACAACATTTTATATTCATATCAATACACAATGATCAATGGTTTAAAACATGTCGATCATAATACACTAGCTTCCGAGATAAATTTAAAAATTGCAAATTTCAACTTACCGCAACATATGACCAAGAAGAACATCGTAGTAGTTATACTATGAAGATTCATTACATGCAGTCCATTGTTAACTGATGCCGCCAACATTGTTGGTTTTTTATTGGCGTCGACGCGGTACAAATTAATACAATCAAACAATATACATATATATGAAGTAAGTGGCTTCATATAAATGTGTCTACAGTTTGTGTGTGATCAGTTAACTTACTTTAGTAGTACTAGTAAGGCACTATATAGTCTTGTAGTAGTATGTTATTTTGATTCTTTTTACCTTAATGTACTACAAGGATATGTGCTTTGCTTCACATTTCAAGAAACACTACATAAAACTAAAGCGCGCAGTGGGTGTTTTTTATTTTAATTTTAATTTTCAGGCGGCCTTTTAATTTTTGGCTTGCTTTCTACTCAAACTTTGTATCTGAATCACTATCATAACTGTTGATTTCTTGGTTAACAGTTTGTGTCATTCTAAGGATAAAAGAAGTACTTTCTCAAATAAATTAAATATAATTAATAAATACATGTATTTAACATTTGGTACTTTATAGTGATATTTTAAAGATTTTACGAATAATCTTGGACCAAATCTTATTTTGTGTTCTTAACCAGCTTGACCGAAGACATCTATATATGGTGGTCCGGCCCCTATGTATAAATTAAAATAAACCACCAATTAGTTGTTTTAAAATGATGACACGCTGGTGTATTGCAATGGTCTATGACCGCTATAAAATCCCTGAAAGATTAATTCTCTATAGAAGTCAATCAAATGCAAGTACAAGGATTGACGTGAGAAGCTTATATAAGTTAACAAAGGATAATCAAGTCATGATGTCAATGATCATCGAACTCAATCTTTATCTTAATGGATGAGAAGTTGATGCATATGCACAAAATCTCTCTTGTTGTACCATATGTCTATTCGAGTTTGATGGTCAATAACCACCAAACACGATCTTAATCTTAATGGATGAGAATTGGACACATATGCACACAATCAGGGCCGACCATGAAATTTTTTGGGCCTTTGGCGACTTCGCTGAAGGGGCTTTCTAGTTCGATTTTTTTCTTTCGAAAACATAGTTTTTTACAAAATATTATTTCAACATCGCGCTTCTAAAATCAGTACATATAAAATTCAAATTCATTGTGTTATATATATTTTCATATATTGTTATTGTTTGTATTTGTGTTTCCGTAATAAATCGGGTGAACGGATGCACCTATGGAATTCGAATTGATGCATATGAGATATTATAAATTTGGGAATTTATCAATTCAAATTATTTTGACATATTATATTAAATAATAAAAATATAAAATAGAAACCTAATATAAATAATAGCAAAAATCTAATAAAATATTTCATGGAAACAATGTGGGATAAATGGACTTCAAATCTCATCTTTGATCACATAATTCCCTCCCGGTTGGAAAGGAATCATGCTCGAATCAATAGGACGTCATAAAAAGCATCCGCACATGCCAACCTCAAAGAAACAACAAAAGACATCACTCGAATCCCTGGATCAAATACGAGCCGGATAGACAATTTGAATCCAATGGTATGTTTTGTTGAGGAGTCATACCCCATACATGTAATATCATCATAACACCCTTCCGGCGAAATAGACTCACGAATGACTCCCTGTGAAACAACAAGATAAGAATAACAACTAGCAGTCGGATATGCATCAATAATTTTTGCAAAAGGGTCCACAATGTGGTGCTCCGGCTTGCTAACAACGGGCTAACGAAATGAATAACTCGCGGCAAGATAGGGGCCGGATCATCAACGAACAAGTGTCGATCACAATCGATTTTTTCTCCTCCGTCGTGCGTTCTGGCTTATTTTCCTCCAATTTCTCCATAAAATTTGGATGACTCTCCTCTACCATGCTCTCATCATCATCGTTTTTCAACTCTTACTCTTGACTGTTAACAATCTCTTTGTTTCTCGCTTCAACCATGTCTTCCACCTTGCTGATTCGCATTTCAAACGAGCTTACTCGTCGATTCTACGTAGTTCTTACAAGAAATTAGAGCAATCATAATAGTGATGATCACTTCCTTTACAATGACCGCAAAAGGCAGAAAACGGCTCTCTAGAAGTTTTCATAACAATACCTGTAGCACCATGGTTACCTCTACCACCACAGTTAGGCCGTTCAGTTTCTCCTTTTAACATATTCTGAAATCGAGACATCATATCATCAAAACGTCGTTCCATTTTCACCAAATGTCGATCCATCATATCATCAAAATTCCGAAAATAGGCATCCATATATAGGACTCTATTTTGACATTTCTCAAGATTGAAATTCACCAACAAATAACACACGACAAGTATCCAGAATGTTCAAAGTTCAAACAAGAACGGTGAGGAATTTTTTGGAAAACACTTGTATATTTTTTTTTTGGATATTGCAAAGTAAAATTTTGCAGGTAAATCCTGGACAATTTTTTTTGTTAAGGAATTTTGCGCAAACAAGAAGCCTGATGCTGGGAATATTTGTTTTATTGTTGTAACAGAAGATTCACGCAACAATTAGAAAAAGATGGGAAATGTGATTTTTTTATTTTATTTTATTTTATTTTTTGTACGAAGAGCAGGAAAAAAAAAGGGCGCAGGTAATAAGGAAAAAAGAATACAAGGGGATATTTGGATACTGTCGTTGATTGGCTCTGATACCAACTGATGCGATCCATAGCCGAATCAGATTCTAAAATGCCCGAGTATTGATCTTCAAGATAGATTTGGGAGAGGAAATGTGTATAGGATCTCCAATCTTGAAGAAGAAATTGAGAAAACGAAACAGAGGAACTTGGGAAACGTCTGGAGGAGATGAATTTCGCTTTCTTGGGTAAACTTGTCTGGCTCATTCTCGTTGATGATTATTATACAAAATTGAAATCCCTATGGGGCCAATACCTAGTTCTAAAACCCATCCCTCCCTGGTAAGTGTTTGCCCCGGCTTGAGAATCGAATGC
This sequence comes from Gentiana straminea, assembly GCA_036785695.1. Taxonomy (NCBI): domain Eukaryota; kingdom Viridiplantae; phylum Streptophyta; class Magnoliopsida; order Gentianales; family Gentianaceae; genus Gentiana; species Gentiana straminea. The sequence goes on along the minus strand of JAVUPR010000266.1, from coordinate 8,108,724 downwards.
CCTTCATAGCGATTTTGGATCTTCGTTTGTGGCAAATCTGTCAAGAGTATTAATAGTCTCCGCACTTCGCCAATGCCTATACTACAAGATTTGTCAAGGGTTTGAATGGCAACTTTGCAAATGTGAAATCACAAGTTTTAATGACCTTCCGCGAGATAATTTATGGGATATGGTTATGGAACAATAGAGTTGCACACTCCTCGGATTGTATTCGCCCCCTGCACATGTTTTTCTTTCTATAGCGACATCAAGACTCAATTTAGCCTTTTTCGTTGTAAGACTTTGGTCTCTTTGACTTTGATTAATAAAGATCTCTTTAAACCATGAGTAGCAACTCAATTACAACGGGCCAATACCTAGTTAAAGCCCATCCCTCCCCGTGTTTGCCCCCGCTTTGCGGATTATCGTTATTACAAGCAATGCCTATACTACAAGATTTGGAATGATCGTTTTATTGCCTTTGTTATGGCACTAAACCATGAGCGAGAACTCAATTACAACATTACAGATTCTGTAGTTCTTGCTGCTCGGAAAGATCAGATTGCAGAGATAGATTGCAATCCAGTTATTGGGAATTTCAAGCATGCAAATCAAGGGAGAGGGCAAGGTAGAGGATTTGGAGGTGGAAGAGGTTTCCAGGGTAACAACAAGAAACCTTATTGCACTTATTATGGAAATGAAGGCCATACAATTGATAAATGCTACAGAAAATATGGTAATCCACCAAATTTTAAGGGATATGGTAAGAGGCACAAGGGCATCTATGGCAAACAATATAGCATACAATGAGGATCTTGAGGAATCAGGTGCCTATGATGTTCCAAATCAAGATCAGAATCCTGGAGATGCAATCATCAAGTCTCTGTATGAACACTTGTTGTCTTTGATCCAGAATCTGCAGCCACAGAATAGTCAGCGCAATGAAGTGGTGATGGCTACATGGAGTAGCTCTCAAGGGCAAGGTATCAATGGTAGTTTAGTCCACTGGATCATAGATTCAGGGGCTACTGACCATATTACCTTTTCTTTAAAATGCATGTTTAACATACAAGTGGACAACAATTTATATGTCAAATTGCCAAATGGATCATCAGCAAAGTTACACACATTGTTGATGTCAAGATTAACACTGATATCACATTATACAATGTGTTTTGTATACCTTCTTTCAGTTATAACCTAGTTTCTGTTAGGAAACTATCAACTGATAGCAGATTATCTTTTGGTTTTTTGTGCTAATATGTGTCTTATGCAGGAACCAACAACTATGAAGAAGATTGGTTCAGCTAATCTTCAAAGTGGCCTCTACATACTTGAAGCATTAGACACAAAGGCTTTATCAGATGATACTTGCTCAGTTTCTGGTTTTATTCAACCTGCTGTTTGTAATTCTTGTTCTTTGAATAGTGCTGATTTGTGGCATTATAGATTAGGACATCCCTCTATTGAGAGGTTGAAGGTTCTGAAAACTTTTAACAACAGAATAAGAATTCCTGATCATTAATGTAATATTTGTCCATTAGCAAAACAAAAGAAACTCAGATTTCCTATTAATGTATCAACCACTTTGCAATGCTTTGATCTTATTCATGTAGATATTTGGGGTCCAAATGGAGTGCTTTCTGTTGATGGACATGCTTATTTTCTTTCCATTGTGTATGATTACAGTAGATACACATGGATTTTTCTTATGAATACTAAAGATCAAGCTTGTGAATTGTTAAAACAGTTTTGCATACTTGTTCAGACTCAATTCGATAGATGTGTAAAGACCATAAGGTCAGATCAAGGTGCTGAATTCACCATGAAACCCTTTATAGACAAAAGGGCATAGTGCATCAAATGGCTTGTGTTAGAACCCCACAACAAAATGGTTTAATAGAGACGAAACACCAGCATATCCTGAATGTGGCCAGGGCTATTAGGATCCAATCTAATGTTCCTGTTGAATACTGACATTACAGTGTTTTACATGTTGTTCACTTGATTAATATCATACCTACACCATTTCTCAAAAACAAAACACCACATCACATTCTGCATCAATATGAACCTAATTATGACATGCTGAAGGTGTTTGGATGTCTTTGTTTTGTCTCTACTGATTCACAGGGCAGAGGAAAATTTGAAGACAAAAGCAAAAAAACTGTCTTCTTAGGTTTTGAACCCATATCAAGGGTTATAGAGTAATGGATCTTCAATCTAGAAATATTTCTGTTTCTAGAAATGTAGTTTTTCATGAGACTGTTTTTCCTTTCTATAATATATCCAAATATGACAATTCAATAGATCTTTGTCTTTCAACTTCCTATTGATGATCATGATATTGAACATGATCAGGTTGTGGTCAATCCTTTCCACTGATCCTGATCCTACACCACAGTCATCAGGATCATTCAATAACACATCCATTGATCAGCCACAACCTTCAAAATCAACTAGACAAAGATCAGTTCCATCCTATTTGACTGATTACATTTGTGCTAATCAAGTAAATAGGACATCCCCATATGCACTAGAACATGTCATATCTTATGCTAATATATTTCAGTCTTATCAGGGTTTCATTGGAAGTCTTGACACAGAAAGATAGCCTACATCTTACAGAGAGGCAAGCTCGGATTTCAGATGCATGGCAAGAAGGAATGAATCTAGAGTTACAAGCACTACATAAGACAAACACATGGTCTTTGGTTCCTTTACCAAAAAGAGTAAACCCAATAGGATGCAAGTGGGTGTATAGAATCAAAAGAAAAGCTTATGGCACTGTTGAAAGATTTAAAAGCAAGGCTAGTAGCAAAATGCTACACACAAACCGAAGGAATTGATTTTTTTAGAAATCTTTTCTCTTGTGGCAAAACAAACAACAATAAGGTTATTTATGGCATTGGCAGCTCAACAAAATTGGCATGTTCACCAACTAGATGTCAATAATGCTTTCCTACATGGAGACTTAGAAGAAGAGGTTTATATGAAACCTCCTGAAGGATTAACAGCAAATGGACTTGTCTGCAAACTTAACAAGTCATTGTATGGATTAAGACAAGCAAGTAGATAATGGAATGCAAAACTAACACAGAAGTTACTGGATCATGGATACAAACAATCCAACAATGATCATAGCCTATTTACAAAAGGACAAGGGGATAACTTTGTGGCTTTACTAGTATATGTAGATGATATTGTAGTTGGAAGCAAGAACATGGAAGTAATAGAAACCCTAAAGGATCTACTACATTCTGCTTTCACAATCAAGGATCTTGGCACTCTAAAGTATTTCTTAAGTTTTGAGGTTGCAAGATCAGATAGTGGTATTGTCATAAATAAGAGAAAATACTGCTTGGATCTTTTAAAAGAATTTGGCTTCATTGATTGTAAACCAGTTTACACACCAATGGACACATCCCAGAATTTAACAGAAATAGAAGCTCCTCCACTTGAATCAAACACTGAATACAAAAGCCTTGTTGGTAAACTCTTGTACTTAGGCAACACCAGACCAAATATAGCCTTTCCAGTTCAACTGCTCAGCCAATTTTTAGCAAAACCTAATGAAGCTCACCTAAAAGCAGCACACAGATTGCTTAGATTTTTGAAGTCTGCACCTGGAAAAGGCCTATTCTTTCCTGGTAAAGGCTCCATCTTTTTAAAGGGTTTTAGTGTTTCAGATTGGGCAGGCTGTACAAAACTAGAAGGTCAACTACCGGTTATTTGGTATTTCTTGGAGATGCCTTAATCTCTTGGAAATCCAAGAAACAACCCACTGTTTCAAGAAGTTCAAGTGAAGCAGAATACAGGGCCATGGCTGTCACTGCTTGTGAGATACAGTGGCTACTCTATCTACTCAAGGATTTTCAAATTCAATACAAAGACAATGTCCCTCTTTACTGTGATAGCAAAAGTGCCTTAGACATAGTTGAAAATCCAGTTTTTCATGAAAGAACAAAGCACATAAAGATTGATTGTCACTTTGTGAGGGAGAAATATCAGGCAAAAGTGTTGATTCCTCTACCAATCAATACAAAGGACCAACTAGCAGACATACTAACAAAACCTATGGATGACAGACACTTGAAAGGCTGCTCCAAGCTTTTCCTTTTAAAGACTTATACACACCATCCAATCCTGAGATACAAGAATGAGAATAACAAGTGTTTGGCAAGCTTCACTTGGTTCTAACCATGTTCAGCTTGAGGGGGGTGTTGAGATACAAGAATGAGAAGAACAAGTGTTTGGAGTTCATTGAGGCACACATCAAACACTTGTTGTCAAGTTGGTTGAAAATGATGGTTAATGTGGTTACAACCAAATTGAAGCCAACTACACTATATAAACCTGACCCCTGAGCAAATGAACCTCCTTGATCATTCAATTGTACTTTCCTTATACTAATTTTCTATAGAATTCGATTTCCCCTTTTCCCGCCAAAACTGTATTTCGAATTTCACCAAGAACACTTGAGTGTTCTTATGTTCTGAGTTTTGATCTTGTTGTATCTGTTCGAATCTTGTGTTTTCTAGTTATTGAATCAAAATTCAACATTATGTAATATCTGAGGACAAAATGTTGATTAAACATACCATGAGCACCAGTGAGAGAACAAATTAAGACTGTTTAGTTACGTCACATCATGCCATAAATGCTATATTTCAGCTACTGTGTGATTACATAATGTTTTTGTTTTTGTTCGACTCTTCAACCGGTGCTTGTATTGAATTATCTCGTTGGTGTTCATTTGAATCTTTGAAAAGGAGTACACAATTTACTCAGGTTTCTATTACATGCAAAAGAAGTCAATGTCTTTGATAACAATGTTTGTCATGCTTTACCTAACAAATGCAGTTTCATAAACGTATAATCAATCTATAGCCAATCTATAAAACAATCATAAATTTGTTAGAAGCGCTAGGTATTATGTGGTTGGAATGATAAAGGTTTTACTTTGCACCACGTGCTCACGGGCAATTCTCATCAACCGGTTTGAGTACACCATCTCGGATTGACGACACTTTGAGCAGAAAAAGAAAATAACTCTGATATAATAATGAGCTGAAACGCCTCATAGACAATTACACACATTCACGAAGCTAAGAGAAGAAAATTAACTAGCTAATCTAACCCCAAAAAACCAAAGAAAACAGGGTCCAACCAACAACAACATGAATATACCGCAATTCCAAACCATTAAAAACGTACAATGTAGGAATTAATTAAGAGAAGCACTTTAACAAATTAAACAATCATAATCACTTGGTCTCCTAAATTTGTTAAATCGATCATGTTGCAAATCTTGTGTCGGACGGTGTGAGATCGATAAGGTGTACGTAAGAATGATGAGATCATGCATGAGTTATGATATTATTACATGTCTTACATGGATAGAAATCGTCAAGGGATCCATCCCGGGCATTAATTTAGTAGCGTATCAACTTCCAAAAGGTATATATGCCTATAGCTAGAACGAACAAATTAACAAACCTAAAAAAAAGGACACATATTTGCCCTTAAGACGCCCAGGTCATTAATTAAGAGAACAATACAATTCAGTAGTATATATCAGCAAAGTACGGGAGAAACTAGCTGGCCAAGCAAACACACGCGCACGGGAGAAACTAGCTGTTGAAAGCAAATTAAATCTTAATGGTTTTATTTATTACAGGTTTATTTTTTCTTAACAGATACCAAAGAAGAAGGCATTTCTTCTGTGCCATGCCGTGTACAGCATATATACGCATCCGGCCACGTCGGTGATCTGCTTATGATTGATCGGTGTTAGATCTATATTATAATATAGATCTAACACCGATCAACGGCGTGCAGATCATCCGATGTGGCCGGATGCGCGCACACGGCGCGTGCACTAAAGATTTCCGTACCAAAGAAATACAAGACATACAATCCCCAAATGTATATATTTTGTGGGTGGGGGGGGGGGGGGTTTAAGATACGTGAAAATGATAAGACGACTCACTTTTACTCCATTGAAAAGTGAGTAAATTTGAATGCATACTGCAACCCATCTACTTTCGGGAAATCACTATGACATTCGACCTCCAGACACTAAATCTAACAATCGACATTCGATGGGTCGGACGTCCATTTACAAAATCGAATCCAACCCCGAAACTTGGTAGCTAGCTCTATAGATGATCCGTTGTGGCTACACATTCACAAAGCTAAGAGAATAAAATTAACGAACTAAGCTCTTTTTTAAAAAACAAGCACAATACAATATAACTACATGAATATATATATAGAGAGAGAGATATATATAGGAATTAAGAGAAGCTCTTTAACGAAACCATCACAATCATCACAACCATGCACTGATGCACAAGATGACAAAGTAGCATAAATAAAAAAATAAAAAAACAGGACCATTTTATGAACATCAGTAACAAGGTTAAAAGAAGCCAACCAGCAAAACTCATTCATTATGCCAAAAGATTCTTTGAAAAAGAAAAGAGAAAAGAAAAAAGAGAGTCTGCGTGCGTGCGCGCGTGCGTGTGTTTAATATGGGCGAGAATCAATGACAAGAGCAGAATATGAACATCAGCCTTGAGCTTGCTCCCTGTGGTGCTGGCCTGGCATATCAACATCAGCCCGTTAAAACTCCATCACTCGATCACTCGAAATACACTGATCTATAGTAGGATGTTTTGTACTTCACGTCATAGGTAAGGATGTAGGCATGCCAAGTGTCATACATTATATTGATGGTTGAGACCACAGTCTCGTCATCCTTGTTGGTCTCAGCTCTCTTCCTTAAGTCTTCAATGGCGGGGCTAGTCGGGTTGATATGCATTACCCTATCAACTGTCACAAAACAATCCAGCTCCTTAAAACGGTCATCGACAACAACATCCTTCACTCCGTCTCCGAAACGAAGAATATCTTTTATTATATTTCGGAAGCATTCAAACTCCTGCTTCTTCTCTTCCAACTTGATCTCTTCCTCATCCGCCTCTGAGGCGTCGACCTTCTTGTTCTCACCCAAAAAGATTGGGTATCTATATAACCTAGAGTAAAAATCAGCGAGACCCTTCAATTTGTGTTCCTCAAGGTATTCAAGGTAATCTTTTTTGAGGAATAGAGTAACCTTTGTACCCCTAGTAAGTTTATTACCAGAGTTATCCTCAGTGATGGTGTAATAACCACCATCTTCCCTTGTTACTTCGGACTCCCACACATACTGCACATCGTCATTATTCTTTGTAGTGACCACAACCTTCTCAGCAGCCAAGTAAGCTGAATAGAAACCAAAACCACCAAACTCAGCCAGGAATGGCAATGGGAGAGCGTCAGCACCAATTGCTTTCTTTTGGAAAAATTCAGGATCATGGGATTCCAAACATTCAGCTTTCTTTTGGAAAAATTCAGGATCATCGGGGAAAAATTTAAAATTATAATTGGGTTCCAAATATTCATCCAACATTCTCTTAGTGATATCCATTTGTAGACCCTCGCTGAATCAATGGTACCAAGATCCACCAAATCTGCAAAATATACAGAGAGATATATATATATATAAGAAGAAGAAAAAAAAAATCAATCATCATTAATTAAATGCATCGATCTTTTACGTACTATAGAGGTCTCCCTAGCTACGTACTCGCCTTTGTGGGTCATTCCAATGCCAGTGTCGATGATGGACAAGGTTTTACTATTCTTGTCAGGGACAATTTGAATGAAAAGATTTGGTTCATCACCCAGCTTGCTCATGTCAATCACGCTCTCATCACGGATATTCCTTAGATTCTAAAATCAATCAATAGAGATGTAAGTTACAATTCAGGGAGGAACAGGAAAACTAGAAGAATTTCCTACTATCTCCCGTTTACAAATTCAAGTCACGTAAAACTGTAATCCAAAATCAGATCACCCCCCACACAAATATGAAGAATTATCCCATAGGGATATATATGTGATTCGAAAAAGAAAAGAAAAAAACGATAGAATAGAGAAATTACTCTATATGCTTCACGTATCAACTCCGAGAGGAAGATGTACTTCTTGCCGGGGAGAGGGAAAGAACTGAGCATAGCATCCAGCATTCGGTTTATCTCTGGGCCAAAAGGAACGCGATTTTGTTGTTCCGCCATCTCTAGGGCTTGCAAGAATATCTATCGATCGGGGGAGGATTATATCGGACGTCTTTTGGTTTTTGGTTAATTAAAAAAACTTTGTCCTATAACCATATATACACACACACAACAGTCTTATTGCCGCCTCAGAGTGTGAACATGACCTATTTGCCATAAATGACGTACGGAGGTTTAGTGTTTTTTTTTTTTTTTTTTTTTTGGTAACGATGCCCAGAAAAGTTTACGATCATGACCGTCTGACTACTTCTTGTTCCTTCACCGCTCTAAGGGCCCGGAAAGGAAAAAATCCAGTCCAAGTGGCTTACAATATTATATTTTCTGCTAAAGTAACAAAGTCTACTAGGATTGAGATGATTCAAAAGATGACGGATGTCAGCCACAATCACCAGAAGCTCCGGCAAAATAGTTGAAACGCCATTCACCATTTGGGACAAAAGCAAGGAGTCATTCTTTAGCAAAATTCCCTTCCAACCTTTCTCCTTTGCCTGCAAAAGAGCCCAATGAATCACTTCTGCCTCATATTTGAGTGGTGAGTCCAAATTCACAAAAGAACGCCCCCAAATCTCAACGACGTTGTAGTTTTTGTCGTAGATGGCAGCGCTACCACCAGCCAGCACAAAAGGGTTACTCCAAGCAGCATCTGTATGGAAGATAAAATGCACATTAGAGGAATCAAAATCAAAAACATTTTGGTGCGGATTTAAAGCAGCACGACCTGTTGAAATGGTGTCCTAAACTCAATCGGGTTAGACCGGAAGTCGTTTACGGTCTATTTTAGTTGATGGTGTTTTGCTAGTTGTGGCCTTCTTGTCCATAGTCATGAAAGGACCGATCGGTCATTGTCCATCAGTGAAAATAATGGATTTTCAGTTCTAAAGATAAGAAATATCACGCTTTTCCACGTTCGGCTTTTAATAATTTACTAAACGTGGCTTGATACTAGGGGAGGAGGTATGTATATCAACGTGGCGTCATGTGACTCCACTAAGGTCCTGGAATTTTTTTTTTTATTTAAACGATATAGTTTTATTGTTAAAAAGTGTCGTTTTGCAGCTAAAACATGTAGTTTTAGCTTCGCATGGCATTTCCATTTGGAATAAATTTTCGAGGAAAAACCTCCAGTGGCCCTACTGAAACATATTTCTAAATCCGTCTATGCTTGATACTCGGTAAAACATTATTTTACCCATATGCTAGATTAGTTTACAACTATGCATTTATGTCAGCTTGTATTTGTGAACAAGGACGGAGCCATGATTTGAACTTGGGGTGGACTAATGGACTATATCGAGTTCGTCGGGTGGGCTGGATTAAGAATATTTTATAGATCAAATTGGACTATATATATATTTTTAGTGTAGTATTTTTTTTTGTCCGGATGGGCTTAGCCCCCCTAGAAATATACATGCCTCTATCCTTGTTTGTGAATCTATTATGTTCGGCCTTTTTTTTAATCCGTTTTGTTCAATTTTACTGTGAGCGCACATCAGTACATGCAACCATTATCTAATTTATTTACCAAATTGCACAGCAATAATGTCCGAGGCATGATTTGGAACAAAGACATAGAACAAACCGCAGTTTCTAATTCTATGAACTACAAATGGTATGACGGTACATTAAATTGCACTTTGTTCTGTTTTTTATCTTCAACTTTCCACCATAATTTTGCCTCTGTTTGTACAGATATGCAGAGACTAAGAAGGACTAGAGATCTGAGGAAAGGAGAAGTGGGCCTGCGCGCAGGGAATGGAGCAAGTGTTGTTGCTCTAGCCATAGAAGTTTATTTTCTTTTATTGCCCAGTGGGCTGGTATTTGAATTAAATAACTGTTATTTTGTTCTTGCTCTTACGAAGAGCATTATTTCCATTTCTGCATTAGATATTGAAGGATTTTCTTTTACGTTTAAGAATAAATGTTGTTCTTTTCACGTGACAGAATGTTTTATGGTACTGGCAAACTTGACAATGGTCTCTACGTATTAGATATGAATGTTGATATACTTAATATAAACAATAAGAAATCTAAAGCAAATGACTTGAATGAATCCTACTTGTGGCATTGTAGACTTTGCCATATAAATAAGAATCGCATTTCCAAACTCCATAAAGTTGGAATGTTGGATCACTTTGATCATGAATCATTTAATACATGTGAAGCTTGTTTACTTGGCAAGATGACAAAGTCACCATTTAGTGGCAAAGGGATAAGATCCAATGAATTGATTGAGCTCATACATACCGATGTATGCGGCCCTCAGCGAGTCTGCTGGGGGCTCTTTGCACGCAGCTAGGCTCTCAGCTCGCCAGCTATCCTCTCTCGCCAGCTGGCTTGCTCATGACCTCTATAAATACCCATATCACCTCCATCACAAGGAGGGGAAGACTTCATTTTCCAGAACAATGCATGGCTTGATCCCTTACAAAAGGTACGTAGGCAGCCTTTCGGGCTTAGCTCATAATCAAAATCACAAACATAACCGTTTATTCATCTTATACTTCAAGATCTCATCTTGTTCTTGAGGGCCACTGCACAACCACCGGTAAAATCACACACTTTAGCCAGATATTCACCGTTAAATCCACTCAAACTTGTTGGTGATAATTTCGACATCATCAGGTGTCATTGGATGTCACTGCATAAATCGTTGCATAAAGTGTCGCTGTGTAAGGTGGGTGTCACTGCATAAATCGTTGCATAAGGTGTCATTGCATAAATCGCTGCATAAGGAAGGTGTCACTGCATCGCATCGATTTTAATTAAGAAATTTTCGATTTTTAGAAATTAAGTCGAAAAATATCAAATGAAGCCTACAATCCTTTCAAAGAAAAATGAATTCTTCAAAATTTGTCCGCGATCACGAGTAGAGCGGAGAATATCGACTATTAAACGAGTCAACCTGAGTTTTATTGAATATTGAATGAGTCAAATTTGAACTTTTCTGTTTATAACATGATCGGCTTCGAGTTGGATTTTTCTAGTCGAGACGAGCTTAACCCTTAGGGAGTAACGATTCGGCTCGGCTCGGCTCGGTTACACCCCTATTAAATCGATTCACATCATTGAGGACGAAAAATTATAAAATATGGTGTAAGAATTACGATTATCGGAATTTTATATCAAAAGATATAAAATTGAGTTTAAGATAGAATTTTTTTTTTTTGGTTTGCCACTTCCAGTTTTTTTTTTCCCAAAAAAAATACACCCTGTTCAAATGATAAATAAATAAAAAGGATACGTTGTTTCAAAAAAAAAAAAAAACAGAGACATAGTTTCAATTTTTTTGTTTTTTAATTGAGGATAGCTTTGTTCATCTATTAATTTTTTGTTTCTATAAACAATGAAAAGTTAAGTGAGTCATATTTACTTAATTAAGTCAATTATATGTTCTTTTAGCCCATATTTCAGACGATCTTTTCATCATTTGATTAAGAAAGAGAGATCGAAAAGATTACGGACACAAATAAACAAAAGGAAGTAAGAAAGGAAAGATATTGGGTAAAGAAACGAAAAAGAAAAAGAAAAAGAAAAAGGGAAAGAGAATGATACTCCAGTCCAGTATTGATAGTATAAAACATGCGCTGATGCGCCGCGCGTCCTTTAAACCAAGGGCAGAACATGTAATAGACACAAAAGGCTCAAAACTTGATCAGGCAATACCAAGAGCCGTATAGAAACGTCTCGAAGCATTTTCAATACACTGCATTTCCTGGGGATGATGATTTGACGGACGCGGCCCGGTCCGGTCATACAATCCAATCGACGATTAAACTACTGCTGGATTTCCTATCTCTTTATTTCATACACAAATATATGTGTCTACTACCGACTAGGCGACTACTGATAAGAAAAGCAAATATGCGATACAATTGTAAGTGCAACAAAAATCTCGATGCATCTCTTGCCTCTTGACCTCCCGTCCATTGTTTATCACTTATCACATCATGGTCGTGGTGCATACTTTGATGACTTGGGCACTCGCAGCAGAAACCCTATATGGTGTCCTATCTTTAAAATGAAGATAAAAAATAGAGTTTGCTTCAAATAGTTTCCACAGCAGGGTCTCTATCCCTATTTATTTTTAGGGATATGAACAGTACATCCCTACTTGTGGGGATGCACTATTCATGCCCTAAACATATTTAATTATTAAAAATTATAGGAATAGAGATAGGGATGCTGCTGGAGTGAAATAATAAATATCAATGTGTATAAATAGGGTTGTGAGGTAGAAAATATATTATTTAATATTATTTGAAATGTTATAGGGATAAGGATAGAGATGGTGTTGTGGAGGTTTTTGAATTGGGATGTTGTAAAATAATGATATATATTATTTTATATTATTTTAGGGATAAAATTTGGGGATTCTGATTAGAGTGCCTTAATTTTTAATTATTTTTTATCCCTAAAATAATATAAAATAATACATATCCCTATTTTACAACATCTCAATTCAAAATACTCCATAGCAGCATCCCTATCCTTACCCCTATAACATTTCAAATAATATTAAATAATACATATTCTACCTCACAACTCTATTTATACACATTAAATATTTATTAGTTCACTCCAGCAGCATCCCTATCTCTATCCCTATAATTTTTAATAATTAAATATGTTTAAGGACGTGAATAGTGCATCCCCACAAAAGAGGACAAGATCGCTCATATCCCTAAAAATAAATAGGATAGAGACTCTGTTGTGGAAGTCATTTTGAGGTAAACTCTATTTTTTATCTTTATTTTTAAAGATAGAGCACCATGTAGGGTTTCTGCTACGAATGCTAGAGCATCTCCAAGAGTGTTGTTTTTCAACACCAAAACAGCAATTTGATGGAAAAACAACCTCCAATGGATATCAAATTTGACCATCAAATTGGTGGGGGAAGGAAATCAACATCAAATTTGCCGGGGAAATTTGGTAGCCGGCAACTACTGTACACCCAAATTTTTTTTATTTTTTTATTTTATGAAGGATAATCATCATTTTATTTTTTATTTCTTAATCTAACTGTAATTCCCATCTAAAAAAATTCATTCAAACCCTAAAATAATATAATTGTAATTCAAGTATGAAATAATTTTTATATGTTAATTGCATCATTAAAATGCACAACTAAATAATAATACATTTATTTTTAATATATAATTGAATTTTATGATGGAATGTTTCAATAATACTCATTTTTATATAGAACCATTAGAGTTGATGGAAGTTACACCAAATTGATGATTTGGTGTTAAAATTGCCGTCAACTGTTGGAGATGCTCTTACGATTTATCATTCGCTTTATCTCTTACGATCTATCATCAGATCTGTCACAGTTTGGGCCAAACAATCTGAAATTTCACTCAAGAAGGTAACTTTTCAATTTGGGTTTGGCCTGTTTTCTATCTGCCATTGATTTCAAGAAGTGGGCTGTGTGTGTTGATCAAATTGCAAGGGCTCATTCTCGTGTTTATTGGAATTTGGATTTTTTTTTATAGATTATTTATTATGGTCTTTTAGTGCTCTATTGTTGCGTGGCTGAAATGAATCATGAGATCTGATCGAGGAGTGATAGAGTCACAACGAAAAGACACTGATGCGCTTGTAACAACGATCTACACCATTGATTATTGTGAGACATATATTGATTGATCTAGGTCCCACAATAATCAATTGCATGTGTAGATCATTGTCGTGTCTTTTCGTTACGACTCTATCACTCCTCGATCAGATATCACTGTATCAAATTGTCGAAAGTTTGGTGGATGTATGTAATTCGAAGAAGCAAGAAGCTGATTGCAGGATACTTAAAATTTATATTGTAGAGCTTAGAGGTAATTTTCAAGCTTGTCCTCCTCTCTTTTCTCCAATGGTACCACCTACAAAAATCTTTTAATTGTTATTTCCTGGAAGTTTTGATTCTATTAGCTGTATATATATTCTTGTATATATTATTTAGATAATATATACTTTGTATTTATTGGTAGAGATTTTATAGATTTACTGTATCTGTAGCTTTACGGTAGTCTCCTATAAATATTGTAATACTCAACTGTGAATAAGGCAATTCAATTATATTCTTCCAAATATCGTGTTATGGTATCAGAGCATTCACGATCAAATCTCCTCTAAACAAAAAAAAATTTTTTTTTTTTTTTTTTTTTTACCCTAATTTTCTTCTCCAGCCGCCAGCTTCTCTGTTCTTCTAGCCGCCATTTTTTTTTTCTTTTTTTCTGTTTTCTTCTTCATCTCCAAAGCTTCTCACCGGTTTTAATGGCTGCCACAAATATTATCACCTTCAATACGGCTGCTCAAGCCCCGATTAAACTTGATGCCACCAATTACTACGTCTGGCATATGCAAATTGAGTCTCTTCTTGTTGGAAACGGTCTGTTTGGGTATGTTGATGGTACCAAAGAGGCACCGGCTGCCACCATCGTTGCTGCTGATGGCCGCACCACTCCCAATCCTGCGTTTATTACTCACACTCGTCAAGACAATTTAATTCGCAATCTGATCATTGCCTCTCTCACTCCTGACACAGCCACCCTTCTCTACGGCACTAAAACAGCGGCAGCGGCATGGAAAACTCTCTCTGATGTATATGCCACCCCCTCGAAAGCCAGAATTCGGAATCTCAAAACTGCTATGCGGGATTATCATCGTGGAACAGCCTCTGTTCATTCATACCTGTACACGATGAAGCATAAACGGGACGAACTCGCTTTACTCGGAGCACCCATGGATCATGATGATTTTGTTCATCTTGTTCTCGCCAATATTGGCCCGGAATACTCAGACATTGCTCGTGCCATCGCTGTTCGAGAATCCGAAGTCACGTTTGAAGAGCTTCATGAGAAACTCCTCAACTTTCAGCCCTACTCGCCGCCGACAGCTCCACACTTCAGCCCCGCCACAGCTCATGCAGCGTACCGCCCGCCTTCACATCCAGCTCGACAGCAGCAGGCCCCATATCCTCAGCCGCTTGATAACTGGCTGTCACAGCAGCAGCCGCAAGGACAGAACCGCCGCTTCAGCCCGAACAGTGGGAATCCGCGGCCTTCTGGTGGCTCGTCTCGCAGCTCGCTTCAGGATCAGCGCAATGGTAATAACAGCTCGACTCGTCGTCCTTTTCTGGGTAAATGTCAGCTGTGTTTTGTTCAGGGTCACTATGCGCAAAATTGTCCTACTTTCGGTCATCAGATTGGTCATATTTTTGGATCACCGGGTTCCCGCTTATCACGTCCTCAGGCAAATGTTGCAGCCCAATCACATGACTTGGCTCAGTTTGCTTCCACTGCTCCCACCTGGCTATTGGATAGTGGGGCATCGCATCATGTGACGTCGGACTTGCAAAATTTATCTCTTCATGCACCGTACACTGGCACTGATGATCTTCTGGTTGGTGATGGTAAGGGCCTCTCTATTACTCACACTGGCATTTCTTCAATTCCCGTTAATTCTGTTAAATCCATTCCTTTACGTAATGTCCTCTGTGTTCCTAGTATGTCCCGCAATTTATTGTCCATCTCCCAATTATGCAAAGCCAATAATCTATCTATCGAATTCTTACCTTCTGAATTTATTGTGAAGGACCTTCAGACGACCAACCCAATCCTCCGTGGTCCAGTTAAAAATGGCTTGTACGAGTGGCCCGGTCCTCCTCTTGTCGCATTTGCATCCAATAAAGCCTCCTCTCAAGATTGGCATCATCGGTTGGGTCATCCGGCTCATCCAATTTTATCTTCAATTTTACCTTATGATTTACGATCCTAGCAATAATTCCTTTACACATTGCTCTCCATGCTTAGAGAGCAAAAGTCATAAATTGCCTTTTGGTACATCCACTTTACATTCTTCTCGCCCTCTTGAGGTTGTTTTTAGTGATGTGTGGACATCACCTGTTATTTCTGTGGACGATTTCAAATATTTTATCATCTTTGTTGATCATTTTACGCGTTATATTTGGTTTTATCCGCTAAAACGAAAATCTGACGCCCATTCTATTTTTATCCGCTTCCGCTCCATTGTTGAAAAATATTTTGAAACGTCAATTAAAACTTTTTACTCTGATAACGGTGGTGAATTTATATCCCTTCGTGATTATTTTGCAACCAACGGTATTTCTTTCCTCACCACCCCGCCTCACACCCCTGAACATAATGGTATGTCTGAACGTCGCCATATGCATATTGTTGAAACTGGCTTAGCTCTCATGAATCACGCTTCCGCACCCACCTCCTACTGGCCTTATGCTTTTGCTACCGCTGTTTATCTTATTAATCGTATGCCCACGTCTACTCTCCACATGCGTACTCCCTATGAAGCCATTTTCAAAACTCCACCCAATTACACTAAACTTCGCATCTTTGGCTGTCTCTGTTATCCATGGCTACGCCCCTACACCAGTCACAAACTCCAACCTCGTTCTCGCCCTTGTGTTTTTCTTGGCTATGTTCTTAACCAACATGCCTACTACTGCTACGACCTAGCTGAGTCCCGTATGTATATCTCACGTCATGTCAAGTTTGTTGAGTCCATTTTCCCATTTCGCTCCACACCACCCTCGGGTTCCCCACCCCTCTCCCCGCCTATTGCCTCTATCTCGGACTGGATTCCTCCCTCCCCTCCCATTCACCTTCCTATCCCTCCTCCACCTCCTCCTCCACCTCCTACCCCACCTCATTCCCCGTCACCTCCTCCCACTCCTCCACCTCCTCCCCCCCCGCCGCCCCCATCATCTTCACCTCCCCCTCCCCCACCACCTCCTCCATCAACTTCCACTCATCCCATGCGTACTAGAGCCCGTGACCATATTCATAAACCCATTCAAAAGCTCAATCTTCACTCCCACCTACCAAATACCCTTGACACTGAACCCACAAATATTACCCAAGCTCTTAAAAACCCGAATTGGAGAACTGCCATGCAGGAGGAATATGACGCTCTCATTCGAAATGAGACGTGGTCCCTGGTTCCTTCTCGTCCTAATCAGAATGTTATCAGTTCTAAGTGGATTTTTCGTCTTAAGCGTCACCCAGATGGTACTATTGATCGGCACAAGGCTCGCCTTGTGGCCAAGGGGTTCACGCAACGCCCTGGTATTGACTACTATGAGACGTTTAGCCCGGTGGTTAAACCTACTACCGTACGTGTTGTTCTTTCTCTGGCTCTTTCTCAGGGGTGGTCTTTACGCCAGCTAGATATCAACAACGCCTTTTTACAAGGTCATCTATCTGAGGATGTTTACTTGGCCCAGCCACCGGGGTTCATCAACACTGAGCTTCCTGACCATGTGTGCAAGTTACGGAAGGCTATTTATGGGTTGAAACAGGCCCCTCGGGCTTGGTATGAGGAGCTTAAGGGGTTTCTCTTTTCCAGTCACTTCAGTAATTCTACTGCTGATTCATCACTTTTCATCTACACTACCGGGACTACTATTATTTATCTTTTGGTGTATGTGGATGACATCATTCTTACAGGGAATGACACTAAGGCTCTTGAGACATTTATATCTTTGTTGGGTCGTCGGTTTGCTCTCAAGGATCTTGGTGCCCTTTCTTATTTTTTGGGCATAGAGATTATACACAATGATCACGGGTGTATTTTATCTCAAAAGCGCTATGCAGTTGAACTCCTTACTCGCCTTCACATGGATCAGGCCAATCCGGTCACTACTCCTCTACCATCTGATTTGTCTGGTCTTACTGCTCAATCTGGTTCTCCACTTGATGACGCATCTGAGTATCGTATGGTCATTGGCAGTCTGCAGTATCTATTGTTTACCCGCCCAGATCTTGCTTTCTCGGTGAATAAACTATCTCAGTTCATGCATGCCCCTACCGATCTTCATTGGACTTATGCTAAGCGCATGCTTCGTTATTTGGCCGGTACAGTTGACTTAGGCCTTCAGCTTTACCGTGACTCACCGCCGGTTCTTCATGCCTTTTCTGATGCTGATTGGGGTGGTTCTCACGATGATTATGCTTCTACTGGGGCCTACGTTGTCTATCTTGGCAGGAATGCCGTTTCTTGGAGCTCCAAGAAGCAGTCCACTGTTGCTAGGTCCTCTACTGAGGCTGAGTACCGCTCTGTTGCCTCTACCACTGCCGAGCTCATGTGGGTTACTTTCTTGTTACGTGATCTTGGTTTTTCACCCCCTCGAGCTCCGGTTGTCTACTGTGACAACTTGGGCACTACTCAGTTCTGTCACAACCCAGTTTTTCACTCACGGATGAAGCACGTTGCTATTGATTATCACTTCATACGTGATCAGGTGCAACGGGGTTCTTTACGGGTTGCTCATGTTCGTGCTCAGGATCAACTTGCCGATTGTCTCACCAAGTCTCTCCCTCGCTTGTCTTTTGTTCAGCAGCGCAGCAAGCTGGGTCTCGTCCCTCGTCCACCTTGAGGGGTGGTATTAGCTGTATATATATTCTTGTATATATTATTTAGATAATATATACTTTGTATTTATTGGTAGAGATTTTATAGATTTACTGTATCTGTAGCTTTACGGTAGTCTCCTATAAATATTGTAATACTCAACTGTGAATAAGGCAATTCAATTATATTCTTCCAAATATCGTGTTACGTACAATGGTAGGTGTTTTTCAAGAGGAACTTGGATTCTTTGGTTTTAGCGTTTTGTTGATTTGCATTCGACATATGGTTTCTATTATCTTACCCTTCTCATGAATTTTGCCTAGGTACGTTGAAATGATATTAGAGCGAAAGGAAACACAAAGTTGATTCCTGGGTTCAAATGATATCTATTGTCAATTTGAACTAAGGTAGTACAATTCATTCAATATATTTTCAGTTTGGTAAATGTCAGCTTTTTTTCCCTTATGCTTTCTGAATAATAGTGGTAGAAGTGGAAATGAAAGGACAAAATTTCTCAGTCATTCTTCAATGGTATTTGCGTTAATTCTCTCAAATCATAGCGAGCTCTTTTGCCCTTGTGCTCAGTTCATCCCTTTTTTTCCGAAAGCAAGTGGTATTATATTTTCCTCTTGTAGGCCTGTAGCCTGTAGGTTCATGTTTGATGTTTGGATTTCTTTTTTTGCTGAAATGTAACATGGCTGCATCACAAAGACTTCCCCTCCAGGGGTTTTCTAGAAAATTGTTTTGTTTAAATTTTGTTTTCTTGCTTACAAGCATTCTTTCTTTTCTCTTACAACGGCTATGCATATTTCACTCTCCCACCAACCGTCTTATTAGAACCCTACAGCATTTATGTGGAGATTTTGTGTCAACTTTGTTTTCTTGAGCTGAGGTGAATAATACTCATTTCACAAAAAGGGTAAATTAGACTCATGTCTTACTTCCGAATGTACACTAATTATTATGGTTTCCGTGTGTCCAGCTCACATCCCATATAAAATCTCATGGGTTTGTTCCCCAGGGAGGTAGCATGTTGATGCATAGAGGAGGAGGGGTGATGTCAGTGACGAGGAAGTGATTCAAGGATAAAGTTATTGAAGTTCATAATCAACACTGTTAGTCAATCTTTTCTCTGTATTCTCTATTGGTGTTATATTTCTATTGTATGATCTATAAACCCTAAAGGAGATTATATTTTACTTCCTTTTGAATGCATTAAAAATCAAATTTTGCGCTTATTTGTGCTATAAAGAATCATTTGTGATGTATTTATTTATTGGTAAACAAAAAAATATATTTGGGAATATAGAAAGTTGAGTTTTTTTAGCAGGAATTTCCAACATGTTTTGCTCCTAAAAAGATTCAAAAATTGATGATAAGTGCTTTTATAAAGATATATATTTTCTGACAAATCTCATGTTTACCTTGTACTGGTTCTGAAATCGGTTATCTAGACTTGTGTGCTCAGCATCAAATGTGCAAGTTAGTTTGTTGTTGATGCTCACATTTTGAGCATGTATGCGTTCATGTCCTATGACAATTTTTATATTGATAGGAATTCATGTCCGGATTTTTCCAAATGTCTTTCCTTTGAAATGTTGTGAATGATAGTGTGTGCCTGCAAATGAATATTTCGTATTTTTCTCTTTTCGTGCATTGGACCTACTGCTTGCTGTTGCAATTGTGATATATAGCACCAGCGAACAAAAAAAAAGGTTTGCATGTTTGTCATAATAGAATTTGACTTGCTCATCTTTTGTAAAGTGCTGCATTGCATGTCCAGACACGCTTTGCTGCATGTTTATTTGTTTCCCCAACTAGGGCAGTAAGTGAACCCTAATATTTGATTCGATTCGGTGTATTCGGCTCGAAAATGTTCGATTCGGGGCTTGATTCGTATCATCAAACGTCAAATCAAGCTTTAAAAATAGGTATTCGGCTCGAAAACCAAACATGTTCGATAATATTCGGCTCGATTAAGCGCTAATATATTATATTCGGAATATTATTATATTATATTGAACCGAATATAATATAATATATTAGCGCTTAATCGAGCCGAATATTATCGAACATGTTTGGTTTTCGAGCCGAATACCTATTTTTAAAGCTTGATTTGACGTTTGATGATACGAATCAAGCCCCGAATCGAATATTTTCGAGCCGAATACACCGAATCGAATCAAATATTAGGGTTCACTTACTGCCCTAGTTGGGGAAACAAATAACATGCAGCAAGGCGTGTCTGGACATGCAATGCAGCACTTTACAAAAGATGAGCAAGTCAAATTCTATTATGACAAACATGCAAACCATTTTTTTTTTGTTTGAGAGTGTTATATATCACAATTGCAGCAGCAAGCAGTAGGTCCAATGAGCGAAAATAGTAAAGTACGAAATATTCATTTGCAGACACGCACTATCATTCACAACATTTCAAAGGAAAGACATTTGGAAAAATCCGGACATGAATTTCTATCAATATAAAAATTGTCATAGGACATGAACGCATACATGCTCAAAATGTGAGCATCAACAATAAACTAACTTGCACATTTAATGCTCACACAAGTCTAGATAACCGATTTCAGAACCAGTACAAGGTAAGCATAAGATTTATCAGAAAATATATATCTTTATAAAAGTCAAAAGCACTTATCATCAATTTTTGAATCTTTTTAAGAGCAAAACATGTTGGAAATTCCTGCTAAAAAGACTCACCTTTCTATATTCCCAAATAAATATTTTTTTTTTCACCAAGAAATAAATGCATCACAAATGATTCTTTCATCACAAATAAGCGCAAAATTAAATTTTTTAATGCATTCAAAAGGAAGTAAAATATAATTCCCTTTAGTGTTTATAGATCATACAGTAGAAAGATAACACCAATAGAGAATACAGAGAAAAGATTGACTAACAGTGTTGATCATGAACCTCAATAACTTTATCCTTGAGGCAGTTCCTCGTCACTGACATCACCCATCCTCCTACCCCGACCTCACAACAAGTTGTCAGATCTAGGGGCTTATGACGAGGGTCGGACTAGCCATCGCCACATGTCATCTTTATATTGGCAAACCATTAAGGAATGACAGAGAGTTAATACATAATAAGGTCCAGGATCTTAAAGACATACCCAAGGGTAGGTCCTTAATCCCAGGTGGGAGATCGGCAGAAAATCCTCCTCCAGCCGCCGCAGATCGGCCCAGATTTGGTGAAGATGAGCTGCCCAGTTGAGCTATAGTGGCCTTGAGGGCTCGGTGCAGGACGTACAAAGCAACCTCGGCGGTAATTAAGGAAAGAATCTTGAGTCATAAAGACTCTGATCCTGACATTTAAACATGTTCATAATTATCTCTAAATCATAGGGATTTACATGTATTAATCCTTAGGGAAATAATAATAATAATAATAATAATAATAATAATAATAATAATACAAATCCTTGTAGAACAAAGAAAGGGATAAATCGTCCCCTATATAAACAACCCTAAGGAACTACGAAACACTTGATTCCTTAAACATAACAGGATGCGTAGGCAACTTAAGAGAAATAACTCTCAAGCTCAGTCTAAATCCACCCAAAAAACCATCCCTTGTTCATATTACCCTAGATTAAACCGCCCAAATTGATACCTGACGATTTACAACATCGTCATATTGCATTCCTTGTGTTTTTTCCTATCTTTTTAAAGAAGAGACCAATGCTGATATGGTGTATCATGACCATCATAAAATTATTGAGTTCGGCCAAATTAATATGTTTTAAGAGAAAACGGTTCACTTTGAGCTATGGCTAAACTTGGGTCGGGTTGAGTGAGCTTAATTTGGTTTGCTTTATAACTTTTTTTTAGGTTAGTTAGCGTTTATTAATAGTCGGTGATGAGAGTCAAATTGACTATCGTTTACTATGTGATTATACCCCATTTATAACTCGTTTTATATGTATTCGGAGACATTTACTTTAGTTTTATGCATTTTTACACCCTGGTTGTCATTTCGAGACCTAGGACGTAAAATCCAAAAATCTCGTTATTTTTCGGTGTTTTGATGCATTCTCGGTCACCTTACGTCCCGTAGGGGTTACTTGCAGTTTTTGTTGTGATTATTTACAGGAATTAGGTGTTCGAGATGGCCGGAAGGCGAGTTACGAGGGTTGGAGCGTGTGCCCGAAGCTTAAACGTACAAACGGATTAAAACTCGTTGGTGTTGTAACCATACCTTCATTTAATCTGCATTTTGGTCCAACTTACAGGAATTATCTGGGTTGGACATATTTATGAAAGTTGTAGACAATTTCTTCATCTTTCCAATGCATTTTGAATCACATGATTTGGAAATCTACACACAAAGTTATGGCCGAGTTACTGAAGATGTGTCGGCAGAACGTCCCCTATAAGTTGTAGGCCACCGCCTACAAGATGCTGGGAGCTATGAAAATCTACTGCTATTCATAGGCCACGGCCTATGAATCACAGGCCACCGTCTATGAACTGTTTTGCCCATTTTACCCTTTTAACACCTAAATACCCCTCATATGTATTAGGTCTTCTTCCAGCTCGTTTTTTCAGCATTTTTCTGCACTTTTTCATCCTCTACTTAGATTTAGATTAGTTTTGTAAATATATTAGCTCAGATTAAGTTTATTTTGTGTAATCCAAAGATCAATGCTACTAGGTTGTTGCTATTTCAGTTCGGGTTTCGTTTTCGTTTCCGGTGTTCTTTGTCTCGATTTCTGGTAATTTCAATTACTTCTTATTTCTTGATTACTTGTTAGCTTCCTGATGACGGTCAAATTATAACCGTAAAAGTCATCAACGTTGACCTTAAATCGAGATTAATAATATATATTTTATATTAAATCATGTGTTTATATTTATTATTTAATGTTATGTGATTTATAAGATATAATTTGATATTTATCCGTTTTTATTATATAATTTGGTATTTATCTGTTTTTATTTATATTTTGGTATTTATCCGTTTTTATTTAAATATGATTTACTATGGGATAAATATCTATTTTGTAGATTGGGATAATTTTTGGAGGATAAATACAAATGGAAGAATTAAATATCAAGATAAATCAAAGAAAATCCAGAGTGCATTGAAGATAAAGATCGGATAAGCACGAAAAAAGGAGTAAGGAAGAGTTGGCCGACTATAGGGGGACGCATATGGAGTGGGGCGCATTTTTCCCTAAGCTTCCGGATCGACTTGGAATTATCCTAACGCGTTTTTAGACTTCTTTTGGATTTAGAAAAACTATTTCAGATTGGTTTAGGCTTATCCTATGCAAATTTTTACTCCTATATATTTGTACATACATTACACACGAAAAACACACCTCAGACACCTTAGACACTTCTCTTGAATTATAATAAAGTTCTCAGTTTTCCTCAGAGTGGTTTTTATACAAGTTCTGCTATAATGTAAGTTCTTGTATTAATTTCTTCTTTGTTCTTTGTAATTAAGCCCACAATTATTGTTTATCGTTTGAGGTTGTTCGTTCTTCACCGAACGATGTAGATCTAAGGATACGATATGAGGCAGTGGGGATTCCTTGTCTATAAGGATCACACGCCCAGATCTGTTATCCGGTGACCTATAGATGACTTTGGTATGATCGACAATCGTGTTTTTAGTAGATCTATATAATTGCTTTATGAATCTCTATTTTATCCGTTACGTATGTAGAAACGCTAAGATTTAGGTTTTCGCCGCGTCAATCTAGCCACGTCTTTATGGTGTGATTGTTCACCTAGAATTTCTTATCTTAGTAGGTATGGCTACGGCTACGTTGCTCGTCTGTTTTAATTAGCGTATGATTAGGAAATACCAATATAGGGCTCCTAGGTCGGCTAATGAATTGATCTTCCGGGACTTTCAGCGAGATCTAGATCTGTTCTGTATTTGGGAATTGTCGACACCTAGTTATACGTAAATCGTAGATTAACATGATACCTAAAAAGTTAGTGTTAATGGGACGGAGACTTATGCGATCGCTTAGGAAGTACGCCTAATCACAGGAATATTGCCTAGGTGAGGAATACGGTTAATAACGGCATCCCTAGTTTTGTAAGCGTGCGAGTCATATGAGATGGAGGCCTAAAAAGCGAAGTCACGTGATGTATCATAGTGATCTAGATGGCCTACCCGGAGCTAGGTCTAGTTTAGGGGATGACTCCCGTAGCCACTATAAAAGAAATACGGATCGGATTAATAGTTGTCGAGTCTAGCTTAATTATATAGAATCTCTAGATCCAAACGATAACATAATAATTGGGGAGGTTAATTACGTTGTCTTTGTTGTGTTGTGTCGAGTCGTGTCCTTTATCTTTCTTGTCTTTCGTTGGTCGCAGACCGCCTTTATGTGCTCGGCATGAATGATTAATTGTTTGTATATAAATGACCCACAATTGGTTCCCTGTGGGATCGACCTTGATTCGCTATAGTTATACTACGATGGACCTAGTCCTCTTGCTAGTATTGGTTTATGGTGGTCAAGTATTTTATTATCACTTGATCTACGTCATCACTTCCATGTTTGATTTCTTGGTGTTTTAATGTGGTTTGTTTGGTACAATGAGTAGTTAATTTCCCGATAGTCGAGTTATGTGAAAATCTTTGAAATCGAACCATATCTTGTTGATTGAGGTGTTTTTTGATATTTTGATTGTTGATTCTTTGTGTTTTTATTGTTATAGAACTTATGCTTGATCACGTTTATTGAATTCACGACTCAATAATCGTATTACACGTATCTTCTTTATAAATGTATTTTGCGAAAGTATACGGGAACCGGGGTTCTAGGATCACCCTGTAAAGCTGATTGAGTTGTTCAGATTTGGTTTCGTGTGTGAGGTTAATATCGACCTTGTTGAGCGTTTCATTGTACGTAAACCGTGTTAGGTTAGTTAAATTCGGTCAGCGGACTGTTGAACCTGACATAGGAGGGTAGATTATTGAAATAATGTTTATTCTCGGAATTAGGAAACGACACCCTACGAGTGACGTCGAGAACGTTTAGGTAAGTCAAAAACACCTCCGGACTTTTCTAGGGTTTGGTAAGTAGTTGATTGGAACATCACTCGGCTATCTCTTTTATATAGTTTTAACTCTCGTTTGTGTATATTTAGTTTGTAAAACCGGTGATCTGACAAATCACCACGTCTTCAGTAGTTGTGTTGGCCTGAATTAGGAACAATCCTGGCTTTGATACTTGACCAGATTCCCTGTTGGATACGACCTTGCTTGCTAGTTTTACACTACAACCGACTCGGTACCATGCCGGTTAGAGTTGGCTTTACTATAAAACGGCCATCAAGCTTTCTGGCGCCGTTGCCGGGGAATCATGTAACGCCCCCGGACCCCGGGCCTGGTAGCCCTAAATGAGTCATAAATGGTCCGGTCAACTACTTAGACCGCCGTCCTCACTTGGTCTAAAAGGGCTAACCCGAGTTGACAAGACCTTTATGTCTCACACTTATATGGGGGTGAGCATTCTCTTATTTTACCGATGTGGGACTTTACATTCTCCCCTCCTTATAAGGGACTGGCGTCCTCGCCAGGACGGCCGGACTGTTCCTGGATCGTCCCTACCAGAGGTAACTAGAGGCCATCCTTACACCGTCTTCTTGTACAGTGCAGCGCATAGTTCCGTCTGATAGTCGGCTCTGAATACCATTCTGTAACGCCCCCAGACCCCGGGCCTGGTAGCGCTAAATAAGTCATAAATGTCCGGTCAACTGCTTAGACCGCCGTCCTCGCTTGGTCTAAAAGGGCTAACCCGAGTTGACAAGACATTTATGTCTCACACTTTTATGGGGGTGAGCATTCACTTACTTTATCGATGTGGGACTTTACAAATCCGGTTGATATCTTGTAAGTTAGTTAAGTTCTTAGGATTAGGTCGTTTTTCTGTTTTCCTTTGTTTGTTTTGTTTCTTTGTTGTTGTTGTGATCATACCACATACTCTGGCAGTGGTAGTGACAAGATATCGTGATTGTGTTTGTGTTTTTTCCCTGGTTTGCAGATGATGAATCCATACTACAATTACGGCTCACTACCTTACTCATTCGGAGGCTACAACTATGGTGCTATGGGTTACGGAACACAACCCTATTACCAGTTCAATCCATACATCTCATCATACGGAAATGAGTGGGATAATGCCCCATGTTACTTTGATCAACAACTAGATACTTCTCCACCTCCGGAAATAGAGATCTTAACGGATGAACATGTGCCACTTGAGCAAACTGTTGAAAAATTAAGTAAATTGGTCCAAGATCACATCAGAGATTTTCGTAATGGCTTCGCAACAATGCAAACAACCATACGGAACTTGGAACATCAAGTACAACAATTGATCGAGAGGGAGGAGGTTGAGAGGAGAGAACGTGAAACTTTGGTAAAAGTCACCCCAAAGGAATGCTACGAGGATGGCATGAATCTTGTTTGCATTGAATCATTTATTTCGTCTTCGTTTAGCCCTACTATTATACCTACGGGGGTGCACCCTATTGAGTTTGTTGTGGATGTAGAACCTTATTATTATTACTTGGTGCTAGAGTCGTTGTTAGTTGGGATATGTTTTAGTTCCGGGAAATTAAATTCATTGTTCTGTGCAATGGATTCATCGAACCAATCGTGGTGGTGGGGATTGAGCCCCATATTGCTATTGTTTTATTTTCAGAGGATGCTCAATTCTTACGATTTAGGTAGGCAGAAGCAACGGTTTGCTCTCCTCTGGTATAACTATCCTTGACCTAGTTGGGGGTAGAAAGTCGAGATGAGGACTCTAAACTTAGAATGTGTTTTTTGGTTTTCTTTCCCCTCGTGTTTCCCTATGTTTCTTTAGTGTGTATTATCATACTTGGGTAAGTTTTGATGTAATATAACTCGAAGAAGTGTGTTTTGGGGGGTTAGTGTGGTGTTTTTTGTGTCTTGGCATTTGATGAGTTATGGTGATCCGTCTATTTTCATTTCAATATCTCCGTACTTGTGTATTCCTGGATGTTGTGTTGTTTTTCGATATTAGCACAGGTACCTTGGGAGGACATTTACGGATGCCATAGGATCGTACTCGCCCTTTTTCCGGTTGTAAGCTAAACCTTTCTACCCTTATCATTCGTGTTTCGTTTTAAAGTAGAGGGTCGTTGGTTTAGCTTCGATGTTTCGTTTTCATGTCGAACGAGTTATACTTAGTGATTGTTATCCCTTTAGCGCAAAATGCGTATGTTTACAAGAATTTTGATGCCTTTTACATTGATTTTGGTACATTGAGCCTTCGGTATTGTTTTGTTAAACATATAGCGACTATACAAATGCGTTTCATTTGTGTTGTGATCTTGTATTGAGGAATGGAATAGTTCTATCACGTTAGCTTCGACTTCATGAATCATCTTGACTAGTGAACGATTATGGTAGTTATTAATGATCCGGTTACCTAGAACTTATATTAGTAACTTCAAGGCGAAATAGAAAGGTCGCCGTTGTTAGGTACGAGATGATGGTTTTGGCATTTATTTTGACCCGATCAGAGCCAAAATCAACCTAAACGATTAATCCATAGTTACCCCCTCTAAGCCTATTGTAGGGTGGTTAGACCGCCACCCGAACTAGCCTTTCGTGTTACTAGCCCGTAAAAATCCATGCCCCAAACTTTATTTCGGTCTACGAACCCTTGATCACCTTGCAATTTAGATTTTAGTTCCGCACATTTATTATACAATGTTTCGAGGTATCATTGAGGCATGGATTATGGTATGGTGTCGTGATTTACGAGTTATTCGGGAAGAGGATTATAACAATATGTCGGTTGTGACTATCGATCGAATTCTTGATATATAATATCTTATCTTATAATTTGTTTCTGAACACCTTTTTTTTACCATGAAAAAAGAAAAAAAAAATAAAGAAAGAAAAAAAAGAGAAAGAAAAACGAGAAGAAGAACAGGAAAAGAAAAAAGAAGGAAAAAAAAGTTGTATATATATATATATATATATATATATATATATATATATATATATATATATATATATATATATATATAGTGTTCATGGAATGCTAAATTTTGTGACTATGTATATGTAAGTTACTGTAATGTTGGTGACATGTACTTCTTCTAATCTAGTACGGAGTTGAGATATTGTTGTGTTCTATAGCGGTTTGTTCCTGGTTGACGAGCTTAGATATGAACTAGACCTGATGTGACTTATGTTTCCGACTTGTGGAATGATGTGGAGAAGAGGAAGTGAAGACGAATTATAAGTTAAAACTCGGTTGGTGGTTCGTACTATTTGGGCGAGCATCCTTATAAGGATTCGAGTCTTTCGTTGCTATAAAAGGAAGAGCTTATGGTTTGTGTATATTAGTTTGATTACTTTGCACCTATCTTTTCTATTTCATCGTAAATATCCCTTTCGTTAGCCCCAACCCTAGCCTAACGTTACAACTTTTCAAGTCCCACCGGACCCTACTAGACTTCGATTGACCCCGATTAGTAGAGATGTTTATGAAGTATAAGCCTATGGTGTAACCTCAGTACATTATACGTCTATAATCTAAACCGGTCGTAGGTGATGAATGTCAAAGAAGCTATACACACACATTTTTTTCTCAGTACAAGGTAGAACTTAATGTTAGTAATATCATCCGCAGCGGAAACGATTTATGGATCTAGATCTATAAACTACACGTAATAAAATAACTAGATCTATATCTACAAGGGGGTTGTAGAACATACCTCTTGGATCTCAAAATCCAAGTTGAAGAACCGCAATAGGATGAACGAAGGAAAGCGTGAAGAGCACCACGATCTTCCGTACGTGTGATCCAAGCAACTCCCGGTGGAAGGAAATTCTCGACTCGAACCCTTCCGATATGCTACCCGGAAAAATCTCCAAGATTTTTTCCCCAATCTCCCCTTGGCCGAATTTTCCTTCTCCTCTCTAAGAGGTAGAAGTCGAAAATTGTAGTGTGTTATTTGGCTTGGGAGAACTCTCTTTATATAGGAGAGTAAAACTTAAGCCCCAAGGATTTTATAATTAATACAAAATCAATTATGATAATCCTATTAAATAAAAGATAATCCCAAAATATTCTAGAACAAATCTAGAATAATCTTTATCTTTATTTCTTACCATAAATATTTATCCAATAAATATTTTATGCACATGTCTTATTAATACACAAGAAACTAATTCTTGTTACCAAAAAATATGCATGTGGCGTGAATTGTATCTTTAATTGACCTAGTCAATTAATTTTTGTCATACACACTAATTTGCCAATTATTATGGAAAATATATTTTCCACTTATTTTAATTATTTAGTTCCAACTAATTAAATAGTCACTAAACAATTAATTCACATATCGTTTTAATAAAGTCCAATAAGAACTAAATTAATATTATTAGGATTCGACGTCCGAGAATAGCTATGCTTATATTAGGAGCGCACGTCGGGGACCATGGACTAATAATCGGCGGCTCCGATAAATCAAATAAATAATTATCTTACGAACGAATAATTATATTTGATAAATCAATCACAGGGAATATGCCACCATAATCCCGTGATCGCACTCCTCCGATTATGAGATTATATTTATCTCTTCATGAGAATGATAATAAGCGTCCATTGATATAATCATTACATATGGATTAATCCTCCATAGATCGTTCATTCTAAATCGGGAAGTTACCGTTAACCCTTTTTAGAACCTCTTATCCTTATTTACCATTAACCCCTAGTGATCAATTAATTCATACAACTCACCGGTGATCAATCGGTGTGATATGAACTCGCGCGATCGATCGGTTTCTAGGATTAACAAATAAGGGAATCGTCATCTACTTCCATAAATGGAAGGAATGGATTCCGTATCCGTGATAACACGGACTACTCACTCAATCCAAGATAATGCCAAGATGGGGTAATTCGGACCACGGACTCGGTGTAATCCTTAACCGTCAAGTCAAACCTCATACCGATTCAAGCGGTTGGATCGTGATCACCTCGGGATTAAGATATATCCATAAATATGATCATCCATTGATTCGATAAGACTTCTCGATTACGGAATTATATCGAGAACTCTAATCAAATCGGTCCAGCCCTATATGATATATCTATCATATATAAATGCCCCACCAGGTTCTCTTAACCGAAAGTCCGGATAGGACTATCACACCTTTTGTGTTCTGGGCGCATTAATAGCACGTTAAAGGAGAGACCCGATACTCTCGATTAACTTCACTACGGGCTAATTGTATTTTAAGTACATCTTCACTAACTCAATCCTCCCGTGTATATACCATACACTGAGTTAAGTGATTACATAAACGATATACTTAGGGTTTTCTGTAGTGTAAATACTATTGTCACATCGGTGATTATGAGAATAATAAATATGAATAACAATATCATTTCATTTATTAAATAAAACAATTACAAAATTGTCTTTCGGGCATCACACCTAACACTTAAATCATATGTATTTGTGCAGTTTTTTATGTTTAAACATTGAAATGCTTTAGACTAAATGTATGATTTCAATGTTGACTCCATCTTACTTTTTGAATCACTCGTTTTTGCTCGACGCTAAGTAGGGGGTAGTTGATGAACATCAAATTGGCTATCGTTTACTATGTGATTATACCCATTTTATAACTCGTTTTATATGTATTCGGAGACATTTACTTTAGATTTATGCATTTTGACACCCTGGTTGTCATTTCGAGACCTAGGATGTAAAGTCCAAAAATCTCGTTATTTTTTGGTGCTTTGATGCATTCTCGGTCATCCTAGTGTCCTGTAGGGGTTATGTGCAGTTATTGCTGTGATTATTTACAGGAATTAGGTGTCCGAGATGGCCGGAAGACGAGTTATGAGGGTTGGAGCGTGTGCCCGAAGATTAAACGTTCAAACAGATTGAAACACATCGGTGTTGTAGCCATACCTTCACTTAATCTGCATTTTGTCCCAACATACATGCATTTTATGGGCTGAACATCTTCATAAAAGTTGTAGACAATTTCTTCAGCTTTCCAATACATTTTGAATTGCATGATTTGGAGGTTTACACACAAAGTTATGGCCGATTTATTGAAGATGTGTCAGCAGGCCAGCGCCTATAAGTTGTAGGCCACCGCCTACAAGATGCTGGGAGCTACGGAAATCTGCTGCCTTTCATTAGTTCATAGGCCACGGCCTATGAAACACAGGCCACCTCCTACGAAATGTTTTGCCCATTTTACCCTTTTAACACTATAAATACCCCCATATGTATTAGATCTTCTTCTAACTCGTTTTTTCAGCCTTTTTCTGCACTTTTTCATCCTCTTCTTAGATTTAGATTAGTTTTGTCAATATATTAGCTTAGATTAAGTTTATTTTGTGCAATCCAAAGACCGATGCTACTAGGCTGTTGCTATTTCAGTTTGTGTTTCGTTTTCGTTTCCGGTGTTCTTCGTCTCGATTTCTGGTAATTTCAATTACTTTTTATTTCTTGATTACTTGTTAGCTTACATGTTTGATTTCTTGGTGTTTTCATGTCGTTTGTTTGGTATAATGAGTAGTTAATTTCCCGATAGTCGAGTTACGTGAAAATCTTTGAAATCGAACCCTATCTTGTTGATTGAGTGTTTTTTGATGTTTTGATTGTTGATTCTTGGTGTTGTTATTGTTCTAGAACATATGCTTGATCACGTTTATTGAATTCGCGACTCGATAATCATATTACACGTATCTTCTTTATAAATTTATTTTGCGAGATGATATGGGAACCGGTGTTCTAGGATCACTCTGTAAAACCGACTGAGTTGTTCGATTCCGGTTTCGTGTGTGAGGTTAATATCGACCTTGTTGAGCTTTTCATTGTACGTAGACCGTGTTAGGTCAGTCAAATCCGGTCAACGGTCTGTTGAACCTGACATAGGAAGGTAGATTATTGAAATAATGTTTATTCTCGGAATTAGGAAACGACACCCTACGAGTGACGTCGAGAACATTTATGTAAGTCAAGAACACCTCCGGACTTTGCTAAGGTTTGGTAAGTAGTTGATTGGAACATCACTCGGCTATCTCTTTTATATAGTTTTAACTCTCGTTTGTCTATATTTAGTTTGTAAAACCGGTGATCTGACAAATCACCACGTCTTCAGTAGTTGTGTTGGCCTGAACTAGGAACGATAATGGCTTTGATATATACTTGACCAGATTCCCGTGGGATACGAACTTGCTCTCTAGTTTTATACTACAACCGACTCGGTACCATGCCGGTTAGAGTTGGCTTTACTGTAAAACGGCCATCAGTCGGTTTGGTTTGAATATTTTATACCCAAATCAAACCAAACCGAAACAAACCAACACACTACGAGAACTAATTGTTTGGTTTGGGTCGGTGATGCTAGCGTGGGCTAAATCGGTCACCGTACGCGTGGCACTCATCCAGATGGACTACGAGCACAAATCCACCACCAAATACGGTCCAGACGGATCTCTCATAGTCATTAGCCCTCACAGTATCCGAGCTTGGCAAAGCTTGGCATCAAAGCCCAGGCCAATTTGTCCCCAACTCGGCATAAAGACTCCTCCGTCAAAAAACCTTATTCAGGTCGCCCTTTTTGCTCCTTACAACAGGCGTAACGCAGGTCGTCTTCTGCCACAATCTACCACATGCTCGACGTGCATTGGACGTCATTTACTACAAGCTAGATAAACTCCTCAATCACGCTATGATCGTTGATTGGACCACCAACTTCACCAAGATTCACTATATAAAAAGAAGACCATCTCCTTCCTATGCATGGCAAGATCTTTGCTTGCAGTTACTACACACTATTTTATTCTTGAAATTTCACCTTATTGTCAAATACTGACTTGAGCGTCATAGAGTTTTCTCGGAGATTGAACTCTAGGACCCCATAAAAACATATTACCTCTTTATGGTCATTTAATGGTTCAAATAATCCTCCAGTTCCTTTCATCCTCTTTCGAGTACATATTAATAAGTTTTGCATTGTATGCACTTAATTGCCACATCATATTTCCTGGACGACGTAGCAAGGCACTCTACATTTCCCTCATTGTTAATTTTTAGGACATTGCGTGAGCAGGCCACGGCCACACAATATCGCACCAAAAACGGAGCATGTCTTGATACAATAAATGTCGAAACAAGCCCCATATACGATAATTGTATGTGGTGAATTCCTGAAGTCATACGCACACATTTACTTTTACTATCAGTTTACAATTAAGTTGGTTCAATTCTCCTTAAACCATATAAATATCTATCTCTACTGTAGCAGGATAGAGACGATGAAAATAATAATAATAAGAAATGTTATAATTGCTTCATCCATTCTGCTTTCTTCTTCTTTTCTTTCAATTATCATAAATAAATGTAGTGTTTATGATTAACACCACCTCAAAAAAAAAAAAAAAAAAAAAACTGTATCATAAGTATAAAAAGTATCAATTCCGCTTATCCACACGTATAAAGGAAAGGAAAGGAAAATATTGACAAGCTCCGGCGAGAATCTTCACTGAAATAACTTACAAAGATCATAAATCACAAAACACACACACACATATATATATATATATATATAATCAGTTAGTCAGTAATCTGGTTGATCAGTCCCAGTAAGGGCAATCTGGCATTTGAATAATAGTGCGTACTGGAACATGAAAAGTTTTTAAGCTCCGAATATCGTGGGTGTGTTTCTATGTCATCAAAGACTTCCTGTGTCGGACGTGAGTAATAGCACAACCAATGAACTTCAAGCGTCTCCAAACTCCGAGAATGATTCATGAAGTAGTTTATCAAACCCATAAACACAGAATAAACATCGTGTTCAGTTTGACTTGAAATGCTAAATTTTTTGATCTGGTGTATAACACAGTAAGGAACGTCACCGTTGGACCATGGCCAGTCCTCCTCAAAGTGCCAACCAAATATTTCCCAGTCGTGATTACGTTGTTCCGGCTAGCAAATTATACAACAACAACAACAACAAATAACATCGATCTTAAGCATGGTTCGAAGTCTCGGCCGAGTCTGAGTCGTCTCCGACTCGGAGCTTACCGGTACAAAGTTACGGATTCATCTCGTTTTAGACATAAATCGGATACGTATCGGCCTGACTCTGGCAAAAAATTGGCCTGACTCGCCGATCCGATAACTACAGTGATTTCGACTGGATAGCAATCTTACACCATTTTCATCCAATCTTGACAATAAACTACACTCCAAAACAGCAGAGAATCAAAACTTCTTTTTCATAAGAAATAGACAAATACTACACCCGCGCGTGAATACTCTTCCCCTCTTTTATAAAGAAAAATTACAGAGCAAAAGCACCAACCCACAACTCCACAAGCCACAACACAGCTAAATTTCCTGAATTTCTGATTAAAAATCCTCAATTTCTGACAAAGAAACAAAACCAAAACCACAAATACCCATATATGTTAAAACAACAACCAAACTTCGAATTTAGAGTTTCTTGATCAGAACTTCTAGAATCACAATGCTTCATGACTAATTGATCACAATAGTTCTTACATGTTTATTGCGTTTCGCTACATGCTTCCTGCATTTCTTTGTATTTGTTTTATAGTTGCTTGACTTGCTTCCTTCTGACTTCGATCTACAGGAAAATCTGGTACGGACAAAGGGGCTATTTCGATTTTGTTGTTGTTCTTAATTAGGTGTGCATTGATGTGAAGGTTTTTGGCAATTTATTTCACGTTGTCTTTCTTTCTCCATCTATGTCCTGCTGAATTTTTTATCTGATAGGTGGAAAGGTTGGTGACATGAATATGGTGTTGGCTACAATCTTGCTGATTTGGGGTGCAGTTGACTATTGTACGATTCTTTGAATTAAAGTAAAAAAAAACACATATATATTATTTTACGTCTCTTATTTGAAATATTTGGTCCAAAAATTGACAATGGAGAGAATTTAAAGACTTCAAGTAGATGCGTCATATTTCGAACAGGATCATCTCAAATATTTGATGAAGTACATTGATATAGACTTGCTTAAGTACATTTGGGTCATACACATACATTGATATAGACTTGCTTAACGCAAAAATGCTTAATGCAAAAGTTTACTTGTGTTATGATACCACTGATTGGACATTCAATCCTTTTATTAAGGACAATGGCGGACATTATTACCAACGTCGTTGATTCTATTTAAAGTATACAAAACATGGTCATTTAAAATGTTCCCTCTTCAGATAAAATGATTTTTACGTACACATTATGCATAATATATTTGTCATTACAACTGTATCGGTATTAATTAATATTGTGTATAACTCATTAATTAATATTAATCCACCATAACCAATGGTGATAAAGTGTCAAGTGAATAGACTAATGTATAATTACCTCTCTTTTTTTAAGGGTGTATAATTACCTTGTGACTTTTCAGAAGAAAAAAAATCACCTTACGACTATCGCTCGATAGTTTCTCAAAAAAAAAAAAAAAAAAAAAAAAAAAAAAAAAAAAAAAAAAAAAAGATAATCGCTCGATCAATGTAAAAAATCGTTACATTTCAATGGGCAAATTATGTTAAAAGGAAAAACAATTTTACTTCATTTTGGTTATATTTTTGCACCATTACTTTTAAACACATTGTTTACTCTCTTTTTTTTGGTTTTTTTTTACGGATACAGTAATACAACTTGGTCCCACCAAGACTCGAACATGAAACCTCCAGATCTTGAGTCACAGTAATTACCATTAATAAATGTCTCGTTGGCTTTTAATTGTTTCTATTTATTCATACCAAAATAGTGTAAGAGGCACCGACTATATCCACAGGTACCAAATGCTTTGGCCGAAAAAAAAAAAAAAACCTGTATATCACACAGTTCATATCTCGGTGGACAATTTGTGATAGTAATTTGTGTTCGTACCATTTTTGTTTTACCAAATTCGTCGTTTTTTTTTTAAAGATTATTATTGTTATAGCTAAGTGCATCAATATGCATGAGTGTGGAACTTAATTGTAAAAGAAGATATTGAAGTGCAAAATATATACTCCATCCGTTCCAATTTATCTGAGGCAGTTATCAAAATCATTTGTTCCGTTTTATCTGAGAGCAGTTATATTTTCAATGCAATATTTATGGTACTTTTCCTTGCTTTGTCCTTATTTATTGCAATATGATAAATAAAAAAGAATGTCATATTAAATATATCAAAGGATTCTTTAGTTATTTTATTTTAAAATCAATGCATTAACTCACTTTTTTAATATGCGTGATTTTAGCAACTGCCTCGGATAATTTGAAACGGAGGGAGTAGTATGGTATAATTAGCTTTTCTCAAAGCACATGGATGATGGAGAATTAATCTAAAGAATGGTTAGAATTGATATCAAAGGGAAGCCTAACATCTGGCCACTATCCCAACTACCACCTCCTACCAATATACTTAGCTCCATAAAGCCATGGTGGTTCAAAAAATATGCAAATGGGAAATGTTAATGAAATTGTGTGGTCATATTAATCCACATATATATGACTCTACTAATACAGAGTTACAATCTAGGAATAACCCGTACCCAACTGGTTGTACAATCAGTTACAACCTAATAATTTTTCTCCAGTGATTGTATCACAATGAATGATATAAACATATTTTTACACTATTGATAATGATGTATGACAACAATAATCAAGAGTATAAAAGTATGTTATGTCACTCGTTGTGGTACAACAGTTGTGATAGTATCATCACCTTATACGGGGCCAACAGTTTTAGGTTCAACAATGTAGAATAGCAATATGTTTACACTTGAAGACCCACGTATTGTTTGTTTATACTAACATCATCTCGTGTTTATGAGTGTTTTAATTTTTATACAAATGAATAATGTGATATGAGATGATGTGGGTGTATATATATTACATAAATTTTTAGGTGTAAACCTATCATTACACACGGGAAATGAATTAACAAAGTGATAAGAGTCATTTCACTTCTTGTTAACAATGCGTGTTTCATTCTTCATCTTTGACGGAGGTCGGATTAATCTGAGCCACGTGTCGTCCCACAAAGGATTAAGCAATAATAAGGAAAGAGAAACTGAATAACTAAGGGCCAAGGGTCCTAGGTAGGCTCAATGATAAGGGCCTCTGCCCCTAGGGGGAAGCTCATTAAGTCTGTCGAGCCAATTTCACAGCCCGCCACAGGACGGTCAGGGCATTGTGGAACCAGGACAGTGTAGCTCGGACCACAATGTCCCTGGGATCTCTCCGTAGGTCGGATAGTTTTATAATATTGGATAAGTATGGGAAGAATCTCCCGTCATTATGACTCCGATTTAAACTATCGGATATTGTCAAAGGTATCCCTGAAATCACGGATAGAGACGTAAAGCAAGCCTTCAGCGGTTAGGGCAGGATCCTTGAAGGACACGGCATAATCACGGATTAGGGCAAAAGTGTTACCTATATAAACAACCTTAGGAACTACGGCAGTCTTGATTTCGAGAGAATCCCAGGATACGTAGGCAACTTGAGAACACTATTCTCAGGCTCAGCCTAAGTCTAAACAAAAACCCCTTCTGTGTTCATATTGCTATAAGTTTCTTGGATATTGAATCCTTGGCTTTAGTGGTATTGGCCATTAATTCATACCCGCGATATCCAGCATCGTCAATATCCTCCTCAATATAATTGAACTTCCTTACCCATGCTCTCGCCACCCCCACCCACCTTGCCCCGCCCCTCCCAGCCCAAATGAATATCTTTATACCTCTATATAATGTGTCCATATCTTTTTTTAACCATTTCAACACAATCATCAATATTCAGACTCATAAAACACAAGTGCTGAAATGACAAATTTTTTTATTAAAAAAATGACAATCTTTTTAATAAGAAAATGACAAAATTTTTTTATCATATTTTTCTTGTAATTTTAAATGTTTAGTTAATTTTATGTATTTGATTTTGATTATTCAATTAAAACAGTCAAGAGCCTGTATAATTAAAAATTGGGCTTTCGATCCCGAATAACACATGCACATGGACGACGGACTCTCTCATAAATGAATGTGGCCGGGTCGGGTCATGCCCACCTTGCTAAAATGGACATGCAACCCGCTCCAAGAAGAAGCGATACTTGTGCTCCCAAAAGTAATCTAGTATTATTCTGCATTCTAGTGTTCATAAAATCTGCTGCAAGAAGGTCCACGAGGGCGGTGTAAATCAAAATCCCTGCTGACGCAGACTCGAGGATCCCTTCTACAATCAGGCCACCGCCTCCAGATGATGCGGTGGTGCTACTGCTTCCTTGTTTGTATGAACTTGATATCCCAATCCCGATCCCAATACCTACCGGGGCGGTCAGAGAAAAGAAAACCGCCATGACTGTAGTCGACACTGATTTGAACTGCGCCTAAAAATATGCCATGATTGCAAACCATTAACATCATCATTAAATTAAGTTATATCAATTTGGATTTATAAATATAAAAAAAAACCTTATATTACGGAACGGAGAAGTAAATGTTACCTGAGAAATGCAACCACCAAGGCCCATGCCCTCAAAGAATTGATGGAAGGATAAAGCAATAAGAAGAGGCTTTATTGTTGCTACATTTTGTGAAGTACCCATTGTTATTCCTATCACTAATGAATGTACTACTATCCCCAACTCTAACACCTGCAACACATCACATTATCATGTAACTTCATCAAATTAACTAAGTATGCTTATATACATACTAATAATAAGAAGAAGAAGGAAAATGCATTTTTACTTCACTTATTTCACATTTTAACTGTTTACTTTCGTAATTTTACCTTTCATATATGCAATCTTAATATGTATATAAT
Source organism: Gentiana straminea (assembly GCA_036785695.1). Classification (NCBI taxonomy): domain Eukaryota; kingdom Viridiplantae; phylum Streptophyta; class Magnoliopsida; order Gentianales; family Gentianaceae; genus Gentiana; species Gentiana straminea. The sequence goes on along the minus strand of JAVUPR010000266.1, from coordinate 8,069,357 downwards.
ATGATTCTCAAACTCAGGGGTTAATGTTATAAACCGTTGATATGTGCATGTATTAGTGGTTAATGAGTTAATGGAGGGAATATTTATAAAGATGACGTTTTCCAATATTGATAAACTTTTTTAAAGGATCTTGATGACAATGGAAATTTATCTATTCCACACACTTATTATCACCGGCCTATAGTAACAAAACACAGTAAATGTAGTAAAACATCACACATACAACACACCGAATCGACATTTTAAATTTTGCTTTTTATGTTTTTTCTTTTGAGGGTATTGATTTGATTTTTAAACATTCGATTCTGTGATACGTATCGTATCATACACCTGTAGAATTGTTGAAATTTTTGTATCGCAACAAATACAACAACATAATTTTATATTATTGATTTTTATAGAATTCATAAAAAACACCGAGGAGGGATACAATCACAACCAAATGGTACAACAATTTGACACAACATTTACACCATTGATTATTGTGGGATCTAGATCAATCAACATAGGTCCTACAATAATCAATGATATAGATTAATGTTGTGTTAAATGTTTGTAGTATCTCTTAAAACAAATAGGTCTCATATCCAATGATACAAAGTGTGTTGTGTTGTCATACGCAGTAAGATAAATGCTAAAAAAATATATATACCTGTGAAATAATCCGTTGCCGGAGAAGATCAGATGCAGTTGATGATGAGCTTGCAGTAGCAGTAGCAGTAGCAGTGGCAGAGTCATGAGAATTAACAATCGCAACTTCAAGTGATTCTTCATCAGCATTATCCACCTGTTTCGGCGACATCAAGTGTTTTTTATTGAAAAAACTAGTCGCCCAAGTGTCGATCATAAGAGTAGCTATGGCCGCCGCCATAGCCACCATTCCGGCGAACGGAAATTCCGTCCATGGATACTGATCTAAGCACGGAGAATTCAACACACGAAAAGCATCAGGTAATATATGTATAAAACCGGTTGCTAAAATCACACCAGCAGCAAACGCTTTGATCATGAAGAATATGTCGTTCTCTGGCCGAAGAACTTTAATCCTCCTTCCGACCAGCGGAATGCTTACTCCGACGCCGCCGGCGGTGAGGATTGAGCCGATTGCGGCCAATTTGTATTTGATTAGTAGAGATTGTGACTTGCCTTTTTTGGCTGAAATGTTGCAATCGCATTCGCCGGTCACCGCCGTAGGAAGTAGCAGAAATAATAAAATGCTAAATAAGGAAAGAATTTTAGAAAAAAATTGTGCATTTTTTTCAGTGTTCATGGTGAGCAGTAAGCTTTCAATTACCTGAAAAAGCTTGGGTTATTTATCCAATTCTCTTTTGTAAACTTAGTTACATGCCTATATATATATACACACATTTTTAAATAATTAATTATAGTATGCATAGTACTCATCAATAAATCTCACGCTACTATTACAGTTTTATAATCCTTCCGCATTTTATTTGTGTTTTTTTTTTTATTTCAAAATAAGTGTTCAACTTTATATTAATTGTCAAATTTCTTCAAATACTCTTCTCTTATAATATATGTGTAGTATTAGATTCTCCGACAATTACTTAAAGAACATAAATATAAAAGTATTTGATTATTTAATGAGATTCAAAAGATTATTTATTTATACGTGTGAAAAGTAAAATGTGACAAATAAAATAAAACGGAATGAGTTATTATTTTGTGAAATCTGTTATTATATTTTACTGTGTATAGAATATAAGAAAAAGATAAAAGATGGTAATTGACATGGAATGTGACCTTGGAAAATTGTACGTCTACATCTAAAGCTAAAAAGGCTGTAGTAAAATACTGATGTCTTGGGAGATATAATAATAAATGACTATAAATATATAAAAATAGAAATCAAGATAGTGAAAATAAAAGTTTGGTGAAAGATAAATTCAGTGTTCGCTAACTCAAATCCATTGTTTCACTATTCCACTGCTTTGATGTTTTTTTTAACGAAAATTACATTGAAAAAGACATCGAAAAAATATCAAAATGGATGTCAGAATATAGATGATGGGAAAAAAAAAATGATGAAAGAATTACGATTTTTTGACGTTTAAATCAAAAAATAGTCTCTATTTGTACTTTAGCATAAGAGAAAATATCAAATTAGTGGAATCGAGACCGTCATTTTTGCCCAAATATTCCCATCCCGCCCACCCCTCCCGAGTTTATGCTTGTTTTCATTTCTATATCTTCATTTTTCACATTTGTGTATATATATATATTTTTTCACATTTGTATGTAACCTGAATTATGTGTAACTTAATGACAAAAGATACTTTTTTTTTTTGCTTCAAGCCTACGGTATCCGGAACCAGCTGGTCCGACTAATCCGAAGTTTGATTCGGGTCGTGTCTGCAGAGTCTGACTTTTATTCGGGAGTAAATGCCTGCCCCCGGTATCCGGAACCAACTGGTCTGACTAATCCGGAGTTCGGCTCGGATCGTGTCTGCAGAGTCTGACTCTTAGGGGTAAGGTCTGGCCAAGAGCTCTTTCAACATGGCGTCTCAGAGGAGAATCGAACCAGGTAACGCCTTCTCGTATTCTCAGTCGGCACTTTTGCCCGAGTCAAATGCTACTTGATTGACATAGGATACTTTTATTGTATAATTATGCTTCCTGATCTTGACGTATAAGTCATTTTGACTATAAGGCTTTGTCCCGAAATACAAACTTATTTAGAATAACAATGAATCATTTTAAGTTTTTCTTTATTTTCTATTGAGGTTACGTTTTTCTTTATTTTTCCTCTAGTTACTTATCAATCCAATAATTTTTATAACTACTATATTAATAATAATAAAAAGGTATTATGGATTTTTACTCTAGTGATTTATGACGTTAATCAACATTCTTAAAATGTGTGAAAATTATAGAATTACTATATTTGAAGGACGAAAGGAGTACAAAATACTAGTTCACTTTATTAGACGTGCTTCATGCTAAAAAAAACCTTATACTTTGCTTTTGAAACCGAGAGGGTAAAACTTTCCAAACACAGTTAAAAAAAGGAGAAATGTTACGGTGCAGTGGTTATTAGGGAGCTATACTAAGTAAATGGTTGTGATACATTCAACTCACACTTCTACACCTCTACTATATGGAAGTGGATGAATTAGATGTATCACATCCATCGACTTGTTATAACTCTCCTAATCACTGATTTACCATAATTTCTCTAAAAAAATTGAGAGCATCTCCGGAATTGACCTTTTTAAAAGGTTCATTAAAATGTCATATCATCAATTTTGTGAAAAACATCTTTTAAACCTTTTTTTCTATAGGGAAAACGGTATTTTTTATTGATTCAAATCGGCATAACATGCCAAAATTACATCGGGGGGCGGCACTCGTGCCCCATTGTTTGAGACCGACAAGAGATAAGCCTTCATTTGCCCGAAGATGAGATGGGATGTTGCTCTCTCTATTGACAAAGGAGGAATAAAAATTGACAAAAGCAGGAATAAGAGCTTTACAATCATCGATAATAGAGTCTAAATGAGATAAATCTTCCTCATTCGACGGAAGTTTTTTATGGACTGTCTGTGAATCGCCTTCAAATATGACATTGAAGTAGCGACATGTGATTGAAAAGACTATAACTTGATGAATGGCTAAGACTTCGCTTTTTAAACCTTTTTTCTACACAATTTCTTATACTCAAATTCTTGAACCTTTTGCTGCACTCTTTCTCATACTCTCTACTTCTCTAACTATTATAATAATAAAAAAAATCAGAAGATTATAAGTACTCATTCCGTCCCATAATATACTTCTTTTTTCTTAGATTTTTCACATAGTATAAGATTTTCTCAAATCTCAATTCAATATTAAATGTATTGTTTCTATTTTTATATTAAACAATACTTTCTATGTTTCAATTTGTTTGAGACTTATTTCATTTATAAATGTCTCTAAATAAGTCTCATTACTAATATTTAGACTTAAAGTTACTTCTTAAATGTCTAAAATGTCCACACGTCAACATTTATTAAGAAAATGTAATGACAATATAAAAGAGTTGTAATTGTAAATTAGTCATGATTTTAATTACTAGATAATATAATAAATGATGTTCACTTAAACTTTTAGAGTTTCAAAATGTCTCAAATAAATTGAGACGAAAGAGTACAATATAAGTCACTCCCCAGAAAAAATACAATATAGTTGTCTTGAAATATAATAAAATAACTCATTTTTAAAGTATTTTAAACTGTATGGAAAAAAACAAAAAATCTTATAATGCGAGATATAGAGTTTTCGGTCTCTTATTGTAGACATGGCACAAACTTTTAGGTAAATACCAAATGCTAGTGAAATTAGGTGAAACATGTTGACAAAATGTCGACATTTCTAAGATTGAAGGCTTACCTCCTCCATTTTTTAATAAGTCGTATAGAAAAAAAACATATAAATTAAAAAAAAATGATTAATATGTCTGAAGAAGATGGTAAAATAATCAAATTATCCTATACTCCTTATGCATAGAAAATTATACCAAAATATGGGTTATTAAAATAAATGATACAAGTGAAAAAAATAATAAATATTGCATTGAAAATTTAAAATGACATATAAATAAGAAAAAAAAAAATTCTTAAAAATGACATTAAAACAAAAAAAGGAGTGAGTACTCTCTTCCGGTCTCTATTTAATTATTGTAGTTGTAAAAACACATAAATTAAAGAGATGAGTTAATACGTTAACTTTAACATCAAAATAACAATAAAATTTTTTTTTTTTTTTGGTCGAAAACCGGATATTTTATTAAAATTGAAAATGTACATCATTTACAAATTAATGAAAGGTACACAACATTTACAACATTTACAAGAAGCAAACTAAGTCCACACGTCAACATTTACAAATTAATTCAATAGTGTTTTCAATCTCACCTTTAAAAATAAATAATTGTAGATTTAAGAAAAAATAAATAATATTCTTTTAACCGAAACGAAATTACCTATTTAGAGTACTATTATCCACATATGCACAGAATAAATAATGTTTTAAAAATATGACTAACTTAAATAAAAATAAATTTATACTTTTGACAAGCACAAGCTACAAAACTTAAATAGAAAGGAAGTAAGAAAAAATGACTTGGTCCCTTGCCGGACTTTACTACTATGAAAATGTCTATACAATGTCGCCATAGGTTTCTCCATTATCCTGTTAAAATAGTCTTCCCTTTTTCATTCTTTCACTTTCGACTTCACTACGTACCAAATCCATTTATTTATAACTTGGATATATTTAGTATAGACTAATGCAATTTTTACAATCATCCAATTATAATAAATGATACAACCTTTTTTTTATAAAAAAAAAAAACATAAGATATTTTTGCATAATTAATTACGATATAGGTCTATATTATAATCAACGAGTAAATTATGTCACTGTTCCTAAATAAATAAATAAATAAATAAATAAAAGTAAGTTATGTCACTAATTATGTTTAGTAATTATTATACTATTAATAAAGATCCCATCCTTTTCATTTTTTTTTTACCATTTGTTCTGTATTGTTTCGTTCCTTTTATAATTATAGCTTTTCTGTTGAATGAACAGAAAACATTTATGATGTGGTCACTACTCTCGTTTACTGTATACCAACCGTTATTCAAAGTACATACAATATACATATATTATCTCCATCCCAAAATATAATTCATTTTAAATTTTCACATAAATTAATAAAGCAGTTAAAATATTATAAATTTAAAGTTATAGGTCTAAAGTACCAGCCAATACTAAAAATAGGTCTGGCATTTATTCCGTGGATAGCATTTAATAATCTTGCATATTTTTATCCATGCATTTATTCCAAGCATAGCACATAAGAATACAAGTGGGAGAGTTTCTTCAGGGATGACAATTTAAATCCAATCGGAGGTTGATATCCTCCGTTCCCGTCAGGGGCGGACGCAGGATCCCGGACGACGGGAGGCGAAAATTCTAAAAAAAAATTTGTAATCAAAACGGTATATAGTAATGTTTTTTTTTCCCCTACAATTCAATAAAAATAAAAATAAAAAACTACTATACATCGCAAAAATAACACTATTATACATTACGCTTTATATGTTAAAAAACTATTACATATAAAATGATCCGAATACATTAACACTTCTACTTCTATCAATAAATATTTAAAACACTACAAATAATGTTCTTAAAGGAAATCAATGTTCCGAAATCGATTAATATTTATTTTTAAATGTATCATTTTGATAATAACTATGTATTTTTTATTTACATGATAAAAGTTTTATTTCAAATTATCAGTTTATTATAGATGATAAGGGCGAATATAAATTTTATGGAAGACGAAAAAAATACATAACACATATATAATAGTGTATTTTCCGGATCCGAAAGAGAGCGAGTGCCTCCCACCTTCGGTGTGGATGCGCCCCTGGTGCCCGTTATCAAGACAAGTACTTGTAAGTTGGTTCAAGTGGTTGCAATGTTTAGGCTCAAATCCACTTGCTATTAAGTGGATTGTCTGTTTTTTTTTTCGGCTCTGGTATCAATTATTGGATATTTTACGACCGGGAATGGGTTGAATGGTTGTTGCTTTAAATTTTTCTCTTTAGGAACTTCTTCCCCCGAAACCCGACTTTCAAAAAGATCAAGTGTTCTTGAATAAACAAAATGCGGAATTATAACAATCCAAACACAAAGACCAAAGTATAGTTCTCCTAATTTGATGTAAGATGCAGTTCACAGTCCGTTAGCTTGTCGGGTCGGGGGCTGCTATGAGCTTTATTATGGACTTTGATTGTCCATTAATCTGCTCTAACAAGCTTCTAATTCAATTAGGAAGCTTCCCACTTCATTTTATAGCTTTAATCATTTTCCCACTTCAAAAGTTGTTGTTGCATTTGAATATTACTAGCAGTTTTCAATATTAATTGCTTTATGAGTGTAATGTTGATGTTGATTCAGTCGATTGAGATGTATATTAATTTGAAGTGTATCACAGCCGTATCAATGATGAAAAACATGATACAAGTAATAATGTGTGTAGCACATTATATTACATAATGTATCGTATCACATTTTATCCCTTGATGCTACGGTCATTTTGTGATGTTCTTATCTGTAAATTAATATCATAAAACTTGAATTTATCGTAAATTTTGAAAGACTTCAGGGTATTAATTAATACAACAAATTTATATGTTATTACTAACGATCAATTATAATCTTGATGTATGATGAAGATGAATGTGTTTAAGTACTAAAGTGATATATCATGAAGTATTTAATTAGGCATTATACAAGTATAAGATTTATCATATATTGTAGCATTTTGAATATAATCAAACATAATAGATGCATCGCATCTTTTTCATCACACTTTACAAAATCTTTTATCTATAAACGTTTTCTCCATCATACATAAACCATTTAAAAATTAAGTTTACATCACTCACTATACATAAATATTTCATCCACTAATTATAAATATTTTTTCCATTATACACTAACCTTAAAACAAAACAAAAAAATAAAAACATTTCCACCATGTAAGTTTTGGACTTGTTCAAATCCGTAGAGCTTTTAGCTCTCTTCTCTCCTGATCGGCAAGAAGTCCAATGGTAATATACCTTTACAAAAGCTTTCAAACATTTCCCAATTTTCTTTTGACTAAAAAATAATTTAAACTTAACTAAAAAAAGAAGGCAGAATGGATGGCCTTACTTTATTAACTAAAAAATAATTTAAACTTAACGCATCAATCCTTTGGATATACATACATGTATAAGTTGTACTATTACGTATCACATTGAAAGTAACTAATAAGATATTGATAAAAAGATGGGCAAGGTCCCATGTCCTAGTGGTTGCCACTAGGATCTACCCGGACTCTCGAGTTAGATGATCCGGGTTCGATCTCCTCCCCTCGTAGATTAACAAAGCTTTCGTCCAAGTGGGAAAAAAAAAATAAAAAGACATACTTCCTCCGTCCCATAACTCTAAATAGACTTAAAATTATTGTTTTAATTGCCCTAACTCATTAATTGATTTCTCCTTAAATATTGTGAAAATAATGCTACATATAAAAGGATAAAAAGGTAAATTAGTCAAGTTTTAAATGACCAGACAATTCATTAATTGATGTCTCCATAAATATTATGAGTTTCAAAATGTCCCAAACAAATTGGGACAGAAGAAGTATAATTTTACACATTTTGACAAGCATCACAAAACATTTTAACGCATTGTCACGTAAAGGTCGTAATACTTTGTGATTCACGTATTCGCGGTGTTATGTGTTACTGGCAAAGCTCCGTTACTTTGCGATATCGCTAATATGTACTTCATGGTGCTTGTTGTGATGTGTAGGTGTTAGGGCAACCACAACAGGCCCCCAATTCCAATCTCTAGAATCCATTTCAAGGCCTTTTTTGACACACCGCCCTGTTTGGTTTCAGGTTGGGTTGGATCCATTTGGATCCAACCAAATATTTTATTCACTCAACAATCTTATTTATCATTATTTTATTTATTTTATTATATATTCTCTCATCAATCATTTCTTCATCAACAAATAAAATAATATTAATCAATTCACTTTATTCACTCACTACACTATTCAACCATTACTTTATCAATATAATATTTCATTAAAATTTCTCTAATCAATCAATTTTTTATCTACATAAATTTCAATACAATATTTCAACTTTATAATCATTATTTCACTTTATTTTATTTTACCTTCTCTTTCCTAAATCATTCAACCCTAATGAACCCGAAACCAAACAAGGCAGAGACACAACACTGTCAACACCCGTAAATACATTTCCTTGTAGCAGCCTCGAAATATCAAGTAGCATGTGGGGGATGCAAGTTGCAACTGTCAGAAGCTTTTTTTTATTTTATTTTTTTTTAACAAAACTGTCAGAGGCTTTGATTCGCATATATACTGATACAATATAATATTAATAATAATTCCCTCAATAATAATAATAGTGAATCAAATTTTTTCTTGTTGTAATGATAAAATAAAGTGGATATTAGTTATAAGGCCGTCGCTAGAGACTTAATCATCATTTAGAATGACACTCAAAAAAAGCTTATTCGGTTATAAGGACAATCTAATTTTTTTCTTTTCCTATTTTCCGTCTTTCTGCAAATACCACAAACCAAAAGTTTGTATGACCTGTAAAACTTTTTTTTTTTTTGTTTCCGTTACGATTTCGACTCCACAAGGCGATTTCCGGCCACTTGCTTATTGGTCATCCACCTCCCGTCCAATCCACATCCGGCCTTTGCCACCGGACATTGAGCAGGATCTTCTTCAACGCAATTCAAGCGGTCGAAGAGGCGAGCAACGAGAGGACCCGGCTCCTTCCCCAACCGCCGCTTCGGTATGTAATCTTCATTCGATCTGCTGAAACGTCGATGACAAGGTTTAATCGGAAATCGCGTAATAGTTAATCGGATATGAGAAATCATCGGTGATGAGCAATGCTTCAAATTGCAAATTGTTGAGACAAAGTGGTTACGGGTTTTGTACTCAATAATGCTTATTTGCTTGATATCCAATAGATAATGATTTGGTAGTACTTATTGGCATGAGCCATTGGCAATTTTTCTTGTGTAGCATTCTTTTGAAATTGTAGTTATTTGTCATATATAGTAATAATTGATGGATATGTACTCCTATGAACTCGTCTTATAATATAACCATGTCTTTAATCGTCCAATATCGGCCTTTATTTTTGCTGTTCTAATTGTGTACCAAGGGGACTTAGGGGAGCTGTTCTTTACCAAAATGAAGGACTCCACGTGAATGCCCTTTGGCAATTGATACAAATGTCGGCTTTCTTACTTTTTTTATCTAGGGTATAATCAAATGGTTATTTCACCTTTCAAGTGTCATACAAAGGGACCGGTCATATTATAGACATACTTGTAAAAGCGAAGGAAGAATCTCAACTGGCTCTGTTCCCAGAACATGAAATCGGATATTTAACCTTTTCGACATGAAGCATATATGAGTTATCGATTTCGGTGATATATTTTGTCAAATCGCTGAGTGTTTTTCATCCAAATTTCTCTACAAGATAAAATTCACTTTTCTTTCAAACTTTATGACTTGGATGGCACGGGGCATATTGAATGCGAAGAGGTTAATTAAGCAAATGGTGATTGCATACTTACAAGAGAATGGAATAAATTAAGTTGGGCGATGTAACTATTGAAATGATATAGACAAGACATTCTTACAAGATTTTGTTTGCCTTCCTTTTAGTTTTCATTACGGATCCGTTAAATTATGCGGCGAAATGTGCGCATTGTGCCTTTTTATTTGGATAAACTGTTAGGAAAGTTTGTTATGATTTCGCTATGAGCATCCGAATTGTCTTTGTGCATATCATCCGAATTTTCATTTTTTATGCTTTTGTATGTTTGTTTTCACTGTTGCTTGAAGCTAAATTACAGAGAAGTGGGCATGAATGTGAATGAATTTTGTCAAAATTTGATGATATTAACAGTTTGAAGTAGTTGATTTGAGTATAGAACAATCATATTTTTTCTGATTTACATGCTACGTGATGGAGTGACATTGATGACTGATGCAGGGACATTGCTGACTTATCCAGTGACATTGATGTCTGATGCAGGGACATTGATGATTTATGCAGTGACATTGATGACTTATGCAGTGACATTGATGTCTGAAGCAGTGACATTGATGAATTATGCAGTGACATTGATGTACGAAGACGACATCGATGACTTATGCGCAAAGGACATTGTTGTCGAAGTAGTGACACAATAACACGTCTAGGAGAAACATTCGAGCATTCATAGATTGTGTTTTACTAATTAGTTGACGGTGTATTTGGGTGCTTATAATAGATGATATAGTCCCTTTTGCTTTCGCAAAGACAAGTACGATCTAGGAGGCTTTTTATTACCTTCTTACATGGGTTTCACTCACCATGGTGGCTTACAATTAAGTCTTTTTTGGGTTTCGGTGCTTGCTTATAATAGATGTGGATACTCATAGTTTGGGGTTGTTTTTCTTTTCTCTTATGGTTGTCTTTGTCCCGTTTCTTGGGTTGCGGTTGATATAAGTGCTTTATGGCATTTGGCTAGCGTGGTTTCTATATTGGAGCCGGTTTTTGAGCTTGCAACTATGAAAAAGAGCTATCAATTGTTAAAGGCGGGACCATGATAGCTTTCGACCTTGTTTTTGTGTATATGGCTATTTGTGGACCGATCACACTATATTCTCATCATTGTGGTTAATGGTGGGGATAATCATGGTGTGCTTACAACAATTATGGTTGGTGGATTTTTGGTTGGGTTCTTGGTGATAGTTAATCTGGTTGGCCTATTAGTGTAAAGTGTGTTTTACTATGTGTGCAAGAGTTACCATCATCAAGAGATTGACAAGAGTGCCCTATATGATCATCTTGGTGGTCAGGGCTTATGCAGTGACATTGCTGATTATGCAGTGACATTGCTGATTATGCAGGTGACATTGATGACTTATGCGGTGACATTGATGTCGGATGCGGTGACATTGATGTACGATGCGGTGACATTGATGACTTATACAATGAGATGTCACTGATCAAGGTTGTCAATGGATCGCGGTGGTCAATACATCATTGTATTCAATGAATCGCGGCGGTCATTGCATCGGGGTGGTTAATGGATCCCGATGGTCAATACATCGGGGTAGATGGTCAATGTATGATGGTGATGAATACGCCACGTAGATTTTTATGAAGAAAAAAATTGATTTATGAAATTTATTCGGAAAAATATCAAATTTGATTTTAGAATAAAGAAGACGAAAAATATGAATTTTAGTGAAAAAAATTATGATGATCCGAGTTTTAGATCAAAATATATGACGTTTATAAATATGATGAATTTAAAAATAAAAATAAAATAAAAACATGCTTGTCGTTCCTTTTTTTCCTTTTTTTCTTTTTTTCTTATGCGCAAAGACATTGCGATTATGCAGGTGACATTGATGACTTATGCGCAGCCGACATTGATGTCGACGCAGGTGACATTGTTGACTTATGCGGTGACATTGATGTCGACGCGGTGACATTGATGTCGATGCGGTGACATTGATGACTTATACAATGAGATGCCACCGATCAAAGTTGTCAATGGATCGCGGCGGTCAATACGTCATGGTATTCAATGAATCGCAATGGTCATTGCATCGGGGTGGTTAATGGATGTCGGTTGTCAATGTATGACGGTGATCAATACGCCACGTCGATTTTTATGAAGAAAAAAATTGATTTTTGAAATGTATTCGGAAAAATATAAAATTTGATTTTAGAATAAAGAAGACGAAAAAATATGAATTTTAGTGAAAAAATTATGATGATCCGAGTTTTAGATCAAAATATATGACGTTTAGACATATGGTGAATTAAAAAAATTAAAAAAAAAAACTGCTTTGAACGTGTGGTGCTTTTTTTTTTTTTTTTTCCTTTGAGAGCTTCTTTTTTTTCCCTTTCTTCCTTTTTTTTCCCTTCTTCCTCTTTATCCACTTAAAATTAGAATGTCCTTATAACTAAATAAGTTTCCTTTTAAAATTAGAATGTCCTTATAACTAAATAAGATTTTGGAGTGTCCTATTACCCCTAATAAGTTGAAAATCAGTCCTTTTAAATAATTAGCCCTAAAATAAAATATACTATTTTGGTAAAACATACAATATTTCAAGTACGTGAAAATTATGTTTTTTAAGATGAAAGTAAACGAAATATCAAAATATAAGATTTTTTCTAGTTTTATTAGAAAACACACCGTATATTTTTTTTAGTTCAAACATTTTATTCGAATGTGATACAAACATTTTATCCCGATTGTGATAGGAAAATGTTACAAAGCTAGAAAATATATTGATAGTTAGGTTTGTTAGTTGTGAGAGTGACCCCAATGGTTACACCCTCCAAACACATCGTTTTTCGTTTCAGTTACACTTTTTCAACATCCAAAAAATAATTCACTCCAATAAGCAACCTCTATACATCCCTTTAAAAATATTTTATGCTTACAAAGTAATATTTGAATACGTCGCACAACGGTAAAAAAATAAAAAGATGTCGTATCCGTACACAAAAAGAGTTCAAAATAAAAAAATAAATATTTGGACAGATTAATTTTTTTTATGGAAAAAATAGTATATATAAATTATTTTTTCAATGATGTATATCACCGTTGTGATACTACCGTTGTGCCCGTATCATTACTCGATACATAACGCATTATTATATAAGTGATATTGATGTGTGAAATTAATTTATTGGGTAAAAAGAGAGATAAATGATGTTACTGTTCATGTTAGCAGGCCCTTCATATTTAGGGTGAGCCTTAGTTTTATTTAGGGATAGGGTGTTGGGTTGGGAGCCACTGTAGGCTTAAAGGTGGGTTACTCCCTCTATATTAGTTTTAGAGGGGGATAAATCCCTCCATTGGGGTCACTCTGATGAAAGAGAAAAATTGTTTATTAGGGGTTGTATAGAGGTATCTTATTAGAGTGAATTTTTTTTAGGTGTTGAAAAAGTATAACTGAAACGAAAAACGATGTGTTTGAAATGTGTGATCGGAGGTAACCATTGGGGTTGATCTGACACTTTGATTTTTTTTTTAATGAAAATAATAGATATATTTCTTTGCCATCAAAAGAGAAAGCGTGGAAATGGGTATATTAGATATATTTAAATGTTAAAAAGGATAAACTTCAAGTGGAAATGGGTATTTAGTCCAGTGGAATTAGAAAATGATGGAAAATGACAAATTATTATTTCACAGGACGATAATACCCTTCTTATGTTTTTTGTTTTTACTTTTGTTTTAGTGGATTTGTTTAGTAGTAGATTTGTTGGATATTAAAATGTTTTAGTGGATTATTTTTAATGGATTTGTTTGAAAGTTGAATTGAAGTCGTTAAATTTGACGAGGGTAATTTCGTCATTTTAAGTGTCTTTTGTCATTTTTCACCATTTTTTTCCCACTCTTTTTTGACAATTTCTCATAAATTTTTGTCCTTAATTCCAGTTGTCCCATCAATTTAGGATATTCACTTAGTGTCGCTTAATATTTTTATCATCTCTGATCATAGTAAAACTCATATCAACGATGAAAATGTTTGACTCATCGATTGATACGGTCCCGTAATAACTATTCATCAATATTACCACTTATAAAAGTGTGAATAAGTGTTTCGTACATAAGATGTTTCCCAAAAATAAAAAAGTTTCCGCCTTTTTTAGTTTTGTAATAATTTTAATTAAATCAGAACACTAATTCTCAAGTAGAAAAAAGATAATTTTAATCATCCCTTACAATAAAATTAATTTCTTCTCCGTTCTACACCTTCATCACCAAAGAAGGATTTACAAACGATGATTTTAATCATCCCTTACAATAAAATTAGTTTCCAATTTACAAATTGTTTATCTTGCTTGATCCTCACAAAATTTACATCTACATGAATGATAGGATGACGGACGTCGACGTTTTGACCTACGCATACAAACCTTACTGGGATCTTCTCACACGTTCGTTCGACACGCTCCATTAATGTCATATTCTACAGAACCACCAAAAGTTGCATTTGTGTTGAAAGTGGATTGGGTTGAGGCATGCATCATAACACATACATGAAAAAAAACGTGCAAAACGTAATAAGTTATATTTTTAGATAATATTGTTATTAATTCGATATCATTTTTTCAACTTACGATTCTCAACTATTAATTATAGGTGCTGGTTTAAGTTTAATATAGTGGCTCGACAACTATACGCTCAAGATAAAACACTTGATCTTCTTACATTGTTTGTTATTTTATTTTATTGAACACCAATAAATTTTACTTTTGTTTTATTGTGCAAACATATGGGCAAAATGTGATATAGTTTAAATTATTTTTGGATTTTTATCATCGTTTAATGGTTGCAACATGTTTGCGCCTAGATTATTGCGTTGTCGGATGACCAATTTTCTTCTTATTTTATTTACTTTAATCATCTAATTAATTATGAACAATATCATCTATGTTTAAATGAGCTCTTGTTCAACTCTTACCCCTGAGTAAGAGTCAGAAGCTGCTGACACGATCCAGACTGAATTTCGGATTAGTCGGACCAGTTGGTTTTAGAAAAAAGTGAGCGGATCAAGTGAATAAAATAGTACTAATTAAAAGGATGAGCATACAACTTTGATAAGATGCATACATCATCTATACTTTATATTGCAAATGCAAAAATATATTGATCTTTATGCATCATATTCTTAATTTTAATCAAAAAGTCCAGCTTAAATATTCGAATAAAAAATAAAAAGTAAAAAATTAATAGACGCGAGATACATGATGTAATAAATTAAGAAATTTCATCGTATTCAAAAATTGATAAGTATAACATGGAAATTGCGATTTAATGTGCAAAATTAAATCCTTTTATTACCATCATCATTATTACATACTTTTTATTAACTAACACATACTTAGAAATATACAATACATGCACTTTTAAACTATATATATCGTTATTTTTCAATTATCAAAATATCAATTTAACTATATGTGACACGTCAATGAAAAAATTATGATATAACAAATTATTTTTTTTGAAGGTATGATATCGTTTTTGAAAAAATTATGATATAACAATTCGGAAATGGTTGTATCGTTATTTGTAGAAAATTATATTAAGAGCTAGAAAAAAATGATATAACAAATATTAAGAGTGTTATATAAAATGATGCATCCAATGTATTATTTTTTACGTACGATATATCATATCTCTGCCCATGGCTAGGGGCTAAAGATGATGATACGGCACAAACTTAGGTAAATCTAAGTCCATTATCAAAGGATAATTTTTTGTTGCTCCCTCCATTTGGTATCATATTTCCTAAAGTAGGGGAAAATACTTGTATGGAGAGGATTTTGAGCTGAAGTATAGGTGAAACGATCAGAACCACACAATTTAAATATAGAATGAAACTGTATGGTTCGTATTGACCACACGGTGTCTCCACACGTGTGGAGACACCACACAAGTATTTCCCTAAAGAAGATGATATGTCACAAATAGTGTTGTTAAACAAACATAGCCGCTAACGAACAAGCTCGTGTTCGACTCGTTAGTATCTGTGATCGTTCGTTTGTTCAGCTTAAAGAACCAAGCTTGAACAATATTTTAAGCTCGTTTCCTAAACGAACGAACACGAACTTACGCGAATCTACTAATATAGATAAATCAATGTACAACCTAATTTTAACTCATAAGATGATAATACATCTATTAATCTAATAGATAATTTAGAGTAATTTTATCAATTATTGAAAGAGTCATCATAATGTTTTTATTGCTATAAATATTGAATATTGGTTTGTATTTTGTTATTTATTCATTTAGATTTAATTTTTTATACCTTAACAAGATAAAGTCGAATTGAGAGGCAAAAATTCATGTAGCATGCCAAACTTGACACGAGTTTGAACAAAATTTCTTTATATATAAGCTGAATTTGAACATAATTTTATGTTAATTAGTTTATTAAGCAAACGTTCACGAACAAGTTCGTTACCTTAACGAACCTAGTTCGAACATATCTTTCTGTTCGTTTATTAAACGAACGAACACGAACAAGCTCGTGACCTAAACGAACGAAATGAGCCAACAAATAATCTCGATTCGATTCGACTTGGCTCGTTAACGGCACTAGTCACAAACTTTTAGGCTCTGTTTGGTTTGAATAAAACAAAAAGAAAAGAAAGGATTGTAAATGAAGAGAAACGAGGGGAAATGAGTGATTTTAAAGTCCCTTTGAAGTGTTTGGATTGAACAAAGAAAAAAAAAAAAAAAATTGCAAAGTCTTGTTATTTTTTTTAATTAATTACATTGTATCATTTACACTGGTTTCTATCTTTTCACTTTCTTTTCTTTTCCAACACAGAATACCAAACACTAGACATAAATCCCTCCATCTCATTTCTTTTCTTTTTCATTTGTTTCCTTCAAACCAAACAAAGCCTTAGGTAAATTTAAAGTCTATTACCAAATAATAATTTTTTACTTCTCTTTCTATTTGTTGTGGAGTTTTATGTGGCATCACAAGACCGTATGTTTTTAAGCGGGATTTAAAATACGTGAAACCAAACGGTAACGGTGTTAGTAACGTTAAGTGAATGTGTCATGTGGACAAAATGTCGACATTTCTTAGGCTTAAATTGGAAATCTAGAGTTTGTCCCTTGTTCCCTTTTTGGCCTTACTGAAGAAAATGTCATTACAATGTCGCCATAGGTTTCTCCATCATACATTAAACTAATCTTCCATTTTTTTTTTCTTTTCTGCTTTTACTTTCCACCAAATCCAATAATACATAACTTGGATATTTAATATTGTGCTTTTCCATTAAAAGATCCCATCCTTTTCGTTTCTTACTACTTGTGTTCTAGTGTTTCATTCCATTAGAATAGCTTTCCAAACAAATGGAATAATACATTTTTGTGGTCATTATTCTCGTTTACCTGTAGAAACACAACACAATGTTTCAATAGATTCAACACACACAAAGACACACTTTGTATTAGAAAGCTTTGTTCTTAAGCTTCTCACTTTTGGTTGTTACAATTACAATCACAAACAACACCTATTTATAAGGTATACTACTCACATATGAACACACGCGAATTACATCACAATGACATCTTGGAAAGTCTTTGGACGGTGGTGGACGGTGCAAACATTGATACGTAGGCTAATAGATTTTGTTCACATCTCTACATTGCCTCCTTGAACCAAAATCTTCAAACTTCATCATTCCAAGCATCTTCATCGCTTTAGTAAATGACTCCATCTTCAATGGTTTTGTGAAGATATCCGCAATTTGTTCTTCAGGTTGGACAATAATCAATAACAATCTCTTTTTCACGAACCAACTCTCTTATATAATGATATTTGATATCAATGTGCTTGCTACGACCATGAAAAACAGGATTCTTCGATAGTTCAATAGGCGATGTATTGTCACAATAAATCTTCGTTGGTTCGATTGTTGATGATGTAGAAAATCAAGAATGCGCCTCAACCACACTGCTTGCGTAGCACTACTTGTAGCTGCCATATATTCTCGCTTCGCCGTTGACAAAGCAATCACCCGTTGTTTCTTCGACGACCATGAGAAAACGCCGGATCCCAAGAAAAATGCATAACCCGACGTGCTTTTTCTCGAACCGTGTCACCGGCCCAATCACTATCCGTGTATCCAACAAGAGAAATATCATTAGCACATGAATAAAATATTCCATGACTCGTGTACCTCGATATATCTCAATATCCGCTTAGCCGCTTGTAAATGAGATTGACGCGGCGACTCCATAAAACGACTTATAAGTCCAACACCATAGGTTATATCCGGCCTAGTCGAAGTCGGGTATCTCAAGTTTCCAACAAGTCTTCGAAAATATGTAGGATCAACAAACTCACCGGTGCCATCTTTTATCAACTTTAGTTTTTCTTCCACCGGAGTTAAGATTGGTTTAGCACAATCCATCTTAAACTTCTTCAAAATATCACCTGCATATTTCTTTTGTGAAATGAAGATTCCACTATCCAATTGATGTATCTCCAGACCAAGAAAATAAGACATCAAACCAAGATCTGTCATTTCAAAATGACTAGTCATAGCCTCCCTGAATCCTGAAATCATTTGTGCATTATTCCCAGTAAAAATAAGATCATCAACGTATAAGCACACAACAATGATATCACTTCCATCAGAATATTTGACATATAAGGTATGCTCGTAGGGGCATCGTTCAAACCCATGATCAATAAAATAAGAGTCAATACGAGTATACCATGCTCTCGGGGCTTGTTTGAGTCCATACAATGCCTTTTTCAAGCGATAAACTTTATTTTCTTGTCCTTCAAAAATATATCCCGCAGTTGATCCACATAAACTTCTTCTTCAAGAACACCGTTGAGAAAAGCGATTTCACATCCAACCGATAAATTTTCCACGAACTTTGTGCGGCAAGTGAAATAACCATACGAATCCGTATCAAGTCTTGCAACGGAGCGAACACCTCAAGATAATCAATACCGCCTTCGCTTGTATCCTTTAGCTACAAGTCCGGCTTTATAGCGATCCACCTCTCCATTGGCTTTATACTTTGTTTTGAACACCCATTTTACCCCAATGGTTTTCTTGCCTGGTGGAAGGTTTGTCGGCTCCCAAGTATCATTCTTCTCAATCGAATGAATCTCATCATTCATGGCTTGTATCCGAATCATTTCTCGAAGCTTCATCAAAGCTAACTGGATCACAATCCGCAAACAAAGCGAAATTAACAATTTCTTCATCGACATGTCATTATCATTTCCGATGACATAATCTTGCAAACGAGTTTGTAATCGTCTTTGTCGTTGTGGACGACTAGACGAAGATTCGAAGTAACAATTTCCTCTCTTGGTGGTACTTGTTTGTTGTATACTAGAACCAACAACCGGAATAGAAACACTTGCTCGGTTTTTCAACTTGCTTAGGTGACCAATCCCAAGCTTCCCGTTCTTCGAATATAACATCCCCGCTGATTACAACTTTTCCCGTTACCGGATTAAACAACCTAAAACCTTTTGTTTGATGAGAATATCCAATAAAAATACACTTTTCGGATTTATCATCCAATTTCTTTCTCAAAACATCGGGAACATGGGCATAAGCAATACAACCAAACACTTTCAAATGTCCAATATTTGGTTTTCTCCCCGTCCATACCTCATATGGTGTTTTTCCACCCGGTACACTTCGGTAGGACACCATTTAGGACATAAAAGGCACAAGCAACGGCCTCTCGCCCAAAAAGATTTAGGCAATTTCTTAGAATGCATCATAGACCTTACCATGTCCATGACCGTTCTGTTTTTCCTCTCTCGCCACTCCATTCTCGCCGAGGAGTATATCCGGCCGTCATCGATGTTTGATTCCATTATTTTCAAGAAAATCATCACGGACAATATACTCGCTTCCTCTCGTCTGTTCTCAAAGTTTTAATCTCATATCCACTCTGTTTTTCAATGTACTTTTTAAAACTTTTAAAAATATCACAGGCATCAGATTTATTTCTCAAAAAATACACCCATGCTTTTCGACTGAAATCATCAATAAAAGATATAAAATACTTACTACCTCCGTTTGAAGGTTCTTCAACATAACACAAATCCGAATGAATCAGCTGCAATGGTGTACTTGCTCTCCATGCCTTATTCTTTGGAAACGGATCTCTCGTGGTGTTTCCCAAAGTACACGACTCACAAACTTTGTGAGGGAAGTCAATATCCGGCAATCCCAATACTTGACTTATTCCTGGCAAGAAACTTCAAACTTCCAAAGTTCAAATGTCCAAATCTTAGATGCCATAACCATGTATCATCAAAACTCACGAGAACTAAAACAAGGTAAACTCGCCACAATTAATTTTCGGCGGAAACAAACGGTTATTACTCATGTTTACCTTTGCAATGAGTCCTTTCTTTGGATCACTTACTATGCAGTTCCTTGATTGAAGACTATGTTATAGCCTTTCTGTGACAACTCGTCCAATGCTCAACAAATTATGACGTAAACTAGGTACATAGAATACATCGAAATAGCATTAAAAGAACCGTCTTTTAAAGTGTAAGTGATTTTCCCTTTTCCAAGAACTCGGTACCTCGGTATTATCTCCAAATTTAACGGTTGATCGTACCGAAGTATCCAAATCGAGAACAATTCTTTGTTCCCACACATGTGATTACTACAACCCGAATCCAAAATCCAATCATTTTTCTCGGTTCTCATTAGTTCCAAAATTTGCCAATAATGAAGTTTCCAGGACTATTACCATCATTTTCTCGCAACCTTAGCATGATTTTCTTGATTATTCTTGTAACGACAATGATTTTGATAATGCCCGAACTTCTTACAATTATAACACCGAATTTTCGATTTGTCTTTTTTCGAAAAATCATTTCGTTTTTCATTATTACCGTAATCATCATTATTTCTTTGGTAATTGAAATTACCTCTCGCCTCGGCCTCGTCCTCGGCCACGGCCTCTACCACGAAAATTTTGACCACGTTGATTTGAATTCAACATGATTTGATGATTCTCGCCTTTTGATTTGACACATTCGGTTGTGCTCGCAAAGCTTCCTCAACAATAGCAATAGATTGTTGATCAAGAGAAATTTCATAGGATAATAACTCACCTTCCAATGATCTATAGTCATTTCATCAAGATTTACGGTTGCTTCAATGATTGTTTTCTTCGTATGAAATTTCGCGTCAATGATCCGAGGATTTTCTCGCACTACCCGTGCCTCCGTCAAACTCTCTCCATTTGCACCCATTTTGCTGGCGATATCTCGTACCTTTGTAATAAAATCACCAACCGACTCGGTTGTTCTCATCCGAGCCAACTCGAAGTGCCTCCGCAATTCCTGCAAACGAACCTTTTTAACTTCAACGTTACCTCGGTTGGCGTTGACTAAGATCCTCCACGTCTCTTTAGCTGACTTGGCGTTCATAAATTTATTATAAACGCTTAACTCCACCGCATTATTTAGATAATGCCGAGCCAAACGATCATTTCTTCGATTCTTCTCGAGCGCTTTTATCTGTGCTTCATTTAAATTTGCAGTGGTTTCGGGAATGTCAAAACCGCTTTCAACGACATCCCAAATACCGATAACCTCGAAAAAATCTCTCATTTTTCCGCTCCATTGATCAAAATTATTTTTACCGTCAAAGAAGGTAAAAAAACGGACAAGATTGTATAATTCTTTCTCCCTCCATAAAAAATATTTCTTAAAGAGTGTGCCAAACAATAAATAAACGATAGGCTTATCTTTATTGCAACACCAAAGAGTCAAACGAAGCTGCAGTGGTTTGGTGGAATAGGAGGATAAAGTTTTTTTTTACTTTTAAACTTTGACTTTCAACCTGCTCCTCGTCCTTCTTCTTTTTCTCTTCCAGCCTCACTTGCTCAGCTGCAACTTTCATCAATGGCGCAACTGCAAATTAGCTCGATCAGTCCTCTTCTTCAAGCAGCAGATTTCTTCTTTGCCGGGGAAGTAACAACAACACCCTTTTTTTTATTGTGATAGAGAAACAACAGCCGAATGCAAGTGGAAACACAATCTCGGTCGGAGGTAATGGCTCAACCTAGCTCCGATACCAATTGTAAAACACAACACAACGTTTCAATAGATTCAACACATTACCGTATATCCGTATATCAAAATACATACACATATCCAAGACAATATACATTATCAAAAAAATTAACCGATGAAGGTTGGCCCGAATGAATTAAAGAGACTCTTGGTCGTTTAATTTTCCGTGTTCAAATCATTAGAGAAGTCTCGATCTTTGATGTCCGGCAATATCTTTGGAAAAGAAAAAGATACACGAGCCAATTCTAAAAATGAAAGTAGATCTTGCATTTATTCCATTTCCATGTTTGTATAGCACTTAATAATACAACTGGTTTTTGCATTTATATTCCATGCATAGGATGGCATATTAAATTCGAAACGAGTCATATTCATCTCACTAGAAGAGCTATAATGTAATATGTATTTTAGAGTGGTATCAAATTAAGAGATTTGGTGCATTCAAATCATAGTTACACACATCTACAGTGTGTGAAAAACTAAATAATATGTAGTCTCTGCCTTCCACTTGGTCTCATTTTAAAATACATGATGCACCATAAATCTTCTCATTCATCACACCCTATCCGTTAAGAGAATGTATGTTTTTGGTAGTGCTACTTTCATAACGATTTGTCACAACAAAGTGATACAATACATTTTTATATCATTAATAATGATGCAGTTTATTAATTGATTGATAAGTGTTGCAGCATTGTCAACGATGTAAAAGGGTGTTGTCACTTTATTGTGACAATATTTTTTTTTTTTTTTTTTTTTTTTTTTTTTTGCGGAACTAGTATTTCCAATAGTTTTAACATTGGGGTAGAATTATAAAGCACGGACACGGACACACCGCACGCATGCAACATGACGACACGGCTAAATCAAAATAGGGATGGGAAAAAATTAAACCGAAAACGATAGGACACCTAAATTTATTCCCAATTTTACCCTTCATTGTTCTTTGTTTCCCTCCCCACGCACATTATTAGGCAAAATGTCGGAAGTTTTGCTCACCATATTTTAGTCAGAAAGTATCAAATATACACACTGAATCGTTTTGATGGGTATAGGTTTAGTAACCACCCAACATCTGATTCAAATTGAGTCAGAATAATCATTATTTTAAGACTGTTATTCATCAAGGTAGTGTTTTTAGGCATTCCAATCCTATGTGAACCAACATTTCACGTATAAGTGCAACCAGTACGGTGTCCACCACCGACGGCCCGGATCAAACGGTCACGCTTTAAATGTTTAGGGACGCTAATAGTGGTTTGGTCGTGAGATCTCGAACTCCAAATCAATTATGAATTTTATTCAATTCACGATGGACTTGTTGTTTAAAGTAGTACAACATAAACATAATCCTCTCATACATACCTCCTAAGTAGTGAGCTTTATGGTCACATAACATACAACAAAGATTTTCTTACAATGCCGTATTATATCTATTCAATTAATCAAATAAAATTAATAATAAAATATTAGTTTTATTTAATCGAAACAATACATTATTGTCTTTTCTAATACCATGCCTAACACAAACAATGGCTCCGTCTCGGCCCGGAGGGAAAGGTTCCCGATTGTTAGCCTTGGGGAAAAGACCCGTCTCTTTTACCCCGGACGGCGAATAATAATAATAATAATAATAATAATAATAATAATAATAATGTCTTCATCCTCGAATGTTAGCCCTGGAGGAAGACTCCTGAATGGAACTTTTATTCAGACAACACACTATTCTATGTGAATATTAGTCAAACAATGATGTTATCATGTCCTAATTTGGGTCAATTGCTGGATGTTTTCCGGGCTCAATAGCAATTAGAAAACATATTTGATATTTCTGACTTAATTAAGTTAGGCTAGCAAAATTTACAACGTACGCTCTACCTAACGTTGGGTCAGAATCCACGATGGTGGAAAACAAATGAAAATGAAGGATAAAGATAGAAACAAAAGTATGTGATAAGATATTTTGTTGAGTGGAAATACATTACCCGACAAAATTGATCAAATATGATGGATTCACTTGATACAATGTTATATGATGCAAATTCAATTGATCAAATATGATGCATCCACTTGATACAATGTTATATGATGCAAATTCAAGATGCAAAATCCGGATACAACATTTCTTGAAGATTGATGAACTTTATGTTAAAGTGGCTTTGTGTGCCCGGCCCACACTTGGCGCGGCGTGTTAAAGTGTCCCACATTGGTAGCTTGTGGTTGTTTCACCCACCATATTAAGAGATGGACTTCCCTCACCTCACAACCTAGGTTTTGGGGGTGAGGTCCCTCCTCTTATATGGGTTTGGGCCTAGATTTTCTACACTTTATCCCTGAAAATGGAGATTTGAATGTGGATATAGAGAATTGAACGTTAATGCGTTAATCTACATGGAAGAATTGTGTGATTTCGGAAGCGAGAACCAAATCACATTTTTTAACACCATTAACTAAAATCACATTTGTTTAAACCAAGACACATTTTTTAACATCATGATAAAAAATTGTAGATGATGGTTGTGTCATCTGTTGTGTTTTATCGGTTGTATCTGTGTCATTACTCCAAACTAATATACCTCAACAAAGAAAACACCATTAACAAATTGGAGAAAACTAATGAAAGTTGCCCAAACGACCAAAAGTAATGTCTGAGAATAAATGACAAGAAATATATAGAAAATACAAATAAAAAAAGTGGGGAAAAAAATGGTGATAAGGACAAATTTAGTGTTTATTAGACTCAAATCCAGTGTTCGTTAGAGTCGGATAGATCCAAACCATTGTTTCACCACTATTTTATTGTTTCGATATTTTTTTACGAAAATGACCTTGAAAAAATATCGAAAAAATATTAAATAAGAAGTCATAATATGGAGGAAGAAAAAAAGCAAAATATGCAGGAAAATTTACGATCTTTTACGTTTGGATCAAGAGATACATTTCTTTCTGTAATTGAACATAACAGAGAACGTCAAATTAGTGAAATTGATATAATCTTTTTAAGCTAAATAAAAATTCCATTACCCACATTTGTCTATTTATTATATATATGTGTCTTGTGTAACGGAAGGAAGCAAAAAAATGGAAATTTCTTGAGAGAGGAGGCGCGGGAGGAGGGGGGGGGGGGGGTGAATTTGTGTGGGAAGTAGAAATTGTTAACGAGCCGAGCCGAACCGAGTATCACTGCTTGTTCGAAACTCGTTCGTTTATGTCACGAAATTGTTCGTTCGTTCGTTTAATAAACGAACGAGAAAAATATGTTCGAAGCTTGGTTCGTTAAGGTAACGAGTTTGTTCGTGAACTTTTGCTAAATAAACGAACATAACATTATGTTCAAACTCAAGTCATTTATAAAAAAAAATTTGTTCGAGTCTGGCATGCTAGATGTATTTTTGCCTCTCAATTCGAGTTTGGCTTGTTAAGGTATAAAATTAAGTCCAACTGCATAAATAACAAAATACAAAGAAAAATTCAAACATTATAGTAGTAAAAACTTATGACAACTCAGTCAAGATTTTATAAAAATACCCTAGAGTATCAATTAGATTAATAGATGTTTTATCATCTTAAAAGTCAGTTAGGTTGTACATTGATTTATCTATATAAACAGATTCGCGAACATATATAATCGAACGTTCAAGAGTAAGTTCATGTTCGTTCGGTTAGGAAACGAGCTTAACATATTGTTCAAGCTTGGTTCGTTAAGCTAAACAAACGAACGATCACAGATGCTAACGAGTCGAACATGATTTTGTTCATGAGCGGCTATGTTCGTTTAACAACACTAGTGGGAAGGCCAAACTTGAAACTTCAAATCATGTTATAAAGGTTTTTTTCCCCGGAGGTGTTGGGAGGGTGAAATCTTAGTTTGGCAAAACAATATGAGAAATTTTATGGTGAACGGTTTTAGGAAGGTTATACCATTTGGTATTATCTAAGAGTATCTTATTTTTTCTCTCTATTTTTACATAATACACTTTTATCGTGTGTGAGGAATTAGAAATGAGTTGTCGTAATGTATATCACTTGGTACAATACAACGATTGTATTATAAAATTTTCTAAAAAATATAGGTTAGTTCGAATACGGACATAAGGCCTTTACCCTAGTGAGTGGAAAAAGGGTGTAATTATGTTCGTCGGGTAGAATGCTCTATGACGATGATCAGAATAAACCTTGCCACGTGTCATTATAAGAATAGCCTTGGAACAAATGACGGAGATAAATGACAATAATGTTTAAGGACAGGGGTCCCACGCTAACAAGACCTGACCCCAGGTGGGAGGTCTATCCTTCCCCTTCCCGACTAGACAACCGCAGGGCAGCTCGGTCTCAGCGAAGGGGGATTCGTGTAACCCAGGACGAGACGTCCTGGGAAGCCCAGCGCAGGTCATCTGGGTCTCTCGTCATGGTGATAATTCACACACGTGCTTATATAGCCGAATAATGATAGAAAGAATCCCTTGATTATAGGATACTGATCTTATAATCAACGATACAATCGTAATTATCTCAGATAACAGATTTGACGCGTAGTTATCCTTAGGGTTAGGAGTCCAATTCTTGCCCAACAAGAAAAAGGGGCGAGACGCCTCCATATATAAACAACTCTAGGGAACTACGGGAGACTTGATTCCAATTCAACTATTGGATAGCAACTTGAGAGAGACTCTCATGCTCAGTCTAAATCGTACACAAATCACCATCCCCATTTTTGATTTCTCTTGACCATCCGTTCTAGAAGGTAATTGGATCTATAGGCGATATCCGACATCGTCACTCTAATATCAAGAGTTGTTGATAGAATTTGTCGTTTCGTCTCTAGCATACTCTCATATCATTCTCTAATGTCAATAGTTGATAGAATTTGTCGTTCCGTCCGATAGAATGCTCTGATATTATACTCTAATATCAAGAGTTGTTGGTACCATGCTTATTTTGTCGGGTAGCATGCTCTGATATCAACTCTCAAGATGTGAGAGTTAGTTCCGTCTGGTAACTACTTATGCTTGTCCTCATCTGACCTAAATGGTTAACTCGAGTCACCATTTTCATTATAATTCAACCTATATCTTAATACTATTTCTCTCGTACTTTCGACGTCGGATATTACACTTAGAGCTGTTAAACGAACCGAGCGTTCACGAACAAAGCTCGAACTCGGCTCGTTTAAGCTCATTCGAGCTCGTTCATTTATGCTATCGAGCCGAGCTCAATCGGGTTCTCCTGCTCGTTTACTAAACGAGCGAACACGAGCCTGCTCGTGAACGCTCGTTAGTGTTCGCGAACTTATATAATATATAATATAAATAATAAATATAAATCATATATACACTTTTTTTAGGGAATATTTACACATAAATAATTTAACAAATAACAAATATGTTGTGGGTGTTTGATTAAACGAGTATTTTGGGTTGAATAATGGATATATTGGATATAAACAAATCATTTCCTTTAAAAAATATACTATTGAACAAGCCGAACTCGAGTTCAAGCCTGTTCGCGAGCTTCATATCGAGCTTGAGCTCGAACATTTTTTATACTTATCGAGCCGAGCTCAAACAGGCTTTTAAGCTCGTTTGTGTTAACGAGCTCGAGCTTGAACATCAGCTACTCGGCTCGGCTCAACTCGTTAACGGCACTAATTACACTAATACTTCAAAATGATCGTGGCTAAGATTTAGACATCATATAATTTTATTTTAGGGGTAATGGGCCACAATGACACAAAATGTAGTTAAATAACCAAATAGAACACACTCAACATTTTATTGTTCTCACTAACAAAAATAATAATTTTCAATCTAATAAAAAGAATGTTGAGCAAACTATTTTCTTGTTTTGGCATATATGGATTGCCAGAAATGACTGGATTTTTAATAGAAACTTAAATGATGCGAAATCTGTTGCTTTTCTTGCTGAAAAAGACTATTTGGATTACTGTAGTGCCAATGCACCTGCTTTAGAGCACTTGCATCAGTGTCTTTGAATAGAGTCTCTACTTTACAGACTCCAATATCATTTACAGAATCTCTACACATAGTCACCTGTACCAGAATCTCTACCACCGTACTATAATAATAAAGTAACTGTAAACCAAAATAATTATGACATATTTACAAAAACAAATACACATATAAATAATTTATTGTCTATTATTATAGTGATAAATATTACCTTGTATGGATATTCAAAATATGTATAGAAGATCTTATTAATGAAATATTTGTAGAAAGCATTTTTTGTGACTCGAAATATATATATATATATATATATATATATATATATATATATATATATATATATATATATATAATGTTAGAAATAGCAAAAACTTGAATCTGTAAAAAAATCAGATTGCGGTAGATATAGAGTATGATGTCCAATTTTATCCAGAATCTGTTGAATAGAGATCGTGTATACAGATTCTGATGCAGCACATTTTAGTTGGATCTGGAGCTATATATACAGATTTACCACTTTTTACAGATTCTAATGCAAGTGCTCTTAGAAGATTATCTCCCTTTAAAGGACCATTGTTCTCACTTAACTACTATGTTCACTTCGAATAATGATTCTGACTCTTCTTTTTCTTTTTGTATACAGACAGATGCTTCTTGGATAAGCCCTTCAATGGCAGCTGGTGGTGGTGCAGCCATTTATGACAAAAACTATAACTTGGTAGAGATTTGGGGGAGGGCTTTCAAGGATCTTGATTCTGCTACAAGAGCTGAAGCGGAAACTTTGCGATGGGCACTTTTGAAGGCTAAAGAAAAGGGTTGGGACAACATTAAGCTCAAATCAGATTCTCTTCATCTAATTAACATGGTGAAAGACCCTTCCTTGGCTACGCCTCAAGTTATGACCATTGTCAAGGACATTATTTCTTTAATGCTCACTTTGGATGTTTGTACTTTGTGTCATGTAAATAGGAGTAGTAATTTAGTTAGTGATGGTATTGCTAAATTCGCTAGAAAACTTGTTACTCCAGCCTATTGGTCTGGAGTCTTTCCTTCCTGGCTTCTTACCTTGCTGCGTGACGAGGAAAAAGCTAGGTGTTTGTATCCGAACTTTTAAGCTTGCGTAATATAAATCCTTTCGTTTCTCGGCAAAAAAAAATAAAAATAAAAATAAAAATACAATGACAAGATTAACAAAAAATTAAATAATAAAAAAAAAGGACGCCTTGCTGGGAGCCTGGGATGGGAAAAAAAAAAAAAAAAAAAAAAAACTAGTCACGTCTCATTTAAAAGGGAAAATTGCAAAAATAAATAACTAAACACAAATGTCTCTCTTACTAATTTTTCAACCTCTCGTATCTTTTGATTAATTTATCTAATCGTCGTAATTTTTTTTACCGTATTTCATATTTTTTCGTTCACTTTATTTTGATGTATAACTTGATATTTTTCGACATAAATTTTGAAATTCAGATTTTTTTTCTCCAATAACTAATAGCGAATTCAGTGACATATAATCGATACAACGACACTGATGCAAATGCAGTGGCACTTAAGAACCAACGGATTCAGTGACACTTAACTAAACATGCAATAACATACAACGGATGCAATGACACTTAAGAACTGAACATGCAGTGACACATATGGACAATATATGAAGTGACACAACCATTTTATGCTGTGACACCAGCGACACCAACATTTTATGAAGTGACATCGCATGCAGTGACATACAGTGACATACAGTGATACCAATATTTTATGTTGTGATACCTAGTATAAGGCATATATGTGGGATGCTTGATGCTTTTGCCAGAAATGCTTCGATATATTTTCTCATAAAAATCGACGCGACGTAATGACATATGAAGATGAAGTGACATTGAAGATGCACTTGAAGACCTAAAATCTAAACATTTGATGCAGTGACAATTCAAGTTCCAGTGACGATAAAAGTTTGTCAATGTATCTTCGGTGACACTTTTTTAAGACCAAAACATATTACACTTCGTCTTAAATGACATTTTACAAAGAGAAAATCAGTGCTAAACATCTAAACATTTGATGCAGTGACAATAATAGTTTGTCACCATATCTTTGGTGGAACTTTTTGAAAACGAAAATATGTGTCAATTCATCTTAAGTGGTGGCAGCTTGTTTAGTAGCAGATAATTCATCATCATCATCCATCATAATAGTTTCTTTCCTCCCATTAAGCATTGCTAAAGTATGAGCAGCTGGTGCTTCGACCATCTTCTTTGCTTTTAAACTCTTTTGGCTTGTGATTTCATGAGTCTTTGTAATCATTCTAGAAATGCTTCTTCCACGTTCATGTTTTCCTTAACTTATGTTTCCAAAAACGATAAACCTTCTAACTATGATAGGCTCCGTCCATCTTCTACATTAACTTCTCTTGATTTTGCCATAAAATCTGATTTGTTGCCAATGACATTTATAAACACAATGACATGTGAATGTGCACTTCAAGTGCATTTCCCTTTAAGATGTAGACCTGCAATGGAAAAGTGTGTTGTGTCACAACCATCACCACGATTAAAAACATTTCCAACCAAATGGATTTTCCTTCTTAGAAAATATTAAGTATTGGACATTGATCTTGACCAAAATCTTTGCAAGGGGCAGATTATGTAGCCATTTTTTAAAGCCGCTCTTTAAGCTGTACTTTGTGTACCACATATATAAGAGGTTCACTTGTTATTGAACTATTAAGCAGACAAGCATTTAGGTAACCTGTGCCATTTCCACATTGCAATTTTGTAGTATTCCCAATCTTAAACCCAGGTGGAAAATTCATGATAAACGCAAACCGAAACATCTTCTGCATCTACGCCTTTCATCATGTATTCAATCTCCCCAGCTATCTCTATAGCACAACGAGTTAAATCTGGTGATTATTCGACGATTTCGATGTATTTATTCCTAGTTTAATCAGCATCAAACCATCTAAAGAATTTAGGATGTCAAAACAACTGATTGCTCAAAATCATCAGGCAAACCGAACTCTCTACGTGCGATTCGTATATGCTCCAATCTTAACCTACCATTATTCGACATCATCAAAAGCTTTCGAAGCCGAAACACGGCATCAGGTAATTGAGCTGAAGGGGCTTGACTTTCTCGCTCCATTTGTAGGCGGGCTTTACGTGAAAAGCTGCAATACAAAATCCTCTGTGTGCTCAAAAATCTCAAAAACATGAGGGAATTCGAGAATAAATCGACCAGTTTCGTATTGTTTGAACCCAAGTCGACGAGAAAGCATGTCCATTAGTCGTGAAGCTGTGCAATATGCTTAGAAAATACTACAGAGCAATTAAATGATTCTTAGCGGAGCAAATGTTTAGAAACAATGAATATTTGGACGGGTACTTTTGTCCAAAGATTATTATTTTATCTTTATAATCAAATGATTCTTTTTGGTGTCCTAAATATTTAATTAAGTTTCAAAATGGTCTTTACAGACAAATAATAATAATCATTTATATTATAGAGAAAGACAACATATTAATAACCTTGAAATAATGTACCCTTTTATAATTAGGGGCCAGTTATTTTAAAGGACTGATTTTCAACTTATTAGGGGTAATAGGACACTCCGAAATCTTATTTAGTTATAAGGACATTCTAATTTTAAGAAGGAAACCTATTTAGTTATAAGGACATTTTAATTTCAAGTGGATAAAGAGGAAGAAGGAAAAAAAAAAAAGGAGGGAAAAAAAAGCGTTCAAAGTAATAAAATAAAATAAAAACATAACAAAAAAAAAAAAAACTTACTGTGTGCGTGGTTTTTTTTTTTTTTTTTTTTTTTGTTTGTTTTATAATTCATCATATTTCTAAAGGTCATATATTTTGATCTAAAACTCGGATCATCATAATTTTTTCACTAAAATTCATATTTTTCGTCTTCTTTATTCTAAAATCAAATTTGATATTTTTCCGAATAAATTTCATAAAATCAATTTTTTTCTTCATAAAAATCGACGTGACGTGTTGATCACTGTCATGCATTGACCACCTACCCGGATGCATTGGCCACCGGGATCCATTAACCATCCCGATGCATTCACCGCCGCGATTCATTGGCTACCATGATGTATTGACCGCCGCGATCCATTGACAACCTTGATCAGTGACATCTCATTGTAGCGATTTATGCAATGACGTCTCATTGTAGCGATTTATGCAGTGACTTCTTATTGTAGCGATCTATGGTGATGTCTTATTGTATCGAATTATGCACCGCTTTGTTATTGTAACGATTTATGCAAAGAACGTGTTATTGTAACAATTTATGCATACCTTTGGTTGTAAAAATATGCATTTAAACAAAAAAAAAAAACAAAAGAAATACAGTTGTTTTACAAAGTTATCGAAAATTTAAACCAACACTAATCAAATAAACCAACATCAATCAAATATTTAAAGATAACTAAGAAATAAAGTTACTTTACAAAGTTATCAAATGTGTGTATCAAGTTGTATATGCGGTGACATCAATATCATTGCATCAATTATCTAATTGTAAATACGATCATCAATGTCATCCGCTTCTTGACATCAATGTCCACCGCAAAAGTCATCAATGTCCTGCATTAGACATCAATGTCACCGCGTAAGTCGTCAATGTCATTTTGCATAAAACCTAACAACTCGCATCGATCGGCTTTCTGCTCTTGTTTTGCATTTCTCCAAATGTGGAGCTTTTAATATGGATAGAAGTACAAGTTTGGTGAAACTACAAAGACTCTTTCACTATGACTTTCTTGTAATGGCCACACGTTGTTTGTGCCCTCCGATAATTGGTTTCATTGTGGAATCCTCAATTTTTTAACACGATCTTGAATCATTTGACGATCTTGTTTAGCTTAATGTCCCTGCATCATTCATCAATGTCACTGCATCGGACATCAATGTCCCTGCATCAGACATCAATGTCCTTGTATCACACATCAATGTCACTGCATAAGTCATCAATGTCACTACATCTGGGAAAAAAAAAAAAAACACACCTCCAGCGCTTCATCTTTTTCTTTTCTTTTCTTTCTTTTTTTTTTCCTTCCAGCGCTTCATCTTTTTTTTTTCTTCCTTCTTTTTTTTCTTTATCCACTTGAAATTAGAATGTCCTTATAACTAAATAAGTTTCCTTCTTAAAATTATAATGTCCTTATAACTAAATAAGATTTCGGAGTGTCCTAAATGATCATTAATTTTCTAACGACGGCCTTATAACTAATATACCCTTTTATAATAATAATAGTATAATAGTAGTAGTGTAAGGTACGTAATTACTTCGATAATACATTTTACATACAAATTTTTGCACGTGAATATGATGGCGGAAGTAAAAAATCGATACCTTTAGAATGGACCAAATTTTATTATTACACTTTATTAACTACGTGGGTCGAACCGAGTTCTACAATTTTGATCTCCTGCTATCTTCAGATCCAGAAGGCTAGCAGTAGTAGAAGCAGCAGTTGCAGGTACGTACATTTTGATTTCCATGGAAGTTCAAGTGTGAATTCGTGAAATAGGCAAAGAATCGCCACTCTCTTGGTGGATGAATTTGATTGTTCAGGTGCAGATACATGAATATGGATGCATCAACGGATCTATTCAACCAGCTCAAGGTCTGTTTCTGTTTATTCTTTTAGCTGTTGCTTTGAATCCCTAGCTGAGCCGTTATCATCTCACGTTATTAAACAATGTGCAGGGAGCAGAACCGTTTTTCGTGATGGCAGGGCCAAATGTGATCGAATCAGAGGAACACCTCTTTTACATGGCTAACCACATCAAATCGATCACTTCTAAGTACCATTTACTTCTCTGTTCACTACGTTTACTGCTAGGTTTAATTGAATTCTGGTATAAGTGGAGTTTTAATGCTGGAGTTATAGATGATATTTGTGTTAAGCTATCTGATTTTGCTGATATATATGGCTTTCCTAAGCCGAACACAAGGGGATATTTTTTGCGTAGTCACTCCACCTGCGGAGTTATAAAGCAAATTATAGGTGTTTTGGCATAGTACTTGTTATTTTACATGTTTAGAAGAAAACAGAAAACAACTATCTTTATATACACATCATTGTTTTAGTGTGTTGGTCTGGCAGTGTATATCGAATGATAATGAATTGTGTTTGCGTGTGTACAGACTTGGTTTGCCGTTGGTGTTCAAGTCCAGCTTCGACAAAGCAAATCGGACTTCTTCTAAATCGTTTCGTGGTCCTGGAATGGTTGAAGGCTTAAAGGTGTACTTGACTCGGATCATACCAGTCTAGTCTTCCTTCATATTGTTATATCAATGGTCTGCATCCCAATATCAATGCTCTTCCCCCTGTCTTTTTTGTTTTTGTTCCTAACAGATGCTTGAGAAAGTAAAAATTGCTTATGACCTTCCCATAGTTACTGACGTTCACGAGACACTACAGGTATCTCTTTCCTTCCTATTATATTGGTTTCTCTTTATCATTGCAGTTTTCCTTGGTTCAAATTGCCTTATGTGTTGTATGGATACTTCATCTGTCATTTGAACCCAAAGAATTGGTTCTTATATATAAAAAACTGTATGTTCTGCAGCTCTTTTGAGTATGCGAATATATAACAGTCTCCGCATCTTTCTGGAGGTGATTTATGATCCTTCAGCTTGGCAAATGTAAAAAAGAAGACGACAAATATCATATTTTTATCCAGTTTTATAAACAGCGATGAAAGATTCTCCGAGAATTTTTTTTTGTAATATGCAGTCCAAATGTTATTATCCAGTTCTATAAACAGTATGAAAGATACACCGAGGAAACCCATGTAAAGTGCAGTCCAAGTGTTATTTTAGAGAGCCCTATGCTTACACTTCACCTACGTCTCACATTGCATTCATAGAGTAATGGCTCGTGATTCAAAGAAACATGAATAGTATTAAAATACTCACCGAGATACGGAGATAGATATAACTTACATGTTGGATTATCATTCTTCTAAAAGCCTGTTGGGGAGGTGATATTCAAACACACACACTTCAACACGCCCCTTCAAGTGTGTGGCTTATACAAAGAGACGGAGTCAACATGGCACTCAAAGGCAAATAAAAGGGATACAAAGCCAATAAAAAGACCTAAAACTTGTACAACAATATGGGGTGGAAGTGGTGATAGTGAAGTTGACATCTTGCTATGATACCATGTTGAAGTACCATCTCTCCTAAAAGCATAAGTTGTTGGGAAGATGAGCAATTTAGACATTTATAAACTTTAGCTCACCCTGTCACTTGTGAATCTAACACGAAGAGCTTGACCAAGAAAGTAGACAAAGTCATATTAACGGCTAAGCCAACATTAGGCACATTAAGCCAAATAACGATGTGTTGTCCAACTCTTAGACTTATACAAATAGGGTGACAATGTTGACAAGGATGTTTGAACCAATGACCTACTCCAGTACTATGTTGAATTACCATCTCTTTCAAAAGCTTAAGCTAGTGGGCTTTCAGTAACCTAAGTTTTTAATCACAGATGCGCTTCAACATATGTATTCACTTAGATGAATATAATGGATTTGAAAATTACGAAATAATGTTGAACTTGCTTAGTGATGAGTTTATCTTTTTCAGTGTGAGGCAGTTGGCAAGGTTGCTGATATCATTCAGATTCCTGCTTTCTTGTGTAGGCAGGTACGGGTCCTCTGATTTGTCATTCTTGGATTTTTTACTTTTAGTAGCCTCTTTATCTGAAAACATAATTTGGTTTTACAGTATTCAACTTAATACCTTTTCATTGGCTCTGTTATTGACAGACAGATCTGCTTGTTGCAGCTGCTCAAACTGGGCGAATCATCAATATAAAGAAAGGCCAATTTTGTGCTCCTTCTGTAAATTCTTAATTCCTCTGCCAGAATGTCATTCATTAACAAGATTAGGTTCATGTGTTAGAACACATGATGCATGCTTTGTATATCATACACAATTGATCTTACGTAAATGTGTAAATGCTTCTGCTTTTGAAGTACTGCTAGCTAATAACCAGTAAACGCATTCAGGTCATGCGGAACTCTGCTGAGAAGGTTAGGTTGGCTGGAAATGAAAAGGTCATGGTTTGTGAGAGAGGCACCATGTTTGGATATAGTAAGTGGCTTTCAGTTTCTTGTCATTTTTTACTGGCAAGCCCATTTTTCCTTTTTTTTTTCATTTCCAGAATTTTCATTTTGTATCCATTTCCATACTTTTATGAAGTGTGTTCATTTGCATTTGAATGGATAATTGATAGACAAAGATTTATGTGCAAATGAAATACCTTGAAGTTCTAATCATTTAGTTTGTCATAGCATATGATCTGCCTTCACAGCAACAAGTAAACTAGGCATAGCTAGGAGAAACGGAAACTGTACCTTTGGAATGTAAGATATAGTGTGCCAGTGCTACTTCCATCTCTATGCCTTAGAAAGTCTTAGATCCACTTGGTCAACTGTAGTGATCCTTTCACCGTTGGACCCCTCATTATACAATAATTTTCGTTATTTTCTAGTTTGTATTTTACGTTTGACAAAATATATTCTATCTATCACCAACATGTTGTACAAGTTCAAAGCTAATCTTTCCAGATCATACTTATTATTGGACATCTTCATGACTTGATAGAACAATTGCCAATGGCATTTATCCAGATGATTTGATTGTTGATCCAAGGAACCTGGAGTGGATTAGGGAGGCCAACTGTCCAGTTGTAAGATTTTGTCTTTTCTTTTCTTTTTCTGAATCACCTTTACTGAATAATTTGTCGACGTTATAAGACCATTCAAGTTCATAGAGTGTCATATACGGCTGCTTCCGATTTTGTATAGCCTGAAGGAAATTAGACTCTCATACTGAGCCATGTGCAGGTGGCTGATGTGACGCATTCACTACAACAGCCTGCTGGAAAACAGGTATGAAAATTTCTAACAGTGCGAAACTTAATTTAGTCGAAGACCTTTAAAAACTCCTTTTATTTTTACTGACCTTTAAAATACTCCTTTATTACTGATGGCATTGTTGGTAGTCAGTATGAACATTGTACGGTTTCAACAACATGTGGATAATATGCTAGCTATATCTTCCACCAAGCCTCTGCTATTCAATAACTTCCTCACACCCACGAGTCAGAGGCTCTAGGTTTGACTAGCCGGAAATTCTTGATCAAGAATGGCCGTGTGGACCCATTTCACTCATAGAGAGGTTCATTACCCACCCATATGCTCCATGAGACCTCCATAATTCATAAATACATTATTTATTTCCTCCAAGGTTGGGAACACCAAGCCTCCTTTGTTAATAGTTGTGAAATCTGTAGGCCATTTTATTTTCGTTCCAATAATCTAATTCCCCCAAATGAAATAAAAAGGAATTGTCTCTAAAGCTTCACCATTGAAATTCCAGGACGAGAAATCAGGTGATTGTGATCATTATGACAAGCCTTAAAATTTTCCTAACCAAGCTCTTGATATTGATGTTCTCTTTTATTGTCTCAAACATCTTGATACTGTTATTTGATGGACTTCTTGTGTTACACAATAGGCATAATAATGTCTTTCCTAGCAATTGTACGTTCTTGTGTTAAATATTTCTTTGTTGAATACACCTTTTTCACTGACACAGTTGGAAGGTGGCGGTGTTGCCAGTGGTGGTCTTCGTGAATTAATACCTTGCATAGCAAGGACAGCAGTTGCCGTTGGGGTGGATGGCATTTTTATGGAGGTATGTAAGATGGTCCATGTTTAATAAGATGGTCATGTCAAGTCGCATGATCTTGTACTTTATGGGATTGTTATTTCTTTGTTGAGGCGTCGTCGTTAGTGCCATATTAAAAACACTGGTGCTACTAAAGGCACCCTTATTTGTTCCCTGGAGTTGTATTGCCTCTAGATCTTAACCTTTGATCCTTTTTCCCTTTGTCTTTTTCATTTCCTTCACTTTTTTTGTTTTGTTTTTTTCACATTTAAATTTCACTTGTTGTGTTGCTTAGGTTCATAATGATCCTTTAAAAGCTCCAGTGGATGGTCCAACACAATGGGTGAGTTTTGTGCCTTGTCTGATGATATAAACAACTTAGTTGATATCTCATTTGAGGATGAAACTGCTTTTTAATTTTGTAACATGATTATTATGATCAATCCTTTCTTCAAAACAGCCACTTGGTCATCTGGAAGAACTGTTGGAAGAGCTTGTTGCAATAGCAGTAAGTAACATTGACTTTTTTATTAGAAAGAAAGAGTACTGTTCTATCTTACTTTCGCAAGTCTCTGATTTTCGTATTTACAGTTGTTGCTTACTTGAGATCGTAATGTTATTTTTATATTTGCAGAAGGCAAGCAAGGGGAAGCAACAATTCAAAATAGATCTCACTCCTTTCCAGGACTGATGACAGATGGAGGTTTGTTTCATGTGAGTATATATTTATAAGATACAGCCCTCAAGTACATACATACATACATGTATGTATGGGTTGGCATGGGTTGTATTTAGTTAACATTTATTGAGAAATCATAGCGCATAGGAACATTGTCTTATGATTTGATTTAGCTCCTCCATTCAGTGTCATAGCTTAATCTGACATATATGTTCTCTTGTCTCTTCCTTTGGTTAAGCTTGGAAGTGTTCATGGATGAAGAGGAACTCGGATGAAATACCAAGGCATTTTGGGTGGTGATTATTTGAGGGTTAAGAATATAGAGATATTGAACTCCATTTATACAGGGGCTTATATTTATGTGTTAAATACTCATTTGTTGCTAGTTAAACTTTTCTACTTAAGCTCAATGTAACATGCTGCTTATTGAATGTGTTCAATTATTTTTTTAACATGCTGCAATCAGTTAAAATTGGTATCCTTCTTGGCCAAACAAACAAAACAGAAGCAATCATGGGAAAATAATTTTCAAACCCCCAAAAATGAAAGGAGTGAATTGTTGATCAAAATGAGGCTTGGGTATTATATTAGAAAATAAAATATTGTGTCAGGGCAAATAACAATTGGTTGCAAATACGTCACATTACATATACACCAAAAAACACTTAGGGAAAAAAAAAAAACATATATACACCAAAAAAATAAAAAAAAAAATTGATGTGGGAGCATCTGTATGCACCGAAAGCCTATCGAAAATAAGGCGATATCAGTGCCGTTATCTCAGAACCCAAATAATTTACTGTGGGCAACGTACAGCACTGTACACACTATTGAGTCAAGTGTATCAGAGACTCTAATTTGTTGCCGTCCGGGGACAATCCCGGGATAAATAAATAAAAAAAAATCAAAAATGAATTGAAGGTGGGAGAAGCCTCAGAAGATATAGTGAATGATTTTAATCATAGAGATATCATATGGTACGGACAATTCATCATCATCACCGGCTTCAATCCCTCCTGCTTTTTCATTATCAAATTAACCATATACCTACTACTACCTATTAATTTAAATAAATAAATAAATTTAAAATAAAATAAAAAAGAGAGAAACCTGGTACTTGTTAATTTAAAAGGTTATAGAGAAACCAACCAAATACTACTACTAAGAAACCAAATACTACTGGTACTTGTTAATTTTATTTTGTTATAAAAAAAAAAAAAAGGACAGAAACCATCATCATAATCAACTGATTACCTGTAAACGCCGACTGCTTGATGTTTCCACAAGTACTTGTGTGTGTAGTGCTGCTATTAATAGTCCCCCGTACACTCCATGCTGAGCGGCGGAAGACAAACCCTAATCTTTTTATGGGCTCGGGTCAAACTTAGTTCGTTACCCACCAATAGGAAAAAGAAAATAAAATGGAATAATGGGTGATAAACCATAACATACTTTCACAATTGTTTATTATTATTATTTTATTTTTTATTTTATGTTTTTTTGGAGATAGATTAAGTTTCTTCAATCACTTTTTTTACTCATTTAAAAAAAAAAAAAATTTACTTCTTTTTTTCCGGGGGGCCTCTAACGAGTTTGAACACTGATCTCCATGTCAGGTTATAGTCTAACTCACAATTTTTACTCCTTTATAATACATACTCTTACTACTGAAATACGGGAAATTTTATGATGGTCAATAATCTACCAAACTCAATATTGAATTCAATGGTTGAGAATTAATTTACATGACCACAATCACTCATGTGATCATATGTGCCCATTGAGTTTGGTAGTCATTGACCACCATAAAATATACGCTCCGATCGAACTCCGAATTAGTCGAGACGGTTGGTTCCGGATATTGAAAGCTTTAAGCAAATATATATATTCTTACTATAAAAAATATTTTGATACCATCTTCCTATAATGATCGTGTGATAAAACTTATTTTAATGTAAACGGACATAAGATGTTATTTTACACGGGGTGGATCCACACTATTAGGGGACATTGGGTATTTCATATTTCATATATATATGTTAAGAGAACGTAAAAAGAATTTCAAGAAGAGAGCATACCACTCCATGTAAAACGTGGGGTTTACATGGGGTGTGGAGGAAGAGCTTGGAAATGCATGGTCACATTACGTTTAGATGTCTTGATAAAAAATTAAAAAAGAAAAAACCTATGATACAGTATCACATAATAGACAAAATTTTATAATACAACTGTCGTGTCGTGTGTTGTAGGGATTAACCGTTGTTAAAGAGAGAAGATACATAACTACTTGGGCCCAAGTCTGAGGTTGACTGCATGAAGGCCCAACTAGTGGCTAGCAGAGAGTTGGCTATCAATAGCCTGCTGGAGGTAGAGCCTTATAATTAGAGATAAGATGGTGTAAATTGAAATATAATTGTAATTAGGTCCTAACTCTACTAGCGGATGCTTGGAGCTCGTGAGCCATCACAAGGGAGTGACGGATGCTTGGAGCTCGTGAGCCGTTGCAAGGGAGTGACGAGGTATTGTGGATCGTGTCTAATGGGATAACGCCATATGGAAGTGCGTGAATTCCTCTCGTCACGAGGTCACATTCGTTATATACGCGTCCAATGGTATGGTATATAATTGTATCCCTGTAATATGACTTTAATCGCCAATTATGGAATCCATGCATATCCAAAACATTTTCCCAAATCATTGGTTTAGGCTAAATTAAAGCCTTTTTCCTTTACAGGAAAGTACACAAATCACTACATATTATTAACCTTAAGCCAGTGGCATGTGAGAAGTGAGAACTACTAACAGTACTGCAAAAGCAAAAACAAGCTGCCGAAAAAGAACTGGCTGAATGGCTGAATGTACATCTTACCATCTCTTAATCTTGTTCAACTTAATAAATATACTTACTTAAACCTGGACACACAGCTAACCAAGCCGTCTTTGCTCGAAAAAAGATCACACGATACATAGATGTATAGCGTAAAAACATCATATAAATAAACCACACCACACCACACCACTCTGTTACACTTTGGTCTTGTGTTCAGGCCTGTGAGTGTATTCAAAATCAATGTGAACAAAAGCCCTCTCAACATCTGATAGTTGTTCCAGCTTTTCTTGTAAAGTTTCACCAATATTATGTGCTTGACTCAATGGCATATCTTCAGGCAAAACTATATCAACTTCCACAAAGTAATGAGACCCCAATGTGTATGCCCTCACCGTGTCGATATGCTTTATCTGCTCATGATGATTCCATATCAGATACGTCAACTTCGTAAGGAAATCCGGTGGTGCTGTTCTTCCGATTAGTGACCATACGTTCTCTATAACCGTCCTTGTCCACGTGCTAATCGTGTAAAGAGCTATCAAGATGGCACCTGTTGGATCAATCCACCAGTAGTATCTGACTGCTAAAACAGCTGTTACTAAACCGACTGAATTCGTTATCACGTCGAAGAAATGATCTTGCGCGTATGCTCTCACGATTTCGTTCTTGAATCTTTTGCAGTATACCATTAGTAGAAACTTTACAACTGTGACAGATACCATAATGCCAATCATCCATTTTTCCTTTTCATGGTTCATCTCCGGCCCACTCTGCATTATTCAGAATTAAAACGAATCTTCAACAATTAAATGGACATTAGTCCACTAAACAAAAGAAATGCATACACAAGAAAGTCGTATACCTTGGCAAGGATCTGTCGTACAGATTCAAGCAATATCTGCAATCCTAAAGTAGCCATTACAGAAGCAAACACGATGATACCCTGAAAATTAAAAATTAATCAGCAAACACAAACAATGACAATATATGTATTTTAGAGAAGAAAACATTTTGTCATCACGTTTCGTTAATAGCAGGCCAGACAATAGTACTCTGTCTTCTTGAGAAAAAAAATTGATATGAATGACTTGATGAAGTTAAGGAATTTAGTTCTTGCAATTACCTACTTTGAAGAC
This sequence comes from Gentiana straminea, assembly GCA_036785695.1. NCBI lineage: Eukaryota > Viridiplantae > Streptophyta > Magnoliopsida > Gentianales > Gentianaceae > Gentiana > Gentiana straminea. The sequence continues at coordinate 8,026,776 of JAVUPR010000266.1, read as the reverse complement.
TTACCACTGGTTGCATTCGCTTCTTTCCAATTGGATAGCGGTATTGGTTTGGATTTCTCATTGAATGAGAAGTGAACCACAGAATGAAACCGGACAAAAGATCTAAGAACGAATCCAGGGTCGAGGCAATTACAGCCAAAGATCTGCTCTCCACAGAAGCATAAACTTTGGCAACAAAAAGGACCAAATTAGCTGCGTTTGAGATAAAGATAGCCAGTCTTTCACTCTTTGCAAGCTGCTCTAACTCAACCTACCAACAGAATCATTTTCATCCAGATCAATCATGGAACAATAAATCACGCCACACCAAAAATCTACCGTTGTGATACTAGAGCATACAAACAACTTTTTCACTGTCAATTCTAAAGCACACAAACAACTTTTTAGCGGAAAATCTATTCTAAAACTGATAACCAACTCTATGCTTATTGATTTTGGTGTGGCGTTACAGCAGAGACACCACAGCAAAATATGTAACATCCTACGGATTTGTCTTAATCTAACAAAACTAAATCTTCTCTCTAAAAGAGTAAAATCCAAAATCCAAACTAGAATGCGGAAATTGAGAGAAAATCTAGATTTTTTTTTTGTTGATATGGCATGAGCATGGCATCAAGTTTGCACAAATTAAAATTGTTTTTAGCAACCATTTTTCATTCTCCTAAGTTTTTCATAACCCATTTCAGTAGTCTAATAAAGACTTAATTTTCTCTACTTCTTGCCATGTCATCTTGACGTCACCAATCTTGGCAAAGACTTGAAAAAAAAAAAAAAAAAAAAAAAGTGAGCAGCAACAAAACCCACCTCAGTTAAGCTTGCAGCCGTGAAACCAGATTCATTAATTGTTTCCATCTCATTGAAACCTTCAAGAAGCCTCTCTTGTTTTTTGTAATAATCTGCAATTTTGCCTTGTTTCCCTAAAAATGGAAATAAAGTGTCAAACACTATAAAACAAAATAAAATAAAATAAAATGTCAAATACTAAGAATAGAACAACAATCAATGAAAGTGATACTCCCAAGTATAGTTAAAACATGCCCATAATGCCACAAATACACCTTCAACATTACAATATTACATCAAGGAAAAGAAAACACGGTTCATCATTGCACCTGGAATAGAAGTAATTCAGCTTGCATACATGTTAAAAAAGGAAGAAAATTGTAAAAATAAGTGCAATAAATAGTTTCCTTTTTTGTGAATTGGGCTATAAATATTGTGAAACATCACTGATGAAATTCATTTATGGTGTATATTCCCCTTTAAAAAAGTTTATGGTATATTTTCTATAAAAATGATAATAATGTATTTATGATGCAAAAATAGAAACAGAAATAAAAAGGAGAGGCCGAGGACAGTTCGTTTTCAGTTGTAGAGATACAGATAATATTCCAAAAATATACAACAAAACAGAGGACAAACAAAGATGAAGAGAAAGAAAAGAGAACGCACTGGCAGCGTACGGGCGTCGGAAAAAAGAGAAGAACCGACTGTCGTCGGAGGCTCGCTGTGGTAATTGGAAATCGTTGATGTTCAGTTTCCAGGAAGACGGAACGGTAGACGACGAGTCACCCATGGTTTCCGGCACCGGCGGAGGTGACAATAACTCCCTCCTGGAACTGTCAAACGGTTCTTCTGATCGATCAACGCTGCTTCCGCCACCACCACCGCTGCCCTTACGACTGAGGACCGGACTAACCATCATCTTCCCTCTCTTTGTTCACGTGAACGGAAATCGCGATAATATATCAAGGACGCAAACGTAATGCCGGTTTACGCGTTTAACAGAAACAGATTTTAAATAGAAAAATAACTCCTCAAAAAAAAAAAAAAGAAAAATAACTCCTCAAAAAAAAAAAAAAAATTAAAATACGAATTATGAAGAATTTATGATAGTGGCGGATCCAGGAATAAATTTCAGTGGGGTTATCGGAGTCTAAAACTATATATTTTATCCAAAAAAAAATTTCAATGGAGCGACCGAGATCTAAAACATCAATTTTATCTACAAAATGACACTTTTTAACAACAAAACTATATAATTTTAATACTAAAAAAAAAATTTAAAATCCAATGGGGTCACTTACCCCTCCCCTGGGGTACGTGGGTCCGCCCCTGATTTATGGTACTCCCTCCGTTTCAAAATAACTGAGGCAGTTGTCAATATCATTTGTTCCATTTTATGTGAGTCGGTTAGATTTCCAATGCAGTATTTATTGTGTTTTTCCTAACTTTACCCTTATTTATTAAGCAGTGAGAGAATAAAAACAATATTAATGCATTATACACTAGGGGTTGTTTAGTCATTTTGTGATTCAAATCGAAGTATTAACTCATCTCCTTAAAATGTGTATTTTTGACAACTGCAGTTAGTATTTTTCTAAATTAGGTGCTTCGAAGTACTAATTTCGAACAATAGGAAGAACTAGTATCAGAATTTTGCATGAATAATAAAGAGCGAGTGGGCCCCATTTCGTTGGACAAACCAATTACAATATTACACGCTAAATAAGTTATCTATACGGAAGTGCTGCTAAAAAGGAACAAACTTTCCCACCAAATACAATATGCACCACTATCTTCCCACTGTTTCACATTATTATATACTATTTCTATTATAAGTTATTTTTATTGTTTTCATACAAATTAAGAAAATAAATGAATTTCAAAATTTAAAGATTAAAGGTATAAAATATCAATTGAGTATCATTAATGCAATGATTGCAAAATAATAAAAATTTATTACATTGATAATAAATTAGGGATAAGATGGAGAAATAAGTAATAAATATTGTATTGATAATGTAGAATATAATGTCTTATATTGTAGAACAAATCTAAAGAGATAGAATGACTTATAATATGAGACGAATGTAGTACTGCACACTACCCCACTTTTATATAGTCTATACAATATATTGCATAAGTGGGAAATTCTATTATAGACAAAAAAAAAAAAAAATGAATAGATAAAAAAATGATTATCTAAAAATCATAAAAATCAGAGCATGTTTTCAAACGATGTATTATTCTGGTCAGATAATATTGGAGGCTTAATGTCACCAAATATAAGAAACTAAGTTTTTTTTTTTGTTTTTTTTTGAGGATTAAACAAGTTTATTGAAAAATATTAAAGTTGTTGTATAAAGATAAAATTATAGTAAGTTTAGATAGATAGTTAATTTAAATATTAAGTTTACATTTAGTTTCTTTTATCTTCTATTAATTAATTTAAATATTAAGTTTACATTTAGTTTCTTTTATCTTAAATTATCAGTTGTATTCTACAATTGTATAGATCGAAATCAATATTTTCTTTTCTTTTCCCTATTTCAAAACTCGTACACTTCAAAAACACCTACCTATACGCGAGGATAAGATTATAATCTAGTATTATAATTGTAAAATAGTGACTTTAAAAGAATGATGTTCGGTATACATATATAATTAATTCAAAGCATAGACATATAAAATATATGCAATAAATAAAATTAAATATATGCAATAAATACACAATCGACAATTACTACAAAGATATTCTAATACGCCTCCTCGAGTTGGACGGTCGTGGAGAAGTCCAAGCTTGGAACAGAAGTGCTGAAATGGACCACGAGCAAGAGGCTTGGTTAACGCATCAAGCAAGTTGGTCGGCACTCGAGACATGAGCAACGCGCAAAATACCTGCTTGAACCCGATCACGAATAAAATGAAAATCGGCGATGTGTTTCATGCGAGAGTGAAAAACAGATTTGCACCGAGCCGAGTGGCACCAATATTATCACGGTAAATGGTAGGCGGATGCGTGGAAGAGGGAAAACCAAGTGCATGAAGAAGATACGTGACCCAATTCGGTTCGGCGGAACATTGCGAACACACCGATACTCGGCCTCGGTAGAGGACTAGCAATGGAAGACTGTTTCTTGGAACTCCAGAAATAAGGTTTGCGACCCGAAAGACAAGGTAACCACTAGTGGAGGAATAGTCGGACTTGTCTCCACCCCAATCCGCATCGGAAAAGGCATGTAAGACCATGGGGACGACCGATAGATGGGGAGCCCACGAGTGAGAGAGCCAGCAAGATACCGTTGGAGTCGTTTGGCTAAAGCCCAGTGCTGAACAGGTGGGGGCATGCATAAATTGAGACAACCTGTTTACCGAGAAGGCCAAGTCAGGACGAGTAAAAAGCAAATATTGAAGACTACCCAAAAGCATCGGTAAGCGGACGGGTCATCATAAGAGGCGACGGGTTCACGCGAGGGGCGAAGGGCATCGGACGGAAGGGGAGTAAGAACCGGCTTGGCATCAAGCATGTTAAATTTACCAAGTAAGTCACGAATATAACGATGCTGATGTAGGAGGATGCCAGATGAAGTGGAGACAACCTCGACCCCCAAGAAATAGGCAAGGGGACCGAGGTCCTTAATAGAGAAACGAGCACCAATCTGAGTAATGAAAGTATCCACAGCAGAAGGGTCTGTGCCAGTAACAATAATGTCATCGACGTATACCAGCACCACCAGATACAGCGAAGCAGTAGAGCAAACAAATAATGAAGTATCCGCAGTGATGTATTATTTTTATATGATTAAAAATATGTTATATTATCAACGAATTCTATGTAAAATATATGAAATTATGGTATAAATAGTATGAAATGGTAGTTAGTAGTAAAAATAATAAAAAGTTGTAATTTTGTACCGATTTTAGTAAATCGGAGTGTCGTGTCGTTTACGTGGGTATTTGTGATGTTTTATTGCGGTTTATAACCCGAGACCCCGAGAATCGACATATTGAAGTATAATCATATCTCTCGGAATGATTTAGAGAGTGCCACGAGCTTAAATGATCAATGGAATAGCTTAAGTGGTCAAGTGGCCAACCAATTTGGTTGAATAATAATCGAGAAATGTCTCCGACAAACGAATGGCTCATCAAAATGACATTATCTGAAAAAGTGTTCTTCACGAAAGTTGTAGATTTTTCCGAAAGCTTTCCAATGCAATTTAAATTATGAAGATTGGAGGTCTACAACTTAAACAGTGATCAAGTGGCTAATCGATTTGGGTTAAGAAAAATCCCGTAAAAGCTTCGGATGAACACGAGGTTATCAAGAAGGCGTTATCTGGAAAAGAGTCCTTCATGAAAGTTGTAGAGTTTCTCGAGACCTTAATTTTGGCATTTCGTTTGCAATTTTTGGAGGGCCAGAACTCGAGATATGAATTTTAGAAGTTTAATAATTATATATAAAAAATAAATATCTCCACTGCACATGCTGATTGCAATCAGTAGTGGAAGCAATCATTAGTCCGGACCGATCCGGCTTAATCTCGGACCGGTCCGGCCTTGAGATGTTTGCCTATATAAAGAGTTGATCAGAGAACAGCTCGAGGAGGTACCAAAAAATATATATAATCTCATATATATATATATCTCCTCTCTCTTTTCTTTTCTTTTCTTTTCTTTTTTTATTTTTAGTAGTAGTTGTAAAAAAGGCCTTACGCCGTAATAATGTAGTTTTAAGTATCGTTATAATGCTCGGGAAAGTCTCGGAAGTTCGGTGTTGTAGAAGTCGTTGTAATGTCCGGAAGAATACAACTCGATTCAAATTTGTAACCGGGTAACTTTTCTTAAGTATTTATGTTTGTTTTTATATTTTTCGTTGTTATAATGTTTTTAGGCTAAATATAATACGGCCAAAACTATGTAATCGGTTTTATTTCGATCTTTTCGTTAAAGAAATGTTGTTAAGTTAAAATTATTAAAATTGAGTTAATTGAATCTTTTTCTATTTTAATCGTATTCGTATTGACATATTTAATCGATCGAGGAATTCATAATCTAATTATGAATTGACGCCTCGTAGTCAGGATTCGAGATAAAAGATAGAAAAACCGGAGGGTAAAATTGGTCGTGTGAATAACGTGATAACGGAATCCGATTTCCTACCCGGGGGTAGATTTGTTTTGGGAGAAATGAATTTTATTATAATTTGTACTCGAGATCGTAATAATGTTAAATCATCGCTTTAATTGAAACTTAAACCGGAAAGTTGAATCGTCCGGCCTTGACAACCGGAGCCTTTAAAATAAAATTGACCGTTTGACGAACGGAATGACTCCTTTTATCTAAGGGTAGATTTGTACTCGGGACTGTTCGTAAAAACCGTAACGATTGTGGACCTTGACCGATGCAATGGACATATGACAATTTCATACGCTCATGTGAGGAGGAATTGTTTACCTCGGGAGTGCACCGTTTCATTTACTCAATTGGACCTAAAATAAAAGGAGAGATCGAACACATTTCATTTAATCGAAAAGATCGTATAAACCAATTATATAAGTTTTGGCGGGTTCTCTAAAATTATCTCGTTTAATATATTGGTACCTATATATTTATATATATATATATACTTTGCAATTTATGTACATCTATATATATTTATATATCTATATATATTATATTAGAATAACAATTAAATTACGTATTTATTTTATGTTGACTAGAATAGTAGTGATCTGTGTTATAAAATTGCGGTTTAGATCGAGTTAATAACAGCTCTTTGGTGTTTAACCACACGTAAAAGAAATTACCAAGTTCCCTGAGGATTCGACACTCTGACTCACCATACTAGCACCACAATTTGACCCGGTACACTGCCGGTTAGGATCTGTATAGCCTAGGTAATGTCCGTCAGCTTTCTGGCGCCGTTTCCAAGGTTAGGTTTAGGTCTGTCAGCTTTTTGGCGCCGTTGCCGGGGAACGTCGCTAATTTCTTTTTTTGTGTCTATGGTTACTACTTGTATTAGCTCAAAATTCTCGAGAATAAGTCAACACTTTTCTTATCCCATTTCTATTTTATTTTTCGTCGGTTGTTACCTTGTAGGTAAATTACCAATTTTTACTACTATCAATTTCTAGTTATTTTCTATTTTTCGTTAGTTGATGACCAGAAGTGGTAAGGCCCCGCTCACTCCTTATAAGCCTGACATAAACACTTACGAAAGGCAGTTAAGAGTAGAGAGTAAACGCGGTCATACTAGTCAGGGAAATCCTGATCAAGAATCATCTTCTAATAAAAATACGAGAATGGCTGAAATCAGTAATGAAACACCTGAACAAGGGGTGGGAACATGCTCTAGGGCATGGACAAAACCCCGTTAACCCTAATAATAATAATAATAATAGAAATAATCAAAATCGGAACCGAATAATCGTAACAATCCGCCAAACCCAAGACCTATCTGTGATCAAACCGTGAGAAGAAACCAGACTAATAATCCCATACTTTTACCCAATGAAGGAGCGAATAATTTCGAAATTAAGTCTCATCTTTTTGGTTTAATTGACGCAAGAGCCCAATTTCTAGGAGAGGATGATGAAGACCCACATCATCATCTCTATCTTTTTGAAGAACTGTGCAATACAGCCAAAAGTCAAGGTGCTCATAAGGAATTAACGAGGATGACTATGTTTCCTTTTTCTTTAAAAGGACGAGCCCGAGATTGGTTTATGTCTCTTCCACATCACTCACTTACAAGTTGGGAAGAGATTCAAACGAATTTCTGAAACAATATTTCACTCCAGGACGAAATTTGGAATTAAAAGTCGAGGTTGCTAACTTTAGACAAGGATGCGAGGAAACTCTAGGGAATGCGTGGGAAAGGTTTAAAAAGCTGTTAAGAGCTTGTCCCGATCATGGTTATTCCTTAGATATGCAAATTCAACTCTTCTGTCGTAAATTGAGAAAAGATTCACGTGTTGATGTAGATCATGCATGTGGTGGTTCGTTAATGATGAGTGAAGCTCAAACAGTTTACGATGCTATAGAAAAGATTTCCAAAAACAATAGAATGTGGGAAACCGGTTCTAGCACCAGAAAAGTAGCTTTTGCAGAAGAATGTACGTCTAATACGGAAGTTCTAGCACATTTAGAAAATTTGAGTAGGAAATTTGATGGCCTACAAAATAAGAACCAAAGTTCGAAAAATAGTACACCAACCGAATACTCAAATCGGATAATATGCCATTAGGGAGTGAAGAACCAACGGGATATTCAAGAGAGGAGGTGAGTTTTCTTCAAAGCGATAGGAATTTGAATAATGCATACTCAAACTCGTTTAATGCTATTAGAAGAGATCACCCTACTTATCGATGGTCTGAAAACCCTAGTAAGCAAGGACAACCGCCATATCCAGTCCCATATAGGAATAATAACCAAGTTTATCAAGGAGATACATCTAATCAGAATTTACAATCATTACCAAGATCCTATCCTCAACATACCACTCAAAGTATACCAGTAACTCAGAGTTCAACTCAACCTGCAGAAGGAGTTGAAAAATGGGAAAAATTAATGGAAAATATGATGGGTGTAGTATCTACTCAATCTAAGAATATGGAGACAATGATGACTTCTATTGGTACAGTTCCTAAAGATATGAGTACAATGAAAACATCTATGAGTGGACATGATACCAGAATGAGAACGATAGAAGCTTCATTAAGGAATATGGAAGATCATTTGAGTAGGGAAGGTGAACGTAATAACAGTAGACCACCAGGAGGATTACCTAGCAACACTGAAAGAAACCCAAGAGAGGTAAATGTTGTAGTTACGAGAAGTAGAAAGCTCGTGGTAGTAATGGAGTTGAAAACTTTGGGAATAATGAAGTAGAAAATGATTTAGATGGAAAGAATGATGAAACTAAAGATGAAATTGAATTCAACGATGAGGAAGAAGAAATTATAGAGAATTTCTTGAAAAGGAATAAGTTTGGAATCTAAGAATGAAGGTGAAAAATGGGTAAAAATCCCTAGGATTTTGAAAGACCCTATGGATAAAGATTTAAGGAATTTATTCAAGGAACGTGTTAGAATAGATGAAACTGGTAATAAGTATGAGAAACAGGAAGAACCGAAAGAATCTGAAGTAGAGATTGATTCAGGGAACAATTTAAAGGAAAAAATTCAAGAACCTGAAACATGGCGACTAAGTAATACTCAAAGGTTTAAGGAAAAAGGAAAGGAGAAATTGACTAGGGAGCCAAAGGTTATAGATTTAGAATCTTTACCTTACCCTCCTAAAGATCAAATCAAAAAGGCAAAAATTGATAAGAAGTATGCTCGTTTCCTTGACACTTTTCGTCATATTCATGTTAATATCCCTGTTATTGAAGCTCTGATTAATATACCGCCTATGGAAAGTTTCGAAAGATATACTATCAAATAAGAAAAAATTAGAGGAATATGAGAAGATATGCCTAAATGAAGAATGTTCGCAATTACACGCGCATAAGTTACCACCTAAACGAAAGATCCTGGAAGTTTTACGATTCCATGTGAAATTGGAGGATTTACGTTTAAGAAGGTCTTATGTGATCTTGGAGCTAGTATAAATCTCATGTCTTATGAGGATTATAAAAAGCTAGGCATAGGAAAGCTTACTAAGACTGAAATGACTCGCAAATGGCCGAAAGAACGAATAAGTACCCTAAAGGGATTATTAAGGACGTATTGGTTAAAGTAGACAAATTCTATTTTCCAGTAAGACTTTGTAGTTATGGAAATGGAAGAAGGATATTCAGCGCCACTTATTCTAGGTCGACCATTTCTAGCTACAGGAAGAACTTTAATCGATGTTCAGAAAGGAGAATTAATTTTGAGAGTCAATGAAGATGAAGTTGCTTTCAATATTTTCAAAGCTATGAATTATACATCATCAGAATCATGTTCTTTTATAGAAGATATTCATTCTGTCTATGATAATCAGTTACCAACTTTTGAAGACAGATTAGAAGAATGCTTAACTCTGTCTATCTATAAAGAAGATGAGGAAGACATTGAAATGAAAGAGATAATTCTTTCTCTAGATAAAGGAAGCTTTACTTTTAAGCCACCATGGCATAAGTATTTGGAGTTAGAACTAGAAGGACCAGTTCTTAAATCGTCAAAAGAAGATCCGCCGAAGAATCTGGAATTGAAACCGTTACCTTTGAATCTGAAATATGCTTTTCTTGAAACTGATAATCTATTACCGATTATTATTTCATCAACTTTAACTGAGCAACAAGAAGATCAATTACTAAGAATGTTAAGAAAGCATAAGAAAGCTTTTGGATGGACGATTGCCGATATTCGAGGTATTAGCCACGAGATTTGTGTTCATAAGATAATTCTGAAGGAAGATGCTAAACCTTGTATTCAACCGCAACGCCGCCTCAACCCGAATTTACAGTTAATAGTTAAGAAAGAGGTGATTAAGCTATTAGAAATGGGAATAATCTTTCCTATATCAGATAGTGAATGGGTAAGTCCAACTCAAGTTGTACCAAAGAAAGGAGGTTTCACAGTGAAAGAGAATGATAAGAATGAATGGATTCCAACAAGGGAAATTACAGGTTATCGAATGTGCATTGATTTTAGAAAGCTAAATGATCATACTAAGAAAGATCATCATCCACTTCCATTCATAGTTCAGATGTTGGAACGTTTAAGTGGACATAAGTATTACTGTTTCTTAGATGGTTATTCAGGATATTTACAGATTTTCATTGCAGCAGGAGATAGGGAAAAGACTACTTTCACTTGTCCTTATGGAACTTTTGCGTATAAAAGAATGCCGTTTGGTTTATGTAATGCTCCTGCTACGTTTCAAAGATGTATGATGTCTATATTTTCTGATATGGTTGAGAAATTCTTAGAAATTTTTATGGACGACTTTAGTGTTTACGGAGATTCTTTTGGTAAATGTTTGTCACACTTAGAAAGGGTGTTACAACGCTGTGAGGATACCAATCTAGTACTAAACTCGGGAAAAATGTCACTTAATGGTATCGAAGGAATTGTTCTAGGTCATAGAATCTCTCGAAATAGGAATTGAAGTTGATAAAGCTAAAGTCGAGGTGATTAAAAAATTACCACCACCAAGTGAATCTAAGGACTCTAAGAGGATTTCTTGGACATGCGGGATTTTATAGGAGATTTATTGCGATTTTTTCGAAGATAGCAAAACCTCTAAGTCATTTGCTTGAAAAAGAAGTACCTTTTAACTTTGATAGTCAATGTATGGAATCATTTAAGACCACGAAAGCGAAGTTGATTACTTGCGCCGGTATTGGTAGCACCGACCGGAGTTTGCCGTTTGAGATTATGTGTGATGCTAGCGATTTAGGTTTGTAGGAGCTGTTTTAGGTCAAAGGTATAACAAAATTCTCAAAGCTATTTACTATGCATCCCACACATTAAACGCACTCGGCTTAATTATGCAACTACGAAAAAGAAGCGTTGGTTTGTAATTTTTTCCTTAGATAAGTTTAGATCATATATTGTTGGTTCTAAGGTAATAATCTACACGGACCATTCGGCTACGAAGTATTTACGAGTAAGAAGGATGCGAAACCACGTCTTCTTAGATGGATTCTCCTACTTCAAGAATTTGATATTGAAATTAAAGATAAAAAAGGAAGTGAGAATGTAGTAGCGGATCATCTAAGTAGAATGGAGAGACGAGGAAGAGATAGGGAATGAAATTAAAGATTCATTTCCCGATGAACAACTATTTAGAATAGATACTCCTTCAACCATGCATTATTAAAAAATAGAATTCCTTCTAAGGAAAGTTCACCTTGGTTTGGAGATATCATTAATTACTTAACTGTGTGATTATATTCCGTCTCATTGGACTTGGCAACGAGAAAAAGAAATTCTTTTACGACTTAAAATTTTATTACGGGAGGAACCGGACCTTTTCCGTAAATGTTCGGATGGGATAATCGAAAATGTGTGCACGATAATGAAATTTTAAGTATTTTATCGTTTTGTCATGATCGTGAGGCGGGGAGGTCATCATGGAGGTTGGAAAACTTGCTTTTAAAGTTTTACAATGTGGTTTTTATTGGCCTACGCTATATAGAGATGCTTATAAGTATGTTAAATCTTGTGAATCTTGTCGAAATGGGGAAATGTATCGAAAAAACATGAAATGCCTATGCAACCTATTTTAGAATGTGAGTTATTTGATGTTTGGGGCATAGATTTCATGGGACCTTTCCCTATATCTTTTGGAAAAAGATTTATTCTTGTAATGGTAGATTATGTTTCAAAATGGGTAGAAGTGAAGCTCTTCCCACTAATGATACCAAGGTTGTCATACGATTCCTTAAAAAGAACATATTCACTAGATATGGCATTCCGAGGCGATCATTAGTGATAGAGGTTCACATTTTTGTAATAGACCATTTACTAAAATAGTTGAAAAATATGGTGTAACGCATAAACTAGGAACGCCCTATCATCCGCAAACTAGTGGACAGGTAGAGGTATCGAATAGAGAGATTAAAAGAATCGTGGAAAAAACAAGTTGATTCAAATCGTAAAAGCGGGCGAGTTAAATTAGATGATGCATTATGGGCGTACGAACAGCTTTTAAAACACCAATTGGTTGTTCTCCCTATAAGCTAGTCTTTGGTAAGTCATGTCATCTCCCAGTTGAGTTAGAACACCGAGCCTTCTGGGCTATAAGATTTTTGAATTTCGATCCTAAGGTTTGTCGGTGATCATAGATTGCTCCAATTGACGAACTAGAAGAATTTCGTCTCGATTCTTATGAAAACGCTCGAATCTACAAGGAACGCACGAAATCTTTCCATGATAAGAAAATCTTTAAGCGTGAGTTCCATGTAGGTGATCGAGTGCTTTTGTACAATTCACGTTTAAAGTTGTTTCCAGGTAAGCTTAAATCAAGATGGACAGGACCATTTAAAGTAACAAGGGTTTACAAAACTGGAGCTGTTAATCTGTGAAGGAGCTGGGACTAAAGACCAAGTACCATTAGTAACTAAAGCATTAAATTCCTCAGACATGGCAGCACGCCAATGTGGAGATTGAAGAGCTTGTTTATAGGTCGTAGGCTCAGTATCAGAGAATTTCGAGCCCAACTGGGAATTGAGATTAAGGATCTGGCGGGGTTTGAAAATATTATTTCGAGCTCGGGTGACCATGGGATGCGGTGGAGGTGTGGGCGAGGAAGAAGGCGGAGACGGGGTAGGGGAGAGGTCTGACGAGGAAGGAGATGAGGGGGGAGGGGAAGCAGGCTGGATAGGCGAGACTGGTGCGGGTTCGGGCGGTGGGGTAGGGGTGGGGAGCTGTAGAGCAAGTAATGCCAGTGGTAACCAAGGATCAGGAGAGTAAGACACCGATGAGGAAGATGGAGAGGAGTGAAAGGGAAACACGGTCTCTACAAAATGAACATCACGAGAGACATAGAGATGCTGACTATCAATATGAAGACAAAGATAGGCACTTTGAGAGAGGGAGTAACCAATGAAGACGCAGGGGAGAGAGTTTGGCTCAAGTTTATGGGTCATGTAGGGACGAAGCCACGGGTAACACATACACCCAAACACGCGAAGTTTAGAGTAATTAGGAGCAGTGCCATGAAGTTTCGAAAAAAGGGAGTCCATGGAAAGAACCGGAGTAGGCATTCTATTAATGAGATAAACAGCCGCTGCAAAGGCGTAGGTCCAGTATGTTAAAGGCATATGGGCATGATGTAAAAGGGTGAGCCCCGTTTCAACTATATGAAGGTGACGACGTTCAGAGATTCCATTATGTTGAGGTGTATGTGGTGGGGATGTGTGATGTGCAATACCGTGATCGGAGAAGAAACCACGAAGAGCAATGTACTCGGTCCCATTATCAGAGTAAAGAATTTTAATGGTAGACTCGAACTGTTTTTCCACCAGGGCTTTAAAACGAGGAAAAATAGTACTAACATCAGATTTTCTTTTAAGCGGATAGAACCAAATAAAACGAGAATAATGATCAATAAAAATAATGTAGTACTTGAAATCATCCACAGAATAAAGAGGTGATGTCCATACATCAGAAAAAATTATGTCTAGGGGGCGGGATGACTTTATAGTAGAAAAAGAAAACGGTAAACGGTGACTTTTATGACTGGAACAAGCATCGCAGTGGGCAGTGATGGTGGAGGAACTGGAGGCGAGTGAGTGTTGATGAAGGACGGACTGCAAGATAGCGGATGCAGGATGGCCAAGGCGATGATGCCAAGTCACGGGAGTCGTCTTATTAATTAGCTGAAAAGGCAAGAACAGAAGCAGAAGACCAGTAATAAAGACCATCCTTAACGTGGCCTTGGTGGAGACATGAGCACAATCGACGGTCCTTCACAAGAAAACAATCGGTAAGAACTCAATGATAACATCATTATCTAAACAAAATTGAGAGACTGACAGAAGGTTACGGGAAATACGAGGGACACACAAGACATTAGTTAAAGTAAAAGAAGATGAGGGCGAAAAGAGAGTAGTAGAACCCGTATGAGTGATGGGTAGAGAGCTGCCATCTCCTATTTTAATATCCTCAGCACCGTAGTAGGGCTCATGCAAACTGAGAGTCTCGAAATCAGCGGTCATATGGTGAGAGGCTCCACTATCTAAGAGCCAAGGTTCAGCAACTGCATGGTGAGCACGTGGGGGATTGGAAGGACGAGATGGGGCTGGAAAGCGATTTTGGGGAGCAGCGGGTGAGGGTTGGGCAGCATTAAGTTGGGTGAAGAATGGATATGTGGGGCACCTTTTGGCACTGTGCCCTTGAATACCACACAGTTGACACTTGCCTTTATAACCTGTGGTTGGGCGAGGAGCTGCGTTTTGCGGCTGGGGTTGACCGAACTGGTTTGAAGATGGGAGAGGTGAGGGTGAGACATAAGGACGGCGAGGAGGGGTAGGGAGGAGAGGGGATGCATCATAGGCAGCGGGATGGGGAGTACGGGTGTAGTAATTTTTTGATTGGAGAGCAGCTTCAAAGTTCAACAATTTCTCATGTAACTCATCAAATGAAATTAACGTGTCCCGGGCTTGCACCGCACGCACCAATTCGATATACTCATCACCAAGATTAGCTAGGATATGATCAATGATATCCTCATCATTCATTTTTGCTCCTAACATTGCAAGCTCATTCGACTTAGCCTTAACAGCATGAACAAATTGAGAGACGGGCTGAGTACCTTTTGTTAATGTACGGAAAGAAAAATGGACCTGTTTGATTCGACCCTAGATGGGGTGGCGTAAATGGTGGCCGAATGTCCCAAGCTTCACGAGCGGTATCCACATTAGCAATATAGTGCGTCTCATCATCATCAAGCGACCACTAGAATGGTATTCAAGATGAATTTGTCTGTCGAACCCAAGCACCATAATCGGGGTTTGGGACGGCGGTGGCGTCTTTGGTGATGGTGGCGGCGGGCTTTGGTTTAGTACCATCGATGTACCCGTAGAGATCGTAGGCGGAAAGAAGGGAGGTGAATTGCGGTTCCATGATAGATAATTGGTGGACTTAAGCTTGATGGGAGCGTGAAGAGCGACGAAAGAGGAATGACATTGATAGTGGAGGGGGAAGCGAGAGTTAGGGAGGTGGAAGAGTTGGGTTCAGCCATGGCAGTGGAAGGAAGAATGGACGAGGCCGAAAAGGAGAAGAGGGAGGAAAGACGATGTGAGCTGTAGAAGAAGAAGGTGATTTCGGCTGGAGAGAGGTTAGGGTTTTTCCGAGTGGATCAGTGCTCCGATACCATGATAGATGAGATTGTGGAAAATAATTTATTCACACTTTAAAAGAATGATGTTCGGTATACATATATAGTCGGCTAAACCTCTAGCGTAGACATATAAAATATATGCAATAAATACAATGAAATATATGCAATAAATACACAATCGACAATTATTAGATATTCTAATAAGTACTCCCTCCATTTTTGTTTATCTGTGGCATAGAGAATATTCATACATATTAAAAAAAGTAATTAATGTGTCTGATAATGAATAAAATAACAAAATTATTTCAATCCTTGTGTATGGAAAATTGTATCAAAATTTAGATAATTAAAATGAAGGGTAAAAATGGAAAAATAATAATAAATGTTGTATTGGTATGGTAAAATGACAGATAAAAATAAAGCAAATTTTGAAAAAAGTCCGTTAAAAAAAACGGAGGGAGTAAAATTCTTTTTTTCTTTCTAATATCTACTACGTACTACATTTTTATTGGTATCTGCTCATGGCTGTTTACTGCGAGACTGTTTACCTTTACTTTAGCTTTACATCGATTTCTTTTTCTTTTGTGTGTCGCATTGGCAATGTGCATGCGCATCTCCTAGCTAAGCATTTTTGTCTTTAATTGTTAAGACATCTTGGGTAGCTTACCTCCTGATAATGTTTTGGCCGCTTATTTGACGGATGTTGATTAATAAAGGTTCTTTCAAAAAAAAAAAAAAAAATAGTAGTGGATAGTGTAAATAAATACTTCAACAACCCCAATCTACTATCTATGTTTGTCTATAAGAAATAACCCTTTTATTTTTAATTATAGATCTTCATTTATTATGGAAAGTATTCTAGATGAATGATGCATCACAACAAAACCAATAAAACAAACAGACATTAACTTTATATATACAATAAAAGTAGATAATTTATTTACTTTACATAGATAGATTAAAAGTAGATCATTTATTAAGTGTATGAATTAATATAGGCAAAAAGATTTAAAAAGTGACGGTCATACTAACTCCATTATGTGAACAGGGTCCCTGAGCTGGCGGTGCTACATATAACCAAGAGGGGAAACTGCTCATTTGATCCGGAAAAATTACACTAATATATGTATAAAGCATATCGTTTGCCTCCCCTTTAATGTTATATTTGTCTTTAAAAAAATTATTGCCCTCTTACCCGAGATCCTGCGTTTGTCCCTGGGTCCCTACTGTATATCAAAATACAGCAGATACTGTAACAATGGGGAAGGGTAGGGAGGGCATTTCACAACAACAACAAAAAAGAACCCCTTAAAGTGTAGTTTTTAGGAGGCACAACAGTCAACAGGCATAACTGCCCCATAACACAGCACTGGATCCGTTTAAAAATATAAATCCATTTAGTTTTTTTGTTTCGTCCCATAATATAAGTCTATTTAAAAAACCAATGAAATATTTATTACATTTTTCTCATTTTATCCCTCATTTATTATTTACCTATCCATTTTTCACGAATTTGCATTAATACCACTCAAATGTCATTTTAGTTTTTTTCATCAAAATTAATAACACATAACCAATTTAAATAATTTTCTTAATATGTGTGAAAAAACCTCAAATGGACTTACATTTTGGGACGTAGATAGTATATATCTTAGCTTTACTATGGTATCACTTTGATACTAACCTCAACGCAATAATTAGAGCACTCGCATCAGATAATTTAAACAAGTTTTTTATTTTTCAGTTTTAAATACATATATTTCTAGTTTACAGAATCTCCATTTAAAATGAAATGCATCGTATTCTTTATTTTACATAAGAGAGTAGATATAACGGAAAATTTACAAAATCTGGATGAATGTTGTGCATGTAAAGTAAATTTTATAAAATCTGTACTTTGTAGTAAAAAAAAAAAGAGTATAATGCAATATTATTTTTCATGTTAAAACCTCTAAAATAGAGTTTTTAAGGGATTTACAGTATCTATTGTAAGTGTTCAAAGATAAAACATCTTCTAAAACCCGGCCCGTATTTTAGCATCCAAAAGTTATACTACATCCGTCCCAAAATGTAAGTTCATTTAGTTTTCGGAATTTGTCTCATAATATAAATCTATTTAAATTACCAACATAGTATTTATCATATTTTTCTTCCTTAAACACCCTTAATTTATTATACATTCACATATTTTACAACTTAAACACCCTTAATTTATTATACATTCACATATTTTACAACTATTACATTAATGAAAATTAAAGAATATAATAGATTTTTACCATTAAAAAAATGACACTAAACCATATGTTTTTTTTTTTTTTTTTTTTTTTTTTTTTTGGCTAATCCGTATGAAAAATTCTAAACGGACGGGTGTAACTTTTAACCAAACAGATGACATGCAATGGCACGACCCCTTTGTTTATTATGTCCTAAAAAAAAAAAAAAAAAAAACATGTTTTACTGGATAACCAAACACCAAATACCTCTTCTTCATATTGATGCTTTTTAATAGCTATTATTATTAAACTGGTACTATACTAGTACCAATTGTTGGATAAGGTCGGCTCTAAAGCACAAATTTAGTGGGGTATATTTAAAGCGTATTTGAAGGGGAAATATTTGTGTTGTGTTTCCACATTTGTAGACACACTATTTGTTTTAATATGACCACACGGTTTTATTCTGTATTTGTGGTTCTGATCGTTTCATCTGTCACTTTACCTCAAAATACACTATCCATACAAGTATTTTCCTATCAGACTCTCAACATATACTATTATTCTCATCTTTAATTACTAATAGGTGCAGACATTCGTAATTCAAACCTCCCTCCTATGCTAACAAGACATTGTCCCAGCAGTAAGCGTTGTGGTTCTTAATTCGGATTTTTCAGATTCCAGTCCCAACGGGGACAAAAAATGTAACCTAGCTCCTATTGACATATTCTGGATTTGAGTTGTAAACGTTGAATTGATAGTTTTATCTTTGAAGTGAGACGGGACAATGGCGGTTCTTTAAGTTGTATAATCCATATTAAGAATTTATAACCATATATATAATTTACTTATTCATTTTATTTAAAGTTTCCGATATTTGGAATCAGGTGACTCCGTTAAAAATATGTTCATTTTAAATATCATGAACACCATCAATCCTTACTTGGAGCATCTCTAATCATAAACCTTGTATAATGTTTATGACTATACCGCATCATATGTATATAAATTTTTTTGATATAAACACTTTTCTCTTCAATATATAAACATTTTATAAAGCTTTTGAGTGACTCCAATGAAAGGTTCAAAAAGTAGGATAAAGCTTTTAGAAAGACTTTTTACTGTTTGAGGATGTATGACTCATCAAAGCTTTAAGCAAAAGCTCCAAAACTATAAACCGGTTGAAACTTTGAGAAAAGTTGCAGTTTTTTTTTTTTTTTTTTTTTTTTTGTGTAGTAGAAAAATGTTTATCATTATACCACACCATCAATTTATAAATATTTTATCTATAAACTTATTTTTCTCAATACATAAACCTCTAAAAGATTTATACTCGGACAAAATATATTTTTCTCCTCTGCATTGTAGATGGAAATGGAATAAATTAAAGGTTTAAAAGCTTTTGGAAATGGAAATGGAATAAAAGGTTTAAAATCATTTGGAAAGGTTTATAGCCATTGTGGCTAGACTAAGTGGCATAGAGAAATCATGGAAAGGTTTATAAAGATATGAGAACAAAAAAGTATTTTTGTGGGTCATGCTAGAAGCTTTTTAAAGGTTTATGTATAAGTAATTTATGGTGGTTCGGTGCAAGTTTTTGGACCATCAAGTCAGCACTTTCAAAGAGATACATTGATGGAAAGTTTTATAGGTATGATTCCATTGGTGGAAGTTGAATTCATATTGGTTGGGCACACCAAATAGGATTTGATCATGGACCATAGTAAAATTTGTGTTTATGTATTGTGTAGAATGAGTTTATAGAGGAAATATTTATAAAAAGTGATGATGTGGAGCGATGATAAATCTCTTAACAACTTTATGATTGTAGATGCTTTTATAAAATAAAATAAAAATCCCACAAATTTTCAACATTCGGTCCAATCAATTATGCTACAATTTGTTTCTTAAAAAAATAAATTATGCTACAATTTATCGTAACGTCATAACAATTGATACAATATATATTTATATAATTAATTATTATATATATAAGATTTAGTGATTGAAAGTTAAGTAAAAAATAATTAAGATTATGTATGAAAATGTGTGATATCAATTATTGTATCACAATAATTTATATACCATTATCCTTACTGTAGTTACTAGTTAGGACAAAGTACTCGAAGACTTGTATGACCTGTGGATAACAACCTTGTATTTTCACATTCGTTTGGCTAAGGTGATCGGTTAATTCTTCCCTAGTCACTCTATTTACACCGTAAACATATGTGGATGATTCTGGACCACACAGTTTGAATTTGAGTTGAAACTGTGCGGTTCAGAATCATCCACGTGTGTCACTCCTCAAATATCCTCTCTATAGAAAAATTTCCCAAGGTGATCCGGCCAATATGCACCTCTAATTACTACATCGATCCCGAAAAAGATTATTAAGTCGCAATGATTATAGACGTGACTTAATTACTCATCTCTACACTTATATACTATATAATACAACGTATATAATATGTCGCCATCACACTTTTCACTATACAAAAGACCATCTCCAATGGAGATATATAATAGGTTTGTAGACATATTTTTCTTTTAAAGCAATCGTATCCGAAACCCATTAGTCCGTCTAATTTGAAGTTCGATCCGGATCGTGTATGTGGAGTCTGACTCTTATTCGAAAAATGTCTTATCCCTGACTAAAAGACATCTTAGAGGAGAAAAGACAAATTATCTTATCTTTAGGTATTCTCAAGTCAGTAAGTCATTTCCCACTTAAGCCAAATTATTTAGTTTATAAACACAAATTTTAGAATAAGCATGAAATGATAAATCAAGATCACCGTAAAATTAGTGGGTTGAAAACCCATCGAGGAGGAGGGGTCCGGTGACCTGGAGAGAGAGAAATTGCAAAAAGGTGAAGAATAGGGATCTGTTTGATGGAGGGATGATGTCCACTCAAATAAATGAAGTGATGATGTAAAAAGTTTTTTTTTTTTTTTTTTTCTTTTTTTCCTTAGATTTATATGTAGTTAAGACAATATTAATTAATGTATAGTTGATCAATGCTATGAACCTTAAAAAAAATGCTACGAAGTTTTAAAAATTGTTTATTTATAGTTAAAAAATAATTTATAAACTGATGATGTGGTATTCTGATAAAGTGTTACAAGATTGTTGACGTAGATGCTTTAACTCCAAAATCATTGATGTAAAATAATTATTCTCCGTCTACACCGTAAAAAATTCTACCGCAAAGAGTTCATGTTTGTTTGTCACATGACTCATTAGGCAAATATGTTCAAAAAATAAAGTGTCGTTGTATGTTTACATAATTATTATGTGTCTAATAATTTCATATAATGAAAACTCACTACAATAGAACTATTTTTATACAAACACACTTCCAAATCAATAATGGCTAGCAGGACAAAGCATTAACAATTACATGAAATTTTTTTTTCCCCATATATATTATAACTTTTTATGCAAGTGAATCGATTTAATGCCGTGAGAAAAAAACGCAAATTTGAATGCATTTGTCACTTTGATGTTCAGTCAAAGTATTAACTACTCTCATTAATATGTGTTTTTGACAACTGCGACAGTTAATTAGGAACGGAGGGAGTAATTTTTTTTTTCATTCAACCGTTTAGTAGCATCAGAATGGAATTGATTTTTTTTTTTTTTCTTTCCATTGTTTGGCACAACAAATTTTTTTTTATGAAAAGGAATGTAAATTAATATTAAATTTTTTTAATACTTTTTTTTAACAAAACGATGTTTACTACTTCATTCAACCAACAACAAAATTTTACGACAATTGTACATCAACCAAAACGGTTTAGCTAGCAAATTCAAAGCAAAAACGAAATAAATATTCATTTAATCCCCATACAATGCGGATATTTCTGGCGCATTCAACCATTTGAGAGAAGAATAAACCCACGAAAAAGGTAAAATTAAGCAAAACCTTGATAACCGACGGCAAAGACGACTAAGAAAAAAAAAGAGAGAGAAGGTTGCATGTCGAGAGAAAGAATATAATAGATGAAATACCTGAAGCAGAGTAAGTGGAGGACGGGTTTTGTCGGAGAAGTGTGGCGTCCGGATTGTTTTCATGAGAGGCTATGGAATGATTATCATTCCAGGATTTATTTTTTGATTACATTTCAGCCATTTCATAGTTTTTTAATGTAATGAAAATCACTCAATTTCATTGTGTTGTATTAAAAATAAATTTCATTCTACTGTTTTCAAACACGTCAAATCGATTGAATGAAATGAAAAAACAATTACATTCCGTTACATCTATCCAAACAGGCCATAAAATGGTAATTTAGTATTAAATACTTGTGTATCACAACCAACAAAATTTTAGATTGACCCCTAAAAAAAATTACTATAGAAATTTAAAAGTATCTCATTCAAAAAAATCTGTTGGAGTAAGAAAGTATGATTTGATGTTCATTAAGAACCTTGAAAAATATTGATATATATATATATTTCTGTAATTTCACCCCATGACATAAAATGGAAAACCCCACTTATATTGATTCAACTGTTAAAGACATTGTCTCTGATAATATAATTTGGAATCTTTCTTGTATTTCCACTTATATTCCCAGAGATATGAGATATCATGATGGAAATACAAGGAAAACCTATTACTACTATTTCTAATGATTTTGATCACAGAGTTTGGTCTCAACACCATTGTAGGAATTACAATGCAAGTTTTGGGTACTATGCCTATGAAGATATCAATTTTGGTGACTCCAATCAGGGGCGACTCGAGGAATTGAATGATATAGGTCGGAAATATGTCATATTTTATAATTGCTAAACATAATTTTATAGATTATAGTTCAATACGGGTCAATAAGGATCAATATACAGAAATAAGGGGTCAGCTTCACATATAAATGTGTACCAGAAAAAAAATTCCAGTGTAATAATTTTTAGCGGGTCGGCTGACCCGTTTCTTTGAATGTGCAGCCGCCCCTGACTCCAATATGGGGTGGATGAAAATCTGGAAAGCTGAAGTTCCCCAAAAAAATATAATTCTTCCTTTTCTTATGTTGCCATTCTAAAGTTCTTTCTAATGCTGAGAGACTTAAAAAGGAGAATGACCAATTTTGATTTGTGTGAGAGATGTTAGATGTAATGATTAGAGTGAAGAAGTTGATCATCTCTTGAGGAGATGTCCCTTTGCTAATGCTATCTGGTGATCTAATGATATTTTTCATTCCTTAATAATGATCATATTTCCTACCAAGTCTTGATTATGAACAACTCCTCTGATTTTCTAGTGTTATAAAAGCTGAGAATTTTGCAGGGCCTAAGAATACCCTCTTTATGTTCACAATTTGGCAAATTTGGAAAGATAGAAACCGGTTTATCTTTGAGCACAAGAAGAATAGAACTCAAGATTCTACGAGATCTATTATTTTATGTGCTCAAGAATTTGTTCAAACTTGTTATACTAAATGTGTGAATCATGATGTGCAGAAAGAACCTCAACGGATTTCCTGCAAACCACCTCCGGAATTTGAGTGTATTCCACAGTCTACATGTAATGCATAGTGAATTTAAGCGACGATCAAACTGTTTTACCATCGAACTGTTTTACCGTAGCGACCGATAGTGGATTTAAAGGTTTCGAAAAATCCACTTATCGCCCAAATTGTTTACCCTGTTCTGTTTCTTGTTTTTCCTTCCCTATTTTTATGGTATTTGTTCCCTAAAAAAAAAAAACAAATTATGTACTAATAACGTGTATCATATGTACTATGACGATCTGTAAAATATATAATCTACATACACTACTTATTATAACACGGAACACACATAATTTTATCTCCATACAAATTAATTTCTAAAGAGATTCGAAGGCATTTCACTCTGTATAAAGATTCCGTTTAAAAACAAAAACAAAATAAAACAACCAAACAAATTAAAAAAATAAAATAAAAATTATGCAATGGCTATATAAACCATAATAAGACGAGCGGAGATTTTGACGAAATATATGCAGATGAAAGCAATTAGCAGCACATAAAGATAATATTTGTGTTTCAACTGCTACAACAACCCCCTCCTTGTGAAACAGCCCCATCCCTGCCTCCTGATGGCCCGGCTGTGCCGCCATATCCAAGTTTTATCCCATAAGACTGTACAAGAAACCCAAAACAATAGAAACGTTATTACGTGTAATAATGGAGGGAGGTGCAACAGCATTGATAGATGATTCATGCACTTGCAAGAACCCCTGGAAAGACGAGGAAATGAAAAATGGAAAAATG
This sequence comes from Gentiana straminea, assembly GCA_036785695.1. Taxonomy (NCBI): domain Eukaryota; kingdom Viridiplantae; phylum Streptophyta; class Magnoliopsida; order Gentianales; family Gentianaceae; genus Gentiana; species Gentiana straminea. The sequence continues at coordinate 8,002,739 of JAVUPR010000266.1, read as the reverse complement.
GCAACCAAATATACCTCATTGTTAACATCAAGAACTCCATCCTGAATCTTCTTATATATTGTTGCAGCTGTTTTTATAAAAGCCTGCATAATTGATGAAAATCAGTGGACCGATAAACTAGAAAATGATAATTCAACATCGTCCATAAGAATGGTCCCTAGAGACATTTGAGATCAAAAGGGGTACAATCAATCACCTCTTCAACATTCTGAGCAGTTTTAGCAGAACACTCCATAAAAATCAAGCCATGCTCCTTGGCAAACTGTTCTCCTTCCTCAGTGCTGACGGCCCTTCTGTGAGCCAAATCGCTCTTGTTTCCAATCAGCATTATTGCCATATTTGCATTGGCGTGTTGCCTAGCATCTTCCAGCCAACTAGCAAGATGATTGAAAGTTTCCCTTCTGCATCGTAGATAGATAACTATATTAGTAAAAGGAACCATCAAAAAGTAACATGAGGATCAACAATGGTATGCATAACTATTTAAGCTTTTATCAAAACAATATCCTTAAGCAACATACAGCTCAGCTTCGGCTGAAGAGATGACTAAATATGAATTCAGAAAAACTAGAACTGATGTAACTACCTTGTGATGTCATAAACAAGCAGGGCCCCAGCAGCACCTCTGTAATAAGATCTGGTAATTGACCTGAATGATTCTTGACCAGCCTATGATGCATGTGCACAGACATAAAGGGAAAGATTGAAATCGGTCAGTACTAAATCGATGATAATATACAACCTAAATGCTTCTTATCAAGCAAATTTGGCATGATGAGCAAAACAGTACGAAAATGAGTGATCCTTACCGTGTCCCATATCTGCAATTTTATAGGTTTTCCTTCAATTGTGATCATTCTAGCTCCAAATTCAACACCAATGGTCAAGTCATGCACAGGCTGAAATCTTTTGTCTGTGAACTGCAGGAGGAGACATGATTTTCCAACTCCTGCAAAACCACCGTTTATTGTAAAATCATAATTCTTGTATCTATAGAATATCCAACCCCAACACTCCAATATACAACAATTAAACTCATACCATCAAAAAGGTACACACTTTGCAGTTAACAGTATCCTGGAAGTTCCCTACTTAATTATATAAGGAAGGATCTTACAACATACTCATTGAGATAAAGATACGATTAAGAGATTTTCTTGGAGAGATGAAGGCAAGGATAGCTTCTTAAGGAAATATTGATCATTTCATCTACAAACAAGAAAACCTTAGGACAACAGAGAAAGCGTAGAGATTTAGGCTGTGATTCAGCTTTTTTTCCCCTCGCTTTTAGCGCTTTACGACAGCTTGTTGCTTCTGCAAAAACACCATCCTTTTATTTCCAGCATGGCTTCTAACTTAAACATAAGCACAATCAAATAAATGTCTAAAGAACTGTGTAATGTTTGAATAGATTACCCCCAAACTAAGCTTCATCTAAACGATGCACGTCAATCATGGTATGAAACCTAGGTCCAATCACATGATAAATCCAATTTAAAAATGGATTTGTTTTTACAAAGAGTCCACCTTCTGAAAGCTTTGATATAGAGATTAAGACTACCCTACCCCCTAGCCAGCCCTCACCGTCTCTTTATATCATCAGTACAAACTAACACTGCAGAATTCATAATTTCACCCAATATATGATGATAATAACCAACACCAGAATATAACCAAAATTGATTTTGATTATTGAAATAAAGGTAAATAGACTTGTTCTTTTCATATCAAGCTCAAGCAACAGAATAACATTTGATTCCACAACTTGGAACCAGAAATCACAAGATAGAAACTTAATTGCAGAAAAGCAATAAGAATGATCGGACTAATAACAACAATAACTGAATGATCGAAACAAAGCACGAAACTTTAACAAAAGCACAAAAGTTTCAATACGCCACGCCACCTATATAACAAAATACCACAAACACAGATCAAATTAAAAAATAAAAAAAAAAAAAATAAAAACTGTTAAAAGAATGATTGAACGGAGAAGATACCGGTGTCTCCAATGATGATGTACTTGAATAGATAAGCGTACGACATCGTGTTTTCCTTTTGATAATAGAACACGACAGAAATAAAGAAATGAACAGAAGAAAGAATTAGGGAGATACGCTTAAAGATGTTTAGGACGATCTGTATCCGAATTCAATCTGTGAATTGGAGAAGGAACAAAAGAGAAGGATGAATCAACACAGCTGTAACTTGGCTGTTCGCTTCTTCTATAGCCGCTAGCGTGACAGAGGTTTAGATCGTGCTTTGAAATAAATAATTTTACGTCATAATGTCTATCGTTTTTATTTATTTTAGGGGAAACTTTATCCTTTTTTAAGTCGGATTCCATTTCAAAATAACCTTAATGTTATATATCTTTCAATTAATAGTTTGGATATGCAAATCGCACATATATAATGTAATGTCTTTATTTATTTATTTATGATTGTAAATTTCATAAGCAAATAATAGTTAAAGTTGGACTCGGATACCGGAGGTTTTACGCAAATAATAGTTAAGTGATACAAATCGAATTTCGAATTAGTTGAAACAGTTGGTTCCCAATATCGGAGGCTTTACGCAAAATGAAAGTTTGTTATGTTTGTGTGATATATACTTTTAGGGGTAAAGACCATTTTCCTTGATCTATTTTATATACCCATAATAATTGTTTCTAACTTTGTTGAATATTTTTCGAGAGTAATATAATCAAGAATTTATATTCACGTTAGAAAATTCATTTGATATATACCTTTATTTAAATTCATTTGTACATAAGATTCTACTTAAATTCATTTCGTTTCAAGTCCGACGAGGCATCCACCCAATGGTAAGTACTGTGGTCGTTAACCTGCGGATAACGTGAAATCACACTAATATTGTCACACTAAAACACCACACTACTTATTTGGCAAAACAATATGGATACAAGTGTTCAAATAAAATCCACATGAAACCATATGATTTTGCCACGTAAGTGTGTGGTGTTTTAGTGTGATTTTACATTACTTTTAACCTGAAGATTCTGAATTCGAGTCCCACTAAAAACAAGAAGTGTGTGTGTTTATATTTCGTATCCTTAAAAAATATCCAACGAAACATGAAATGGTACAAAACAAATAGAAGGGTCAAAGAAGCAAAAAGTTTAACCATCTCACACGACACATCAAGACATCAACGCAGATACACAATACAAGTAGTTTGTTTTGTTTTTCTCTTCCGATTTCCAGTGCAACGGGACTTGAAACTAACACAAAGTCGTTTTTAGTTGTTTTTCCATTGGAATGTAGTTTATTAATTTTACTCATATTTGGAGTTATTGTTTTATTTGTTAAGTGTTATGACTTATTTTTCTCTACAAGGTTTATTGGAGTATTTGATATTATTCATTTCGTTTCCGAAAAAATCAATTGTTAAATGAAATAGTTTTCCTCCTTAAAAAATGTTTTCTTTTGTAAAAATAAATTTAATTTTTTTATTTTTTGGAAGGGTGTTAAACGAAATTGTTTTTATTTTTAAAAGAAAAACAGAAAATTATATTATAATATTATATACTAGTAAATTCTAAAATCTGTGATATTGGATTGTCCAGACAGAAGAGAGAATCTGATAGTCTTTTACAGCTGATTCCTTTCTTCAAACACCTACGGAGGATCATTACTCCAAAGAAGCTCCTCCAAACATGGTTAGTACTTAGCATACTGTTCGCTTTGATTGTTGATTGCCTTTGTTAAATCGTCCTATTCTCCATTACTTAATCCTTTTGGAGAGAGAGAATGAAATTTGCGTTGTTTGATTTGGATGATTGTGGCGATTTCCGTTTTCTTATCTGTTTGTTCTTTCTGGTTGTCTTAGAACAAGTTGCCCAGGGGCCAGAGGGATAAAGTTCAGCAATTCATGACCATTACGGGGTCCAGGTATTTTATTATTTTTTGTGCTTTTGGAAGGTTTTGCTTTTGCTAAACCTCGTTCTGGTAGATTATATCTTATTTTTTCTTCTTCTAGGTTTTCAAGCACTTTATGCTGTTTTTATTACTAAAGCTTTGATCTTTGTCCGGGCTGATGTATTTGTTAGTGTATTTTGTTGCCTGCATAACCATCTGATTGATTAATTGATTGTTTGTTTGTTTCCCATTAATGATTAGGGCACCTTTATGCTACTGCTATTAAGGCATTGTTACCTACATTTGATTCTAGAGAAGTTACCGCTGCTATATTCTTATTCATGCCAAATTCACTTGGTCAAAATATGAGCGTCGTTAGTAGCACCACACCATAACTACCGTTGAGGTTTAGAATTAACATTGAGAAAGTAGATTGTTTCTGGTGAGGTGTCACGGTAAAACTCACCAGTGCTACTAACTATTTGACTCGATGCCCGTGTAAGTTAGGATAATGAACCAAACTGAGCTTAAAGTTTGTGATATTTTGATTTACACTTCTGCTTGTGCTTTTGTCTATGACGCCAGTGTCTAACTTTTATCACGGAATTTTTCTTGGAAAGTTTCTTAAGTCTCATTTTTTCATAAACTCTTCTGGCTTCTATGTCTGGGCATTGCGTTTGTTTGGTCACGTTTTCCGTTGCTTACATCTTTGAACAGTGAAAAATCTGCTATTCAGTCTATGAAGGCCAGTGGTTGGCATCTTGAGGGAGCTTTTGACATGTTCTACAGTCAGCCACAGGTGGTTAAGTTGCATACCGATACAAGGAACTTGGAGAATCTTTACAACAGGTATAAAGGTAAGCACAATTTCCTCCTTTTGGAAGCGATTTCTGCAGAATTTACGTGGCTTCGGATTTTGAATACCAGAAGAATGAACAATACAACTGTATTTGAAAAGAAAAATTCACAGCAAAAGAAATGTCCTAGAACATGGACCATAGTGATGTAACTCTTCTCTATGTTCTGTTGTTTTTCTAGTGGTGTGGAAATGTCTGTTTTCACCCTGTATTGTCCTTGATCCTCCGATCACTGTTTTGGAGCCATAAGTTGGCCAATTGAAAGTTGGATATTTTTCTTCATTTTAATCTTCAAATGCAATGATATCTTCTGCATTGTTGAATTTAATCAAAAGTTGATGAGGATGAAATACCTTGCAGACAAATATGCCGACATGATTATGGCTGATGGTATCACCCTTCTGTGTAGTGATATGCAGGTAGCTTTGTTCTTTATCTGATTGTGAATATTTTCTAGTAGACTTCTTGACATGTTCCTTGTAATCTTAGGATAGTCTAAATTTCAACTGCCTGTGTTGTATTAATTTTCTTTTAAGATATTTCTTTCCAAAATATTTACACTCACAGCTCTTTATTTGCAGGTTGACCCTCAAGATATTGTCATGGTATGTCGCTTCAGTCATATACTCTGAAGTGTGTATTCTGTTTTGAGATCATCTGTGTATCTGGTGTTCAACATCTCCACCACTACTCCTGACAATTAAATTCAGAATACGAAAGATGTTCTTTCTCTCCCTGTGTGTGGTTGGGGGGGGGGGGGTGGGGGGTTCCTTCCAGAAAAGTGTTGAAATTTATATTTTATGATACTTGCCGAATTCTAAAACAATGTTAGCTCTATTCTCTTTCAAGTTTTCTTCTTTCATAAGCATTGTCTTCGTAGTTCACATGACGACATAAAACAACTCCTATTACATCAACAGGTAGGACATTGCTCTGGTGATAAAAAGAGGCATGATTTCCCACCATCTCCTATGCCTTCCCACTTGATATGGGAGAAGCAGTTTTAGTACACCTAAGAAAATAGTTGTAAAAAGCATCACGGAGATTGGGACAAGTTATTCATTTACAACATGAATACACAAGCTTGTTCTTTTACATGTCTTTCGTCTTCGTTTCTGCTTGCAGCTTACTACTCCAATTCTGGCTTGTAGAGGATTTATAGTCATGTGGTCACATCATAATTTGTAATAACAGAGAGTGCAAGAATGAAAAAAATTCTTGATGTTCTTCCATTGTGCAGCCCACTCCAGTTACTTGCTTTAATCGCTTTATGCGTCAACATTATAATTATTTCATTTACATTAGTCAACGATTTTAATCTAGTTTTTTTGTGTGTGGAAAACCACTAGTTTCATTCCAGTTAGTGGTTACCTGAATTATCCTGAAGCATTCTGTCTATTATGTTTGGTTGACATGCCCTTTTTTATTCTTACAGTTGGTTCTGTCTTGGCACATGAAAGCTGCAACTATGTGCGAATTTTCAAAACAGGAGTTTATTGGAGGATTGCAGTCTCTTGGGTGAGATTAGCCATAAATAGTTGACTTCAACCTTCTTTATGGTTTGTTTATTTCTGTCTTGTGTGACCTCAAACTGATTCAAGTTTATTTACTTTCATTGGCAGTGTGGACTCGGTGGAGAAGTTGAGGGAAAAAGTACCATTCATGCGTTCTGAACTTAAAGATGAACGTATGTGATGTCATGTAAACCTCCCGCATTTCCATGGAAAATGTTGCTGTGATATTCTCTTGGATGCTTTTTCTCTCCTTCTTTTTTATATTTAAGTTTTGCTCGCTTAAACAAGAAATATGGTGTGTAAAATCAACCTTTCTATACAGTGTCCAGGAAAGGGCCGTATCATATCGACCTACTTTACAAGCCATTTATTTTCTATATTTTGCTCACTTACAGCGGATAGTTTAATCTTTAAGGTGCTTCTCATGCAGTTAGAAATCTTTAGGACTAGATATCAAAGGCACTTATTTTATTCATGTAAATTGCAAGATACTTCAATTCATCGTATTCTTTTTAAGCTTTATTAGGTGAAAGATGTTTGTTATACTTTACTTTGTCGACATTTATGTACTATATGTTGTGAGGATTGAATATATTGGAACAGCTGGCAACTAAATCTTTCTCCTGATTTATTCGTTCAGAAAAGTTCAGTGAAATTTATAACTTCGCTTTTGGCTGGGCAAAAGAAAAGGTATGACCATGTATTTTGACATTTTGGTATGAATCTTTGGCTTAATATTAATTGTTCTTTTATTTTACCGCACACCTGAAAGTTATTTTCTTGATATGTTAACTTCAGCATTAAGTACAAAGCAGGATGTGGAGGCCCAGATTTTATTTAGCTTTTCTCGTTCTTACATTTGCCCAACTATTTGTCCCAAATTTCTTCACATGTAATTTTTTAGATTGATGAAAAGTTGAAAATCACTTTCTTTATCATGGACTAGTGTATTAGCTACGGTTATTGTTGAAATCCTATCTATACATGCTGAACTACCTCCAGTTTAAAACATGAAATCTTGTACCATATGATCCTGGAGATGTAATCAACAACATTGATGGTAGATGGGTTATAATGCATATTGGGGTGTGCCACTTGGATTTTGTAGAACTAATGGTTATCTTATTTCACGTTTTCAGGGTCAGAAATCTTTGGCACTAGATACTGCAATAGGGATGTGGCAGTTGCTATTTGCTGAAAAACATTGGCCTTTGGTTAGTCAATGGTGCCAGTTCTTACAGGTATTATGACATGCTCCAGCTATTTTGCAGCTTAGGAAATATCTTGGTTCTACCATAAATATTTTCATGTTAGATAAAGACTTTGGTGTTTGGTTTGTTCGCATTTACGGACGTCTAGTACTGCACGAGCTTTTATTTTGTTGAATTACATTCTCTTCCAAAAGCTTAAGGGGAGGTAGGTAATTTACTGGCAAAGTACAATTGACTTCAACACACCCCCTCAAGTTTGGGCCTATCACAAAGAGTCGGGGCCAACATGGCACGCAAAGGCATGTAAAGGGCACTACAAGGCCAACGAAGAGGTCCAACATGATACCACTCTCACAAAAGCTTAATCTTTTTGGCGGGGTGGGGGGGGGGGGGGGGGGGTAGGTTATTTACATGTTAAACACAATTGACTTCAACACATTTGGTGTGTTTACTTGGCTTTACGTGAACATCAGTTGTGCAAGTCAAGAATTTCCTTAGAGTATATTTCTATTTCCAATAATATTTCTGTACTTTAACACGTGAATGCCTGTGTTTGGGTTAATGTCTTTCTCTTCTAGACTTTCTTTCACCGTATGTTTCCATTTTGTCCATATATTTCTGACTCTTGTACATGAGGGCAGAGAACATATATTGAGATTATGCTCTATTGTGTTGAGGTATGGCTGGGGTTGGTTATATTTCAGGTTAAAGACATTTTAGTCATTTTGTTTCACGAATTTCGCAACTTTTACCTAAAATGTTCCACTTTTGCACTTTTACCTTCTTTGAGCAATTTTTTTTAACCTTTTAAGTCTAACGTGCCAAGTGCTCAACAACCAGCCTTGAAGGAACAATAGATTCCTACCAATAAAAACTTGGCATATGGCAGAGACGAGGGGCAAAACGTGCAAAAGTGGAACTTTGGGGATTAAAGTGCAAAATGCATGAAACAAAAAGGACGAAAGTGTTTTTATTCCTGTTGTATTTTCAGAGGGCCAACTAGACCAATTAAGTCAGTATATACCAACAATCATTACTAGTTTTAGACATGTATATGTAGATTTGCAATATTCAGAGTTTTGTCGAGCTAATGTTATGGGTTTCTCTTATCCCTTGCATATTTATCTCAAATGATTAAATGTAATTCATATTGTGGGGTTGCTGTTTATGTTGTGTCTGATACAGGCACGACACAATAAAGCTATTTCTCGGGATACCTGGTCCCAGCTTCTGGAGTTTGCAAGGTACGTTACGTGATAGACTCTCGTGCTTTTGTGCGTCTATTTTCTGTTGCAGGTTGAACTGAATATTGCATAATGTTAGTGACATGAATCCCCCGTCTTCTTTGGTATTTTGCAGCAATGCATAAGATTTCATTATGTGTTTTTTGTTTGGTGGTGTAATAAAAATGCAGTTGGTGGACCCGGCATTATCAATCTACGACTCAGAGGGTGCTTGGCCATATCTGATTGATGAATTTGTGGAGTACTTGAGGGAGAATAATGGAGAAGTTGAGCAGAGGCCATTTTAAGATTTAATCCACAAGTGTTTGTGATCTCATGTAATGGATGCTGCTGCTGTAGGGTTCCCCTTCCCTTTCTTCAGTGTATGTCTTCTTTTTTTTTGTTATTTGGACCCACGGTAATTCGCTGGTCATTAAAAAAAAAAAAAAAAAAACATTTGTAGTTGTCAATGTCAATGATGGTGAATACTTTTATGAGGATGTAATTTCTTTGGTTTTCGTGATGATGATTACGAAGATTGTGCTGCCATGTACTGTAATGCTTTCTCATTTGTCGTCATTGCGGGAGGATTTTGGATGGTGTCTCCATACGGTGTGGAGACAAGTGTGGCATCATATGGACCATACAGTTTAAACCCAATTTAAAAACAGATGGTCCATGTGATACCACATGGTGTCTCCACAACCTAAAAATTTCCCGTCAATTGCACCCTGATGGAAGCAATTAATTTGATGTCAGCAAGGTTTACCTGCATGAATGATGACAAGGGATGCCGGCTGCTTTAGGGGGAATTTTTAGGTGGTGATTTCATTTGGAGCGACTTGGCATGTAGAATGATCTGGACCACACAGTTTGAATCCCGTTTAAAAACAGAGACCACCTAAAAACCTACCCGCTTGAAGATAATATAGCACAAAATTCATCATCCACAGAAACACACATACCCGACAAGATAATAACAACAATCAATTCATCATCCACAGAAACACACATACGACAAGTAAAAACAACTTTATAAAAAAAAAAAATAAGTAAAGGAAAACCCATGCATAAAAATCATTAATATATCAAAATAGGTAAAAGTACATAATTATTAAGGTACAAAAGCTCACACAATGAGAATTGCGTTGTACAGTGGTTTAGATATTCAAATCTCCTATGTATATAATAAAACTGAAGTGGTGTTGCAAACACCTCTTAACATGTTCTCCTATAGCTACATGATCACTTTTGAATCTGGTCTTACTCACCCCAAATCTTTCTTATAAAGTTTCTGTTCTGAAGGTCTTGTTTGTAGCTTTTTGAAGGACGGCTTGCTTCCACCATGGGCCCTTCATCTTCATGTATGTGGAATTTGGAGCATGTCAACTTCTTCATCCTCAAATTTAGTTGCTCTGAATATGAATTCATTAAGGCATTTGTAAATGAAATATAAAAAGAAACATGCTAAAGACCTCACCATCGCAGTTTCTATTTTTAGCAAGTAAGTGATGAAGCAACATCTTAAAAAGAAGGACGTAACGCAATTCACCGGTTGGCATAAATATTTATACTTATAATAAATGACTCCTAAATATCACTACTGAGGGTATACCATACCGACCAATAGCTACTAAACATCGTAGCTAACAAAAGTTCCCACCATGTGTTTGATCTTTCATGAAGAATATGATCCATTTCTTATTCAGCCAACCACCAAGGGCTAATAAGGTTCAAACAAATGTATTACTTATCCAATATAACTCACTGTGTTTTATCCTTCTTAGCTTCTGAGCCAGAATTCCAAGTTGAAGGTATAACAGTGTCAAGTATATCCTTCTTTCTCACCTGGCAATGTTCCTTATGGATAGAATAATATGTCCAATATTCTATAAATCACTCTGTTCTATCCTTCTTAGTCTCTCTTATATATATCACTCGTAGTATGAAAATTGAAATTTTAAACCTCATCATGTTTAATATGCATATTATTCTATCCATAAGGAACATTGCCAGGTGAACACAGTCTTTAGATCATTTTAGGGGACATGGAAATTTTGGACCTTTCATTCGGTCATTGGACACGTCGGTTATTTGCATTCTTCCAAATTATATAATTACCATATCCATTAGGAACATTGGATAGAAACATTACCCAAATTATTCATTATGGATAGACTATGTTCTCACAGTCTTAGTGGATAACCTCACCTGGCAATGTTCTCACCTTGGTGGATGCTTAAAAATGATCTAGTAGGGGATACTATGTGAAGGGTAGAAATTCTCACCAGTATGATATCCTCACATCATACACATGATCTAATAGTCTGAAGGTGTAATAGAGTCAAGGTCAGTTGCAACATTCTCCAATTTTATTGCATAATTTTCCAATAATTTTGAAAGGTTTCAGGCCCACCATATGAAGGTATCATAGAAAGTAGAAACTAAACACGGCCATCCAAAACTGACAATGTAGAATGTTAAAGTAAACCCTCAAAAAATACACTAAAGTTAAAGCCAACATAAAGAAGTGGGACAAAGCCAACATTAAGATGGAACAAATGTTAAGTGTGCAAAATGTAAACCCGTGTAACGCATACCATTCATGCTATTGACATCTTCACCATAAAAAGTTGGCAAATAATACCTGATGTGAAACTTGAAAGAGTCCTTCGTGGTCGTGGACCTGAAATATTAAAAAAATGTTAAATCACAATTCCACCCAAAAATTTCATTTTCATATTCCCAAGAAAATTAACATATTTGAGCTTCACATTAGGTAAGCTTACCGAAATTAGAGGCTTGAGATAGCAGGATAAAAGAAGCATCATAGCCCTAAACCAAAGCAAAAAAAATAAAAATAAAAAATCAGACAAATAGAAACAACATCACGAACAACCAAAAAAAATGCATGCTAATTTTATGAAAAAATGAGAGGAAAGTGACCTTTAAATGATTCTGAATTCAGTTAACATCAATAGGGAATAAATCAACCAGTTCAATAGTTAACAAAAGAAAATAGTACTTAGCCTGGGAACCTATGAGGAAGAATAGTTGCAACAGCCTTGTTTGGCCTTCATATGCGTCCATTCCAACCACCACCTTACAAATAAAAATCAGGATGTACATATAACAAAACAGATATATGCATACGTCAATATTGCTCAGAAAAAAACAGCAAGATAGAGGACTGGTGATTTCACATCTATTAAACAATACCATATTAACGAAAATGAAAATTTAGATTGAAATTGGTCGCCTTTATGTTCCCATGATAACAACCGAATAAAACAACAAAACATCACATCACAAATACATCATCGGCACGCGCGCACACACACACACACACACCTAAAAAAAAGATTTCATGTTCTAATGTAGCAATTCAGGAGTGAAATCATCGATGAATTATATAGGTAAGATTAGCTGCAAATGCATGAAAGAACCCAAATGAACTGCAAATCAACACAAATCAATACAAAAAATACACATAATACAAAACCCTGACTGATACACAATAATCTGCAACTACGAAGAGAACTGAAAATACAGAGTAAAATGAATAAAGGACAACAAAAAAGCGATGAAACAAATACTAAAATAGAGATAAAATAAGAGGAATGAATGTGTGTAAAGGAAAAAGGGAGGAATTGAAGGATGTACCAACATGGATGAGTATCAGCAATTCAAATTACTTCAAGGAATGGGCTATAAGGAGCAGGACAATCCGATTTCACGGCGATCTATTCAATGTCGGTTGCCTTCACGTAGCATATGATGTTATGTATCAAGTAAGTGGAAAAAATAAATGTTGACAGCAACAACATAATTAAGCACAGGTACACATACAATAATGCAACTAAAGCCACCAAACACACATGAATGCAAGGTAATCAGATCAAATAAATGTTAAAAGTACCTTCAAACATAAATCCATGTTTGTCGAAAATTCCTCAATAGTGGAGAGTTCTACCTATACAGATGCTATCTTTTCTGCTCAGCCAACAACTTTGCATCCAATTCTCGTCATGATCAGGGGCAACCGAAAGCAAT